>CM066034.1:491684524-492990374 GCA_033557465.1 Ichthyophis bannanicus | reverse complement strand
GGGCTGCCCTCATATGGAGGCGAGCATAGGGAACCACATGCACAGTAGATGCCATGTGGCCTAGTAGTTGTAACATTTCTCGAGCAGTTAGATGAGGCTTTAGCACTGCTTGAGAAGCTAACTGCACCAGGTGAAGGCAACGGGCCTGGGGGAGATAGGCCCTTGCCTTTGTGGTATCCAGCAAAGCTCCTATGAACTCTAAAGACTGAGTGGGAGTTAGACTGGATTTTGGGATGTTTATTACCAGCCCTAAATACTGAAGGATACGCATTGTGCAGGATAGAGAAGTCCTGTAGAAGCAGAGGGTACCACACTTGCCATGGCCAATGTGGAGCTAAGCAAAGAGGTCTATGTCCGGGGTTCTCCAAAGTTGACAAATCTTGGCCACCTGGTCTGCATGTAGAGACCATTCGTGTTGAAGCAGAACTCGACTGAGTCTGACTGCCCAAGAGTTTTGTATGCCTGGAAGATACACTGCCAGGAGATGAATCTGATGCTCTCTGGCGAGGGCCCATAGTCGCAAAGCTTCGTTACAAAGCGACAGAGAGCCTGTTCCTCCCTGCTTGTTCACGTAGAACATGGCTACTTGATTGTCCATATGAATGAGGACTTTCTTGTAGCTGAGCAGGGCATGGAACACTCGAAGAGCAAGGAAGATTGCTCTGAGCTCTAAGAGATTGATATGTAGATGAGTCTCCTGTGGAGTCCAAGTGCCTTGGGTGGAGAGGTCTTGCAGATAAGCTCCCCAACCCATTGGTGAAGCATCTGTTGTGAGATTTACCTGGGGTAAAGGTTGTTGAAATGGGGACCCCACCAACAGGTTTTGAGTGGACTGCCACCACTGGAGGGACAAAATAAGGTGATTTGTGTTTGCTATTTTGTCTGACAGGCACCCTGATGCCTGGGTCCATTGAGTGGATAAAGTCCACTGGGCTGCTCTCATGTGGAGACGAGCATAAGGAACCACAAGCACGGTAGATGCCATGTGGCCTAGTAGTTGTAACATTTCTCGAGCTGTGAGATGAGGCTTTAGCACTGCTTGAGACGCTAACTGCACCATGCAAAGGCAATGGGTCTGGGGGAGATAGGCCCTTGCTTTCCTGGTATCCAGCAAAGCTCCTATGAACTCTAGAGAATGAGTGGGAGTTAGACTGGATTTTGGGATGTTTATGACCAGACCCAAATACTGAAGGATACGCATTGTGCAAGATAGAGAAATCCTGCCCTCTGACTCTGATGGGTCTTGAATGAGCCAGTCGTCTAAGTAGGGGAAGACGAATATTCCTAGAGTGCGGAGAAATGCTTCTACCACAGCCATGCATTTCATAAACACCCTTGGTGCTGAGGCCAGGCCAAAAGGAAGCACCCTGTATTGGTAGTGCTTTCCTTGAAAAAAGAAGCGAAGGAACTTCCTGTGAGTTGGGTGGATGAGAACATGAGTGTATACATCCTTGAGATCTAGAGAAGAAAGCCAATCCTGACTCTGAAGGTATGGCAGCAGAGTTCCCAGAGAAATCATCTTGAATTTCTCTTTGAACAGGAATTTGTTCAATTCTCTGAAGTCTTAAATCGGTCTGTGTCCCCCTGTTTTCTTTGGGATAAGGAAATAGGGGGAGTAAAACCCTGTAACCTGTTGAGGAATGGGTACCTCTTCTATTGCCCCTTGGGCAAGAAGCATAGCGACCTCTTGATCTAACAGGTTGATGAGAGAGGTCTGAGAATTGAACTGTCTTGCCATTGTGGGAGGGGGCATGCACAGAAAGTGAAGCTTGTACCCCTCTTTTACAATGGAGAGAGTCCAATGTTCTGCTGTTATCTGCCCCCATCTGGGGGCAAAGTGACATAACCTTCCTGGAATGGTGGAAGGCTCTGGTCCATTGAGAGCCAGGAAGGCTAAGTTCTCTAGATGGAAGTCAAAGGCCTTGTGGAGGCTGAGATTGCTGAGACGGTTGAGGCTTAGCAGTCTTTGCTTTCCTTTGCTTAGGTGGTTGCTGACTCTTTCGGGCAGGTTAGGTGGTTGCTGACTCTTTCGGGCAGGTTGACCTGCAGAACGTCCCTGCTGGGAATAAGAGGGATAAAACCTCCTCTTTTTGGAGATGAATGGTTTCTTGAAAGATTTCTTCCTTGCAGGATCAGCTGTGGCTTTGGATAATCTATCCAAGGTGGAGTTGTCAGCATCCAATTCATTGGCTTTCTCTTGCCAATTCTTGCCGAATAGATTCTCACCTGTACAAGGGATATTGCCTAGTTTGTCCTGCACCCAGAGCTCCAAATCAGATGCCTGGAGCCAGGCAATTCTACGTGCACCTATGGCAATGGCAGAGGTTCTGCTTATGCATTCAAAACAGTCAAAAGCTGCTAGGTACGTATGACCTAGATTGGCCACTGTTGGAAACAGAATACTGGGCTTGATGGACCTTGGTCTGACCCAGTATGGCATATCTTATGTTCTTATGTTCTTATGATTGACAAACTTAGAAACATCCTGGGCATGTTTAACTAGTGTGAGAAAATCCTGTCTCTTATCATCAGGAAGAAGAGGGCTCAAAACCTCTAAATGTCCTGTGACTTCCTTAAGGAGCATTTCCATATATAAAATATAGGAACCGATCCTGGTAGAAAGCATGGAAGCCTGGAAAGTACGACGTCCAAAGGCATCCAAAGTTCGACACTCACGTCCTGGAGGATTAGAGGCATACCTCTTTGCACTTCTGATCCTTCTCATAGCTGATTCCACTACAATAGAGTGGTGAGGAAGCTGAGTTTTCTGGAAGCCAGGACACGGAGGTACTCGATACATAGTATTCAGTCTACGAGAGTGAAGAGAGGTGGTAAGAGGTGTTTCCCACATTCTCAACATGAGATCATGTAAGATCTCATGGATAGGCAGAGTAGCTGCCTCCTTAGGAGCTTTGGGATATTGCAGAATCTCCAACTCCTTTGCCCTGGGCTCTGTTTCAGAAGCCACAGTAATAGAAAGGCCTCGAGCCACCTCCCTGATAAAGTCCTGAAAGGAGATATCTTCTGGAGGAGGCATCCTGCGTTTAGGAGAGGAAGGCTCCTCTGGGAGAAGTACTCCGGTACCGACGGAGCTGTGAGAATCCGGAGACTCTTCCGAGGATTCAAAGTACCTTCTGTCCGGATGCTCTTGTAGAGCCTGATACCCGTACCGACTGAAGTCGGTACTGGGGGGAATCGGTACCGGTGTATCAGTACCGGAAGGCATAGCATGACTGGATGCCGGCAATGCAGACATTGATGTCGATGCCGATGCTGTCGGTACCGGTACCGATACCGGTGCCGGAGTCGGTACCGATACCGGTGCCGGAGTCGGTGCCGGTACTGGTACCAGAGTCGGTGCCGGTACTGGTACCGGAGTCGGTGCCGGTACTGGTACCGGTTGAACTGTCTGACGTGGTTCCGAGGGTGTCGATGCCGCAAGGAGAGCCGCCAGACTGCGTTCAATAGCCAGGAACTGGAGAAAGCAGCCGGTACCCCAGGGCATGGCACCAGTAGTTCTGCCGAGGTTGAGGCCTCGAGAACATCCTGGAGCCCCGATAATGCTTTGGAAGCTGAAGCCTCCCGCCGGGGCAATTTTGCTGGTACAGAACCCCCAAGGGCAACGCCAGAGGCATCTCGATGCTTGGAAGGAGATCTACCCTTTGAGGACTGGCCAGATTTATGTTTAGTTACCTGAGATCCATGGGAGGAAGACGAAGCCCTGGAAGACGTCGATGCCACAGAGGCAGCATTGGAGGGAAAAAGGGTGCTGAGCTTAGCAGCTCGGTTCTGTCGACCCCTCTTGGACATCATGGCACAAGCCATACACTCCAAAATGGAGTGGTCAGGACCTAAACATTTAAGACACCACTCATGGGTGTCGGTGACGGAGATGGTACCGCCACACTTGGTGCACTTCTTGAAACCCGAAATGGGTTTTTCCATGACAGAGAAAATTTTGGGCCTAAGGCCCAAAAAGGCGCGTGCACCTGAGGAAGAAAGTTTGGAAAAAAGATTATATATATATATATATATATATATATATATATATATATATATTTTTTTTTTTTTTTTTTTTTTTTAAAAAGGAAGAAAGAAAGAACTGGCGGTACCGGTATAGTGTCGAAGGCAGACGTGACCACAAAAAAGAAGGAGAATAAGAAAACATTTTCTGCGGTGACAGGGACGACCACCTGCTGGCTCCACGGATAACGAAGAACTGGAGAGAAGCAGTTGGGAAAGGCGGGAAGGCAGCACGCAGGCGCTGTGGGATGCTCCCAAAAGCTTTCTAATTGGACGCTGGGGAGTGTTCCCGCGCAGGCTCCGTCGGTACCGACGATACCCATATGTGAAGACTACATTCCTGCTGGTTCCTGGAGATAAATTTATTCTTATTGTTTATTTTACTCTTAGATGCATCATCTTATGAATGAACATCACTAGAAGACCCCCTTGAAGATGAAGTGGGGGTAAAGTCACCTGTAAGACATTGTCATGCTGGGACAGCCAAGCATACACATTGTGCATCTGGTAATCATTTTGATCATGACGAATCTTCTTAACCTTACGCTGACGTAAAGATGATTGATAAGCATCCAGTTCATGTTGAAATTCCTGAATCAACAAATCTAACTTCTTAGTATCATCCAAAGCTGACAATTGGGCAGAGATAGACTCCGTCTTTTTTGAACACTCATTAGCCTGCTGTTGCTAAGTGTCAATCAGCAAAACCATAAGGTCAGAAGAACACTTGTTTAATATGGCCACCCATCGTGTTAAGAATACCTCATTATCACTAAACATTGTAGGTGCTTTTTCAATATGAAGACCCCCTTGGTATGGTCTGAGTCCTTACATACTCCAGAAGGGACCTCATATGTAAGTCTGTCCAAATCAAATTTCTTCAATCTGCCTGCTACTCCAAAAAGAGTGAATCAAAATCTGTTGCAGAAATATCTGATGGGTCCTGAAATAAAGAAGGTCCTAGCAATATCTGATCTACATGATCCTGTGAGTAACTGAAAGTTTGCTTGTATGCCAACGGTTCCATATTAAAAAAAAAAAAAAAACAAGCACTATTCATAAAACTTCAAAAACACAAGACCATATAGGTTCAAACATCTGAAAGAATTAACAAGACAAAAAGAACCCAAAGTGTGTAAAAAGCATTTAAAATTATAAACTAACTGGTGGCCTATGATTGATATTACGGGGTGTTGATTTGTGTGGTGTGCCGTGTTATTTGCGCAAGTGTATACCCACTCCCCCGGATAACCGAGGCCTGCCCATTACAGATTTTTCCTTTTACTGTTTTTTCCCCCCTGCTATTTGCCTTTTTCCTCTAAGTGTGAGGATGGCTTTTTACACACTTTGGGTTCTTTTTGTCTTGTTAATTCACTGAGAATGAAGGCACCACCATGTGTAGGCGGGCATATGGGGTCACGTGGACCGTAGAGGCCATGTGGCCCAGCAGGCAAAGTCAGGCTGGTAGCATCCAGTGGTGCTGTATCTCTGTGGCTAGCTCTCTGATGCGTTTTGACCTTTTCTGAGGGAGGAAGGCCTGGAGGGTGTCTAGCTGAGCCTCTATGAATTCCAAGCATGGAGCCAGGGGGAGGTGGGACTTGGGGAAGTTGATGACAAACCCAAAGTGCTGGTATGCTTGGTGGCATGGTGCACCTCGGCAGCTGTGCCTCCCTTTATGAGGCAGTCATCCAGGCAGGAAAAGACAAAGGGCCCTTTGAAACTAAGGTGGGCTGCAATTACCACCAGGCACTTGATGAAGACCCTTGGCGATGAGGCCAGCCCGAAGGGCAGCATCCTGTGTTGGTAGTGACCTCCTCCTACCACAAAGCGGAGGTATTTTCTGGTGGTTGGGATGGATCAGGATGTGGGTACAGGCATCCTTCAGGTCTAAGAAACATAGCCACTCTCTCTACTGGAGGTATGGCAGCAGTGTTTCAAGGGAGAGCATCTTAAAACTTCTCCCTTACCAGAAATCTGTTCACATCCCGCAGGTCCAAGATGAGCCTGAGGTCCCCTGCTCATTTGAAAATGAGGAAATACCTGGAGTAGAAGCCGGTGCCCCAGAGATGCTTGGGCACTGGTTCCAATGCCTTGTCCTCTAGGAGACCTGCGAGCTCAGTGAGGAGCAGAGTCTGGTGGAGGAAAGGTCTTACGGACTCTCCTGGAAAGTATGAGAGTGACAGCCGCTACATGTGAAGGCAGTGGCCCTTCTTGACCATTGCAGTACCAGGAATCGGTGGTGATCGTGTGCCACCTGTGGACAAACTGGGCCAGTCACCCCCCTATGGGCTGTTGGGGACTTCCTAGGAGAGAGGAGGCCGTGCCCAAGAAGTCAAAAGCTCCCCCCAGATTGAGCCTGAGCTGGAGCCGGCGTCAGCTCCAGGAACTTTGCGGTCTTTTGTTTGCAGGGGCCATGCCCTTTCCCGTTGTGGTGTTGGCCTTGCTGCGGAGCCGAGAAGGTCTGGAACTGTGAGGCAATGCCAAAACCTCCCTTTTCCCTCGGAAAGAAGGGCCTCTTCCCCAGGGCCTTCTTTCGAGGCTGCACCGAGGTCTTTTTAGAGAGTCTGGTCCTTCTCAGGAACTCGTCTCTATTTACGTCGCCTTGTCTGCCATGGGCTTCCAAAGAGATTGTTCGAGGTCGGATGACTCTCGGGTCCTGCCTATTCTTAGGTACTGCTCTGGTACATCCTATATGTATTGGACTGACCTGGAGGGATGATTAGGAAGGCGAAATTAGACCTTACCTGATAATTGTCTTTCCTCGAGTCCTTCCAATGCTACCCTTTCAGCAGCCAGGCCGTCAGCATTAGGGACCCCAGGTTGGGGTGTAGAAGAAAGCCCTCCTCCTGGGACAGGAGATCCGGGGCCTGGCCCAGCGGGACAGGGTGCACCATTGACAGGGAAAGTAACAAGGGGAACCAGGGTTTCCTGGGCCTTCTGGGTATAAGCAGTATCACTGACGCCCCCTCGCTCTGGACCTTGAAGAGGGTCTTGGCGATCGGGAGGGGGGGAGGTCGGTGGGAATGTATAGAGTAGGCCCTCCGACCACAAAATCATGAAGGTGTCATACACCATTTTCCCCGGGTGCAGCTGATGCAAGCAGAAGCGAGGCAGCTTTGCATTGCTTGGGGTGGCGAACAGGTCTATCATGGGCCTGCCCCAGTGGTGGAAGAGTTGCTGTGTTACCCTGGGATTTAAATGCCACTCGTGTGGGCGAAGGTCCCTGCTCAGCCTGTCCACTAAGCAGCTGTCCTGGCCTGGCAGGTATACTGCTCACAGGAGCATGTTTCACAGTGCAAAGAAGAGGAGGGCTACCGCTTCCTGACAGAGGGCGTACGAGCCCGTGCCCCCCTGCTTATTGATGTAAAACACTGCCACTTGATTGTCTGTCTGGATCAGCATTGGCTGGTGCCACAGGTGGTAGCGGAACGCTTGCAGGGCTAGGAAGATTGCTCTAAGTTCCAGGAGATTGATTTGCAAGAGTGACTTCTCTTGGGACCAGTTGCCTTGTGTGTGGAGGTCCCCGCAATGCACTCCCTAGCGCCCAGGAGGGAGGCGTCTATTGTCAGGGTCTTCTGTGGTCCGGGTGCCTGGACCGGCATGCCCGCTTGGAGGTGGCGCAATTATTGCCATCAGGTGAGGGACTCCGCCAGTTGGTGGGTGACCCTGACCGTGTCATGCAGTCCACCAGTTGCTTAAGTCCACTGTGAGGAGAGACACCATTGGTCTACCTGCATGTGGGGGTGGGCTAAGGGCATGACGTGGACTGTCGAGGCCATGTGGCCCAACAGGCAGAGCAGAAGGCGAGCCGGTACCGACCGGTGGTGTTGCACCTCCCCTGCTAATTGCCTGAGGTGTTCTGCCCTGTCTCTTGGAAGGATGGCCTTGACCTGTAACATGTACAGCTGAGCCCCTATGAACACTAGACTTTGGGTTGGGGCAAGATGGGATTTGGGGTAGTTGATGACAAACCCCAGGTACTGCAGTAGGAGGTTAAATGCTCAGCGGCCTGCCTGACTTCTGACAATGTACTGCCTCTGATGAGCCAGTCATCCAGGTAGGGGAAGACGAAAGCCCCTTGTAGGCACAGGTGTGCAGCTACCACCGCCAGGTACTTGGTGAAGACCCTTGGCGAGGAGGTCAGGCCAAAGGGCAGCACCCTGTACTGGTAGTTCCCTCCTCCCACCACGAATCTTAGGTATTGCCTGTGGGAGGGGTGGATCAGGATGTGGGTGTATGCATTGTTTAGGTCCAAGAAGCACAGCCAATCTGCCTGATGGAGGTAAGGCCTTGGAACACTGCTGCCTTACCTCCTTCAGGCAGATTGGCTATGCTCCTTGGACCTAAACAATGCATACATCCACATTCTGATCCACCCCTCCCACAGGCAATACCTAAGATTCGTGGGGTGGGAGGAGGGCATCTTGAACTTCTCCCTTACCAGGAACCTGTTCAAGTCTCACAGGTCCAGTATGGGCCTGAAGCCTCCAGTTCTTTTGGGGACAAAGTAGTACCTGGAGTAAAAGCCTTTTCCCCACAGGTGCTTAGGAACAGGCTCTACTGCCCTGTCCTTGAGTAGGCCTGCAACCTCAGAGTAGCAAGGGCTGGTGAAGGAGAAGTTGCACAGGCTCTCCTGGGAAGAATCTTGGGGGTAGCTTCTGTAGGCGGAGGAGGTACCCCTCCCTTATCACCTGCAGAACCCAGTGGTCAGAGGTGACCCCAGCCCACCTGTTGGCAAAGAGAGCCAGGTGGCCCACTGTGGGCTGGGGAGGGTCTCCCGGGGGAGAGGAGGCCCTGCCCTGGGAGAATTTCTAGTTCTTCAGTGCGCAGATCCTCCTCCGACTCAATCAGAACCGACAGGGCTCGGACCATATCCCGGATGAAGTCACGGAAAGCCACGTCCTCCAGGGCAGAATGGTGCCGAGGCGCCGGGGGAGATGGCTCCAAGAGGATGTCCCAGTGTTGGCAGGTTTCCAGGGAGGCCTTGATGTCGGTCTCCCACTCGGAGTCTGAGGGTGTCGACGATTCTGAGGTCCTGTGGTCTTGTGCTTCAAGGCCCGCTCCAAGGGGTCAGGATCCTCCGGAGGATCTCTGGTCCGATTCCCGGAAACTGTCCAGAGAGGACCAGATGCCCAAGGACCAGGACCGAGACCTCAGCCGGTGCAGAAGCCTTACCAAAGGCCTGGCTCGACACCCGGGGACTCCCCTGCCATCGGGGGCCCAGTTGTCAGGGCAGATGATGCAGACGAACCGGCCATCATTGCCTGCTGCAGGGCCAGGACAGCAGAAATATTCTGTTCCAAGGCCGCCATTCTGGTTTCGAGGCCAGAAGGCTCCGCAGCTTTCAGCGTGGGCACCAAGGACCCGGCGAGTGCATCCTCGATGAGAACCATGACCTCAAGTAACCTCACACGGTCTCCGCCGGCTGAGGACTCCTTCTTAGAGACTTTAGTGGGCACTGCTCGGAGTCACCAGAATCCCACCGCGGAACCTTTCTGGGTTTCATCAGTGGAACCTCGATGGACTTCAAGGATTTTTTATTTTTTCTCTCGTGGTTCAAGGTCTTCATGGAGAAGCTGCCACCATGGGATTCTGAGGATGCCTGGGCCTCACAGGAAGTGCTGGGCTTGGATCTCAGCATTAGGGAAGCTGGTGCCAGTCGGATCTTGGGAACATTCTCTCCTGCAACTCTGACCTTTTCTTGTTGGTTTCGGAGTCATGGCCTGGCACAGGTTGCAGGTGGTACTGTCATGGTTTGGGCCCAGGCAGCGTAGACAGCAGTTGTGCATGTCTGCAATAAACATGGTTTGACTGCAGCGGTCACATTTCTTGAACCCACCGGGGGCCACCTGGCGAGGGTTGATGACCTTCGGGCAAAAAAAGGTGTGAACGGTGGTCGAGGCAAGCCTCAATCGAAAAAGGGGAAGGAGCAGAGAACAGCACCGGCTCAAGGCAGGAAGAGGAACCAGTACACAACTGGGAAAAAAAACACACTTAAGGAAGTTTGGAAGATTTTTTCCAAGGAAACAGGACAGGCGTCCATTGGGCTCCGCAGAAAAAAGGAGACTGAGCAAGAAGGCACCCTTGGGCGGGAAGGGGACCACGCATGCATAGAAGAATGTCCCAAAGGCTTTCTTTGAAGGCTGGGGAAATGCTCCGCGCGGGTTCAGTCGGCATCGATGTCATCCCATATGTGAGGACTGATTTCCTGCTTGTTCCTAGAGAAAACTTTTGTAACAGTAATCCCCAAAACAGATAAAGATCCACAAATGCTGGAATCTTACAGGCCTATTTTATTGCTGAACTTTGATGACAATACGGTATATTGTCAAAAATATTGGGGATCGCCTTGCCAGGTCTGTGCCAGAATTGATTCATACCCATTAAGTAGGCTTGTGAGGGGGCAGCACCCTATTGACACTGCTTCCAGCTCTTCCCTCGCTGATCCATGCTGCTGCTGATTGGGTAGGCCAAAGTGAGGCATCATGACCACCCATGATCACATGTGGCTATGCCTCTGCTTTCAACATCACTTAAGTACACCTAATAAATAGTTTTAACTACATAATGCTTTGATCTTCAGACACAAAGTATGTGGATACCTTGTGTTCAATAATCAGCTCGGTTTGTGTGGGCTAAAAAGTACATGTATGCATTGCCAATTAGGGCAGCATTGAAAAATTTACCTTGAATGTACTAGAGTACATAACAGAACTACTCTGATATGCTATTATATGTCCCCCCTTAATCAGGGTCGGCCTGTCCACTAAGTGAGCTAGGCAATCACCTAGAGCAGCTGGCCTAGGTGGGCAGCTTTATGCCACTGTTTTATTGCCCACAGCAGGCCATATGCTTTGGCACACATGGCCTGCCGCTTCTAATGCCCCTCCGGTGCAACTTACTATTGGAGAGGGGGGGTCTGAAGCAGCAGGCCATGTGTACTGAAGCACATGACCTACCACAGCAACAAAGCAGCAGCACAAAGCCGCCACTTTTAAAATACTGTTGCCACAACAGTAGAGGGCAGCGGTGCGGCTCTGCAGGGGGGGCAGCATGGTGTGGTGTTGGGGGGGGGGGGGAAAGCAGAAACCCTTGCCCTTATTCTATAGTCATGTTCCCTTTCCTACCATGCAGTATTTCGAGGTATTCAGTTTTCCTCCCAATTCTGCAGGGCTTGACTTAACAATACAGTAAACAGGGCTCCCGATTCTCTTGGCTTTGCGCTCTTACTTTAAATGATCTCTTGTACATGAAGGCGTCATATCCTCCCTCGACTTTCTTAGCTTTGCTGAACAGAATGAGATCCTCAAATAAGAAGACATGGCGCTGACACTTCTTGCGTCCTATCAAAACAGTGAATTCGTCCTGTCGCACCAGCTGTCCCTGCTCCTTTAAGTTCACCTGAAAAAAAGGAACACTATGACTTTAATTGTTCTAAAAGCAGACAACAGAAAATATCAAAACAGTACAATGTGTACTGCCCCTAGCATTATATGACAGAGTGTAAATGAAATGGTTTCATCATATGATGCAGGGTCTGTTGTGAGGCACGAGGTCAAAAGGCTCTTCAGTACTGAAAAAAGTACATCAAAATCTATTAGAGGACAATTCTGAAATTATCAGAGTGAACTTCTGGTGCATGTGTTTCACTCGCTACAAAAGCAGATGCAAAATCTATGGGTATTTGGTACCAGTGATGTGCGCTCTGGAGCATTTTCAAAGGGAAACTACACCAAAGGACTGAAAATTTCTCCCATAACTCATTGCATGATTTATTTATTTAGACAGTTTTGTATACCACCTTATCCTTCAATCAAAGTGGTCACAACACACAATTGGGGGATACATTTAACACGAGGGGATATGAGACACATACACTAATACTTACAGGGAACATGCTATTATTACACATGACATGGTGATGAATGGTGACATTTTACTTACCAGTTAACGTCCTTTCCTTGAGTCCTGCTGGACCAGTCCAGACAAGTGGGTTGTGTTCCCGTACCAGCAGATCAGTGAAGACAAAGAACCAATGAAAAGCCCAGGTTTCAATGCCATCACTCCCATGCCTCTATTCGCCTCAGCCACCAGAGGTCCTTTCAGTATTTGTCCCATAGTATATGGGAGAAACATGGCAAGACTCACACAGCCTCAACCGTAGATAACAATCAGTGATCAACAGTAGAGAACTATGTACAGGAAAGCATAAACAAGAGGCTGTCAATAGATGAACCTGCAGAGCCCCAAGTATACAAATCAGAGTGGACCCAAGAGTACTGCAGCGGAAGAATAAAGCAATACAGATCCAGGGGTGGGCCCTGGACTGGTCTAGCAGGACTCAAGGAAAGGACATTAACTGGTAAGCAAAATATCATTTTCCATATCGTACTGCTAGACCAGTCCAGACAAGTAGAAGGTACCAAAACTACAACTCCAATGGGTGGGAAGAAACAGCAGCTCAGAAACCCCATGAGCCAAAGGCTGTGTCTGTCCTCACTTGGACATCCAAGCGGTAATGCTGGACAAAAATTGAAAGTGATACCCATACTGCTGCCCAACAAATGTCTGCGGTGGCTACTGAGCTCCGCTTCGCTACACCCATGAGGACACCTGCACTTGGGTAGAATGGGCACGCAAGCCAGCCAATTCCATAACAGATATGCTGAAACAAAGGCCTTAATCCAGTGCCCCAAAGTTGACTTAGTCACTTTGTTACCTTTCCACAGGCTAGCAAAAAGCACAAAAAGATGATCAAACTTACGAAAGGAATTTGTAACCTCCAAGTACAAGAGAAGCACCATCCTGACAACCACAAGGTGAATGATCCTTCTCCTGACACTATTCCTTAGAAGAGAAGGGCAGGCATACCACCTGGTTCACAAAGGAAGAAGCACCTTTGGCAAGATGGAAAGCACAGGCTGAATAGAAACGGCTTCCTTGGAAAAGACAGATAAGGATCTCGGCAAGATAGATCCTATAGCTCAGAAATCCGCCTTGCAAAACAAACTGTAACCAAGAAGACCATTTTGAGCGTCAAATCCTTTAAAGTACATAACAAACTTCAATGGCTCAAAGGGCACCACCAATAGGGCCCTGAGCACTAGACACAGATTTCAGGAAGGGATCACAGACCAGAGGGGAGGACTCAGATACAGAATTCCTTGGAAAAAGCGAGAGATGTCCAGGGCAAGGCTAGAGACTTATCAGCCACTGGACCTCAGAAACAGGCCAAAGCTGCTACCTGAGCTTTCAGGGAACTAAGGGAAAAGCCCTTCTCCAGGTCATCCTGTATTGTGGCCAACAGAGATGGCAGCTTGGCTGCTTCAGGAACCAACTGCTGAGCACCGTACCATCGCTCAAAAGAGGCATCGGATCCACACATATGCTAGTTTGGTAGACCTCCTCTAGGCTCCGAGCAGAGTAACCCTTACATGCTAGCAGTCTCCTTTCATGACCCAAGCCATAAGCAAGAAGGGAACTGGGTCCTCCAGGACAACTGGTCCTTGCTGCAACAGACCCAGAGACAGAGGCAATTGAAGAAGTGCCTGCAGGAGCCACATCAGGTCTCCGAAGATGCTCTCCTCGGCAATCTGGTGCCACCAGAACAATCCTGCCCAAGTGGCATTCTATATACCAAATCACACACCCCCACCAGGGGTCACAGAGGAACACGTATAGCTGATGCTGACTTGGCCAAGGGTGGGTCACGGCATCGAAGCCCTCTGATCCCCGACCCCCATCTCTGTGTAGCAACTGAAGAAGCGGCAAACTTCGGCATTGGAGCAGGTGACCATCAGATCCATTTCAGGGCGACCCCAGTGGCGCAGAATCAACTGAAATGCCTTCTGACTCAACTCCCACTCTCCAGGATCCTGAGTGCGCCAGCTGAGGAAGTCTGCTTTCAGATTGTCCACCCCAGTTATGTGCTGAGATGACAAGGCTAAGAAGTTCTTCTCCATCCAGACAAACAGGAGAGCCATCTCCAGAGCTACCCTGGTACTCCTCGCGCCACCTTGCCAAATGACATAAGCCACCGCCATGGCATTGTCTGAAAATACTCAAAATGTCCGGCCCTCGATCAAAGGCCAGAAATGCAGAACAGCCAGCCTGATGGCCCTTGTCTAGAGGCAGTTGATGGACCACACAGCTTCAACAGCCCTAGGCTGTACACTACAGTCTTGGCAACAGGCTCTCTACTACTGAGCATTTGTATAGTGCTACAAGATGTATGCAGCACTGTACAGACATGCATAGAGACAGTCCCTGCTCATCAGAGCTTACAATCTAGTCAAGACAGACAACACAGTAGGTGTAGACAGGGATACGTCTAGGGGGAATGGTAAGGAAACACAAAAGAGATCAGGTGAGACAAGATCCGAAAGCGGCAGCGAAGAGGTGAATTTTCAGCCTGGATTTGAAAAGAGCCAGAGAAGGTGGCTGATGTACAGATTCAGGTAGTTTGTTCCAGGCATGAGGAGCAGCAAGGTAAAAGGAGTAAAGTCTGGAGTTAGCAGTAGAAGAGAGGGGCACAGATAGAAGCAATTTGCCAGAAGAGCAGAGTTTCTGGGGAGGGGTGTAGGGAGGTATAAGAGAGGAAAGGTAGTGAGGAGCTGCAGAGTGAATGCACTTATAGATCAGCAGGAAATAGATAGGGGGCCAAAGAAGTGACTTGAGAAGAGGGGTAGTATGAGCATGACAAGGCTGGTGGAAGATTAGCCATGCAGCAGTGTTGAACAGATTGAATGGGAGAGAGATTATTCAGCGGAAGACCAGCAACAGTCAAGACGGAGGTGATTAAGGAGTGGGTAAGCGTCTTAGTAGCGTGTTCAGAAAGGAATGGGTGGATTTTGTTGATGTTATAGAGAAAGAAACGGCAGGTCTTAGCTATCAGAAGAATGTGTGTGGAGGAGGACCCTCCCGAACTCCCTCTCCAGCCTAAAAGACTGGCATCCATCGTCAGGAGGGTCCAGGTGAAATCATCCAGTGGCACGCTCTTCCTCAGATGATAGGGCTGCTGCCACTTACTGGACGTCACCATCAATGGAAGCAGCAGCTTGCGCTCGAACTCCTGAGACCTTGGGGACTAGCGAGTCAACAAGGACTGCTGGAACGGTCGCATGTGAGCATGTGCTCATAGGACAATCTCTATGGTTGCTGCCATCAATCCGAGAAGCTGAACTCTGGGAGCCTGCTGCACACAGAACAGCAACAGGCAATCCAAAAGACTTTGACATTCTCCTCTAGCAGGAAAACTATGCCCACTTGAGAGTTGAAATATTCTCCCCGAAACTCCAGAGACTGGAAAGGCCACAGTTGGCTCTTCCCCGATTGATCACCCAGCCGAGGCTTTCTAAGGACGACAGATACCTTGGCACCATAGCATCACAGCCGCCGCCACCACCATGAGCTGGGAGAACATCTTCGGGGTGGTGGAAAGCCCAAAAGGTAGGGTGGTGAACTGACAGTGAGAGCCAAGCACAGCAATACGTAGAAACTTTGTTGATCTGTCCAGATCAGGATATGAAAATATACCTCAGCCAGATCCAGAGAAGCCAAGAACTCCTCTCGGCACACTGCTTGAATGAAAGAGTGCAAGGATTCTATCCGGAAGAACAGACCCCACAAGTGCTGACTCCTTTGGGGTCCAGAATCCTTTTGGGCACTACAAAATAGATGGAGTATCTGCCCTAGCCCTACTCGTCTGGCAGGAAAGGCATCACTGACTTTAGGCACAGCAACTTGTCCAAGGTAATCCACACAGCAGCACTTTTGATCGCAGACCCACAAGAGGAGATGAAGGAGGCACCCGGAAGCAGTTCTTTGCATTCCATGACATAGCCAAACTCAATGGTGTCTAGAATCCAGTAATCCTTGGCAACCTGGGCCCATTCCTGAAGGTTTTTCAGGTTGTAATGAGAGTCCTGAGGTCCCCGTAAATCCAGCCAGTACGCCTTTGGTGGACAAGAAGGGGCACTAGCCCGCTTAACAGGCCCCTTGGACCTGTCTTCCGAAAGGCTGTAGATTTTTGTCTTGCCCAGGTTCTTCACCAGTGTCTCCAAATTGGCTCCAAATAGAAGCTTCCCCTTAAAAAATTGTTGGGCCCACCAGGCTTTGGAAGATGTGTTTGCTGCAGAATGCCTGAGCCAAATCCAACATGATGACACCATCGTCAGGGCACCATCCGTAGCTGCCAAACGTACCAGATCATACATGGCATCACAAAGGTAGGCTGTAAAACTCCAAAAGAGGGGCAGTATCATCTGATGGAAGAGACTGAATCCACTGGAGAAGGGCTCAAGGTGACAGGCTGGTACATACAGTACCACCAGCTGCAGAAAGCGTAGTTACTCACCCATAACAGGTGTTCTCCAGGGACTCAGGCATCAGTCCTTACATATGGGTGACATCTCTGCCGAAGCTCACGTGGTAATCTCTCCCCATCTTTCAAAGAAAGCCTTTGCGAAATACACTTGCATGCATGGTCCCCTTCCCATCTAAGGGTGCCATCTTGCCTCAGTCTCTTTTTTTCCACGGAGCCCATCGGATATGTGTCTGTTCCTCCTGGAAAAAGTTGGTAGTTTTTGTCTTAATTTTTTTGTTTTCTCCGGTCGTGTATTGATCCCTTCTTGCCCCCGCACCCCCCACCCCCACCCCCCGAGTCCGCTTGCCTCGGTATCGCATTCTTGGGTTCTCTTTTCCATTTTCTAAATTTTTTTTCTGACACGGGTTCACATCTTTTTCCTGGCCGGGCCAAGTGACTTTGACCTCGCGGGGGCTGTTTTGCCGCCAAGGTCTCGGTCAGTGGCTTCAAGACGTGAGACTGCTACGTACACAATATGTCATGCATGGACCCGCACGACTGCTGCCTTTGATGCCTTGGGCTGGATCATGATTCACTTGGTCTGCAGTCTCTGTAGACAGATGACTCTCAAGGCCCTGAAGAGTCGTCAGCAGCAGCGTGAGTCTATCTTCCACAAAGTTGACTTAGCCCTGGAGTCGTCACGAAACCTCACTCCAAGTCCTCCTCCGGGGCCTCAGACTCTCGTGGGGACTTAGCGACCTCTCCACCTGCCTTGAACAAGGCTGCACTTGGGGGCACCCAGAGGCTGTAGGGTCTGAATTTCCACACAAGAAGGACCAGGTCTGCTGCAAAAAAGGAAGAATTCTGGGATGGACAATCCAGAATCTAGAAGCTCTCCTCTTAGAAATGACTCCCCAACACCAGGGGGGAGAGCCACCACAGACCCCCTAGAGCAGTGGTTCTCAACCTTTTTTTGTACCACGACCCCTTTTACCACTGGTCAACTTGTGATGATCCCCAATGATAAAATCAAATGCGTCTCTCTTCTTTACCGTTAACGCATTGTCGCTGTAATCATTTGTTAAATTATTAATATATTATAGGCCTTTGCAATGTTTTTATTTAGAAAATTTACTTATTTAAACCACAATAATTAATCACAATAACAATTTTGATTTCAAAATTATTATCATTTTGTAGTCAACGGTTTTAGTATGCTTTATTCAAAAAGACTGACAAAGGGCAAAAATGTTAGCAGACTCGGCAGTGGAAGGAACGTGCGTTTTAAAAACCTTTTTTTATAAATTTTTGAAGGCGGAGTGAGGCGGCATATCCTGGGATTTGTCAGGCGACCCACAGGTTGAGAACCGCTGGTATAGCACAGTTACTTACCTGTAACAGGTGATCTCTGGGAACAGCAGGAATAACTCTTCACATATGGGTACGTCGGTACCGACGGAGCCTGCGCGGGAACGCTCCCCAGCTTCCCAAAAAGGAAAGCTTTTGGGAGCATCCCACAGCGCCTGCGGGCTGCCTTCCCGCCTTTCCTAACTGCCTCTCCTCAGTTCGAGTTTTAAAGCTGAGACAAAAGAGAGAGAGGAAAGGAAAGACAGATAGAAAGATACAATTCCTAGGGGAGGTGGGAGGGTTGTGAAGACTTATTCCTGCTGTTCCCAGAGATCACCTGTTACAGGTAAGTAACTGTGCTATCTCCAGGAACAAGCAGGAATGAGTCTTCACATATGGGGACTCCCTAGCTAAGATGCCTGGGAGAACCCCAAGGATATGAGACCCTGGGAAGGGTTCTACCTCCTCCTATGGATCTCAGGCATCTATCCAGGGATGGAGGGTAGGAGTTGATTAAGAATGGAACAGGTGTTTGAGAACAGCCTGACCAAACAAGGCATCCCGGCGGGAGTCCTTGTCCAAGCAGTAATGGGCTGTGAAGGTATGAACCGAGGCCCAGGTGGCTGCTCGACAGATCTGGTCGATGGACATAGAATTTAGATGAGCCATAGAGGCAGCCATGGCCCTCACATTATGAGCTGTGACATGGCTCTCCAGAGAAAGGTTCTTACTCTGGTAGGCGAAATAAATACACTGAGCAATCCACTGGAAGTCCCAAATGAGAGAGATCAAAAGCAACAAAGAGCTGGGAAGACTTTCTATGTTTCTGTGTTCTTTGTAAGTAAAAGGCAAGAGCTCTTTTACAATCCAGGGTATGAAGATTCCTCTCTGCACTTGATGCATGAGGAGCTGGAAAAAAGACAGGTAAATATACCTCTTGATTAAGATGAAAAGATGAGACCACTTTAGGCATAAAGTGTGGATTGGTCCTAAGAACTACCTTATTATGATGGAACCTTGTATAAGGTGGATTAGCCACTAAGGCCTGCAGCTCACTGATGCGGCGAGCTGAGGTGACTGCAATGAGGAAAATAACCTTCCAGGAAAGAAATTTCAAGGAGGTGGTGGCTAAGGGTTCAAAAGGAGGCTTCAAAAGCTGACCAAGAACCAGATTTAAATCCCATGCCACCGGAGGAGACCTAATGGGAGGTCTAGTTAAAGTTAGGCCTCTCATGAATCTTGCAATAAGAGGATGAGAGGAAACAGGTTGTCCATTGATAGGCTTAAGGAATGCTGCAATAGCACTCAAATGGACCCTTACTGAATTCGTCTTAAGGCCTGCATCGGAAAGATGCAGGAGGTATTCCAATAGAGAATTCAAAGGTAGTGCTAGAGGGTTGAGACTCCTTTCAGCACACCAAATGGAAAATCTTTTCCATTTAAAAGCATAGGAACGCCTAGTGGAAGGTTTTCTGGAAGCATGGAGGATATTCTTCACTTGTTGAGAAAGATTCCAGCTCTGAAGGTCTAGGCCTTCAGTAACCAAGCTCTGAGGTGAAGGGACTTGGTGTTTGGGTGCCACAAAGTCCCCTCCTCCTGGGACAGAAGGTCTGGAGCAGCTCCAAAGTCCAGAGAGGGGGCTTGGGAGAGATGCAGAAGTAGAGGGTACCACACTTGGTGTGGCCAGCGTGGAGCTATGAGGATCATAGATCCTTCATCCCTCTGGAGTTTGAACAGAGTCTTGGGAATCAAGGGAATGGGTGGAAAGGCATACAGGAAACCCTGACCCCAGTGAAGGAGGAAGGCATCCTTGGCCTGAACTCCCTGACACAGAATTCTGGAACAGAACCGGGGAAGTTTGGCATTCCACAGACTTGCAAAGAGGTCTATGTCCGGGGTTCCCCATTCTTGAAAGATTCTGAGTACCTGATCCATGTGCAGGGACCATTCGTGTGGGAGCAGAACTCGACTGAGTCTATCTGCCCAAGAGTTTTGGATTCCTGGGAGGTATACTGCCAGGAGATGGATTTGATGCTCTCTGGCGAAGGCCCACAATCTTAAAGCTTCGTTGCAAAGCGACAGAGAGCAGTTCCTCCTTGCTTGTTTATGTAAAACATGGCTACTTGATTGTCCGTATGAATGAGGACTGTCTTGTAGCTGAGCAGGGTATGAAAGACCTTGAGAGCTAGAAAGACTGCTCGAAGCTCCAAGAGATTGATATGAAAAAAGGTCTCCTGTGGGGACCAAGTGCCTTGAGTGGAGAGGTCTTGTAGATGAGCTCCCCAACCTGTTTGGGAGGCATCTGTTGTGAGGGTTGCTTGGGGCAACAACTGTTGGAAGGGGGACCCCAGCAACAGATTCTGAGTGGACATCCACCACTGGAGAGACCAAAAGAGACGTTTGGAGGTTGCTATTTGGTCTGAGAGAGCTCCTGATGCTTGAGTTCACTGGGTGGACAAAGTCCATTGGGCTGCTCTCATATGTAGGTGAGCATAGGGTACCACATGCACTGTAGAAGCCATGTGGCCTAGCAGTTGTAGCATCTCCCGGGCAGTTAAGTGGCTCTTTGACTGAACCTGAGAGGCTAACTGCACTAGGCGTAGGCAACGGGCCTGAGGAAGATAGGCCCTTGCAGTGGTAGTATCTAGCCCGGCCCCTATGAACTCTAGGGACTGAGTAGGGGTGAGCTGTGACTTTGGGAGGCTTACCACAAGTCCCAGATACTGTAGAATGCGCCTTGTGCAGTCCAGGGAAGTCTGGGCCTCTGACTGAGATGGAGCTCGGATGAGCCAGTCGTCCAGGTATGGGAATACAAATATTCCCAGAGTGCGTAGAAATGCAGCTACTGTTGCCATGCATTTGGTGAACACTCTTGGGGCAGAGGCCAGACCAAACGGAAGCACCCTGTATTGATAATGTTTTCCTTGGAAAAGAAAACGGAGGAATCTTCTGTGAGATGGATGGATGAGGACATGTGTGTACGCATCCTTGGGATCTAGAGAACAAAGCCAATCTTGACTTTGAAGGTATGGAAGGAGAGTGCCCAGAGAAAGCATCTTGAACTTCTCCTTGCATAGAAATTTGTTCAATTCCCTGAGATCTAATATGGGTCTGTATCCCCCTGTCTTCTTTGGAATGAGAAAATAGGGGGAGTAAAACCCTGACCCTTGTTGAAGAAGGGGAACTTCTTCTATTGCCCCTTGGGCAAGAAGGGTAGCCATCTCTTGACCTAGAAGGTCGAGAAGAGATTTGGGAGAATTGAAATGTCTCACCATGGTGTGGGGAGGAAGGTCTGAGTAATGAAGTTTGTAGCCCTCTCTTATGATGGAGAGGGTCCACTGCTCTGATGTAATCTGCTCCCATCTGGGAGCAAAATGAGCTAACCTTCCTGGAATGGTGAGAGGTTCTGGCTGTTTTAAAGCCAGAAAGGCTAAGTTCTCTAGCATCAAGTCAAAAACCCTGAGGAGGTTGGGTCTGCTGAGTTGCAGCAGCCCCTGTAGTCTTAGGCCTGGCCTGTTTAGGTTGCTGACGCTTAGTAGCAAAGTGACCTGTAGAGGATTGTTGGCCAGAAGTAGAAGGGAATCTGCCCTTTTTGAAAAAAAGACTTCTTGAAGGGTTTCTTCTTGGCAGGAATGGAGGTTGACTTTGAAAGTCTATCCAGAGCAGAATTTTCTGCATCCATTTGAGTGGCTTTTATTTGCCATTCTTTGCCAAACAGGTTTTCACCTGTACAGGGAAGATTTCCTAATCCATCTTGGACCCAGGGTTCTAGATCAGAAGCTTGGAGCTAAGCAATTCTGCGAGCAGCTATGGCAATGCCAGAAGCTCTGCTGGCACCTTCAAAGGAGTCAAAGGCTGCTCTGTTGGAAAACTTTGAAATGTCTTGAGTATGCTTAAGCCAAATGAGGAATTCATCCCTTTTATCTTCTGGCAAAAAAGGGAGGAAAGTGTGCAGTTTATCTGCAACCTCCTTTAGAAACATACCCATGTAAAGACTATAGGAGTTGATTCTGGCAACAAGCATACTGGCTTGGAAGATTTTTCTACCAAAAGCATCCAAGGTCCTGCATTCTCTTCCTGGAGGAGTAGAAGAGTGTCTCTTTGTACTCTTTATCCTCTTCATAGCTGACTGCACCACAATGGAATGGTGAGGAAGCTGTGTTTTATGAAAACCAGGACAGGGAGGGACACGATTCATAGTGTCCAATCTGCGAGAATGAGGAGTGATAGTGAGAGGAGTCTCCCATAAATCAATCATGTGTTCATAAAGAATCTCATGAATTGGTAAGGTGACTGCCTCTTTAGGAGCCTTAGAATAACCCAAAATATCTAATTTTTTTGCTCTAGGCTCTAATTCAGAGGATACTGAAATAGAAAGACCTTTAGCTACTTCTCTTATGAAGTCTTGAAAGGACAAGTCCTCTGGAGGAGACATTCTTCTTTTTGGAGAAGAAGGCTCTTCAGGAAGGGTTATAGATACTTCAGCAGACTCCTCTGATGTATCAGAATCACCAGAGGAATCAAAGTATAGTGTGTCAGGGTGCTCTTCTAACGCTCGGTACGTGTATCGAGCAGTATCGACATCGGGCGTCATCGGAACCGGATCGGTACCAATGAGCAGCCCTGGACAAGGAACCGCTGCAGTCGGTATTCTGGTCGATGCCGATGCAGTCGGTACCGGTATCGGAGCTGGTGCCGGTACCAGAGTCGATACAGACAACGGAGTTTGTTGTGGTATCAACGGCGTCGCAGCTTGGATGAAGGCACTGATAGCCTGCTGAATGGACAGAACATTCTGATCCATCGACGCCATGAATGCCTGGAACTCGGTACCGGAAGGTTGTGCCGGTACCCCAGAGCATTCTAACAGGTGATCGGTCGAGGCCGTGCCATCGATGTCAACCTGTAACCCCATAGGTGGAGCTTTGGAAGCCGGAGCTTCCTGCCGGGGTTGTTTTGCCGGTGCAGGATCCTCGAGGGCAAGCCCGGAGGCATCTCGATGCTTAGAGGGAGATCTACCCTTCGAGGACCGGCTGGATTTATGTTTGGTTACCTGAGATCCATTGGGGGAAGAAGAAGCCCTGGAAGACGTCGTTGCCACCGAAGCTGCATCAGCGGGAAACAGCACATGGAACTTAGCTGCTCGGTTCTGTAAACCCCGTGTAGACATCAGAGAGCAGGACGGACAATCCGAAATGGAGTGTTCAGGACCCAAACATTTAAGACACCATTCATGGGTGTCTGTAACAGAAATAGTACCGCTGCACTTAGTGCATTTCTTAAACCCGGAGGCTGGTTTTTCCATGAGGAAAATTTCTTGTGAGGCCTAAGGCCCAAAGAGAAAAATACACTAAGTGAGGGAAAAATATATAGTTTTTTTTTTTTTTTTTTTTAAAGAAAAGAAAGAAAAGACCGGCTGTACCGGTCCGGAGTCGGGGAAGGCAGACACGCGACCAAAGAAAGAAAATAAAATAAAGAACTTCTTCAGCGGTGACAGGGCTCGACCTGCTGGCTCCGCGGCAAAGAAGAACTGAGGAGAGGCGGTTAGGAAAGGCGGGAAGGCAGCGCGCAGGCGCTGTGGGATGCTCCCAAAAGCTTTCCTTTTTGGGAAGCTGGGGAGCGTTCCCGCGCAGGCTCCGTCGGTACCGACGTACCCATATGTGAAGACTCATTCCTGCTTGTTCCTGGAGATAGATCTTTATGTACAAACTCCATGTTATCAGAACACCCGGCCTCAGTCACACACTCACAACATCGACCCTCACCAAGTACAGAATAAGTAACCATAAGCTAAAGCAAAAATAAAAATATGTAGACAAAATTTAAACTGAAACCCCAAGAAGCCAGAGTCCACATGCAGTGCAACATCAGATAAATAAGAGATGCAGTTCCCCAATACTGTGTAAAATATAAAGATAGCACAAAGTCCAATCACTAATATGAAATAAAATTATTTTTTCTACCTTTGTTGTCTGACCAGTTTATTCTCTGATCATGCTGGTCCTGATCTGAGGCTTCTGCTTTCCTGTCTTCTCTTAGCTCTCTTTCTGTGGTCTATGGTCCATCTGCCATTTCTTATCTATTTTGTTTTCTTCACTTCTTTCCATCAGCCTATTTCCAGTCCCCGTAACCCTTCCCAGTATCAGCCCCTTTCCAGTCTTCCCTCCCAGTACCTTCCAATGTCAACTTCTATTCCCATGACTTCCACTGGTGTCCATTCCCTTCCAGTCCCCCTCCTTCCCCACTGTCCAACTCCTTCTAGTCCAAATACCATGGCAGCCCCTCTCAGTATCCACTCCCTTCCAGTCCCATTCTCCCATCCCCTCGCATCAGCCCATTTGTAGCCCTAGCCCACAGTTTTCTTCCAAGGCCAGCAGCTCTATCCTCCCCTCCCCACCATCAGCCCATTTCCAGCTGAAGCCCCCCAATCAGCTCACTTCCCGTGCTAGTCCCCTCTCAACACCATTACCAGTGCTAGCCTCCCCTAATCAGCCCATTACCAGTCCTACCCTCCCCGATCAGCTCATTTGCAATGCTAGCCCCGCTCAGTCCATTACCAGTCCTAGCCTCCCCTAATCAGCTAATTTCCAGTGCTAGTCCTCCCTCAGTCCATTACCAGTGCTAGCCTCCCCTAATTAGTCCATTACTAGTCCTACCCCCCCATCAGTCCCCCTCCAACCATGTCAGCCCCCCTCCCTCCATGTCAGCCCCCTCTCTCCACCATGGCAGCCCCGTTGCAGGTTCCCTGCCCCCTCCTCCCCTCTCCCTATGTCTGTCTGCTACTGCCCTGTTCTTCTGCAGCCGTGGTTCCCTGTCTCTTAGGGAACCGCGGCTGTGCCTGTGAAGCCGTTGCAGAGCCTTACCGTCTCTCGACGGGCTCCGTGCAGCATTGTCCCACCTCCAAAGTTAGTTGTTTACCACTTCCTTTGGAGGCGGGACAATGCTGCATGGAGCCCGTCAAGAGACAGGAAGGCTCCGCAACATTTTCACAGGCACAGCCACGGTTCCCTAAGAGGCAGGGAGCCGCAGCTGCAGAAGGGAGGCGGTGAGTTTGCCGCTGCCGAGAAGTGGACTCAGCAGCGGCAGCAACTTGAGCGCTTTTTTTTTTATTTTTTTAACTTGAAAGCGGAGTGAGGCGGCATATCCCGGGATTTGTCAGGCGACCCCTGGTAAATCCTGAGGCGACCCCCATGGGGGTTGTGACCCACAGGTTGAGAACCGCTGCCCTAGAGGATAATGAATGGCTCACAGCATGATCACCAGATCCTCCAGCCAGATGGATATCCTTACCCATAGCACCATCTTTCACCTCCTGCCCTGAGGCAGGCAAGGCTGGACTAATCGCATTCCCCGGCTGAAAGAAGGGGAGCGAGCCCTCCAGAGATGACAAACTGCAATGCAAGAAGAGCAGCATCCAGAATCTCAAGATAAGGCACCTTGGCTTGCCACAGGTCAAACAATGTTTCCTGGAAGAAGATATAGAGTTAAGGCAAGTATCACAACAGTGTGCACTAAGACTGATGGCCTGAAGGTGCGCGTTAACTGTGCTTTTACTGCGATGTGCGTTGATTGCGCTTTTACTGTGATGTGGTTACAGGCGCTAGGGTAAGAATGCGTGTTGGAGCCGCTTGGTTGGATCACATGCACAGACTGCGCGATTGTCAGGCACACAAGAGGATAAAACGCTACTAACATGCAGAAAATGGCGGGAAACCCACACAATGCACCAATGGTCATCAACAGTCTACCCCTAATTGTGTCCCACACAGATGGAATCGGGAGCTCCCAACAAGGACAATGATGAGGCCAAGCCTTTGTACTCACCCTCAGAGCCCCAGACAGAGTATTCATGTCGGGCTCAGCTCTGCTCTCATGATATTTTTTCACTGACTTTTGCAGCACTGCATTTAAGGTGGTTGGCAGGCAGATCCCTCTGAGAGCCTTCTGCAATCTTCCTGAGAGAGCAGGGGGGAACAGAGGAAGAGGGAGGGAGCACTGAGGTTGTGCGAGGCTGCTGCACTCTTTCAGATCCTTCCAATTTTGTGGCAGCTCAACAGGCTCTTATCATGATAACAGCATTGAGCTAAACCAATTTTCCCTCCTCCTATGGCTACCACAACACTGCAGTCTAGTGGAGGCTCCCACATCATGCTCAAATGAGAGAGTCCCCCTCGAGGTGGTTGTTCATGAAAGTTTAATCAATCTTTTCCTCTCAATCCTCAGATTTTTTTCAGACAGAATAAAATTCATCCATCTGCTGGAGAAATACTGAAGGGATCTCTGGTGGCTGAGGCAAATAGAGGCATGAGAGTGATGTCACTGAAACCTGGGCTTTCATTGGTTCTTTGTCTCCACCAATCTGCTGGTAGGGGAACACAACCTACCTGGACTGGTCTAGCAGGACAATATGGAATAAATTTATGATTATAGAAAAAATATTTATTTTCGATAATAAGAAATATTGGGCCTGATTTCAAATAGAACTATAAGGTAATTTTATAACAGGTCACCTAGGTTGGGAGGCCAAGCAGGCAGCTATTCACTGATATGGCAGAGGATCTCTCTTTGGGGTCCATACAACTATTCCGTTCATCAGGCAAGCATGCATTACTGTGAAGAAATGTATTTTAATACAGTGCATATATGAGCAGCCACTAGACTTGATTCTCTGGGGGAACCAAATGCATGTTGCAAATGGAGAGGAGGTCAGTGCTAAAAACAGACTTGCCAGCAATTTGCGAGTTTTTCAAAATCTGGGACCCATTTCTTATATCCTTATCATCATGTCTATGCAGTTGACTGGTTAATACTTTGAATGTTTAAAAACCTGTGAATATGAAATGAGTAGTCGTCGAGCTCAGGAACACCTGGGGAGGGTGAGGTCATAGTTAAAAAGACTCTTGAATAAGGATAAAGAGTTAATATATACAATGGTTTGCTATGTAAGTGTCTTGTTCAGCTAAATGGAAATTACACTAACCTGGTAATTGTAGTTCCTGGAGGGTCCAGTTTAGTCCTCCACAATCGGGTAGTGCCCCTCCTCCTGCAGCCGGGAGACTGGACCAATCAAATCTTCTGTAGTATATATGCAGACGGAGCTCCCAGAAGCCCCCAGTGTACTAGTAACAAAGCATACTTAACGAAGCAACACATTAGATTAATATACAAAATGACATAATTAAAGAACAATTTGTTCCCTCCAAGAAATATCCAACCCCCTCCCCAAACGAGGAAGTCAGAACACTGCATTGCGCCGGTACCGACGCCCCAGAAATACAAACACCGCTCCCCACCAGAATCTCAGGAGCTGCCTGAACCCCCGAGACAGGGAAGAGCCTTAGCAAAAAACGCGGCTGCAACAGAGGGACCGAACGGCAAGAGGAACCGTCTTATGAGCAACCGTTCGGAAAGCGCGCCGCATAATCATATCAGACCGTCGGGAGGGAAGGAGGACTAAACTGGACCCTCCAGGAACTACAATTACCAGGTTAGTGTAATTTCCATTTCCTGTTCGGTAATCCAGTTTAGTCCTCCACAATCGGGATGTAACAGAGCAGTTAAGACCGGGAGGGACCTTGCCATCCGGCGCGCAGAACCGCCGAACCAAAACAGGAATCCCGAGCCGCTGACACATCTAAGCGATAGTGTCTACTGAAAGCATGCAGAGACGACCAAGTGGCCGCCCTACAATATCTGCCGGCGGAACCAGGCTATACTCCGCCCAAGAGGTCGCCTGAGCCCTAGTGGAATGAGCCCTCAGACCCTCCGGAATAGACCGCTGTTGCAACAGATACGCGGACGCGATCGCCTCTTTGAGCCATCTAGCAATGGAGGCTTTGGCCGCCGCTTCCCCTTTACGCGCACCCCCGAAGAGCCCGAAAGGCCGGTCAGATTTCCGAAAAGACTCGGTAACCTTTAAATAACGATGGAGCGTACGACCCACATCAAGCCGGAGAAGACCTTTGTCCATTGACCCGACAGATTGCGAAGACAGCACTGGAAGAAACACTGCCTGATTCATGTGAAAGGGAGACACCACCTTTGGCAGAAAGGAAGGAACCGGACGGAGAACGATCCGATCCGCGGAAAAAGACAAGAAAGGCTCTCGACAGGACAATGCCTGCAGATCCGAAATGCGCCGTGCCGAACAGATGGCCACAAGAAAAAACCGCCTTCAGCGTGAGATCTTTCAGAGACGCCCTGCGCAGGGGCTCAAAAGGTTCACGAACCAGGGCCCTCAGTACTAAATTCAAGTCCCAAGGAGGAACGAAAACTCTGCGGGAGGGCCGCAAATGAAAAACAGCCGTAAGAAATCGGCGTACATCCGGATGAGCCCCGAGCAGACGACCCAAAACCTTGCCGCGATAACACGAGATAGCCGCCAACTGGACTTTTAGGGAACTAGCCGCAAGGCCCTTATCGAAACCATCCTGAAGAAAACTTAAAACGACGGGCACGGAAACCGCCGCCGCCCGGACTCCCCGCCGGGAGCACCAGTCTTCAAAAATCCTCCAAATCCGAACGTAAGTAAGAGAAATGGACGTTTTCCTCGCCCGCAGAAGGGTAGAAATCACCGCGGGGGAGTAGCCCTTCCTTTTCAGCCGAGCCCTCTCAATGGCCAAACCGTAAGCGAGAATCGATCCACTAGGGGCATCCGCAAGGGACCCTGAAGAAGAAGATCCGGTAGCGCGGGCAGGAGCCAAGGAACGCCGTCGCGCAGTCGGACCAGATCGGCATACCAGAGCCTCCGGGGCCAATCCGGGGCCACCAGTAACACACGACCCCGATGGCCCTCGATACGTTGCACGACCCGGTCGATCAGAGCCCACGGAGGAAAGACATAAAGAAGACCGGACGTTGGCCACGGCTGAATGAGAGCGTCGAGCCCCTCGGACATGTGCTCCCTTCGCCTGCTGAAGAAGCGCCCTGTCTTGGCTGATTGAAAGGTCGCCATGAGATCCATGATGGGTGGACCCCACCGCCGGGCGATTTGCGCGTAAACCTGTGGGTTTAGCTCCCATTCTCCAGGGTCCACCCGCACTCTGCTGAGAAAATCGGCCTGGACATTGTCTATGCCTGCAATGTGTGCTGCCGAGATTGCCGGAAGGCGAGTTTGCACCCAATTGAACAAGGCCGCCGCTTCTGCCTCCAGGGTCACGCTGCCGGTGCCCCCTTGGCGATTGATGTAAGCTACGCTGGTCGCCTTGTCCGAGAGGACTCGCACCGGCCAGTCGAGAACTAGGGCTTCGAGGGCCAAGAGGGCTAGCCGCACTGCCCGTAATTCGAGGCGGATTGATCGACCAAGAAGTCTCCAGGGGAGACCATTCCCCTTGAGCGAAGCGGGTCTCGCAGGGAGCCCCCCCAGCCGGTTAAGCTGGCATCCGTTGTGAACGGAACCCAAAGTGGAGGCTCCAGGGAATCCCCGCGTCAGGTTCTCGGAGGAGAGCCACCACCGGAGTGAACGGCGAACCGCCCTTGAGCAAGGCAATCTCCTGTTCAACGAGTCGAACTGGTTGGACCAACGGCGCAGCAGAGCACTCTGCAGCGGGCGCATGTGGAAGCGCGCCCAGGGCACCACCTCCAAGGTTGCTGCCATCGTACCGAAGAGCTGCAGGTACCACCATGCAGACGGAGCGGGCATCCCCTTGAAGAGTCGGACAAAGACCGAATGCGACGCTCCGGCAGGCACACCAAGCCCCGTGCTGTGTCGAGGCGCACTCCCAGATACTCGAGATCCTGCGTCGGGCACAGACAACTCTTGCATTCTTTCACCACCCAGCCTAGGGACCGCAGCAGAGCCACCACCCTGCTCGTGACGTGCACACACTCCCGACTGGACTTTGCCCGAATCAAGCAGTCGTCGAGATACGGATGGACCAGGACGCCCTCTTTGCACAAGGCCGCCGCGACCACTACCATCACGTTTGTGAAGGTGCGGGGGGCCATGGCGAGACCAAACGGCATGGCCGGAAATTGGAAGGGGCCCCACGGAAGAGCGAAGCGGAGAAACCGTTGATGAGACGGCCGGATGGGAATGTGTAATGTGGTCTTCAGCGGCTGTGGAAGATCCTGCAGCAGGGGCTCTGAGGAGGGAGGAGATAAGGTGCTGAGGGACCCAGCTAGCAACGCAGTGGGCATGGGGAAAACCTCCGGGATGCAGCGTGCAGGTGGAACACAAGCAAGCTATTAATGTTCCCTTCGGCTGAGTACATTTCAGCTATAATACAGCCAGAGAAAAGGGCATTGTAGAGACTTAAACCACCTTTCCTCTTCTTGTGTGGGGTTTATTTCTTTCTTTTTTTTTTTTTTTTTTCATTGAAAACAAAAAGCAAGGAAGGCTCAGGGAAACCCAAGACTCTTCAAGAAACGGATTGTGAAACTCCACTTGCCTCCACAGCATGATTAAATGTGTGGAAACTGCTGTTTAGAGCTGTTTCCTCTAAAAAGAAACACTGAAGAGAAAAACAAAACAGCCGCTGGCACCGAAAAGCTGTCAGGTATTCACAGAACTGAGAAGGGAACTGGCAGTCATTCACTGTGCTGGCATAGAGAAACTTTCAACCTCAGAGTGAGGCAATTACAGTGACTGAAAGTAGGGAAATTAGAGTGGGATCCCTCCGCTGCCATTCAGACCTCCATGGTAGGGGCTGAAAGGTGTTTCTGGGGAGGGATGTAGAAGCGCAATCCAGCCGTAGGAAAATTACAGTGAGCCTGCTTAATTAGGCCGAGCCCAAAACAGACAGGATCCCAAAACACTGACTTAAAACCTCAACCAAATGGTATATTGAATAAGACAGGTACAATAATCAGTAGGACGTACAAAGTAACCCGACTGCAGTTTGGGGACTAAAAATTTAAAATAGGAACTTCAAAACTCAGAGGCAGCCGGTCCGGATACAGCTGAAATCATCCCAGAGCAGCTGAGGCGAGGAAGAACAAACAAAAACAGAGTACTCACCGTTTTCATACAAAAAATGATACCTGAACCTCCTGGAGGTATCCAAACTCTCGTAGTAAAGACTCAGTGCAGCGTAAAGCCAATGGAGAGCTCCCCTGAAGCCAAGCTCCGGAGTTCCCAAGGTCATCTGGGGAAGCAAGAGGCTGGGGGAAGAGCAGAACGGATGCATGAGGTCCCTGTGTCTCTTCTGACAGCCTATGCAGCGTAACCGGAATAAGGCACAGGGAGAACTAAAAACAAATAACTGCGTCCTGCAGGAACAGGCATTCAACAATATTCCCCATAATAGGTAATGCCTCAGCCATCCTTCTTTGTTGGGCACAGTGGGGAATGTAACCCATGAGCCCTGCACCCTTCGTCAGTGACTCAGCATTGTACTGTGGCTCTGAATTGCATACTGTTCTCTATCCATGCCTTCTGTACTTTCTATCCCTTCTGTTCATACATAGGCAGAGAAAAAAGTAACCTCTGCACAACTGACATCTAGCAAGTGTTGTGGAAAAAAACTGAAACAGCAATATAGCTGTGAGAAGCCAGCAGAGAAGCAATCTGGCTTCCCGCCCAAAACCGAGGCTCATTAGCTATTCAAAATGGCCGCCAGCAAAAATAAAACACAAAAAGAGTGAATTAAAACCCCCAAAAACTAAGGAATTAACTTAAAACGTCAAAGGAGAAGGTGGGAGGGTTGCAGGCATGAGAGAAATGCCTAAAATCGCTGAATAATCAAGAAAAATCAATCGAGTTACCACAGAGCTACAGACAGCAGTGGGAGAAAGACATTCCAGGTCTGTAGAAACTGAGGTGCAGCCCCTGCAGATGCCAGAGTCAGTCACTGCACCTCTGCGGGACCCGCAAATCACGTATTGGGGTTTGGCATACATGCTAAGGCAACCTCCGCTCAGCGGGAAAGAATGGAACAGAACCAGGGAAGCCCACACCAAAGGGACCAACCCTATGTAAAACAGTACAGACTGAAATTTAAAACTTTTTTTTTTTTTTTTTTTACAGACAACAAAACACTCCCCAGAATCCTAGGGGTGCCCTGAGCAAAATCGCCAGCAAAAGAAACCCCAAAAATGCAAGGGGAACCCGTGCACAAGTGTTAAAAAGTGCCTTTAAAAAGCACACTTTAGAAATTCAAAATGGCCGCCGCACTTTGTCACCCGCGGTAAAAAACGGCGCGAAAATACAAAGGTAACCAAATAATATGGAAAAGAAAGAAAACGACCCTCTAATACAGGGCAAGCGAAAAAAATCAGGAAAAAGTGCAATTTGGAAGCCAGGGGAGCCGACAGAGCCTCTGACAATGCAAAGAACAGAGAGCTGAAAAGTTAAAGCAAGGAAAATTCCTACCAGCTCAGGGAACAGCAAGGAACTCAGCCCACTTCTCCAAGTGACAGGCAATGCTGCAGCCGGTATGGCTCTTCCCCGTACAGCCTTGGGGAGAGCTCAACCCAGGCTTCAGAGATTCCCAGGCAGGAAGGCAGGAGCCCAAGGCAGGTCTGGCTTCCCCAGGCTGTCCCCTGTGGCTTTTTTTTTTTTTTTTTAAAGATACAGCTACCTAGCAAAGAAATAGAAAATAAAGGGCCAGAAAGAAACCCCAAAAGAACTAACTAACTAGTGTTGCTCCTTCAAGTGTCACTTAGCGTGCCCAGAAAGGGCACAGAAGTCCTCCAGCTGCAAGGAGACTGGACACACTGGGGGCTTCTGGGAGCTCCGTCTGCATATATACTACAGAAGATTTGATTGGTCCAGTCTCCCGGCTGCAGGAGGAGGGGCACTACCCGATTGTGGAGGACTAAACTGGATTACCGAACAGGAATGTCCATTGGCAGAGTTTTCAATAAATAAAACTGAATTAAAGCCTGTTTTATAAAGACACATAAAGACCTATTTTATATAGTACGTTGAGAATGGCATTGAGATATCCAGGTCAGGATATGCTCAATTCCAGTTGTATTTTAACAAAAGCCTCTGCCATACAAGGAGTCTTATGTAAAATATGTATAAGGCTGTGCAGGAGTATACATGGAGTTGCAGACACACAAGAGGGAGGAACCATTTTACCAATCTACATGTGGGAAAAATGAGCAGCACTAACCAGGCAGCTTCAATGTGGAAGCACCGGCATTGCCACATGGAAGTGATAATTTTGCAGCTTCCACGTGTATCCAAAGTCATTTTGCAGACCTTTATGTGTAAGAGCTGCCAATGAAATAGAGAGGCTCAATTTTTTCATATTTCCATTTTGGAGGATGAAATAAACAGGGGATTATGAAGAATTGCTCCTTTAATCCCTCGAGTAAAGTCGATTGGGAATTTTTTTTTCCCCACAGACATTTATTTCCTTTGTGAAATGGGGAATACATGAGTAGATTCCTGGCCTGCCCCACTATGCTTCTTGAAATCTCTGCATGATGTGGATCTCCACAGGTAAATAACATCTTTCTGAAATTGCCATTTACATGTGCATGCAATCTACACGTGCAAATGCCACAATTTCCACATGGAAAAGGCACATAAGACTTCTAAAACAACCTCCATTGATGACTGTGCGTCATTATAAAATACTGGGTGAAAACCAGCAGAAATCATGGCTAGATTGAAGCAAAGGTCATTTGCGCCTGCTCTGAAGTAGGTACACATGCTCATGCATAAAGTATACGCATATGAGCGAATTTTACAACATACACACATAAATCGCAACTGTGCCTGTGCTCCCCCCAAACTCTTACCCCGGAATAAACCTATACCCAGGTCACAAAAGTACAACTTCTTGTCAATGCGTGTACTATTATATGCATAATCCTGGGGTAATTTCATAAAATTGTTTTTACGTGTGCAAAACAGGGTCTTACGCACAGCAAAAGTTTATGAAATTACTTCCTGTTTACCATCAGTGGATAAACATAACTCCCCAAGCTGCCAATTTTCAAAGACATAATATCAATAGGGTAGATCTTGACAAATTTGCTTGGAATCATGGAGCCAGCATAAACGTTTAGGAGCGTGCTGCCAAAATCTTAGTCACAATACTCTTCCCCCCACCCCCCACAAAAAAAAGGGTATATCACAGCTCCTTTTTAAGGGCCTGGATTTACTGTTTTCCCTTTTTCTATGGGAAAAGAAAGCCTAAAAAATCTGGCCTTAACCTGCAATTACCCAGTGCCAACAGAAGGCGACAGTCATCCTCCTTTTCCACCTCTCACCACCATCCAATGAGTAGGTTGTCAGCTGAGGCAACTTCCTTTTTTGCTTCACATATCACAATGGCCTGGTAATACACAAAGCAAAAAAATACACAAGGCAAAAAAATATTCAGTCCCCACCCAGCCATCATCCAGTGTCTCTCTTTCTCATAGCCTCTCCACAGCCTTCACCCAATATCTTTTTCTCTCTCATAACCCCCCTAAAGACTTCACACAGTATATTTTACTCTCATGACCCCCCCCCCCCCCATATTTCCCAAACTCTCTCTCTCATGCCCTCTCCCAAAGCTTCACTCAGTATCTCTCTCTCTCTCTCTCTCTCTCATATAACCCCATCCCTAGATTTCATCCAGTCCCTCTCCCTTTCATGACTCCCCCGACCCAGGCTTCCTCCAGTCTTTTTCTCATGTTCCCCCCCAATCAGCTTTCATCCACCGTGTGTGTGTCTCTCATCCTTCCTCCCACATCCATTCCCTCTCTCTCACACATTGTAGCTGTATGCAGCTCTTCTATAACAGCGCAGTTCACAGTTCCAACACTGCTGTGGGCTCTGTACACACTTGAGGTAATTTCGTGGTTTCAAGGCTTGCAAGATCCCCAAAACTTCCTTCACCGCAAGATTCAACAGTGTACAGAGCCAATCGCAGTGAAGGAAGAGGATAATGTGCCATTTATTAGCAGTTGTTCATGGCTGCGGCAACCTTTCTGCTGGCGGTGGATACGGGGGCCCTCCTGGCTACAGTTTTCTTATGGCTGTGGGGCAGAGCTGCTGTCATTGTCGCTGTGGCTGCGGGGTTCTCATTTTCACTGCAGCCATCCGGGGCTGTGCTGCTGTCATCTGTGCGACTGAGCTTTGCTGTGGCCGTCTGCGGCTGTGATTTTTGGCTGTAGGAGATGGGATATTCGGCTGGTGGGTGAAGGAGTCCCCGCTGGCTGCAGCTTTCTGGGGCAGGAAATCCCAGACACCAGGGTGCAATTTTTAGGCACCATAACAACCTGATGCCCGGGATTGATCGATCCCCGAAATAGGAGGTAATGCTATAAACTCCCGCGCAGTTAATGCATGTGCCACATGCATATTTGTGGCCTATTCTTTAAAGTAAAGTATACTTCACTATATAGAATAGGAGCATACTGGTGCGCCTGACCCTAGGCACAGCAGTTACACTTGCTTTGGAGGTGTAAATGCCCACACATAGGTTCATCAGAAACACGCATCAGTTATACTATTCTATAACTTACGTGGGTAAATTTGAGACCCACCTAAGCTCTGAACCTGTGCACGTCCCCACATGCACCATGGAATTTACTCGCACTTACAGAATACTGACCACCTACACAGGGGTTTCAACCCAGTCCTCAGGGAACCCTAGGTCAGTCAGGTTTTCAGGATTCCCAGAATGAATATGCATGAGAAAGATTTGCATGCTCTGCCTTCATTGTATGCAAATCTATCTTATGCATATTCATTGTGGGAATCCTGAAAACCTGACTGGCCTAGGGTTCTCCGAGGACTGGGTTGAAAACCTATGACCTACAGCATGTGCATAAGTCCTTTTGAAGAGGAACATACATGCATTTCAAACCTGTAACTTCCCATGCGCACTTTATAGATTTATCCTCTTAGTGCCACGAAACATCACTGATAGCGTAGTTACTCATCTGTAACAGGTGATCTCCGGGAACAGCAGGAATTTAGTCTTCACATATGGGTATCGTCGGTACCGACGGAACCTGCGCGGGAACGCTCCCCAGCGTCCAATAAGAACGCTTTTGGGAGCATCCCTCAGCACATGCGTGCTGCCTTCCCGCCTTTCCAACTGTCCCTCATCAGTTAAGTTTGTAGCTGAGTGAAAAAGATAGAGGGAGAGAGGAAAGAGACAAAGAGATAGAGAGACAACTCCTAGGGGAGTTGGGTGGGTTGTGAAGACTAAATTCCTGCTGTTCCCAGAGATCACCTATTACAGGTGAGTAACTACGCTATCTCCAGGAACAAGCAGGAATGTAGTCTTCACATATGGGGACTCCCTAGCTGAAGATGCCAGGGAGATAGCCCCAGGAAGGTGCCACCCTGGAAAGGTGGGAATCCTTCCTCCCATGGATCTCTGGCATTCCACCAGGGTTGGTGGGTAGGAGTTGAATTAGGTCTGAAAGAGATTTTGAAGAACAGCTTGGCCAAAGAAGGCATCCCGACGGGAGGCTTTATCCAGGCAGTAGTGGGCTGTGAAGGTGTGTACCGAAGCCCAGGTGGCTGCTCGACAAATGTCATCGAGAGACACTAAGTGGAGATTAGCCATAGAAGCTGCCATGGCTCTCACATTATGAGTTGTGACGTGGTCCTGAAGAGGAAGACCCTGACTCTCATAAGCAAAGGATATGCATTGTGCAATCCATTTAGATAAAGTTCTTTTGGAGACTGGTTGTCCCAAATGACTAGGGTCAAAAGCTATAAAAGGTTGTGAGGACTTTCTATGCTGTTGTGTTCTCTGTAGGTAAAAGGCTAAGGCCCTTTTACAATCCAAAGTATGAAGGTTTCTTTATGCATTAGAGGCGTGAGGCCTCGGAAAAAATACAGGAAGATAAATTGATTTATTTAAATGAAAAGGCGAAACCACCTGTGCCATAAAGTGTGGATGAGTTCTAAGAACAACCTTATCATGGTGAAAACTAGTATAAGGAGGATTAGCCACTAAAGCTTGCAGTTCACTAATGCAACGTGCAGAGCTGATTGCAATTAGGGAGATGACCTTCCAGGTCAAAAACTTAAGGGTTGTAGTGGCTAAAGGCTCAAAAGACAGTTTCATGAGCTGCCCGAGAACTAGATTTAGATTCCATGCCACCGATGGTGGCTTAATGTGAGGTTTGGTTAATAGAAGACCTCTCATAAATCTGGATATGAGTGGATGAGAGGAAATTGGTTATCCATTCAGAGGCTTATAAGAAGCTGCAATCGCACTAAGATGGACTCTTACCGAATTGGTCTTTAGACTAGAATTTGATAAGTGAAGGAGATACTCTATTATCGATTCTAAGGGTATGCCAAGGGGGTTTAATCCCTTCTTGGAGCATCACATGGTAAAATGTTTCCACTTGAAGGCATAAGATCTTCTTGTGGAAAGTTTCCTAGAAGCCTGAAGGATATCCTTTACCTGTTGGGACAGGTTGAAATCCTGGAGGTCTAAGCCTTCAGCAACCAGGCCGTGAGATGCAGGGACTGGGGATTCGGGTGCCATAGCGTCCCGTTCTCTTGGGAAAGGAGATATGGAGCATGCCCTAACTCCAGAGGTGCAGCTTGAGAGAGATGTAGAAGCAGGGAATACCACGTTTGGCATGGCCATCGTGGCGCTATGAGAATCATGCGACCTCTGTCTCTCTGAAGCTTGAAGAGTGTTTTGGGGATGAGGGGAATGGGTGGGAAGGCATAAAGGAAGCCCTGACCCCAGTGAAGGAGGAAGGCATTCCTTTGTCTGACAATTGTGAGCCAGAATCCTGGAACAGAACCGGGGAAGTTTGGCATTCAGTGGACTTTTCTTCTCCTCTACCTGGTCGGCGTCCAACTTCTTAGAGGGACAAATGGACTTCAGCCACACGAGATCGAGCAATAACAGGTTTGTGATGCCCTTACCCCCCCTTCCCTGACAGCTACCCATTGGGATGCAGCTCTTCAAACCATTTCTGACATCTCAGTCCAATTTCCTAACCTAATTATACTAGGTGATTTTAATGTCCATGTTGACCACCCCAGTAGACAGAAAGATCGGGTCTTTCTCGACCTAGAACAGGATATTCCTTTGCAACAACACGTACTTGGCCCTACCCATACAGCCGGTCATACATTAGATCTAATTCTCTCCCCCAACACGTTATTACCAACAATTTCTCCCCCTACCATGGTCAGTGTTCCCTGGTCCGACCATTTTTGCGTTTTCTTCTCAGTTTCTTCCCCCTCCTTGGTACCTGCAGACCCTATCCCACCCTCCTTTCCGGTTTCTCTTCGCCATCGTATCACCTCTGATACTCTTAAGGCTTTTCCTCCTGCTTCTTCTCTTTTCCCGCAAACTTCACTACACTTTCCTCCGATGAACAAGTTTCCCTCTGGAATTCTCTTTTATTGGATACAATGGATGGTCTGGCCCCACTTCAGACAGCCCCAAATAGGCTTGGACCCCCTCACTCCGCATGGTACACTCCTGCTCTCCGCCTCCAGCGAACCCAACTCCGGCATGTACAACGTCAGTGGGCTCGCCACCCCTCTCCTGAATTGCGCCTTCACTTCCAGCAGCTTTTTTCTGCGTACCGACAGGCGATCCAATCTGCCAAGCGTGATTTTCACGAAACTGAAATCTCCACTGCAGCGAGCTCATCTAGGCAACTTTTTTCCATCCTGCGTAGACTTTCTGCTGTTGGCTCTGATCAACAACGTTTAGCCATGGCCCCTAACCCTCAGTCTCTTGCTATGTTTTTTTCTGACAAAATTCTCCATCTTCGTTCATCCTTCTCACACCCCTCCCCCCCTCCGCCCCTGTCCCCACTCTGTTCTGCCTTGTCCCCCTCCCCGTCTAACCTTGCCTTAGCCCATTCCTGGTCTTCCTTCCATTCTGTCACTTCTGCTGAAGTCCTACAGGCTCTAGCAAAATCTAATAAAACCACCTGCAAGCTGGATCCAATTCCTTCTTCCTGGTTGTCCGAACCTTCTTTAGAGCTCACACCTATTATCACCACCATCATTAACACCAGTCTGTCTACCGGTTATTTTCCCTCATCATAGAAATCAGCTATCGTTCGCCCTATCCTTAAGCAGTCTTCTCTTGACCCTTCTGTTCTTTCTCACTGGCGTCCTGTCTCAAACCTTCCTTTCTTAGCTAAGCTCCTGGAACGCCTTGTCTTTGATCAACTTAATTCTCACACTGAATCTACTAATACTCTTCACCCTCGTCAGGCTGGTTTTCGTCACGGACACAGCATGGAAACAGTCCTTCTAGCACTTCTTAATGATTTGCATGTTGCACATGATCGCGGTGATATTACCCTTTTGGTGTCTCTCGACTTATCTGCGGCTTTTGATCTGATTGACCACCGTACTTTGCTCTCTCGGCTATCGGATGTGGGATTACAAGGCACGGTTTGGCAGTGGTTCTGTTCTTTTCTTACAGCCCGCTCTTTTTCGGTTCACTCTGGTAATCAGTCCTCTGCTGCTTTTCCTCTCACTTGCGGTGTTCCACAAGGTTCTGTTCTCTCTCCTCTTTTGTTTAATATCTTTCTGGCTCCTTTATCTTTGGAAATTCAACAGTTCCCTGTATCATTCTATATGTATGTTGACGACATTATTCTACTGTTTCATACCTCTCCCCTGACGTTAGACATTACCCAGCTAAATCTCTGTCTTTCCCGGATCTCTTCTTGGTTGTCTCAAAGCTTCTTGCACCTGAATCCATCCAAATCCACAGCCATGTGGGTTTCATTGACTGGTTCTTGCACTTCCTTGGCCCCCTTGATTGATTCTACTCCCCTCCCTCTTGTGTCATCCTTCCGCTATCTTGGTATAATTCTCGACCCTACGCTGTCTTTCCACCAATATCTCACTTCCCTCATACGTCGATCCTTTGCCACCCCGCGACAGATTAGGGCTGTCCGTTCCCTTCTCCCCCTTCCCTCCCTAGTCACCCTTGTCTTGGCCTTAGTTGTTAGTCGCTTGGATTACTGTAATGTCTTTCTCGCTAACCTCCCAAAGTATCAACTTCTGCGCCTTCAGCGCATTCAAAATGCCGCTGCCCGTCTCGTCACATTCTCACGCCGTTTCGACCATATCACACCTATCCTTCTTCGCTTGCACTGGTTGCCTCTTTGTTTCCGTTTTCATTATAAGTTTCTTATTCTAATTCACCGTGCTCTTCATACAAATACTCCCCTATATCTTGCAGATCGAATCTCTCTCCACACCCCTTACCGTCAGCTTCGCTCCCTCCATGCAAACCGTTTGTCTCTTCCTTCCCCATCACAGGCACGCCTTGAACAGACCCGCCACGCCGCTTTTTTCTTTTTAGGTCCAGTACTTTGGAATGCTTTACCACCGTTTCTCCGTTTGGAACCCTCATATCCCCAATTTAAAACACTACTCAAAACCCATCTGTTTCAGCAAGCTTTTCATCTCTCTCCCGATGGTCCTCCCTGATGTTCTCTCAGTTGCTTGTCCTTATGTCTGTCCTGTCCATGTATTTGTTTAGTTGTGCATTTTGTCTACCCATGGTCTGGTTTTGTCTTTCCCTTTTTGGGCCTTTTTATCATGTTTGTTTTTAAAAAACTCTGTTAATCTATGTTTTAATTATTGGCCCTCTAGTTTTGTCCTGTGCTGTTTTTGGTTTTTCTATTTGTTTATGCCTTTATTCTTTTTATACTTACTTTTCTGTTTTACTTTGGCGTTCCTTTCCTTGTCCTTGCATTGCCAACCTTTTATTGTACACCGCTTTATGTTTCGACGAAAAGCGGTTTATCAAATTTTAAATAAAGATAAAGATAAAGACTTGCGAAGAGGTCTATGTATGGAGTGCCCCAGAGATGAAATATCTTTGCCACCTGGTCCAGGTGGAGGGACCACTCGTGAGGCAGCAGTACTCGACTGAGTTTGTCTGCCCAAAGGTTTTGAATGCCTGGAAGATATACCACTAGAAGGTGAATTTGATACTCTCTGGCGAGGGCCCACAGTCGTAAAGCTTTGTTGCATAACGACAGGGAGCCTGTCCCGCCCTGCTTGTTCACATAGAACATTGCTACTTGATTGTCCGTCTGGATTAGGACTGTCTTGTAGCTGAGCTGTGCGTGGAATACTCAAAGAGCTAAATAGATTGCTCTTAATTCCAGGAGGTTTATGTGTAGACCAGCCTCCTGTGGAGTCCAGGTTCCCTGGGTAGAGAGATGATTCAGGTGTGCTCCCCAACCCACCTGCGATGCATCTGTTGTTAGGGTGGCCTGAAAAAGGGGTTGATGAAAAGGAGACCCCAGTGTCAGATTTTCTAGGGATTGCCACCATTGGAGGGACAAAATTAGTAGGTGAGAGTTTATTATTTTGTACAATAAATGACCTGTGGCCTGTGTCCACTGTGTGGATAGGGTCCACTGAGCTGCTCGCATGTGGAGGCGAGCATATGGGGCTACATGAACTGTGCATGCCATATGTCCCAGCAACTGTAGCAGCTCTCGAGCAGTTAGGGAGGATTTCCCTGCTACTTGAGAAGCTAGTTGCATTATGCGAAGACACCGGGCCTGTGGAAGGAAAGCCTTTGCCTGTCTGGTATCTAGACAGGCTCCTATGAATTCCAGGCATTGGGAAGGAACAAGTTGGGATTTTGGGAAGTTTATTACCAACCCCAAGTATTGGAGGATTCGCATTGTGCGAGACAGTGCAGTGCTGGCCTCTGCAACTGTAGGGGCTAGAATGAGCCGGTGTCTAAGTAAGGGAAGACGAATATCCCCAGGGTTCGTAGAAATGTAGCAACTACTCCCATGCATTTCATGAATACCCTTGGTGCTGAAGCTAGACCAAAGGGCAGAACCATGTACTGGAAATGTTTTCCTCTGAAAAGGAATCATAAGAATTTCCTGTGATCTGGATGGATCAGAATGTGAGTGTATGCATCCTTTAGAGAGCAAAGCCCATCCTGGTTTTGAAGGTATGACACAGAAGAGTTCCTAGAGAAATCATTTTGAACTTCTCTCGAAACAGGTATTTGTTCAATTCTCTTAGGTCTAAAATGGGTCTGTGTCCTCCTGTTTTCTTTGGAATAAGAAAATAGGGGGAGTAGAACCCTGCACCCCGTTAAAGAATAGGTACCTCCTCTATTGCCCCTTGGTCAAGAAGTGTTGAGACCTCGTGATCTAGCAGATTGTTTGCGGAGGTTTGAGAATTGAATTGCTTTAGAATTGTAGGAGGGGGCATGCTGTGAAAATGAAGCTTGTACACTTCTCCTACAATGGACAAAATCCAATCTTCTGCTGTTATCTGATGCCATCTGTTGGCAAAGTGGCATATCCTGCCTGGGATATTGGGGGGTTGGGGCCCCTCAGAGGCAGGAAGGCTAAGCTCTCTAGGAAGGAGTCAAAGCCCATGAGGGGCTGAACCTGCAGAGCTGGTTGGGCTCTGGGGCCTTTTGGCTTCTTTTGCTGTCTAGTTTTTCCCTTTTCGGCAACCTGACCCTGACATTGACTCTGATGGGCATAGGAAGGATAAAATTTCCTCTTTTTGCTGAAAGAGGGTTTTTTATAAGACTTCTTTTTGGCTGGAGTGGCTGTAGATTTCGACAATCTATCTAGAGTAGTATTGTCAGCATCCAACCCGTTAGCCTTTTCCTGCCAGTTCTTGCCGAAGAGATTCTCTCCCGTGCAAGGAATGTTGCCTAACTTGCCCTGTACCCAAGTCTCCGATGCCTGAAGCCAGGCAATCCGTCGTGCGTCAATGGCAATTGCAGAGGTTCTGCTGATGCATTCAAAGCAGTCAAAGGCTGCACGATTTACAAACTTGGAGACATCTTGAGCATGCTTAACTAGAGCAAGAAAGCACAGTTACTTACCTGTAACAGGTGATCTCTGGGAACAGCAGGAATAAGTCTTCACAAATGGGTACGTCGGTACCGACGGAGCCTGCGCAGGAACGCTCCCCAGCTTCCCAAAAAGGAAAGCTTTTGGGAGCATCCCACAGCGCCTGCGCGCTGCCTTCCCGCCTTTCCTAACCGCCTCTCCTCAGTTCGAGTTTTAAAGCCGAGACAAAAGAGAGAGAGAGGAAAGGAAAGACAGATAGAGAGATACAACTCCTAGGGGAGGTGGGAGGGTTGTGAAGACTTATTCCTGCTGTTCCCAGAGATCACCTGTTACAGGTAAGTAACTGTGCTATCTCCAGGAACAAGCAGGAATGAGTCTTCACATATAGGGACTCCCTAGCTAAGATGCCTGGGAGAACCCCAAGGATATGAGACCCTGGGAAGGGTTCTACCTCCTCCTATGGATCTCAGGCATCTATCCAGGGATGGAGGGTAGGAGTTGATTATTTATTTATTTATTTATTTACATTACATTCTCTTATATACCGCGCTATTCTGCATCAGTGCGGTTTACATTGAACAAACTGAAATTACATTGAACAGGGTATTATAACTTGGAGATAACTATTTTACAGGGAACATGGGTTATGGAGGGTTAAGTGGCTTGCCCAAGACCACAAGGAGCACCTATGGGACTAGAAACCCCAGTCCTTCCGGCCCAAGGTTGCTGTCCTCTAGTGGGATTTGAACCCCTGACCTTCCGGCCTGAAGTACCTTGCCCCAACCACTAGGCTACTCCTCCACTCCAATTAAGAATGGAACAGGTGTTTGAGAACAGCCTGACCAAACAAGGCATCCCGGCGGGAGTCCTTGTCCAAGCAGTAATGGGCTGTGAAGGTATGAACCGAGGCCCAGGTGGCGGCTTGACAGATCTGGTCGATGGACACAGAATTTAGATGAGCCATAGAGGCGGCCATGGCCCTCACATTATGAGCTGTCACATGGCTCTCCAGAGAAAGGTTCTTACTCTGGTAGGCGAAAGAAATACACTGAGCAATCCAATTGGACAGTGTCCTCTTAGAGACTGGAAGTCCCAAATGAGAAGGATCAAAAGCAACAAAGAGCTGGGAAGACTTTCTATGTTGCTGTGTTCTTTGTAAGTAAAAGGCAAGAGCTCTTTTACAATCCAGAGTATGAAGATTCCTCTCTGCACTTGATGCATGAGGAGCTGGAAAAAAGACAGGTAAATATACCTCTTGATTAAGATGAAAAGGTGAGACCACTTTAGGCATAAAGTGTGGATTGGTGCTAAGAACTACCTTATCATGATGGAACCTTGTATAAGGTGGATTAGCCACTAAGGCCTGCAGTTCACTGATGCGGCGAGCTGAGGTGACTGCAATGAGGAAAATAACCTTCCAGGAAAGAAATTTCAAGGAGGTGGTGGCTAAGGGTTCAAAAGGAGGCTTCATAAGCTGACCAAGAACCAGATTTAAATCCCATGCCACTGGAGGAGGCCTAATGGGAGGTCTAGTTAAAGTAAGGCCTCTCATGAATCTTGCAATTAGAGGATGAGAGGAAACAGGTTGTCCCTTGATGGGCTTAAGGGATGCTGCAATAGCACTTAAATGGACTCTTACTGAATTCGTCTTAAGGCCTGCATCGGAAAGATGCAGGAGGTATTCTAATAGAGAATTCAAAGGTAGTGCTAGAGGGTCGAGACTCCTTTCAGCACACCAAATGGAAAATCTTTTCCATTTAAAGGCATAGGAACGTCTAGTGGAAGGTTTTCTGGAAGCATGGAGGATATCCTTCACTTGTTGAGAAAGATTCCAGCTTTGAAGGTCTAGGCCTTCAGTAACCAAGCTCTGAGGTGAAGGGACCTGGGGTTTGGGTGCCACAAAGTCCCCTCCTCCTGGGACAGAAGGTCTGGGGCAACTCCCAAGTCCAGAGAGGGGGCTTGGGAGAGATGCAGAAGTAGAGGGTACCACACTTGGCGTGGCCAGAGTGGAGCTATGAGGATCATAGATCCTTGATCCCTCTGGAGTTTGAACAGAGTCTTGGGAATCAAGAGAATGGGTGGAAAGGCATACAGGAAACCCTGACCCCAGTGAAGGAGGAAGGCATCCTTGGCCTGAACTCCCTGACACGGAATTCTGGAACAGAACCGGGGAAGTTTGGCATTCCACGGACTTGCAAAGAGGTCTATGTCTGGGGTTCCCCATTCTTGGAAGATTCTGAGTACCTGATTCATGTGCAGGGACCATTCGTGTGGGAGCAGAACTCGACTGAGTCTGTCTGCCCAAGAGTTTTGAATTCCTGGGAGGTATACTGCCAGGAGATGGATTTGATGCTCTCTGGCGAAGGCCCACAATCTTAAAGCTTCGTTGCAAAGCGACAGAGAGCCAGTTCCTCCTTGCTTGTTTATGTAAAACATGGCTACTTGATTGTCCATATGAATGAGGACTGTCTTGTAGCTGAGCAGGATATGAAAGACCTTGAGAGCTAGAAAGACTGCTCGAAGCTCCAAGAGATTGATATGAAGAAAGGTCTCCTGTGGGGACCAAGTGCCTTGGGTGGAGAGGTCTTGTAGATGAGCTCCCCAACCTGTTTGGGAGGCATCTGTTGTGAGAGTTGCTTGGGGCAACAATTGTTGGAAGGGGGACCCCAGCAACAGATTTTGAGTGGACATCCACCACTGGAGAGACCAAAAGAGACGTTTGGAGGTTGCTATTTGGTCTGAGAGAGCTCCTGATGCTTGAGTCCACTGGGTGGACAAAGTCCATTGGGCTGCTCTCATATGTAGGCGAGCATAGGGTACCACATGCACTGTGGAAGCCATGTGGCCTAGCTGTTGTATTATCTTTCGGGCAGTTAAGTGGCTCTTTGACTGAACCTAAGAGGCTAACTGCACTAGGCGTAGGCAACGGGCCTGAGGAAGATAGGCCCTTGCAGTGGTAGTATCTAGCCAGGCCCCTATGAACTCTAGGGACTGAGTAGGGGTGAGCTGGGACTTTGGGAGGTTTACCACAAGTCCCAGATACTGTAGAATACGCCTTGTGCAGTCCAGGGAAGTCTGGGCCTCTGACTGAGATGGAGCTCGGATGAGCCAGTCGTCCAGGTATGGGAATACAAATATTCCCAGAATGCATAGAAATGCAGCTACTGTTGCCATGCATTTGGTGAACACTCTTGGGGCAGAGGCCAGACCAAACGGAAGCACCCTGTATTGATAATGTTTTCCTTGGAAAAGAAAACGGAGGAATCTTCTGTGAGATGGATGGATGAGGACATGTGTGTACGCATCCTTGAGATCTAGAGAACAAAGCCAATCCTGACTTTGAAGGTATGGAAGGAGAGTGCCCAGAGAAAGCATCTTGAACTTCTCCTTGCATAGAAATTTCTTCAATTCCCTGAGATCTAATATGGGTCTGTATCCCCCTGTCTTCTTTGGAATGAGAAAATAGGGGGAGTAAAACCCTGACCCTTGTTGAAGAAGGGGCACTTCTTCTATTGCCCCTTGGGCAAGAAGGGTAGCCACCTCTTGACCTAGAAGGTCGAGAAGAGATGTGGGAGAATTGAAATGTCTCACCATGGTGTGGGGAGGAAGTTCTGAGAAATGAAGTTTGTAGCCCTCTCTTATGATGGAGAGGGTCCACTGCTCTGATGTAATCTGCTCCCATCTGGGAGCAAAATGAGCTAACCTTCCTGGAATGGTGAGAGGTTCTGGCTGTTTTAAAGCCAGAAAGGCTAAGTTCTCTAGCATCAAGTCAAAAACCCTGAGGAGGTTGGGTCTGCTGAGTTGCAGCAGCCCCTGTAGTCTTAGGCCTGGCCTGTTTAGGTTGCTGACGCTTAGTAGCAAAGCGACCTGTAGAGGATTGTTAGCCAGAAGTAGAAGGGAATCTGCCCTTTTTGAAAAAAGACTTCTTGAAGGGTTTTTTCTTGGCAGGAATGGAGGTTGACTTTGAAAGTCTATCCAGAGCAGAATTTTCTGCATCCATTTGAGTAGCTTTTATTTGCCATTCTTTGCCAAAGAGGTTTTCACCTGTACAGGGAAGATTTCCTAATCCATCTTGGACCCAGGGTTCTAAATCAGAAGCCTGGAGCCAAGCAATTCTGCGAGCAGCTATGGCAATGCCAGAAGCTCTGCTAGCACCTTCAAAGGAATCAAAGACTGCCCTGTTGGAAAACTTTGAAATGTCTTGAGTATGCTTAAGCCAAATGAGGAATTCATCCCTTTTATCTTCTGGTAGAAAAGGGAGGAAAGTGTGCAGTTTATCTGCAACCTCCTTTAGAAACATACCCATGTAAAGACTATAGGAGTTGATTCTGGCAATAAGCATACTGGCTTGGAAGATTTTCCTACCAAAAGCTTCCAAGGTCCTGCATTCTCTTCCTGGAGGAGCAGAAGAGTGTCTCTTTGTACTCTTTATCCTCTTCATAGCTGACTGCACCACAATGGAATGGTGAGGAAGCTGTGTTTTATGAAAACCAGGGCAGGGAGGGACACGATACATAGTGTCCAATCTGCGAGAATGAGGAGAGATAGTGAGAGGAGTCTCCCATAAATCAATCATGTGTTCATAAAGAATCTCATGAATTGGTAAGGTGACTGCCTCTTTAGGAGCCTTAGAATAACCCAAAATATCTAATTTTTTTTGCTCTAGGCTCTGATTCAGAGGATACTGAAATAGAAAGACCTTTAGCCACTTCTCTTATGAAGTCTTGAAAGGACAAGTCCTCTGGAGGAGACATTCTTCTTTTTGGAGAAGAAGGCTCTTCAGGAAGGGTTATAGATACTTCAGCAGACTCCTCTGATGTATCAGAATCACCAGAGGAATCAAAGTACCGTCTGTCAGGGTGTTCCTCTAATGCTCGGTACGCATATCGAGCAGTATCGACATCGGGCGTTATCGGAACCGGATCGGTACCGATGAGCAGCCCTGGACAAGGAACCGCTGCAGTCGGTATCCTGGTCGATGCCGATGCAGTCGGTACCGGTATCGGCGCTGGTGCCAGTACCCGAGTCGATACCGACAACGGAGTTTGTTGTGGTATCAACGGCGTCGCAGTTTGGATGAAGGCACTGATAGCCTGCTGAATGGACAGAACATTCTGATCCATCGACGCCATGAATGCCTGGAACTCGGTACCGGAAGGTTGTGCCGGTACCCCAGAGCATTCTAACAGGTGATCGGTCGAGGCCGTGCCATCGATGTCAACCTGTAACCCCATAGGTGGAGCTTTGGAAGTCGGAGCTTCCCGCCGGGGTTGTTTTGCCGGTGCAGGATCCTCAAGGGCAAGCCTGGAGGCATCTCGATGCTTAGAGGGAGATCTACACTTCGAGGACCGGCTGGATTTATGTTTGGTTACCTGAGATCCATTGGGGGAAGAAGCAGCCCTGGAAGATGTTGATGCCACCGAAGCTGCATCAGCGGGAAACAGCACATGGAGCTTAGCTGCTCGGTTCTGTAAACCCCGTTTAGACATCAGAGAGCAGGACGGACAATCCGAAATGGAGTGTTCAGGACCCAAACATTTAAGACACCATTCATGGGTGTCTGTAACAGAAATAGTACCGCTGCACTTAGTGCATTTCTTAAACCCGGAGGCTGGTTTTTCCATGAGGAAAATTTCTTGTGAGGCCTAAGGCCCCAAAAGAAAAATACACTAAGTAAGGGAAAAATATATAGGTTTTTTTTTTTTTTTTAAATAAAAGAAAGAAAAGACCGGCGGTACCGGTCCGGAGTCGGGGAAGGCAGACACGCGACCAAAGAAAGAAAATAAAATAAAGAACTTCTTCAGCGGTGACAGGGCTTGACCTGCTGGCTCTGCGGCAAAGAAGAACTGAGGAGAGGCGGTTAGGAAAGGCAGGAAGGCAGCGCGCAGGCGCTGTGGGATGCTCCGAAAAGCTTTCCTTTTTGGGAAGCTGGGGAGCGTTCCCGCGCAGGCTCCGTCGGTACCGACGTACCCATTTGTGAAGACTCGTTCCTGCTTGTTCCTGGAGATAGTCTTGTCTCTTGTCATCTGGGAGAAATGGGCTCATAAGCTCCAAATCTCCTGTAACGTCCTTGAGGAACTTTCCCATATACAGTATATATGAACTGATCCTAGCTGAAAGCATGGAAGCCTGAAACGTTCGGCGCCCAAAAGTATCCAGAGTCCTGCATTCACGACCATTGAATGGTGTGGCAGCTGAGTCTTTTGAAATCCAGGACATGGGGGAAGTCGATACTTGGTATCAAGTCTCCTAGAGTGAGGAGATGTAGTCAGAGGTGTCTCCCACATTCTGAGCATTACGCTATGCAGAATTTCATGGATGGGCCGAGTGGCTGCCTCCTTGGGAGCTTTAGGATATTGGAAAATTTCCAATTCCTTTGCTCTGGGTTCTTCTTCAGGAGCTACCGTGATTGAAAAGCTCTTGGCCATATCACGAATAAAATCCTGAAAAGACATGCCCTCTGGAGGTGACATTCTGCGTTGGGGAGAAAAGGGATCCTCTGGGAGAAACCTTCTAGTACCAGCAGAATTGTCAGAGTCTTCGGAATCGGAGGATTCGAGGTATTCCTGACCACAATGCTCATGCAAAGCACAGTCCCGGTACCGATCGAAGTCGGTACTGATTTGATCCGGTACCAACCTGTCGATTCCAGCCAAAGATGGCATGGGAAGAATTCCCACCTGGGCCGGTAACGTTGGTACCGGTGCCGGTGTAGGTACCGGCATCGATGTTGATGTCGGTACCCGTTGGACCAACGGTACCGCAGCTGACCGAAGAGCTGCGATGCTGCGTTCGATAGCGAGGAACCTCTGGTCTATCGATTCTGCCGATGCCTGGGTATCGGTACCGGAGAAGACGGCTGGAAACCCTGAGCATGGCACAGGTAGTTCTTGTGAGGTCGGGGTCTCGAGAACATCCTCGAGCCCCATTGATGCTTTGGAAGCCGAAGCCTCCCGCCGGGGCTGTTTTGCAGGTGTGGTTCCCTCAAGGGCAATGCCAATGGCCTCTCGATGCTTAGCAGGAGAGCTACCCTTTGAGGACCGGCTTTTATGTTTAGTTACCTGAGATCCATGGGAGGAAGAGGAGGCCCTTGAAGATGTCGATGCAATGGATCTGGCATCCGAAGAAAAGAGGGTACCAAGCTTTGCAGCCCCGTTCTGTCTTCCTCTTTTAGTCATCCCCATACAGGAGAGACATTCAGATGGAGAATGTTCAGGCCCTAAACATTTAAGACACCAATCATGGGTGTCAGTAACGGAAATAGAACCGCCACACTTAGTACATTTTTTAAAACCACTAGTTGGTTTTTCCATGTTCTAGGAATATGGGGTCTAGTGCCCAAAATGGCGCCTAGCACCAAAAAGAAAATTTTCTGAAGAGAAACAGCTCAAAGTATAAGGTTTTTGTTTTTTTTTTGAAAAGAAAAGAACTGGCAGTACCGGTAAGCGTCGTGCGGCAGGCAAATGCAACCACAAGAAAACAATTTTAAAGACGGAATTTTCTGCGGTGACAGGGTATGGATCCTGTCGGCTCCGTGGAAAACAAAGAACTGAAGAGGGACAGTTGGAAAGGCGGGAAGGCAGTGCGCATGTGCTGAGGGATGCTCCCAAAAGCCTTCTTATTGGACGCTGGGGAGCGTTTCCACGCAGGCTCCGTCGGTACCGACGATATCCATATGTGAAGACTACATTCCTGCTTGTTCCTGGAGATTCGGCATTATCCTTATAGTGCCTTGGAGAAGCGTGGGCAGTAACACAATTAAATGTATAGCAACAATAGCCAGTCACTTTGGGATAATTTTATAGTCACTTTCATGTTTATGTAGCAAAATATGCGCGCATAAAATGTCTCTTATAAAATTTCACCAGGTGTCAAAATACACAGGATGGCATGCATACATATACCTTTACTGTAGGCATTGCTGGGGGTGCAGTGTGAGTGAAGTACAGGCAAATTTGCAAGTATGCACGTAGATTATACAATACCTTGAGTAATCTATATGGATATTTACACCTGCACTTGAGCAGGCATAATGTCCTTGTTTGCAATGTGGGTGCGATCCCTGTAGGATTTACCCCAGTAATTTATAAAGACAAATAGGGGCTTCCAGACCACTTACCTAGCTGTTCTCTTATAAAATTACCCTCCACAGGTATAGCATCCACAGTTGACTTTAGGTTGCTGAAAAGCAGCCCTATGGTAAACCACAATTATATTTATAGTGACTGAATATCACCACTGTAAGTATGATTGCCAGCGGTCAGCATATTACATGTAGTTTCATCGCCACTGGCTATATGGTAGCAGCCCTAAATATGCATATTTTTAATGCCACAGCTGGCATTTAACAAAAAACGCTGAACATCCAGACTGAATATTGACCCGGGGCTGAGTTGGTCTTGTGGAAAATCGACCCGTGCTACTTCTTACGGCCTCAGGGGGCCTTGGGGGTCATCTGTTGGCAGAAACCACACGCCAAGGCATTGTGATCTGGCCCAAGGCATTGGAGGCAACAATCATGTGATCCGTGTGTGACATATGTGCACAGCAATTGCAAGGCCTGAAGCCACTGACCAAGGCCATAGCGGGAAAAACGGCTCCATAAGGTCAAACTCCTTTGGCCTGGTCAGTAAGGGTGCAAAAACCCATGCACCAAGATAAAACTGCTAGAGAGCAAAAAAGGAACCAGAGGAAAATGCGATGCTGGAGGCAAGTGGATTCAGGGGAGCTAAGGGCATTGGTATGTGACTGCAGAAAGGAATCGAAGAAAAAGGCAAGAAAAATATCAACTTTTTCGGGGGGGGGGGGGGGGGGGGGTGGGGTGAACAGACACACGTTCAATGGGCTCCGCGGAAAAAAAGGAGACTGAGGCAAGATGGCACACTTAGGAGGGAAGGTGACCACATATGTGTTTTAGCATCTCCCAGGGGCTTTCTTTGAAAGCTGGGGAGAGTTACCATGCAGGCTTTGTCGGTGTCATCACCCATATGTGAGGACTGATTTCCTGCTTGTTCCCAGAGAAGCAGTGGATTTCCCTGGACCTGTTTAATAATGGTGTATGGACTTTTCCTCCAGGAACTTCCCAAACCTTTGTTAAACCCAGCTACAATAACAGCTTTTACTACATCCTCCAGTAACAAATTCCAGAGTTTGATTACTCTGAGTGAAAAGTGTAGTTACTCACCTGTAACAGGTGATCTCCAGGAACAAGCAGGAATATAGTCTTCACATATGGGGTACTGTCGGTACCGACGGAGCCTGCGCGGGAACGCTCCCCAACGTCCAATAGGAAAGATTTTGGGAGCATCCCACTGCGCCTGCGTCGCTGCCTTCCCAACGCTCCCTCTTCAGTTTTTCGTTTTCCGTTGAGCCAACAGGCAGCAAAGCACAGTTACTTACCTGTAACAGGTGATCTCTGGGAACAGCAGGAATAAGTCTTCACATATGGGTATGTCGGTACCGACGGAGTCCGCGCGGGAACGCTTCCCAGCGTCCAATCAGAAAGCTTTTGGAAGCATCCCAACACGCCTGCGTGCTGCCTTCCCGCCTTCCCAACTGCCTCTCCTCAGTTAAGTTTTAAAGCTGAGACAAAGAGAGAGCAAGGAAGGGAAAGATAGAGATAGAGAAAAAGCAACTCCTAGGGGAGGTGGATGGGTTGTGAAGACTTATTCCTGCTGTTCCCAAAGATTACCTGTTACAGGTAAGTAACTGTGCTATCTCCAGGAACAAGCAGGAATGAGTCTTCACATATGGGGACTCCCAAGCTAAGATGCCCAGAGGGAGTCCTAACATGTTGCAAGTCTAGAACGAGCCATGCTATTCCTCAGGACCTCAGGCATCCTGGGGATGGAGGGTAGGTGTTGAATACAGAAAAGGAGCTGTGGAACAGCTGGCTAGAACAGGGCTTCAAAAGGGGAAGACCCTGTACAGAGGGCATTTAGTAGTATAATATTGTAATCTGGGCCTCCCTTGTTGACATTGCACAAGTCCACTTAGCTACATATGGATCTGTTAGAAGAGCCAGTGAATGTGCTCAAGGGGTACCTCACTGAGAAGTAGAGGTAATAAAGTAGAACAAAAACAGGGTGAGAAATAGCCCCAGGGGAAAAACTGGGGTAGTACAAGAAGTAGAGCTTCAGCGGAGACGCAGAAGGTACTATGAAAGAAAGCTTAAGCTGTTTTGGTCCAAAAACAGTACAAACCTTGGACCAAGAGAAAAAATGAGTCTGACCTAACTGGACTGGGGTTGGAATCAGTCCATGTAGGGGAGAAAGGGTATGGAGACCCTTGTATCTGATAAGAAAGTAAGGACAGACTCAGGAGCGCTAAGCTTTAGAGTAACTGAAGCTCCGCAATGTCTTTCCTAAATGGGGTCAAGTAGGAAAGAAAAAAGGTACATGGAGAGCTTCAGGAGTACCTAATCTGAAAGGTTATGGTAAGGAAAAAATTTGTTAATTACCACAGGAATTGGTTATAGCTGTAGCCCTCTAAGAATGCTGGCACAGCATTGATAGAGGTAGTGTCCATCTGTCAGGCTTATATAGGAATGTAGGGATATCTGAACCTGACAGAGAGATAGATAAGTAGATGGATACAGATCTATCTAAAAATATATCTCATTATAAAGATAAACATATATGTATACATATATATATATATATGTATACACACATATATATATATTAAAATATATACACCTAGAGGGTATATAGGCATATAACTATAAGAGATACGTATGGGCAGAAGACACACCGATAGATATAGATAAGTATATATATGTATCTATATATATATCTCTATATAAACCTATATGAATAGGCAGGAATATAGACACATGTCTCCAGGTATAAGGGTGGAGAGATGTCCATAAAACCTCATCCCCCCTAGGGTTATAGGGAGAGAGAAAGCACAGTTACTTACCTGTAACAGGTGATCTCTGGGAACAGCAGGAATAAGTCTTCACATATGGGTACGTCGGTACCGACGGAGCCTGCGCGGGAACGCTCCCCAGCTTCCCAAAAAGGAAAGCCTTTGGGAGCATCCCACAGCGCCTGCGCGCTGCCTTCCCGCCTCTCCTAACCGCCTCTCCTCAGTTCGAGTTTAAAGCTGAGACAAAAGAGAGAGAGAGGAAAGGAAAGACAGATAGAGAGATACAACTCCTAGGGGAGGTGGGAGGGTTGTGAAGACTTATTCCTGCTGTTCCCAGAGATCACCTGTTACAGGTAAGTAACTGTGCTATCTCCAGGAACAAGCAGGAATGAGTCTTCACATATGGGGACTCCCTAGCTAAAGCTGCCTGGGAGATCCCCAAGGATATGAGACCCTGGGAAGGGTTTCTACCTCCTCCTATGGATCTCAGGCATCCATCCAGGGAAGGAGGGTAGGAGTTGATTAAGAATGGAACAGGTGTTTGAGAACAGCCTGACCAAACAAGGCATCCCGGCGGGAGTCCTTGTCCAAGCAGTAATGGGCTGTGAAGGTATGAATCGAGGCCCAGGTGGCTGCTCGACAGATCTGGTCGATGGACACAGAATTTAGATGAGCCTTAGAGGTGGCCATGGCCCTCACATTATGAGCTGTGACATGGCTCTCCAGAGAAAGGTTTTTACTCTGGTAGGCGAAAGAAAAACACTGAGCAATCCAATTGGACAGTGTCCTTTTAGAGACTGGAAGTCCCAAATGAGAGGGATCAAAAGCAACAAAGAGCTGGGAAGACTTTCTATGTTGCTGTGTCCTTTGTAAGTAAAAGGCAAGAGCTCTTTTACAATCCAGAGTATGAAGACTCTTCTCTGCACTTGATGCATGAGGAGCTGGAAAAAAGACAGGTAAATATACCTCTTGATTAAGATGAAAAGGTGAGACCACTTTAGGCATAAAGTGTGGATTGGTCCTAAGGACTACCTTATTATGATGGAACCTTGTATAAAGTGGATTAGCCACTAAGGCCTGCAGCTCACTGATGCGGCGAGCTGAGGTGACTGCAATGAGGAAAATAACCTTCCAGGAAAGGAATTTCAAGGTGCTGGCTAGGGGTTCAAAAGGAGGCTTCATAAGCTGACCAAGAACCAGATTTAAATCCCATGCCACCGGAGGAGGCCTAATGGGAGGTTTAGTTAAAGTTAGGCCTCTCATGAATCTTGCAATAAGAGGATGAGAGGAAATAGGCTGTCCATTGATAGGCTTAAGGGATGCTGCAATAGCACTCAAATGGACCCTTACTGAATTTGTCTTAAGGCCTGCATTGGAAAGATGCAGGAGGTATTCCAAGAGAGAATTCAAAGGTAGTGCTAGAGGGTTGAAACCCCTTTGAGCACTCCAAATGGAGAATCTTTTCCATTTAAAAGCACAGGAACGCCTAGTGGAAGGTTTTCTGGAAGCATGGAGGATATCCTTCACTTGTTGAGAAAGATTCAAGCCTTGAAGGTCTAGGCCTTCAGTAACCAAGCTCTGAGGTGAAGGGACTTGGGGTTTGGGTGCCACAAAGTCCCCTCCTCCTGGGACAGAAGGTATGGAGCAGCTCCCAAGTCCAGGGAGGGGGCTTGGGAGAGATGCAGAAGTAGAGGGTACCACACTTGGCGTGACCAGCATGGAGCTATGAGGATCATAGATCCTTGATCCCTCTGGAGTTTGAACAGGGGAATCAAGGGAATGGGTGGAAAGGCATACAGGAAGCCCTGACCCCAATGAAGGAGGAAGGCATCCTTGGCCTGAACTCCCTGACACGGAATTCTGGAACAGAACCGGGGAAGTTTGGCATTCCACGGACTTGCAAAGAGGTCTATGTCCGGGGTTCCCCACTCTTGGAAGATTCTGAGTACCTGATCCATGTGCAGGGACCATTCGTGTGGGAGAGGAACTCGAATGAGTCTGTCTGCCCAAGAGTTTTGGATTCCTGGGAGGTATACTGCCAGGAGATGGATCTGATCCTCTCTGGCGAAGGCCCACAATCTTAAAGCTTCGTTGCAAAGCGACAGAGAGCCACTTCCTCCTTGCTTGTTTATGTAAAACATGGCTATTTGATTGTCCGTATGAATGAGGACTGTCTTGTAGCTGAGCAGGGTATGAAAGACCTTGAGAGCTAGAAAGACTGCTCGAAGCTCCAAGTGGTTTATATGAAGAAAGGTCTCCTGTGGGGACCAAGTGCCTTGAGTGGAGAGGTCTTGTAGATGAACTCCCCAACCTGTTTGGGAGGCATCTGTTGTGAGGGTTGCTTGGGGCAAAAGCTGTTGAAAGAGGAACCCCAGCAACAGATTTTGAGTGGACATCCACCATTGGAGAGACCAAAAGAGACGTTTGGAGGTTGCTATTTGGTCTGAGAGAGCTCCTGATGCTTGAGTCCACTGGGTGGACAAAGTCCATTGGGCTGCTCTCGTGTAGGCGAGCATAGGGTACCACATGCACTGTGGAAGCCATGTGGCCTAGCAGTTGTAGCATCTCCCGGGCAGTTAAGTGGCTCTTTGACTGACTCTGGGAGGCTAACTGCACTAGACGTTGGCAACAGGCCTGAGGAAGGTAGGACCTTGCAGTGGTAGTATCGAACCAGGCCCCTATGAATTCTAGGGACTGAGTAGGGGTGAGCTGAGACTTTGGGAGGTTTACCACAAGTCCCAGATACTGCAGAATGCGTCTTGTGCGGTCCAGGGAAATCTGGGCATCTGACTGAGATGGAGCTCGGATGAGCCAGTCGTCCAGGTATGGGAATACAAATATTCCCAGAGTGTGTAGAAATGCAGCTACTGTTGCCATGCATTTGGTGAACACTCTTGGAGCAGAGGCCAGACCAAAAGGAAGCACCCTGTATTGATAATGTTTTCCTTGGAAAAGAAAACGGAGGAATCTTCTGTGAGATGGATGGATGAGGACATGTGTGTACGCATCCTTGAGATCTAGAGAACAAAGCCAATCCTGATTTTGAAGGTATGGAAGGAGAGTGCCCAGAGAAAGCATCTTGAACTTCTCCTTGCACAGAAATTTCTTCAATTCCCTGAGATCTAATATGGGTCTTTATCCCCCTATCTTCTTTGGAATGAGAAAATAGGGGGAGTAAAACCCTGACCCTTGTTGGGGAACTTCTTCTATTGCCCCTTGGGCAAGAAGGGTAGCTACCTCTTGACCTAGAAGGTCGAGAAGAGATGTGGGGGAATTGAAGTGTCTCACCATGGTGTGGGGAGGAAGGTCTGAGAAATGAAGTTTGTAACCCTCTCTTATGATGGAGAGTGTCTACTGCTCTGATGTAATCTGCTCCCATCTGGGAGCAAAATGAGCTAACCTTCCTGGAATGGTGAGAGGTTCTGGCTGTTTTAAAGCCAGAAAGGCTAGGTTCTCTAGCATCAAGTCAAAAACCCTGAGGAGGTTGGGTCTGCTGAGTTGCAGCAGCCCCTGTAGTCTTAGGCTTGGCCTGTTTAGGTTGCTGACGCTTAGTAGCAAAGCGACCTGTAGAGGATTGTTGGCCAGAAGCAGAAGGGAATCTGCTCTTTTTGAAAAAAGACTTCTTGAAGGGTTTTTTCTTGGCAGGAATGGAGGTTGACTTTGAAAGTCTATCCAGAGCAGAATTCTCTGCATCCATTTGAGTGGCTTTTATTTGCCATTCTTTGCCAAACAGGTTTTCACCTGTACAGGGGAGATTTCCTAAGCCATCTTGGACCCAGGGTTCTAAATCAGAAGCTTGGAGCCAAGCAATTCTGCGAGCAGCTATGGCAATGCCAGAAGCTCTGCTGGCATCTTCAAAGGAGTCAAAGGCTGCTCGGTTGGAAAACTTTGAAATGTCTTGAGTATGCTTAAGCCAAATGAGGAATTCATCCCTTTTATCCTCTGGAAGAAAAGGGAGGAAAGTGTGCAACTTATCTGCAACTTCCTTTAGAAACATACCCATGTAAAGACTATAGGAGTTGATTCTGGCAATGAGCATACTGGCCTGGAAGATTTTCCTACCAAAAGCATCCAAGGTTCTGCATTCTCTTCCTGGAGGAGCAGAAGAGTGTCTCTTTGTACTCTTTATCCTCTTCATAGCTGACTGCACCACAATGGAATGGTGAGGAAGCTGTGTTTTATGAAAACCAGGGCAGGGAGGGACACGATACATAGTGTCCAATCTGCGAAAATGAGGAGAGATAGTGAGAGGAGTCTCCAATAAATCAATCATGTGTTCATAAAGAATCTCATGAATTGGTAAGGTGACTGCCTCTTTAGGAGCCTTAGAATAACCCAAAATATCTAATTTTTTTGCTCTAGGCTCTGATTCTGAGGTTACTGAAATAGAAAGTCCTTTAGCTACTTCTCTTATAAAGTCTTGAAAGGACAAGTCCTCTGGAGGAGACATTCTTCTTTTTGGAGAAGGCTCTTCAGGAAGGGCTATGGATACTTCAGCAGACTCCTCTGATGTATCAGAATCACCAGAGGGATCAAAGTACCGTCTGTCAGGGTGCTCTTCTAACGCTCGGTATGCGTATCGAGCAGTATCGACATCGGGCGTCATCGGTACCGAATCGGTACCGATGAGCAGCCCTGGATAAGGAACCGCTGCAGTCGGTATCCTGGTCGATGCCGATGCAGTCGGTACCAGTATCGGTGCTGGTGCCGGTACCCGAGTCGATACCGACAACGGAGTTTGTTGTGGTATCAACGGCGTCGCAGCTTGAATGAAGGCATTGATAGCCTGCTGCATGGACAGAACATTCTGATCCATCGACGCCATGAATGCCTGGAACTCGGTACCGGAAGGTTGTGCCGGTACCCCAGAGCATTCTAACAGGTGATCGGTCGAGGCCGTGCCATCGATGTCAACCTGTAATGCCATAGGTGGAGCTTTGGAAGCCGGAGCTTCCCGCCGGGGTTGTTTTGCCGGTGCAGGATCCTCGAGGGCAAGCCCGGAGGCATCTCGATGCTTAGAGGGAGATCTACCCTTCGAGGACCGGCTGGATTTATGTTTGGTTACCTGAGATCCATTGGGGGAAGAAGCAGCCCTGGAAGACGTCGATGCCACCGAAGCTGCATCAGCGGGAAACAGCACATGGAGCTTAGCTGCTCGGTTCTGTAAACCCCGTTTAGACATCAAAGAGCAGGACGGACAATCCGAAATGGAGTGTTCAGGACCCAAACATTTAAGACACCATTCATGGGTGTCGGTAACAGAAATAGTACCGCTGCACTTTGTGCATTTTTTAAACCCGGAGGCTGGTTTTTCCATGAGGAAAAATTTCTTGTGAGGCCTAAGGCCCAAAGAGAAAAAATACACTAAGTGAGGGAAAAGTATATAGGGTTTTTTTCTGTTTGTTTTTTTAAAGAAAAGAAAGAAAAGACCGGCGGTACCGGTCCGGAGTCGGGGAAGGCAGACACGCGACCAAAGAAAGAAAATAAAATAAAGAACTTCTTCAGCGGTGACAGGGCTTGACCTGCTGGCTCCGCGGCAAAGAAGAACTGAGGAGAGGCGGTTAGGAAAGGCGGGAAGGCAGTGCACAGGCGCTGTGGGATGCTCCCAAAGGCTTTCCTTTTTGGGAAGCTGGGGAGCGTTCCCGCGCAGGCTCCGTCAGTACTGACGTACCCATATGTGAAGACTCATTCCTGCTTGTTCCTGGAGATAGATTTATCTGATAGCAAGAAGGTTGATACCTACTTGAATTGATACATAGAGAATCCTCTTTTCCTGGTTATGACTGGCAGAGTCAGAGGAGAGGTCTCCCTGACAAGAAGAAGTCTGAATTCCTTGCAGAATTTGAGCTCTTGAATAACCAGGATGGCCTACGTGAAAATGGCAGAGGATAACTTCAGTCTGCAGACAGGAAGTCCAGGTATCTCCAGAATTGCAGTATGGAGAATGGAGAGAGGACGCCTCTGGAGGAAGATACCCTAGTGACCCGCCTATGAGGGCAAGGAGGGTATTAGGCGTCCTCTAGCTGCCATTGAAGAAATTGACCTGTGGCGAGAAGACCCAAGGAGATATGGGCCAAGCTAGGGATTTGGCCCTCCTTAAGTCTTTCTCACAATGAAAGGCCTGATGCGGATGCCTCAAAAGAGATTTAAGATGAGATGGTAAGGGTAGGGAATACCTGCCAGACATGAACATGACTGGGGGAGCCCCCTCTAACCATCTGGGGTTATCTGCTAGGCAAGATACTAATGCTCTCTAGCAAGGCCCCATAGTGCAAAGCTACTCTGTAGAGATGCAGAGAGCATGTTGCAGGTTGGTTAGAAGAAAAAACTGGCTGTGAAAAGCCAGCAGGTAACCAGCTATTCTGCCAAGGACAAAGGGGCGAAGAATAGAAGTTAACCAACCAGACTGTGATAATCCCTGGTTCTGTAGAGAAAGCACAGTTACTTACCTGTAACAGGTGATCTCTGGGAACAGCAGGAATTAGTCTTCACAAATGGGTATCGTCGGTAGCGACGGAGCCTGTGCGGGAACGCTCCCCAGCTTCCAAAAGGAAAGCTTTTGAGAGCATCCCACAGCGCCTGCGCACTGCCTTCCCGCTTTTCCCAACCATCTCTCTCCAGTTCGAGTTTTAAAGCTGAGACAAAGAGAGAGAGAGGAAAGGAAAGATAGATAGAGAAATACAACTCCTAGGGGAGGTGGGAGGGTTGTGAAGACTAATTCCTGCTGTTCCCAGAGATCACCTGTTACAGGTAAGTAACTGTGCTATCTCCAGGAACAAGCAGGAATGAGTCTTCACATATGGGGACTCCCTAGCTGAAGATGCCTGGGAGATCACCCAGATTGTGAGTCCCTGGAAGGGCTCCATCTCCACCTATGAATCTCAGGCATCCAGTCAGGGATGGAGGGCAGGAGTTGATTAGGTATGGAACAGGTGTTTGAGAACAGCCTGACCAAACAAGGCATCCCGGCGGGAATCCTTGTCCAATCAGTAATGGGCTGTGAAGGTATGAACCAAGGCCCAGGTGGCTGCTCGACAGATTTGGTCGATGGACACAGAGTTTAGATGAGCCATAGAGGCTGCCATGGCCCTCACATTGTGAGCTGTGACATGGCCTTCCAGAGAAAGGTTCTTACTCTGGTAGGCGAAGGAAATACACTGAGCAATCCAAATGGACAGAGTTCTCTTAGAGACTGGAAGTCCTAAATGGGAAGGATCAAAAGCAACAAAAAGTTGAGAGGACTTTCTATGTTGCTGTGCTCTTTGTAAATAGAAAGCAAGTGCTCTTTTGCAATCCAGGGTATGAAGACTCCTCTCTGCACTTGATGCATGAGGTCCTGAAAAGAAGACAGGTTAATATACCTCCTGGTTCAGATGAAAAGGTGAGACCACTTTAGGCATAAAGTGTGGATTAGTTCTGAGAACTACCTTGTCATGATGGATAAGGAGGATTAGCCACTAGAGCTTGTAACTCACTGATACGGCGAGATGAGGTGAGTGCAATGAGAAAAATAACCTTCCAGGAAAGGAATTTCAAGGAGGTAGTGGCTAAGGGTTCAAAGGGTGGCTTCATAAGCTGGCCAAGAACCAGATTTAAATCCCATGCCACTGGAGGTGGTCAAATGGGAGGTTTAGTTAAAAGAAGGCCTCTCATGAATCTTGCTATAAGAGGATGAGAGGAAATAGGTTGTCCATTAAGAGGCTTCAGGGATGCTGCAATAGCACTCAAATGGACCCTGATTGAATTTGTTTTAAGGCCTGCATGGGATAAATGCAGCAAATAGTGCAGTAACGAATTCAAAGGTATTGCAGAAGGGTTAAGACCATTTTCTGCACACCAAATGGAAAACCTTTTCCATTTAAAAGCATAAGAGCGTCTGGTGGAAGGCTTTCTGGAAGCATGAAGGATATCCTTCACCTGCTGAGAAAGGTGTAAATCGTGAAGGTCTAGGCCTTCAGCAACCAGGCTTTGAGATGAAGAGACTGAGGATTTGGATGCCACAGGGTTCCCTCCTCTTGGGAGAGGAGATCTGGAGCAGACCCCAGGTCCAGGGAGGGAGCTTGAGAGAGATGCAGAAGTAGAGGGTACCACACTTGGCGTGGCCAATGTGATGCTATGAGGATCATAGACCACTTGTCTCTCTGAAGCATGAACAGAGTCTTGGGGATTAGGGGAATAGGTGGAAAGGCATAGAGGAAGTCTTGCCCCCAGTGAAGGAGGAAGGCATCCCTGGCCTGAACTCCCTGACACGGAATCCTGGAACAAAACCAGGGAAGTTTGGCATTCCACGGACTTGCAAACAGGTCTATGTCTGGGGTACCCCAAATCCGGAAAATCCTGGCTATCTGGTCCCCATGGAGGGACCATTCGTGTGGAAGCAGAACTCAACTGAGTCTGTCTGCCCAAGAGTTTTGAACCCCTGGAAGATACACTGCCATGAGATGGATTTGATGCTCTCTGGCCAAGGCCCACAATCTCAGAGCTTCGTTGCAAAGCGACAGAGAGCCCGTCCCCCCTGCTTGTTTACATAGAACATGGCTACCTGATTGTCCGTATGGATGAGGACTGTCTTGTAGCTGAGCAGGGTGTGAAATACTCTGAGAGCCAAGAAGATTGCTGTGAGCTCTAAGAGGTTGATATGGAGAGATGTCTCCTGTGGAGACCAGATGCCCTGAGTGGAGAGATCTTGAAGGTGAGCTCCCCAATCCTTTGGAGAGGCATCTGTTGTAAGGGTTACCTGGGGTAGCACCTGTTGAAAGGGGGACCCCAACAACAGATTTTGAGTGGATTTCCACCAGTGGAGGGACCAAAAGAGGCGACTGGAGGTTGCTATTTTGTCTGACAGGCAACCTGATGCCTGGGTCCATTGGGTGGATAGAGTCCGCTGAGCTGCCCTCATGTGAAGGCGAGCGTAAAGAACCACATGCACTGTGGATGCCATGTGGCCTAAGAGTTGTAACATCTCTCGAGCAGTTAAATGGGATTTTAACTGAATCTGGGAGGCTAACTGCACCAAGCGTAGGCAACGGGCCTGGGGAAGATAGGCTCTTGCAGTTGTGGTATCCAGTAAGGCCCCTATGAACTCTAGAGACTGAGTAGGGGTGAGATGGGATTTGGGAATATTGATCACCAGTCCCAGATACTGAAGAAGATGCTTTGTGCAGGCCACGGAGGTCTGGGCCTTTGAATGGGATGGAGCTCGGATGAGCCAGTCGTCCAGATATGGGAATACGAATATCCCTAGAGTGCGTAGAAATGCAGCTACCACTGCCATGCATTTTGTGAACACTCTTGGAGCAGAAGCCAGACCGAAAGGAAGCACTCTGTATTGGTAGTGCTTTCCTTGGTAAAGGAACCGAAGGAACCTTCTGCGTGTTGGATGGATGAGGATATGGGTGTACGCATCCTTGAGGTCTAGAGAACAAAGCCAGTCCTGACTCTGGAGGTATGGAAGGAGAGTACCAAGAGAAATCATCTTGAATTTCTCCTTGCATAGAAACTTGTTCAACTCTCTGAGATCTAGGATGGGTCTGTATCCCCCTGTTTTCTTTGGGATGAGAAAATAGGGGGAGTGGAACCCTGAGCCCTGTTGAAAAAGGGGTACTTCTTCTATTGCCCCTTGGGCAAGAAGGGTAGAAATCTCTTGACTTAGAAGGTCGAGAAGAGAAGTTGAAAAGTTGAACTGTTTCACCATGGTGTGAGGAGGAAGGTTTAAGAAATGTAGCTTGTATCCCTCCCTTACAATGGAGAGGGTCCAGTGCTCTGCTGTGATTTGTTCCCATCTGGGAGCAAAGTGAGCTAACCTTCCTGGGATGGTGAGAGGCTCTGGATGTTCTAGAGCCAGAAATGCTAAGTTCTCTAGTGGAAAGTCAAAGGCCCTGAGGAGGCTGAGGCTGTTGGGCCGTAGCAGTCCTCAAAGCCTGAGGCTTGGCCTGTTTTGGTTGTTGCTGTCTCTTTGTAGCAAAACGACCCTGAAAAGAGGCCTGACCATAACCAGAAGAAAATATCCCTTTTTTTGGGAAAGATCCTTTCTTGAATAACCTCTTTTTGAAAGGAGTAGTAGTAGACTTTGAGAGTCTATCTAAAGCAGAATTTTCAGCATCCATCTGGGTGGCTTTTGCTTGCCAACCCTTGCCAAACAGGTTTTCCCCTGTACAGGGAAGGTTGCCCAGACCATCCTGTATCCAGGATTCCAAATCAGAGGCTTGTAACCAAGCTACTCTGCGTGCGCCTATGGCAATAGCCGAAGCTGTACTGGCACCCTCAAAGGAGTCAAAGGCTGCACGGTTGGAAAACTTGGATACATCCTGTGCATGTTTAAGCCAGGTAATATATTCTTCTCTCTTATCTTCTGACATAGAAGGAGATAAGGTGTGTAGATGATCTGTAATTTCTTTTAGAAATATCCCTACATAGGAGACTATAGGAGTTGATTCTGGCTACAAGCATACTGGCCTGGAAGATTTTCCTGCCAAAAGCATCTAAGGTTCTGCATTCTCTTCCTGGAGGAGCAGAGGAGTGTCTTTTTGTACTCTTGATTTTTTTCATAGCAGACTCTACCACAATAGAGTGGTGAGGAAGCTGAGTCTTATGAAATCCAGGACAAGGAGGAACACGATACATAGTGTCCAACCTACGAGAAAAAGGAGAGGTGGTAAGAGGAGTTTCCCATATACCTAACATGTGGTCATAAAGAATCTCATGTATTGGTAAAATGGCTGCCTCTTTAGGAGCCTTAGGATATTGAAGAATATCCAATTTTTTGGCTCTGGGCTCAGTTTCAGAGGCTACTGCAATGGACAGGCTTCTGGCCACCTCCCTGATGAAGTCCTGGAAAGACAAGTCCTCAGGAGGAGACATTCTCCTTTTTGGTGAAGAGGGTTCCTGAGGACGGATTTCCGATGCTTCGATAGAAACCTCTGATGCATCAGATTCTTCAGAGGAATCGAAGTATCGACTGTCTGGATGCTCTCGCAGAGCCCAATACGAGTACCGAGGGGTATCGACATCGGGAGTCATTGGTACCGAATCGGTACTAACAGGCATCACTGGATACCGTATCGCTGCTTTCGATGCTGATGCCGATGCAAGCAGTACTGGTATCGGAACCGGAGCTGGATCCGGAACTGGAATCGGTATCGACAACGGAGGTTGTTGTTGTACCGAGGGCGTCGCAGCTTGTATGAAGGCCGTAATGGCACGCTGCATGGTCAGAATATTCTGATCCATCGACGCCACCAATGTCTGGATGTCGGTACCGGGAACCGCCAGTACCCCAGAACATTGTAACAGGTGATCGGTCGAGGCCGTGCCATCGATGTCAACCTGTGACCCCAAAGATAATGCTTTGGAAGCCGGAGACTCCCGCCGGGGTAATTTTGCCGGTGTGGATTCCTCAATAGTAATGTCGGGAACATCTTGATACTTAGAGGGAGATGTACCCTTTGAGGACCGACTGGACTTAAGTTTTGTTACCTGAGATCCATGGGATGAAGAAGAAGCCCTGGAAGACGTCGATGCCACAGAAGCTGCATCGGAGGGAAACAGGGTACTGAGCTTGGCTGCCCGATTCTGTAACCCTCTTTTAGACATCATGGAGCAGGACTCACAATCCGCGATGGAATGGTCAGGACCTAAACATTTTAGACACCAGTCATGAGTGTCTGTGACAGAAATAGTGCCACTGCACTTTGTGCACTTTTTAAACCCAGAGGCGGGCTTTTCCATGAGGAAAAAGACTGTAGGCCTAGGGCCTCAGAAGAAAAGTACTGAAACAGAAAAAGTTTTTTTGTTAAGAAAGAGAAAAAAGACCGGCGGTACCGGTCCTCGAGAAGGCAGACACGCGACCAAAGAAAATAAGAAAAAGAAAATAAGATAATAAGAAATTCTTCAGCGGTGACAGGAAACACGACCTGCTGGCTCCGCGGAAAAGAAGAACTGGAGAGAGACGGTTGGGAAAGGCGGGAAGGCAGCGCGCAGGTGCTGTGGGATGCTCCCAAAAGCTTTCCTTTTGGACGCTGGGGAGCGTTCCCGCGCAGGCTCCGTCGTTACCGACAATACCCATTTGTGAAGACTCATTCCTGCTTGTTCCTGGAGATACAAAACCAGTGGCTTAACCACTAGGAATTGCTGTATCTGCAGCAACTACCAGAGCAGTATTGAAAAGTTCTTTTCCCTGCTCCTTTTTTAGACTGGGAAAAAGAAACAACAGACATGATAGGAGTCCCTATTGTCTGATGAGCTGCTCTAAGGTAAGAAGGGGGGGGGGGGGGAGACATCTCCAGAAGGGAGAATCCCCCGGTAGAACAGGTAGAGGACCATAGGGGCTTACCCGTTTAAAGAGCCACTCTTACAAGCAAATGTTGTAGTAAGAGGGAGGCAAGACAGTTGCAAGAGACCGACTATGGAGGAGGTCTCGGACAGATGAGATGATAAATGCTAGTACAGGGAAACAACTGTCTATTGATAGTTGCTACCTCTCTTTCCTCCAAGAGGAAGAGGAAAATCTATTGATTATGGGCATGATCATCATAAAGACTCTTAGAGTTAGAGAAAGATGTCTCATGAAGAGATATCTAGGTAGGTTAGGATGAAAATTAGTGCAGATACTTCAAGTGAAAAGAAGCAGACTGCTATCCTAACCCCCAACCAAAAGGGACAATGATCTATTTGAAACCCTGCGACTGCTGGGTTTGTTGACCCTGTTGAGGTTGTAGATTCTTCAGACCAGGGCGATGTTTCCCCTGTTTGGGAACATCTGAATGATGGGCAGATGGGTAAAACCTTCTCCCCCTAGGGGAAGAAAGTTTGGTAGGACATTTCCTACCTACTGGGAAAGAAGAAGGCGTAGGACAGCCTCTGGAAAAAGGAAAGTCAGTGGATAACTGAGTAACCTGAAGTAAAGACTCCTTGTTGAAGAGATTTTCTCCAGTGCAAGGAGTATTTCCCAGTCTTTCTTGTGCCCATTTGTCCAAGTCTGAAGCTTGAAGCCAGGCTCTACGTCGTGCCCCTATAGCTATAGCAGAAGTCCTGCTAACAGACTCAAAGGAGTCTAGGGTAGCACGAGTAAGAAACCTAGAGATATTTTGAGTATGATTAACCAGTGAGGAATAGTCTGTACATCTGGGCTCTTGAAGAAAAGGAGTCAAAAGATGTAATTGCTTTGTGACCTCCTCAAGAGATAGACCCATATAAGAAATATATGAGAGAATTCTTGCTGAAAGCATGGATGTCTGGAAGGTTTGACGTCCAAAGGCATCTAGTGTCTCAGACTCATGACCTGGCAGACAAGAGGAGTGCTTTTTATTACTCTTCACTCACCTCATTGCTGATTCTACCACAATGGAATGATGAGGAAGTTGAATCTTTTGAAACCCTGGAGAAGGGGGCACCTGATATAGAAGATCAGATCCTCTAGGGTACCTTTAAAGGAGCTGCCCACATTCGTAGAAGGAGATCCTGCAAAGAATGATGCAAAGGAAGCATTATGTTCTCCTTTGCTTTGTTAGGAACAGGGAGGTATTCTGTATTCCCATGTGTAAGATCTTGTCCAGGAATAGGAATGGCAAGTGATTTTGCCATATCCAGGAGGAAAGTCTGGAAAGAAGGATCCCCAGAGGGAATTCCCTTAAATAGGCTAGATCTGATGAAGAACTAGCGTTGGCACCGAGGGATCTATCTAAGTATATAGGAATAGAAGATCCTGAATGGTGCAGTATGGGATCCTTAAATGGTGGTCGCTGGTACTGCAGGTCAGGACCAGCGACAGTCGGTAACAGGTCGTCCATGCTAGGGATCGATTCCAAACTCGGCATCGAGGGAAGCGAGCCTGACGAGAAAAGCATGAAAGGTACCGACAACAAAGGTAAAGTGGATATCGGTACCGACTTCGGTACCGTATCTGATACCGGTGGATGAAGGCCAGCCGGTGGCAACTCTAACGGTGTCGGAGGAACCGAGAGTTGCGGATTCGAAGTATCAGAACCGAGCCTTAGGTACCGACGGGAGTCGGTACCAAGGTGAGTCGGTACCCAGTCCTCCAGACTGGAGATCGATTCCAGACTCGGCATCGAAGGAAGCGAGTCTAGTATCGGTGTCGGTACCGATACTGGAAAGTCGGTCTGAAGCGTATCCACCGGGCCCGTAGGTACCGAGGACGCCAGACAACGATCCTTGGTGAGGAATGTTTCATCCAACACCAGTGCCGATGCCGGGGTATCGGTACCGCTCGAAGCGGATGCCACCACCGGGCATGGCTCAGGTATGTTCTGTGAGGGGTGAACCTCAGGAACAACCTGAAACCCCACACAGGCTTTGGAGGCCGAAGACTCCCACCGGGGTTTTGAAGCCAGTGGATTCTCGAGGACAAGGCCGGAGGCATCTCTATGCTGTGCATGAGAACTGCCGCTCGAGGACTGGCTAGTCTTAACAGACTGTTTTTGGGTTACCTGATCCTGTGGTAAGAAGATATGGTCGGTGCCCTGAGCGTGTCGAGGGGAACTCGATATTGAAAACTTCTTCTCACAATACTATTGCCCAAGGGCTCCGAAGGAAAATGGTCAGGACCCAAGCAGGTTAGACACCAATTGTGAGTGTCTAAAAATAAAGTTGTACCGCCACAGTTTGTACATTTCTTGGGATAAGTGGCTGGCGGTTCCATGAAGGAAATGGAGAGGCCTAGAAGGCCTGAGAAACCGTGAGACACTAAGGAAGAAAAAATATTCCTTAAAAAGGAAAATTTTACAAGAAAAGAAAAAAGAAACACTGGCGGTACCGGTGGCGTCGGGAAAGGCAGCCGCGACCACAAGAAAAATAAAAAATAAAAGAAGAATTTTCTGCGGTGACAGGAGGACGTCCTTCCGGCTCCGCGGAAAAACGAAAACTGAGGAGAGGCAGTTGGGAAGGCGGGAAGGCAGCACGCAGGCGTGTTGGGATGCTTCCAAAAGCTTTCTGACTGGACGCTGGGAAGCGTTCCCGCGTGGACTCCGTCGGTACCGACATACCCATATGTGAAGACTCATTCCTGCTTGTTCCTGGAGATACCCTGTCACCGCTGGAAATTTTCTTTTTCTGGTCGCGTCTGTCTTCACCGTCGATGCCTATACCGGTACCACCGGTCTTTTCTTCATTTTTCTTTTCCTAAAAAAAAAAAAGAATTATTCTTTTTGGAGGGTCTCTCCCCTCTAGGTGCCAGGCGCCATTTTGGGCACTAGGCCCTCTTTTCTTCTAAAATGGAGAAACCATCTAGTTTTTTCAAAAAAATGTTCAAAGTGTAGCGGTACCATTTCTGCTACCGACACCCATGAGTGGTGTCTTAAATGTTTAGGTCCTGACCATTTACCATCGGAGTGTCTCCGCTGTAGAAAGATGACCAAGAGAGGCCTGCAGATCATGGATCTCAGGTAACTCAACCCAGGTCTTCCAAGACCGACCAGCCTTCAAAGGGTAGATCTCCTTTGAAGCATCGAGATGCTACTAGCACTGCCCTCAAGGAAAACATACCGGCAAAACAGCCCCGGCGGGAGGCCACGGCCTCCAAAGGATTAATGGGGCTCCAGGATGTTCCCGAAGCTTCCACATCGGGAGAACTCCTGGTGCCATGTTCTGGTGTTGTGGCCTGTTCCACTGGTACCAACATCCAGGCATCGGCAGGGGCTATGGATTAGTGCATCCTGGCCATTGAACGCAGTCTAGTGGCTCTCTTAGCAGCTTCGGTACTGCTAAGACCACTTCAGACGGTTCCGCAGTCATCGGTACCGGTACCGACACCGACCGCACCTGCTTTAACCAATGTGCTTCCCCCCATGCTGGCTCTTGAATCAATATCCGGTATCGAGGGCCCGGTATCGAGACATTCCGATGTCAACTTCGATTGATACCGACGTCAAACAATGCAAGAGCACCTGGCACGGAGATACTTCGAGTCCTTCGATTCCGATGACTCCGAGGACTCCGCCGGTACCGGGGTGATTCTACCAGAGGATCCCTCTCCTTCTCCTCAACGTAGGACATGTCTTTTCAGGATTTCATATGTGATGTAGCCCGAGGACCTTCAATCGCAGTGACCCCTGAAAAGGAACCGAGAGCAGAATAATTAGAAATTCTTCAGTACCCGGCAGCTCCTAAAGAAGCTGCTACCCTTCCCGTTCACCGGATCTTGCATGACCTCATGCTAAGGATGTGGGAAGCTCCTTTGACGGTGTCTCCACACTCTCGGAGACTCGATACCATGTACCGAGTTCCACAGTGCCCTGGTTTTCAGAAGACACAATTATCACATCATTCAATGGTAGTGGAATCAGCGATGCATTGGATCAAGAGTGCTAAAATGCATTCTTCCAATCCTCCAGGCTGTGAAGCGAGGACACTCGATGCCTTTGGGTGTCGATGCTTTCAATCCTCCATGTTGGCAGCCAGGATCAGCTCTTACATTCTCTATATGGGAATGTTTCTTAAGGAGGTTACAAGGGATCTAGAACTCATGGTTCCTCTTCTCTCTGATGATAAAACAACAGACTTCCTCACTCTGGTCAAACATGCCCAGAATGTGTCTAAGTTCATGAATCATGCAACCTTTGATTGCTTTGAGTGCAATCGATGCACGTCGCATTGCCCGGCTTCAGGCATCAGATTTAGAACAATGGGTGCAAGATAAGCTAGGCAATATTCCTTGCACAGGAGAAAATCTCTTTGGCAAGGATTGGCAAGACAAAGCTAATTAGGTTGAATCTGAAAATACCACCTTGAACATATTATCAAGAGCTACAGCCAACCCAGCAAAGAAAAAGACAAGAAACCCTTTTTCAACAAGAAAAAGAAATTCTACCCATCTTACACCCAGGCTGTCCACTGTCCAGTTCATGCCCCCCAGAAGGGGCAACAGCAACCCAGACAGCAAAGGAAAGCCCAAGTCCCCTGAACTCAACCAGCTCAGCAGACACAGCCTCCTCAGGGGCTTTAACTCCTTCCTAGAGAACTTAGTCATCCTGCCCCTGAAAGGTCCAGGGCCTCTTTCCATCCCCAGCAGACTTTGTTATTTCGCCAAAAGATAGCAACATATAACATCAGAACACTGGACTCTTTCCATTGTAAGAGAGGGGTACAAACTCCATTTTCACAGTATGCCCCCTCCCACCATCACAAGACAGTTCAATTCTTAGGGCCCTTCTACCACTCTCTTGTGTCAAGAGGTCACCTCACTACTTGCTCAAGGAGCAATAGAAGAGGTACCCATATCCCAACAGGGCATGGGATTCTATTCCCCCTATTTCCTCATTCCAAAGAAAACAGGGGGATACAGACCCATACTGGACCTCAGAGAGTTGAACAAGTATCTGTTCTGAGAAAAATTCAAGATGATCTCCCTTGGAACACTTCTTCCTTACATTCAGAGTCAGGATTGCCTAAGTTCTCTAGATCTAAAGGATGCATACACACATATCCTCATCCATACAGATCTCAGGTGGTTTCTTTGATTCCTTTTTCAAGGAAGACATTACCAGCACAGGGTTCTACCCTTCGGACTGGCTTCTGCCCCAAGAGTCTTCACGAAATGCATGGCAGTAGTAGCAGTATTCCTGAGAACTCTGGGAATATTCGTCTTCCCCTACTTAGACGACTGGCTCATCCGAGCATCAACAGCTCCAGAAGCCAGCTTTGCTCTCTCTCGCACAATGCAAATCCTGCAGTACCTGGTATTGGTCATAAACCTCCCAAAATCCCATCTCACCCCTTCTCAATCTCTAGAGTTCATAGGGGCTCGTCTAGACACAAGGCAGTCAAAGGCTTTTCTGCCACAACCATGTTGTCTTCAAATACTCCAGATGGCCTCTCAAGCAGCTATGAAAACTCTGCTAACTGCTCGAGAAATGCTTCAGCTGCTGGGGCATATGGCATCCACTGTCCATGTGGTTCCCTGTGCTCACCTTCACATGCGAGCAGCCCAGTGGACCCTAACCTCTCAGTGGACACAGCCTCGGATCACCTCACGGACAAAATCAGAAACTCAACATGTCTCATTTCATCCCTACAGTGGTGGCAATCGCTGGAAAACCTTCTCGTAGACTCTCCTTTCCAGCAGTCACTACACCAAGCCACCTTGACGACAGATGCATCCAAGTTAGGCTGGGGGGGGGCTCACTTGGACAATCTCTCCACTCAGGGTCTTTGGACCCAGCAAGAGACTTGTCTTCACATAAACCTCCTGGAACTCAGAGCCATCTTTTATGTTCTTCAAGTATTTCAGGCCCACCTCAGCTACAAGACAGTTCTGGTCCAAACAGACAATCAAGAAGCCATGTTCTATGTGGGATGGGGTCTCTAACGTTGTGCAACGAGGCTCTACGCCTCTGGGCCTTTGCCAGAGATCTTCAAATCCACCTACTAGCAGTGTGTCTTCCAGGCACGCAAAATCTCTTGGCAGACAAACTCAGTTGAGTACTGCTGCCACACTAGTAGTCTCTTCATCCAGAGCAAATTGCTCAAATTTTTCAGATCTGGGGAACTCCAGATATAGACCTTTTTGCAAGTTCTCAGAATGCCAAACTTCCCTGATTCTGTTCCAGAATTCCGGCTCAGAACTGTCAGGCAAGGGATGCCTTCCACCTTCACTGTGGTCAGGACTTCCTATATGCCTTCCCACCCATTCCCAAAACTCTGTTCAAGTTTCAGAGAGACAGGGGCCATATGATTCTCATAGCCCCACGCTGGCCACGACAAACGTGGTATCCTCTGCTTCTATGTCTCTCTCAAGCCAAACCTCTGGAGTTGGGATGTGTTCCAGATCTTCTTTCCCAAGAGAATGGGACGCTATTGCACCCGAATCCTCAGTCTCTACACCTCAGGGTGTGGCTGCTGAGATCCTAGAATTCCAGGATATCAACCTTTCTCAACAGGTAAAGGATATCCTTTTGGCTTCAAGAAAACTTTCCACAAGGCGGGCCTACGCCTTTAAGTAGAAAAGGTAATCTAAATAAATAAATAAATAATCTATCTGGTGTTCAAAAAAGGAACTTAATCCCTTTTCAGTGCCAGTGTAGGCGTTACTGGAGTATCTCCTCCATTTAACATCCTCTGGTTTTAAGACCAATTCAGTAAGGGTACATCTTAGTGCCATTGCAGCTTTCTAGAAGTCCTTGGATGGGCAACCTATTTCCTTCTCAACCACTTGTAGCAAGGTTTATGAGAGGTCTACTCTTAACAAAACCTCCCATTAAGCCACCACTCGTGGCATGGGATTTGAACCTTGTCCTTGCGCAGCTCATGAAACTGCCCTTCGAACCCTTAGCCACTACATCTCTAAAGTTTCTTTCTTGGAAAGTGATCTTCCTAATTGCTCTCACTTCTGCAAGACGCATTAGTGAGCTACAGCCTTTAGTGGCTGATCCTCCTTATACAAGGTTCCAACATGATAAAGTAGTTCTTAGGACTCGCCCTCACTTTATGCCAAAGGTGGTTTCGCCTTTTCATTTAAACCAATCGGTTTACCTTCCTGTATTCTTCCCTAGGACTTATGCCTTGAATGCAGAAAGGAATCTTCACACTCTAGACTGTAAAAGAGCCTGGGCTTTTTACCTTCAGAGAACTAAGCAACATAGAAAGTCTTCCCAGCTTTTTGTTGCCTTTGATTCTAGTTATCTTGGACTACCAGTTTCCAAGTGAACTTTGTCTAAATGGATTTCCGAATTGCATATCCTTTGCATATGAGAGTAAGGGACTTTCTCTCAAATGTCATGTCACAGCTCACAATGTGAGAGCAATGGCAGCCTCTATGGCTAACCTTCGCTCTGTGTCCATTGATGACATTTGTAGAGCAGCCACTTGGGCTTCCGTACACACCTTTGCAGCCCACTACTGCTTAGGCAAGGACTCCCGTCGGGATGCCTCGTTTGGCCAGGCTGTTCTCCAGCATCTCTTTCAGACTTAGAACAACTCCTACCCGCCGTCCCGGGTTTCGATGCCAGAGATCCATGGGAGGAAGCATGACCCACCTCAACCTGGGTTTTCGCAGCTTTCTGGGGTAATCTCCCTGGCATCTCTCAGCTGGGGAGTCCCCATATGTGAAGACTACATTCCTGTTTGTTCCTGGAGATAGCGTAGTTACTCACCTGTAATAGGTGATCTCCAGGAACAGCAGGAATTAAGTCTTCACAACCCACCCACCTCCCCTTGGAGTTGTCTTTTTCTCTCTCTATCTCCTACTCTCCTTTGTCTCAGCTATAAACTCAACTGAAGAGGGAGAGTTGGAAAGGCGGGAAGGCAGCGATGCAGGTGCAGTGGGATGCTCCCAAAAGCTTTCCTATTGGACGCTGGGGAGCATTCCCGCGCAGGCTCCGTCGGTACCGACGATACCCCATATGTGAAGACTTAATTCCTGCTGTTCCTGGAGATCACCTGTTACAGGTGAGTAACTACGCTTTCTCCGGGAACAGCAGGAATCAGTCCTTAGATATGGGTGATGTCGGCACCAATGGAGCCCGCACAAAGCATTTCCTCAGCTTTCAAAGAAAGCCTTTGGGAATGCGACCACGCATGCATGTTCTCCTTCCCACCCAATGGTGCCATCTTGATCAGTCAGATGACATAGTGAAAATCATCATAAAACAATTTAGGGAGGCAACTCCCAGGGAGGAGGGAGACTTGCAAGGACTGGTTCCTGCTGTTCCCGGAGAACACCTGTTACAGGTGAATAACTACACTTTCTCCAGGAACAAGCAGGAAGTCAGTCCTCACATATGGGACTCCCTAGCTCCAGGCTGCCAAGGACCGAACCACGACAGCACCGATGGCGACCAGTCGGTAGCCATGAGTCGCAGAAGGTGAGTCTCCACTGAGAGACTCTGCAAGACCCTAGGCATCCAGTGACACTCCGGTGGCCTGAACACAGAAGGGTCGGAGGGCAGGAGTTGCCTACATCCCAAAAATATTACAGAGTACTGCCTGACCAAAGGCACTATCCCTGCGGGACTCGCTCTCCAGGCAGTAGTGAGCTATGAACGTGTGAATTGAAGACCATGTGGCAGCCTTGTAGATCTCAGTCACCAACACTGAGCAGAGGTTGGCCACTGACGTGGCCATCGCCCTAACACGGATGCCCTGTGATCCGGTGCTCAAGGGAGAGACCAGCTCAGTCATAGGCGAGGGCAATATAGTCCACCACCCAAGTGGACAGAGATCACTTTGACACACGGAGTCCTAGTCTGCTGGGGTTGTAGGACATGAAAAGCTGAGGAGCTTTCCGATGGGCCTGAGTCTGCTGTAAGTAGAAGGACAGGGACCACTTTCAATCCAGGGTATGAAGGATCAGCTCCTCCCTGCCAGCGTGAGGCCGTGGAAAGGCGGCGGGGCAGACTACCTCTTGGTTGAGGTGAAAAGGAAATACCACCTTTGGGAAGAATTTTGGGTGTGTGCAGAGCAACACCCTTTTCTTATAGAACCTTGTGTATGGCGGGTCCGCCACTAGGGCCTGGAGCTCGCTCACTCGCCAAGTGGAAGTGCCACCAAGAAGGCCACTTTCCATGATAGGTACCTGAGGTGGCAAGTGGCAAGAACGGCAGTCTGGTGAGTTGGGAGAGCACCACATTGAGGTCCCATTCTGCCGTTGGAGGACAGAGAGGGTGCTTGGGTAGGAGGCGGCCCCAGAGGAACCTGGAGATCAGGGGCTGGCTGGAGAGGGGTTTCCCTTCGATGGGGGGGGGGGGGGGTGGTGAGCAGTTATGGCGCTCAGGTGCACCCGCACAGAATTAGATTTCAGCCTGGTGCACAAGTGCAGCAGGTACTGGAGGACGAATTGCACATGGCAGGAGAAGGGATTCTCCTCTCATTCCGCGCACCAGACGGAGAACCTCCTCCACTTAAAGGCATATGCCCTTCTGATGGAGGGGCTTCTGAGAGGCCAGCAGGATCTCCTGAACTTCGGCTGGAAGACTGAGAGGGGCCAAGGCTACCCTTTCAGCAGCCACGTTGTTAGCATCAAGGAGCCCACATTGGGGTGCAAGAGGGAGCCCCCCTCCTGGGACAGGAGGCCGGGGCCCGGTCCAGTGGAACTGGGAGTGCTGCCCACAAGGACAGCAGCAGGGGAAACCAGGGCTGCCTGGGCCACCTGGGGGTGATCGCTATTACTGATGCTTTGTCGCGCTGAACTTTGAAGAGGGTCCTGGCTACCAGGGGGAAGGGGGTCAGCGGGAACACACAGAGTAGGCCCTTGGCCCACGAGACTAGGAAGGTGTCTGCTGCCACTCTGTCCTGGTGCGGCTGACAGAAGCAGAAGTGGGTCAGCTGTGTGTTGTCTGAAGAGGTCCATCATGGGCCTGCCCCAGAGGATGAAGAGTTGTCGCGCTACCCTGAGGTGCAAGCGCCACTAGTGCAGCTGCAGGACTCTGCTCAGCCTGTCTGCCAGGCAGTTGTCCTGGCCCGGGAGGTATACCTTTCGCAGCAACATGCTGTGGTGAGCAGCAAAGGAGAGAAGGGCTACAGCCTCCCAGCAGAGGGAGTACAAGCCTATGCCCCTCTGCTTGTTGATGTAAAACATGGCCACCTGGTTGTCCGTCTGGATCATCACTGGCACATGCCGTAGGTGGTGGCGGAACACTCGTAGGACCAAGATCATCGCCCGGAGTTCCAGGAGATTGATCTGAAGGAGGGATTCCTCCGGAAACCAACTGTCTTGTGTGCATAGGCCATCACAGTGCACTCTCCATCCCAGGGGGAGGCATCTATGGTTAGAATCGCTTGTGGTGCAGGTGCCTGAAAGGGTATTCCCACCCGTAGGTAGTGCAAGTTCTGCTACCAGTTTAGTGAGGCTGCCAGTCGGCTGGTGACCTTGACTGTCCCTCAGCCTGCCTGTGGCCTGAGTCCACTGTGAGCGCACCACTGGGCCGTCTGCATATGCAGGTGGGCCGAGGGGGTGACGTGGAGCGTCGGAGGCAGCGTGCCGGGACTGTCCTGTGGCACTGCACCTCCCCCGCCATCTGCTGAAGGCGAGCTGCCCTTTCTCTTGGGAGGGTTGTTCTTGCCTGTAGCGTGTCCAAGTGTGCCCCTATAAACTCTAGGCTTTGAGCCAGGGAGAGATGGTACTTGGGGTAGTTGATAACAAACCCTAGATGTTGCAGGAGGCAGACTGCCCGGCCTGCAGCCTGGCTGGCCTCGATGGCCATAGCGCCTCTGATGAGCCAGTCGTCCAGATAGGGGAAGACGAAGGCCCCTTGTAGGTGCAGATAAGCGACCACTACTGACAGACACTTTGTGAAAACCCTTGGTTATGAGTCAAGGCCGAAAGGAAGTACCTTCTTCTGGTAGTGCTCTCCTCCCACCACGAATCTTAGGTACTGTCTGTGGAAGGGGTGAATCATAGTAACATAGTATATGACACTAAATGCTATGTTGGTCAACTCACAGAGGGTTGTAACTGCACTTGTGATGGGTATATGTCCCTCTATATAAATATAAGCTTCGGTCTGATTTATTGTATTACGTTGCTATTATTTGAACATGTTCCAACCAAACTTTTTTCTTTTGTTTTTTTCTTATTTTTCTTTTCTATACTCTTTTAGTCTCTTATAATTAGAACCAATGGTCTCAGACTGGAATTAGCACTGCTCCGGGTATTTCACCCATGAACTTTGTGCTCTTATAGCATCAATGACCATCAATGTGGTTCTTAATTTACAATACCAATTGTTGTAATATTCTTAATAATCAGACTTATCTTAATTTTTGATCCAGTTTCTTAAATTGTGCTTTATGGAACAGAACTTGCAATGTCCCCAACGCCACTTTCCCGGTACCGTCTCCACGTTTCAGTTCTTCTTCAGGGGGTTTGCAATCTGAGATCAGCACTATCTATAAACGAGTGCAACAATGTTACAATGTGTCAGGACTCCATCATGAAGATTACCGTTAAAAACTGCTTAAGAAACGGTATTCTTACCTTGACTGGACTTCACAACTTGTTATCAAAAGCTCGTGCGACCGGTAGCGTGTTATTAGAAGCTTACTAGCTTTCCCAAAAAACGCCGCGCATGCGAGTTGGAATCATAAATGGAGATTTAAATGATTCCGTAGTTCTGACGTCAGATTTCCTGACGTCAATAGTAGATGGTACTTCGGAGCTTGCGTTAAGGTTAAAATTGGAATCGCAGTTGGTTCATATACAGGCACCCCACTCGATCATACTATTAAGACCCCCTGGAATGACTGATTGCACTTTGTATATCCATTTCTGTTCCCGTGTTAATAAGGTCTGTGCTCTGGATCTACCGGATCTGCCAACCAGTACCCGATCCAATCCAAAACATCGCAGTTCTTTGAACTCATGATGGTACTGTAGGCAATGAGCTACTATTTGGGCTTCTTTGACTTTGCATCTGATTCTGCTCCGATGTTCACCCATCCTAACTTTAAGTTGCCGTGTGGTTTGCCCCACATACACCAAACTGCACGGACACTTAATGCCATATACTATGTAATCCGAATCACAAGAGGTCAGATGATTCAAAACATACGTTTTTCCTTGATATTCAAAATCATCAATGTCGTCAGTGATACAGGAAATAGTGCAGTGTCCGCACTTCCTGTGGCCCCTAGTTGTTCCATCTTTTGGCTGCTGTACCTCCCTCAATTTCGCAGGACTCAACTTCTCTTTGAGGTTCTGTTGACGTGTCCAAAGACAACGTATGTGTTTATTTTGTAAACCGGGAAGTGTACTCAGTACATTTTGGTGTTTTTTTATTATGTGTTTTATTGATCCACTCAATGGGGAATACCTGGTGATCAAATTAATGTTCTCTTCATCAATCAATGGAATTATATTACCCCTGCGGGGTTGTAATAGGAGCCCTCTATTATTATACAATGCTCTCTTGTAAGCCGTTTTGACCACTGAGGTCGGATATCCCCTCAATTGAAAATTTTGTGTTAAGTATTTTGCTTGCATTTTATAATCTTCTAAACGTGAGCAATTTCTACGATATCTGATAAACTGCGACAAGGGCAGACTATCTCGTAACTGTTTTGGATGTTTACTGTTATAGTGAAGGATTGTATTTCTATCCGTCAGTTTCTTGTGGACTCGAGTTATCCAACTTTGTGGACTTTTATGGACCTCCACATCTAAAAAAACCACGCTCTGTTCGTGGTAGGTGTGTGTGAATTGTATGTGGGGATCCACTCCATTTAACCATCTTATGAATTCTACCAACTCTGTAGTGGATCCATTCCACAATGCAAACACATCATCTATAAAGCGTTTCCACAGTATTAGGTGGTGTTTATGTGGCGAAGTTGTGAGCCATCGTTGTTCATAATCTTGCATATATAAATTTTCCACAGATGGGGCACATGTGGCCCCCATGGCTACCCCAGATATTTGCTGATATGTTATGCCTTCAAATTCAAAATAATTTTGAAAGATTGTGAATCCAGCTAAATGGGATATAAAGTCTATTTGTTCTAACGATAGATCACCCCGAGCTTGTAAGGAGGAGGTTATGATATCGTATGCTGCCTGCTGTGGAATATTAGTGTAGAGGGCAGAGGGTCGGTGATGCTATAAGAGCACAAAGTTCATGGGTGAAATACCCGGAGCAGTGCTAATTCCAGTCTGAGACCATTGGTTCTAATTATAAGAGACTAAAAGAGTATAGAAAAGAAAAATAAGAAAAAAACAAAAGAAAAAAGTTTGGTTGGAACATGTTCAAATAATAGCAACGTAATACAATAAATCGGACCGAAGCTTATATTTATATAGAGGGACATATATACCCATCACAAGTACATAGTATATGATGGCAGTTAAAGATCAGTATGGCCCATCTAGTTTGCCAGCAAGGCGGCAAGAGTAGGTGCACTTGCCGCTTCATGCAGTTCACACCTCCCAATGCCTTTGTTTAGGGGTGTACCCACCGCTCCATGTAGGTCACCCTTATTTGTTCAGATATAAGAGATATTTATGCTTATTTTGATTTTCTCTTGTTATAAAGGGATCCACTGTGTCTGTCCCATGCCATTTTGAATTCTGACACTGTACTTGACCCTACCACTTCCATCAGGAGGGCATTCCAAGCGTCAACCACCCTTTCAGTAAAAAAATATTTCCTGACATTGCCTTTCATTTTACCCCCTTGCAACTTCATGTTATGCTCTCTAGTTTTACAGCTTCCTCATCTTTGGAAGAGGTTTGTTTGTTCATTAATACTCTAAGTTTTTAAAGGTCTGAATCATATCTCCCCTATTCCTCCTCTCCTCCAGAGTGTACATATTTAGGTCTTCAAGTCTCTTCTCATACGTCTTCTGAAACAGGCTCCAATTCATTTTAGTCACCTTTCTTTGTGAGATATGGTCTCCAAAACTGAACACAATATTCCAAGTGAGGCCTCACAAGGGACTTGTACAGTGGCATTAGTACCTTTTCCTTTCTGCTGGTAATTCCTCTCTGTATGCAACCCAGCATCTTTCTGGCTTTTGCCACTGCCTTGTCGCACAGTTTCGCCAACTTGAGATCCTCAGAAACAATCACTCCAAGGTCCTTCTCCTGGTCGATGCACACCAAACTCTCGCCCTCTATCCATACAATTCCCTTGGATTTCTGCTTCCCAAGTGCATGCCACTGCACTTCTTCACATTAAATTTTAACTGCCAAGCAATAGACCATTCTTCCAGCTTTTGTAAATCTTTCCTCATGTTCTCCACTCCCTCAGAGGAGTCCACTCTGTTGCAAATTTTCATGTCATCTGCAAAGAGACAGACTTTTCCATTCAGTCCTTCAGCAATATCACTCACAAATATATTGAACAGTACCGGACCCAGGACCGAACCCTGGGGCACACCACTAACCACCTTCTTTTCATCCAAGTGAGTTCCAGATGTGGGTGTAAGCATCCTTTAGATCCAAGGAGCACAGCCAGTCTCCCAAATGGAGGTAGGGCAGCAGTGTCCCAAGGGAGAACATCTTGAACTTCTTCCTCACCAGAAACTTGTTCAGGTTTCACAAGTCTAGTATGGGCCTGAGGCCCCCAGTTCTTTTGGGGACAAGGAAGTACCTGGAGTAGAAGCCCTTTCCCCATAGATATTTGGGTGCAGGTTCCACTGCCTTGTCCTTGACAGGCCAGTGATCTCTGAGAGGAGCAAGGTCTGGTGAAGGAGAGGCCACACCGGCTCTCCTGGGAAGAATCCTAGAGGTGTTTTCTAGAAGCAGAGGAGATACTCCTCCCTTACCACTTGTAGGACCCACTGGTCTGTGGTGACCCCAGTCTACCTATGTGCAAAGAGAGCCAGGCGGCCCCCTGTGGGCTAGGGAAGGTCTCCTGGGGAAAAGGAGGCCCTGCCCAGGGAGTCAAAAGCTCCCCCTGGGTTGGGTGGGAGCTGGGGCCTGGGGCTTCTGAGCCTTGGGCTTCCTGGGCCTGTGGCCCTGACTCTTGGGCTGAGGGCCCTGTTGTTGTCTTGAGAAGGGCTGGTAGTGACCCTGATGAAAGGCCCCTTTTTCCTCTGGAAAGAGGGTCTTTTCCCTGATGGTTTCTTCTGGGGGAGGGCTGAGATCTTCCTCGAGAGCCTCTGCCTGATCATGACCTTGGCCTCCTTGTCGGCCATGGGCTTGCCCAACAAGTTTTCCCCAGTGCAGGGGACATCGAGCAATTTCTCTTGTACCCATTGCTTGAGGTTGGAGGTCTGCAGCCAAGATTGGCGCCGGGTGCCGATGCCGGCAGCTGCTACCTGTCTTAGAGACCTTTAGAGGGGTGCTGCTTAGAGTCACCTGAGTCCCTCTACGGGACCTTACTGGGTTTCACTGGTGGAACCTCGACTGGCTTAAAGGATTTTTTTCCTTCACATGGTCAGGGATCTTTTTGGAGAGCCACTACCGCGGGACTCTGAGGACGCCTAGGCCTTGTGGGATGTGCTGGCATGGAAGCTCAGCATCGGGGAAGCTGGAGCTGAGTCAGACCATAGGAACGTCTTCCCCTGCAACTCCGACCATTTGTTGGTTTTCGGAGTCATGGTCTGCCACAGGTCACAGGTGATTCTGTCGTGGTCCAGACCCGGCCAGCATAAGCAGCAGTTGTGGGTGTCTGTGACAGACTTAGTTTGACTGCAGCGGTCACATTTTTTGAACCTGCCAGAAGACATGATGGGAGACATCCGGTCGGGATAGACGACCCCCGAGCGAAAAAGGGCAAGCCTCGTAAAAAAAGGAAGGGGAAGCCAAGAAACGGCGCCGGGGTCAGCGCCGGCTTGAGGCGGGAAGAGGGACCAGTATGCAAACCGAGAAAAAACAATTTTTAAAGATAATTTTAGAGAGATTTTTCTGGGGAAACAGAACAAGCGACCATTGGGCTCCACGTAAAAATGGAGACTGAGCAAGATGGCACTCTTGGGCGGGAAGGGAACCACGCATGCGTGGTAGCATTCCCAAAGACTTTCTTTGAAAGCTGGGGAAATGCTCCGCATGGGCTCTGTTGGAGTCTATTTCACCCATATGTGAAGACTGACTTCCTGCTTATTCCTGGAGAAAGTACATGTGTACTTTGCTTTATAAACTAGGCATGAAATATGCAAGTGGAAACACATGCAAATCTAGCCGACCCTTATAAAATTGCCCTTCTCATATACACATTATCCAGATTGCTGTTGAATATTAAGGCTATCCAGAGAACTTTACAGCAAATTCTTGCTCCGCCCTAACCCCAGCTCTTTATTATTTGGATAGCACTGGGCTATTTAGTTGAATTTACAGCTAGATACTATCTGCATAATGTCTGAAAATCCAGAGCTTTTGAATATAGGATTACTATTACAAACTGGCAACTCAGCCCCTGGGCTTTCTTGGCAAGGTGAAACCAGAAGTAGATTGCCAGACCTTTCTTCCACATAGTGAGTTTACAATCCCTGGTATTCCAAGGTGGTCACCGATCCAAGAACTAGCCAGGCCTGACTCTGCTTCACTTCTGAGATCAGGAGTTGGTATGATTTATATTAGATTACCAAACTATGTGATTAAACTGCTACAAATTTTGCTGCACACAAACAATGCAATTTTATTTTAGTTATACTGTCTGGGAATAGTCCGTTTTCTTTTTTCTTGGAGAAACCACCTGACTATTGTTCGGAGTGAGGGGTTCCCCAACTTCCCAAACTAGAGTTCCGAGGAAGCCCCTCCATTTTGGGTGATGGAAGGAGGGCACGGTAGCTTATCTCTCACTATGGGCAACAGATCACCTTGAGCCACCCCTGATGGATGAAGGGGGATCAAGTATAGATAATTTCATGGCAGTCTGTTCACTCTTGTAGAATGGGGATGGTGGAGAACCGAAGAAAGAGAGGAGGGAGTTAGGGGAAAGCATATTGTCTAATGCCCCTTGATACTAAATGATGCCTGGGGCAGCCGTCTCATTTACCCTCTTCTAGTCCCAGCCAAAGGATGTGTGTTATAAACTGTGTTTGTAATGTTGTGATATTTAGCAATGTGATAACATCAGAACCACGCACTAAGATAGTAAAGCATAGTTACTTACCTGTAACAGGTGATCTCTGGGAACAGCAGGAATAAGTCTTCACATATGGGTATGTCGGTACCGACGGAGCCTGCGCGGGAACGCTCCCCAGCTTCCCAAAAAGGAAAGATTTTGGGAGCATCCCACAGCGCCTGCGTGCTGCCTTCCTGCCTTTCCTAACCGCCTCTCCCCAGTTCGAGTTTTAAAGCTGAGACAAAGAGAGAGAAGAAAGGAAAGACAGAAAGAGAGATACAACTCCTAGGGGAGGTGGGTGGGTTGTGAAGACTTATTCCTGCTGTTCCCAGAGATCACCTGTTACAGGTAAGTAACTGTGCTATCTCCAGGAACAAGCAGGAATGAGTCTTCACATATGGGGACTCCCTAGCTAGAGATGCCTGGGAGATCCCCAAGGTTGTGAGACCCTGAGAAGGGCTCTACCTACTCTTATGGATCTCAGACATCCATCCAGGGAAGGAGGGTAGGGGTTGTTTAAGCATGGAACAGGTGTTTGAGAACAGCCTGACCAAACAAGGCATCCCGCCGGGAGTCCTTGTCCAAACAGTAATGGGCTGTGAAGGTATGAACCGAGGCCCAGGTGGCCGCTCGACAGATCTGGTCGATGGACACAGAATTTAGATGAGCCATAGAGGTGGCCATGGCCCTCACATTATGAGCTGTGACATGGCCCTCCAGAGAAAGGTTCTTACTTTGGTAGGCGAAAGAAATACACTGAGCAATCCAATTGGACAGTGTCCTCTTAGAGACTGAAAGTCCCAAATGAGAGGGATCAAAAGCAACAAAGAGTTGAGAAGACTTTCTATGTTGCTGTGTCCTTTGTAAGTAAAAAGCAAGGGCTCTCTTACAATCCAGGGTATGAAGATTCCTCTCTGCACTTGATGCATGAGGACCTGGAAAAAAGACAGGTAAATACACCTCTTGATTAAGATGAAAAGGTGAGACCACTTTAGGCATAAAGTGCGGATTGGTCCTAAGGACTACCTTATCATGATGGAACCTTGTATAAAGTGGATTAGCCACTAAGGCCTGCAGTTCACTGATGCGGCGAGCTGAGGTGACTGCAATGAGGAAAATAACCTTCCAGGAAAGAAATTTCAAGGAGGTAGTGGCTAAGGGTTCAAAAGGTGGCTTCATAAGCTGACCAAGAACCAGATTTAAGTCCCATGCCACCGGAGGAGGCCTAATGGGAGGTTTAGTTAAAGTTAGGCCTCTCATGAATCTTGCAATAAGAGGATGAGAGGAAATAGGCTGTCCATTGATAGGCTTAAGGGATGCTGCAATAGCACTCAAATGGACCCTTACTGAATTTGTCTTAATGCCTGCATTGGAGAGATGCAGGAGATATTCCAATGGAGAATTCAAAGGTAGTGCTAGAGGGTCAAGACCCTTCTCAGTACACCAAATGGAAAACCTTTTCCATTTAAAAGCATAGGAACGTCTAGTGGAAGGTTTTCTGGAAGCATGGAGGATATCCTTCACCTGCTGAGAAAGATTCCAACCTTGAAGGTCTAAGCCTTCAGCAACCAAGCCCTGAGGTGAAGGGACTTGGGGTTTGGGTGTCACAAAGTCCCCTCCTCCTGGGACAGAAAGTCTGGAGCAGCTCCCAAGTCCAGGGAGGGAGCTTGAGAGAGATGCAGAAGTAGAGGGTACCACACTTGGCGTGGCCAGCGTGGAGCTATGAGGATCATAGATCCTTGATCCCTCTGGAGCTTGAACAGAGTCTTGGGAATTAAGGGAATGGGTGGAAAGGCATACAGGAAGTCTTGACCCCAGTGAAGGAGGAAGGCATCCTTGGCCTGAACTCCCTGACACAGAATTCTGGAACAGTACCGGGGAGGTTTGGCATTCCACGGACTTGCAAAGAGGTCTATGTCCGGGGTTCCCCACTCTTGAAAGATTCTGAGTACCTGGTCCATGTGCAGGGACCATTCGTGTGGAAGCAGAACTCGACTGAGTCTGTCTGCCCAAGAGTTTTGGATTCCTGGAAGGTATACGGCCAGGAGATGGATTTGATGCTCTCTGGCGAAGGCCCACAATCTTAAAGCTTCGTTGCAAAGCGACAGAGAGCCAGTTCCTCCTTGCTTGTTTATGTAAAACATGGCTACCTGATTGTCCGTATGAATGAGGACTGTCTTGTAGATGAGCAGGGTATGGAAGACCTTGAGAGCTAGAAAAACTGCTCGGAGCTCCAAGTGGTTGATATGTAGAGAGGTCTCCTGTGGAGACCAAGTGCCCTGAGTGGAGAGGTCTTGTAGATGAGCTCCCCAACCTGTTTGGGAGGCATCTGCTGTGACGGTTGCTTGGGGCAACAACTGTTGGAAGGGGGACCCCAGCAACAGATTTTGGGTGGACTTCCACCACTGGAGAGACCAAAAGAGGCGCCTGGAGGTTGCTATTTTGTCTGACAGAGCCCCTGATGCTTGAGTCCACTGGGTGGACAAAGTCCATTGAGCTGCTCTCATGTGAAGGCGAGCATAGGGGACCACATGCACTGTGGATGCCATGTGGCCTAGCAGTTGTAGCATCTCCCAGGCAGTTAAATGGCTCTTTGACTGAATCTGGGAGGCTAACTGCACTAGGCGTAGGCAATGGGCCTGAGGAAGATAGGTCCTTGCAGTGGTAGTATCTAGCCAGGCCCCTATGAACTCTAGGGACTGAGTAGGGGTGAGCTGGGACTTTGGGAGGTTTACCACAAGTCCCAGATACTGCAGAATGCGCCTTGTGCAGTCCATGGAAGTCTGGGCCTCTTACTGAGATGGAGCTCGGATGAGCCAGTCGTCCAGGTATGGGAATACAAATATTCCCAGAGTGCGTAGAAATGCAGCTACTACTGCCATGCATTTGGTGAACACTCTTGGAGCAGAGGCCAGACTGAAAGGAAGCACCCTGTATTGGTAATGCTTTCCTTGGAAAAGAAAACGGAGGAACCTTCTGTGAGATGGATGGATGAAGACATGGGTGTGCGCATCCTTGAGATCTAGAGAACAAAGCCAATCCTGACTCTGAAGGTATGGAAGGAGAGTGCCCAGAGAAAGCATCTTGAATTTCTCCTTGCATAGAAATTTGTTCAATTCTCTGAGATCTAATATGGGTCTGTAGCCCCCTGTTTTCTTTGGGATCAGAAAGTAGGGGGAGTAAAACCCTGACCCTTGTTGAAGAAGAGGTACTTCTTCTATTGCCCCTTGGGCAAGAAGTGTAGCCACCTCCTGAACTAGAAGGTCGAGGATAGATGTTGGAGAATCGAAATGTCTCACCATGGTGTGAGGAGGAAGGTTTGAGAAATGCAGTTTGTACCCCTCCCTTATGATGGAGAGGGTCCACTGCTCTGTTGTAATTTGCACCCATCTGGGAGCAAAATGAGCTAACCTTCCTGGAATGGTGAGAGGCTCTGGCTGTTTCAGAGCCAGAAAGGCTAAGTTCTCTAGCATCAAGTCAAAAGCCCTGAGGAGGCTGGGTCTGCTGAGTTGCAGCAGCCCCTGTAGGCTTAGGCCTGGCCTGTTTAGGTTGCTGACACTTAGCAGCAAAACGACCTGTAGATGATTGTTGGCCAGAAGCAGGATGGAATCTGCCTTTCTTGAAAAAAGACTTCTTGAAAGTTTTTTTCTTGGCAGGAATGGAGGTTGACTTTGAAAGTCTATCCAAAGCAGAATTTTCTGCATCCATTTGAGTGGCTTTTATTTGCCAATCTTTGCCAAACAGGTTTTCTCCTGTACAGGGAAGATTTCCCAAGCCATCCTGGACCCAAGATTCTAGATCAGAAGCTTGGAGCCAAGCAATTCTGCGTGCAGCTATGGCAATGGCCGAAGCTCTGCTGGCACCCTCAAAGGAGTCAAAAGCTGCACGGTTGGAAAACTTTGAAATATCTTGAGTATGCTTAAGCCAAATAAAAAATTCTTCCCTTTTATCCTCTGGAAGAAAAGGGAGGAAAGTGTGCAGCTTATCTGCAACTTCTTTCAGAAACATTCCCATATAAAGACTATAGGAGTTGATTCTGGCAATGAGCATACTGGCTTGGAAGATTTTCCTACCAAAAGCATCCAAGGTCCTGCATTCTCTTCCTGGAGGCGCAGAGGAGTGTCTTTTTGCACTCTTTATCTTTTTCATAGCTGACTCCACCACAATAGAATGGTGAGGAAGCTGAGTTTTATGAAAACCAGGACAAGGAGGGACACGGTACATGGTGTCCAACCTACGAGAATGAGGAGAGATAGTGAGAGGAGTCTCCCATAAGTCAATCATGTGATCATAAAGAATCTCATGAATTGGCAAGGTGACTGCCTCCTTAGGAGCCTTAGAATAACCTAAAATATCCAAATTTTTAGCTCTAGGCTCTGATTTAGAGGTTACTGAAATAGAGAGCCCTTTAGCCACATCTCTTATGAAGTCTTGAAAGGACAAGTCTTCTGGAGGAGACATTCTTCTTTTTGGAGAAGAAGGCTCTTCAGGAAGGGCTATGGAAACTTCAGCAGATGCCTCCGATGCATCAGAATCTTTGGAGGAATCAAAGTATCGACTGTCAGGGTGCTCTTTCAAAGCTAAATACGCGTACCGAGCCGTATCGACATCAGGCGTTATCGGTACCGGTTTGGTACCGATGGGCATCCCTAGGCAGGGAACCGCTGCAGACGACACCATGACCGATGTCGATGCAGTCGGTACCGGTACCGGCATTGGTGCCGGTACCTGGGCCGATACCGACAACGGAGTTTGTTGTGGTATCAGCGGCGTCGCAGCTTGGATGAAGGCCGTGATAGCCTGCTGCATGGATAGAACATTCTGATCCATCGACGCCATGAATGCCTGGAACTCAGTACCGGAAGGTTGTGCCGGTACCCCAGAGCATTCTAACAGGTGATCGGTCGAGGCCGTGCCATCGATGTCAACCTGTAACCCCATAGGAGGAGCTTTGGAAACCGGAGCTTCCTGCCGGGGTAGTTTTGCCGGTGCAGGATCCTCGAGGGCAAGCCCAGAGGCATCTCGATGCTTGGAAGGAGATCTACCCTTCAAGGACCGGCTGGATTTATGTTTGGTTACCTGAGATCCATGGGAGGAAGAAGCAGCCCTGGAAGACGTCGATGCCACTGAAGCTGCATCAGAGGGAAACAGAACATGGAGCTTGGCTGCTCGGTTCTGTAAACCTCGTTTGGACATCAAGGAGCAGGACGAACAATCCAAAATGGAGTGGTCAGGACCCAAACATTTGAGACACCATTCATGGGTGTTGGTAACAGAAATAGTACCGCTGCACTTAGTGCATTTTTTAAAACCGGAGGCTGGTTTTTCCATGAAGAGAATTTTTCGTGAGGCCTAAGGCCCAAAAGAGGAAAAACACACTAAGTGAGGGAAAGAATATGTTTTTTTTTTTTTTAAGAAAAGAAAGAAAGACCAGCGGTACCGGTCCGACGTCGGAGAAGGCAGACGCGCGACCAAAGAAATAAAATAAAACGAAGAACTTCTTCAGCGGTGACAGGAACACGACCTGCTGGCTCAGCGGAAAAGAAGAACTGGGGAGAGGCGGTTAGGAAAGGCGGGAAGGCAGCACGCAGGCGCTGTGGGATGCTCCCAAAAGCTTTCCTTTTTGGGAAGCTGGGGAGCGTTCCCGCGCAGGCTCCGTCGGTACCGACGTACCCATATGTGAAGACTCATTCCTGCTTGTTCCTGGAGATTATTCACTCCCAGTCCCTGAGGGCTGCCAACAGTTCAAGTTTTCAGGATATCCCTAATGAATATGTATTGGATAGATCTCCATGCATATTCCCTCCACTGTATGCTGCTGGCAGGCCTCAAGGATTGAGAGTGAATACCATTGCCCTACGAGATCTTGATGCTGTCAAACCAAATGCATGGCTCAATTTCTTCTTATAACCTCATAAATTAGTTTAATACCTGGATTAGTATTCTGATGGAAATATCCCCTCTCGAACAGAGTTTAATGTTTGGGTAAGAATACAGTACTTACATCACAGTCTCGGATCATGTCCATGGCTAGTAGATCATTTCCATGGCGAAGCTGAAATTTCACCATTTCACCAGCAGCTCGGAGAGAGTTCAGTTCCTGCTCTTGCACCTCGCTGCACTCTTTGATCAAATCCTTTAAGAGCAAGGCATATTTACTCATACGTTGGATTGGCTTCAACAAGTACGATGCAAGGTCCATCTTGTCTCCTAGCTGCATCTGTTTGAACTGAAAGCAAAAGGTTATAAGATAATCTGTACAAATCCTGAAACTGTACTATAAAGAGTGCACCATATGTCTACCAATATTTGAAAATGCCAGTATGCTCCAAAATGACCTTTCCTGAATAATGTAAACACTCTATTAGGTAAATCCAAAGAATACCCCATATGGAAAAGCAGCAGCAGAATGTCAAGTCCCGTGAGAATTTTTAAAGGGGAGCATAGCACACCCTAGAAGATTCCTCCAGTAAGGCAACAAAACACTACATCCTTTGAGAATTTGCAGGAAGACCTCATATCCTTGGAGATCCTTGCAAGAAAGAAGCAATATAGCACATTCTTTTTCAGAGACACACCAGCATACCAGATACTATATGACCCTTACAAGAAGGCAGCCAAATGACATGGCCTTTCAGCTTCTGCAGGAAGGCGGCACTACCATGTTCTGTGAAGCTTCAGCACGGAAGTAGCAGTTTGTTAAGGCCTATGATGTTAAAATGACAGGCAGAGGAAGACATGGGGAGGTATAGTATGGAAGTCATGGTACAAGACTACCACACTTGAGCTGCAGTGCATATTACCTTGAAGAATGTATTTCCACGGTTGCTCAGCAGCATATCAGACTTTGGTTTGTTTTTGCTGTATAACGCATACATCCCAAACTGGTCTTTCTACAAAAACAGAAAAAAAAAGAGCTTTCTGCATCATTCAAGAAAAGCGTAGTTACTCACCTGTAACAGATGATCTCCAGGAACAGCAGGAATTTAGTCTTCACATATGGGTATCATCGGTACCGACGGAGCCTGCAGGGGAACGCTCCCCAGCGTCCAATAGGAACGCTTTTTGGAGCATCCCTCAACACATGCGCGCTGCCTTCCTGCCTTTCCAACTGTCCCTCTTCAGTTAAGTTTGTAGCTGAGTGAAAGAATAGAGGGAGAGAGGAAAGAGACAGAGAGATAGACAACTCCTAGGGGAGGTGGGTGGGTTGTGAAGAATAAATTCCTGCTGTTCCCGGAGATCACCTGTTACAGATGAGTAACTATGCTATCTCCAGGAACAAGCAGGAATGTAGTCCTCACATATGGGGACTCCCTAGCTGAAGATGCCAGGGAGATAGCCCCAGGAAGCTGCCACCTATAGTAAGGGCCATGCTTCCTCCCATGGATCTCTGGCTCCCACCAGGTTTGGTGGGTAGGAATTGAATTAGGTCTGAAAGAGATTTTGAAGAAGAGCTTGGCCAAAGAAGGCATCCCGATGGGAGGCTTTATCTAAGCAGTAGTGGGCTGTAAAGGTGTGTACCGAAGCCCAGGTGGCTGCTCGACAAATGTCATCAATACAATAGGCACAGAGTGAAGGTTAGCCATAGAGGCTGCCATGGCTCTCACATTGTGAGCTGTGACATGGCCTTGAAGAGGAAGACTCTTACTTTCATAAGCAAAGGATATGCATTGTGCAATCCATTTGGATAGAGTTCTCTTGGAGACTGGAAGTCCCAAATGACTAGAATCAAAAGCAATAAAAAGTTGAGAAGACTTTCTATGTTGCTGTGTTCTTTGTAGGTAAAAAGCCAAGGCTCTTTTACAATCCAAAGTATGAAGGTTCCTTTCTGCATTAGAGGCATGAGGCCTCGGAAAGAATACAGGAAGATAAATTGATTGATTTAAATGAAAAGGCGAAACCACCTTTGGCATAAAGTGTGGATGAGTTCTGAGAACAACCTTATAATGGTGAAACCTAGTATAAGGAGGATCAGCCACTAAAGCTTGCAATTCACTAATGCGACGTGCAGAGGTGATTGCAATCAGGAAGATGACCTTCCAGGACAAAAGCTTTAGGGTTGTAGTGGCTAAAGGTTCAAAAGGCGGTTTCATGAGCTGCCCGAGAACTAGGTTTAAATCCCATGCCACCGGTGGTGGCCTGATGGGAGGCTTTGTCAATAGAAGACCTCTCATAAATCTTGATATGAGTGGATGAGAGGAAATTGGTTGTCCATTTAGAGGCTTATAGGAAGCTGCAATTGCACTAAGATGAACTCTTACTGAATTGGTCTTTAGACCAGAATTTGATAAATGAAGTAGATACTCTAGTATCGATTCCAAAGGTATCATAAGGGGGTTTAACCCTTTTTGTGAACACCATATAGTAAAACGTTTCCACTTGAAGGCGTAAGAGTGTCTTGTGGAAGGTTTTCTAGAAGCTTGAAGGATATCCTTTACCTGTTGGGAAAGGTTGAAGTCCTGAAGGTCTAACCTTTCAGCAACCAGGCCCTGAAATGCAGGGACTGGGGATTCTGGTGCCATACCATCCCGTTCTCTTGGGAGAGGAGATCTAGAGCATAGCCTAACTCCAGAGGTGCAGCTTGAGAGAGATGTAGAAGCAGGGGATACCACGTTTGGCGTGGCCACCGTGGTGCTATGAGGATCATACGACCTCTGTCTCTCTGAAGCTTGAAGAGTGTTTTGGGGATGAGGGGAATGGGTGGGAAGGCATAGAGGAAGTCGTGACCCCAGTGAAGAAAGAAGGCGTCCCTTGCCTGGCAATTTTGAGCCAGAATCCTGGAACAGAACCGGGGAAGTTTGGCATTCAGTGGACTTGCAAATAGGTCTATGTCTAGGGTTCCCCAGATCTGAAATATCTTGGCCACCTGGTCTAGGTGGAGAGACCATTCGTGAGGCAGCAGTACTCGGCTGAGTTTGTCTGCCCAAAGGTTTTGAATGCCTGGAAGATATACCATGAGAAGGTGAATTTGATGCTCTCTGGCGAGGGCCCATAGTCGTAAAGCTTTGTTGCATAACGACAGAGAGCCTGTTCCCCCCTGCTTGTTCACGTAGAACATAGCTACTTGATTGTCCGTTTGGACTAGGACTGTCTTGTAGCTGAGCTGGGCATGGAATACTCGAAGAGCTAGATAGATTGCTCTGAGTTCCAGGAGGTTTATGTGAAGACCAGCCTCCTGTGGAGTCCAGGTACCTTGGGTAGAGAGATGATGCAGGTATGCTCCCCATCCCACCTGTAATGCATCTGTTGTTAGGGTGGCCTGGAAGAGGGGTTGCTGGAAAGGAGACCACACTAGAAGATTTTCCAGTGATTGCCACCATTGGAGGGACAAGATCAGTCCTTGTGAGTTTGATATCTTGTCCGACAGATGTCCTGTGGCCTGTGTCCACTGTGTGGATAGGGTAAACTGGGCTGCTCGCATATGAAGGCGAGCGTAGGGAACCACATGAACCGTGGATGCCATATATTCCAATAGTTCTTGTAGTTCTCGAGCAGTTAGGTAGGACTTCACCGCTGCTTGAGAAGCTAGCTGCATTATACGAAGACAGCAGGGTTGCAGGAGAAAAGCCTTCGACTGTCTGGTATCTAGACGAGCTCCTATGAACTCTAGGGACTGAGACGGAGCAAGCTGGGATTTTGGGAGGTTTATGATCAATCCCAAGTATTGAAGGATTCACATTGTGCGGACAGTGCAGAGTTGGCTTCTGGAACCGTGGGGGCTTGAATGAGCCAGTCGTCCAAGTAAGGGAAGACGAATATCCCCAGGGTTCGCAGAAATGCAGCTACTACTGCCATGTATTTCGTGAATACTCTTGGTGCCGAAGCCAGACCAAAGGGAAGAACCCTGTATTGGAAATGTTTTTCCTTGAAAAGGAATCGTAAGAATTTCTTGTGATCTGGATGGATCAGAATGTGAGTATATGCATCCTTTAGATCTAGAGAACAAAGTCAATCCTGACTTTGAAGGTATGGCAGAAGAGTTCCCAGAGAAATCATTTTGAACTTTTCTCAGAACAGATATTTGTTCAATTCTCTGAGGTCTAGAATGGGTCTGCGTCCTCCTGTTTTCTTTGGAATAAGAAAAAAGGGAGTAGAACCCGGAACCCTGTTGAAGAATGGGCACCTCCTCTATTGCTCCTTGAGCAAGGAGTGTTGAGACTTCTTGATCCAGTAGATTGCTGTAGAGGTTTGGGAATTGAACTGTCTTACGATTGTAGGAGGGGGCATACTGTGAAAATGAAGCTTGTACCCTCTCCCACAATGGACAGAGTCCAGTTTTCTGCTGTTATTTGGTGCCATCTGTTGGCAAAATGACACAACCTGCCTGGAATGTTTAGGGGTTCTGGACCTTTTAGAGGCAGGAAAGCTACATTCTCTATGAAGGAGTCAAAGCCCTTGAGGGGGCTGGTCCTGCGGAGCTGTTTGAGCTCTAAGGCCTTTTGGCTTCTTTTGTCTGGATTGTTGTTGTTGACCCTTCTGGGCAACTTGACCTTGAGCTTGCCCTTGCTGGGTATAGGATGGATAAAACTTCCCCTTTTGGCTGAAAAAGGGTTTTTTATAGGGTTTCTTTTTGGCTGGAGTGAGCTGTAGATTTTGACAATCTATCTAAAGTGATATTGTCAGCATCTATCTCATTAGCCTTCTCCTGTCAATTCTTGCCAAAGAGGTTTTCTCCTGTGCAAGGGATGTTTCCCAATTTATCCTGTACCCAAATCTCCAAGTCTGATGCCTGAAGCCAGGCAATCCGACATGCACCAAAGGCAATAGCAGAGGTTCTGCTGATGCATTCAAAGCAGTCAAAGGCTGCACGGTTTACAAACTTGGAGACATCTTGAGCATGATTGACAAGAGTAAGAAAGTCCTGTCGTTTGTCCTCAGGGAGAAGGGGGCTCATAAGCTCCAAATCTCCTGTGACCTCTTTGAGGAACATTCCCATATAAAATATATGAGCTGATCCTAGCTGAAAGCATGGAAGCCTGAAAAGTTTGACACCCAAAAGCATCAAGAGTCCTGCATTCACGACCTGGAGGATTGGATGCATGTCTCTTTGCACTTTTCATCCTACACATGGCTGACTCCACTACCATTGAATGGTGTGGCAGCTGAGTCTTTTGAAAACCAGGATATGGTGGAACTCAATTCATGGTATCAAGTCTCCTAGAATGAGGAGATGTGGTCAAAGGTGTCTCCCACATTCTGAGCATCAAATCATGAAGAATTTCATGAATGGGGAGAGCCTTAGGGTATTGGAGAATTTCCAATTCCTTTGCTCTAGGTTCTTTTTCAGGAGCTACCGTGATTGAAAGGCCTTGGACCACATCACGAATAAAATCCTGAAAAGACATGTCTTCCAGAGGAGACATTCTGCGTTGGGGAGAAGAGGAGCCTTCCAGGAGAAACACTCTGGTACCGGCAGAATTATCAGAGTCATCGGAATCGGAGGATTCAAAATATCTTTGATCCCGATGTTCATGCAAAGCATGGACTCGGTATCGATCGAAGTCGGTACCGAATTGGTCCGGTACCGAATTGGTCCGGTACCGATCTGTCGATGCCAGAAAAAGTCGGCATAGGAAGGATTCCCACCGGGGCCGGTACCGTCGGTGCCGGTACCGGCATCTGTACAGGTGTCGGTACCGGCATCTGTACTGGTGCCCATTGAACCACCGGTGTCAACGGTACCGCAGCTGTAAGGAGAGCTGCAAGACTGCGTTCGATAGCGAGGAATCTCTGGTCTATCAAAGCTGCCGATGCCTGGGTATTGGTACCGGTAAAAGTGGCCGGAACCTCTGAGCATGACACCAGTAGTTCTGCCAAGGTCAAAGCCTTGAGAATATCCTGGAATCCTGTTGATGCTTTGGAGGCCAAAGCCTCCCGCTGGGGCTGTTTTGCCGGTGTAGTTTCCTCAAGGGCAATGCCAATGGCCTCTCAATGCTTTGAAGGAGAGCTACCCTTTGAAGACCGGCTCTTATGTTTAGTTACCTGAGATCCATGGGAGGAAGATGAGGCTCTTGAAAACATCGATGCAATGGATTCTGGTATCCGAAGAAAAGAGGGTTCCGAGCTTTGCAGCTCGGTTCTGTCTTCCTCTTTTAGTCATCCCCATACAGGAGGAACACTCAGATGGAGAATGGTCACGGCCTAAACATTTTAGACACCAGTCATGGGTGTCGGTGACGGAGATGGTACCACCATATTTAGTACTTTTTTTTTTTTAAACCACTAGCTGGTTTTTCCATCTTTTGGGAAAAATGGGGCCTAATGACCAAAATGGCGCCTAGCACCAAAAGAAAAAGTTTCTGAAGAGAAACAGTTCAAAAATAGATATTACCGTATTTTTCGCACCATAAGACGCACTTTTTCTTCACCAAAACGTGGGAGGAAAAGTGCCTGCGTCTTATGGTGCGAATATAAGAAGTTGCAGAGCGGCAGCGGGTCCCCCGGGACCTTCCGTGTCCTTGGGGACTGCATCATCCCTCCCCCCCCCCGTGTTCAGGCTTATAAGTGCCAGCCACCACCACAGAAGATCACCACCATAGACACACACCCACACCTTCTTCTGCGGCCGCGGCTCCCAGCCTCTTAGGGAACCGCGGCTGTGCTTTTAAAATCAGCTCGGAGCCCTTCCTGTCTTGACGTGCTCCGTGCAGCCTTGTCCCGCCTCCAAAGGAAGTGGTAAACAACTTCCTTTAGAGGCGGGACAATGCTGCACGGAGCCCGTCAAGACAGGAAGGGCTCCGAGATGATTTTAAAAGCATAGCCGCGGTTCCCTAAGAGGCAGGGAGCCGCGGCTGCAGAAGAAGGAGTCGGTGAGTGTCTAAGGAGGAGATCTTCTGTGGTGGTGGCTGGCACTGATAAGCCTGAACACGGGGCGGGGGAGGGATGATGCAGTCCCCTATTAGCATACAAGATAATAGCACCCTGGAGGGGAGAGAGCCATAAAATTTTAAGTAGAAATCAAAACAGAAGGAGGGAGAAAAAGGGAACATTGTCAAATGTTTTTAGCTTATTGTATTCATGGACCACAAGTATATCAATTTCATAAAGTAAGACCAGGAACCGATTAGTCTGTTCTTCATGACACAGAGCCAGTTGGCAGCATTAGCTAAAGCTGATCATATAATGGTTGCAGCTCTTCGTAGCGTTGAAGTCTGGCTCCATTTTTGTAGGGGAGGTCGATCCTGTCCTCGTCCTTTGCTTATACCCATTTATACGAGAACTTATAGCCAGTGTTCCAGAGTTGCCAAGTTATCCAGTCCCAGGAGTGAGATTTTTTTGCCAGTTCTGGTTTGAAATTTGCATTGCAGTGCAGTATGGTATTTGTAGTCCCTGATTTTACCCACTGGAATCAGTGCTACAGGTCCCATAATGCCAAATAGGTAGGATGCATAAGGCAATCAAAACAGAATATTTTTTTTCCTATTTTCCCCTCTGAAAAACCAGGTGCGTCTTATGGTCCGGTGCGTCTTATGGTGCGAAAAATACGGTATTTATTTATTTATTTTTAAGAAAAGAAGAAAGAACGAACCGGCGGTACCGGTAGGTGTCGTGCGGAGGCAGGCGCGACCACAAGAAAATAAGTTTAAAGAAGACATTTTCTGCGGTGACAGGGTATGTGTCCTGTCAGCTTCGCGGAAAACGAAGAACTGAAGAGGGACAGTTGCAAAGGCGGGAAGGCAGCGCGCATGTGCTGAGGGATGCTCCCAAAAGCGTTCCTATTGGACGCTGGGGAGCATTCCCGTGCAGGCTTCATCGGTACCGACGATACCCATATGTGAGGACTACATTCCTGCTTGTTCCAGGAGATTCCATGTAGCAACATTTCTGTAGTCAAAGAGAATTACACTGATACATTCCTACACTTCACAAAATAAGCCAATTAAATGTGTCTTGAGGTACAAGCTGTCACACATTTCTCTTGCAAATAGGGAGGGCAAAAAGGGATAAGGTTATGCCGCATATTAACATATTCCTTCAGAGAAAATAAATAAAATTTGTTTTGTAACAAAAAAACAAGAAATAAATGGGGAAAACCCTGTAAGGTTCATATTCAAAAGCATTTACTTCATTGAATAGAGCACCAGGTTGGAGCAGTATGGAGGTCATTTTGGAAGCATCTGTGTGTATAAAAAGCATCGTTACTCACCTATATCAGGTGTTCTCCAGGGAAAGTGGGAATTAGTCCTTACATATGGGTGATATCAGCACTGACTGAGCCCTCGCAGAAGCATCTCCCCAGCATTCATGCATGGTCCCATTCCCGCACAAGTGCCATCTTGCCTCAGTCAGATGACATAGCTGAGTGGAGGAGTGGCCTATGGTTGGGGCAAGGTACTTCAGGCCGGAAGGTCAGGGGTTCAAATCCCACTAGAGGACAGCAACCTTGGGCCGGAAGGACTGGGGTTTCTAGTCCCACAGGTGCTCCTTGTGGTCTTGGGCAAGCCACTTAACCCTCCATAGCCCATGTTCCCTGTAAAATAGTTATCTCCAAGTTATAATGCCCTGTTCAATGTAATTTCAGTTTGTTCAATGTAAACCGCACTGATGCAGAATAGCGCGGTATATAAGAGAATGTAAATAAATAAATAGCTAAAGATGGCAAAAAGGATAGAAAAGCAACTCCACGGGAAGGAAGGAAGGTTGTGAGGACGGATTCCTGCTGTCCCCGGAGAACACCTGTTACAGGTGAGGAACTATGCTTTCTCCGGGAACAGGCAGATGTCAGTCCTCACATATAGGACTCACTAGCTACAGGCTACCGAAAGTCGGTAGAAAACTACAGATGCCCCTGAGGTAGCCGTGAGCAGCAGCACTTGAGTCCAAGTATACAGACTCCAGAAGGATCCGTGTGTCCAGTGAGGAACCAACACTCTGGTAGCCTGAACACAGAAGGGTAGGATTTTTCTAAATCCCAAACTGATTACAGAACACGGCCTGGCCGAAGGCGCTGTCCTGTCGGGATTCCCTCTCCAGGCAGTAATGAGCTGCAAAGGTATGGACTGAAGACCAGGTGGCAGCCCAGTAGATGTCTGTCATAGGGACAGAATGCAGGCTTGCCAAAGAGGTCGCCATGGCCCTGATGTTGTGTGCCATGACCCGGTGCTCCAGTGAAAGCCCAGCCTGTTCATAGGCAAGAGCAATGCAGTCCGCTACCCAGGTGGACTAAGTCCGCTTGGTCACCGCCTCCGCCAGCCAACTGGGGTCATAGGAAACGAAAAGCTGTGAAGCTTTGCGGTGGCCCTGGGTATGTTGAAGGTAGAAGGAGAGGGCCCTCCTACAAACCAGTGTATGGAGGATGGCCTCCGCCCTGGAGGCATGAGGCCACGGAAAGAAGGTGGGGATCACTACTTCCCAAATGTGGTGGAATGGGGACATCACCTTTGGGAGGAATTTGGGGTGTGTGTGGAGCACAACTCTGTTTTTGTAGAACCTGGTGTAGGGTGGCTCTGCCACCTAGGCTTTGAGCGGACACAAGCGCCACCAGAAAGACGACTTTCTATAAAAGATACTTCAAGTGGCAGGTAGTCATAGGCTCAAATTGCAGCCCAGCGAGCTGCGCTAGGACTATATTGAGCTCCCACTCTGCCGCTGGTGGGCAGATGAGGGGCTTAGATAAAAGGAGATCCCGCAGGAAGCAGGTGACAAGAGGCTGCACAAAGAGGGGCTTTCCCTTGATAGGGTGCTGATGTGCTGCAAGGGCACGCAGGTGTACCCTGACAGAATTGGATTTGAGCCCGAATTGCAACAAATGAAGTAGGTATTGCAGCATCAGCTGCATGGAGCATGAGAATGAGTTCGCCCATCACTCCACGCACCACACTGAAAACCTGCACTATTTGAAGGCATAGGCTCGTCTGGTGGAGGTCTTATGGGAGGTCTAAAGGACCTCCTTCACCTTCCCCGAGAGGTTGAAAGGGGCCAAGGCTACACTCAGCAGCCAAGCTGTCAAGACAGGGACCCCAGATTGATGTGCAGGAGGGAGTCCTCCGCCTGGGACAATAACCCCAGGGCACTCCACAGGGGGACGGGGGCCTCCACGCTGAGGGAACCATGGTTGCCTAGGCCACTATAGAGCCACTAGAATCAGCGATGCCCTGTTGCAAAGAACCCTGAAGAGGGTCTTGGCAAACAACAGCTTGGGTGGGAAGGCATACAAAAGGCTCTCTGACCACGGGATGAGGAAGGCATCCACAGTCACCTGAGACGGGTGGGGCTGCCGTGAGCAGAAGCGGGGCAACTAGGAGTTGTCCAGGCTGGCAAAGAGATCCACTAGAATGGCTCCCCGAGTTGAAAGAGCCTATTGGCCACACTGGGGTCCAGTCGCCACTCATGTGGCTGGAGGACCCTGCTCAGTCTGTCCACCAGGGTATTGTCCTGTCCCGGCAGGTACACCGCCCGCAGGAGTATCCCTTGGCGGACTGTATAGGAGTAAAGAGCCACCGCTTCATGGCAGAGGGTGCAGGACCCCATGCCCCCTCATTTGTTCACAAAGAACATTGCCACTTGATTGTTCACTTGGACGATGCTGCAAGCGGTAGTGGAAGGCCCGGAGAGCCAAGTATATGGCCCGGAACTCCATGAGGTTGATCTGCTGCTGGCTTCCACCTCGGACCAACTGCCCTGTGTTCAGTGTTCCTCGCAATGTTCTCCCCAGCCCAGCAAGGAGGCGTCCATAGTGAGGACCCTCCGGAGGGTGGGGGTCTGAAAGGCAATCCCTGCTCGAAGGTGCTGTGTGTTCTGTCACCAGTTTAGGGACTTCGCCAGCTATCGGGTCATGGACACACTGTCCCATAGTCGGCCCATGGCCTGTGTCCACGGGGCACAGACACCACTGGGCCACCCTCTTATGAAGACGGTTGTCTGGGGTGACATGGACCGTAGAGGCCATGTGGCCGAGTAGGCACAGCAGGAGGCAAGTGGACACTGAGGGTTGGTGCTGAACATCTGCAGCCAGTGCCCTGAGATGGTCAGCCCTGTCCAGGGGGAGAAAGGCTCTGGCCTGAACTGTGTTCAGCCTTGCCTCGATGAACTCCAGACACTGTATCGGGAAAAGGTGAGACTTGGGGCAGTTTATCACAAACTCCAGATGTTGCAGGACGTAGATGGTGAGGTCTGTGGCCTGCTGCACTCTTGGCGGCCATGTCTCCCTTTATGAGTTGGTTGTCCAGGCAGGGAAAGATGAAGGCCTCCTAGAGACGGAGGTAGGCAGCAATTACCAGCAGGCATTTGGTGTAGACTCTGGGGGCGAAGGCCAGGACAAAGGGTAGTGGCTGCCTCCCATTATGAATCTGAGATACTGCCTGTGGCTGGGATGAATGAGGATGTGGGTAAAGGCATCCTTCAGATCCAAGGAGCATAGCCAGTCTCCCTGCTGGAGGTAAGGCAGCAATGTTCCAAGGGACAGCATCTTGAACTTCTCCCTCACTGGGAAGCTGTTCAGGTCTCGCAGGTCTAGGATGGGCCTTAGGCCCCCCTGTTCTTTTTGGCATGAGGAAATACCTGGAGTAGAGATGCTGGGGCACCAGTTCCACCCCTGGTCCTCGAGGAGACCTGCGAGTTCCTGCAGTAGTAGACCCCAGTGAAGGGGAGTCTTGGAGGGCTCTCTTCAGAATAAAGGGGGAAGGGGGTCTGTGTTAACTGGAGGAGGTAACCCTCCTTGACCACTTGGAATGCCCAAGTGTCGGTAACAACTGGCCACTAATGGGAAAAGTAGATCAGACGTCCCTCTGTGGGCTGCTGATTTCCTGGGGGTGGAGAGGCTATGCCCAAGGAGTCAAAAACTCCTGCCAGACTGGGCAGGGGGCCCTGTGCCTGGGGCTTGGGAGCCTTCTGCTTATGAGGGCCGTGCCCGTGTCCCTTGGCCTGCTGACCTTGCTGGGGAGATGGCAAGACCCAATACTGTGGGTAGTTTCTGTAAGCAGCTCCCTTCCTCGAGTAAAGGAGCTTTTTACTCAGGCCCTTCCATTGGGGAAGGATAGCAGTCTTCTTGGAGAGCCTAGTCCTCAGCATGAACTCGGTATCCAACTCGGCAGCCTTATTGGTCATGGGTTTGCCAAAGACGTTCTCTCCCTGGCAGGGGACATCAACCAATTTGTCCTGAATCCATTACTCCAGGTCAGAAGACTATAACCAAGCCTGGCATCGGGCACCGATGCCCGCTGCGGCTACTTTAGTCACCAACTTGAAGCCATCAAAGGCTGCTTGAATCATAAAATTGGAGCACTCACGGATGGCTTTGGCCAGGGTCCGGAACCGCTGTAGTGGCTCCTCGGAAAGACCAGCTGAGAACCCGGCGCGTTCCTTCGCCAGGACTCTCAGGTACATGAACAGCTGGTATGCCTGGATCCAACCTATGTGCATCAAGTCCTGGTAGCACTTCCTGCCAAGGGCATCCAGGGTGCTGGCCTCCCTACCCACGGGCACCAAGGAGTGCGTCTTCTGGCTCTTCAGCTGACGCATGGCTGACTCCTCCACTATGGAGTTATGTGGCAGTTGTGCTTTCTGGAAGACCGGGCTCCAGCGGACTCGATACATTGAGTTGAGCTGTCGGCTCATGAGTTTCCCACATGCGGAGCAGCAGCCGTTCCAAAATGGATGGGACTCATACTGTCAGTGCTTCCATCGGTCGGTCTTGTACTGGAGGATCTTGATCTCTTCTGTGCAAGGGTTCTCCTCAGACTCAGTGGTGAATGCAAACGCCTTTGACATGTCTTTTATGAAGTCGAGAACACCATGTTCTCGGGCAGGGATCAGCACTGAGTCTCTGAGGGGGGGGGGGGTCCATTGCGGTGGTGACGGGAGTCCAGGGATTCCTCGTCCTGGGTCTCCCAGTCTGAGTAATCGGTAGAGGAGTCGAGCCGAGTGATCTGGCCCCAAGCTCAGTCCGGATCCCTCGGAAGCTCCACGGTGGAAGCCTTGCGCACTCGCTGGGGAGGGCCTTGGTCCCGTGGGATGGGACTGGGATCTAGACCACTGTCGAGGATTGACTCAAGGCTGCATGCTCTCAAGGATCAGCTCTATGTCTGGGGATGTCCTCGATGTCAAGGGCCTGGTAGTCTGGGCAGATGACATGGCAGAGCTGGGCATCAGAGCTTGCCGCTGAGCTATGAAGGAAGACCAGCTGCGCTCCAAAGCTACCATTCTGGTCTCCAGTCCAGAAAACTCTGTAGGCATTGATGTGGGCACAGAGGGACTGTGGTCCGGTGCCAGTTCCCCTGAAGAAGAGTCCTCGATGAGGCTGGCCTTGGGGGTCCGAGGCCAATCAGCAGAGGATTCTTTTCAGGTGATCTTGATAGGCTGTTCCTACTCCACGCCCTCGGACAAGCAGCATGGACTGCGAGATCTGGCTCGAGACTTACCCACCTTCCTGGATCCATCCACGGATGCAGCTCTCAAGGGTTTCTTTTTCTTCTTGTGTTCCCCAACCAGGGAGCCCCACTCAGAGGCCCCCCGGCTTCACTCTGAGTCTGAGGCAGAGGGGACCTTGGAGCGCAGTGTCACCAGAGACTCTGGATAGAACTTCTCGGGCTGCTGCTGATGGCTCTTAAGGACAGTGGTTGACATTTTTTTCGCACAGGCCACAGTCTGCCGGGTTGTGGCCCAGCCCAAGGCAACAGAGGCAGCAGTCGTGTGTGTTGGTGAGGGACGTGACCCTCGAGCACCAATCATACTTCTTGAAGCCACTAAAGGCCATGGAGGGAAAAAGGGCCCCAGCTAAGTTGAAGACCCAAGGTTCTGCCAGTGGTAAAAAAGGTGTGAACCGCACAGAGAAAAAAAGAAAAAATGTTTAAGCAGACCCAAGATGCGATGCCAAGGTAATGCACTTGGGGGGGGGGGGGGGAGTACCGGTGCAAGACCGGAGAAAGAGATAAAACTCCAAAAAACAGATACTTTTTCCAGGGGAAACAGACAGACGTCTCGTAGGCTCCGCGGAAAAAAGGAGACTGAGGCAAGATAGCACTATTGAGTGGGAAGGGGAACACGCATGTGTAGTGGCATCTCCCAAAGATTTTCTTTGAAAGCTGTGGAGATGCTTCCGCAAGGGCTCCGTTGACGCTGACGTCACCCTTATGCGAGGACTGACCTCCTGCTCATTCCCGGAGAACAATATTTACACATATAAATCGTATACACATGTGATCCGTGATTTTAGAAAACTGCTATTTACACTTGGAGATCAACACCATACAGAGATTTCAAGGGGGCATGGTGGAGACATGGTTTGAACGTAGCCAAAATTTAGATGCGTACATCCTATTTTACAATGGGAATACACCCTTGGCTTTTGAACCTGTTTTGAGGCATGCGCTGATGCCAATCTGGGGTCTAAGAGGGGTATGTGCAGAACTAAATCAACCTCCTGATCCCTCCTCAGTGGCACAACCCTCTGACAGCAGCAATAAGACTACTCTTGGCTCTTATGAGGGGCTTGGCTGGTGGCTACTGCTGGCCAGAAGCAAACTCTGTACGCTTTTACCCGATTTGCATCAGGGGTCAAAATGGTGCCTCGGACCCGCTAGAGATACTCATCTGGTATTACCATTAGGGGGTCAAGCTGCCATACAAGGAGTGCACCGATGCTAGCATGTGTTATGCAGGGCTTCTTAGATCCCTTTAACTAATTCCTCTTTAAACACTACTGACATTCAGGGGGTGATTTTATAGGAAGCCGCTGAAAGTTAAATGCCATCTACAGGGGTACATCATGTATTTTCATCGACATATGCATGTAGATGGGCTTTCAGGGGTGTACTTTAGCCAGTCGCTATTCTATAAGTACCTACATTAGGCCAATGCCATGTACTTTCCCTTTGGGCTCCACATAGATGGGAGCACAGTTACACACAGGAGTGGAGGAGTGGCCTAGTGGTTGGGGCAAGGTACTTCAGGCCGGAAGGTCGGGGGTTCAAATCCCACTAGAGGACAGCAACCTTGGGCCGGAAGGACTGGGGATTCTAGTCCCACAGGTGCTCCTTGTGGTCTTGGGCAAGCCACTTAACCCTCCATAGCCCATGTTCCCTGTAAAATAGTTATCTCCAAGTTATAATGCCCTGTTCAATGTAATTTCAGTTTGTTCAATGTAAACCGCACTGATGCAGAATAGCGCGGTATATAAGAGAATGTAAATAAATAAAATAAATAAATACCCGTTAGATACTTGAACACTTACACCACTCATAAGGCAGGCATAAGTGCTTGCACCTATTTTGGCTTGCTTTTTTGATCACATATCTTGTTTTATAAAGTCAGCATGTACATACTTTATTTTCTAAAATCGGTGCAAAATATTCATGTTAAAACGCACAGAAACCTAGGCGTGCCTTATAAAATTAGCTTCCACCAGGGCATAGGAAGCACGAAGAGAGGCGATATCCTCTTGGGTCATTTGTGGAGTATTAGCAACATTGCGCCCTTAGAGATTCATATGATTCTCAAGTTCTCTCAAGGGTGTATGGCCCTCCGAACAAGGATACATGTGAGATTGTAGGGCTTCTGTCAGTACCTCCCTACTCTCAGCATTGCACATCTACAGGGACCAATGTTGATCTTTCTTAGCTTTCTTTGCTCAGAACTCAATATTAATCTTCCTCAGTAGTAACACTAATAAAGCAGAATCCTTCGCTTTCATTGGGTGATAAGAGCTAGAGGATGCTCTGGTTCTCCGGCATTTACTATCTTGACTATGAAGAAGTGCAATGCGTGTCTGATACCAATGTACCATCAGTGCACAATGCAGTTCCAGAATCCTTCAATGTCTATGCTGTCAATGCCAATGACATCGTCTGGTAGGTTCCGCAACCAGAGGTATCTTGTCTAATGAAAAATTAAGAAGGTGAAAGTAGAAACAAGGGAGGCCACTGGAAGAAAATCCACTTCATTGTATGCCAGGACTGCAACATTTACCATAGTATAAAAAAAGTGATCACTAAGCTCCAAGGACAAAAGGAAGCTCCACACAACCACATGGCATGGGATGTCCTATGCACACTCAGAGCATGTCAGAAAACTGAAGGCCACAGAGTCATTGCCCATCTAGACTCTGTCCGTGATATCGCCCACTGTAAGAACTGCACATCCTGCATATCCTCTTGTACATCATGGTGGAACTTGCAGACTGATGCAGCTGCAACAAAAAACTTCCTGCAGGTTTACTGCTGGCCAAGTGGACCACAGAATTAAGCAGATTCATAATCTTATGACATTCTTGGGTCAATATTCAAATGGACTTCTATATTTAGCAACCACCGCTAAAACATAAAAGTCCCCTAGCTGTGGATTTTCTGTACAATTATCTTTACAGTGCTGACAAAAATCTAACTGCACTGGCACTATCTGGATGTACTGGGGTGGAATGAAAGCAAAATGACTAACTATACATATAACAGTGATAGTCAGTCGCTATCCATATAGTTAAGCTGTTTAAATCAGGACAGCAATAAAGCTGTCCTTAATTAAACCACTCGGCTATATATGTGGACGGTAATTCTATAAACCCTCATGTAGTTAACATGCATAAGCACAAGTGTATTTGAAGCTTATTTTATAAAGTGAGGTACGCACATACTTTACTTTATAAAATAGTGTTGTAAAATATGCTTCAAAAACGTGCAAACTAATAGGGCATTTACACCTATGTGGCAGCTAATACCTAGATTGGCGCTGTTGAAACTGCACCCGGACTGCTCCTGCCTTTAAAATCTCTGCTCCAGCCTGCAACCGGTCCCTCTCTTCAAGACCACGCCGGATTGATCGAGGCTTCAGCAAGGAGGTAAGCTTCTCTCTGCTCCCAGCCAAGGCACCCAATCAGCGTGGCGCTGCTGAAACTCCACTCGGACTGATCCCTGCTATAAATTTATTCTGGGCCTAGGCGCACCTGCGCCTGGCGGGACCGCACCTTAGGGCCCTTTCGCATGGTCCTTAGGCATCACACAACAAAATAGGTTTTTGGTTATATTTGCATTTCTAGACTTCATTTTAAGAGATTCAACTGTCTTTAGATAGATATTACCAGATACGAGATCCTCCCTTATACCTGCTATACTTGGTTCTAATATTTGTGCTATTGTGCAATATAGGCCCTCTATATTTTACTGTTATAACCAACCTTTATAGCAATATATTCCCTCTTCAAGAGAGACATTCCTCCCTTATCCTTCTTTCCATCTTCTCTCTACCTGTTGACACTGTCCAATCACTATTAATCACTGATCTGACTCTACAGCTATTTCCCAATTGTTTATTACACACCGCTCAAGAATATTACTATACTCAGCGGCATCCTTAAAGCCTGTACAATTGTGCAATAATCGCATACAATGTGAACAAGATTACACCATTACGGAAACCTGCAAATTGCTAATGTATGCTCTATGCCTTTTATTTTGTAAACACACCATTACTCAATGTCCTCATCCCCCCACACATTCCCCACCAATCTTTTCCCATCCCCATCATCTATCACCATCACAGACAAAACCAGCACCTTTTGCTATCTACTAATACAATCCCCAGAGAGACCCTCTTGAACAAGAAGAGGTCTCAACATAGACTAATCCGTATAAACACAATTCCAAAAATCAAATTGCAAAATGGCTTAGTCATACCAACTCCTCTAACATTTGTACTATTCAATGCTAGATCCATAGAAACAAAATCCCTCTCATCCTAGACCTCTTAATAGATGAAAACCAGATTTCCTCGGCATTACAGAAACCTAGCTCTCTGACGCTGATACTGTTCTCCTAAAAGTCCAAGGCTATAATCTCTTTAACAGCCCTAGGGACCAGAAAAGAGGCAAGGTGTCCTTGCAATAACCAAAGCAGAATGAAAAGCATCATCCAGCATATGCAGTAACCAAGATGGGATGGACCTACTCAAAATTGAAAATAAAAGCATGGCCATGTGCCTCTTATACAAACCCCCTGCATACAACCAACAAAACATTTCAGCAATTCTTGAATCTGCCTGTACATCCCAATAAGGAAACCCCACATTATACTAGACGACTTCAACCCCTCATCTCTCTCTCATACCCAGACAACAGCGTTCCTGGACTCAATGGAAGACATGGGCTTCTAGCAAACAGTAAAGTGTCCAACCCACATTAAGGGCAATACCCTTGATCTAGTGTTCCTTCCAAAACCCATAACAGAACACTTGCGTTACACCCCACCACAAGTAACACAGGTCCCATGGTCAGACCACTTCCTAATTCGCTTCCTCGTACATCTACCAATAACCGCCCCTTCTCCAGGACCAAGCAGGAAGTCAGTCCTCACATATGGGTGACGTCGGAGCCGACTGAGCCCTCGTGCGGAGCATTTCCCCAGCTTTCAAAGAAAAGGACGTAGTTCGTTTTTCGCCGAGGAAAAAGTTGATTTCCCTATTTTTTGTACTTCTCCTTCGGTTCGAAGCCAGACCCCTTTCCCGCCTGGGCCCAATACGCCGGTATCGAGTCCACTCTCTCCTTTTTCAGTTTTTGTCCTTCGTGACTAGCATTCGCACCATTTTTTCTTTTTTCACTGGCAGCCCTGTCTTTTGACCTCGCAAGGGCCCTTTTCCCCCGATGGCTGCCAGCGGGTTTAAAAAGTGTGATCGGTGTAAGAAACCTAAGTCTCTTACCGACACACACGACTGCTGCCTCCGCTGCCTCGGACCCAATCATGACCCGATGATTTGTGGTCCGTGTGGCAAAATGTCCTCGAAGGCGTTGAGGAGTCGGCAGCACCAGAAGGATAGGATCTTCTCTGACTTCGCGTCCGGACGGGCCCGGACCTCATCAGAGGCTTCGACGTCTCGGGACTCCGGCCACGAGCAGCGTCGAGGTTCCTCTGAGCTGGGGTCTCCTTCGCGGGAACAGCGCAGGAAGAAGAAACCCGCGAGGGCAGCGTCGGTGGACGCTCCTGGTTCCTTGAGAGCCAGGTCGCATAGCCCCGATAGCCGTCCCGGGTCTTCAGAGTCGGAGAGGCCTGCCAAGCAACCTAGTCTCGAGCTGGAGTCTCCTGGACACGTGAGTGCTGTACTCCTCGTGGACTCTCCTTCAAGGGAGCCGACATCGTGGCCCGAGTCGGGGGCTGCTGGGTCTCCTGAGCTTGGACTCAGGTTGACAGCCTTGGAGAGCAGCCTCGCTGCCTTCATGGAATAGCAGCGGGCATCGATCGCCGGTCTCACCGGTGCATCTGCCCCGACCACCGGGACATCGACATCCAAGTCGACCCCGGAGGCTGAGCCGATCCTCGAGTCCATGCGGGCTCGAGTCGATCCTCGGCCACGGTCTCCCTCGGCCTCCCGTTCGGGACCGAGGTCATCAACGCCGGTACCCTTGGCGTCGGGGCGGAGGGCATCGGTGCCCGCCCAACCGGAGCAGCTTGACACCTCCTCCAAGGAGTCGGGCTGGGAGACGGAGGATGAAGAGTCACCCGACACCTATCGGACTCGGTGTGTCCCATCGGACTCGCCAGAGTCCGAACCTCGGAGACGATCCCCACCGGAGGATACCCGGTTCGCGGACTTCATGCGGAATATGGCCAAGGCCTTGGCCTTCCCCCCGGATCCCGAGGAGGAGCCTCGAGCCGAGGAGCTCGAGGCCCTCCAGTATGACTCTCCCCCGAAGGAGGCCTTTACTGTACCGGTTCCTCCGATGCTGGAGCGGCTGCTCTTCCGCATGTGGGAGACCCAGGCCGAGACGCCGGTGTTAAGCAAGCGGGTCGATTCCATCTATCGAGTCTGCAAGAGCCCCGGGTTCCAAAATGCACAATTACCGCACCACTCCATGGTTGTGGAATTGGCCATGCATCGACTGAAAAGTCAGAAGATGCACTTCTTGGTGCCTCCCGGCCGGGAGGCCCAGAACCTGGATGCCCTTGGTAAGAAGTGCTTCCAGGGCTCTATGCTTGCTTGCCGTGTCCAGACATACCAGCTCTACATGGGCATGTATCTCCGAGACCTGGCAAAGGAGATTGCCGGGTTCTCTGCGGGTCTCGCCGAGGAACCTTTGCAGAGGTTCCAGGCCTTGTCCACCGGTATTCGAGAGTGCTCGAAGTTTATCTCTCGAGCAGCCTACGATGGCTTCGAGGCTTCGGCCCGAGTAGCCGGGGCCGGCATCGGTGCCCGCCGACAGGCTTGGCTACAGTCATCCGACCTCGAGCCATGGGTACAGGACAAGTTGGTCGATGTCCCCTGCCGAGGTGAAAACCTCTTTGGCAAGCCCATGGCTGAAAAGGCTGCAGAACTTGAGACCGAGACTCTGACCAGGACTAGGCTGTCAAGAAACACCTCTGCCCCTTCTCAGAAGAAGGGCGGCTCAGGAAAAAAGACCTTTTACCCGAGGAAGTCATCTGCCTATAAACAATACACTCATTATCAGGCCTCTGCAGCTCCCCAACAGGGTCAGCAGGCCAAGGGGCAGGGTCATGGGCCCCGTAGGCAGAAGGCCACCAAGCCACCAACACCGGCCCCTGCTCAGAAGGGTGGGGTTTTTTGACTCAGAACGCATAGCCTCTTCTCCTCAGCTGGCTTCTCTCAGCACAGGAGGCCGGCTGGCCCACTTTGCCCACAGGTGGTCAGCAGTCACATCAGATACCTGGGTGCTTCATATAGTCCAAAAGGGCTATCTTCTCCATTTTCACCAGGTACCTCCCTCCTATTTTCCAGGGGAGCCTCCAAGACTCCCTCTGCACAGGGACCTACTCCTTCAGGAGTTAGCAAGTCTACTAAAGGAACAGGTTGTGGAACCGGTGCCCCACCACCTGAGAGGTCACGCCTTTTATTCCAGGTACTTTCTGGTACCAAAAAGAACAGGAGACCTCAGACCCATCCTAGACTTGCGCAACCTCAACAAGTTCCTGGAGAGGGAAAAGTTCAAGATGCTTACCCTTGGAATCCTGCTGCCCTACCTCCAGCAGGGAGATTGGCTATGCTCCTTGGATCTAAAGGATGCTTATACTCACATCCTTATTCATCCAGACCAGACAATATCTCAGATTTGTTGTGGGAGGAAACCACTATCAGTACAGAGTACTACCCTTTGGCCTGACCTCCACTCCCAGGGTGTTCACCAAGTGCCTGGCAGTGTTTCCGTACCTGGACGATTGGCTCATAAGGGGCCAGTCTTCCCAGGAGGCCAATCAAGCCACCCTTCGCACTGTGGCTCTGCTTCAGCACTTGGGGTTTGTCATAAACTTCGCAAAGTCCACTTTGCTCCCATCCCAGAACTTAGAATTCATAGGAGCAAGGCTGGACACTCTTCAGGCGAAGGCTTTTCTGCCAATGGACAGAGCCCACAGGCTGATGGATCTGGCCAGGCAGTTTCACAGCAATTCCCTGTGTCTGCCAGGCAATTCCTGAGACTATTCGTCCATATGGCTTCCACGGTTCATGTCACCCCCAATGCCCGCCTGCACATGCGGCCTGCTCAGTGGAGCCTTCGCACTCAGTGGCATCAGGTCACAGGGAGCCTAGCGGACTCAGTAAGAATATCCGACCTGCTAGTCTCCTCTCTGCAATGGTGGCTTCATCTTCCGAATCTGGTACTCGGAGTGGTTTTTCAATCCCCTCTGCATTCTCAAGTGCTGACGACAGATGCTTCTCTTCTAGGTTGGGGAGCACATTGCCAAGGGACATGTACTCAGGGTCTCTGGACCCCTTGGGAGGCTGCTCAACAAATAAACTTCCTGGAGCTATGGGCGATACGCCTTGCTCTGAGAGCCTTCTCCCACCTCGCCTCTCACCAGTCTGTACTAGTCCAGACGGACAATCAAGTTGCCATGTTCTACGTGAACAAACAAGGAGGCACAGGCTCCTTCCTTCTATGTCAGGAGGCACAACGGCTGTGCTCTTGGGCCATCAATCACGGAATCCTCCTCAAGGCTGTCTACCTCCCAGGTCAAGAAAATTATCTGGCGGACAGACTGAGAAGGATCCTGCAACCACACGAATGGAGATTGAACCCCTTGGTGGTTCAGCAGATCTTTCTCAGGTGGGGCCTTCCCACCATAGATCTTTTCGCCAGTCCTCTGAACCGGCAACTCCCGAGATTCTGCTCCAGACAACAGCATCCTCTCAGAGTAGCAGCGGATGCGTTTCTGATCTCGTGGTCCATAGGCCTACTGTATGCGTTTCCTCCCACGCCACTAGTGTCCAGAACACTGTTCAAAGTCCTCAAGGACGGGGCCTCAATGATTCTGATAGCCCCCAGGTGGCCGAGGCAACCGTGGTTCCCGCTTCTGCTGCAACTGGCGGTGGACACCCCTCTTCCTCTGGGGTTTCAGCACGATCTCCTGTCTCAGGATCAAGGGACTCTCTTGCACCCCAACCTCCAGTCCCTTCATCTGATGGCCTGGCTGCTGAAAGGGTAGTCCTGGCTCCCCTACTACTGCCTCGAGAGGTGGAAGATGTAGTCTTAGCCTCTAGACGGCAATCCACCAGGAAATCCTACGCTCTTAAGTGGCGTAGATTCTCCGCATGGTGTGCTCAGCACGGCGAGAATCCCTTCTCGTGCTTGGTAGCGGTAGTATTGCAATATTTGCTTTACCTCTCCAATCTAGGCCTTAAGTCCAACTCTGTCAGGGTTCACCTCAGTGCTCTCTCAGCGCACCACTCGCCGGTGGACGGAAGGCCTCTTTCCAACCACCCTTTGGTGGCTCGTTTTCTCAGAGGCCTCCTTCTACTTAATCCTCCTTTGCGTCCACCAGCCCGAGTGGGATCTGAATATGGTCTTACAGTGGATAACGTGTCCGCCCTTTGAACCTATGGCTACCTGCCCTCTCCGTTTTCACTCCTGGAAAACCTTGTTTTTGGTAGCTCTTACTTCTGCTAGGCGAGTGAGTGAACTGCAGGCACTAGGTGTCTGATCCCCCTTACACTAGGTTCTACAGGAATAGGGTAGTCTTACGGACTCACCCTAAGTTTCTTCCTAAGGTTGTATCCCCTTTTCACCTCAATCAGGAGGTGGTTCTTCCGACCTTCTTTCCCAGGCCGCATGCCAACCGGGCTGAGATGGTCCTGCATACCCTGGACTATAGGAGGGCGTTGTCCTTCTACCTTGACCGTACTCGGGAGCATCGGAGGGCTGTTCAGCTCTCCGTTTCTTTTGACCCCAATAAGTTGGGGCTACCTGTCTCCAAGCGTACTTTATCCATATGTGTCGCTGACTGTATCGCCTGGGCTTATGGGGCAGCCGGCCTCTCGTTGGAGGGTCGAGTCACGGCTCATCGTGTCAGGGTGAAGGCTGCGTCAGTGGCTCATCTCCGCTCTGTTCCATTGGCAGACATCTGCCGGGCCGATACTTGATCTTCAAGCCAGACTTTTTCGGCCCATTACTGCCTTGAGAGGGAGTCCCGCAGGGACAGTGCTTTCGGACAGGCAGTACTCCATAAACTCTTTGGAGTTTAGGCAACTCCTACCCTCCGGCCCTGGTGTTGGGCTACCGGTCGGGGGCGTTCTCAGAGAAGATTCCTTCCTTACGTGCTGCCGAGCTAGAGGGAGCTCATTTTTTCGGCTTGAGGTCTCCGGTAGCCTTAAGCTGGGGAGTCCCATATGTGAGGACTTCCTTCCTGCTTGGTCCTGGAGAAAGAGTAGTTACTCACCTGTAACAGGTGTTCTCCAGGAGCAGCAGGAATCAGTCCTCACAACCCTCCCTCCTCCCCTTGGAGTTGCAGTCATATTATTTATTTTGCTAATTTTTTGCTTTTAGCTATGTCATCAGACTGAGCAAGATGGCACCCTTGGGTGGGAAGGAGACCGCGCATGCGCACTGCAATTCCCAAAGGCTTTCTTTGAAAGCTGGGGAAATGCTCCGCACGAGGGCTCCGTCGGCGCCGACGTCACCCATATGTGAGGACTGATTCCTGCTGCTCCTGGAGAACACCTGTTACAGGTGAGTAACTACTCTTACCCCTGAACCCTCACCTAACCCCCATCAAAATACTCGATATAGACAATTTGATAGAGATACTTTCTTAAATACCACCATACCTCAAGCTTGATCCCACTACAACTGACCTTAATGAACTCCTAACAAAATGGAATTCATCAATCAATAGTGCAGCTAAACCAACACCCACAGCCTTAAAACCTCCTCGCAAACAACCAGCAAAATGGTAAACTCCTGATATAGCCAAGATAATAAAAAAAGAACTCAGAAAAGCAGAACCTAGATGGAGATCAAAAATGACCGCAGAATACAAAACTCTTTACATATCAACTTTGCACACATATAAAGAAGCAATAAACAATGCGAAAAGGAACTATCACCGTAAAATCCTAAACAAAGCCATTAACCATCCAAAAGAACTTTTTGAAATTGTTAAATCATTACCCAAACCCCTACAAGGCGACTCACACAAAAATGGAAATTACACTTACCTGGTAATTGATGTTCCTTGAGGGAGTACAGTTCAGTCCTCCACCACTGGGTAGTGCACCTCCTCCTGCAACATGGAGACTGGACAAGTCACACTTGTGACATCACCGGGTATATCCTGCTGGTCTTCTCCCATGATCCCCCAGTGACCTACTGTCAAAGCAGACTCAAAGGAGCAAACAAACAACCAGTTAAAGTACTAAATACAAAGCTATGCTCAAACTTCAACTTTAAAATCACAGGGCCCCAAAAAGAAAGGCCGAAAACACCCTCCTCCGTGCCCCTGTCCCCCTGCGCACCAAACAGCGGAAGACAGAGAGCTAGAAGGAAGGAGAACTAAGGAAGAGTATAGGCAGAAAAGGTTGCTCTCGCGATTATCTGCCAATCAGAGCCCGTTGCCGACTCTAGGATCCGAAAGCATACTCGGAACTGACGCCTCGCGTCTGAAACATCCATCCCCGGGCGGGAATGAGGACTGAACTGTACTCCCTCAAGGAACATCAATTACCAGGTAAGTGTAATTTCCATTTCCTTATCGGTCCTACAGTTCAGTCCTCCACCACTGGGATGTACCAGAGCAGTAATCATTGGGAGGGACCTATCCAGTCGGCTCGGCCCCTAAACGAACAGAGCAGGCACCGACCCCAGCTCGCTCCTCACGTCAACAGGCGGTAAGCCAACCAGGAAGACACGACCGAGAGCCCACTTGGATCCTCTTCACTGGTGAAAACAGCACAGAACTCTGCCCCAAGCAGCGCTAGTGCTTCAGAAAGACAAACTCGCCATCGCAAACACACTGAACGCCCTAGAAACAGACCTATTGAGAAGGCTACCGGAGCTCCGCCTGAAAAATCCGCTTGAGCTCCCCCTTGGCTCTCGACCCCACCAGGGTGTCAAGTGTTAGCAACCGCTGCTCTCCCGCAGAACCCGCCTCCACGGAGGAACAGGCAGCGAAGAGACCTCCCAGAAAGCGACGGAACCTCACCTAAGGTCCAAGGAACGCAGGTTACAAGCAAAGTGTTCTTGCGTAAGTCCCAAACCAACAACTAGACAGGCACAGCCGGATTCCACGAGGGAGAACGGAACCGAGGTCCATCCAGACAGAGGTGGGAAGCAAAATGAGGGAAATGGAAAAACCACCAGCGTCAAACACCCTATTTGTCACACCTCTTAAGGGCTTTATTCTTTGCAACACAAAGTAGCTCTACAGCTATGTCCTGGACCAGTTGGAGTCTTTTTAATTGAGAATGTGGAATGCAGCTAAGCAATGAGTTGCAATAAACCAAGCGTGATCCACCAAGGGCATATAAGAGGGTGTCAAGTGCCCCAGAGTCCAGCGTTGTTTCAGAAGATGTGGAGTCTTACATGGTGTGACAAAAAAGAAAGGAGACTCTGGTAGCCACGCCCACGACGCAATGCCAGTAGGCCAACCGCTTACATCACCTGGATATGCCCTCCGGAATTGGAGGAACCATGCAGAAGTAGCAATCGCCGACGCGATCCATGGGCCCTCTCCAGATCATTGGAACCGCAAAAGACTTTGATGGTCTTTTCCCATCCATCCACAGCCTGAGATCTGCTACACATGTATTGCAGCATATGTGTGGCGCCTAGCTTTATCCTGATCTTTTATTCTGCAGCCAAAATATAAATTGTAGGCTTTCTGAACCGCCACAGTCATATGCCATTTTTGTGATGTAAAAGTCACATCACCACATCTAGAGCAGAAATTTTCTGCATGATTAACACCAGGACAAGGAATCGCCAAATATGCTGTGAGTGACCTATCGGTATAAAATAAATATGTCTTTTTTTTTTTTTTTTTTTTTTTGTTACTGTCAAGCGAGGCAAATTTAGGTAGTGACTGCATCAACTGGCTTTGGACAGTTATTTCGATTGGTTGCAAGTAAAGATTATGCAAGCTCACGCAAATGTTGCAGAATACACTGGTAATGGTCCCCACTGACTAATGAAGAGCACATATCTTAGCAACCAGACCCAGTCGGCCATTTTCACTATGACCTCTGAAAGGCATAGAATGGACCGGGCCACGGCCCCGTACCAATGCGTCGACGCTATCCAGTAGCCTCATATGTCCTCTGCTAAACATCGACCCGTCGCCGCAGACTGACAGGTCGCCATGAGGTCCAATATGGGCTGACCGCATCTGAGCACACGCGGCGCGCACACCGCCTGATGCAATCTCACTCCTCCGGCAAACACTCGGACCCCGCTAAGGACATTCGCCACCACAGTGTCCCCACCGAAACGCAGGCCGCCAAGGCTTCAACCGCGAACGCTGTCCCTTCGCTCGGGCCATCCTGACCACCCGACCGACTCCACCCTGCCGATCGAAATAGGCCACCATCCTGGAGATCTCAGACAGCACCTACAGCGCTCTATCCGCTACCGTGTCCGTGAACGCCTGCCACGGCTGACATACCGCGTACCGTTCCAGTCAGACGATGGAACACTGGGCGTGCTGCGTACACTAAAACGCCTTGTACCTAAAGGATCCCCAAAATGTAGCTGAGTCTAACCACGCTCCGGCCAAGCTCCCGGAAGAAAGGGACAGAACCTTATAAAAAAGAAGTGGGGACAATTAGGAAGGTTTTCCTGTTTGATTATTCTTTTTTTTTTTTTTTTTTTCCTTTTTACAACTCCATAAGGGCCACAAGGCACACATCCGAACAGGGCATTGTCCAGAGAACGCAAGGCCCCTCCTCCAGGCTGACTCCACAGCCTAAACCGGCAGTCACCTTGGCTGATGCCGAGCAGCGCGGAAGCCAACTTGTAAGCCCAGCTTATGAAGTACGCCTACTAGTACAGCATTCCACAATGGAGGGACATGTAACCGGACGGCTTTGAATATGAACCTACAGATATCCCGCGCTTGCTCCAAGACAAGCACTGTGCAGCCTACTGGTCTTCTCGGAGCACCGCCACGACCCGAAGACCTAAAGCGGCCAGCAAAAGACGACGTACGCTGGGCCCGAAGGAACCTGGTTGAACGGATCCCAGCACTCCCTGTATCGTTAGGATCGGAGCCTCCCCCCAAGGACTCAGCCCTGGCTGGAACCGGCTGAGCATAACTCCAGGCCCTGCGGCGAGCCCCCACGAAGAAGTGGGATGCAACGATGCCTTGAGGAAAGGGAAGGCCCAATGGGTGAAGCAAGTTGCTAGCCGACCAAGGGAGTAAACCCCACACGCGCACCTCAACGGAAGTTCGGAAGAACCGAGGATTCTGGTCCCACAGGTGCGCCTGCTAGCCTTTAACAACATATACCTCCGCAGGTACAAAAAACTTAAATTGTGAGCACCTTCAGGGGTAAGGGGAATAGACGACAGCCTCCGACTGTTGACCACCTTGTCTTGCACAACAGACAGCAGCACCCCACCAAACAAATGATTGGGAATATATGACCTCAGAACCCCAAGACAGAGGTAAAACAGTAGAACGTGCAGTGGACGTGAATTTCCAGATCTGCCAGCCCCCCTGCCCACATTGAGAAGAGGCAGAGAAGAACTGGACCGGCGGATCTGGAGGGGTGCCTCCTGGACAGCCGGGCCATCGAAGGGAAAGCTGATGACTGAGGCCCAAACTCCTCAGGATGGCCCCATCTTGCATTGGCAACCCCATGCAACACCATGACAACCCCGCTCACGATATCCCAAGCGATCTCTGTCATTGCTGCAACAATCACCTGAGCATGAGATCACAGACGGAACACGGACATGCAGACGCACTCAAGGAGAGTGCACCTAAGAAGTATGAGCCTATCCAACATCCAGCACCACATGTCCAGGTGTCCCACTCCTGTCACCCAAAACACAGGATGCTTGAACCTAGGTGACCGACATAGCAAAGACAGGGAGGCCTGACTGCCGCTATCAACCCTTCCAGGACCCTGGAACACTAAGCCCCGGACTGTGCCATCCAGCAACACTTCTCACGATCCCCAGCAGGGGCCTTTCCCCAGATGGCCCAGATGGGCAGTGTTCCCGCCAAATGGGCAAGCTGCGCTCTGATAACATAGTGCAGAAAACCAAATCAAAGTGTCTTAACCTAGCTAATTTTTGTCTAATAGTGATCATTCATAATATCAGCCAGGCTCAATCATAACATTAGTATTAATGATCTCTAAAGATTGAAGAGTTACTAATGTAACACTAATTGTTTGTTTGTTTGTTTGTTTTTTTTTTTTTTAAGAGCTTCAAAGGCGATCTTGGAAACTACAGACCAATGAATCTGAGTTCAGTGCCAGTTAAATGATAGAACTTGTTCTGAAAAGCAGCACCAAGCTGTCTTTTCAAAGGGTTAATAAACATGTGAGTAAGCCAAATGATATGTATCTGGATGTTTTAGAAGGTACTTGACAAAGCCCCTTATGAACTTCTCCTGAGGAAGGAGATGATGTGCTATTATAGAATGGGAAATGGATCAAAAACAGGAACACAATAGGACTAAATGGCCAGTTTTCTCACAGGAGACCCGTAAATAGTGGAATGTCTCGGGATCTGCACTGGAACTGGCATCTGGTAACATCTACTGCACTGAAATGATCTGGAAAAGAGATCAGCAAGCATGGCGATCAAATTTGCAGATGGCATAACGACATTTAGAGGCTGTCTGCACAATTTCCAAGCGTATAAACATGGAAATAGCATCCTTATGTAAATGACAATTTCAGAAAGGGCTCAATTTGTAGGTGGTTGTGCCGCCGATGACCCTGAATGGCCAAATCCTAGCACGGAAACCTGCTGCTGACAGACGTCGCTAACTGCCAGAATGCAGACAAAAGTAAAGGCACCCCCCAAGAAGTAAAACCCAAACCAATCACATTGCATTCAAAGAACTATAAACTATCATGAAATTAAAAGGAAATTAAAATTAAAAGGAAATTAAAATTAGAATTAAAATTAAAAGTAACAGCAAAAGGAAGTCCTTATCTGGGTGTAGCCGCGTGGAACAGCGTCGTCTGCTCAAACGTGGGGCTGCTCCGCTCTCCGCCACGAGGCCTCAGCCCTGCCGAGAAAATGGCGCCAATCCAAAGCAGGCCCATTTGGCGCCAAACACCACAGAGGCGGCAAGAGCTCAGAGCCCCTCCATGCGGACTCGAGAGACTCCCTTGTGGCGTCGGGATGCAGCAGTTACCCCGCTGTAGCTGCGGGGTGAAGAGCTGTCCAGACACGCTGCTGCCTCGCGCCACCAGAAGTAGCAGACGCTGCGAGCCCCGGCCGACCAGCTAAAGAACCTCGAACGGCCTGAGGCTCACGCCGCAATGGGAATCTGCCACATGGACACTGCCAAAATGCAGGTGTTCCACAGAGCTCTCCCCCGTACAGTCCTGGGGGAGAGATCATCACTGGGCACAGAGATCGAAGAATCCCAAGCAGAGAGGCTAGCTGGCAGCGTGAACTTTGAAAAGGGACAGAACCCCCCCTTTACACTAAGGCAGACTAGGTGAAAATAAATAAAGTAAAAGTAAATGAAATTAAATGAAAATGAATTCAATTTACAGGATTACACCTAAAGAAGGGCAAAAGAAATGCAAGGTAAATCAAATCCTGACTAACTGCTCCTAAACTGCTTCTCAAGTGAGCCCAGCACCTAGGCTCACTACGTCCTCATGCTGCATGGAGACTGGACACACTGGGGGATCATGGGAGAAGACCAGCAGGATATACCCGGTGATGTCACAAGTTTGACTTGTCCAGTCTCCATGTTGCAGGAGGAGGTGCACTACCCAGTGGTGGAGGACTGAACTGTAGGACCGATAAGGAATCACCATTAACCCCCAAGTGCTAGCAAACTTCTATGCCAACAAACTAAAACCTAATAACCCAGCAGTCATCTTTCCCACTACGAAACACACAGCTAACACCAATGATTGGTGCTCTTTCCACCTTATAGACCACAGACAACTTCTAAACACAATTTCAAAAATCAACACAACCACCTCCAGCCTGAATTCTTGCCCTGTAGCATGGAGCCAAAGCAACAAAACCCAAACTTGCTCCTTACCTATTACCAATAGACAGTCAATCCCTCCAACAAGGATTCATGCTCAAACTCACTGCTATTCGACCCATCCTAAAGAACAAAAGTCTCAACAAAGACGATCCATCCTCCTATAGACCCATTGCCAGTATCCCATTTGTAGCTAAAGTCATTGAAAAAGTGGTCCAACTCCAATTCTAAGATTTCATAGACCAGAACGCTCCATTAGACAAACAGTATTGGCTTCCGTCCATTTCATGAGGTCTAAACCAGGGGTGTCAAACTCCAGTCCTGGAGGGTCGCAAACCAGTCAGGTTTTCAGGGTATCCCTAATAAATATGCATGAGATATATTTGCATGTACTGCCCCCATTGTATGCAAATATATCTAATGAATATTCATTAGGGGCATCCTGAAAACCAGACTGGTTTGCGGCCCTCCAGGACTGGAATTTGACACTCCTGGTCTAAACACTCCTACTAGCATTATTTGACACCCTCATTGGGGGAATGGACAACACAAAACAAGCATTCATCCTTATCTTTTTGGGAATCACATCAGCTTTGACCATGTAAATCATGATATCCTTCTCTCTAGACTAGACTACATAGGCATAAAAGGGACAATTCACAAATGGTTCAAATCATATATATATGACCATGACCAATATGTGCAATTAAAACATGAAACGTCTACAACCTTCCCGCAAGATCAGGGTATACCCCAAGGATCTGCCCTCTCAGCTCTCCTGTTCAATTTATATATCCAGCCAATCTGTTCCATCTTCAAAAAACATAAAGCATAGTTACTCACCTGTAACAGTTGATCTCCGGGAACAGCAGGAATTTAGTCGTCACATATGGGTATCGTCGATACCGACGGACCCTGCGCAGGAACACTCCCCAGCGTCGAATTAGAACGCTTTTGGGAGCATCCCACAGCGCCTGCGTGCTGCCTTCCCGCCTTTCCCAACCGCCTCTCTCCAGTTGAGTTTTAGAGCTGAGACAAAGAGAGAGAGTGAGGAAAAGGAAAAGAGAGAGAGAGAGAAAATACAACTCCTAGGGGAGGTGCGTGGGTTGTGAGGACTAAATTCCTGCTATTCCCGGAGATCACCTGTTACAGGTGAGTAACTATGCTATCTCCAGGAACAAGCAGGAATGTAGTCATCACATATGGGGACTCCCTAGCTTTAGGTGCCAGGGAGAGACCCCAGAAGTTGTGTGTCCCTGAGAAGGGCTCCACTTCCCCCCATGGATCTCTGGCATCCTACCAGGGATGGTGGGTAGGAGTTGATTAAGTATGGAACAGGTGTTTGAGAACAGCCTGACCAAACAAGGCATCCTGGCGGGAGTCCTTGTCCAAGCAGTAATGGGCTGTGAAGGTATGAACCGAGGCCCAAGTGGCTGCTCGACAGATGTCGTCAATAGACACAGAGTTCAGATGAGCCATTGAGGCTGCCATGGCTCTCACATTGTGAACTGTGACATGGCCCTCCAAAGAAAGGTTCTTACTCTGATAGGCAAAAGAAATACACTGAGCAATCCAGTTAGATAGTGTTCTCTTGGAGACTGGAAGTCCCAAATGGGAAGGATCAAAAGCAACAAAGAGTTGAGAGGACTTTCTATGTTGCTGTGTTCTTTGTAAGTAAAAAGCTAGAGCTCTTTTAAAGTCCAAGGTATGAAGATTCCTCTCTGCATTTGATGCATGAGGTCCTGGAAAAAGGACAGGTAGGTAGACCTCTTGGTTAAGATGAAAAGGCGAGACCACCTTAGGCATAAAGTGTGGATGAGTCCTAAGGACTACCTTGTCATGATGGAGCCTTGTATAAGGTGGATTAGCTACTAGTGCTTGCAATTCACTAATGCGGCATGCTGATGTGATTGCAATGAGAAAGATAACCTTCCAAGAAAGAAATTTCAAGAAGGTGGTAGCTAACGGTTCGAAAGGTGGCTTCATGAGCTGTCCAAGAACCAGGTTCAAGTCCCATGCCACCGGAGGTGGTCTAATGGGAGGCTTAGTTAGAAGGAGGCCTCATGAATCTTGCTATGATGAGAGGAAATAGCTTGTCCATTTAAAGGTTTAAGAGAAGCTGCAATAGCACTCAAATGGACTCTTACTGAATTTGTCTTAAGGCCTGCATTAGACAAATGGAGGAGATACTCCAGTAAAGATTCCAGAGGTATCGCAAGGGGGTTAAGACCCCTTTCTGAACACCAAATAGTAAAACCTTTCCAATTGAAAGCATAAGAACGTCTAGTGGAAGGTTTTCTGGAAGCATAAAGAACATCTTTCACTTGCTGAGAAAGATGACGATCTTGGAGATCTAGGCCTTCAGCAACCAAGCCCTGAGATGCAGGGACTGGGGATTGGGATGCCATAATATCCTGTTCTCCTGAGATAGGAGATCTGGAGCAGACCCTAACTCCAGGGAGGGAGCTTGAGAGAGATGTAGAAGCAGAGGGTAACACACTTGCTGTGGCCAATGTGGTGCTATGAGAATTATGTGGCCTCTGTCTCTCTGAAGCTTGAAGAGGGTTTTGGGAATTAGGGGAATGGGTGGAAAGGCATACAGGAAGTCTTGACCCCAGTAAAGGAGGAAAGCATCCCTGGCCTGAGCCCCCTGAGCCGGAATTCTGGAACAGAACCGGGGAAGTTTGGCATTCCACGGACTTGCAAAGAGGTCTATGTCCGGGGTTCCCCAAAGTTGAAATATCCTGGTCACCTGGTCTGCATGCAGAGACCACTCGTGTGGAAGGAGAACGCGACCGAGTCTGTCTGCCCAAGAGTTTTGAATGCCTGGAAGATATACTGCCAGCAGATGAATCTGATGCTCTCTGGCGAGGGCCCATAGTCGCAAAGCTTCGTTGCAAAGTGACAGAGCCAGTTCCCCCTGCTTGTTCACATAGAACATGGCTACTTGATTGTCCGTATGAATGAGGACTGTTTTGTAGCTGAGCAGGGAGTGGAACACTCGCAGAGCTAGGAAAATTGCTCTGAGTTCCAAGAGATTGATATGTAGACAACTCTCTTGTGGAGACCAGGTGCCCTGGGTGGAGAAGTCTTGCAGATGAGCTCCCCAACTCTTTGGAGAAGCATCTGTTGTGAGAGTTGCTTGGGGTAAGGGTTGTTGAAAAGGGCACATCAGCAACAGATTTTGAGTGGACGTCCCCCATTGGAGGGACAAAATGAGGCGACTTGTGTTTGCTATTTTGTCAGACAGGCACCCTGATGCCTGGGACCATTGGGTGGATAAAGTCCACTGAGCTGCCCTCATGTGGAGGCGAGCATATGGAACCACATGCACGGTGAATGCCATGTGGCCCAGCAATTGCAACATTTCTCGAGCAGTTAGATGAGGCTTTAGCACTGCTTGAGAAGCTAACTGTACCAAGCGAAGGCAACGGGCCTGGGGAAGATAGGCCCTTGCTCTTGTGGTATCCAGAAGAGCTCCTATGAACTCTAAAGATTGAGTGGGAGTCAGACTGGATTTTGGGATGTTTATTACCAGCCCTAAATACTGGAGGATATGCATTGTGCAGGATAGAGAAGTCTTGGCCTCTGACTGTGTTGGAGCTCCAATGAGCCACTCATCCAAGTAAGGGAAGACGAATATTCCCAAAGTACGGAGAAATGCTGCTACCACGTGAACATCCTTGGAGCAGAGGCCAGACCAAAAGGAAGCACCCTGTATTGGTAGTGCTTTCCTTGAAAAAGGAACCGAAGGAACCTTCTTTGGGTTGGATGGATGAGTACATGGGTGTACGCTTCCTTGAGATCTAGAGAACAAAGCCAATCCTGACTCTGAAGGTATGGAAGCAGAGCACCGAGAGAAATCATCTTGAATTTCTCCTTGACAAGGAATTTGTTCAATTCTCTGAGATGTAAGATAGGTCTGTATCCCCCTGTTTTCTTTGGGATAAGAAAATAAGGGGAATAGAACCCTGTGCCCTGTTGATGAAGAGGCACTTCTTCTATTGCCCCTTGGGCAAGAAGGATGGCAACCTCCTGACCTAAGAGGTTGATGAGAGGTGTCGGAGAATTGAACTGCTTCACTATTGTGTGAGGGGGCATGCTTGAAAAATGAAGTTTGTACCCCTCGTTTATGATGGAGAATGTCCAATGCTCTGCTGTTATTTGCTCCATCTGGGGGCAAAATGACATAACCTTCCTGGAATGGTGGACAGTTCTGGTCCTTCCAGAACCAGAAAGGCTAAGTTCTCTAGCTGAAAGTCAAAGGCCCTGAGGAGGCTGAGGCTGCTGGGCCGGTGGAGGCCTAGCAGCCTTTGCTTTTTTCTGTTTGGGTGGTTGCTGACGTTTGGTTGAAAACTGACCTGCAGAAGATGCCTGTTGAGTATAAGCAGGATAAAATCTTTTCTTTTTAGAAAAAGATGTTTTCTTGAATAACTTCTTTCTAACAGGATCAGCAGTGGACTTATTTATTTTATTTATTTACATTCTCTTATATACCGCGCTATTCTGCATCAGTGAGGTTTACATTGAACAAACTGAAATTACATTGAACAGGGCATTATAACTTGGAGATAACTTGGATAGTCTATCCAAGGTGGAATTTTCAGCATCCATTTCATTGGCTTTTTCCTGCCAATCTTTACCAAACAGGTTCTCACCAGTACAAGGGATATTTCCCAATTTATCTTGTACCCAGAGCTCTAAATCAGATGCCTGGAGCCAAGCAATTCTACATGCACCTATGGCAATAGCCGAGGTTCTGCTTATACACTCAAAGCAGTCAAAGGCTGCACGGTTGGAGAATTTAGAGACATCTTGGGCATGTTTAACCCGTGAGAAAGTCCGGTCTTTTATCCTCAGAAATGAAAGGACTTAAAGTCTGTAAATTATCTGTGACCTCCTTTAGGAACATTCCCATGTAGAGACTATAGGAACTGATTCTTGCAGCAAGCATGGAAGCTTGAAAGACTCTTCGTCCAAAAGCATCCAGGGTTCTGCATTCACGTCCTGGAGGATTAGAGGCATGTCTTTTTGCACTTCTAATCCTTCTCATAGCTGACTCCACCACAATAGAGTGATGAGGAAGCTGAGTCTTATGGAACCCAGGACAAGGAGGGACACGATACATAGTATCTAACCTACGAGAATGAGGAGAGGTGGTAAGAGGTGTTTCCCATATCCTCAACATGAGATCATATAGAATCTCATGAATGGTTAAGATAGCTGCCTCCTTAGGAGTTTTGGGATATTGTAAAATTTCCAACTCCTTGGTCCTTGGCTCTGTTTCAGGAACCACAGTGATGGACAGGCCCCGAGCCACCTCTCTGATGAAGCAGTTCAGAAAAGCTATCAAGCACTACCTCTTCACTGAATACTTCCAGCCACCGTAATGCTATCTAATATATCAAAAGACAGTCTAATAGCCAGAAGCATAAACACTACACCCTAGAATTAAGAAATTTTGATTTAATTACAGCTGTACACTATATTCTCTGCTCTGTTAGTTGTTTTATACAAACAGTCAATCATTATTGTATTGTAGATAGTTACCCTTGTTGACCAAGTTTTCTGCCCTGTTATCTGTAACTCATACGTGTTTCAAATGTACTGAGATTGTTCTGTTCTATGTAAACCGCGCTGATGATAAATAGCGCGGTATATAACAGACTTTAAATAAATAAATAATGTCCTCTGGAGGAGACATCCTGCGTTTAGGGGAGGAGGACTCCTCTGGAAGAAGTATCGCTGCATCGACAGAACTTTCAGAATCCTCAGATTCTTCTGAGGACTCGAAGTATCGTCTGTCCGGATGCTCCTGCAGAGCCCGATACCCGTACCGACCAAGGTCGGTACTGGGAATAACCGGTACCGGAGAATCGGTACCAGAGGGCATCGCAGGACAGAGTACCGGCATAGCAGACACCGATGCCGATGCTATCGGTACCGGTGGAGTTGTTTGTCGCGGTACAAAGGGCGTCAATGCCGCAAGGAAAGCCGCCAGACTGCGTTCCATGGTAAGAATTCTCTGGTCCATGGACGCCGCCAATGCCTGGAGGTCGGTACCGGTGGAAGCCACCGGTACCCCAGAGCATGGCACCAGGAGATTTGTCGAGGCCGAGCCATCTAGAACATCCTGGAACCCTGATAATGCTTTGGAAGCCGAAGCCTCCCGCCGGGGTAATTTTGCCGGTGCAGAATCCTCAACGGCAACGCCAGAGGCATCTCGATGCTTAGAAGGAGATCTACCCTTTGAGGACCAGCTGGATTTATGTTTAGTTACCTGAGAGCCACGGGAGGAAGAAGCAGCCCTGGAAGACGTCGATGCCACTGAAGCTGCATCAGAGGGAAACAGGGTGCTGAGCTTGGCAGCTCGGTTCTGCCGACCTCTTTTAGACATCATGGCACAGGACACACAATCCGTGATGGACTGGTCAGGACCTAAACATTTTAAACACCATTCATGAGTGTCAGTGATGGAAATGGTACCGCCACACTTGGTGCACTTTTTAAAACCTGAGGCAGGTTTTTCCATGTTAAGGAAGTTTTTGGGCCTAAGGTGCACCTGAAGAAAATAGAAAAAAAGATTTTTTTTTTTTTTTTAGAAATAGGAAAAGAAAGACCGGCGGTACCGGTAGAGCATCGAAGAAGGCAGACGCGACCACAATAAGAAATAAAGAAAAAGAAAATTCTTCTGCGGTGACAGCAACACGACCTGCTGGCTCCGCGGAAAAAGAAGAACTGGAGAGAGGCGGTTGGGAAAGGTGGGAAGGCAGCACGCAGGCGCTGTGGGATGCTCCCAAAAGCGTTCTAATTGGACGCTGGGGAGCGTTCCCACGCAGGCTCCGTCGGTACCGACGATACCCATATGTGATGACTACATACCTGCTTGTTCCTGGAGATAACAGAATATCATATATACACTGACGATATTATGTTATACTCACCCCTGGACACAATAAACCCCGCCTATGACAACCTAGCAACCTGTCTAAAAGAAGCAGAAAACTGGCTGCAATCAAACATGAGCATCAACTTCAAGAAAACAGAAGTATTGTTTACATCAAGAAATCAAAACTTCAACACCCCCCCCCAACAATCTGCCTGCATGACATTACACTCCCAGTTAAACAGGAAGTAAAATACTTAGGGGTTATCCTTGACAAAACCCTCAGCATGACATCCCACATAAAGCAAATATCCAGAAGCATATTTTTTAAACTAAGGATTATTCAACAGCTCAGACCCCTTATAGACACAAACGACTTCAGAACAGTAGTCCAGGCCCTCATCACGCTAAACTTTGATTACTGTTTTACAAGGAGCAACAAAAAAGAATCTAAACATACTTCAGATGGCACAAAATATTACAGCCAGAATTATAGCCAAAGCATGCCTATCAGACCACATCATGCTCCAAATCGCCAGTAGAATAAAATATAAATCCATGACTACTTTCAAACTAATTAATAATATAGCATCATACCTCACATCTCTAATACACACCCATTCAGATATCAGGTCTAGGAGAACCACCAAAATAACCTCACGCTGCCTACATCAATCCATAAGACCAAACAAATAACAAATAGGGCATTCACCTATGTAGCCCACACCCTATGAAACTCCCTCCCTGAAGCATTAAGGACAATAAAAAACCTTCAATCATTCCGAAAAAAATTAAAAACATTCCTTTTCATTGAGCACTACAGCAACCTCAACCCCATCGTTTCTCAAAATCTAACCGTTACCCCCACCACCCAACCCACTCAACCTCCCCCCAAAATAATCAACCTCCCCATATCTAACAATAGAACTCATTGAGTACCAGCATGCACACTGATGTATTCATTCTGAAGTAAACATGTACAATCATTATCTATTAGCATGATGTACAAATGTACATAGTTGTAGTGTAAATAGTTAATTGTTAATGGCTAACTGTTATAAATCTATCTCCAATGTTCCATGTATAATGTTAGTTTCAATGTAAACAGCCCCTGATCTCTGGAAGGGGCGGTATGGAAAAACGTTTCAAATAAATAAAAAAAGAAATAAAATGTGCATGTAACTTACAGTATTTTATAACTTATACTACTACTACTACTACTGAGCATATGTATACCGCTACAAGACGTACACAGTTCCTGCTCATCAGAACTTACAGTCTGGATAAGACAGACAACACAGTAGGTGTAGACAGGGATACATCTAGGAGTAATGGTAAGGAAACACAAAGGAGATCTGGTGAGTCAAGATCCAAAAGCAGCAGCGAAGAAGTGAATTTCCAGTCTGGATTTGAAAAGGGCCAGAGAAGGTGCCTGACATACAGTCAGGTAGTTTGTTCCAGGCATAAGGAGCAGCAAGGTGAAAATCTGGAGTTAGCAATAGAAGAGAAGGGCACAGATAGAAGCAACGTATGTGTGTAAATTTGTGCTCCGCCGATGCTTTGCCCAAATTCCACACCTGTGCACAGACACTGAAAGTACGCATGATCAGACTTACATGTGCACTTATAGAATAGTGACAGACTGAAGCTCACATGTAAGTGGCCATTTATGCACTAAGTGAAATAAGTGACTTGCGCACTTAAATGGTGCATATCTTTATATGGCTCCTTATAAAATGATCCCATTTCCACACCTAAAATGCTGTTTTAGGCACATATACAAACTTTTATAAAAATAGGTCAGGAGTAAAAGTATGCACAGTGCAAACTCATGTGTAGTTTTATAGTAGGCATGCACAGGGTGGAGTTTGGGTGGAGTGTGAACAGAACTGTTAATTATGCATGCATTTTATAAAATAAGCATTTACACATGCAAAGTACGCACTAACATTTACACCTGCTCTCGAGCAAGCATAATGTCCATGCCTTCCATCTAGGAGTGATGCGTATAAGGATTTGCACTAGCATTTTATAAAGAAAAGTAGGCACCTAATTACTTTTTAAAAAAGGTATCTTCTTACCCACTTAACCTGGGAACTCTACTTTTAAAATAACTCCCAGAGTGGCTGAATATCAACACTATTCAAATAGCTAGCGACAGTGACTGCATTATGAAGGTAATTTTATAAGCAGGCACCTAGTTTAGGGCAGCCAGACTACGCCTGTCTTCAGCCTATTTATAAAGAACAGTAGGCACCTACTTTTCTTTATAAGATAGGTATATAAGTGGTCAAAAATGCACATTAGATCTGGGAGCAATCAATTACACTAGCACTATGGCTGGTAAAATACCCACACCTATTTTTTTTTTTTTTTTTTTTTTAAGTTCAAAGGCTTTATTCCGTTTCTCATGCATTGTTAAATAAAAATACCCCCCCCCCAAAAAAAAAACCTCCCAACAATACAACATCCAAAATATGTCTACGCCTAGATCTTTAAAGAATGCACGTAAATTATAGTATTTATAATTTGCATGCATAATGTTGTGCTCCACCTAAACTCCATCCCTGGACACATCCACGGTGAAAGTATGCACAATCAGCCCGAAATGTGTACTTTCAGATAGCGACCATCTAAAGTATGCATGTAAGTGCACATTTATGTACAGAGACCACTAAAACACAGTGATTTATGCATATAAATGGAATATGACTTTATGTGACTCCTTATGTCTCTATACAGCACTGTATACACCTTGTGGTGCTGTACAGATGATAAATAGTAGTAGTAGTCATAAAATTACCCTATATGTATATTCAGTGCTGTCGCTTACTCATATAGTGGTGCTGAATATACATACTTTTTAAAATGCCACTGAGTATTTAAAATTTTCTTTATTGATGCTGTCACTGAATATTGACCCAGCCGAAATACTCCTCCCTTCCCCCCACCAAATGTTAGATAATTGGACAAATACTGGAGCCTAACCGACAAAGGTCCCTATTTACATATGTGTGATATGTGTTAAAGCACCAAAATCTGCATTATTAATAGGCCCACTGCCAATAATGAAGCCTTAGGTAAATAATACGAATTTTGCTACAATAGCGTTTAACACACTTTTGTGAATAAGGATCTATATAGATTCTGTACATATGTCAACAAGAAGTGAATGATTGGGGGGAGGTAGTTATAGAATGGTATCAGAGAATGATCAGCATGTGTTAGAAGAAACATTAGCACATTCTCAGGGCGTAATTCAGAGCTCTATGAAGTTAGGTTCTTTAAAAGTCACAGGAACAAAGGCTGATTTTTAGGGGTAGTTACAGTGCATTATCATGAGAGGGTTGCTTACATGTCTTAAGAAACAATGGCTGACTCTGAGAGGATGGTTACAGCAGCTTTCCAGTTCCTTCAGAAAGTACTGGCTGTGAAAGTCGTAGAGTTTTTCCAGGTTTCCAAAGATGACACTGCGTTTCCCTCTTAGATCCTGGGGTAGATCCAATCGATCCATCTCAGGGTAATAGTTTTGAATGATATAGCAGAGAGATCTCACATATTCCCTCTCGGTTACCACCATCTCTTCAAGAATGTGCCTCAGTTTGCTGTAAAGCATCAGATTTAATATCAGCGCTTGGGGAAAACTCAGTGCATTGCAGACAATAATCCTGACTTCTGATTAGTTTTGCACTGTATCAGCTATGCTTTCTCACCACCTTTTCTTGAAATCTAAGCATTTCCCTAACTTATAAAGGGTATTAAGCTAATCTCAGAGCTCCATGGTATACAGGGCTGGCTAATTTAGTCCTGATTTTATCTTGAGAAACATGTAGTCGCATTTTCTACCACAGACCCCTCATTAATCAATTCATCCTTCAGGCAGGTTCTAAAACAAAACATGTCAAGAATCTGCTTGTTTTTAATTTGCCTTTTATTACAGTGTAATTTTTAGGAACCTTCTTTAGTGCAATTTTTTATTTTCTGTATCTGAATTAGAAGCTTATGTACTAAAGAGCACCTTTTTGCACATGCTAATTAGGTATTCATGTGCAAGTTTTCTCCTACACAGATAAGCACAGTAGAAGCACTGCATGCAAAATATAGCTAAGAAAATTTTAACAGAAAGATTACATTTCACTGAGGTGTAGTTATTTTTATGAAAAACAATTCTGCAAACCATATTTCATGTGTAGTTTAATTTCATGCTAACAGTTAATGAGCTGTTTGGCATGATTTTGCATCATAGTAGCTCAATTATTACTTTGAATACAGTATTACAAACACCACATAGTTTGGTATTCTAACAAACGACTATTTGTGCATTTTCAATGTATGTTTGAATCATTTGTGGATTGATATTCTGTATAATTGTGACTTAACACCTTTAATGAATGTCATTTTTTATAAATCTTAATTATTACTAAATTTGCATGTTTTTCCACTTGCTACTTAACTTAATGAGAAGTGGTATCGAAAATGTGTATGTGTGCACGCGCATGCTTGTGGGTGGGGATGCTGTGTGTGCGTGCACATGGGTGGGTGAGGGCAAGGTATGTGTATAGAAAATGTGCTTCTTGCCATACGGGTCTTCTGGACCCCTTTCTCCCCATGCCCTGAAGTTCTCAACCTCTTCCCTCCCTTCCATCCTCCTCCTGCACATTCTCCCTCTCCTCCAGCTCCTGTCTCTCTCTCACATGTCCTCTCTTTTCCCTTCCCCTTAAACTCACCTCTCTTCTGCTCTTGCCATCTGTCCTCCATTCTCCTCCTCAGAGTGTCTCGTCCCCACTTCCTTCCCCTTTCATGCTTATCCCCAACTTCTGTTCCATCTATCCATCTCTTTCTCCTTTCTTCATTCTCCCTCATTTCCCTTCTCCCTCACACTATCGTCTCCCCTCCCCCTTTATTCTCCATCTGCAGTCCCTCTCCCCTCCTCCTTTATGCTCCCTTTTCCATCTGCATTCCCTCTCCTTAATTCATCCCCTCTGCCTTTCAGCGCCCTTCCCTTTTCCAGCTTCTAACATTATTTTTTGGATTTCCTGCATGGTGTCTCCACTAGAAGACACTACTGCTCTTCACTTGTGCCTACCCTGTCTTCTACTGCCAGAGAGGAATGGGGTCCCTGCCGACTTGTTCTAGAACACTGCAGAAATTCCCTTTACTGGAATGCAAAGATTTACTTGCACAAACACAAACAAAACTATGCGTATGGACAGATGGGCTCGTCCCACTAGGCAATATCACTTGTAAGAAACATGCCTAATATGCATGTTTAATTGTTTAGCTAATGCAATTCCTAAAGCAGCCAGGTTGTGGTATGGAGAACACAAGGAATTTTTACAACAGGGAAAAGGGATCTTGGAAGCAAAAAAGGTGACAAATCCTCCTGGCTCCATCCCATGCTATCATGAGCATAAGCAATGTCTGTATTATGTGCAAACACACCCTGGAATAGTACATAAGGAATACATCAATTGGTGCTATATGAAATAAATCTTCCCTTGACTGTGTCCATCATAATTTAGACCTGCTATTAATTACAGTCCACCAGTACTGTCAGTGATAAGAGAGCTCTTGGCACTCACAAAATAAGAACATGCTCCTTGCAGGGCTGGTTCAACTATCAAGCAAAAGTAGCCAGTTGCCTGGAGCGGCAGCTTCTGAGGGACAGCAAAGAGCAGCAGCATTCAAAGCAAAACAATAGATTCTGACAGCCACACACACTCAAAGAGCCATCAGCACTTTTTTTTTTACCTGCAGGGAGAGCAAGCATGCACATCCATATAAAGAAAAGTTTAATATTTAAATGCATTATACATTTTTACAGGAATGTTGTGGGAGGGATGGTACTGGGATGATTATGATTATTAAGTTTAATTATCAAAATCTTGGAGGGGGGGCATAAGTCTGTAGGTTCACATATGACATCCAATACCCTTGCACCAGCCCTGGATCTTTGCAGCATCAGTATTCGGAGCACTCCCCACAAAGATCAGTACTGCGGCTACAGTAGAAGTTAGAGATCAATGGTAACAGTTACGTACCTGCCGCTGTTTTTGGCATCCATGGAAGAGATGCCACTTCTGCGCCGCTCAGGATGACTACCTGCTGGCCAAGCGTGAGCACTCATCTGCTGTGGGACATATGCTCTCTCCACCAACTCTGTACTGCTCACTTCCAGCCCTTTAATGAAGACCCCAGTATTGCCGCGTCTGGCAGGTTCACTCAAGGTTCTGTGACAGCTATACTGTATGCCATCACCGCAGGGTAGGTCCAAGCTCTGAGTCTTTTTTAGGATCTTTCTCTGCTTCTGTCTGCCTAAGATTGGTGTGGAGGAGAAAGAAGGTTGAGGCTGCACAATGTCCAACGTGCTACTGCTATGATTCAGTTCCTCATCAGAGACGCTGCGGAGCAACAGTTTCTGAGCAGCCAAGGAGCCAGAGCACACACTCATTGCGGGTCTTGTGTTGAGAGATGTTCTGGTAGCAAGCCCTTTCCTAACATACCCTATGGCTGCAGAAGCTGAACCCTGTTCCCCACGAGAAGAATTTGTCTTAAGTATGCATGCAGCACTACTGCTTCTTCCACAAAGCATGCTCTGATCCGAGCCTTCAGAGTACCTGCGTTGGATAATCAAAGAATCATCACTGTGAACACTATCACTTTCTCCATCATAAGCCAATCTCCTCGTTCTCAGAGCTACTTCCAGTTTCTTTTCAAATACAAGTTTGGTCTCCTGGCACTTGGACCAGGCAAATTGCCACTGCTTGGTGCCTCTGTCGTTCCCTACCTCCGAAGCCAACTCTTTCATTTCCTGGAATGTAGTCTGGCAAATTTCTGGGTGCTGCTCCTTGTAAGCCTCCAAAGACTTGACAGCAATGGCACATTTGTCTGGTGAGCTGCAATCCTCCATGCTTATGCTAGCTAGGTGTCGCATCCCCTCCAAGGACCACTCATAAGCCTGCCAAAAAAATATGAAATGCAATCAAGCAAACTATTAGTGCAAACATAACCAAAATATATAAGGCTGCTTATGTGGAAACTCAGCAGTGCAGTGATCCCAGCTGCCTAAGCAATGTCAGTCAAGAAAGGGCATTGTATTCTACAGAGAAAACAGATATCCCATTCTCCTGCTTCTTTCAGCTGCACCAGGAGCTGGGCACTCCTTAGCTGGGTCACTGTTTGCGTAATTATCCCAGAGATCCTTAGGATTCAGTGTTTATTTTTCTCAGCAGATGTCTATGAGAAAAGCTAAGGTGTGTTTTCTATAGTCTGCTATAGGTCTTCTAAATTCTTGCAGTTATCTGTGGGTTTAACTCAATCTACTTTTTTAATTTATGCATTTTATAATCATACATCCAAGAAAGATACTTAAAATAAAAGCTCATAATCTATATATAGCTCTCAGAATCTGCATATGAATACCAACAAAAGAGTTGCAGTTTATCTCTCCTGGGGAATACGCCATCATTAAAAGATATCTTCTGTGCTTTATGACTACAGCTCCTTCCTTCTGGTAATGACATAATGAATCTAGTACAAGGGTCAATGCATACTCCCAGAGCAAGAATACTCTGTTACCAAGCTTTCTTAAGTACACCAGAATTCCAAGAACAGGAACTGAAGCCTTCAGTCCTGTGTAGGTTTTTGAAATAGTGGTAAACTCTGTGACATGCAGGAGAAACAGACATAAGCACCAAAATTCAAAACAAATTTATTTATTTATTTAACGTCTCTTCTATACTGTGCTATTCACATCAGTGCGGTGTACATTTAACAGAACCTTATACAATGCAGTCAGGGCTGCATTGTATTTACAGAGAACAGGGACTCTAACTTGGACATAACTGGGGTAACTTTCTACAAATTATTTACACTAATATACTATACATCTGAAATCTACTTGGGGTTGCACCAGTGGGGCTAGTTGCCCTCTAGTGTGCTGGGTGTGCTATTGGGAGAGTCGTGGTGATTAGTGGGAGTGTTTGCAGGTAGATCTTTAAGGCTGATCTCTGGGTAGTGCCGTATGAATAGGTGGTGCTTCAGTGCCTTCCTGAATTGGGCAAGGTCGGTGATTGCTTGAATGGATGTGGGGAGGGCATTCCAACATCTGGGTGCATAGAGCATGAAGGCCCTATTAGATGTCGCCTGGGTGCATCACTTCCAGAACCGAGACAAACAGGAAAAACACACAAAATTAACTGCACAATCTTACTAACAAATTTATTTCACAATGCAGTGACGGTAACCCCAATCTACTGATCAAAATTCAATTAGTGCAATAGCCTAATAAATTAGAATAGATTATAGCTATCAGTGTAACTACTAACCAGTTTTAACACAAAAATCTTTACTTATCCTACATTGAATTATCAATCATTATTGAAAAAACTGCTATAAAATAATTTTTTGAAAAAATGTCCTCAATTATTTTAAGGTATAAGGACATAAAATTCAGCAGGGCTGATCCAGTTAGCAGCATCTGTTAACAGGATAAACCCTGTTGACCATGATATTCGGCGACACAATCAGACAATGCCACAGAATATCACCGCAGACCACTATCTGGATTGTGCTGGAGCAGTCTGGTGGTGGATTCAGGGAGAAGTGGAAAGTTATCTGGATAGTGGCAATTTTCAGTGCTTCTATCCGGATAACTAAACTGTCTGAAAAACTTAGGACAGCACAAAAACTTTTCATAAGGGGATGTTTATAATTCTGTGTTATCTGATAATGCAGAAGATAATGCAGCCCAATAGCATGTGCTAACAGATAGTGCATTAAAAAAAATCATTGTTCTGTCTGACAATCCCACGCTAACTGCTATCTGAATTTTCTGTGCGGTATCTTCTGGGGAAATGCTGAGCACACTCCCCAACAGATAAGTGCATGGCTTTTGCAGCTACTGACGCAAAATCTGCACTAAAACATTGCATTGGAGGAAAACGCCAAATCAAACACAATTAAGTACAAATAAGCAGTTTTCCAACTCCACAATGGAACAAAGTTATCAGACTCTGCAATGAAATTACTGCATACATTTGCTTTGTATATTACTATGGGAATAAAATATCTATGAACATTTGCATCTGCTTTTTTTGTGTGCATAGAATTTTTGTTGAAAAATTTACATTTATAAGAGTTGACATGCCATCATATGCATGCTTTTTCTGCCCTGGAAGCACCTCCTCTTACTGTGGCTAAAAATATGCACATTGTGGTACTTTCATTGATGAGTACAATGTTTTCATCTGTTTAAAAGACTTTGGAAATTGCCCTCATGAAACCCAATTTTGCACATGTTGTCCAGGTAGGGACATATACAATTTCCCAAGTATTAAAAGACTGAACCTTTAGAAAATACATCTAACTGGAAAAACACATAACTCTCAGCACACCCAGCAGGAATAGGAACTGGCATCATTTGGCATTTTGGAAATGTAAGTGCTGATACTAACATATGAGGCATGACAAAAAAAGAAACAAGGCTGTGCAGCCATGCCCATGACTCAATGCCAATTGGCTAACCGCTTAAGTGACTGTGTTGTTTCAACATCTCGCCACTATTCTGCTATAATATTTTTCATCTCTCTCTCTATTTTTCTTTTTCAGGTTTTTTTGTAGCACACTGCTCCATCGCTTTGTCACGCAACTGGAGGTGGCAGAAATATGGGGCAAAGAATCAACTTGAAATTTCTGGTTAAGTTGGAGAAGGGCTCAACTGAGTGAGTGTCTCCAACTTCTCCAAAAGGATTATGGATTATGGAGAAAATGCAATGTCAAGACCGTAAATTTTCGAGTGGCACAAACGCTTCAAGACTGGCCAAGAGGAGGTGGAGGATGACCCCAAGTCAGGATGACTTTCCACAACAAAGACGGCTGAGAACATTGACGGCTGGTGGGGAGTGATAGCTATCATCCGCACCGTCAATCTGCAGAGGAGCTCAGCCTGAACAGGGAGTCAAGTGTGGACCATCTTGGTACAGGACCTGGGGATGCGGAAGGTGTGCCCAAGCTTTTATCGGACGACCAGAAGGAGCACTGTGTCAATGTTTGTTGAGACTTGCTAGAGAAGATTGGAGAGGATCCAGAGTTCGTTGGCCAAGTCATCACAGGAGATGAGACTTGGGTCTTCCCAGTACGACCCTGAAAGCAAGAGACAGAGCCTGCAGTGGAAGACTTGACTGTCACCCAGACTCAAAATCAAGGTCATGCTGATCGCATTCTTCGACCAGAAGGGTGTCATCCATCATAGGTTTGTGCATGAGGGTCAGACAGTCAACCAGCACATCTACCAGCAGGTCCTCAATCACCTCCATGACCGGGTTCGGTGCAGCAGGTGGGTTCTGTGGAGAGAGAAGTCGTGGCTGCTCCACCATAACAATGCACCCACACACACTGTGCTCAGTGTGAGGCAGCTCTCGACCACCCTCCTTATTCCCCAAATCTCGCACCATGCGACTTCTGGCTCTTCCCCAGGCTGAAGACCATGCTCAAAGGAACTAATTTTGCCTCTGTAGAAGAGATCAAGGCCACTGTGACGAGGGAGCTGAGGGACCTCAAGGGGAAGGACATTACCGAGTGCTTCCGTACATGGCAGAAGCGAATGCAGAAGTTCATTAACTCTGGGGGGGGATTACTCTTGAAGGGGACAATGGGTAATTTCTCTGTAGATTTTGTAATAAAACATTTATGGGACAGTCTCGGGTTTTTTGTCACACCTTGTATGTACAAAAAGTAAAAATTGCTGAACACCCTCACTTTATACTTTAAGGCTCAATCCAATACTCAACATTCTTTCAAGCGAGAAAATATTTTTTTTAGTTTTTTATATTTTTCTATAAAATAATCAATCGATGTACAAATGAGTATCTATAAATGAAGTAAATACGTGAATGAACCCCTGGTCTCAGACTGTTACGGCAAGGTTCCTGCACCTCAGTAGCGCTGGTAGACTTATGCCGATATATTGCATCAATGACCAGTTTTATTTGAGGGTTCCTATATGGATTTTCCTTAATAGCATATTACGAGAAATAGAGAGATTGTGCTTATCTTAAAGTGGAGACAAACTGGCCCTTTGAAGATTCAGCACTTCTTCCCATGTAGGGTTAGGATCTTCCGTTGTGTCTTCGAATTCTGTAGAAAATGGCGTGATGTCTTTACATAATTGTGCTATATGGGTATCTTCGTAACTGTGTACGTCTTTCCATGCTAGTTGACCTTCCATGGTTTGTGGAATACACAATAGTGTAGGTCGTAGTTTTGGAGGGTTTTGGTTGCCCAAAAAGTAAAAATTGCTGAACACCCTCACTTTATACTTTAAGGCTCAATCCAATACTCAACATTCTTTCAAGCGAGAAAATATTTTTTTAGTTTTTTATATTTTTCTATAAAATAATCAATCGATGTACAAATGAGTATCTATAAATGAAGTAAATACGTGAATGAACCCCTGGTCTCAGACTGTTACGGCAAGGTTCCTGCACCTCAGTAGCGCTGGTAGACTTATGCCGATATATTGCATCAATGACCAGTTTTATTTGAGGGTTCCTATATGGATTTTCCTTAATAGCATATTACGAGAAATAGAGAGATTGTGCTTATCTTAAAGTGGAGACAAACTGGCCCTTTGAAGATTCAGCACTTCTTCCCATGTAGGGTTAGGATCTTCCGTTGTGTCTTCGAATTCTGTAGAAAATGGCGTGATGTCTTTACATAATTGTGCTATATGGGTATCTTCGTAACTGTGTACGTCTTTCCATGCTAGTTGACCTTCCATGGTTTGTGGAATACACAATAGTGTAGGTCGTAGTTTTGGAGGGTTTTGGTTGCCCAAAAAGTAAAAATTGCTGAACACCCTCACTTTATACTTTAAGGCTCAATCCAATACTCAACATTCTTTCAAGCGAGAAAATATTTTTTTAAGTTTTTTATATTTTTCTATAAAATAATCAATCGATGTACAAATGAGTATCTATAAATGAAGTAAATACGTGAATGAACCCCTGGTCTCAGACTGTTACGGCAAGGTTCCTGCACCTCAGTAGCGCTGGTAGACTTATGCCGATATATTGCATCAATGACCAGTTTTATTTGAGGGTTCCTATATGGATTTTCCTTAATAGCATATTACGAGAAATAGAGAGATTGTGCTTATCTTAAAGTGGAGACAAACTGGCCCTTTGAAGATTCAGCACTTCTTCCCATGTAGGGTTAGGATCTTCCGTTGTGTCTTCGAATTCTGTAGAAAATGGCGTGATGTCTTTACATAATTGTGCTATATGGGTATCTTCGTAACTGTGTACGTCTTTCCATGCTAGTTGACCTTCCATGGTTTGTGGAATACACAATAGTGTAGGTCGTAGTTTTGGAGGGTTTTGGTTGCCCAAAAAGTAAAAATTGCTGAACACCCTCACTTTATACTTTAAGGCTCAATCCAATACTCAACATTCTTTCAAGCGAGAAAATATTTTTTTTAGTTTTTTATATTTTTCTATAAATAATCAATCGATGTACAAATGAGTATCTATAAATGAAGTAAATACGTGAATGAACCCCTGGTCTCAGACTGTTACGGCAAGGTTCCTGCACCTCAGTAGCGCTGGTAGACTTATGCCGATATATTGCATCAATGACCAGTTTTATTTGAGGGTTCCTATATGGATTTTCCTTAATAGCATATTACGAGAAATAGAGAGATTGTGCTTATCTTAAAGTGGAGACAAACTGGCCCTTTGAAGATTCAGCACTTCTCCCCATGTAGGGTTAGGATCTTCCGTTGTGTCTTCGAATTCTGTAGAAAATGGCGTGATGTCTTTACATAATTGTGCTATATGGGTATCTTCGTAACTGTGTACGTCTTTCCATGCTAGTTGACCTTCCATGGTTTGTGGAATACACAATAGTGTAGGTCGTAGTTTTGGAGGGTTTTGGTTGCCCAAAAAGTAAAAATTGCTGAACACCCTCACTTTATACTTTAAGGCTCAATCCAATACTCAACATTCTTTCAAGCGAGAAAATATTTTTTTTAGTTTTTTATATTTTTCTATAAAATAATCAATCGATGTACAAATGATTTTTAGAATGTTAAGTATTGGATTGAGCCTTAAAGTATAAAGTGAGGGTGTTCAGCAATTTTTACTTTTTGGGCAACCAAAACCCTCCAAAACTACGACCTACACTATTGTGTATTCCACAAACCATGGAAGGTCAACTAGCATGGAAAGACGTACACAGTTACGAAGATACCCATATAGCACAATTATGTAAAGACATCACGCCATTTTCTACAGAATTCGAAGACACAACGGAAGATCCTAACCCTACATGGGAAGAAGTGCTGAATCTTCAAAGGGCCAGTTTGTCTCCACTTTAAGATAAGCACAATCTCTCTATTTCTCGTAATATGCTATTAAGGAAAATCCATATAGGAACCCTCAAATAAAACTGGTCATTGATGCAATATATCGGCATAAGTCTACCAGCGCTACTGAGGTGCAGGAACCTTGCCGTAACAGTCTGAGACCAGGGGTTCATTCACGTATTTACTTCATTTATAGATACTCATTTGTACATCGATTGATTATTTTATAGAAAAATATAAAAAACTAAAAAAAATATTTTCTCGCTTGAAAGAATGTTGAGTATTGGATTGAGCCTTAAAGTATAAAGTGAGGGTGTTCAGCAATTTTTACTTTTTGGGCAACCAAAGCCCTCCAAAACTACGACCTACACTATTGTGTATTCCACACACCTTGTATGTATGCAATGTGTGCCTTTGAGCCAATGCTGACACCTGGAGACCCAGCAACTCCTGTGTCTTTTTTGACAGTGTGACTGGAAGTAGCTTGCCAGGTGAGCTAAAAAAAACAAAACGAAACTCCCTCCACTTTGTAGCTTTTTGATGTGGTTTTAAAAACCAGAGAGGTCAGCACAGTTGCCCCCTCAATCATTTCTATAAAGAAGCAGTTAACTGACACACCTGATTTAGAGCAAGCGTAAATGCTAATGTCCAGATTATTTTAAGTATGTGTGCATTGTCTTTGCAAAACAAATACATATATACAATTCAGTCCTGTCCAAACCATGCCGCAGCTATAAACATGTTAAGTAGCAGTTTTCTAAAATCGCCACTTGGACGTGTAGGGCAGTTACATGTGTAAATGCCACACAAGCTTTCTAAAATGGCCTCATTAGTTCTCATACAGGTTATCAAGACACCAGTATAGAATTAGCTAGAGAAAACCTTTGTTGATTTTTGGTTTTTTTGCATTGATATGTTGCTGTTGTTGTTAAATGCCGTCGAGTCGGTGTCAACTCATGGTGCCCCTCTGGATAGTTGTCCTAAATTGTGTTCGGTCTTCAGTCTGGCAGCTCATTGTTGACAGACTGGCACCTATAGCTGCTATTATATGAATCCATCTCATTGCTGGTCTTCCTCTTTTGCATTGGCCTTCTAACCTTGCAAGCATGTTGTCTTTCTCCAATGATCTCTCTCTCCGCATGATGTGTCCAAAGTATGAAAGTCAAAGTCTTGTCATCTGAGCTCCTAAAGAAAGCTTAGGTTTGATCTCCTCTAGTACTGACTAGTTTGTTCTTTGGGCAGAGCATGGTATACACAGTATTCATCGCCAGCATCATAATTCAAAGGCATCAATTTTCTTCCTGTTTATCTTTTTCATTGTCCAACTTTCACATCCATATGACGTTACGGAAAATACCATGGCTTAAACAAGTCGAATCTTTGTATGAAGAGATATCTCTGCTCTTGAGAATCTTGTCTAGATCCTTCATAGCCATTCTGCCAAGAGCAATGGTTGTTTGATTTCTTGACTGCTTGTTGCTTCTTTATTCATAATTAATCCAAGTAGGTTAAAGTTGTCCACTATTTCAATTTTTTCTCCATCAATGATGAACCTGTTGATTTTGCCAGTTCCCAGAATCTTTGTCTTCTTTACATTAAGGTGCAGGCTGGGGCGGCCCAAGAGGGGTGCAGGGCCATGTGCGGAGATTCATTGCTGGGCCTCATTTTGCATTAGGGACCCCATTTGCATAATGTTAACGTGCACTAACAACGTTTAGTAAACATGCCTCTTAATGAGTGTATGGATAAAGAAAGACTACCAGATTTCTACATTACTATACTCCAGTGCCAACCGCCAGGCACATAAGAAGTACTACAAACACTGCCCATTCAGAACCCATAGCTAACCCGCAGTATCATAGCAGCACTACAGGAATCACAAAGCACCATACCCTACCTATCAAAAGGCAAAACTGCAAATATTAAACCAATACATCTCAGAGAATATCAATACATCTCCTAGTGGGGAAAGGGAACAAGTGGCACTTTCAAAAAGAAACTACATAAACAACCTGAGGACCCTGGGTCCATGGATGGCCATACTCCCGATAGCCGGAACAAGAAGGGTCAGAATGCAGGAGTTGCTTAAACCCAAACAGATTCCAGAGTACAGCCTGGATGTAGGCATCGTCCTGACAGGACTCCCTCTCCAGGCAATAATGCATTGTGAAGGTGTGAGTGGAGGACCAGGTGGTGGCCCGGTAGATGTCTGCCAGTGGCACAGAGCGCAGGCTAGTGACAGACGTTGCTACTGCTCGGACATTGTGAGCCATGACTCGGCGTTCCAGGGGAAACCCGGACTAGGCCTGGAAAAGGCAATGAAGTCTGCCACCCAGATGGACAAGATACGCATGGTGACCGCCAGCCCCAGATGGCTGGGGTCGAAGGAAATGAAAAGCTGCCCAGATCTGCAGTAGTCCCGAGTCTGCTGCAGGTAGAAAGAGAGTACCCTCTTACAATCCAGGGTGTGGAGAATGTAGTCTTCACATATGGGACTCACTAGCTAGGAGATGCCAGAGAGATGACCTCAGAGTTGGCTGTGGAATGCACAGGTATGCCTAGAAAGGTCATGTATCCTCCATGGATGTCTGGTATCGAAACTTGGGACAGAGGGTAGGAGTTGCTCTAAGTCTGAAAGAGATGCTGAAAAACAGCTTGGCCAAACAATGCATCCCGGTGGGAGTCCTTGTCCAGGTAATAACTAGCAGCAAAAGTGTGGACCGAAGACCAGGCAGCTCCCAGGCAGTTCCCTCAGCGCCAAAGCCAGTATGAAGCAGCTGAACACAGAGGGAAGGAGAGCAACGTGTGGTATCACCCCAGGGCACAAAATGCTACAGCAGGAGGTAAGCGGAGCTGTGGTGGTTGTGCTGAGTCTGTCCGAAGACCAAGTTGCTGCTTTGCATATCTCGTCAATAGCTATAGAGCGTAGATTTGCCATAGAGGCAGCCATGGCTCGAACATTATGGGCAGTGACGTGACCCTCGAGAGAAAGTCCTGCCTTTTCACAGGCAAAAGTGATGCAGTCAGCTATCCACTTGGAGAGAGTTCGTTTGGATACTGGTAAGCCAAGCTGACTTGAGTCAAAGGAAATGAAAAGCTGGGAAGCTTTTTGGTGTTCTCGAGTTCTCTGGAGATAAAAAGCTAAGGCATGTTTTCAGTCCAGAGTGTGAAGAGTTGTGCAGGAACTTTCTGTGCTATGGTTGAATAGGTATGTGAGTGCACGCTGTGATAAGGAAGCTTATCATAGCTCAGGAAGGAGCTATAGAAAAGATGAAGTGACTCTGAACAAGCAACCTGTCAGTTCTGGTAGAAATAAGAAAACAGAATTTTCCCATAAAAGACTACCAGTCCCAGAATGCACCAGGTTTCCAACAGCCATTAGAGGAGCTGAAGTGGGGAAACGTGTGTTCAATCAGGAGGGCTATGAGGTAATCCCTAAGCACTCATCTCAAAGGGCAGGGCCTGATTCAGCACAGCTGCGCTGTATTAGGGGGGAGCACTCATCTAGGCAGAATAAAGGTAGGGTTTATTCTACAGAGAATTATCCTCAGTATCCTGAGAATCAGCTTGAGCTTGATCAGTTTCATCTGAAGGATCATCAGAAGCAGAAGCCAAACCGGACGGACAGAGAGGGAAAAAAACCCTCTGGAAGAAAGAGGAGAAAAGCCTTTGAGAGGTCTAGAAGAGTCAAGAGCAGTACGTATACTGGGAGGTATTCCAAGGGCCAGCATACACCATTGGACTGGGGAAAGCCAGAGGAATGGTGCTGCAGAGCTAGGAATCTCCAGACGCTACCTGTGAGGGAGACGGCTGCACGTGGAAGGGACCCTAAGACCCATGCCAGAAGGTATGTGAAGAGAGATCCAGTGTCCAGGGATCTGGATTGGAAGGCTGGACATAAGAACTGGACTACATACTGGCCAGGCTATATAGAGAGGAACTCTAACAGCAATGGAAGCTCAGGTATGAACACTGATCTATGCCCTAGCTATAACCTTGAAAGACAGCAGGGAAACAAGTATTCTCCTGAAAGTGCTCCATTGAGAGATTCATCTTTGCCAATCCATGATATTGAACCCATGCTTGTTGAAGAAGGGGGAATGATTGCAGATGAAGAATGTGTTTATATGGATTGCTCTCTGTCCAAACTCCTTTGGTGATTTTCTGTTATAAAGTACAGCAACCATCACAAAGAAATACAAACTTGTTCTTTAATCTACTCAGAAAAGGTCCTGAGTAAGATTTCTAGCCACACAGTAGGAAGCAAGCCAGCTAAGGGGTTTCAGCTGGGTAACTGCTAGCAATTGAGCCTTACCTAATTGCTTGTGAGCTAGAAGAGAATCACTTCTGAATCTATGTGGGAAGATATAAGAAGTTAACCTGAAAAGAACAGTTTTTTTTCTCTTTGTAGCTTTTGGTTTGTTGTTTGATACTTGCTAAGAGGATATTAGCTAAGCCTACAGAAAAAGACCAGTTTGTTATCAACCAGGTCTTATTTCTTTTGCTTTTGATTGCCTGATAAGTTAAAAATGTTGTTTTCCTTATTTTGTTTTTCCAAGTTTAACACTGAAAGCAAGTAACCTGATTTATGTGCTACCAAGCATATCTGTGTTGGGAGAAATAACCCCATAAATAAATATCTTATTGGCTTTAACACTTGAGCACAACTAAATTATTGTCAGCAGCTGTGTCTGGTGTGAATGAACTACATTGCCCACAATCCCTTGCAAATCATATAGATATATGCACTTGCCAAGACTGTGAAGATTCTCACCCAGGCAGCTGTCTGACAACGCTTCCTTTAGATCTAGAGAACAGAGCCAATCCTGACTCTGGAAATAGGGGAGAAGGGTCCCTAGGGAGATCATTTTGAATTTCTCCCACTGTAGGTACTTGTTCAGTTCTCTGAGGTCCAGAATGGGCCTGTATCCCCCTGTTTTCTTTGGAATCAGAAAGTATGGAGAATAAAAGCCCATTCCCTGCTGGGATGATGGAATCTCTTCTATTGCACCCTACAATCGAAGAGAGGTGACCTCTTGTAGAAAAAGAGCAGGGAGAGGGGGTTGAGAGCGGAACTCTCAGAGAAGTCTGGGGGAGTACGCTTTGTAGATGAAGCTTGTACCCCTCCCGTATTATGGATAACATCCACTGCTCTGATGTGATGAGATGCCACCTGTGGACAAAGTGACAGAGTCTGCCGGGAATGTGGATGGGATCTGGACTCTCCAGAGGCAGGACAGCTATGTTCTCTAGAAAGGAGTTAAAGACCTGGAGTAGTCTGGGTCTGCTGAGGTGATTGGGACTTAGGAATCTGAGCTTTCTGTTGCTGCTGTGGTAGTTGTTGCCCCTTCTGAGGAGCATGATGCTGACACGGAACATCAGAGTTATAAGAAGAATAGTACTTATTATTATTGAAAAAAACTTTCTTTGCCGCTTTTTTCCTAGCTGGGTTGGCAGTAGATCTCGATAGCCTATTGAGGGTAGTGTTCTCAGATTCTAACTGAGAGGCCTTATCCTGCCAATCTTTGCCAAAAAGGTTTTCCCATTGTTCAAGATCCGATGCTTGAAGCCAAGCAATCCTGCATGCACCAATACAGATGGATGAAGTCCTGCTAATGCACTCAAAACAGTCAAAAGTTGCTCTGTTAAACTTTGAAACAGTCTGAGCATGCTTTACAAGGGTGAGATAATCTGCTCTCATCATTGGGGAGAAGAGCCGCCAATAACTCCAAATCCTTAGCCACTTCTCTAAGGAGCATACCCATATAGAGTATGTAGGAACTAATCCTGGCCGATAGCACGGAGGCCTGAAAACAACGTTGACCAAAGGCATCGAGGGTTCTCTATTCCCTACCCGGAGGGTTCGAGGAATGTGTCTTAGCACTCTTTATTCGATGTATTGCTGATTCCACTACCATGGAATGATGCGGCAATTGCGTCTTTTGGAAACCAGGACACTCAAGTACCCAGTACATGGTATCAAGTCGCTGGGTATGGGGAGAAACGCTCCCACATACAAAGCATAAGGTCGTGAAGTATCCAGTGGATAAGGAGCATAGCAGCCTCCTTCGGAGCTGTAGGGTATTGAAGAATTTTGAGTTATTCAGCCCTAGGCTCTTTCTCCGATGTCACTGTTATGAACAGACCCCTAGCAACATTGCTGATAAAGTCTTGAAAAGACGTCTCTGGTAGGGAAACGCGACGACGTGGAGACAGAGATGGGTCTTCTGGGACAGTTCTCATGTCTCGGGTATCGACCGATTCATCATCCGATGAATCGGAACCCAAAGACTCAAAGTATCGACGGGCAGGGTGTTCCCGCTCTGTGCGAACTTGGTACTGATCGAAACTGGTAGTTGAAGCCTGTGCTGTCGAAACCTCGGTACCGGAAACGGATTCAAGGGCAGGCATGGGAGGTAGCGTAGAAAGTGACCAAAAAAAAAAAAAAATTGATGCAGGTTGAATCAGTACCGAAGCCAGTACTGATGTCTGCAGAACCAACTGTAAGGGTTTTACTGGTATCGAGGCCACCAGTAAGTCTGCTAAGCTCCGCTCGATGGTCAGGATACCTTGATCCTGGAGCCTGCCGATGCTTGGGTATCGGCACTGGAATTGTGGGCCACGATCCCCAAGCATGGTATCAGGAGCTCTCTGGAGGTGGAGGCCTCGGGAGCAACTGGGACACCATCAAGGCTTTGGAGGGAAGGTCCTCTCGCCGGGGTTGTTTGGCCAGGGCGTCCACCCTCTAGGGCAACGCCAGAGGCATCTCGATGCTTAGAAGGAGATCTACCCTTAGAGGGCTGGCCAGTTTTCCATGAAGACTTAGGTTTCGATACCTGAGATCCTTGGGAGGAAGATGAAGCTCTTGATGACGTTGATGCTAAAGATACTGCATAGCAGGCAAAGAGGATGCCCAGCATTGCAGCTTGATTCTGTAGGCCTCTCTGTCATCTTCCTACAGAGAAGACATTCTGACGGCTGATGATATGGTCCTAAGCATTTTAGACACCAGTCATGAGTGTCTGTAGCCGAAATGATACAGCCACATTTGGAACACTTCTTAAAACCACTGGATGATTTTTCCATTGTGTCTGTAACAAAATGGAAGGCCTAAGACTAAGACGGCATCGATGCGCCTGAAGAAAAGAAATAATTATTTTCTTCACAATTTTTTTTTTAAAAGAAAGAAAGAAAGCACCGACAGAGGTCAGTACCAACGTCAACGGGAAGACAGACGCGAACCATAAAAAAATTTAAAAAAAAAAAAACCACGAATTTTCTGCGGTGACAGGAATTGTTTCTTGTCGGCTCTGCGGAAAACAAAGGACTGATGAGGGATAGCTGGAGAGGAGGGAGAGCTGGAAAGGTGGTAAGACAGCTACGCAGGCACAGTGGGATGCTCCCAAAGACTTTCCTTTAGGATGTTGGAAGGAATTAAAAACATTTCTGTTCATACATTACAATAACCCTAATCCCACCTCCATCTAGCTCCCATATTCCAACATGATATCAGAAACACAACACAGATACACACCAAACCAACCATAATCCCAACACCCACTCAGTTATGACTGATACCACCTACCACTGCTTTAACCCGCTCTATACAGGCTGAAACCCACTCGCTTTCACCTTGATACCCAGAATGTTCTATATACAAGGTGTGACAAAAAAGAAACGAGACTGTCCCATAAATGTTTTATTACAAAATCTACAGAGAAATTACGCATTGTCCCCTTCAAAGTAATCCCCCCCAGAGTTAATGCACTTCTGCATTCGCTTCTGCCACATACAGAAGTACTCGGTAAAGTCCTCCTCCTTGCGGTCCCTCAGTTCCCTCGTCACAGTGGCCTTGATCTCGTCTACAGAGGCGAAATTAGTTCCTTTGAGCACAGTCTTCAGCCTGGGGAAGAGCCAGAAGTCGCATTGTGCAAGATCTGGGGAATAAGGAGCGTGGTCGAGAGCTGTGATCTGTTTTTTTTTTTTTTTTATGAATTTCTACAATACATATCAAGAATACATCTTGAAACAGAAACTGAAAAGGGCGAAGCAAAACATAGCAGACCCATGCAATCCAACAAAAAGGAAAAAAATCAAAACGCCCGACCCACTCTAGCCCTCAAAACAGAGAGGATACCAATAGTGAAAAAGATACAACCAATACTGATCTGTTTGTTGGCCAAGAATTGCCTCACACTGACCACAGTGTGTGCGGATGCGTTGTCATGGTGGAGCAGCCACGACTTCTCTCCACAGAGCCTGCCTGCTGTGCCGAACTCGATCATGGAGGCGATTGAGGATCTGCTGGTAGACGTGCTGGTTGACTGTCTTGACCCTCAGGCACAAACTCATGATGGACCACTCCTTTTGGTCGAAGAATGCGATCAGCATGACCTTGATCCTTGATTTGGACATGCGCGCCTTCTAGGGTCTGGGTGACAGTCAAGGCTTCCACTGCAGGCTCTGTCTCTTGCTTTCAGGATCATACTGGAAGACCCAAGTCTCGTCTCCTGTGGTGACTCGGCCAATGAACTCTGGATCTTCTCCGATCTTCCCTAGCAAGTCTCGACAAACATTGACCCGGTGCTCCTTCTGGTCATCCGATAAAAACTTGGGCACCATCTTGGCGCACATCTTCCACATCCCCAGCTCCAGCACCAAGATGGTCCGCACTGATTCCCTGTTCAGGCTGAGCTCCTCAGCTATCATCCGTACCATCAATCTGCGATCACTCCCCACCAGCTAGTTCACTCTCTCAATGTTCTCAGCCGTCTTTGTCGTGGAAGGCCGTCCTGACTTGGGGTCATCCTCCACCTCCTTGCTGCCAGTCTTGAAGAGTTTGTGCTACTTGAAGACTCGCGGCCTTGACATTGCATCTTCTCCATAAGCCTTTTGGAGAAGTTGGAGACACTCAGCTGGGCCCTTCTCCAACTTAACCAGAAATTTTAAGTTGAATCTTTGCTCCATATTTCTGCCACCTCCAGTTGCGTGACAAAGCGATGGAGCAGTGTGCTACAAAAAAACCTGAAAAAGAAAAACCAGAGTGAGAGAGATGAAAAATATTATAGCAGAATAGTTGTGAGATGTTGAAACAACACAGTGACATAAACAGTTAGCCAATTGGCATTGAGTCATGGGCATGGCTGCCACAGTCTCGTTTCTTTTTTGTCATACCGCATATATTGGAGAGTTCATTGTAAATAGTTATTACTTTAAACTGCTTATTGTAAACAGTTCTCTGTTTCAATTATGTTTGATGTATTATTTAGCTGTATTTAGCTGTATTTATATCCCGCTTTTCACCGGGTCAAAGCGGTCAATTGGGAGATACATTTAACACGAGGGGATATTACACACATACGCTAATACTTACAGGGAACATGGGCAATGGAGGGTTAAGTGGCTTGCCCAAGACCACAAGGAGTGCCTATAGGACTAGAAATCCCAGACCCTCCGGCCTGAGATTGCTGTCCCCAGGTGGGACTTGAACCCCCGGCCCTCCGGCCTGAAGTACCTTGTCCTAACCACTAGGCCACTCCTCCCTGTTGTTACATTGTAAACCGCACCTGATCTTTGGAAGGGGCGGTATAGAAAAATGTCCAAATAAATAAATCTAACATGAAGCATAAAAAGGAAGGAAGGAGTGGGTATTCTTTTCTCCTCACTTGGTATTTGATGTGAAATGGGAAGAGAAGGATAGGGAAGATCACTTCCTTATGCTTCAGAGGGGAGTTTAGGGGACATAAGCTGACAATAGTAAATGTATATGCCCCCACCGAGGGCCAGGGGGACTTTTTTGATGCATTGACTACCAAGATAAGGGATTCTGGGGTGGGCCAAGTGATTCTTAGGGGGAGACTTCAATATGATCAGTCATCCCCTTTTGGGTACCTCCAAGGGGTGGGCAAGGAGTTCTAAGTCAGGATGGAGGAAAAGAGGGAACCTTAATGATAACCTTAAATTGGTGGATGTGTGGGGACAGAAATCCTAAGGGGAGGGATTTCACTTTCTATTCAGGAGTGCATGATTCTTATTTCCACATAGTCTTTTGGTGGAGAAAGGGTTACTACAGGGAGTAAGCAAATGTGGTATAGGTGAAATAACTTGGTCAGATCATACGCCCATATAGTGTGATTTCATGCTGGATCCAGGGCATAAGGGGTTTAAAGTTCTGCAGACTTAATGAGGCTCTGCTGGATGATGTTGAGATTCAGTGACAGGTGCAGAGGGAAATACAGGAATATTTGCAACTAAATGAAACCAGAGAGATTCATCCAGGGACCTTGTGGGAAGGGCTTAAGCCGGGGGGGGGGGGGGGGGGTAAGTTAACAGCTATAGGGAGTTTTAAGAAAAAACGTAGGAAGCAGTTGAAGGAGACACTTGGTGCTTCAACTGAGAAGTATACTCTGAACTTAACCACAACCACCATCATAAACTGAAAACTATACTCTGAAGATTTAAATGCCAAACACCCCTTGACGCCTTCCCTGTAAACTACCTAATCCCTACCATGTAACCTCCTATCCTTCCCCCTTCTTTCCTTCCCTTATAAGCTCATTTAAGTCCCTACGTATTACAGTTCACATGTTATATGTAAAGTTGTTCAGTTTTATTGTGTGTTATATTAACCTTGTTCTCTGGAAAGTTCTGCTCTGTTTAATGTAACCGCCTTCATCTTTGGAAAAGCGCTATATAAGCCTTTCAAATAAAATAAATAAATAAAATTGCCCGCTTGGAAGGGCAAGATAAGCAAGGGATATTGGGGAAGGACGAGAAAGCTCAATTGTTAGAGGAAAGGGCCTAACTGCAAAGGATACTGACGGATGAGGTCAGTGGCAGCACAAGGGTTCCTGCTGCCCTAGGCAGACCCTTCGTGCCGCCGCCCCCCCAAAAGACAGCGTCTCTGTCCAGCCCTCCATGCTCCCCACCTTGTGCTGAAATAGTGGTGGCTCTACTGCCACTTCAGGATTGCATCGGGCCTTAAAGTGCCCACGTGCATGTGTGCTCGTGGCTCCCCTTCTCTGATGCAACTTTCTTGGTGGGCAGGCAGGAACTGCGTGTTTGTGTGAGAGCATTTTAAAGCTTGCCATAATACTTAAGCAGCAGTTTGGCTGCTGCTTCCTAGGGGATGAGTTAACGATGCAACTCACCAGGGTCTGCTGCCCTAGGCGACTGCCTAGTGGCCCTGGATGAGGTGAGTCGTGCCATGGCGATGTTAAAACAAAAGCATTTTGAGCAGGTTAATAAAGGCTCCAAGCTGCTGGCTTCAAAGTTGAAGTTCCTTCGCACCCAGAATGCTATTTTCAAAATTAAAAATAGAGAGGGAGTGGAGATAAATCATAGGGTGGGTATTGAAGACTGTTTTTTGAAATTCTATATAAAGTTGTTTCAGCCAGAATATGAAGCTGCAGAGGGAGAAATCTCCCAGTACTTGGAAGGGACAGACCTCCCGTGAGGGCAGGAGACTCTGGGGCTTTTGAATAGAGCAATATCTGCCCATGATGTTTTGTTGGCTATCCATTTGATGCCGGGTGATAAGGCACCAGGATGTACAATAGTGCTAGAAGATGTAAGTTTACCTGGAACTCTGAGGGAAGCAGGGGTGACTATTTTGCCAAAGGACGGTAAGAACCCCATGCTTTGTAGCTCCTATAGGCCGATCTCCCTGCTGGGTACAGATTTTAAGACCACGTTAAGATCTTGGCCATAAGGCTACTGCCCAAGATGGGGGAGATGTTCTACTCCGATAAGGCGGATTTGTACCAGGGGGCAGGTGATGAATAATGTCAGAACCCTTAATTTTATTAGGGTAATCCAGTGGGGCAGGGCGCCCCGGAGTACTCCTCACAACTGATCCTGAGAAGGCCTTTGATAGGCTATACTGGTCTTTTATGTTTCAGGTGTTAGAAAAAAATGGGGTTGGGGGGGCAATTTCCTAACCTGGATGCAGGAGATAGATAGATAGATAAATATTTCCTATCTATCTATAAAACATATATATGCTGAGCCCAAGCACCTCTAAAGATAAATGGAAGTTACACAGAGTCCTTCGAGCTTCATCGCGGGGCGCAACAAGGTTGTCCACTGTTGCCATTACTTTTTGTCTTGACAATGGAGCTGTTGGCACAGCAGATGAGGGAGAATGGAGAGTTGAAGGGTGTGAAAGTGGAAGATCATAGCCATAAACTTGTGCTCTTCGCAGATGACATTCTTTTTTGTGACCAGTCTGGAAAGATCACTGCAGGTGCTTATGGGGGAACTTGGAGTGGAGGAGTGGCCTAGTGGTTGTGGCAAGGTACTTCAGGCTGGAAGGTCGGGGGTTCTAATCCCACTAGAGGACAGCAATCTTGAGCCGGAAGAACTGGGGTTTCTAGTCCCACAGGTGCTCCTTGTGGTCTTGGGCAAGCCACTTAACCCTCCATAGCCCATGTTCCCTGTAAAATAGTTATCTCCAAGTTATAATGCCCTGTTCAGTTTGTTCAATGTAAACCGCACTGATGCAGAATAGCGCGGTATATAAGAGAATATAAATAAATAACTTATAAGTTTTGACAGAGTGTCTGGAGTCAAGGTGAGTACCACCAAATCAGAGACATTGAATTTATCATGTCCAGCTGGCCTGCTGAAGGACCTTAAGCAATCTTTTTCATTTAAGTGGACTACGATGATGACAAAGTATTTGGGAAGTCACTTGGTAGAGGATGGGAAAAAAGCACACCATAATTTGTCTGAAAACTCAACAAAAATAAAGGATAGGGATGGGAGGACGACTCAGATTTTCATGATTTGGTAGGATAGCCAGCATTAAGATGATGGTGTTACCCCAGTTCCTCTATTTGTTTGGGATTCTACCTCTGGAAATACCAGATACATACTTTAGAAAACTTCACACAACTTCACACACTAATCTTTAGGTCATATGGGGGAAGAAGAGAAAAACAGTGGCCGAAGCAATTTTGCACCAATTGAGAGAGAGGGGAGGCTTAGGTGTTCCAAATTTTCAATATTACTATGAGGCAGCCCTACTGTGGGCAGTGAAGAAGTTGGGAGAGGTGACTGAGTTAAACTGGAGCAATTGGAGAGATACCACATGGGATGCAAGCATGGCTTCTGGGGCAGCGGGTTAGCGAATCCCTATACAACTGATACCTTAAAGGTATGGGCAGGGGCAGCCCAAGGGGGGTGCGGGGCCATGTGCGGAGACTCGGTGCGGGGCCTCATTTGCATAAGTGGCCTTATTTGCATAAATATTTGCATAATGTTACTATACACTAAAGCACAGTTACTTACCTGTAACAGGTGATCTCTGGGAACAGCAGGAATAAGTCTTCACATATGGGTACGTCGGTACCAACGGAGTCTGCGCGGGAACGCTCCCCAGCGTCCAATCAGAACGCTTTTGGAAGCATCCCAACACGCCTGCGTGCTGCCTTCCCGCCTTTCCCAACTGTCTCTCCTCAGTTAAGTTTTAAAGCTGAGACAAAGAGAGAGAGAGAGAAAGGGAAAGATAGAGATAGAAAAATGCAACTCCTAGGGGAGGTGGGTGGGTTGTGAAGACTTATTCCTGCTGTTCCCAGAGATCACCTGTTACAGGCAAGTAACTGTGCTATCTCCAGGAAGAAGCAGGAATGAGTCTTCACATATGGGGATTCCCAAGCTGAGATGCCTGGGGGAGTCCCAGCAGGTTGCGAATTTGAGAGCCATGATATTTTACCGAAACCCCAGGCATCCTAGGGATGGAGGGTAGGAGTTGAATTAAAAAGATGTGCTGTGGAACAGCAGGACCAAACAGGATGCCTAGAGAGGAGTGTCTGTGCAGGTGATACTTAGTGGTAATATTGGGAACAATAAACCAACCTGGACCTCACCTGGTGATATTGTAAAGGGGTATATATGGAGGTTCATGGGGATTTGTGGATATGAACCAATAGAATATCCCCAGGGAGTACCTCAATGCAAGGAGAGGTAGATAACTGTACAAAAAAACAGGTTGCGGTCAGAACCCTTAGGGTGAAAAGAAACAAACCCAGTGGAACTGGGGTAGTTCAATGAGGTAGGACTTTGCGGAAAACGCAGAAGTCCCTATTAGATAAAAACTGAAGCTCTTTTGACTTTAAAGGGACAAAGTTCTTATAGGAGAAGGGAGCTTTAAAGATCCCTATATCCGATAACAAAGAGGAGTGATGAGGCAGTGTAGCCTCTCATCTTCTGAAGAGTCAGAAAGTCCCTCCTAATTGGAAAGGAAGTATATGGAGGGCTTCAGGTGTACCTAAACTGAAAGGCCTGGTACAAAAAACTCCTCAACTACTAAAGGAAGCGGTTGATTGTGGAGAACCCTAAGTATGCTGGGACAGCATGGAAAGGGATAGAGAGTATCTGTCGAGTCCGTAGGGAAATATATATATATATATGTATCAGTATATATATATATATATATATATATATATATATAAGCAGACAGATGGAAATAGTATATAGAGATATATCTACCCACTATCCTATATTGCGAAGCATATATATAGATAGATAGGGAAATAGAGATACATCCCTCATATATGTATATAAACAATATATATATAGATATATATGAGCATAGACATGCAGATGTCCATATACATGCAAATATACATATATATATATATATATACACATACATATATACACACACATACACATACATATATATATATATATATATATATATATATATACACATACCCATGTCCGCACGTAGGGTATGTGGAGAGAGAAAGATTTATCTAACCACAAGAAGGGGGGTTCCTGCTTGGGAAGATAGTTAGAGAATCTGTACTTCCTGGGAATGGATAGGAAGCCCAGGGAGTTCTCTCACTGGCAAGAGAAGTCTAAAGTCCTCTATGAACTGTAGTTCAGGGACAACAGGAATATGCAGAGCATGTTGTAAATCTGCATATAGTAAGTCTGAATCCTTCCATAACTCCAGCAGGTAGCTGGAGAAAAGATGCAATAAAAATACCATATGTACCCCTCCATGAGGGTAAAAAGGGTATGGTGCATTCTTGTGCTCAACATGGATTACGCCATGAAGAGTTGAGGATGGAAGGAAAAGACAAGACAAGGATTGTCTATACTGATAGAAAAACCCATCCCTGGTGAAGGGGTCCCCTGGAGATGTGAAGCAACCCAGGGAAAGCACAGTTACTTACCTGTAACAGGTGATCTCTGGGAACAGCAGAAATTAGTCTTCACATATGGGTATTGTCGGTACCGACGGAGCCTGCGCGGGAACGCTCCCCAGCGTCCAAAAGGCAAGCATTTGGGAGCATTCCACAGCGCCTGCGCACTGCCTTCCCACCTTTCCCAACCGTCTCTCTCCAGTTCGAGTTTTAAAGCTGAGACAAAGAGAGAGAGAGAGGAAAGGAAAGATAGATAGAGAGATACAACTCCTAGGGGAGGTGGGAGGGTTGTGAAGACTAATTCCTGCTGTTCCCAGAGATCACCTGTTACAGGTAAGTAACTGTGCTATCTCCAGGAACAAGCAGGAATGAGTCTTCACATATGGGGACTCCCCAGCTAGAGATGCCTGGGAGATCACCCAGATTGTTAGTCCCTAGAGGGCTCCATCTCCACCTATGAATCTCAGGCATCCAGTCAGGGATGGAGGGCAGGAGTTGATTAGGTATGGAACAGGTGCTTGAGAACAGCCTGACCAAACAAGGCATCCCGGCGGGAATCCTTGTCCAAGCAGTAATGGGCTGTGAAGGTATGAACCGAGGCCCAGGTGGCGGCTCGACAGATTTGGTCGATGGACACAGAGTTTAGATGAGCCATAGAGGCTGCCATGGCCCTCACATTGTGAGCTGTGACATGGCCTTCAAGAGAAAGATTCTTACTCTGGTAGGCGAAGGAAATACAATGAGCAATCCAATTGGACAGATTTCTCTTAGAGACTGGAAGTCCTAAATGGGAAGGATCAAAACCAACAAAAAGTTGAGAGGACTTTCTATGTTGCTGTGTTCTTTGTAAATAGAAAGCAAGTGCCCTTTTGCAATTCAGGGTATGAAGGCTCCTCTCTGCACTTGATGCATGAGGTCCTGGAAAGAAGACAGGTAAATATACCTCCTGGTTCAGATGAAAAGGTGAGACCACTTTAGGCATAAAGTGTGGATTAGTTCTGAGAACTACCTTGTCATGATGGAACCTTGTATAAGGAGGATTAGCCACTAGAGCTTGCAACTCACTGATACGGCGAGCTGAAGTGAGTGCAATGAGAAAAATAACATTCCAGGAAAGGAATTTCAAGGAGGTAGTGGCTAAGGGTTCAAAGGGTGGCTTCATAAGCTGGCCAAGAACCAGATTTAAGTCCCATGCCACTGGGGGTGGTCTAATGGGAGGTTTAGTTAAAAGGAGGCCTCTCATGAATCTTGCTATAAGAGGATGAGAGGAAATAGGTTGTCCATTAAGAGGCTTCCGGGATGCTGCAATAGCACTCAAATGGACCCTGATTGAATTTGTTTTAAGGCCTGCATTAGATAAATGCAGCAAATAGTCCAGTAACGAATTCAAAGATATTGCAGAAGGGTTAAGACCATTTTTTGCACACCAAATGGAAAACCTTTTCCATTTAAAAGCATAAGAGCGTCTGGTAGAAGGCTTTCTGGAAGCATGAAGGATATCCTTCACTTGCTGAGAAAGGTGTAAATCTTGAAGGTCTAGGCCTTCAGCAACCAGGCCCTGAGATGAAGAGACTGAGGATTTGGATGCCACAGGGTTCCCTCCTCTTGGGAGAGAAGATCTGGAGCAGACCCCAGGTCCAGGGAGGGAGCTTGAGAGAGATGCAGAAGTAGAGGGTACCACACTTGGCGTGGCCAATGTGGTGCTATGAGGATCATAGACCCCTTGTCTCTCTGAAGCTTGAATAGAGTCTTGGGGATTAGGGGAATAGGTGGAAAGGCATAGAGGAAGTCTTGCCCCCAGTGAAGGAGGAAGGCATCCCTGGCCTGAACTCCCTGACATGGAATCCTGGAACAAAACCGGGGAAGTTTGGCATTCCACGGACTTGCAAATAGGTCTATGTCTGGGGTACCCCAAATCCGGAAGATCCTGGCTACCTGGTCCCCATGGAGGGACCATTCGTGTGGAAGCAGAACTCGACTGAGTCTGTCTGCCCAAGAGTTTTGAACCCCTGGAAGATACACTGCCATGAGATGGATTTGATGCTCTCTGGCGAAGGCCCACAATCTCAGAGCTTCGTTGCAGAGCGACAGAGAGCCTGTCCCCCCCTGCTTGTTCACATAGAACATGGCTACCTGATTGTCCGTATGGATGAGGACTGTCTTGTAGCTGAGCAGGGTGTGAAATACTCTGAGAGCCAAGAAGATTGCTCTGAGCTCTAAGAGGTTGATATGAAGAGATGTCTTCTGTGGAGACCAGATGCCCTGAGTGGAGAGGTCTTGGAGATGAGCTCCCCAGCCCTTTGGAGAGGCATCTGTTGTAAGGGTTGCTTGGGGTAGCACCTGTTGAAAGGGGGATCCCAACAACAGATTTTGAGTGGACTTCAACCAGTGGAGGGACCAAAAGAGGCGACTGGAGGTTGCTATTTGGTCTGACAGGCAACCTGATGCCTGGGTCCACTGAGCTGCCCTCATGTGAAGGCGAGCATAAGGAACCACATGCACTGTGGAAGCCATGTGGCCTAAGAGTTGCAACATCTCTCGAGCAGTTAAATGGGATTTTAACTGAATCTGGGAGGCTAACTGCACTAGGCGTAGGCAACGGGCCTGGGGAAGATAGGCCCTTGCAGTTGTGGTATCCAGTAAGGCCCCTATGAACTCTAGAGACTGAGTAGGGGTGAGATGGGATTTTGAAATGTTGATTACCAATCCCAGATACTGAAGAACACGCCTTGTGCAGGCCAGGGAAGTCTGGGCCTCTGACTGGGATGGAGCTCGAATGAGCCAGTCGTCCAGATATGGGAATACAAATATCCCTAGAGTGCGTAAAAATGCAGCTACCACTGCCATGCATTTTGTGAACACTCTTGGCGCAGAGGACAGACCGAAAGAAAGCACTCTGTATTGGTAGTGCTTTTCTTGGTAAAGGAACCGAAGGAACCTTCTGTGTGTTGGATGGATGAGGACATGGGTGTACGCATCCTTGAGGTCTAGAGAACAAAGCCAGTCCTGACTCTGGAGGTATGGAAGGAGAGTACCAAGAGAAATCATCTTGAATTTCTCCTTGCATAGAAACTTGTTCAACTCTCTGAGATCTAGGATGGGTCTGTAGCCCCCTGTTTTCTTTGGGATGAGAAAATAGGGGGAGTAGAACCCTGAGCCCTGTTGAAGAAGGGGTACTTCTTCTATTGCCCCTTGGGCAAGAAGGGTAGCAATCTCCTGACCTAGAAGGGCGAGAAGAGATGTTGGAGAGTTGAACTGTTTCACCATGGTGTGAGGAGGAATGTTTAAGAAATGTAGCTTATATCCCTCCCTTATAATGGAGAGGGTCCAGTGCTCTGCTGTGATTTGTTCCCATCTGGGAGCAAAGTGAGCTAACCTTCCTGGGATGGTGAGAGGCTCTGGATGTTCTAGAGCCAGAAATGCTAAGTTCTCTAGTGGAAAGTCAAAGGCCCTGAGGAGGCTGAGGCTGTTGGGCCGTAGCAGTCCTCGCAGCCTGAGGCTAGGCCTGTTTTGGTTGTTGCTGTCTCTTTGTAGCAAAACGACCCTGAGAAGAGGCATGAGCATAACCAGAAGAAAATTTCCCTTTTTTTGGGAAAGATCCTTTCTTGAATAACCTCTTCTTGAAAGGAGTAATAGTAGACTTTGAAAGTCTATCTAAAGCAGAATTTTCAGCATCCATCTGGGTGGCTTTTGCTTGCCAATCTTTGCCAAACAGGTTTTCCCCTGTACAGGGAAGGTTGCCCAGACCATCTTGTACCCAGGATTCCAAATCAGAGGCTTGTAACCAAGCTACTCTGCGTGCACCTATGGCAATAGCCGAAGCTCTACTGGCACCCTCAAAGGAGTCAAAGGCTGCACGATTGGAAATCTTTGATACATCCTGAGCATGTTTAAGCTAGGTAATATATTCTTCTCTCTTATCTTCTGACATAAAAGGAGATAAGGTGTGTAGATGGTCTGTAACCTCTTTTAGAAACATACCCATATAGAGACTATAGGAGTTGATTCTGGCACAAGCATACTGGCCTGGAAGATTTTCCTGCCAAAAGCATCTAAGGTTCTGCATTCTCTTCCTGGAGGAGCAGAAGTGTCTTTTTGTGCTCTTGATTTTTTTCATAGCAGACTCTACCACAATAGAGTGGTGAGGAAGCTGAGTCTTATGAAATCCAGGACAAGGAGGAACACGATACATGGTGTCCAACCTACGAGAAAAGGGAGAGGTGGTAAGAGGAGTTTCCCATATACCTAACATGTGGTCATAAAGAATCTCATGTATTGGTAAAATGGCTGACTCTTTAGAAGCCTTAGGATATTGAAGAATATCCAATTTTTTAGCTCTGGGCTCAGTTTCAGAGGCTACTGCAATGGACAGGCCTCTGGCCACCTCCCTGATGAAGTCCTGGAAAGACAAGTCCTCAGGAGGAGACATTCTCCTTTTTGGAGAAGAGGGTTCCTGAGGACAAATCTCCGATGCTTCGATGGAAACCTCTGATGCATCAGATTCATCAGAGGAATCGAAGTATCGACTGTCTGGATGCTCTCGCAGAGCCTGATACGAGTACCGAGGGGTATCGATATCGGGAGTCATTGGTACCGAATCGGTACTAACAGGCATCACTGGATACCGTATCGCTGCTTTCGAAGCTGACGTCGATGCAAGCGGTACTGGTATCGGAACCGGAGCTGGATCCAGAACCGGAATCGGTATCGACAACGGGGCTTGTTGTTGTACCGAGGGCGTCGCAGCTTGTATGAAGGCCGTAATGGCACGCTGCATGGTCAGAATATTCTGATCCATCGACGCCACCAATGTCTGGATGTCGGTACCGGGAACTGCCGGTACCCCAGAACATTGTAACAGGTGATCAGTCGAGGCCGTGCCATCAATGTCAACCTGTGACCCCATAGATAATGCTTTGAAAGACGGAGCCTCCCGCTGGGGTAATTTTGCCGGTGTGGATTCCTCAATAGTAATGTCGAGAACATCTCGATACTTAGAGGGAGATGTACCCTTTGAGGACCGACTGGACTTAAGTTTTGTTACCTGAGATCCATGGGATGAAGAAGCAGCCCTGGAAGACGTCGATGCCACCGAAGCTGCATCGGAGGGAAACAGGGTACTGAGCTTGGCTGCCCGATTCTGTAACCCTCTTTTAGACATCATGGAGCAGGACTCACAATCATAAAACATGCCATACTGGGTCAGACCGAGGTCCATCAAGCCCAGTATCCTGTTTCCAACGGTGGCCAATCTAGGTCATACGTACCTAGCAATATCCCCAAAAGACACAGGTTCCACAATGCTTGTACTGGGTCAAGCATTGATATCCTGGGTCCCTTTTTAATAGTGGTTTATGGACCTTTCCTCCAGGAACTTGTCCAAACCTTTTTTAAACCCAGCTATACTAACAGCCCTTACTACATCCTCCGGTAACAGATTCCAGAGTTTGATTACACGTTGAGTGAAAAAATATTTTCTCTTATTTGTCTTAAATAGTTTACCCTGCAGCTTCATTACATGTCCCCTAGTCTTTCTATACTCTGATAGCGTAAACAATTGATCCACGTTTATCCGTTCCACTCCATTCATTAATTTATAGACCTCTATCATATCTCCCCTCAGCCGTCTCTTCCCCAGGCTAAAGAGCCCTAACCTTCTTAGCCTCTCTTCATAGGAGTAGCCTTCCATCCCCTTCACCAATTTGGTGGCTCTTCTCTGTACTTTTTCTAATAACGCTATGTCCTTTTTAAGATACGGTGACCAGAATTGCACACAATATTCAAGGTGCGGTCGTACCATGGAGCGATACAGAGGCATTATAACATCCTTTGTTTTATTCTCCATCCCTTTCCTTATGATACCTAGCATTATTCTCCATCCCTTTCCTTATGATACCTAGCATTCTATTTGCTTTCTTGGCCGCCGCTGCACACTGGGCGGAGGGTTTTAACATGTTATCCACAATGACTCCTAAATCTTTTTCCTGGGTGGTGGTTTCTAATGTGGAGCCTTGCATCGTGTAACTATAGTGTGGGTTGTTCTTTCCTAGGTGCATAACTTTGCACTTGTCCACATTAAATTTCATCTGCCATTTGGATGCCCAGTCTTCCAATTTATCCAGATCCTCCTGCAGTTTTCCACAATCCTCTTGGGTTTTAACAACTTTAAACTGTTTTGTGTCATCTGCAAATTTGATAACCTCACTAGTTATTCCACTTTCCATGTCATTTATGAATATGTCAAAAAGCAGCGGACCCAGTACAGATCCCTGGGGTACTCCACTATTCACCTTTTTCCATTGGGAATATTGGCCATTTAGCCCTACCCTCTGCTTTCTATCTTTTAACCAGTTCCCGATCCACAATAGTACACTGCCTCCTATCCCATGACTTTTTAGCTTCGCCAAAAGTCTCTGATGGGGGACTTTGTCAAAAGCTTTCTGAAAGTCCAGATACACTATATCAACCGACTCACCTTTGTCTACCTGTTTATGCACACCTTCAAAAAAAACATATCAGATTAGTAAGACAAGATCTTCCTTGTCTAAAGCCATGTTGGCTGTCTCCCATTAGGCCATGACTATCTACATGCTGTGTAATTTTGTTCTTTATGATGGTTTCTACCATTTTCCCTGGTACTGATGTCAGGCTCACCGGTCTGTAATTTCCTGTGTCACCCCTGGAACCCTTTTTAAAAATTGGTGTTACGTTGGCGACCCTCCAATCTTCAGGTATTACAGATGATTTTAATGAATGTTCACAGATTACCAATAGCAGGTCTGCAATCTCATATTTCAGTTCTTTCAACACTCTGGGATGTATACCATCCGGTCCAGGTGATTTGCTACTATTCAGTTTATCAAATAGTTGTAATATATCTTCCCGGTGTAGCGATATTTCTCTCAATTCCTCTGCAGTATCACCTTTAAATACCACTTCAGTCTTGGGTAACATCCCTACATCTTCCTCAGTAAAGACCGAAGCAAAGAATTCATTCAGTCTCTCTGCTATAGGCTTGTTTCCTCTTACTGCCCCTTTTACCCCTCTATCATCTAATGGTCCAACTGACTCTCTCACAGGCCTTTTGCTACGAATGTACTTGAAAAAGTCTTTATTTCGTGTTTTTGCTTCCGTAGCAAGTTTCTTCTCAAATTCCCGCTTTGCCTGCCTTATCAGTGCTTTGCATTTAACTTGCCAGTGCTTGTGCTGTTTCCAGTTTTCATCATTTGGCTCTTTTTTCCATTTCCTGAAGGTTGCTTTTTTGGCAGCAACAGCCTCTCTGACCTCACCTTTAAACCATGCTGGCAGTTTTTTGGACTTTCTTCCACTTTTCCTAATGCGTGGAATACAGCTGGTCTGGGCTTCGAGGATAGTATTTTTAAATAACACCCAAGCTTACTGTAAGTCTTTAACCTTTGGAACCGCTCCTTTTAGTTTTTTCCTAACTATATTCCTCATTCTATCATAGTCTCCCTTTTGAAAGTTAAAAGGTAGTACTGTGGATGCCTTTACTATCTGTCCTCCACTAATTAAATCAAACATGATCATACTATGATCACTATTGCCAAGTGGTCCCAACACCCTTATTTCTTGCACCAGATCTGGCGTTCCACTAAGGACTAGGTCCAGTATGGCTTCCCCTCTGGTCGGTTCATGAACCAGCTGCTCCAAGAAGCAGTCATTTATTCCATCTAGAAACTTTATCTCTTTAGCTTGTCCTGCTGTGACACTGACCCAGTCGATACCGGGGTAATTGAAATCACCCATTATTACTACTCTGTTGTGACTTTTGTTAGCTTCCTTGATTTCTTAGAGCATTTCATCATCCATTTGTTCATTCTGGCCAGGCGGTCGATAGTATACTCCAACTGCCATCACCTTCCCCTTCATAAATGGAATTTCAATCCATAGAGATTCTACAGCAAATTTTGTTCCCTGAAAAACTTTAATCCTTTCTGACTCAATGCCCTCTCTAACATAGAGCGCAACCCCTCCACCAATTTGATCAGCTCTATCATTACGATATAGTGTGCATCCAGGTATCACAGTGTCCCACTGGTTATCCTCCTTCCACCATGTCTCTGAGAGTGCAATCATATTTAACCTCTCATTTAGTGCTATATATTCTAACTCTCCCATCTTATTGTTTAGACTTCTAGCATTGGCATACAAGCATTTTAGAGACTGTATTTTATTCATATTAATCTGGCTATTGGTAGGCAGGGGTAATTTGGAATCTTTATGCTCTGTCTGCTCCTTACTCAAGGGCATTTGGGCTACTATACTCCCTTTTGGAACCTCACTGCTTTTGGTAGTATCCTTCAAGGATACCTTTTTGTCTGAACCATGCACTCCTGGGTGACTGTCGGCTTTCCCCTAATTTCTAGTTTAAAAGCTTCTCTATCTCTTTTTTAAAGGCTAATGCCAGCAGTCTGGTCCCATCCTGATTAAGGTGAAGCCCATCCCTTCGGAAGAGCCCCCCCTTTCCCCAGAATGTTCCCAGTTCCTAACAAATCCAAAACCCTCATCCTTGCACCATTGTCTCATCCACGCATTGAGACTCCGGAGCTCTGCCTGTCTTTTGGGTCCTGCACGTGGAACAGGAAGCATTTCGGAGAACGCTATTCTGGAAGTTCTGGATTTCAACTTCCTACCTACAAGCTTAAATTTAGCCTCCAGAACTTCCCTACCACATTTTCCTATGTCATTGGTACCAACATGTACCAAGACAGCAGACTCCTCCCCAGCACTATCTATGATCCTATCTAGGCGGTGCGTGAGGTCCGCTACCTTCGCACCAGGCAGGCATGTTACCAGGCGATCCTCACGTCCACCAGCCACCCAGCTATCACGTCCTCACGTCCACCAGCCACCCAGCTATCACGTCCACCAGCCACCCAGCTACCACATCCTCACGTCCACCAGCCACCCAGCTATCACGTCCACCAGCCACCCAGCAATCCGTGATGGAATGGTCAGGACCTAAACATTTTAGACACCAGTCATGGGTGTCTGTGACAGAAATAGTGCCACTGCACTTTGCGCACTTTTTAAACCCGGAGGCGGGCTTTTCCATGAGGAAAAAGACTGTAGGCCTAGGGCCACAGAAGAAAAGTACTGAAACAGAAAAAGTTTTTTTGTTAAGAAAGAGAAAAAAGACCGGCGGTACCGGTCCTCGAGAAGGCAGACACGCGACTAAAGAAAATAAGAAATTCTTCAGCGGTGACAGGAAACACGACCTGCTGGCTCCGCGGAAAAGAAGAACTGGAGAGAGACGGTTGGGAAAGGCGGGAAGGCAGCGCGCAGGCACTGTGGAATGCTCCCAAAAGCTTTCCTTTTGGACGCTGGGGAGCGTTACCGCGCAGGCTCCGTCGGTACCGACGATACCCATATGTGAAGACTCATTCCTGCTTGTTCCTGGAGATTTGGATAATTCTTTAGGTATTCTCTTAATTAAAGGCTTGTGTTTAATTAAGAAGCCTTTAATGGAAAAATGGTAAGGGCAGGGAGAACCCCGCAGGCATGACTAGGTAAAGCCCTTCCTAACCATCTGACATCATGTGCTCTCTAACAAGGCCCCATAGTGTAGAGCTGCTCCGAAGAGATGCAGAGAGCATGTTGCAGGTTAATTAGAAGAAAAACTGGTGTTTAAGAGCCAGTAGGTATCATGAACCATTCCGCCAAGTCTAAGGATTGGGGAAGGCTAAGGATAGAAGATAAGGTAATGTGTCTGCAACAATAGCCAGAAAAGGTTATTAAAAACCTTCTGGGACCTAGAGGTAAGGCCAGAACCATTAAAAATGGAGAACAAGCCCTGGTGGCTTGGTCGGCAAGTCAGTGGTCTAGCCAGTAAGAACCCTTGCAGTTCTAACTATTAATAGGGCAGCAGTAGAAATCTCATGTCCCAACATTGGGAAAGAAATACAGACATAAGTAGGAGTGGTAAGATTCCACTATTGTCTGAGAGCTGCCAGAAAAATTAAGAATGCATGGGGGAGACCACTTTGAAAGAAAACCTAGGGCTTAAGGAGAAGCCCTCAGTCAAGTGGTCTCACTCTTACAGACGAAATGTCTTAGTAAGAGTGGCAGAGTTGAAAAAAAGACTTACGGTGGAGTAAATCTTTGAAGTAATATGAGATATGCGGATACAGGAGCAAAGGTCAAAGGTAAAGGCAACCTTATTGACAGTTGTTACTCCTCTGAGTAGTCCAGAGGATGAGGAGTAACTGCATAAACCTGTAGAGCATAATCAACTTAAGAAGCTCATGGAGCTGATAGTTAGGATGTCCCCCTAAGAGGGACATATGTAAAGTTAGGATGGAATTGATGTAGATACTTGTAGTGGTAGGAAGCAAACTACAGGATCCAAACCTCAAACAGGAAAAAGGATTCAGGTTAGAGTCTACTAGCAACCCTGCGGCTGCTGGGTTTGCTGAACCCGTTGAGGTTGTGATTTCCTGAGCCTGGTTGATTTGTTTCCCTTGCCTGGGAGGATCTGCATGATGGGTAGAAGATGGATAAAACCTTCTCCCATTAAGGGAACAAAGCTTATTAGCAGACTTTCTACAAACTGGGATAGAGGAAGGCATAGACAAGCCTCTGAAAGCAATAGTGTCAGTGGTTAACTGAGCAGCCTGGAGTAAAGTCTCTTTATTAAAGAGATTCTCTCCAGTGCAAGGAGCATTTCCCAGTTTATCTTGTAGAGATTTGTCCAAGTCTGAAGCTTGGAGCCAGGCTCTACGTCGTGCTCCTATGGCTATAGCAGACGTTCTGCTAACAGACTCGAAGGATTCTAGGGAAGCACAAGTAAGGAACTTAGAAATATTTTGAGCATGACTGACTAACATAGAAAAATCTGCTCTTTTAGGCTCTTGGACGAAAGGGGTCAAAAGCAATAAATCTTTTGTGACCTCCTCAAGAGATAATCCCATATAGAAAATATATGAAAGGATTCTTGCTGAAAGCATAGATGCCTGAAAAGTTTGACGTCCAAAGGCATCTAATGTCTTAGCCTCACGACCTGGCGGATAAGAAGAGTGCTTCTTAGTACTCCTAACACGCCTCATTGCTGATTCTACAACAAGAGAACGATAAGGGAGCTGAGGCTTTTGAAAACCTGGAGAAGGGGGCACCCTGTATAGGAGATCAGTTGCCCTAGAAGGTGGGGATACCATTAGAGGAGTTTCCCACGTTCTAAATAAAAGATCCTGCAAGGTTTGATGCAAAGGAAACATAATGACTTCCTGTGGATTACAGGGGATCTGTGTAGGTTGTAGATCCCCTGGTGCAGGGTCTTGACCAGGTATGGAAATGGCCAGAGACTTGGCCATATCAAGCAGGAAAGCTTGAAAAGAAGTCTCCCCAGAGGGGAGTTCTCGAGGAAGAGGAGGAAGAACTAGATCTGTTGAAGAACTAGTTCTAGCATCCACCGGTTTATTCAGATTCTGTAGAATAGAAGATCTGGAGGGGTGGAGCATCGGATTATCTTTGAAAGATAGTTGTCGGTACCGCTGAAAAGCAGTACCGCAACTGGTCGGTAGCAAATCGCCCATGCTAGGGATCGATTCCAAACTTGGTATGGAGGGAAGCGAGCCGGCTGAAAGGAGCATGGGAGGTACCGACACCGATGTTGCTGTCGATACCGGTACCGGGATCGGTACCGTCGGTGACACCGATATATGAAGATCAGTCTGTAATGGCACTATCGATACCGTGGAAACCAAATGTGGCAGACGTTGATCATCGGTGGAATGTCTACGGTACCGTCTGCAGTCAGTTCCGAGGTGGGTCGGTACCCAATCATCCAGACTAGAGATCGATTCTAGACTCGGCATCGAAAGAAGCGAGTCTATCGATGCATACCTGGAGGGTACCGACGTGGATGCCAGCATCGGTATCGGGACCGATGTGGGAAGACCGGTCGGCAGCGGCTCTAGGCACCTAGGATACCGAGAGCGCTTGACTGCGATCATCGGTGTGGAGTATTTCATCCAGCACCATTGCCGATGCCGGGGTACCGGCACCACTCAAAGCGGATACCACCACCGGGCATGACTCAGGCATGTTCACTGAGGTGAAAACCCCGGGAACAGCCTGAAACCCCATTAGTGCTTTTGAGACAGAAGCCTCCCACCGGGGTTTTGCCAAAATGTCCTCGGGGGCAAGCCGAAAGGCATCTCTATGATATATATGAGATCTACCACCCGAGGACTGGCTAGTCTTTACAGACTTTTGTTTGGTTACCTGATCCTGCGAAAAAGAAGATGTAGCTGGTACCCTCAGATCTGAGGGGAACGGCGAATCGAGTTGAGCTCGATGCTGAAAACTTCTTGTAGAAATAAAAGTGCAGGATGGACACTCCAGGGAATGGTGTTCAGGTCCCAAACATTGAAGGCACCAATTATGGGTGTCTAAAACTAATTTGTAAGTGCCACAATTAACACACATTCTAGTGGCTAGCATTTCCCTGAGGGAAAGTGAAGAGGCCTAGCAGGCCGAAACCTGTGAGGCACTAACAGGAACAAAAGTTCCCACAAAGGGAAAATTTTTCAGAAAAAAAGAAAAAGAAACACCGGCAGTACCGGTGCGTCGAGGGAAGGTAGACGCGACCACAAGAAAAAACAAAAATAAAGGAAGACTTTTCTGCAGTGATAGGAGGACGTCCTGCCAGCTCTGCGGAAAACTGAAAACTGAGGAGAGACAGTTGGGAAAGGTGGGAAGGCAGCACGCAGGCATGTTGGGATGCTTCCAAAAGCGTTCTGATTGGACGATGGGGAGCGTTCCCGCACAGACTCCGTCGGTACCGACGTACCCATATGTGAAGACTCATTCCTGCTTGTTCCTGGAGATCTTTTATTAAACACGTTTCTTAATGAATGTATGGATAAAGAAAGACGAAAAGATTTCTACATTACTATAATCCAGTGCCAACCGCCAGGCACATTAGGAACTACTACAAACACTGCCCATTGAGAACCCATATCAAACCCGCCGTATCGTTAACAGCACTACCAGGACTCACAAAACACCAGACCCTACCTATCAAAAGGTAACACTGCAAATATTAAACAAATACACTTTAGAGAACAACAATACATGACCTACTGGGGAAAGAGAACAAATGGCAATGTCAAATAGGAATTACATAAACAGAATACCTCAGCTCAGTTACACATGCAGAACATAGACCATCACCAAACAAGGAATCACAATTTAGAAACAGGAAGGCAATAATTAAACTGGGAACCCCAAAAGCCAAACTTGGAATGTACAACAACACTGTAGAAATAAAACTATAAATTAATTTCCTCTTGTACTAAACAAAGCACAGACGTTAATGATGCACATTTCCCAGAGCTGACATATTCCATTTAATAAATTCAAAATAAAGAGATATTTTTCTACCTTTTGTGCATTTTTTTTTCAGTTGCAATTGCTCCAGCCACTTTCTTCTGGTTTCTTTGTGTCTTCTGCTAACTCTCCATCGTCTGTTGTCCATTTGTCCTTTCTTCTCTCTTCTAGTTTTTTTCCATTCTCTCTCTCTACATCTGCTTTAACATACTAATCTTTCTCCTTTTGCTCTTTCCTCATTCCTATTTCATCCACTCAAATTTTACCCCTCCATCCTCAATCCCCACTTACCAGGCCCAATTGTAGATTTTTCATCCCTCCCACACAAAATATTTTTCCCCTCTCCATTTCACTCTCCCAGCCCCATCCCATTCTAATCCTCCCCCAACATCAGCTCCCTTCTAGTTCCAGTCTCACCCAGCATCTGCTCCCTTCTAGTCCCTGCATCAGCCCATTTCCAGTCCTAGCCCCCCATCAGCCCATTTCCAGTCCTAGCTCCCCATCCAATTCCAGTCCTATCCGAGTCCCTACATCAGCTCATTTCCAATCCCAGCCCCCATCAGCCCATTTCTAGTCCTTTCCTAGCCCCACCATCAGCCCATGTCAAATCCTAGCTCCCCTCCACTCAGCCCAATTCCAATCCAAGCCCCCCATGAGCCTACTTCCAGTTCTAGCCCCTACATGAGTCCATTCCAATCCAAGCCCCCACCACAGCCCATTTCCAATCTTAGCTCCCCCAACAGCCCATTTCCAGTCCTATCCTAGCTGCTCCATCAGCCCACTTCCTGTCCTAGCTCCCTCCCCTCACAGCCCATTTCCATTCCAAGCCCCCTTCCCCATCAGCTATTTGCAGTTCAAGCCCCCCTTCCACTCAGCCCATTTCCATTCCAAGTCCCCATCCCCATCAGCTATTTGCAGTTCAAGCCTCCCCTTCCACTCAGCCCATTTCCAGTTCTAGCAACCCCCAACCCATTACCAGTCCTAGCCCCCCATCAATCCACTTCCAGTCCTAACCCATCACCCCATTTTCAGTTTAAGCCCCCCCCCCCCATAGCCCATTACCAGTCCTAACCCCCCATCAGCCCACTTCCAGTCCTAACCCCATCAGCCCATTTCCGGTCTTAGCCCCCCCATAGCCCATTACCAGTCCTAACCCCCCCATCACCCCATTTCCAGACTTAGCCCCCCCATAGCCCATTACCAGTCCTAACCCCCCGTCAGCGCACAGCGCATTACCAGTCCTAACCCCATCAGCCCACCTCCAGTCCTAACCCCCCCATCAGCCCATTTCCAGTCCTAGCCCCCCCATAGCCCATTTCCAGCCCTAATCCCCCCATCAGCCCACAGCCTAACCCCCGCTCCCCCCCATCGGCTCAGGGAAAATTTAAAAAAAATAGCTGGCTGCTGTCGCTGCCGCTGCAGAATCGACTGTCCCGCGGGGCCCCCCTGCCCGGCTGAGTCTCTCCGCGACGGCTTTCAGATTTGCGAAGGGAGTGTGTCTCACTGTCTCCCTCGCGGCTCTGTTAAGCCCGCAGGGGCTGATGGGAAATTTCCCATCAGCCCCTGCAGGCTTAACAGAACCGCGAGGAGACACTCTCCCTTCGTGGATCTGAAAGCTGTCGTGGAGAGGCTCAGCTGGGCAGGGAGGGGCCCCACGGGACAGTCGATTCTGCTGCTGCAGCGGCGGCAGCGGCAGCTTTTTAAAAAAATTTAATTCATTTTTAAAGCAGAATGTTCTTTGCGCGGGGCCCCCTGAAACGCGGGACCCTGTGCAAAAAACATTCTTGCTCAATGGACGGGCCGGCCCTGGATATGGGCGAAGTGGAGATTGGATGCATCGAGCGGGGCCAGCCACTGCCATTTTACAAGATGATGGCGCAGAGGCAGGAGCATGTGGATAGCGCTCCCACCCCAACATTAAGCTCCTGGGGAGTACATGGAGGGGTTCACCTCAGATGATGTTTTTGCTCTTGGCTAGATCTTTAAGCCTGCCTGAAGCTGCTGTGAAAATCCAGCATTAAAAAAACTGTGCTAAGTTTCAGTGTAGCTTTTTTTACATCAGGCACAATTAAGTATGCAGTGATTTGCATGCCCAGTGCGCTACAATTTTACACGGCTGTTTTTTGGCATTTTTACGGTGCTAGCCTGCTTTCTGCATTGGAGAGCAAGACTACAGTGGGAAAAGCACCAGAAAAATGCCACGCTAAGGTTTTCTGCATCAGCCCATATGTATTTATTTCCACTTTTACAATGAGAAATACACCTATAATTTTAAAAATTTCCATCAGATTCTGCACCATCTTCAAGAATTCATAACTTTGATTTATTAATTTTATATACCACTTGTCATGATACTACATTAAAAGAGTTTACAATAAAATAAAATATACAATATACACCATACAATATCCAGAACAATGCATAAAAATATTAATACTGTGCACATTTCAGACAGGGCATGAAACAACTGACTGAGGGGGTAATTGTATTTAGCCCACGAGTGGGTGTTTAGCATTTAAAATGTTATAATTTCATCTTTTGGGGTTTCGTTCCTTAATTGGCTCCACTTACACATTTATTTCCATGGAGCTGTTGAAAATCGGTACTTCCACATATAATCGCTGGCATCTATACATGGAAGATGCAAAGTCATGCTGTTATTTTTGTGTACATGTAGGTTAGTCAAATGGCTGACCCTGGGTCAGCAAATACATGTATATTTGGCAGTGTCCTCATATTGTGTTGTAAGAGCATTTTGTAAAATGCCAGGGGAATTTTAAACATTCTAACCTGGCCATTCTGATGCCTATCTTGACTGCTTAATTTAAATTAATCTGCTCAGCTTTCTGGAAATAAAGTATCGGGAGATTTTCAGTGGCAGCAGCCAGCACACTTAAAGCAGCTGGCCATCAACGCCTTAAATTTGTCCCAGATATTCAATGCAGGGTTATATCAGGGCACTGGCATTGAATATCCAGGTTACCCAGATTGCAAAACTGGCAAAAGTTAGGACAGCTGTCCTAACTTTAACTGCTTAGGGTTAACCGGGTATCTGCTGAATACTGCCATTGCCTAGTTAACCTGCGTTCCTGCCCCTGGAATGCCCTGGTTCTAGCTGCTTAGCATTGGGCTATCTAGTGGCCGAAACCAGGGATATCAGTTGCACTAACTGGGTTAATGCAGCTGAAATATCCTATTGAGCGGCATTTACACAGATGGCAGTCTGCAAAACGTGTAAATGCCTTTGAATATCTCCCCTTATATTTTCTAGGGATGTGCATTCATTTTAAAAGGCATGTCTTATACAAAGGTATGAATCCGAGCAATAGTGCATGTATATAGTACAGTACATGCATGAGTGTGAATGTGCACACTGTCGTTCAATAGTGTGCACTATTCACCCATAGCGCAGATTACTGAATAAAGCATAGTTACTCACCTGTAACAGGTGTTCTCCAGGGACAGCAGGAATCAGCCCTCACATATGGGTGACGTTGACACTGATGGAGCCTTTGTGGAAGTATCTCCCCAGCTTCCAAAGAAAGCCTTTGGGAGATGCCACCACGCATGCATGGTCCCCTTCCCACCCAAGGGTGCTATCTTACTCAGTCAGATGACACAGCTAGAGCAGACAAAAGAAGATGGCAAAAATAATACAGCAACTCAAAGGGGAGGAGGGAGGGTTGTGAGGACTGATTCCTGCTGTCCCTGGAGAACCATGGCTCCAGCAGCCTGAACAAGAAGGGTCGGAGGGCAGGAGTTGCCTAAACCCTGAACAGATGACGGAGTACAGTCTGGCCAAAGGCACTGTCCTGTCGGGACTCCCTCTCCAGGCAGCAGTGAGTTGCAAAAGTATAGACTGAAGACCAGGTGGCGGCACGGCAGATGTCTGTCATGGGAACCAAGCGAAGGCTGGCAACTGAGGTTGCCATAGCTCTGACATTATGCGCAGAGAACGGCGCTCCAGCAGCAGCCCAGCCCTGTTGTGGGCAAAAGTGATGGTCTGCCACCTAGATGAACAGGATTTGCTTGATGACAGCGTCCCCCAGACAACTGAGTTGTTCAAGACAAAAAGCTATGAAGCTTTGCAGTGACTCCACGTGCACTGTAGATAAAAGGACAGGGCCCTTTTGCAGTCCAAAGTATGAACGGCCGATGCACGGTTCCACATTAGGAACCACCACTAAGGAAAAAGATTTAGGCGTCATTGTGGATAACATGTTAAAACCCTTGGCCCAGTGTGCAGCGGCAGCCAAGAGAGCAAATAGAATGCTAGGTATCAAAAGGAAAGGAATGGAAAATAAAACAAGAAATATTATAATGCCTCTATATCGTTCCATGGTAAGACCGCACCTTGAATATTGTGTGCAATTATGGTCGCCGTATCTTAAAAAGGATATAGCGTTATTAGAAAAGGTTCAGAGGTCTCGATGTGAGCACCGGTAGGGCCAGGTATTGATGCCCGTCGGGACACGAGGAACACAGAAAAGCTGCGTTCAAGCGCCAACATACGAGTTTCCCACTCTGGGGTGGCTGTCAGAGACACTGACGCCAGGGTTACTGGGTCTGGTGTCAAGGAGGAGAGGGGGTCCTCGGCAGGACAGCCCTCGGGAGACTGTCGCTGGATGCCTCGACTTCTGTCATGGGCACCTTCCAGGGCTGCTCCCTCTCAGACTCCTCAGAGGCCCATTGGGGGCTGACGGACCGTACACGGGATTTCCCCTGCTTGTCCATCTCCCAGGAAGAGGTCCGCGAAGTCTTCTTTTTCTTCTTATGCTCTCGCTCTAGGGACCCTTGCTCGGAATGTCTGCAAGCCCTCTCATGGAACCATGGGGGCCTTACATGACTCCGAGGATCCGTGTGGGGTCTTTGAGCACAAAGCTACTGGTGAAACTGGGGTCGAATCTGCCCTGTGGAAGATGTCATCTTGCTTTTGCCGGCAGCTTTGGATGGCCTTGGTGGACATTCTTTTGCACAGGGGGCATTCCTCCAGGTCATGGTCGGCACCCAGACACTGGAGGCAACAATCATGAGCATCGGTGAGTGACATATTTTGGAGCACCATCATATTTCTTGAAACCGGTAGCCACTGGGGCAAAAAGGACCCCCACGAGGTCAAAGACCTTCAGTGCAGCCAGCGGTTGAAAAAGGCATGAAAGCACTGGAGGAACCTAACAAGAAATAAAATGAAGTTGCAAGAACCGACGCCGTGACAACAGGCTTCGAAGGCGGGAAAGGGACCGGCGAAGGCTGGAAAGGTGTACAAGAGTGTACAAAAAAAAAAATCAACTTTTTTCCAGGGGGACAAGACATACATCTGTAGGGCTCCACGGAAAAAGGGAGATTGAGTAAGATGGCACCCTTGGGCGGGAACGGGACCACGCATGCATGGTGGCATCTCCCAAAGGTTTTCTTTGGAAACTGTGGAGTTGCTTCCACGAGGGCGCTTTCAGTGTCATCACCCATATGTGAGGACTGACTTCCTGCTTGTTCTTGGAGAATAGAGAACATTATTAAATGACAATTTTCCCCCAAAAAGGAAAATTTAAAAAAATCCTGCAAACACAGGAAACTAAAGAAAATGTAAACATTTGGTCTGCGCACAACTGATATTTTCCCGAGTTCTACACCTTTGAATGGTCATGCATTTGCAAGCTGATTTCAAATAAGATATTTTTCTTAAATGCAAAAATAGAGGACGATTTTTAAAGCTACTACTAGTGTAGTTACCCATTGAAATTTAGCCACCAGTTTGAGGGGTAGAGAGTATCCAGAGATTTTGCAACACTATGAACTATTCAAAATTGGTGCTTCATGGGAAGAATCACATCTTCCTTCAAGAACAGCATGTCTATGAGAACTGCCGAATGTCTAACAGGTGGAAATGGGTCCAACGTTGGCACTGTACGACAGGATAATGTTCTGCTAAAAGTCTGACAGATGCTTTCCAACCTATTTCACTTCCTTATCACAAGGTTTTGTCTTTTCCATTACTAATCTGTATCCCTGTCTATCAGGATTTCCTGCTCTTACGCTTTAATACGCACCTCTCCCGTCTCCTGTCTGTGGCTCCTGCAAGCTCCAATCAGTTTCACCCCATCCACTTTGCCTCCTGTTTCTCCCTTCTGTCTACCTTCCCCCTCTAGTCTACGATGTAAACACCAATTTAATAGCTGAAAACTACTGAAAATCCATCATTATAAATCAACCCCTTTATTGTGAATTAAATATCTATAGACTTTTAATAAAAAGCAGGAGCTGATAGAATTGTAATCTATCCATACTACACATATGCTCTGTCTTTCCCTCCTTGTTTGGCAATGGGAGAGATTCTATGCCGTTCATCTGCAATCCACTACTTTTCGCTATATAAACCTCAACTCCAAATCTCACTACTGTTATTGTAAAAAAGCAAATTAAACATGAAAGTGAGAAACATGATGCAGGAGAATTATTTAACCCATGCTTTTAAAGTAGACTAAGCAATTAAAAAATCATTAGAATCAAAATCTCAACCTTTATTTATTACACAGCTATTTTAAGATACAATGAGTTTTTAACAAGTTATTTCTGGACAACTTCCAGTAGATACTTTCCAACCTCTTCCTTTGTTTTCTCATATCTACTGTTGACTGAAGTGTTTCCTGAAAGCACACCACAGTGAATCCTGTTTCCAGATACAGGAAACATGTTTAAAGAGTGGCCAGAAAAGCCATTTTCAAGCCTCGAGTTTTAGAACACTCATAGCAATTGAAATGTTAAAATGAAAGTGCCTACCTTTATCTTTCTACAGCCAGGCTCCTTCCCCCAGCCGAATCTAACTTCTTGTGCTCTGCCTTTTCTTTCATCCCTCCTCGCCAGACTGTGGCTATGGCGCCCAGCTAGAGTTCCCTACCAAGTCCTGCTATTCACAGGCAAATGCGGTCAAATACCAGCTGGGCCATCCTGGGTAACTGCATGAAAGGGAAAGGGGGAAGGGAAGAGGGCCGAGCTTCACACTATAGCCACTCAAGTGTGCAGAGAAAAACTCGGGGCTAGAATACCACCTGCTTCTTAACTCGCTTCCATCACTTTCATCCTTCTGTAGAGTCAGTGCAAGGTTTCTGGCTGTCCTGTGCAACTTCAAAATTTGGTCCGTCTGCCCCCCATGCTGATGCCATTGTTGATCATGTCCCTTCCACTGATGGTGTTCAATCCTTCCCCCTCCCTTTCTTGCAGCTGATGTCTCCTGCCAGGCCTCCCCTGCTACCCGCAACCTGTTCCTTCCCCCACTTCTTCCCCTCCAAGACAGATTGTGCAGGGTGATCCAGGGCACAAAGTCTTGGCAGAGTGGGAAATTATCTGGATAGCAGCCATTTTCAGTGCAGCTCTTTTATCCACATAACTTAGGGCAGCAAAAAGCTGTCCTACATGCTATGAGGACAGTTATTTATTTATTAGTATTGAGATCATGCCTTCCAGTAGTAGTTTCAAGGTGAGTTACGTTTAGGGATAGAAGGCATTTCCCTGCCCCCTTCTCACCCCAGAGGGCTTACAAACTTGAGTTTGTACCTGAGGCAATGAAGGGTTAAGAGACTTGCCCAAGGCCACAAGAAGTGAAATTTGAACCCTGGCTTTCTTCGCTGAAAATTTGTGCTATCCTAATAATGCTGGGTGGTCAGCACTGAATTTAGATATTCATTGCTTCTCACTATATAAATACCCATGCTGAATATCTGTATAGTGAGAAGCGCTGAATATCTGGATTTTATTTAAATCATTTATTGTTTATTGCATTTGTGCTGTGGCCAACATTAAAAAAAAAAACACAGATTACAGTTTAAATATTGCCCCACACATAAAGCACAGTTACTTACCTGTAACAGGTGATCTCTGGGAACAGCAGGAATAAGTCTTCACATATGGGTATCGTCGGTACCAACGGAGCCCTGCGCGGGAACGCTCCCCAGCGTCCAAAAGAAAGCTTTTGGGAGCATCCCACAGCGCCTGCGCGCTGCCTTCCCACCTTTCCTAACTGCCTCTCTCCAGTTCGAGTTTTAAAGCTGAGACAAAGAGAGAGAGAGAGGAAAGGAAAGATAGATATAGAGATACAACTCCTAGGGGAGGTGGGTGGGTTGTGAAGACTTATTCCTGCTGTTCCCAGAGATCACCTGTTACAGGTAAGTAACTGTGCTATCTCCAGGAACAAGCAGGAATGAGTCTTCACATATGGGGACTCCCCAGCTAGAGATGCCTGGGAGATCACCCAGATTGTGAGTCCCTGGGAAGGGCTCCACTTCCACCCATGAATCTCAGGCATCCAGTCAGGGATGGAGGGTAGGAGTTGATTAGGTATGGAACAGGTATGGAACGACGTGCTGTTATACATGCCAATATCACTTGACAGCCCAGATCTTACCCCTCTGACTACATGCTTCAACACCATATCCGAATGGCTACTATCACAGAACTTACGAATTCAACACAAGAAAACAGAGGTGCTTTTCATCTCGAGAAACCCTAATTTCACACCACCCAGCGTTTTGAAGGTAAATAATGCCGAGCTACAAATGAAACCAGCTATACGTTACCTTGGGGTGACACTGGACCAACATCTCGATATGAAGCAACACATTGCTAACACTGTTAGAGCGATATACTTCAAAATCAGATCCCTCAGGCACTTACGCCCGCTACTAGAACCAGATGATTTCCGCACCATTTACCAAGCCCTCATCATACCCCATTTTGATTACTCTAACGCCATCCTACAAGGACTCCCCGATCAACCTTAAACCCCCTGCAACTGGCTATGAACAGTGCAGCGCGAATACTGTTCGGAGCCTCCAGAAAAGAACATATCAAACCCCTCCTGAAACAGCTGCACTGGCTCCCCATTCAAGCCCGGATCAGTTTTAAGACCTTGTTGTTGACGTTCAAGGCCATCAAGAGGCTCTCCTCCTCCTCTCTATCTGATTTCATACAACCACTTGCCACCACCAGACAAAGAAGAACCGCCGAGACCAATATGTTATCAATACCTCAAACTCATGCACGTCACATTCCCAGACTGATCACTCGCAATCACACCTTCCCCTCCAACCACCATGAGAAACTTATGCAGTGTCGCATAACTCATTATATTGTTGCATAAAGTAGACTGTATTTATTCATCGTGTCTCCTTGTTAAGGGACTGGTTATTTATACCCTATTTTACCTGTTATACCTGCTTAATGCATACCCAAGTTTAATTTTCCTGTTTAATGTATACCCAAGTTATTATACCTGTTTCACTGTAAGCACAAATCACGAAATTGAGATGTGCAACTCTTATGTTCATTGTAAACCGCACTGATGTCGAATAGCGCGGTATAAAAAAGACTGCAAATAAAATAAATAATACCAAAAGAAACGACAAACTGCACCAAAACAACATCCAACCGAGCCTTCAGTCTCTGCGCCCCAGCGCTATGGAACACCCTACCACCACACATCAGACCAATCCCTAACCTGAGCCAGTTCAGGAAAGCCCTGAAACACTTCCTATTTGTCAAATATCTTACTAACGACTCTGAACCCCAGTCACACTCGAATAGCTCGTCCTCAAATACTTAAAACACCAAACAGGTTCCTCCCCATTTAACTTCCTATGTATATAGTTACCCTCTCTCTCCAAGTTTCATTCCCTGTTCAATGTAATGACCAGACATTTTGTATATTGTCGGATGTTGTTGTTCTTTGTAAACCGCGCTGATCATAAATAGTGCAGTATATTAGAATTGTAAATAAATAAATAAACAGGTGTTTGAGAACAGCCTGACCAAACAAGGCATCCTGGCGGGAGTTCTTGTCCAAGCAGTAATGGGCTGTGAAGGTATGAACCGATGCCCAGGTGGCCGCTCGACAGATTTGGTCGATGGACACAGAGTTTAGATGAGCCATAGAGGTTGCCATGGCCCTCACATTGTGAGCTGTGACATGGCCCTCCAAAGAAAGGTTCTTACTCTGGTAGGCGAAGGAAATACACAGAGCAATCCAATTGGACAGAGTTCTCTTAGAGACTGGAAGTCCTAAATGAGAAGGATCAAAAGCAACAAAAAGTTGAGAGGACTTTCTATGTTGCTGTGTCCTTTGTAAATAGAAAGCGAGTGCTCTTTTACAATCCAGGGTATGAAGATTCCTCTCTGCACTTGATGCATGAGGTCCTGGAAAAAAGACAGGCAAATACACCTCCTGGTTCAAATGAAAAGGTGAGACCACTTTAGGCATAAAGTGTGGATTAGTTCTGAGGACTACCATGTCATGATGGAACCTTGTATAAGGAGGATTAGCCACTAAAGCTTGCAACTCACTGATACGGCGAGTTGAGGTGACTGCAATGAGAAAAATAACCTTCCAGGAAAGGAATTTCAAGGAGGTAGTGGCTAAGGGTTCAAAGGGTGGCTTCATAAGCTGGCCAAGAACCAGATTCAAGTCCCATGCCACTGGAGGTGGTCTAATGGGAGGTTTAGTCAAAAGAAGGCCTCTCATGAATCTTGCTATAAGAGGATGAGAGGAAATAGGCTGTCCATTGAGAGGCTTAAGGGATGCTGCAATAGCACTCAAATGGACCCTGACTGAATTTGTTTTAAGGCCTGCATGGGATAAATGCAGCAAATAGTCTAGTAAAGGATTCAAAGGTATTGCAAGAAGGTTGAGACCCTTCTCTGCACACCAAATGGAAAATTTTCCATTTAAAAGCATATGAACGTCTGGTGGAAGGCTTTCTGGAAGCATGAAGGATATCCTTCACTTGCTGAGAAAGGTGTAAATCCTGAAGGTCTAGGCCTTCAGCAACCAGGCCCTGGGATGAAGAGACTGAGGATTTGGGTGCCATAAGGGTCCCTCCTCCTGGGAGAGGAGATCTGGAGCAGACCCCAGATCTAGGGAGGGAGCTTGAGAGAGATGCAGAAGTAGAGGGTACCACACTTGGCGTGGCCAAAGTGGTGCTATGAGGATCACAGACCCCTTGTCTCTCTGGATCTTGAACAGAGTCTTGGGGATGAGGGGAATAGGTGGAAAGGCATAGAGGAAGTCTTGCCCCCAATGAAGGAGGAAGGCATCCCTGGCCTGAACTCCCTGACATGGAATCCTGGAACAAAACCGGGGAAGTTTGGCATTCCACGGACTTGCAAACAGGTCTATGTCTGGGGTACCCCAAATCCGAAAAATCCTGGCTATCTGGTCCCCATGGAGGGACCATTCGTGCGGAAGCAGAACTCGACTGAGTCTGTCTGCCCAAGAGTTTTGAACCCCTGGAAGATACACTGCCATGAGATGGATTTGATGCTCTCTGGCGAAGGCCCACAATCTCAGAGCTTCGTTGCAAAGCGACAGAGAGCCAGTCCCTCCCTGCTTGTTCACGTAGAACATGGCTACCTGGTTGTCCGTGTGGATGAGGACTGTCTTGTAGCTGAGCAGGGAGTGGAAGACTCAGAGCTAGAAAGATTGCTCTGAGCTCCAAGAGGTTGATATGTAGAGATGTCTCCTGTGGAGACCAGATGCCCTGGGTGGAGAGATCTTGTAGATGAGCTCCCCAACCCTTTGGAGAGGCATCGGTTGTAAGGGTTGCTTTGGGTAACACCTGTTGAAAGGGGGACCCCAGCAACAGATTTTGAGTGGACTTCCACCACTGGAGGGACCAAAAGAGGCGACTGGAGGTTGCTATTTTGTCTGACAGGCAACCTGAGGCCTGGGTCCATTGGGTGGATAGAGTCCACTGAGCTGCCCTCATGTGAAGGCGAGCGTAAGGAACCACATGCACCGTGGATGCCATGTGGCCTACGAGTTGCAACATCTCTCGAGCAGTTAAATGGGATTTTAACTGAATCTGGGAGGCTAACTGCACCAAGCGTAAGCAACGGGCCTGGGGAAGATAGGCCCTTGCAGTTGTGGTATCCAGTAAAGCCCCTATGAACTCTAGAGACTGAGTAGGGGTGAGATGGGATTTTGAAATGTTGATTACCAGTCCTAGATACTGAAGAACACGCCTTGTGCAGGCCAGGGAAGTCTGGGCCTCTGACTGGGATGGAGCTCGGATGAGCCAATCATCCAGATATGGGAATACGAATATTCCTAGAGTGCGCAGGAATGCAGCTACTACTGCCATGCATTTTGTGAACACTCTTGGAGCAGAGGCCAGACCGAAAGGAAGCACTTTGTATTGGTAGTGCTTTCCTTGGTAAAGGAACCGAAGGAACCTTCTGTGTGTTGGATGGATGAGAACATGGGTGTACGCATCCTTGAGATCTAGAGAACAAAGCCAGTCCTGACTCTGGAGGTATGAAAGGAGAGTTCCGAGAGAAGTCATCTTGAATTTCTCCATGCACAGAAACTTGTTCAATTCTCTGAGATCTAATATGGGTCTGTAGCCCCCCGTTTTCTTTGGAATGAGAAAATAGGGGAAGTAGAACCCTGAGCCCTGTTGAAGAAGGGGTACTTCTTCTATTGCCCCTTAGGCAAGAAGGGTAGCAATCTCTTGACCTAGAAGGTTGAGGAGAGATGTTGGAGAATTGAACTGTTTCACCATGGTGTGAGGAGGAAGGTTTAAGAAATGAAGCTTGTACCCATCCCGTATGATGGAAAGGGTCCATTGCTCTGCTGTGATTTGTTCCCATCTGGGAGCAAAGTGAGCTAACCTTCCTGGGATGGTGAGAGGCTCTGGATGTTCTAGAGCCAGAAAGGCTAAGTTCTCTAATGGAAAGTCAAAGGCCCTGAGGAGGCTGAGGCTGTTGGGCCGTAGAAGTCCTCGCAGCCTGAGGTTTGGCCTGTTTTGGTTGTTGCTGTCTCTTTGTAGCAAAACGAAGCGCCGCTGCCGGGACATTCACCACCTCCCCTCCTCTGCTCCTGCCCAATCGGGGCAGTGGGAGCCGCCAGCAGAGGGAGATGAAAGCGGCGCCCCTGCAGGGCGCGCCCACGCCTGGCGGGCCCGCACCGGCGTGGCCCTTAGGCGCGGCACATAGGCGCATACAAAGAACCAAACCGGCCAACCACCCTTCAACAACCAGATCCCATCAGCAACAAACCGATGAAAGAAACGTACCAACAACCTGCAGCAACTAAAGCCACTGAGACCTACCACAGCAGCAACGAGACAACAACACCAACAGAAGACCTCACCACTTCAAGGTACCAAGACCTCACTCCAGCCTGGTCCCAAAACTTTAGGTACCCACACAAACTATGCCACCTTTCCTAACCCCCATCTATCTTCTTACCCCCCTCTTAACCCTCTACCCCCCCCCCCCACCAACCACACCCAACACCCTGCCCTGGCTGACCTCCCCCGCAGCACAACATACACTCACCCACACAACAAAACAGGACCACCCCCACACTCAACACACACAAGCTCACATCCCCAACCCTACAACACCAGACCACATCACCATTTCACTTATCAACGCCCGATCTGTGAGAAATAAATACCACATGCTCCAAGACCTCATCACGCATAAGCAAATAGACCTCCTATGTGTGACAGAAACCTGGCTAACGGATACTGACACGGTACTAATGAATCAACTAACCCCAGAAGGCTATACCCTACATCACTGCTCCCGGACACACTCCAAAGGAGGAGGTGTAGCCATCATCTCTAAAGCTGACCTCCACCTCAGAATCCTATCATCAGAATCCACGAATGAAGCGGACCTCCTCACCCTTACCAATAAATACCTCTCAGTATGTCTAATCTACCGGACACCTACCAAAACCACCAATCTACCAAGGATACTACAAATCATAGCAGAAAGCGCCTCTTCAGCAAAGGAACAAATCATTCTAGGAGACTTCAACCTCCCATCACTGCAAATTGAACAATCAACAACCTTCCACACCGCCATGACTGCGATGGGATTAGCGCAGATCATCCAAGAACCCACCCATGAAAAAGGCAACACTCTGGACCTCATATTCCTAAATGCCACGACTGCCACCACAGGAAACAAACCACAGATTTCACCGGTACCTTGGTCTGACCACCACCTCGTCACCATATCTTATTCACACCAACATAGGACCAACAAAGTCGACAGCAGCCACGTACGGAGATTTAAAACATTCAACAAAGAGGACTTCATAGAACAAACTCTACCCAATCTACAAGGAAATTCCAGTAACATCAACGAGCTAATACACAATTGGAATACCACGATATCCGCAGCATCCGAAGCATCAGCGAACAAAGTCTCGTCCAGACCCCCTTCCACAAAAGCAAGATGGTTCACCCCTACTCTTCGGAAATTAAAAACAAAACTCAGAAGATCAGAAAGAAAATGGAGAAAAACCAAAGACGAAAATGACAAAACAGATTACTTAAATGAACTCAATAAATATCACCACGAGACCGACAAAGCAAAGAAAATTTACCATATGAAAATCATAAACACCTCCATAAACAAACCACGTGAACTTTTTCAGATTGTCAAACAACTCACAAAAACACCCCAGAACTCGGACCAACTACCGAAGATCCCACCAGAACTACTGGCCCGACAATACAAACAACTACAACCCCCTCTGAACTCCCAACAGAACTCGCAGCTGAACAGTGAGACAACCACAAAAGACCTCCATCCTAACCTACACACTGACTGGACCACATTCAAAGAAATCTCACCAGACGAAATATCAACCACTATTGCATACCTCAACACCACCACCTCTCCGCTCGACCCATGCCCCTCTGACTGGATAAAGAAAACACGAAATGAACTGAGCATACCACTAGCCCACATCGTCAGGGAATCCTTCTCCCAAGGAAGCATGCCAGATGCCCTCAAAACCACAATCATCCGACCATCATTAAAGAAACAAAACCTGGACCCTCTAGACCCAGCGTCTTATAGACCCATAGCAAGCCTACCCTTCACCGCCAAGATAATCGAGAAGATCGTCCAGCAGCAACTACAGGAACACCTTGATCTTAACAACATACTCGACCCACAACACCACGGATTCCGCCCTCTACATGGAGTCGAGACCCTCATGACCACACTGATGAACACTCTCCTCATAGGAACGCAAGAAAAACACTCCGGATATGCCATGATCTTCCTTGACATATCTGCAGCTTTCGACACCATCTCCCACAACATCCTCCTACACAGACTACAAGCAATCGGGATCAAAGACACTGTACTTCAATGGTTCCAATCATATCTAACAAACAGAAAGCAACTAATCCGCACCAGCAACTCGACATCCCCCCCATTCCAACAACACCAAGGAGTCCCCCAAGGATCCACACTATCTGCCATGCTTTTCAACATCTACCTCCAGCCACTCTGCTCAGTCATACGCACCCACAACATCAGCTTTCACATTTACGCAGATGATATCATGCTCTATGCCCCCATTACAACCACGAACCCAACAAACACCCATCTATCAACATGCTTCACAGAGGTGTCCAACTGGTTACAAGCAAACAACCTCTCCATCAACATAAAGAAGACAGAAGCCCTCATAGTCACAAAAGATCCAGACTTTTCACCACCTCCACACCTCCACATTGGCACCACAAACATTCAAATACAGCCACAAATAAGGTACCTGGGCATTATCATCGACCAAGCACTCACCTTAAAGCAACAAATCTCCAAAACCTCCGGAACTATATTCCACAAAGCAAGGACTGTCCAACGTCTCAGACCCCTCCTTGAACATCAAGACTTCCGAACTGTAATGCAAGCCATGACGCTCCCACATCTGGACTATTGTAATATATTATACCATGGACTTCCAACCACACAGACGAACCCCCTCCGAACAGCATTGAACACTACAGCGAGAATCATACAAGGAGCAAAGAAGACCGACCACATCACCCCGATTTTGAAGGACCTGCACATACTCCCCCTCGAAGCAAGGACTAAATACAAAGCCATCCTACTCACCCACAAGGCCATACATCAAACCCGAAACTCCCAACTTCACACCCTACTATCCCATCCAGCTCACGGCAGAGCCACCAGACAGGCCCTCAGCAACTCCCTCACCATCCCTCATAAAAGAACCAAATGCTCGCAACGAACCTGCAATCGAGCCTTCGAACTGTACGCACCGTCCTTATGGAACTCTCTACCGAACTGTCTCCGAAATAACACCGATTTACTATCTTTCAGGAAGCAGCTGAAAACCATCCTGTTTCACGAATACCTCAACATGACTCCCACCAAAAAGCAAAATAACCTCTGATCCCCCCACCATGACCACTCAACTCAAGCTGTACTGTCCCAACCATGTCCAAAATCTGTCCATGTCCAAAGTCTGTCCCATATCTTATGTTGAAATCATCAATGTAGCCTCCCGGTGATGGCCCCACCCCTACACGTAATTCCCCCCCCCCCCCCTTGTGTGTGACGCCGCTTTGACCCGGTGAAAAGCGGGATATAAATACAACTAAATAAATAAATAAATAAAACGACCTTGAGAAGAGGCCTGACCATAACCAGAAGAAAATTTCCCTTTTTTTGGGAAAGATCCTTTTTTGAACAACCTCTTTTTAAAAGGAGCAGTAGTAGACTTTGAAAATCTATCTAAAGCAGAATTTTCAGCATCCATCTGGTTGGCCTTTGCTTGCCAATCTTTGCCAAACAGGTTTCCCCCTGTACAGGGAAGGTTACCTAGACCATCCTGTACCCAGGATTCCAAATCAGAGGCTTGCAACCAAGCAACTCTGCATGCACCTATGGCAATAGCCGAGGCTCTACTGGCACCCTCAAAAGAGTCAAAGGCTGCACGGTTGGAAAACTTGGATACATCCTGTGCATGTTTAAGCCAGGTGATATATTCTTCTCTCTTATCTTCTGACATAAAAGGAGATAAGGTTTGCAGATGATCTGTAACTTCTTTTAGAAACATCCCCATATAGAGACTATAGGAGTTGATTCTGGCTACAAGCATACTGGCCTGGAAGATTTTCCTGCCAAAGGCATCTAGGGTTCTGCATTCTCTTCCTGGAGGAGCAGAGGAGTGCCTTTTTGTACTCTTGATCTTTTTCATAGCAGACTCTACCACAATGGAGTGGTGAGGAAGCTGAGTCTTATGAAACCCAGGACAAGGAGGAACACGATACATGGTGTCCAACCTTCTAGAATGAGGGGAGGTGGAAAGAGGAGTCTCCCATATGCCCAACATGTGATCATAAAGAATCTCATGTATTGGTAAGGTAGCTGCCTCTTTAGGAGCCTTAGGATATTGTAGGATATCTAACCTTTTGGCTCTAGGTTCAGTTTCAGAGGTCACTGAGATGGACAGGCCTTTGGCCACCTCCCTAATGAAGTCCTGAAAAGACAAGTCTTCAGGAGGAGACATTCTCCTTTTTGGAGAAGAGGGTTCCTGAGGAAGGATCCCCGATACTTCAATTGAGGCCTCTGAAGTATCAGAGTCTTCAGAGGAATCAAAGTATCGACTGTCTGGATGCTCTCGCAGAGCCCGATACGCGTACCGGGCGGTATAGACATCGGGAGTAATCGGTACCGAGTCGGTACTGATGGGCATCACTGGATAGCGTACTGCTGCCGTCGATGCTGATGTCGATGCAAGCGGTACCGGTATCGGAACCAATTTCGGATCCGGTACCAGTACCGACAACGGGGTTTGTTGCGGTACCGTAGGCGTCGCAGCTTGTATGAATGCCATTGACGCCACCAATGTCTGGATGTCGGTACCGGTGATAACCGCCGGTACCCCAGAACATTGTAACAGGTGATCGGTCGAGGCCGAGCCATCGATGTTAACCTGTGACCCCATAGGTAGAGCTTTGGAAGCCGGAGCCTCCCGCCGGGGTAATTTTGCCGGTGTGGATTCCTCAAGAGTAAGCCCAGGGGCATCTCGATACTTAGAGGGAGATGAACTCTTTGAGGACCGGCCAGATTTAAGTTTGGTTACCTGAGATCCATGGGATGAAGAAGCAGCCCTGGAAGACGTCGATGCCACAGAAGCTGCATCGGAGGGAAACAGGGTACTGAGCTTGGCTGCCCGATTTTGTAACCCTCTCTTAGACATCATAGAACAGGACTCACAATCCGCAATGGAGTGGTCAGGACCTGAACATTTTAGGCACCAGTCATGGGTGTCAGTGACAGAAATAGTGCTACTGCACTTCGTGCACTTTTTAAACCCGGAGGCGGGTTTTTCCATGAGGAAAAATATATCTGTAGGCCTAAGGCCCCAGAAGAAAAAATGCACTGAAAAGAGTAGGGGTTTTTTTGGTTTTTTTTAAAAGAAAGAAAAAAGACCAGTGGTACCAGTCCGGAATCGAGAAGGCAGACACGCGACTAAAGAAAAATAAAAGAAAATAAGAAATTCTTCAGCGGTGACAGGAAACACGACCTGCTGGCTCCGCGGAAAAGAAGAAGAACTGGAGAGAGGCAGTTAGGAAAGGCGGGAAGGCAGCGCGCAGGCGCTGTGGGATGCTCCCAAAAGCTTTCTTTTGGACGCTGGGGAGCGTTCCCGCGCAGGGCTCCGTCGGTACCGACGATACCCATATGTGAAGACTCATTCCTGCTTGTTCCTGGAGATCCAAATTGAATTTCTTTTGTATTTCAAAATATCCAGTCAGTGGGAAATCAAAGCATAGCTGAACCACAGCCTTTTGAATAGTCAATTAATGTGAATGCAGATATCCACCAGACTTTATTTCTAGAAATTTCTGATATAATAGCCTTACAAATTCACATGATTAGATCAGAACTAAGGTGAAGAATGATCAGAAAGACTCAACTTAGGTGTATGTTTACTAAAGGTTAACATTTGTTATGTGTTGCAATGGCCCATAGAAATGAATGGGCAGGACAGCATTTAACGTGCACCAACTTTACTTAATCCATGTTAATCTTTAGTAAACATGCCCCTTAGTCTTTAAGGGAATGTATCTGCTTTGCTAGTCTGGGAACCTAAATTTTAGGACAAATGGAATTCACATCTTGAAAAAATTTTCCAAGATCACCATATACAGTGTGTGTTAAAATGCTGCATAGTTCATAAATACGCCAGATTATTAAGAGTTATCACAGTTTCTAATGGGAAGCAGACAGTTTCCAAAAGATGAATCCTCTCTTTGAATGCAGTCTTAATTGTGAGTAATTCTTTATCCCAGAAGTCATAATTAAGTTCAGCAAAAACAAACAGAATTTGTATGAATATTATGCTCAAAGATGTAAGAGATTTTATAAATGTTGTCATGGAGATAATGACTGCCATAGTAGTGCCAGACATATCCACGGAGTGGCCTAGTGGTTGGGGCAAAGTACTTCAGGCCAGAAGGTCGGGGGTTCAAATCCCACTAGAAGACAGCAACCTTGGGCCGGAAGGACTGGGGTTTCTAGTCCCACAGGTGCTCCTTGTGGTCTTGGGCAAGCCACTTAACCCTCCATAGCCCATGTTCCCTGTAAAATAGTTCTCTCCAAGTTATAATGCCCTGTTCAATGTAATTTCAGTTTGTTCAATGTAAACCGCACTGATGAAGAATAGCACGGTATATAAGAGAATGTAAATAAATAAATAAATACCAATAGGGCATGGCAAGGTCTGGATGTACCAGGATCAAGACAGACCCAAGAAACTTTTTAAAAAAAACAAAAACGTCCAAAGATCTGATGACCACAGAAAAAAAGGTACCGCTTTCCAAAATAATGCTAATCAATGGTGAAAACAATTGCAAGAATCCCATAAAAAACAACAGAAATGAGACCAACTTAAAATTTGCTCAGTACCTAGCAAGGACAACTTTCAAAGCCATTTATGCAGGTAAAGATGACATTTTACAAACTAGATAATGCTCTTTCCGTGAGTCCTGCTAGACCAAGTCCAGACAAGTGTGTTGTGTTCCCCTACCAGCAGAATGGTGGACAAAGAGAGCCAATGAAATGCCCAGGTTTCAATGACATCATGTCCATGCTTCTATTCACCTCACCCACCAGAGGACTCTTCAGTATTCGTCCCAAAGCATGTGGGACAACATGGCAAACCTCATACAACCTCAACGTGGGCAATAAGTGATCAAACAGCAGAAAACTATGTACAGGAAAGAACAAATAGAAGGCAGTCAGTAGAATATGGACTTGAAAAGCCAAGCATATAGTGGACCAAAAGGTACTGCTGCAGAATAACAGAGCCAAACACTTCCAGGAGCAGGCTCTAGACTAGTCTAGCAGAACTCAAGGAAAGGATATTATCTAATATGTAAAATGTCACCTTTCATGATGTCCTGCTAGACCAATCCAGATAAGTGGGACATACCAAAGCTACGCCTCCACTGGGCAGGAAGAAGATACAGCAGCTCGCAAAACCTTTGAGTCAAAGACTGTCTGCCCGAGTGTGGACATCCAAGCGGTAATGCTCGACAAAAGTGGAAAGTGATGCCCAAGTTGCCACTCAACAAATCTTTGCAGGGGCTACTGAGCTCTGCTCCATTCATGAGGACGCTTGCGCTCAGGTAGATTGGGCATGCAAACTTTCCGGAACCAGCCAGTTCTGCAACAGATATGCGGGGAGGCAATGGCCCCCTTAATTCAGCACCCCAATGTAGACTTAGCCACTGTGTCACTCTTGCGCGGGGCAACAAAAGCACAAAGAGATGATCCGATTTATGAAAGGAATTCGTAACCTCCAAGTACTGGAGAAGTACCCTCCGGACATCCACAAGATGAAGATCCTTATCCTTCCTCCGACACTGTTCCTTAGAGAAGGAGAGCTGGCAAACCACCTGATTCATATGAAAGGGAGAAATCACCTTGGGTAAAAAGGAATGCACAGGTCGAATGGAAACAGCCTCCTCTGAAAGGGACAGGTAAGGATCTCAGTAAGACAATGCCTGCAACTCGGAAATCTGCCTTGCCGAACAAATCGCAACCAAGAAAACTGTCTTGAGCGTCAAACTGTTCAGAGTAGTGCGCTTCAACAGTTCAAAGAATTCCAACATCAGGGCCCTGATCACCAGATACAGATCCTAGGAAGGGACCACAGACCGGAGGGGAGGACACAGATGCTGAACCCCCTGAAGAAAGCGTGAAACATCTGTGTGTAAGGCTGGAGACTTACCAGCCACAGGACCTCTGAAACAGGCCAGAGCTGCCACTTGAATCCTCAGTGAGCTCAGAGAAAGGCCCCTTTCCAGACCTTCCTGCAGAAAAGCCAATAGAGATGGCACCATTGCTGCCCCAGGAATCAGTTTTTATGCACTGCACCATCACTCAAAAAGGCAAAAGACCTGCACATATGTCAAGTTGGTAGATCTCCGGGCTCTGAGCAGAGTGGAAACCACCGCAGGAAAGTAGCCCTTATGCGCTAGCCTACTCCTTTCAAGAGCCAAGCCATAAGTGAGAAGGGAGCTGGGTATTCCAGGATGATCGTCCCTTAACACAACAGACCCTGGCATGAAGGTAAATGAAGAGGTAGCGCTTGTTAGGAGCTGCATCAGATCTCCGAACCACCTCAGCCAATCCCGCGCCACCAGAATAATCCATTCTGGGTACCGCTCTACACGCCAAATCACACGCCCCTAACAGCGGCCAAGGTGAAAACATGTACATCAGGCCTTGCCCTGGACAGGGCTTGACCAGAACACCTATGCCCTCAGACCCTGCTTTCGTGTAGTGACCGAAGAGGTGGCAAACTTCGGCATTGGAGGGGGTCGCCATCAGATCCATCTCGGGGCAACCCCAACAGCGAAGAATCAACTGTAACGCCTCCTAGCTCAACTCCCACTCTCCAGAATCCAGCGAGTGCCAGTTGAGATAATCCACTTTCACACTGTCCCTTCGGCAATGTGCTGAGCAGACAGAGCTAGGAGGTTTTTCTCTGCCCAGGCAAACAAGAGAGCCATCTCCAGGGTCACTCTGGCATGCCTTGTGCTGCCTTGCCAATTGACATAAGCCACTGCCGTGGCGTTGTCCAAAAACACGCAAACCACCCTGCCCTTAACCAGGGGCCAGAAATGCAGGAGAGCCAACCTGATGACCCTCACCTGAGGCGGTAGATGGACCACACCACCTCCCTGCAATTACAATGGCCCTGGGCCATTCGGTCTTGGCAATGGGCTCCCTGACCTGAGACTGGCATCCGTTGTCAGAAGGATCCACATGCAATCGTCCAGCGAGACGCCCTTCTTCAGATGACTGGGCTGCTTTCATCACCACAGACTGACCTTCACCATCAGTGGGAGCAGAAGTCTGAGTTCGAGCTCCTGAGAACTCAAATGACAGAGCCAGTATGGACTGACCATTGGAGCGGTCACATATGGCACCATGCCCATGGCACCATCTCAACTGTTGCCACCATCAATCAGAGGAGCTGTAAATAATCCCAGACTCTAGGAGCCTGTTGTGAAAAGAACAACGCCAGGCAATCCAACACACTTCTGACTTTCGCCTCTGGCAGGAAGATACTGCTCACTCACATATCGAACCATGCTACCAGAACTCCGTGGATTGTGAAAGCACCAACTGGCTCTTCCCCGAGACTTTCCAAGGAGGACACCACTCAAGTCGACATCCGAGATGCCTCTGACACAGAAAAGGCTCAGATGAGCCAGTCATCCGAATATGAGTGCACACAAATTCCTTGGCACCGTAGCGTTGCAGCCATTATCACCATGACCTTGGAAAATGTCTTTGGGGCAGTGGAGAGCCTGAATGAAGGGTGGTGAACAAAGTGCGAGCTAAGCATGGCAAAATGCAGATACTTCTGCTGATCCTCCTGGATTGGGATATGAAAATACACTTTGGCCAAAATCCAGAGATGCACGGAACTCCCCTCAGTGTACTGCCTGAATCACTTAGCTCAAGGTTTCTATCCAGTATGCACAGGATGTGCAAGTGCATGTTGACATCCTTTTAGGTCGAAAATGGGCCGGAAGGAGCCATCCTTTTTTAGCACTACGAAATAGATGGAATATCTGCCCTTGCCCTGATCATCTGGAGGAATGGACACTACTGCCTTCAGAAACAGTAACTTGTCCAAGGTGATCTGCACAGCTGCCTTGGTTCGCTGAACCACAGGGGGAGATGACGAATGCATTCGGGATCAGCTCTTTGCAATCCAGGACATAGACGTTCTGAATTATATATAGTACCCATTGATCCTTGGTGACCCGGGCCTATTCCTGAAACCAAAGGCAAAGCCTGCCTCCAACAGGAGGTACCAGGGAATGGGACCACAAACCTTAATTGCACAACCTGGGAGGGACCTACTCTGAAGGGAGCTGAGTTCCTGGGCCCAAAAGCTCCTTGAAAGGACTGAGAATGAGCCCAAAATCTGGAAGCAGAGGGGAAGAAAGGAAGGTTTTCCAGGCCAATAGTGACAGGAGTCCAAGACCCCCAGGAGTCTGACCAGTGTGCCTGCGAGGAGCAAGCAGAGGCTAATGAAAAAGGGGCTCCTGCTTGTTTCCCAGGCTCTTTAGACCTGTGCTCTGGAAGCCGGTAAGGTTTTGTCTCGCCCAGGTCCTTCATCAGCTTCTTCAAATCAGCCCCAAACATAAGCTTCCCTTTAAAAGCCAGTTGGGCAAACCAGGCTATGGAGGAAATGTCTGCTGCCCAGATCCATGCCATGTCACTGTTGACAGGGCACTATCCCTGGATGCTTGTGAACGAGGTCGTACATGGCATCAGAAAGGAAGGCTGTAGTAGACTCCAAAAGAGGGGTAGTATTGTCCGGCGCAAGAGACTGAATCCACTGGAGCAGAACTCAAGACTGCCAACTGAAGAACAGCAGCCGCTGCGGTGAACTGGTTCTTCAGCAACAAATCACCTTTCAGTCCAGAGCATCCTTCAAGGCTGACCTGCCTTCCACAGGAATGGTGATCATCTTGCAATTGTTGTGACCTGTTCATCTACCTTGGGTATATTAAATCACACAACACACTCCTCCTCCGTGAGAGCATAAATCTTCTTATACACCTTTAGCCCCTTAGTTGGGGAACTGGGAGAATCTCACTCCGACCAGATCATGTCCTTAATCATTCTGCGAATGGGAAGACTGTAGTGGATTTACATACCCTCTTGCAGGAGTGGATGAACCTTCAGCCCCTGCGCCATGTCTGGAGCATCTGCCAAGTTCAAAGTGGATGGGACCCTGGCAATCAACGCTGCCGGTTCCTCTTTCCAGAACAGGCGGATAACAAAAGCCTCTTCATGATCCTTGGAAAGCAAGAGCATTTATTCATCCACATCAGAGCCCAAAGCTGAGACATCTGAACCCAAGTCTCAGACAGACCCAAGCTGCTCCACATCTCCAAGAGGCGACCTTTGCCAGGGACACTTAGCCATAGGCAACCGAACAGGGCTTCCACTCTCAGGAACTCAGGCCACAGAGTCTGAATTTCCATGCCAGAAAGACCAAGCCTGTTGTAAAAAGGAAAATAATTCCAGGAACAATCTGGAGTCCAGAAGTTCTCCTCTCAGAAATGACCCCCCTACACCAAGGGACATAGCTGCCGCCAAACTCCTAGAGGATGGGCAATGGCTAACAGCACAGTGGCTGGAATCTCCGGCCGGTTGGCCATCCTTACCCACAGCACCATCTGCCACCTCCTGCTCTGAGGCAGACAAGGATGGACTAACTACATCCCCTAGCTGAGAGAGGGAGAGTAGGCCTTCCAGGAATGACTCAGAAGCTGCCATGCAACAAGAGCAGAGTCCAGAAGCTGAAGACATGGCACCAATGTTTCCTTGAAGAAGACATGGCAGTTAATGCAAGTACAACAATAGCATGCGCTGAGGCCGTGGTGCTTTGGAAGGCATGCGTTAACAGAACTTGTACGGTAACGTGCGAAATGGGTGCTTGGGGAGGAACACGCATTGGAGATGCTTGGGTGGAACACACGATAGGACCATGCGACCGCTAGGTGCACAAAAGCAAAAGATGCTACTAATATGTGTAGAAAAAGGCGGGAAACCCCCACACTGCACCAATGATCATCAGCGATGCACCCCAGATGGACGAATTGGGAATTTGGAGCCTCAACAAGGACAATGGCAAGGTCAAGCCTTGGTACTCACCCCACTGAGAGCCCCAAGCAGAAAACTTATGTCGGGCTCAGCTTTCCTCTCCTAAATCGGCTTCTCTTGCTTTTCAGACACTATGTTTTAAGGTGGCTGGCAGGCAGATTCCTCCGAGAACATTCTGCGATTTTCAGGGGAGAGCAGGAGGGACAGAGGAGGGAGAGGGTGCTGAAATTATGTGAGGCTGCTAAACTCTTCCAAATCAATCCAATTTTCTGGCTGCTCGACAGGCTCCTCCTGTGGCTACCGAAAAGACTGCAGTCTAGTGGAGCCTCCCACATAGCACTCAAGTGAGAGAGTCACCCTCAAGGTGGTCGTTCATGAGTAAAATCAATCTTTTCCATTGAATTGTTCAGATTTTCTTCAGAGTGGAGAAAATCCTTCCACCATCTGTTGGAGATAATAGAATAATGAAGGGACCCCTGGTGGCTGGGGCGAATAGAGGCATGGGAGTAATGTCACTGAAACCTAGGCATTTCATTGGCTCTCTGTCTCCACCAATTTGTTGGTAGGGGAACACAACCCACTTGTCTGGACTGGTCCAGCTGGACGATATGAAATAGTGATTTGCCTGTAAAAACATATGAACATGTGCTATGCTGGGTCAGACTGAAAGTTCATCAAGCCTAGAATCCTGTCTCCAACTGTGGTCAATCCAGGTCATTAGAAAGTACCCGGTGGATCCCTAAGAATAAATTGATTTCTTGCAGCTCCCTCCCAGGGATGAGTGCTAATATTCCGAGGTCTACTTGGCTAATAATTTTTTAGGCACTTTTTTCTCTCTGAACACCTATGTTTCTCCATCCTGACCTACAAAAAAGTGTAGTTACTCACCTGTAACAGGTATTCTCCAGGGACAGCAGGAATCAGCCCTTACATATGGATGACATAGGCTCCGACGGAACCCGCTCAAAGCATTTCCCCAGCTTTCAAAGAAAGCCTTTGGGACAGGCTACCATGCATTCAGGGTCCCCTTCCCGCCCAAGGGTGCCATCTTGCTCAGTCAGATGACATAGCTAGGCCAGTAGTAAAAGAAGGGGAGGAGGGAGGGATGGGAGGATCGATTATTGCTGTCCCTGGTGAGTAAAGCACAGTTACTTACCTGTAACAGGTGATCTGTGGGAACAGCAGGAATAAGTCTTCACATATGGGTATCGTCGGTACCGACGGAGCCTGCGCGGGAACGCTCCCCAGCATCCAAAAGGAAAGCTTTTGGGAGCATCCCACAGCGCCTGCGCGCTGCCTTCCCGCCTTTCCTAACCGCCTCTCTCCAGTTCGAGTTTTAAAGCTGAGACAAAGAGAGAGTGAGGAAAGGAAAGATAGAAAGAGAGATACAACTCCTAGGGGAGGTGGGTGGGTTGTGAAGACTTATTCCTGCTGTTACCAGAGATCACCTGTTACAGGTAAGTAACTGTGCTATCTCCAGGAACAAGCAGGAATGAGTCTTCACATATGGGGACTCCCCAGCTAGAGATGCCTGGGAGATCACCCAGGTTGTGAGTCCCTGGGAAGGGCTCTACCTCCACCCATGAATCTCAGGCATCCAGCAAGGGATGGAGGGTAGGAGTTGATTAGGTATGGAAGAGGTGTTTGAGAACAGCCTGACCAAACAAGGCATCCCTGCAGGAGTCCTTGTCCAAGCAGTAATGGGCTGTGAAGGTATGAACCAAGGCCCAGGTGGCCGCTCGACAGATCTGGTCAATGGACACAGAATTTAGATGAGCCATAGAGGCTGCCATAGCCCTCACATTGTGAGCTGTGACATGGCCCTCCAGAGAAAGGTTCTTAGTCTGGTAGGCAAAAGAAATACACTGAGCAATCCAATTGGACAGAGTTGTCTTAGAGACTGGAAGTCCTAAATGAGAGGGATCAAAAGCAACAAAGAGTTGAGAGGACTTTCTATGTTGCTGTGTCCTTTGTAAGTAAAAAGCAAGAGCTCTTTTACAATCCAGGGTATGGAGTTTCCTCTCTGCACTTGATGCATGAGGTCCTGGAAGAAAGACAGGTAAATAAACCTCCTGGTTGAGATGAAAAGGTGAGACCACTTTAGGCATAAAGTGTGGATTAGTCCTAAGGACTACCTTGTCATGATGGAACCTTGTATAAGGAGGATTAGCCACCAAGGCTTGCAGTTCACTGATGCGGCGAGCTGAGGTGACTGCAATGAGAAAAATAACCTTCCAGGAAAGGAATTTCAAGGAGGTAGTGGCTAAGGGTTCAAAGGGTGGCTTCATAAGCTGGCCAAGAACCAAGTTTAAATCCCATGCCACTGGAGGTGGTCTAATGGGAGGTTTAGTTAAAAGAAGGCCTCTCATAAATCTTGTAATAAGAGGATGAGAGGAAATAAGTTGTCCATTGAGAGGCTTGAGGGATGCTGAAATAGCACTCAAATGGACTCTTACTGAATTTGTTTTGAGGCCTACATGGGATAAATGCAGCTAATAGTCTAGTAAAAAATTCAGAGGTATTGCAAGAGGGTTAAGACCCTTCTCTGCACACCAAATGGTAAACCTTTTCCATTTAAAAGCATAGGAACGTCTAGTGGAAGGTTTTCTGGAAACATGAAGGATATCCTTCACCTGCTGAGAAAGATGCCAATCTTGAAGGTCTAGGTCTTCAGCAACCAGGCCCTGAGATGAAGAGACTGGGGATTTGGGTGCCACAACGTTCCCTCCTCCTGGGATAGGAGGTCTGGAGCAGATCCCAAGTCCAGGGAGGGAGCTTGAGAGAGATGCAGAAGTAGAGGGTACCACACTTGGCGTGGCCAATGTGGTGCTATGAGGATCATAGACCCCTTGTCTCTCTGAAGTTTGAACAGTGTCTTGGGAATTAGGGGAATGGGTGGAAAGGCATAGAGGAAGTCTTGCCCCCAATGGAGGAGGAAGGCATCCCTGGCCTGAACTCCCTGACACGGAATTCTGGAACAGAACTGGGGAAGTTTGGCATTCCACGGACTTGCAAACAGGTCTATGTCTGGGGTTCCCCAAATTCGAAAGATCCTGGCTATTGTCATGAGGCTGGAGTTAGAGAAGAAACAGTGTTGAAAAAAACTCCTGATTTTCATGGAACTCAGAAAAGGCAGAAAGCGCAGCTCCAGCGCAGCTCAGCCAAAGGGCGCATGAACAATTACACAGTACCTGAAGCAACATACTCTAGCACTGGTCACATTAGTAACAAGCAGTTTCACCTATCCTCAAACTCAGAACGTGAAAACCAGAAATCCCTTTATAAAGGAAACCAGATGATCAGGGAAGGAGGAACAGGAACCGGCAGAGGCAGGAGCAAGATCCAGAGAGGCAAGGTCAGAAGGACTGGCAGCAGGAGAAGGATTAGCAGCCGGAGCAGTGAGAGAAGCCTGGAACAGGAAGGCTTCCATGTGCAGCCAACTCAAGGAGACAGAATCCAAAAGAGGTATACTCAAAGGGATAAAGTCCAGAGAGGCCAAAGGTATTGGAACGGAGTCCAAAGCCAAGCAAATCAAAGAAGCAGCTTGCCTGATGGAAGTAACTCTCCTAGCCCAAGTAAGTCTCCTATGCTAAACCAGAAAGGCATAAGGAAAGGAGATTCCTTCTACAGTGATACTTTTGCCAAGAAACACAGAGAGTGGAAATCCACGTCAGGTTTTCCTGGTAACTCTGATTGTAGAGCAGTGCACAGAACAGCTTGTCAGCCTGAGAAGCTACGTCACAAGCTGAGTCCTGGGTGTGGCAGCCTACAGAAGCCAAGGTATGAAAAGCCTTTCATTATAAGGGAAAGTTTAAGTGATGAAAACCTTATGCAAATAGATAAGCCTCAGAAAGTTAGAAGAAGTAAAGCTAACCTTTTAAAAGTACTTCCCAACAGTGTGCTAAGGAAGTTGTATGAGAAACCGAAGAGCCCCTGTGAGGAGTTAACAGATACTGAAGACAGTCATAGCATTGAAGAAGGTAGTGACCCAGAATCAATGGACTTTGATTGTGAAACCAGTGTTCCCATTCCTCAGAGTGAACCAATGGAATGTAACTTTTGTTCAAGAACTAGCTTGATTGCCTTGCTAAATGTATAGAGAAAAGAGAACTCTGCATATGGTGAAGTTGATAACCATTTGTTTCCTGATGTTAATTTCTATTGATTTGAAAGAAGCCTTAACCCAGATAAACAGTTAATTGTGAAGCCTACAACCCTTAACTGTTTATATAACGGTGGAACCTTTTTGTTAGAGGAAAGAATTACCTTCATTTTCTTTTGTGTCTTATTGAACCTAAGCGTTGACCGGGGAAATAAAGCCTTATTACCCTACACTATGGCGTAGATTGTTCTTTATAAGGAGTTCTGCACTACAAGGACCAGAAGCCTCCTGGTCCTTCAGCTCAACCACTCCTTAAAATAAATTAAATGTCACCGGACGCCCTTATTTCCTACGCCAGTAGGGGCGCCTGGGGACACTATCTGGTCCCCATGGAGGGACCATTCGTGTGGAAGCAGAACTCGACAGTCTGTCTGCCCAAGAGTTTTGAACCCCTGGAAGATACACTGCCATGAGATGGATTTGATGCTCTCTGGCGAAGGCCCACAATCTTAGAGCTTCGTTACAAAGCGACAGAGAACCAGCCCCACCCTGCTTGTTCATGTAGAACATGGCTACTTGGTTGTCCATGTGGATGAGGACTGTCTTGTAGCTGAGCAGGGTGTGGAAGACTCTGAGAGCCAGAAAGATTGCTCTGAGCTCTAAGAGGTTGATATGTACAGATGTCTCCTGTGGAGACCAGATGCCTTGGGTGGAGAGATCTTGTAGATGAGCTCCCCAACCCTTTGGAGAGGCATCTGTTGTAAGGGTTGCTTGGGGTAACACCTGTTGAAAGGGGGACCCCCAGCAACAGATTTTGAGAGGACTTCCACCACTGGAGAGAACAAAAGAGGCAACTGGAGGCTGCTATTTTGTTTGACAGGCACCCTGATGCCTGGGTCCATTGGGTGGACAGAGTCCATTGAGCTGCTCTCATGTGAAGGCGAGCATAAGGAACCACATGCACAGTGGATGCCATGTGGCCTAACAGTTGTAACATCTCTCGAGCAGTTAAATGGGATTTTAACTGAATCTTGGAGGCTAACTGCACCAAGCGTAGGCAACGGGCCTGAGGAAGATAGGCCCTTGCAGTTGTGGTATTCAGCAAGGCCCCTATGAACTCTAGAGATTGAGTAGTGGTGAGATGGGATTTTGGAATGTTTATTACAAGTCCCAGATACTGAAGAACACGCCTTGTGGAGGCTAGGGAAGTCTGGGCCTCTGACTGGAATGGAGCTCGGATGAGCCAGCCATCCAGATATGGGAATACGAATATCCCTTAAGTGTGTAGAAATGCAGCTACTAGTGCCATGCATTTTGTGAACACTCTTGGTGCAGAGGCCAGACCGAAAGGAAGCACTTTGTATTGATAGTGCTTTCCTCGGTAAAGGAACCGAAGGAACCTTCTGTGTGTTGGATGGATGAGGACATGGGTGTACGCATCCTTGAGGTCTAGAGAACAAAGCCAATTCTGACTCTGAAGGTATGGAAGGAGCACACAGAGAGAAATCATCTTGAACTTCTCCTTGTATAGAAACTTGTTCAATTCTCTGAGATCTAGTATGGGTCTGTGGCCCCCTGTTTTCTTTGGGATAAGAAAGTAGGGGGAGTAGAACCCTGAGCCCTGCTGAAGAAGGGGTACTTCTTCTATTGCCCCTTGGGCAAGAAGGGTAGTAATCTCCTGACCCAGAAGGTCGAGGAGAGATGTTGGAGAATTGAACTGTCTCACCATGGTGTGAGGAGGAAGGTTTAAGAAATGAAGCTTGTACCCCTCCCTTATGATGGAGAGGGTCAATTGCTCTGCTGTGATTTGTTCCCATCTGGGAGCAAAGTGAGCTAACCTTCCTGGAATGGTGAGAGGCTCTGGATGTTCTAGAGCCACAAAGGCTAAGTTCTCTAGCTGTAAGTCAAAGGCCCTGAGGAGGCTGAGGCTGTTGGGCCGTAGCAGTCCTAGCAGCCTTAGGTTTGGCCTGTTTTGGTTGTTGCTGTCTCTTTGTAGCAAAACAACCTGTAGAAGATGCCTGCTGACCATAAGCAGAATAATATCTCCCTTTTTTGGGAAAAAGCCCCTTTTTGAACAACCTTTTCTTAAAAGGAGCAGAAGTAGACTTTGAGAGTCTATCTAAAGCAGAATTTTCAGCATCCATCTGGGTGGCCTTTGCTTGCCAATCTTTGCCAAAAAGGTTTTCACCTGTACAAGGAAGGTTTCCTAGTCCATCCTGAACCCAGGGTTCCAAATCAGAAGATTGTAACCAAGCAACTCTGCGTGCACCTATGGTAATAGCCGAGGCTCTGCTGGCACACGCAAAAGAGTCAAAGGCTGCACGGTTGGAAAATTTGGAAACATCCTGGGCATGTTTGAGCCAGGTGAGAAACTCTTCCCTTTTATCTTCTGAAATAAAAGGAGATAAAGTTTGCAGATGATCTGTAACTTCTTTTAGAAACATCCCCATATAGAGACTATAGGAGTTGATTCTGGCTACAAGCATATTGGCCTGGAAAATTCTCCTGCCAAAGGCATCTAAGGTTCTGCATTCTCTTCCTGGAGGATTAGAAGAGTGCCTTTTTGTACTCTTTACCTTCTTCATAGCAGACTCCACCATAATGGAGTGGTGAGGAAGCTGAGTCTTATGAAAGCCAAGACAAGGAGGAACACGATACATGGTGTCCAACCTACGAGAATGAGGAGAGGTGGTGAGAGGAGTCTCCCATATGCCCAACATGTGATCATAAAGAATCTCATGAATTGGTAAAGTGGCTGCCTCTTTAGGAGCCTTAGGATATTGTAAAATATCTAATTTTTTGGCTCTAGGCTCTGCTTCAGGGGCCACTGAAATGGAAAGGCCCCTGGCCACTTCCCTAATGAAGTCTTGAAAAGACAAGTCTTCTGGAGGAGACATTCTTCTTTTTGGAAAAGAGGGCTCCTGAGGAAGGATCACCGATGCTTCGACAGAGGCCTCTGATTCATCAGAGTCTTCAGAGGAATCGAAGTATTGCCTGTCTGGATGCTCCTGCAGAGCCCGATACGCGTACCGGATAGTATCGACATCGGGAGTGATCGGTACCGATGGACATCACAGAACAGTGTACCGCTGCAGTCGACACCGAAGCCGATGTCGATGCAATCGGTACCGGCACCGGAACCGATATCGGTACCGGCACCGGAACCGATATCGGTACCGGCACCGGAACCGATATCGGTACCGGTGCCGGAGTCGGTACCGACAACGGAGTTTGTTGCGGTACCGAAGGCGTCGCAGCTTGTATGAATGCCGTGATGGCACGCTGCATGGTCGGGATATTCTGATCCATTGACGCCACCAATGTCTGGCAGAAATAGTGCTGCTGCACTTCGTGCACTTTTTAAACCCGGAGGCAGGCTTTTCCATGAGGAAAAATTTTCCTAGGCCTAAGGCCGAAGAAAGAAAAAATGCACTGAAGTGAGAACAACAGTAGTTTTTTTTTTCCTTTAAGAATAAAGAAAGAAAGACCGGCGGTACCGGTCCGGTGTCGAAGAAGGCAGACACGCGACCAAAGAAATAAAAGAAAATAAAGAAATTCTTCAGCGGTGACAGGAACACGACCTGCTGGGTCCGCGGAAAAGAAGAACTGGAGAGAGGCGGTTAGGAAAGGCAGGAAGGCAGCGCGCAGGTGCTGTGGGATGCTGCCAAAAGCTTTCCTTTTGGACGCTGGGGAACGTTCCCGTGCAGGCTCCGTCGGTGCCGATATCCATATGTGAAGGCTCATTCCTGCTTGTTCCTGGAGATAGCATAGTTACTCACCTGTAACAGGTGATCTGCGGGAACAGCAGGAATTTAGTCTTCACATATGGGTATCATCGGTACCGACGGAGCCTGCGCGGGAACGCTCCCCAGAGTCCAATTAGAAAGCTTTTGGGAGCATCCCACATTGCCTGCATGCTGTCTTCCCACCTTTCTCAACTGCTTCTCTCCAGTTGAGTTTAAAGCTGAGACAAAGAGAGAGAGAGAGAGAGAGGGGGAAAGAGGACGAGATAGATAGAGAGATACAACTCCTAGGGGAGGTGGGTGGGTTGTGAAGACTAAATTCCTGCTGTTCCCGGAGATCACCTGTTACAGGTGAGTAACTATGCTATCTCCAGGAACAAGCAGGAATGTAGTCTTCACATATGGGGACTCCCTAGCTTCAGATGCCAGGGAGAGAACCCCAGAAGTTGTGTGTCCCTGTGAAAGGGCTCCACTTCCCCCCCCCCCCCATAGATCTCTGGCATCCTACCAGGGATGGTGGGTAGGAGTTGATTAGGTATGGAACAGGTGCTGGAGAACAGCCTGACTAAACAAGGCATCCCGGCGGGAGTCCTTGTCCAAGCAGTAATGGGCTGTGAAGGTATGAACCGAGGCCCAAGTGGCTGCTCAACAGATGTCGTCGATAGACACAGAGTGTAGATGAGCCATTGAAGCTGCCATGGCTCTCACATTGTGAGCTGCGACATAGCCCTCCAAAGGAAGATTCTTACTCTGATAGGCAAATGAAATACACTGTGCAATCCAGTTGGACAGTGTTCTCTTGGAGACTGGAAGTCCCAAATGAGAAGGATCAAAAGCAACAAAGAGTTGAGAGGACTTTCTATGTTGCTGTGTTCTTTGTAAGTAAAAAGCTAAAGCTCTTTTACAGTCCAAAGTAGGAAGATTCCTTTCTGCATTTGATGCATGAGGCCTTGGAAAAAACACAGGCAGGTAGACCGCCTGGTTTAGATGAAAAGGCGAGACCACCTTAGGCACAAAGTGTGGATGAGTCGTAAGGACTACCTTGTCATGATGGAACCTTGTATAAGGAGGATCAGCCACTAGTGCTTACAACTCACTGATGCGACGTGCTGATGTGATTGCAATGAGAAAGATAACTTTCCAGGAAAGGAATTTCAACAAGGTAGTAGCTAAGGGTTCGAAAGGTGGCTTCATAAGCTGGCCAAGAACCAGGTTTAAGTACCATGCCAACGGTGGTGGCCTAATGGGAGGCTTAGTCAGAAGAAGGCCTCTCATAAATCTTGCTATAAGAGGATGGGAGGAAATAGGTTGTCCATTTAAAGGCTTGAAAGAAGCTGCAATAGCACTCAAATGGACTCTTACTGAGTTAGTCTTAAGTCCTACATTGGATAAGTGAAGGAGATACTCCAGTAATGATTCCAGAGGTATCGCAAGGAGGTTAAGACCCTTCTGAGAGCACCATATGGTAAACCTTTTCCACTTGAAAACATAACAGCGTCTTGTCGAAGGCTTCCTGGAAGCATAAAGGATATCCTTTACTTGCTGAGAAAGGTTAAGATCATGAAGATCTAGGCCTTCAGCAACCAAGCCCTGAGATGCAGAGACTGGGGATTGGGATACCATAACATCCCGTCCTCCTGAGACAGGAGATCTGGAGCAGACCCTAACTCCAGAGACAGAGCTTGAGAGAGATGTAGAAGCAGAGGGTACCACACTTGCCGTGGCCAATGTGGAGCTATGAGAATCATACGGCCTCTGTCTCTCTGAAGCTTGAACAGGGTTTTGGGAACTAGGCGAATGGGTGGAAAGGCATAAAGGAAGTCTTGACCCCAATGAAGGAGGAAAGCATCCCTGGCCTGAGAGCCCTGAGCCGGAATTCTGGAACAGAACCGGGGAAGTTTGGCATTCAACGGACTTGCAAAGAGGTATATGTCCGGGGTTCCCCAAATGTGAAAAATCTTGGCCACCTGGTCTGCATGTAGAGACCATCGTGTGGAAGTGGAACTCGACTGAGTCTGTCTGGCCAAGAGTTTTGAATGCCTGGAAGATACACTGCCAGGAGATGAATCTGATGCTCTCTGGCGAGGGCCCATAGTCACAAAGCTTTGTTGCAAAGCGACAGAGAGCCTGTTCCTCCCTGCTTGTTCACGTAGAACATGGCTACTTGATTGTCCGTATGAATGAGGACTATCTTGTAGCTTAGCAGGGTGTGGAACACTCGAAGAGCAAGGAAGATTGCTCTGAGCTCTAAGAGATTGATGTGTAGATGAGTCTCCTGTGGAGTCCAAGTGCCTTGGGTGGAGAGGTCTTGCAGATGATTTCCCCAACCCATTGGTGAAGCATCTGTTGTGAGAGTGACCTGGGGTAAAGGTTGTTGAAACGGGGACCCCACCAACAGGTTTTGAGAGGACTGCCACCATTGGAGGGACAAAATAAGGCGATTTGTGTTTGCTATTTTGTCTGACAGACACCCTGATGCCTGGGTCCACTGAGTGGATAAAGTCCACTGGGCTGCTCTCATATGGAGGCGAGCATAAGGAACCACATGCACGGTAGATGCCATGTGGCCTAGTAGTTTAACATTTCTCGAGCAGTGTGGTGAGGCTTTAGCACTGCTTGAGAAGCTAATGCGAAGGCAACAGGTCTGAGGAAGATAGGCCCTTGCCTTTGTGGTATCCAGCATAGCTCCTATAAACTCTAGGGACTGAGTAGGAGTTAGGTTGGATTTTGGGATGTTTATGACAAGGCCCAAATATTGAAGGATATGCATTGTGCAAGACAGAGAAATCCTGGCCTCTGGCTCTGATGGGGCTCGAATGAGCCAGTCGTCTAAGTAAGGGAAAGCACAGTTACTTACCTGTAACTGGTGATCTCTGGGAACAGCAGGAATAAGTATTCACATATGGGTATCGTCGGTACCGACGGAGCTTGCGTGGGAACGCTCCCCAGCGTCCAATAAGAAAGCTTTTGGGAGCATCCCACAGCGCCTGCGTGCTGCCTTCCCGCCTTTCCCAAACGCCTCTCTCCAGTTCGAGTTTTAAAGCTGAGACAAAGAGAGAGAGAGGGAAGGAAAGATAGATAGAGAGATATAACTCCTAGGGGAGGTGGGTGGGTTGTGAAGACTCATTCCTGCTGTTCCCAGAGATCACCTGTTACAGGTAAGTAACGGTGCTATCTCCAGGAGCAAGCAGGAATGAGTCTTCACATATGGGGACTCCCTAGCTGCAGATGCCAGGGAGAGACCCCAGAGTTGTGTGTCCTTGAAAAGGGCTCCACCTCCCCCCATGGATCTCTGGCATCCAACCAGGGTAGGTGGGTAGGAGTTGATTAGGAATGGAACAGGTGTTTGAGAACAGCCTGACCAAACGAGGCATCCCGGCGGGAGTCCTTATCCAAACAGTAATGGGCTGTGAAGGTATGAACCGAGGCCCAGGTGGCCGCTCGACAGATTTGGTCGATGGACACAGAGTTTAGGTGAGCCATTGAGGCTGCCATGGCCCTCACATTGTGAGCTGTGACATGGCCTTCTAGAGAAAGGTTCCTACTTTGGTAGGCGAAAGAAATACACTGAGCAATCCAGTTGGACAGTGTTCTCTTAGAAACTGGAAGTCCTAAATGGGAAGGATCAAAAGCAACAAAGAGTTGAGAAGACTTTCTATGTTGCTGTGTTCTTTGTAAGTAAAAGGTGGGAGCTCTTTTAAATCCAAAGTATGAAGATTCCTCTCTGCACTTGATGCATGAGGTCCTGGAAAAAAGACAGGTAAGTATACCTCTTGGTTCAGATGAAAAGGCGAGACCACTTTGGGCATAAAGTGTGGATTGGTCCTGAGGACTACCTTATCATGATGGAACCTTGTATAAGGAGGATTAGCCACCAAGGCTTGCAACTCACTGATGCGACATGCTGAGGTGACTGCAATGAGAAAGATAACCTTCCAAGAAAGAAATTTCAAGGAGGTGGTGGCTAAAGGTTGAAAGGGTGGCTTCATAAGCTGGCCAAGAACCAGATTTAAGTCCCATGCCACTGGAGGTGGTCTAATGGGAGGTTTAGTTAAAAGAAGGCCTCTCATGAATCTTGCTATAAGAGGATGAGAGGAAACAGGCTGTCCATTGAGAGGCTAGAGGGACGCTGCAATAGCACTCAAATGGACTCTTACCAAATTCGTTTTGAGGCCTGCATGGGAAAGATGCAGAAGATACTCTAATAAAGAATTCAAAGGTATTGCAAGAGGGTTAAGACCCTTCTCTGAACACCAAATGGTAAATCTTTTCCATTTGAAAGCATAGGAATGTCTAGTGGAAGGCTTTCTAGAAGCATGAATAATATCTCTGACTTGCTGAGAGAGATGGAAAACTTGAAGGTCTAGGCCTTCATCAACCAGGCCCTCAGATGGAGAGACTGGGGGTTTGGGTGCCACAACGTTCCGTCTTCCTGGGAGAGAAGATCTGGAGCAGAGCCCAACTCCAGGGACGGAGCTTGAGAGAGATGCAGAAGTAGAGGGTACCACACTTGGCATGGCCAATGTGGTGCTATGAGGATCATAGAACCTCGGTCTCTCTGAAGCTTGAACAGTGTTTTGGGAATTAGGGGAATGGGTGGAAAGGCATAAAGGAAGTCTTGACCCCAGTGAAGGATGAAGGCATCCTTGGCCTGAACTCCCTGACACATAATCCTGGAACAGAACCGGGGAAGTTTGGCATTCCACGGACTTGCAAATAGGTCTATGTCCGGGGTTCCCCAAATTCGTAAAATCCTGGCTACCTGGTCCCTGTGGAGGGACCATTCGTGTGGAAGCAGAACTCGACTGAGTCTGTCTGCCCAAGAGTTTTGAACGCCTGGAAGATATACTGCCATAAGATGAATCTGATGCTCTCTGGCGAAGGCCCACAGTCGCAAAGCTTCGTTGAAAAGCGACAGAGAGCCAGTCCCTCCCTGCTTGTTTACATAGAACATGGCTACTTGATTGTCCGTGTGGATGAGGACTGTCCTGTAGCTGAGCAGGGAGTGGAACACTCTGAGAGCTAAGAAAATTGCTCTGAGTTCCAAGAGATTTATGTGTAGTGAAGTCTCCTGTGGAGGCCAGATGCCCTGGGTGGAGAGATCTTGCAGATGAGCTCCCCAACCCATTGGAGAGGCATCTGTTTTAAGGGTTGCTTGGAGAAATGACTGTTGAAAAGGGGACCCCAGCAATAGGTTTTCAGAGGACTTCCACCACTGGAGAAACCAAAAAAGGTGACTGGAGTTTGCTATTTTGTCTGACAGGCAACCTGATGCCTGAGTCCATTGGGTGGACAAAGTCCATTGAGCTGCCCTCATGTGAAGGCGAGCATATGGAACCACATGCACAGTGGATGCCATGTGGCCCAAGAGTTGTAGCATTTCTCGAGCAGTTAAAAGGGGCTTTAACTGTATTTGGGAGGCTAACTGCACCAAGCGTAGGCAACGGGCCTGAGGAAGATAGGCCCTTGCAGTTATGGTATCCAACCAAGCCCCTATAAACTCGAGGGACTGAGTATGGGTGAGACTGGATTTTGGGATGTTTATTACTAGTCCCAAATACTGAAGGACACGCATTGTGCAGGTTAGACAAGTCTTGACGTCTGCTTGAGATGGAGCTCGAATGAGCCAGTCGTCCAGATATGGGAAGACGAATATTCCTAGAGTGCGTAGAAATGCAGCTACTACTGTCATGCATTTCGTGAACACCCTTGGTGCAGAGGCCAGACCAAAAGGAAGCACCCTGTATTGGTAGTGCTTTCCTTGAAAAAGGAACCGAAGGAACCTTCTGTGAGTTGGATGGATGAGGACATGGGTGTATGCATCCTTGAGATCTACAGAACAAAGCCAGTCCTGACTCTGAAGGTATGGAAGCAGAGCACCGAGAGAAATCATCTTGAATTTCTCCTTGAATAGAAATTTGTTCAATTCTCTGAGATCTAAGATGGGTCTGTAGCCTCCTGTTTTCTTTGGAATAAGAAAATAAGGGGAGTAGAACCCTGTGCCTTGTTGAAGAAGAGGTACTTCTTCTATTGCCCCTTGGGCAAGAAGGATGGCAATCTCCTGACCTAGAAGGTTGAGGAGAGATGTTGGAGAAGTGAACTGTTTCACCATGGTGTGGGAGGGAAGGCTTAAGAAATGAAGCTTGTACCCTTCCCTTATGATGGAGAGTGTCCATTGCTCTGCTGTGATTTGCTCCCATCTGGGAGCAAAGTAAGTCAACCTTCCTGGGATGGTAAGGGGCTCTGGTCCTTCCAGAGCTAGAAAGGCTAAGTTCTCTAGTAGCGAGTCAAAGGCCCTGAGGAGGCTGAGGCTGCTGGGCCGTGGAAGGTCTAGCTGCCTTTGACTTGGCCTGTTTAGGTGGTTGCTGACGCTTTGCAGCAAAACGACCTGCAGAAGGTGCCTGCTGACCATAAGCAGGATAGTATCTTCCCTTTTTGAAAAAAGATGTCTTTATAAACAATCTTTTCTTAACAGGAGCAGAGGTAGACTTTGAAAGTCGATCCAAAGCAGAGTTTTCAGCATCCATCTGAGTGGCCTTTGCTTGCCAATCCTTACCAAAAAGGTTTTCACCTGTACAGGGGAGATTTCCCAATTGATCTTGGACCCACAGCTCCAAATCAGAAGCTTGTAGCCAAGCAATTCTGCGTGCCCCTATGGCAATAGCCGAAGCTCTGCTTACACACTCAAAAGAGTCAAAGGCTGCACGGTTGGAAAATTTGGAGACATCTTGGGCATGTTTGAGCCAAGTGAGAAACTCCTCTCTTTTATCCTCTGAAATGAAAGGGGTTAAAGTCTGCAGATGATCTGTGACTTCTTTTAGAAACATTCCTATATAGAGACTATAGGAATTGATCCTAGCAGCTAGCATAGCAGCTTGGAAAACCCTTCGGCCAAAAGCATCCAGGGTCCTTCATTCACGCCCTGGAGGATTAGATGAGTGTCTTTTTGCACTCTTTATCTTCTTCATGGCAGACTCTACCACAATAGAGTGGTGAGGAAGCTGAGTCTTGTGGAAGCCAGGACAAGGAGGGACACGATACATGGTGTCTAACCTGCGAGAATGAGGAGAGGTGGTGAGAGGTGTCTCCCACATCCTCAACATGAGATCATAAAGAATCTCATGAACAGGTAAAGTAGCTGCCTCCTTAGGAGCTTTAGGATATTGTAAAATATCCAACTCCTTGGCTCTGGGTTCTGACTCAGGGGCCACTGTGATAGAGAGGCCCCTAGCCACTTCCCTAACAAAGTCTTGAAAAGACAAGTCTTCTGGAGGAGACATTCTTCGTTTAGGTGAAGAAGACTCCTGAGGAAGAAGTATCGATGCTTCTACAGAACCCTCAGACTCATCAGAGTCCTCAGGGGAATCAAAGTATCGCCTGTCTGGATGCTCCTGTAAAGCCCAATAACCGTATCGAGTGGGATCGACATCGGGAGTAAGCGGTACCGGTTCGGTACCGATGGGCATCATAGGACAGGGTACCGTTGCAGTCGACACCGAAGCCAATGTCGATGCAATCGGTACCGGTACCGATGCCGGTACCAGCAACGGGGATTGTTGCGGTACCAGAGGCGTCGCAGCCTTTTGAAAGCCGTTAAGGTGCGCTGCATGGTCAAAATCTTCTGATCCATCGACGCCACTAGAGTCTGGATGTCGGTACCAGTCGGAGCCACCGGTACCCCAGAACACGGCAACAGGTGATCTGTCGAGGCTGAGCCATCGATGTCAACCTGTGACCCCATAGATAATGCTTTGGAAGCCGGAGCTTCCCGCCGGGGTAATTTTGCCGGTGCGGAATCCTCGAGGGCAAGCCCGGAGGCATCTCGATGCTTGGAGGGAGATCTACCCTTCGAGGACCGGCCAGATTTATGCTTGTTTACCTGAGATCCATGGGAGGAAAAGGAGGCCCTGGAAGACGTCGATGCTACCGAAGCTGCATCAGAGGGAAACAGGGTACTGAGCTTGGCTGCTCGGTTCTGCCGACCTCTCTTAGACATCATGGTACAGGACATACAATCCGTGATGGAATGGTCAGGTCCCAAACACTTTAGACACCAGTCACGGGTGTTGGTGACAGAAATAGTAACGCCACATTTTGTGCATTTTTTAAACCCAGAAGCGGGCTTCTCCATGAGGAAAATATTTTTAGGCCTAGGGCCCAAAAACTGAAAAAGCACAGTAGAAATAAAGAAAAAAAACTGGAGAGAGGCGGTTGGGAAAGGCGGGAAGGCAGCACGCAGGCGCTGTGGGATGCTCCCAAAAGCTTTCTTATTGGACGCTGGGGAGCGTTCCCTCGCAAGCTCCGTCGATACCGACAATACCCATATGTGAAGACTCATTCCTGCTTGTTCCTGGAGATGACAAATATTCCTAGAGTGTGAAGAAAGGCTGCCACCACAGCCATGCATTTCGTAAACACCCTTGGTGCCGAGGCCAGGCCAAAAGGAAGAACCCTGTACTGGTAGTGCTTCTCCTGAAATAGAAACCGAAGGAATCTTCGGTGAGCTGGATGGATAAGAACATGGGTGTATGCATCCTTGAGATCTAGAGAACAAAGCCAATGCTGACTCTGAAGGTATGGCAAAAGAGTTCCTAGAGAAACCATCTTGAATTTCTCTTTGAACAGGAATTTGTTCAATTCTCTGAGGTCTGAAATAGGTCTCTGTCCCCCTGTTTTCTTTGGGATAAGGAAATAGGGGGAGTAAAACCCTGTACCCTGTTGAGGAATGGGTACCTCTTCTATTGCCCCTTAGGCAAGAAGCATAGTGACCTCTTAATCTAACAGGTTGATGGGAGAGGACTGAGAATTGAACTGTCTTACCATTGTAGGAGGGGGCATGCAAAGGAAGTGAAGCTTGTACCCCTCTGGTCTGCTGAGGGCCAGGAAGGCTAAGTTCTCTAGATGGAAGTCAAAGGCCTTGTGGAGGCTGAGACTCCTGAGACGGTTGAGGCTTAGCAGTCTTTGCTTTCCTTTGTTTAGGTGGTTGCTGACACTTTCGGGCAGACTGACGTGCAGAACGTCCCTGCTGGGTATAAGAGGGGTAAATCCTCTTCTTTTTGAAGAAGAATGGTTTCTTGAAAGATTTCTTCCTTGCAGGATCAGCTGTAGCCTTGGATAGTCTGTCCAAAGTAGAGTTATCAGCATCCAGTTCATTAGCTTTCTCTTGCCAATTTTTGCCAAAGAGATTCTCACCTGTACAAGGGATATTGCCCAGTTTGTCCTGTACCCAGAGTTTTAAGTCAGATGCCTGGAGCCAGGCAATTCTACGTGCACCTATGGCAATGGCAGAAGTTCTGCTTATGCACTCGAAACAGTCAAAAGCTGCACAGTTGACAAACTTAGAAACATCCTGGGCATGTTTAACCAGAGTGAGAAAATCCAGCCTCTTATCATCAGGAAGGAGAGGGCTCATAAGCTACAAATCTCCTGTGACTTCCTTGAGGAACATTCCCATATATAAAATATAGGAACTGATTCTGGCGGAAAGCATGGAAGCCTGGAAAGTACGACGTCCAAAGGCATCCAAAGTTCTGCACTCACGTCCTAGAGGATTAGAGGCATGCCTCTTTGCACTCCTGATCCTTCTCATAGCTGATTCCACTACAATGGAGTGGTGAGGAAGCTAAGTCTTTTGGAAGCCAGGACAAGGAGTCACTTGATACATGGTATCCAGTCTACAAGAGTGAGGAGAGGTGGTAAGAGGTGTTGCCCACATTCTTAACATGAGATCATGTAAGATCTCATGAATAGGCAAAGTAGCTGCCTCCTTAGGAGCTTTGGGATATTGTAAAATCTCCAACTCCTTTGCTCTAGGCTCTGTCTCAGGAGCCACTGTAATGGAAAGACCTCGAGCCACCTCCCGGATAAAATCCTGAAAGGATATATCCTCTGGAGGAGACATCCTACGTTTAGGAGAGGAAGGCTCCTCCGGGAGAAGTACTCCAGTACCGACCGAGCTGTCAGAATCCTCAGACTCCTCCGAGGATTCAAAGTACCTCCTATCCGAGTGCTCTTGTAGAGCATGATACCCGTACCGATCGAAGTCGGTATCAGGGGGGATCAGTACCGGTCTGTCGATACCAGAGGGCACAGCATGACTGGGTGCCGGCAATGCAGATACCAATGTCGATGCTGTCGGTACTGGAACAGGTATCGGTGCCGGAACCGGTGCCGGTAGAATTGTCTGAAGCGGTCCCGAAGGCACTGATGCCACAAGGAGAGCCGCCAGACTGCGTTCAATAGCCAAGAATCTCTGGTCTATCGACACTGCCGATGCCTGGGTGTCGGTACCAGGCAAAGCGGCCGGTACCCCAGAGCATGGCACCAGTAGTTCTGCCGAGGTTGAGGCCTCGAGAACATCCTGGAGCCCCGATAATGCTTTGGAAGCCGAAGCCTCCCACCGGGGCAATTTTGCCGGTGCAAGTCCCTCAAGGGCAGCGCCAGAGGCATCTCGATGCTTGGAAGGAGATCTACCCTTTGAGGACTGGCCAGATTTATGTTTAGTTACCTGAGATCCACAGGAGGAAGACGAAGTCCTGGAAGATGTCAATGCCACAGAGGCTGCATCAGAGGAAAAAAGGGTGCTGAGCTTAGCAGCTCGGTTTTGCTGACTCCTCTTCGACATCATCCCACAGGCCATGCACTCAGAAATGGAGTGGACAGGACCTAAACATTTGAGACACCACTCGTGGGTGTCAGTGACGGAGATGGTACCGCCACACTAGGTACACTTCTTAAAACCCGAAGCGGGTTTTTCCATTTTATAGGAATTTTGGGCCTAGTGCCCAAAATGGCGCGTGCACCTGAAGAAGAAAAAGATTAAGAAAAAGATATATATATTTTTTTTTTTTTAAAGAAAGAAAGCCAGAACCAGCGGTACCGGTCTAGCGTCGAGGGAAGGCAGACGCGACCACAAAAAAGAAGGAGAATAGGAAAAGATTTTCTGCGGTGACAGGGACGACGACCTGCTGGCTCCATGGAAAATGAAGAACTGGAGAGAGGCAGTTGGGAAAGGCGGGATGGCAGCACGCAGGCGCTGTGGGATGCTCCCAAAAGCTTTCTAATTGGATGCTGGGGAGCATTTCCGCGCAGGCTCCGTCGGTACCGACGATACCCATATGTGAAGACTACATTCCTGCTTGTCCCTGGAGATCTACGCTTTCTCCAGGAACAAGCAGGAAGTCAGTCCTCACATATGGGGCTCCCTAGCTCCAGGCTGCCGAGGACCAAACCACAACAGCAACAACGGCGACCAATCGAGTAGCCGTGAGTTGCAGAAGGTGAGTTCCCACTGAGAGACTATGCAAGACTCTTGGGTCCAGCAACATTATCACTCTGGTAGCCTGAAAACAGAAGGGTCAGAGGGCAGTTACTGCCTACACCCCGAGAATATTCGGGAGTACTACCTGGCCAAACGCACTGTCCCTGTGGGACTCGCTCTCCAGGCAGTAGTGAGCTGTGAACTGAAGACCATGTGGCGGTTTCGCAGATTTCCATCACTGGCACTGAGCGGAGGTTGGCAACCAACACAACCATCGCCCTCATGCAATACGCTGTGATCCAGTGCTCGAGGGAGAGGCCAGCTCGCTCATAGGCAAGGGCAATATGTTTATGTTTATTGACTTAATATACCGCTAAACAAAAAACATCATAGCGGTTTACATAGTTCAAAACAAGGAAATACCATAAGGTAGAGGAAGAAGAAAAAGAAATTACAATGGCGGATAGGAAAGCATAACTAGCAGGTTCATACGACAGGACAATAGAGAGGAGAGAGAGAGAGGAGAACAGGGAAGACAAGGTCACGTAGAGGGATCAGGGAGGTCAAAGGCAAGGGCAAAGAGGTGGGTTTTGAGGCTATTCTTAAAGGTAGTATGTTCCTGCTCAAGCCGGATAGAAGAGGGCAGAGAGTTCCATAGAGCGGGGGCAAGGAAGAAAAACGCAGAGGAGCGGGTGGACTGGAGGTGAGCGGAGGTGGGTGAGGGAAGATGTAAGCGATTGAGATGGAGGGATCGCAAGGAGCGAGATGGGGTATGAAAATGGACAAGGTCAGCCAGATACTGAGGGGAGTGAATGTAGAGAGCACGGTGGAGGAGCACCAGGATTTTAAAGTGAATGCGGAATTTGATGGGGAGCCAGTGGAGACGGATAAGAAGAGGAGTGATGTGATCACGCATGGAGGAGTGAAAAATGAGTCGGGCAGCAGTATTTTGGATGCGTTGAAGATGGTGAAGTTGCGTGACAGGGAGACCAGCTAGGATTGAGTTACAGAAATCGACGCAGGATATGACCAGTGATAGAAGAAGGGTAGTAAGTGTCTGTGCAGAAAGAAAAGGCCTGATAGCACGAATCTGACAAAGGAAGAAAAATGAAGTCTTTGAAACATGAGAAATGTGATCCCGAAAGGTCAGACTGGGGTCAAAGAGGACTCCCAGGTAATGGAAGGAAGAGACTAAGGGGATGGGGAACCAGAAAAGGAGGGGGAAACCAAAGGGGGAGTACTATCACGGTAGAACCAGATGGCCAGGGTTTTTGTGAGATTAAGATGCAAACAGTGAGTAGTAAGCCAATTGGCAACGGCTGTGAGACACGAGTTCAGAGGGGAGAGATCAAGAGAAAGGGGGGAGGTGTGATACAGAAGGACCAGGTCATCGGCATAGAAAAAGGCAGAAATTCCGTGTTGCTGGACCAGTAGAGAAAGAGGTGTGAGAAAGATGTTAAAGAGAAGGGGGGCCAGGACTGAACCTTGAGGGACACCGCAGAGGAGGGGAGTGGATTCAGAGGTAATTGAAGGAGTAGAAGTGGAGAGAACGGAATAAGACCTAGAAGAAAGAAAAGAGTGGAACCAGTGAAGGACTGTGCTACAGAGACCTGCCTCCCGTAGTCGAGCTAGTAGAAGGGAGTGGTCAACAAGATCAAAAGCAGCAGAAAGGTCAAGGGAGAGCGCCACCGAGAGATCACTACGGTTGTGGGCAGTGTGAATTTCATTTAGAAAGCCAAGAAGAACAGTTTCAACGCTGTGGCCGGGGCAAAAGCCAGACTGACGGGGTGAAGAAAGTGGGTAGAGTCGAGGTAAGAGGAAAGTTGAGAGAAAACAATCTTTTCAAGAATTTTAGATAAAAAGGGAAGGTTGGAGACTGGGCGGTAGTGCGCGGGAATCAAAGGATCAAGTGAGGGCTTTTTAAGGATAGGGCAGACCAATGCGTGTTTCCAGGGCTGGGGAAACACACCTGAGGAAAGACTAGAGTTGATCATGGAAAGAGCTGGAGGGATAAGAGCTAGAGAGGAAGTGAGTAGCCAGGAGTAGGGGATGGGGTCCAGAGCACAGAATGTTTTCTTGGAGGAGGAAATACAGGTTGTCGTCGACTTACGACCGCGTTTGGTCATAAGTCGACTTGGTCGTAAGTCGGCCTATGTTAAATTTAGGCTTTAAACCAACATATGGTATTAAGAAGTCACCGGGACAAGGCGCGCCTTTTCCCTGCCGTTTCAAAGGATTCCTCACAGTCTCGGAAAGGCACAAAACCACGACAAACAGAGCAATGCAGTAAAAAAAAAAATTAAAGAAAAGTCTATTCTACATCTTAATAATAAGCAGTCAGGGCAGGACGCAGACGAAGTAGGCGGCAGGGGCACAGAGAAGGAAGAGCAGCCTCGGCGCTCCCAGTGTCCCGGGACCGGCGGCTTCCAAAAAGTTTGGGAAGAGCGCGCGCGCGCCCTGCAGCCCGAGGGCAACAGACACAATCATTGAACGAACTCGCTCGCAAACCGCCATAAGGAAACGCGTACATAAAAGTGTCGCAGCTCTTACCCACGCCATATTTTTCTTCCTTTTTGGTTGGGACCCAGCAAGTCATTTTAGAGAGCTCCCCGCCCTCCCTGTGTAACTTCTAGCGAGACTGCCCGGCGTGAGGCAGCTTCCTGGACTGACTCCTGAGCGTAGGCAAGAGGGGAGGGAAAAAATAGTGGTGTCATGTGGCAGCGAGCGTCATCGCCTGGGACACAGGGCTGGGGAAGAGAAGGGGATGTGGGAGCTGCTGCATCCCCACAAGCAGTGATAGCAAGGCTTGGGGTTATACCAGAAGTGGCCGCCGCTCTGCCACACTCAGTGGTGTAAATGTTTGTGGAACACTCACTCACTCCGCTGCCGGTCGTAAAGTCGATCAGTCGTAAGTTGCATAGGTCGTAAGTCGACGACTACCTGTAATTGCAATAAGCTCGGAAGAAGTGAGTGGATAAAATGAATGCTAGACATGGGATAGTTGGGGGGTATGAGGAGGAGAACAGGGAGGAGGGCTTGAGATGGGAGGAGGACAGTGGGGCAAGGAATGTCTGAGATCGGATATCTTAGTACTGAAGTAAGTTGCTAACTCAGAGGGAGAGGGGGCAGGAGGGGGGGTGGACAGAGTTCGCTTAGTCATGGGGAGCCCCAGTCTCCTGGGGTCAAGACACAAAAAGCTGAGGAGCTTTTTGACGGGCCTAAGTTCGCTATAAGTAAAAGGACAGGGTCCATTTGCAATCTAGTGTATGAAATACTAGTTCCTCCTTCCCAGCGTGAGGTTGCGGAAAGAAGGTGGGGAGGACCACCTCTTGGTTGAGGTAGAAGGAAGACTTCACTTTCGGGAGGAATTTGGGGTGTATGTGGAGCACTACCCTTTTCTTGTAGAACCATTGTATATGGTGAATCTGCCACCAGGGCCTGGAGTTCACAAACTCTTCAAGCAGATGTGAGGGCCACTAGAACGGCCACTTTCTAAAACAGATACCGCAGTTTGCAAGTGGCTAGGGGCTCGAACGGCAGTTTGGTGAGCTGAGAGAGCACCGCGTTGAGGTCCCACTCTGTCACCAGCAGGAGGAGAGGAGGCTTGGATAACAGGAGGCCGCGGAGGAACCTGGAGACCAGGGGCTGTTTTGAGAGAGGGAGGTTTTCCCTCGATAGGGTGGTGGTGAGCATCTAAGGCACTCAGATGTACCCTCACAGAGTTAGATTTCAGCCAGATGTGCAACAGGTGCAGTAGGTACTGAATTACTTGTTGCACATGGCAGGAAAAGGGATTCTCCTCCCTTTCCGCACACCAGACGGAGAACCTTCTCCACTTAAAGGCATAAGCCTGTCTGGTGGAGGGTTTTCAGGAGGCCAGTAGGATCTCCTCAACTTCTCTTGGAAGATTGAAAGGGGCCAATGCTACCCTTTCAGCAGCCACGCTGTTAGCATTAGCGACCCCAAATTGGGGTGCAGGAGGGAGCCCTCCTCCTTGGACAGGAGGTCCGTGGCTTGGCCCAGAGGGACTGGGAGCGCCATCGACAGGGAAAGCAGCAGAGGGAACCAAGGTTGCCTGGTTCACCTGGTGGCAATCAGTATAACTGATGCCCTTTGGCTCTGGACCTTGAAGAGGGTCCTGGCAACCGGGGTGAGGTGGGAGAGGGGTCAGTGGGAATGCATAGAATAGGCCTTCAGACCACAAGATCAGATGTACATCACCAAACAAACCACTCATAATTCTAGGTGATTTAAACCTCCCTTCCCTGAACGATTCCCAATCAAACAACTTCATGGATGCTATGACCCAAATGGGATATACACAGATAGTACATGCCCCTACCCACACAAAAGGCAACACTTTAGATCTCATCTTCCTCCCTTTCTCCTTTATTAACCACCAACAACACACCCCTCCAACAATAACAGAAGTACCATGGTCCGACCATCACCTCATTACACTCCACCTCCCAGCACAAGCAACACTGAATACGACACACCACACACCCCATATATCACGCTTTGCACACTTCAACAAAGATACCTTCCTTGACAAAGTACTACCCATACTCAACACAAACCTCCCAGACATCAACTCCACTGTAAATCACTGGAACCTTACAGTCCAAAAAGCAGCTGCCCCCACACTCCAAGCATAGACAATTAAAAAAGACAGAAAAATGGTTCACGAAAGAACTAGCAAACCTAAAAAAACAACTGAGAAAACAAGAAAAGAGATGGAGGAAAACTAAATCTGATGAAAATAAATCCCAATACTTGAACTCACTCAACGAATACAAAAATGCGATTAACAAATCAAAAAGGGATTACCACTCCAAGGTAATAAATCTAGCTATCAACCGCCCTAGAGAACTATTTGCAATTGTAAAAACACTGACACAAGTCAAAACCCAGAGCCAAAACAATCAGCAATAAGTATTCAAACCCTAGCAACCCACTTTGCAGAAAAACTAAAGTGCAAACTTAAAACTACACCAACAATACTACCCTTAAACACCAAAATTAATAACAACTGGACAACCTTCCACACGATAGATCAAAAACACCTCCTCAGGATCATAACAATTATCAACACCACAACTTCTCCACTCGATTCTTGCCCTGTGTCATGGATCAAAAGTACTAAGGAAGAATTAGCTGGAAACATTCAATACATAGTAAACCAATCCCTCTCCCAAGGCATTATGCCCGATGCCCTAAAACTCACAATGATCCGCCCAATAATAAAAAACAATAAACTCGACCCAAAAGACCCAAACTCATACAGACCGATAGCCAGCATTCCATTTATGGCTAAAATAATAGAAAAAACAGTTCAACTACAATTGCAAGAACATATTGATGAGCACAATTCCCTTGACTCACACCAATTTGGTTTCCCGCCACTTCCATGGTGTAGAAACCCTTTTAATTACACTGATGGACTTCCTCATAAAACATACAGATGATAACAGTCAAGGCCTCCTACTCCTTTTCATAGACATTTCCGCCGCCTTTGACAACATCAACCATCTTACACTGATCAATAGATTAGAAAACTTAGGAATAGGCGGGACTGTCCTCAAATGGTTCAAGTCCTACATCACACACAGACTAATGCGTGTTCAATTAAACCAAGAAGCATCAGAAACCTTCCCCCAAGGACAAGGAATACCCCAAGGATCAGCCCTTTCTGCTCTCCTCTTCAACCTGTACCTACAACCCATCACACAAATATTTAGAAAACACAAGATCAATCATTTTATCTATGCTGACGACATCATGCTCGCTCTCCCCATAACCACGAAAAACCCCACTTATAACACTCTATCCAAATGCATGGCGGAAACCACATCCTGGATGGAAACCAACTACCTCAGCATCAATCTCAAAAAAACTGAAGCAATGTTCGTAACAAGATCACCCGTGGCCGAAGACACTTACCCAACAGCAATCTCAATCAATAACACAACTATACCTGTTAAAAAAGAGGTAAAATACCTAGGTGTAATAATCGATCATACACTCACCATGCTACCACACATAAAGCAGACAGTAAAAACCATATTCTACAAACTCAAAACTATTCAACACTTAAGGCCCCTTCTTGACACGCATGACTTTAGATCAGTTGTTAGCTCACTCATCACCCCTCATTTTGACTATTGTAACAGTCTCCTAATCGGCCTCCCACAAAAAAATATCTACCTATTACAAAGAGCCCAGAACATTTGTGCAAAAGTAGTCACTAAAGCCCGCCTAGCAGACCATGTAACCCCTATACTGCTAGAACTACACTGGCTCCCTATAAATAGCCGAATCAAATACAAAATTCTACTAACAACCTTCAAGCTCCTAAACGATATCGCCCCTTCACATCTATCCACACTACTTCACGCCCCAACTGATTCAAGAGCCCGCAGACTAAACGCAACCCACTCACTGGAGTTACTAAAAACATTCACGAAGACTAAAAAATCCACCAGTGCCAGAGCCTTCACATTCACTGCTCCCACACTTTGGAATGATCTCCCAATAGACATCCGTATCATAAAAGACCTCTCCCAATTTAGGAAAGAACTCAAGACATACCTATTCCCCGAACACTTTCAAATCCCCTACCCTCCAAGTCCAGCCTCACAGCGTCCACAGACACACAAACAAAAAGCCCGCAAAAACACAATTAATTGAACATACACAGCCCTCTCTCAGACAGTTCTCCCAAAGACACACCAAAAAATCCATGAAAAAATGGAAATAAATTCCGCCACACACACATACACACCCCCACTTGAATGACGAATACTCTACACTATAACTCATTGTATCCTAACCTTTTTGTAAATATCATCTGTAAATAGCAATGGCAGTTCGTTGCCTATTCCCTGTAAAAAGTTAGAAACTTCTGATCAATATAACGATACAGAAGTATACAAAAAGTATACACCTTGTAAATAATTTTAACAGTTTAATGCTCTGTTATATGTAAAAAGTTAATAATTTTTTGTTCAATGTAATGTTATACGAACATATACAAAATTGTTAAATTGTTCCATGTAAACCGCCCCTGATCTCTGGAAGGGGCGGTATAGAAGAAATAGATAAATAAAATAAATAAATAAATAAATAAGATCAGGAAGGCATCTGCCGCCACTCTCTCTGAGTGCTGCTGACGGAAACAGAAATGGGGTAGCTGCGTGTTGTACGGAGAGGCGAATCGGTCCATCACGGGCTGGCCCCAGAGGTGGAAGAGCCGCTTTGTTACTCTGGGGTTTAAGTGCCACTTGTGTGGACGAAGGACTCTGCTCAGTCTGTCCGCTAGGCCGTTGTCCTGGCCCAGGAGATACACTGCTCACAGAAGCATGCTGTTGTGTGCTGTGAAGGAGAGGGTGGGCCACTGTCTCCTGGCAGAGGGAGTATGAACCCGTGCCCCCCTGCTTGTTGATATAAAACATGGTGACCTGGTTGTCCATCTGGATCAGCACAGGTTGGTATCACAGGTGATGGCGGAACGCTCGTAAGCCAAGAAGATTGCCCTGAGCGCCAGGAAATTGATCCGTAGGAGTGACTCCTCCTGAGACCAGCTGCCCTGTGTGCGGCAGTCTCCGCAATGTGCCCTCCAACGCAGGAGGGAGGCGTCTGTGGTCAGGGTCCTCTGTGCACGGGTGCCTGGAAGGGCATTCCCACCTGGAGATGACAGCTTTTGCCATCAGTTGAGAGGCTCTGCCAGCTGGCAGGTAACCCTGACACTGTCCTGTAGCCTGACCGTGGCCTGAGTCCACTGTGAGCACAGGCACCACTGGGCTGTCCACATGTGTAAGTGGGCTGAGGGCGTGATGAGGACCGTCGAGGCCATATGGCCCAGTAGGTGGAAGAGATGATGAGCCGGCACTGACCATCAGTGCTGTAGCTCTCCTGCCAATTGCCTGAGGCATTCTGCCCTTTCTCTTGGGAGGACGGCCTTGACCTGCAACGTGTTCAACTGAGCACCTATGAACTCCAGGCTTTGGGCTGGAGAGAGATAGGATTTGGGGTGGTTGATGATGAACCCCAGGTACAGCAGAAGAGTTGCATGCTCTGCAGCCTGACTGACCTCTGAGGCCATACTGCCCCTGACCTGCAACGGTGTCCAACTGAGCACCTATGAACTCCAGGCTTTGGGCTGGAGAGAGGTAGGATTTGGGGTGGTTGATGATGAACCCCAGGTACAGCAGAAGAAGAGTTGCATGCTCTGCAGCCTGACTGACCTCTGAGGCCATACTGCCCCTGATGAGCCAGTCGTCCAGGTAGGGGAAGATGAAAGACCCCTGTAGGTGCAGGTAGGCAGCTACCAGCACCAGGCATTTGGTAAAGCCTCTTGGCAAAGAGTCCAGGCCGAAGGGTAGCACCCTGTACTAGTAGTGCCCTCCTCCCACCACGAACCATAGGTACTGCCTGAGGGAGGTGTGGATCAGGAAGTGAGTATCTGCATCCTTTACGTCCAAGGAGCACAGCCAATCTCCCTGGTGGAGGTAAGGCAGCAGTGTTCCAAGAGAGAGCATTTTGAACTTCTCCTTCACCAGAAACTTGTTTAAGTTTCTCAGGTCTAGTATGGGCCTGAGGCCCCCAGTTCTCTTTGGGCAAGGAAGTATCTGGAGTAAGCGCCTTTCCCCCATAGGTGTTTGAGTACAGGCTCCACTGCATTGTCCCTGAGCAGACCTGCGAACTCTGAGAGCAGAAGGGTCTGGTGAAGGAGAGGTTGCACTAGCTCTCCTGAAAAGAACCTGGGTGGTACCTGCTGTAGGCGGAGGAGGTATCCTTTCCTTATCACCTGCAGTACCTACTGGTCTGATGTGACACTTGCCCACTTGTGGGCGAAGAGTGCCAGGCGGCCCCCTGTGGGCTGGTGAAGGTCTCCCAAGGTAGGGGAGGCTCTGCTCTCGGAGTCAAAAGCTCCCCTTGGGCTGGGTGGGAGCTGGGGTCTGGGGCTTCTATGCCATCGGCTTCTGAGCTCCATGGCTTTCTCTTTTAGGGTGAGAACCCTGTTGCTGGCCCAAGAAGGGCTAGTAGTGGCGAGACTGCTGAAAGGGCCCCTTTTTCCTCAGGAACAGGGGTCTTTTCCTGATGATTTCTTACGGGGAAAGCATGAGGCCTTCTTGAAGAGCCTCTGTCGAGTCAGCACATCGGCCTCAATCAAGGCTGCCTTGTCGGCCATAGGTTTGCCGAACATGTTCTCCACAGTGCAGGGGATGTCGAGCAGCTTATCTTGGACCCATTGCTCAAAGTCGAAAGACTGCAGCCAGGCTTGGCATTGGGCACTGATGCTGACAGCTGCTACCCAAGCCACCGACTCAAAGCCGTCATTGGCCGCCTGGGAAAGGATCTTAAAACAGTTCTTGATCCAGGTGGTCAGGGATTGGAAACATTGAAGGGGTTCCCTGGTAAGCCCCACTGAAAACCCGGACAACTCCTGGGTTAGGGCCTTTAGGTACATGCCTATGTACAATTCATAGGCTTGAATCCTGCAACCCAGCATGAAGCCCTGGTAACACTTGTGCAAGAGGGCATCAACGGCTCTAGCGTCCCTTCCAGGAGGGTCCGAAGAGTGGGTCGTCTGGCTCTTAAGTTTCTGCATGGTCAACTCGATGACCATGGAGTTATGTGAGAGCTGGGGCTTGTGGAACCCGAGGCCCACATTCTGAGTAGCAGCTGCTCGAGAATTGGCTGCACGGGCACAGTGAGAGTTTCCTTGAGTGGAGACTCATACTGGAGAATCTCCAGTTCCTTGGTGTGAGGATCTTCCTCCGCCTCGGTTTGCACAGAGAGGGCTCTGTACATATCCTTGACAAAGTTGTGGAAGGCCACATCTACCGAAGGAGAATGGCACCGGGGCGGACGGCACCGAGGAAATATATCTGTGCCGTTTGGTTTCCACCGATGCTTCGCCATTGGTCTCCCACTCAGAGCCAAGTGGTGACGACGGGTCCAAGGCCCTGCGACTCATCATGTCAAGGCTGGAGAAGCGTGTTTGGCGGCCTCCGGAGGACCTAGGGTCCGAGTCACGGAAACTGGCCGGGAAGGATCAGATGCCCAAGGAACAGGACAGAGATCTCGACTGACACAGAAGGCTTACTCGAGGCTGATGGCGCTCAGAGCTTGGCTCAATGACCGGGGACTCCCCCGCAGTCAGAGGCCTGGTCATCAAGGCAGATGATGCAGATGAATCAGCCATCATTGAATGCTGCAGGGCCAGGACACATAGAAATATGACGACAGAAAAAGACCACATGGCCTATCTAGTCTGTCCTTCCATATCAACAACTACAACAGTCCCCTTTTTACCTTTAGAGATCCTGTGTTTGTCCCATGCTTTTTTGAATTCAGTTACTGTCCTCATCTCTACCACCTCCACTGGGAGACTATTCCACAGATCCACTATTCTTTCCGTAAAGAAATATTTCCACATATCACTCCTGAATCTATCTCCCTTCACCCTCATCCCATGTCCCCTCGTAGCAGAACTTGCTTTCAATTGAAAGAGGCTTTCTCCCTGAACATTTATGCCACGGAGGAATTTAAACATCTCAATCATATCACCTCTATCCCGCCTTTCCTCTAAGGTGTACATATTAAGATCCTTCAGTCTGTCCTCATATGCTTTATAATGAAGACCACTAATCATTTTAGTAGCAACCCTCTGCACCGACTCCATCCTGTTCACATCCTTTTGAAGGTGCGGTCTCCAGAATTGCACAATATACTCCAAATGAGGTCGCAACAAAGACTTATACAGAGGCATTATCACCTCCTTTTTTCTGCTAGCCATTCCTCTCCGTATGCACCCAAGCATCCTTCTAGCTTTTGCAGTCACCTTTTCTACCTGTTTAGCTACTTTAAGATCATCAGAGACAACCACACCTAGGTCCCGCTCTTCTTTAGTGGACAAAAGTACTTCACCCCCTATACTATATTGCTTCCCTTGGATTGCTGCAGCCCAAATGCATGACCTTACATTTTTTAACATTAAATCCCAGCTGCCAGATTCTAGACCATTCTTCAAGCTTAGCTAGATCCCTCCTCATGTTATCTACACCTTCCTAGGTGTCTACTCTATTGCAGATTTTGGTATCATTCGCAAAGAGGCAAACCTTACCCGACAGCCCTTCCGCTATATCACTAACAAAGATGTTAAAAGGAATCGGACCAAGAGCAGATCCCTGGAGCACACCACTGGTAACATCCTTCTCCTCAGAGTGAGCTCCATTTACTTGTACTCTTTTGTCGCCTCCCACCCAACCAATTTCTAACACAAGCAGTAAGTTTAGGGTCCATCCCTAGGGTTCTCAGTTTGTTTATAAGTCGCCTGTGAGGAACAGTGTCAAAGGCTTTACTGCTCTCCCTCGGTCAAACTCCCTGGTCACCCAGTCAAAGAAATCAATCAGATTTGTCTGACAAGACCTGCCTCTGGTGAATCCATGCTGCCTCGGATCCTGTAATCCGCTTGGACTCCAGAAACCTCACTATTTTCTCTTTCAGGAGCGTTTCCAATAATTTACTCACCAGCAAAGTTAAACTAACCAGCCTGTAGTTTTCAACCACATCCTTACTTCCGCTTTTGTGTAAAGGCACCACATGAGCCTCTCTCCAGTCCTTTGGCACCACTCCCGACTCCAACGAGGCATTGAAAAGGTCAGTCAGTGGAGCTGCTAGAATGTTCCCAAGTTCCCTCAGTATTCTAGGGTGAATCCCATTCGGTCCCATCGCTTTGTCTACTTTAAGTTGAGCTAGTGTCTCATGAACAGTCTTCTGAAAATTGTTCAAGATGTCTCTCGCTTCTGTTCCTGTTTATGTTTTCTGAGGTCCTGCTCCTGGTTCTTCATCTGTGACCACAGAAAAGAAATATTTGTTAAGCAATTCCGCTTTATCCTTATCAGCTTCTACATATTCCTCCCCTGCACCCTCGAGTCTGACAATACCACTTCTGCCCTTCCTCTTCTCACTAATATATCTGAAAAATGTCTTATTTCCCCCATTTTATTGCATTGGCTATTTCCTCCTCCTTTTGAATCTTTGCCTTCCTGACTACTTTGCTAGCCTCTCTAAATTTTTCCAAATAGATGCCTGTCTTCCTCTGTCTGTGATCTCTTGTATTTCATGAAGGCCTCCCTCTTTCTTCACTTTTTCAGCTACGCCTTTTGAAAACCATAGCGGTCTCCTTTTCCTTTTACCTTTATTTACCATTTTAACAAAGATTGGTTGCCCTTAAAATATCTCCTTTTAGTTTTGCCCACTGTTTTTCTACATCCCGCAGCTGTTCCCATCCCACTAACGACTCCCTGAGGTATTGGCCCATCTTGGCAAAGTTAGTCTTCCTAAAGTCTAAGATCCTCACCTTTGAATGGATTCTAACAGCCTTAGTCCTAATACTGAACCACACCATCTGGTGATCACTGGATGCAAAATGATCTCCCACTCACTGTTCCCTCTAAGCTGTGCGCGTGTGCGCGCGCACACATCTCGCCGAGCGAGCGCACATACTTTACAACAGAGCGCACAAAAATTACGGCTCTGATTCTGATAGAAAACAACACAGACGTCTTAAAATTTAAAAGTTATGATTGTAATTACTAGAAATTTCCCGCTTCATTTAGTAATCGTCTATTTTCATTTAATTTGATTAAAATCAATGTGGTGTACATACTGTATTCTGACGTGTAGTCAAATTTTAAAGTATATAACTCCGAGTGTCGTTATGTGGCGCACAAAAATTTAACCTTCCTTCAAAAGCTGCACACAGCTGATATTTTATGCGCACACAGCCTACAGAAAATTAGAGGGAACATTGCTCCCACTACAACATCAGAAACACTTTCACCATTGGTAAGCACCAAGTCCAGTATGGCCCCTTCACGTGTGGGGTCTGTTACCAATTGCCTGAATAGTTCTCCCTGTAGAGAATCCAGGATCTCTTTACTTCTAGATGATACTGCAGCAGGAATGTGCCAATCAACATCTGGCATATTGAAATCTCCTATCAGTAGCACTTCCCCTTTCCTAGCAATGCTGCGTATGTCTTCAATTAACTCTCTGTCCACCTTTTCCTCTTGTGAAGGAGGTCTGTATATCACACCAATTCAAATAGATTTCTCTTTCCCTCTTTCTAGTTTAACCCACAATGCCTCCTCTCTCCCTTTTAAGCTCTGTAATTCCAAAGCTTTAATAGTAGTTTTTACATATAGTGCCACTCCTCCTCCCCTTCTTCCTACCCTGTCCTTTCTGAATAAAGTATAGCCAGGTATAGTTACATCCCAGTCATGGTTTTCTGTGAACCATGTTTCTGTAACTGCCACTAAATCCAAGTCAGCCACTCCCACCAAAGCTTCAACATCAGGAATCTTATTTCCCATGCTACGGGCATTTATACACACTGCTTTCCATATGTTACCCCTGTTACCCATTTCCATAAAGGTATTTAATGTATCATCTACCTGGGAGCTTTCTTCACCCATCCCCAACGGATCTAGTTTAAAGCCCTCTTCAGTAGATTAGCCAGTCTACTACCGAAGACGCGTCAACCTTTCTTGGACAGATGGATGCCATCTCTGCTCTGCAACCCTCGGAACAGCATCCCATGGTCTAGGAAACCAAAACGCTCTCGATGATACCATCCACGCTGCCATGCATTCATCTCCAGGATGCGAGCCTCTCTGCCTTGGCCTCTACCCTCAACAGGGAGGATTGAAGAGAACACCACTTGTGCACCTAACTGCTTCACCCTCTGTCCCAGAGATATGACGTCACTTTTGATACGTTCCGAGGTATACCTGGCAGTATCATTTGTTCCAACATGGATTAGCAACATTGGGTAATAGTCAGTGGGCTTCATGAGTCTAGGCAAACTCTCCGAAACATCTTGGATTTTGGCACCAGGCAGACAGCATACTTCTCTGGACATCAAGTCTGGTCGGCAGATGGATGCCTCAGTACCCCTCAGAAGAGAGTCTCCAACCACCACTACCCTTCATTTCCTTGTGGTCACTGATTCTGCAACTTTGGGGTACTTGAGCTCTGGTTCTTCCCTTTCCAGGGATGCTTTCACCTCCTCCACTTCCAGGGCTGCATAATGGTTCTTCAATTCAAGGGCTGGAGAAGTTGGATTGGTGATTTTGCAGGCCCTGGTGACTTGTGTCCAACCATCGACATACTGTTGGCACCCATCTTCTCCTCTGCTGGAGAGTTTGGTTGCTGCAAGAAGCATCTCCAAAATGTAAAAAATCCCGATCACCTCAAAATCCCTAAAAGATTTAAATATTATTTTTGTCGGAGCTGGTCAGCTCAGTGTCTATAGAGTGTCCATAGCACCACTGTGACCCCTCCTTTTATTTAAATAATTAAGTAAAAAACTTTAACTTAGCTTAATGCCATGTTCGCCAAAGTGCTGCCAGAACGCCAAAGAGACAGACGACGTGGCTCACGTTTTGGGTTTATATCCAATTTTTCCGAAAAACCCTGCTTCAGGTCCAGTGCATAGTTGGCAGTTGACAGTTCTTCAGCTAGCAACCAAATAGGGATGTAGCCCGCCTTTTTATCTTCGGCGTCTGACGTCATGTTTAACTGAGGGCAGCCCAAGCCAATCAAAATACACCAAATACGAAACCCTAAGGGGACTCCCACTGCACATTAAATCCCTTAATGGAATCGCAAGGTGATAATGAAAGGCACAATCAAATGATGGTATGCCAGTCTATTTGTAGATTTAGACCTTTTGGAGTCACTGTATTTAAAAGATAAATCCACCGTTGTTCTTGCCATTGTAACTTCTGTTCACGATCACCTCCCCTAGGATGTAGTCCAGCACTCTCCAACGCATAGTGTCAAAAATATGTCCCGTTGTTAAACAGTGCTCTACCATAGGGGCTGAGAGATTTTTTGTCCTCAACCGAGAAGCATGCTCTGAGAGCTGGATTCGCACCATCCGTTTAGTGCGACCAATATAATAGAGTGAGCAAGGACAAATAATTAGATATACGACATATGCAGAAGAGCAATCTGTATGCCATTTAGTTGAAGTTAAAGTTTTTTACTTAATTATTTAAATAAAAGGAGGGGTCACAGTGGTGCTATGGACACTCTATAGACACTGAGCTGACCAGCTCCGACAAAAATAATATTTAAATCTTTTAGGGATTTTGAGGTGATCGGGATTTTTTACATTTTGGTGATATTTAGTGATTCTGGTCGGATTCAAATATTTTTCTACATTTGGCAAGAAGCATCTCATCAATGTACTTCTCACTGTCTTGAATGCTCCTCAGCCTCGACACCTCATCTCTGAGTTCCTCCACTTGTTTCCTCAGACCTTCAGCATGCAGGCAACCTGCACATGGAACCGGTCCTTCAACTGGATAACAGTGATATTCTGCTCCAAGGCCGAAATTTTGTTTTCCAAGCCAGAAGGCTCCGCAGCTTTCAGCATGGGCACCGAGGACCTCGGGCCTGGTGCCAGCACTCTCTTGAGTGTGTCCTTGATGAGGACTATGGTCTCGAGAAACCTTGCACAGTCACTGCCAGCCAAGGAATCCTCCTTGAGGACCTTGGTAGGGCGCTTCTCAGAGCCGCCCGAGTCCCTCCGGGCTGTTTTACCGGGTTTCTACGATGCAACCTCTGCAGACTGCAAGGATTTTTTTCTTCTTTCTCTCAGGGTCAGAGGTCTTCTCAGAGGGGCCACCGCCATGGGACTCTGAGGATGCTCGGGCCTCACGGGAAGTGCTGGGCTTGGAGCTCGGTGTCAAAGAGGTCGCTGCAGAGTTGGACCTGGGGAACAGTTTTTCCTGTAAATCCTACCTCTTTTTATTGGTTTTAGACGTCATGGCCTGGCACAGATCGCAGGAGGTGCTGTCATGGCCTGGCACAGGTCGCAGGAGGTGCTGTCATGGCCCAGGAAGTGTAGGAAGCAGTCGTGGATGTCGGTCAGTGACATTGTTTGACTGTAGCGGTCACAGTTTTTGAACCCACCGGGGGACATGGTGGGGAATACCCGGACAGGGTAAACGACCTGGCGAAAAAGGGCGTGAACGTCGGTCAAGGTGAGCCTCGATCAAAAAGACAAAAGGAGCCGAGAACAGCACCATTGACAGCGCTGGCTCAAGGAGGGAAGAGGAAGCTGTACGCAAACCAGGAAACTAACTATTTTAAGGAAAATTAGCAAGGATTTTTCTGGCGAAACAGGACAGACGTCCGTTTGGCTCTGCAGAAAAAAGGAGAATGAGCAAGATGGCACCCTTGGGCAGGAAGGGGACCATGCATGCATGGTAGGAAGGGGACCATGCATGCATGGTAGCATGTTCCAAAAGCTTTCTTTGAAAGCTGGGAAAATTCTCTGCGCGGACTCCATCGGTGCCCGTTATCCATATGTGAGGACTGACTGCCTGCTTGTTCCTGGAGAAAATCTACCACCACACCTATTCCTTGAATACTTTGGATCGAACAAAGAGAAATAACCTCCCAACCATGTCCTACCCACTTAATGCAGTACTCCTTTTACCACTTTTCTCAACCCCCTTTTGCAATCCATCTCCCCCCCACTCCACATTTTCTTGTTTATAATTAAATGGTTCTATTTCTCAATTAAATGTGAACAGTTTTAGATATTACAATTCAGTGATTATAATGTAACAGTTCTAGTTCTCTGTTAAATGTAAACCGCTTTGATTGATTGTATGATAAAGTGGTATATAAAAATGTTTAAATAAATAAATGTGTCCAAATCTCTTTTAAACCCAGCTATACTAGAAGACTTGACTGCATTCTCTGGCAATAAAATTCTACAGCTTGATTCTTCATTGAGGGAAAAATTATTTTTACCGGTTTGTTTTAGATCTACAACCTGTTAAGTGTCAAAGAACATCCTCAAGTCGGTACAATTTGAAGGCCTAAATAAATGTTCCCTATTTACCTGTGCCACCCCACTCATGTTTTTATATACTTCTATCATATCTCATCTCACTTGTCTAAGTTGAAGAGTCCTGAAATCTGTTCAGTTTTTCTTCATAAGGAAGTCATTTCATCCCCTTTATTAGGCATGTTTCGCTTCGGAGTTGTGTTTATTGTCAAGGGTCAAGCTGACACAATTTTGTCTGTCCATATGCATGTTTGGACAAATATTTGTATGGTCCCCAGGAAGATGAAGAGCTGACAGGAGTCCTCCTCCCACTGACATAAAGAGCCAGGGCTGCCACATAAAAAGGCCAGCAGGAGGCCTCAGGTCCCATCGGCCTGAAGAATCAGACTGCAGCCTGATGACACCAGTGGGAGGCTCCAGGTTCCGTTGGCCAGAAGAGGAGGAGGGCGGCTGAAAGAAGGGACAGAGCATAAGGTTAAGGGGCAGAGCCTTACGGGAAGGGGTAGGGTTAGAAGAAAGGAAAGGGGCAGGGCATAAAGGAAGGGGTTGCACATAAGGAAAGGGGCTGGGTTGGAGGAAAGAAGAAGAGAGGGAGAGTGTGTTAAGGGAGAAGGGAAGGAAGATTTGACAGGTCAGAGAGAGTGCAAAGTTGCTTTAAGGGGAGGGAGGGTGCATGGGTAGATGGAGTGTAAACAGAGAGAGTAGAAGAGAAAGCAGCGAAGGATAGCAATGGAGAACAGTACAAGAGTGGGAGGGACAAGCAGATGCAGGAGGACAGGCAAAGTGCAGACACACAACCACCATTCCAACCACACAGACACAGCCATCCCCTGAATGACGTGTACATACACACTACCCCGACACATAAGCCACTCCTACCACACACATTAACACACTCGTGCACACAGGCTCTGATGCACGTACATGCACAGAGCCACCAAAACATTCAAGCACAAACACCAACACATGCATGCATGCCTTAACACTGCCCATGACATATACACATGGTACGCACTCCCAACAGGCTCCATTAAACACACACACAAACCTACCCCACTGACACTCCCTATCACACATATGCATGCATCCCCTGACACTTCAAATATGAGACACACACATACGTGCACTCCTGACACTCCCCATGACACACATACATGCGCAGGCACACCCGACACTCCCCAGGATACACAGATGATTTGGGTGCTAATATCCCCATGACACAAACACATGTGCACACGCACTCCCCCAACATTCCTCATCACACCCACACGTGTGCACACACATCCCCAACACTTCCCATCACAAACACCCCCCCCCCACCATTCACCATCACTCACAGACAAACACCCCCCCCCCACCATTCACCATCACACATACTCCTCCCACCACTCTCCATGACAAACATACAGTCTCTAGGACAGCGATGGCGAACCTATGGCACGCGTGCCAGCTGTGGCACGCGAAAGCCTTGCAGCTGGCACGCGGGAAGGTCCGCAAAAAAGAAAAAGCTGGCTCTGACTGCTGCCGCGGACGCGGCAAGGGCAGAATGCAATGTCCCGCGGGGCCCCCTCCGCTCGCTAAGCCCCTCTGCAAGGGCTTTCAGATTCGCGAGGGAGAGCGTCTCCCTCGCGTCTCTGTTAAGCCCGCAGGGGCTAATGGGAAATTTCCCATCAGCCCCTTCGAGGGACTGATGGGAAATTTCCCATTAGCCCCTGCGGGCTTAACAGAGACGCGAGGGAGACGCTCTCCCTCGCGAATCTGAAAGCCCTTGCAGAGGGGGCCCCGCGGGACATTGCATTCTGCCGCGGTAGCGGCAGCAGCCAGAGCCAGCTTTTTTTTTTAAAAAATTTGGCGGGGGGGGGGGGGGGGGGGGTTAGGACTTCTAATGGGCTAGGGGGGGGGGGGGTTAGGACTGCTAATGGGCTGGGGGGGGGTAGGACTGCAAATGGGCGGGCGGGGGGGTTAGGACTGCTAATGGGCTGGGGGGGGGTAGGACTGCTAATGGACTGTGGGCTGATGGGGGCTGTCTGGAAATGGGGTGATGGGGGTTAGGACTGGTAATGGGCTATGGGGGGGTTAGGACTGCTAATGGGCGGGCGGGCGGTAGGACTGCTAATGGGCTGGGGGGGTTAGGACTGCTAATGGGCTGGGGGGGTAGGACTGCTAATGGGCTGTGGGCTGATGGGGGCTGTCTGGAAATGGGGTGATGGGGGGTTAGGACTGGTAATGGGCTGTGGGCTGTTGGGGGGGGTTAGGACTGGTAATGGGCTGGGGGGGTTAGGACTGCTAATGGGCGGGCGTGCGGGGGGTTAGGACTGCTAAGGGGCTGGGGGGGTAGGACTGCTAATGGGCTGTGGGCTGATGGGGGCTGTCTGGAAATGGGGTGATGGGGGGTTAGGACTGGTAATGGGCTATGGGGGGGGTTAGGACTGCTAATGGGCTATGGGGGTGTTAGGACTTCTAATGGGCTAGGGGGGTCAGGACTGGTACTGGGCTGTGGGCTGATGGGGGCTGTCTGGAAATGGGGTGATGAGGGGTTAGGACTGGTAATGGGCTATGGGGGGGTTAGGACTGGTAATGGGCTTTGGGCTGATGGGGGCTGTCTGGAAATGGGGTGATGGGGGTTAGGACTGGTAATGGGTTATAGGGGGGGCTTAAACTGAAAATGGGGTGATGGGGGTTTAGGACTGGAAGTGGGTTGATGGGGGGGCTAGGACTGGTATTGGGTTGGGGGGTTGCTAGGACTGGAAATGGGCTGATGGGGGGCTAGGACTGGAAATGAGCTGATGCAGGGACTAGAAGGGAATGGATGCTGGGTGAGGCTGGAACTAGAAGGGAGCTGATGTTGGGGGAGGATTAGAATGGGATGGGGCTGGGAGAGTAAAATGGAGAGGGGAAAAATATTTTGTGTGGGAGGGATAAAAAATCTACAATTGGCCGGGTATTGGGAGAGTAAGTGGGGATTGAGGATGGAGGGGTAAAATTTGAGTGGATGAAATAGGAATGAGGAAAGAGCAAAAGGAGAAAGATTAGTATGTTAAAGCGGATGTAGAGAGAGAATGGAAAAAAAAAACTAGAAGAGAGAAGAAAGGACAAATGGACAGCAGATGATGGAGAGTTAGCAGAAAACATGAAGAAACCAGAAGAAAGTGGCTGGAGCAATTGCAACTGTGTAACTGAGCTGAGGTATTCTGTTTATGTAATTCCTTTTTGACATTGCCACTTGTTCTCTTTCCCCAGTAGGTCATGTATTGTTATTCTCTGAAATGTATTGGTTTAATATTTGCAGTGTTGCCTTTTGATAGGTATGGTATGGTGCTTTGTGAGTCCTGGTAGTGCTGTTAGGATACGGCGGGTTTGCTATTGGTTCTAAATGGGCAGTGTTTGTAGTAGTTCCTAATGTGCCTGGCGGTTGGCACTGGATTATAGTAATGTAGAAATCTTTTAGTCTGTCTTTATCCATACACTCATTAAGAGACATGTTTACTAAAAGTTAGTGTATGTTAGCATTATGCAAATATTTATGCAAATTGACGTGCTGGCACTTTGAGGAAATTCTTTGGTTTTGTGCGGCAGTTTGGGCACTCGGGCTCAAAAAGGTTAGCCATCACTGCTCTAGGACATACACACATGTACTGTACTCATCACATGCCTATTTCTGGAAATGGGTAAACACACCATTATGTCATACTGCAAGTGTACTCTTTTCAACCTGTCATTTTTGCTGTCCTTTTCAGTATCTCTTCCTATTATACTATATCTTTTTAGAGATGGGGTGACCATAACTGCAAACAGTACTCAAGATACAGTCACACCATAGATCTATGCAGAAGCATTATATTCGCCATTTTATTTGTTATTCTTTTCTGAATAAAGCATAGTTACTCACCTGTAAGGTGATATCCGGGAACAGCAGGAATTGAGTCTTCACATATGGGTGATGTCAGTACCAACGGAGCCCGCGCGGGAATGCTCCCCAGCGTCCTATAGGAAATCTTTTGGGAGCATCCCACTGCGCCTGCTCTGCTGCCTTCCCGCCTTTCCAACTCTCTCCCTCCTCAGTTGGGTTTGTAGCTGAGATAAAAGGAAAGAAGGAGATAGAGAAAGAGAGAGAGAGAGAAAAAAGAGATACAACTCTTAGGGGAGGAGGATGGGTTGTGAAGACTCAATTCCTGCTGTTTCTGGAGATCACAAGTGAGTAACTATGCTATCTCCAAGAATAAGCAGGGATGTAGTCTTCACATATGGGACTCCCTAGCTCAGAGATGCCAGGGAGATGACCCCAGAGAGAGCAGTGAAACACAGGCTGAATTGGGTCATGATTCATCCCAAGGATCTCTGGTATCAGAACAACTCCTACCCCCGTCCCGGGTTTCAAGTCTGAAAGAGATGCTGGAGAACAGCCTGGCCAAACGAGGCATCCCAACGGGAGTCCTTGTCCAAGCAATAATGGGCCGCAAAGGTATGGACAGAGGACCAGGTTGCTGCTTTGCAGATTTCATCAATCGCCACCGAGCATAGATTTGCCATAGAAGCAGCCATTTTTCGCACATTCTGTGCTGTGACATGACTTTCAAGAGAAAGTCCCTTACTCTCTTAGGTAAAAGAGATACAGTCTGCAATCCACTTGGAGAGAATTCTCTTAGAAACTGGTAGACCGAGGTGACTGGAATCAAAGGCTGTGAAGCCTTTCTGTGCTGCCTAGTTCTCTGAAGATAAAAGTCCAAAGTACGCTTGCAATCCAGAGTATGTAGATTCCTTTCTGCACTAGAGGCATGAGATCTAGGGAAGAAAACAGGCAGGTAAACTGACTAGTTCAAATGAAAAGGCGAAACCACCTTCGGCATAAAGTGGGGATGAGTCCTAAGGACTACCTTATCATGGTGAAACCGTGTATAAGGTGGGTCAGCCACTAAAGCTTGGAGCTCACCCATGTGTCTTGCAGAAGTGAGGGCAATTAGGAAGACGACCTTCCAAGGAAGAAACTTCAGGGATGCAGTGGCTAGGGGTTCAAAGGGCGGCTTCATCAGCTGTCCAAGGACAAGATTAAGATCCCATGCCACAGGTGGTGGCTTAATGGGAGGTTTAGTTAAGAGTAGACCTCTCATAAAGCGCGCTACAAATGGTTGACAGGAGATAGGTTGTCCAAAGGGCATGTGAAAAGCCGCGATGGCACTGAGGAGAACTCTTACTGAATTAGTTTTAAGTCCAGAGGATGAAAGGTGGAGGAGATACTCAAGTAACGCCTCTACTGGAACAGAAAAAGGATTAAGATCCTTTTTTGAACACCAAATTTAGAACCTTCTCCATTTAAAAGCGTAAGCACGCCTTGTGGAAGGTATTCTCGAGGCCAGAAGGATATCTTTAACCCGTTGAGAGAGGTTGATATCCTGGAATTCTAAGCTCTCAGTAGCCACTCCATCAGGTGCAAAGACTGAGGATTCGGGTGCAGAAGCGTCACGTTCCCTTGGGATAGAAGATCTGGAGCACATCCCAACTCCGGAGGTCTGGCTTGAGAGAAACATAGAAGCAGCAGATACCACGTCTGTCAAGGCCAGCATGGGGCTATGATGATCATATGGCCCCTGTCTCTCTGAAACGTGAACAGAGTTTTGGGAATGAGGGGAATGGATGGGTAGGCATATAGGACGTCCTGACTCCAGTGGAGTTGGAAAGCATCCATTGCCTGACTGTTCTAAGCAGGAATTCTGAAACAGAAGCGGGGAAGTTTGGCATTCTGAGGTCTTGCAAACAGATCTATATCTGGGGTTCCCCAGATTTGAAAAATTCGAGCAATCTGCTCTGAATGGAGAGACCATTCATGTGGCAGTAGTACCCGACTGAGTTTGTCTGACAGGAGATTCTGCTTGCCAGGGAGATACACTACTAGAAGGTGTATCTGAAGGCATATGACAAAGGACCATAGGTGTAGGGCTTCGTTGCATAACGCCTGAGAACCTGTTCCACCCTGTTTGTTCACATAGAACATGGCAACCTGATTGTCCGTCTGGACTAGAACTGTTTTGGAGCGAAGGTAGTCCTGGAACACTCAGAGCATTGAAGATGGCTCTGAGTTCTAGCAGGTTTATGTGAAGCTGAGTCTCCTGCTGAATCCAAAGACACTGGGTGGAGAGATCGTTCAGATGAGCTCCCCAACCCAATTTGGACGCACCCGTTGTCAGGGTGGACTGGTGTGGTGGCTTCTGAAAAGGTGACCCTATGATTAGGTTTTTTGATGATTGCCACCATTGTAGGGACGAAATGAGGCGTGCCGAGTTCCTGATTCTGTCCACTGCGAAGCTAGGGTCCAACTGAGCTGCCTGCATGTGTAGACGAGCATAGGGAACCACATGTACAGTGGAAGTCATATGACCGAGCAACTGAAACATTTCTTGAGCATTTAGGGAGGTTTTCATAACTGCTTGAGAAGCTAGTTTAACTATTCGAGTGCAGCGAACCTGTGGCAAAAAAGCCCTTGACTGCTGCATGTCTAGAAGAGCCAATATGAACTCTAAGGTTTGAGAAGGGGTGAGATGGGATTTTGGAAGATTTATTACAAACCCCAAGTGTTGAAGAATTGCATTGTGGGGGAGAGAGCAGAGCTGGCCTCTGGAGCCGACGATGCTCAGATGAGCCAGTTGTTTAAGTAAGGGAAGACAAATATCCCTAGAGTTCTTAGAAATGCTGCTACTACTGACATGCATTTTGTGAAGACTTTAGGGGCAGAAGCCAGGCCAAAGGGTAGAATACTACTGGTAATGCCTTCCCTGAAAGAGGAACCAAAGAAACTTCCTGTGATCTTTGTGGATAAGGATGTGTGTATATGCATCCTTTAGGTCTAGAGAACATAGCCAATCCTGACTCTGGATGTACGGGAGAAGTGTTCCGAGAAAAATCATTTTGAATTTCTCTCGGAACAGATAGCATAGTTACTCACCTGTAACAGGTGATCTCCAGGAACAGCAGGAATTTAATCTTCACATATGGGTATCGTCGGGACCGACGGAGACTGTGTGGGAATGCTCTCCAGCATCCAATAGGAAAGCTTTTGGGAGCATACCACAGCGCCTGCGTGCTGCCTTCCCGCCTTTCCTAACTGTCCCTCTCCAGTTGAGTTTAAAGCTGAGACAAAAGAGAGAGGGAAAGAGAGAGAGATAGATAGATAGAAAGATACAAATCCTAGGGGAGGTGGGTGGGTTCTAAAGACTAAATTCCTGCTGTTCCCGGAGATCACCTGTTACAGGTGAGTAACTATGCTATTTCCAGGAACAAGCAGGAATGTAGTCATCACATATGGGGACTCCCTGAATGCAGATGCCATGGGGATGGCCCCAGAAAGTTGTGTGCCCTTGAGAAAGGGCTCCACTTCCCCCATGGATCTCTGGCATCCTACCAGGGATGGTGGGTAGGAGTTGATTAAGTCTGGAACAGGTGTTGAAGAACAGCCTGACCTAACAAGGCATCCCGGCGGGAGTCCTTGTCTAAGCAGTAATGGGCTGTAAAGGTTTGTACCGAAGCCCAAGTAGCTGCTCGATAGATGTCGTCGATAGACACAGAGTGAAGATGAGCCATTGAGGCTGCCATGGCTCTCACAGTGTGAGCTGTGACATAGCCTTCAAGAGGAAGGTTCTTACTCTCATAGGCAAAAGATATACACTGTGCAATCCAGCTGGACAGTGTCCTTTTGAAGACTGGAAGTCCCAAATGACTAGGATCAAAAGAAAAAAAGAGTTGAGAGGATTTTCTATGTTGCTGTGTTCTTTGTAAGTAAAAGGCCAAAGCTCTTTTACAGTCCAAAGTATGAAGGTTCCTTTCTGCATTTGAGGCATGAGGCCTTGGAAAGAATACAGGAAGGTCAACCGCTTGGTTTGCATGAAAGGGCGAAACCACCTTTGGCATAAAGTGTGGATGAGTCCTAAGGACTACCTTATCATGATGGAACCTTGTATAAGGAGGATCAGCCACCAACGCTTGCAATTCACTGATGCGACATGCTGATGTGATTGCAATGAGAAAGAACCTTCCAGGAAAGGAATTTCAAAGAGGTAGTGGCTAATGGTTCAAAGGTCGGTTTCATGAGCTGCCCAAGAACCAGATTCAAGTCCCATGCCACCGGTGGTGACTTAATGGGAGGCTTTGTTAAAAGAAGGTCTCTCATAAATCTCGCTATGAGAGGATGAGAGGAAATGGGTTGTCCATTTAGAGGCTTGAAAGAAGCTGCAATAGCACTCAAATGGACTCTCACTGAATTGGTCTTAAGCCCTGTATTTGATAAATGAAGGAGGTACTCCAGTAATGATTCCAGAGGTATCACAAGATGGTTAAGACACTTCTGTGAGCACCATATGGTAAACCTTTTCCACTTAAATGCATAAGGGTGCCTTGTGGAAGGTTTCCTGGAAGCATGAAGGATATCCTTTACCTGCTGGGAAAGGTTAAGACAGTGAAGTTCTAGGCTTTCAGCAACCAGGCCCTGAGATGCAGAGACTGGGGATTAGGATGCCACAGCATCCCATCCTCTTCAGAAAGAAGATCTGGAGCAGATCCTAACTCCAGAGGCGGAGCTTGAGAGAGATGTAAGAGCAGAGGGTACTACATTTGCCATGGCCAACGTCGAGCTATGAGGATCATATGACCTCTGTCTCTCTGAAGCTTGAACAGGGATGGTGGGTAGGAGTTGATTAGGTATGGAACAGGTGTTGGAGAACAGCCTGACCAAACAAGGCATCCCGGCGGGAGTCCTTGTCCAAGCAGTAATGGGCTGTGAAGGTATGAACCGAGGCCCAAGTGGCTGCTCGACAGATGTCATCGACAGACACAGAGTGCAGATGAGCCATTGAAGCTGCCATGGCTCTCACACTGTGAGCTGTGACATGGCCCTCCAGAGGAAGATTCTTACTCTAATAGGCAAACAAAATACACTGAGCAATCCAGTTGGACAGTGTTCTCTTGGAGACTGGAAGTCCCAAATGAGAAGGATCAAAAGCAACAAAGAGTTAGAGGACTTTCTATGCTGCTGTGTTCTTTGTAAGTAAAAGGCTAAAGCTCTTTTACAGTCCAAAGTCTGAGGATTCCTTTCTGCATTTGACGCATGAGGCCTTGGAAAAAAAACACAGGCAGGTAGACCACTTGGTTTAGATGAAAAGGCGAGACCACCTTTGGCATAAAGTGTGGATAAGTCCTAAGGACTACCCTATCATGATGGAACCTTGTATAAGGTGGATCAGCCACTAGTGCCTGCAACTCACTGATGCGATGTGCTGATGTGATTGCAATGAGAAAGATAACCTTCCAAGAAAGGAATTTCAATGAGGTAGTAGCTAAGGGTTCAAAAGGTGGCTTCATGAGCTGACCAAGAACCAGGTTTGTCCCATGCCACCGGTGGTGGCCTAATGGGAGGCTTAGTTTGAAGAAGGCCTCTCATAAATCTTGCTATAAGAGGATGGGAGGAAATAGGTTGTCCATTTAGAGGCTTGAAAGAAGCTGCAATAGCACTCAAATGGACTCTTACTGAGTTAGTCTTAAGTCCTGAATTGGATAAATGAAGGAGATACTCCAATAATGATTCCAGAGGTATCGCAAGGGGGCTAAGACCCTTCTGCGAGCACCTATATTGTAAACCTTTTCCACTTGAAAGCATAAGAGCGTCTTCTGGAAGGTTAAGATCATGAAGATCTAGGCCTTCAGCAACCAAGCCCCGAGATGCAGAGACTGGGGATTGGGATGACATAACATTCCGTCCTCTTGAGACAGGAGATATGGAGCAGACCCTAACTCCAGAGAGGGAGCTTGAGAGAGATGTAGAAGCAGAGGGTACCACACTTGCCGTGGCCAATGTGGAGCTATGAGAATCATACGGCCTCTGTCTCTCTGAAGCTTGAACAGGGTTTTGGGAATTAGGGGAAGAGATGGAAAGGCATAAAGGAAGTTTTGACCCCAATGAAGGAGGAAAGCATCCCTGGCCTGAGAGCCCTGAGCTGGAATTCTGGAACAGACTGGGGAAGTTTGGCATTCAACGGACTTGCAAAGAGGTCTATGTCCGGGGTTCCCCAAATTTGAAAAATCTTGGCCACCTGGTCTGCATGTAGAGACCATTCGTGTGGAAGCAGAACTCGACTGAGTCTGTCTGCCCAAGAGTTTTGTATACCTGGAAGATACACTGCTAGGAGATGAATCTGATGCTCTCTGGCGAGGGCCCATAGTCCCAAAGCTTCGTTGCAAAGCGACAGAGAGCCTGTTCCTCCCTGCTTGTTCACATAGAACATGGCTACTTGATTGTCTGTATGAATGAAGACTGTCTTGTAGCTGAGCAGGGTGTGGAACACTCGAAGAGCAAGGAAGATTGCTCTGAGCTCTAAGAGATTGATGTGTAGATGAGTCTCCTGTGGAGTCCAAGTGCCTTGGGTGGAGAGGTCTTGCAGATGAGCTCCCAAACCCATTGGTGAAGCGTCTGTTGCGAGACTTGCCTGGGGTAAAGGTTTTTGAAATGGGGACCCCACCAACAGGTTTTGAGTGGACTGCCACCATTGGAGGGACAAAATAAGGCGATTTGTGTTTGCTATTTTGTCTGACAGGCACCCTGATGCCTGGGTCCACTGAGTGGATAAAGTCCACTGGGCTGCTCTCATGTGGAGGCGAACATAAGGAACCACATGCACGGTAGATGCCATGTGGCCTAGTATTTGTAACATTTCTCGTGCCGTGAGATGAGGCTTTAGCACTGCTTAAGAAGCTAACTGCATCATGCGAAGGCAATGGGTCTGGGGGAGATAGGCCCTTGTTTTCCTGGTATCCAGCAAAGCTCCTATGAACTCTAGAGACTGAGTGGGAGTTAGGCTGGATTTTGGGATGTTTATGACCAGACTCAAATACTGAAGGATACGCATTGTGCAAGATAGAGAAATCCTGGCCTCTGACTCTGATGGGGCTCGAATGAGCCAATCGTCTAAGTAGGGGAAGACGAATATTACTAGAGTGCGGAGAAATGCTGCTACCACAGCCATGCATTTCATAAACACCCTTGGTGCTGAGGCCAGGCCAAAAGGAAGCACCCCTGTATTGGTAGTGCTTTCCTTGAAAAAGGAAGCGAAGGAACTTTCTGTGAGTTGGATGGATGAGAACATGAGTGTACGCATCCTTGAGATCTAGAGAACAAAGCCAATCCTGACTCTGAAGGTATGGCAGCAGAGTTCCCAGAGAAATCATCTTGAATTTCTCTTTGAACAGGAATTTTTTCAATTCTCTGAGGTCTAAAATAGGTCTGTGTCCCCCTGTTTTCTTTGGGATAAGGAAACAGGGGGAGTAAAACCCTGTACCCTGTGGAGGAATGGGTATCTCTTCTATTGCAATACACAAGAAGCAAGAGTGGAGGATCCAATAAAGCAACTGTGTTCATCCTCCACTCTTGCTTCTTGTGTATTGCTGTCTGTTTTTGCAAGAGTCCCTTGCTCTCCTTGTGCCTACCTCTTCTATTGCCCCTTAGGCAAGAAGCATAGTGACCTCTTAATCTAACAGGTTGATGAGAGAGGACTGAGAATTGAACTGTCTTACCATTGTGGGAGGGGGCATGCACAGAAAGTGAAGCTTGTACCCCTCTTATAATGGAGAGAGTCCAATGTTCTGCTGTTATCTGCCCCCATCTGGGGGCAAAGTGACACAACCTTCCTGGAATGGTGGAAGGCTCTGGTCCATTCAGGCCTTGTGGAAGCTGAGACTGCTGAGACGGCTGAGGCTTAGCAGTCTTTGCTTTCCTTTGTTTAGGTGGTTGCTGACTCTTTCGGGAAGTTTGACCTGCAGAACGTCCCTGCTGGGAATAAGAGGGATAAAACCTCTTCTTTTTGGAGAAGAAAGGCTTCTTGAAAGATTTCTTCCTTGCAGGATCAGCTGTGGCTTTCGATAATCTATTGTAGTGATGAAAGCTCTCTGGAAGATATGGAACTTGAAGAAAATCCTGATTTCCCCTTGGAAGTGAATGACAGTGCACACGTGCAGGGGAATTACAAGCCAGATCAGAGGAAAAGTCATCTCCTTTCTAAAGTCAGGCCACACCCTAGCTCAGGGATGGAGACAGGCTTCCCTGCTGATTGGTCACACAGGTGCAGAGAACAGGGAATGGCCAGCAGGCAGCAGTGTTTAAAACCAAGAGCAGAGCAAAGCAAAACAGACACAGGAAGAGTCAAGGGAAGAAGCACTGACTCAAGAAACACAAGGACAGGCACAGGAGGTACAGATACAGAGACAGCAACAGAAGGCAGAGGCACAGGTGAACGGAGGAGAGGTGGACGTGAAGAAAGGAACAGGAACAGCTGTTGGAGTTGGAAAGGTGAGAGAGGAGAGAAAGAAGGGGAAGCTGTCCTTAGCTGGAGGAGAAAGCCAGAGGAAATCTCCCAAGAAGGCAGCTACCTTAGAGGGACTGGAGAAGGACATAAGGAGGCTGTATTTCAGAGCCTGGAGGAAACCAGGAGGAAAGAAAGCAGCGTTTGTCTGAGGAAACATCCCCAAGGTAAAGCCAGCAGTTTCATTACTGATAATTCAGCAGAGAGACAATTTGCCAGTTCTAAAGGTCAGGAAGCTGAGTCCTCACCGTCTACTGTTAAGAAGTTGGTAGAGAGTTTTTCATATGAGAAAAGCCATAGCCCTGATAAAAGTACAGCCTTTGAAACTTCAAAGCTAGAAGCATTAAGAAAGCTGTTTTCTGAGGAAAAGGTTCACTCCCCTAATGAAAGGTGCCTGTACAAGCTGAATTGCTGTGAAACCAATTTCAGGAGTTCTTGAAAGAGAGAAAGTTTGAGAATGCTTACAATCCTGAGAGAGATACTGTTTGCCCTGATGCTACTGAAGGAATGCAAGTAGATTCTTGTTTGCCTAATTGTGAATGTGACCCCATTCCAATGGACTGTTCTTTATCTTTAAGAGAAGATTCTGCAGTGTTGAATAGGAACTAAGAATCTGTGAAACCGTATAGGAAATAAGGGCAGTTCCTGCTTTGAGCTGAGGAAAGCTAAGTCTGTGTTTCGCTGAGTTTTATTACTTGCTGAAGTTAAGAAGCAGTGCTGTGAAGAAGTTTGCTTTCAAAAGAAAAACCACAGCTGTTATAAGTTTGCTTGTGTTGCTGTTAACTGACCACACGAGGCAGTCCTCGGTGTGAGTGTGGCTGAGAAGCAGAACAGCTGAACAGTAGAAAAGGTTTTGTTATGTCATTCTCATTATCCTGATTTCATCTTTATGTTGGAGATGTATCCTTCTGCCTTTGTTGTGTACCGAACTTTGAATGCCCTGGAAATCCCCACAATAAATTTTCTTGCTGCCTTACAACCACCGACTCAACTACATTTGTCCTTCAAGAATAAAAATCACTACAAGTCCCAGAATACCCTGGTGACAACAACAAAGGGAACTTTATTCAAGGAGGACATATAAGGCCGTTTCCAGCTTGTAAGCCCTTGGGCCCAAGTGGAGGCGTCGCACTATCCAAAGTGGAGTTGTCAGCATCCAATTCATTGGCTCTCTCTTGCCAATTCTTGCCAAATAGATTCTCACCTGTACAAGGGATATTGTCCAGTTTGTCCTGCACCCAGAGCTCCAAATCGGATGCCTGGAGCCAGGCAATTCTACGTGCACCTATGGCAATGGCAGAGGTTCTGCTTATGCACTGAAAACAGTCAAAAGCTGCACGAATGACAAACTTAGAAACATCCTGGGCATGTTTAACCAGTGTGAGAAAATCCTGCCTCTTATCATCAGGAAGAAGGCGGCTCAAAACCTCTGAATCTCCTGTGACTTCCTTAAGGAACATTCCCATATATAAAATATAGGAACTGATCCTGGCAGAAAGCATGGAAGCCTGGAAAGTACGACGTCCAAAGGCATCCAAAATTCGACACTCACGTCCTGGAGGATTAGAGGCATGCCTCTTTGCACTTCTGATCCTTCTCATAGCTGATTCCACTACAATACAGTGATAAGGAAGCTGAGTTTTCTGGAAGCCAGGACACGGAGGTACTCGATACATGGTATCCAGTCTACGAGAGTGAAGAGAGGTGGTAAGAGGTGTTTCCCACATTCTCAACATGAGATCATGTAAGATCTCATGGATAGGCAAAGTAGCTGCCTCCTTAGGAGCCTTGGGATATTGCAGAATCTCCAACTCCTTTGCCCTGGGCTCTGTTTCAGGAGCCACAGTAATGGAAAGACCTTGAGCCACCTCTCTGATAAAGTCCTGAAAAGTGATATCTTCTGGAGGGGACATCCTGCGTTTAGGAGAGGAAGGCTCCTCCGGGAGAAGTACTCCGGTACTGACGGAGCTGTCAGAATCCTCAGACTCCTCAGAGGACTCAAAGTACCTTCTGCCTGGATGCTCTTGTAGAGCACGATACCCGTACCGACCGAAGTCGGTGCCGGGAGGAATCGGTACCGGTGCATAGCATGACTGGGTGTCGGCAATGCAGACACTGATGTCGATGTCGTCGGTACCGGTACCGGTACCGATACCGGTGCCGGAGTCGATGCCGGTACCGGTTGAACTGTCTGACGCGGTTCCGAGGGTGTCGATGCCGCAAGGAGAGCTGCCAGACTGCGTTCAATAGCCAGGAGCCTCTGGTCTATCGACGCTGCCGATGCCTGGGTATCGGTACCGGAGAAAGCAGCCAGTACCCCAGTGCATGGCACCAGTAGTTATGCCGAGGTTGAGGTTTTTTGAAAGATTTTTTTCTTGCAGGATCAGCTGTGCCCTTGGATAGTCTGTCCAAGGTGGAGTTGTCAGCATCCAACTCATTGGCCTTTTCCTGCCAATCTTTGCCAAACAGGTTCTCACCAGTACAAGGAATATTGCCCAATTTGTCTTGTACCCAGAGCTCCAAATCAGATGCCTGGAGCCAGGCAATTCTACCTGCACCTATGGCAATGACAGAGTTTCTGCTTTTGCACTCAAAACAGTCAAAAGCTGCACGGTTGACAAATTTGGAAACATCCTGGGCATGTTTGACCAATGTGAGAAAATCCTGTCTCCTATCCTCAGGAAAAAGAGGACTCAAAACCTCTATATCTCCTGTGATTTCCTTCAGGAACATTCCCATATATAAAATATAGGAACTGATCCTGGCAGAAGCATGGAAGCTTGGAAAGTACGACATCCAAAAGCATCCAAAGTTCTGCACTCACGTCCTGGGGGATTAGAGGCATGCCTCTTTGCACTCCTGATCCTTCTCATAGCTGACTCCACTACAATAGAGTGGTGAGGGAGCTGAGTTTTCTGGAAACCAGGACAAGGAGGAACTCGATACATAGTGTCAAGTCTACGAGAATGAGGAGAGGTGGTAAGAGGGGTCTCTCACATTCTGAGCATGAGATCATGCAAGATCTCATAGATGGGCAAAGTAGCTGCCTCCTTAGGAGCTTTGGGATATTGTAAAATTTCCAGCTCCTTTGCTCTGGGCTCTGTTTCAGGAGCCATAGTAATGGAGAGACCCCGAGCCACCTTCCTGATGAAATCCTGGAAGGAGATATCCTCTGGAGGAGACATCCTACGTTTAGGGGAGGACTGCTCCTCTGGAAGAAGCATCGCTGCATCGACAGAACTTTCAGAATCCTCAGATTCCTCTGAGGACTCGAAGTACCTTCTGTCCGGATGCTCTGGAAGAAGTGCTCCGGTATCGACAGAACTATCGGAATCCTCAGATTCCTCTGAGGACTCGAAGTACCTTCTGTCCGGCTGCTCTTGTAGAGCCCGATACCCGTACCGACCGAAGTCGGGACCGGGGGGAATCGGTACCGGAGGGCATCGGATGACTGGGTGCTGGCAATGCGGACACCGATGTCGATGCTATCGGTACCGGTGCCGGAGTCAGTGCCGGTACCGGCTGAACTGATGCGGTTCCGAGGGTGTCGATGCCGCAAGGAGAGCCGCCAGACTGCGTTCAATAGCCAGGATCCTCTGGTCTATTGACGCTGCCGATGCCTGGATGTCGGTACCGGAGAAAACAGCTGGTACCCCAGATCATGGCACCAGTAGTTCTGCCAAGGTCGAGGCCTCGAACATCCTGGAGCCCCAATAATGCTTTGGAAGCCGAAGCCTTACGAAGGGGCAATTTTGCTGGTGCAGAATCCTCAAGGGCAACGCCAGAGGCATCTCGGTGCTTAGAAGGAGATCTCCCCTTGAGGACCGGCTAGACTTATGTTTAGTTACCTGAGATCCATGGGAGGAAGAGGAAGCCCTAGAAGACGTCGATGCCACTGAAGTTGCATCAGAGGGAAACAGGGTACTGAGCTTAGCAGCTCGGTTCTGCCGACCTCTTTTAGACATCATGGCACAGGACATACAATCCGTGATGGAGTGGTCATGACCTAAACATTTCAGACACCATTCATGGGTGTCGGTGACGGAGATGGTACCGCCACACTTGGTGCACTTTTTGAAACCTGAAGCAGGTTTCTCCATTGTAGGAAAGGTTTTTGGGCCTAAGGCCCAAAATGGCGCGTGCACTTGGGAAAAATGGAAAAAGTACTAAGTATATATATATATATTTTTTAAAAGAACAGAAATAAAGAAAAACCGGCGGTACCAGTAAAGCGTCGAGGAAGGCAGACGCGACCACAAAACAAGAAAGTAATAAGAAAGAATTTTCTGCGGTGACAGGAATGACGACCTGCTGGCTCCGCGGAAAACGAAGAACTGGAGAGAGGCAGTTGGGAAAGGCGGGAAGGCAGCACGCAGGTGCTGTGGGATGCTCCCAAAAGCTTTCTAATTGGACGCTGGGGAGCATTCCCGCGCAGGCTCCGTCGGTACCGACGATACCCATATGTGATGACTACATTCCTGCTTGTTCCTGGAGATGGAGACTGACTGGGTTAGAAACTGGTTGAGTGGGAGGCAACAAATGGTACAGGTAAATGGAACTCACCATGAGATGGAGGTTACCAGTAGGGTGTTGCAGGGATCTGTCCTTCATCTGATTCATTTTAACATTTTTGTTAGTGATAATGCAGAAGGGCTGGCGGGTAATGATTGCCTCTTTGCAGATGATACCAAAACTTGCAATAGAGTAGACCCCCCAGGAAGAAGTAGCTAACATGAGGAGGGATCTAGCTAAGCTTGAAGCGTGGTCAAGGATAAGCTTGAAGAATGGTCAGCTGAGATTTAATGCTAAAAAATACAGGGTAATGCATTTCGGCTGCAAAAATCAAGTGAGTGGTGCAATGTTGGGGGCGAAGTACCTCTGTCCATGAAAGAAGAGCAGGACCTGTGTGTGATTCTTTCTGATGATCTTAAGGTGGCTACACAGGTAGAAAAGGTGAAGGCAAAAGCCAAAAGGATACTTGGATGCATAGGGAGAGGAATACCAGCAGAAAAAAGGAGGTGATTGTGTAATTCCCTGGTGAGACCTCCTATGGATTATTGTGTGCAATTCTGGAGACCACACCTTCAAAAGGAAAAATAGGATGGAGTCCATGCAGAGGGTGGCTACTACAATGGTTAGTGGTCTTCGTTATAATGCATATGAGGACAGATTTAAAGATCTTAAGATGTATACGTTAGAGGAAAGGCAGGATAGAGGAGATATGATAGAGACGTTTAAATACCTCTATGGCATAAATGCATAAGAGGAGAGCCTCTTTCGAATGAAAGCAAGCTCTGCTATGAGGGGACATAGGATGAGAGTAAAAGGGGATAGACTCAGGAGTAATATGTGGAAATATTTCTTTACGGAAAGATGTGTGTGGGAAAAGCACAGAAGATCTCTAAAGAAAAAGAAAAAGAAAAAGAAGGGACTTTAGTATCTGATATGGAAGGGCAGACTAGTTGGACATGTAGTCTTCTTCTGCCATCATGTTTCTTTGTGTTGGAAAAGGGCAGAAAACCCCCACACTATGCCAATGGTCGACCGTTGTCCACCCTGAATTGCACCCAGGACAGATGGAATTAGGAGACCCCAACAAGGACAATGAGAGAGTTAAGCTGTAGGATGCACAGTATGACTGCACATTTTAAACAAAGAGAAAATGGAGTTTTTGCACGCTATCCTACTATGAGGCTGAACAAAGGCCTATACACATGTGGCAGTGTGAATCACAAGACACCAGAACAGTTTCTCTTATCACTATAACATGCCTCTGTACTTGACTAACAAGGACCTGTACCAGCCTCCGAAGGAGCCTAGCTGTTGTAAATTAAGGAGACATGGCAGCTCTGGCCTGTTAATTGGGGTCTCTCGATCTCAGCCAAAGAACTGAAGCAATTTTGGGATTTGTGGAATTGGAATCTGGATGACACCCTAAGCCAATCTTTTGAGACCCCAGGAGAAGTGCTAATATCTCCTGAGGGGATATAAATGGATCTGAAGAACAAAGAGCAGGCTCTTTGCCTATCGACTGCCTAACTGAGAAGACCTGTTGCACTGCATGTGCTCAAGAGCCACCCATCTAACTGGCCTGGGTGGGGTGTCATTTGAGTCTGTGTCAAGCTATATTTCTCTCTCTCCTCTTTCTGAATTGACAAGTATTCCTTTGAGAGGCTCACCTATAGACTTGCAGCTGGTGTCAGAGTGTGCACGCGTTGGCCCTGCTGCTACACGAAGGAGGAGTCCTCAGCATCCTGCCAGTGAGGCGAGAACTTTTTTCCTTGCCTCAGGATTTATTTAGACTGATTTGTATTTTGCTTGCAAAAGGGAAGGTCAGGATAAATGATTTTATTAATTCTCCTAAGCTTGAATGTCTCTTAAGTTTCCTGTCATACATAGATGCGCTTTATAACTATTTCTGCAACCTTGTTAGCCCCTGAATTTAGTTACCTCAATAAAGTAATTATAAAAATCTATTTTCCTTCCTCCTATGGCTACCAAAAAGACTGCTGTCTAGTGGAGTCTCTCAAGTCACGCTCAACTGAGAGAGTCACCCAAAAGTGGTCGTTCACAAGCAAAATCAATCTTTTTCCTCTCAATCAAATCCTCATTTGTTCAGACTTTATCAGAGCTAAGAAAACCCAACCACCATCTGCTAGAGACAGAAAAAAAAAAAGAGTTGCTCCTAGTGGCTCAGGTTGACAGAAGCATGGGAGAGATGTCATTGAAACCTGGGCATTACATTGGTTCTTTGTCACCACACATCTGCTGGTAGGGGAATACAACCCACTTTTCTGGACTGGTCTAGCTGGACGATATGGAACATATATTACAAGAGGTTCCAAGGTAGCAAAATCTTCTGTACCTGCAGAAAATATGCAGCGTATTCTTGCCATTCTTTATGCAATTTTTATCATTGCAGAAAAAGAGCCTGTCCAATGCTGCTAAACCGCTCTCCATCAACATTGGAGCATACTCTTGCAATAGTAATAAAGTGTTTCTTTTTCTTAAGAAAATACTCTGATATTTTTTCCTAAAATAAAAATAAGCCAATTTATGGTCATTCTTACCTTGTCAAAGAATCCATACAAGATCAATGTTTTTTCAATCCTTTTCTGGGATTCATCCAGTCTTCTGGAAAAGCCTTGAAGCTGTTTCTTATGTTTCTGTAGCTTCATTACATAAGCAGATGTTTCCATTGATGTGAAATCTTCCCACTGCCCCATCCTCTGTAACACTTTCTTTGCCCGCTTGAGGTATTCCTAAGAGGGGAAGTTTCATCATAATAGCATAAAGACACAATCTCAGCCTCTTGTTCATTTTTATTTGAAGGCTTTCTTCTCCCCAAAGCAATCTGCACCTCTACCAATAATATCAGGATTTGAACTTGCCACCAGGTATCTCTGTCCCTGATTCAAGGACTCTTCCATAGCATTAAAGGCATAGCTCCAATGGCTTCCTGGTAGCTCTCCCACTCTTCTATCATAAAATAAACACGTTTTCAAAGTTCAGTAATAATAAAAAGTAACTTTGATGCCAGCAAACCACATGCCTTTTATTGGGTTTACTGATGTTTCAGCTCTCAGATGCATAGTGAACTCAGCGCCAAAAATAGCTAACCAGCTTTAAATTCCACCAATAGGACAACTTCAATTTTCAAAGGTGGGTGGAAAAATATATCACGTATAGAGTTTGGGGCATGGATTAAGTGCTCAGGGACATACTGGAGGATGTACCCGAAGTTGGAAGCCAGGGATAGAATGAAACTAAGAAAGAGCAGGCCAAATAGAGAACTAAAGTTAAGAGATCATGCACAGAACTATGACTAAGGCAAGACAACAATACTGTGCAATTTGGGATGGTTTATCACAGAAAGAGTTTGGGGCCTGAGTTTGGGAAATCAGGGACAAAACTTAGGTATCGGTTTGGCAGATCAGGACAGACTGCGGTGCCAGGGTTGGGAGATCAAGAGCAGAATTTGGAACTAAAGTTTGAAATCAAGGGATGAGCTTAGATCTACAAATGGGAAATCAGGGGCAGAGCACAGGGCTGGAGCTGGCAGATTAGGGACATAACACATAAAATTGGAAGCAAATTCTTAGGTTGCCAATGAGAAATGAAGCACAAAGCTCAGAGTTGGTAGAATTAGCCAAAAGGCAGATATTCTTTGCACCATTCTTTTTGTTATATCATGTAATATCCCCAACAAAGTCAGAAATGCGACAGAACTCCACACCTTCTGAAAACACCTCTCCATACATTCCAAAATACCTAAAGACTTACCTATTCATAGAACACTTTGGCCCCGCCCCATAATCCCCCCTCTCTCTCATAGTTCCAACCTGCCCCCTTACTCTAGTCCAACCCCCCACCTCCCCCACTTATGCTTCACAATGCCAATGTCACACCTCTCACTAATGCTGTCTGTACACAGATTCATACGATGAGCAAAAGCGCAGTTACTCACTTGTAACAGCTATTCTCTGGGGACAGCAGGAATCGGTCCTCCCATATGGGTGATGTTGGCACCGATGGAGCCCTTGCGGAAGCATCCCCCAAGCTTTCAAAGAAATCCTTTGTGAGATGCCACCACACATGCGTGTCCCCTTCCCGCACAAGGGCGCCATCTTGCTTAGTCAAATGACATAACTAAAAAATGGCAAAAATAAAAGATGGTAAAAGAACAACTATAAGGGGAGGAGAGAGGGTTGTGAGGACGGATTCCTGCTGTCCCTAGAGAACACCTGTTACAGGTGAGTAATTACGCTTTCTCCGGGAACAAGCAGAAAATCAGTCCTCACATATGGGACTCCCCAGCTACAGGCTACCGAAAGCCCATAGCAAAAATAGCGGCTCCCTCACAGGGAGCCGGAAGCAGCAGCAATTTAGTCCATGTCCACAGACCACAATAGGACCCCTGTATCCGATGAAACCAGTACTCTGGTAGCCTGAGCACAGAAGGGTAGGAGAGTAAGAGTTGCCTAAACCCCAAAGAAGTTACGAAGCACAGCCTGGCCATAGGCACTGTCCCATTGGGACTCTCTTTCCAGGCAATAATGGGCTGTGAAGATATGGACTGAAGACCAGATGGCGGCCCAGCAGATGTCCACCATCGGGACAGAGTGCAAGTTTGTCACCGAGGCCGCCAAGGCCCTGACATGTGCGCCATGACGTGGCCTTCTAGCAGGAGCTTCGCCTGCTCATAAGTGAGGGCGATACATTCAGCCACCCATGTGGACAGCATAAGCTTGGTCACCACCTCCCCCAGCCTACTGGGGTCATAGGAGATGAAAAGCCGAGAAGCTTTGCGTTGGCCTGGAGTGCGTTGGATATAGAAGGACAAAGCCCTCTTGCAGTCCAAGGTGTGAAGAACCATCTCCGCCCGACTAGAGTGAGGTCTTGGAAAGAAGGTAGCGAGCACCACTTTCTGGTTGGAGATGGAAGGGCGATACTACCTTCGGCAGGAATTTGGGGTGTGTTCGAAGCACCACTCTGTTCTTGTAGAATTTGGTATAAGATGCCTCCACCACAAGGGTCTGAAGCTCGCTAACTCTGCGAGCAGAGTGGAGCACAACCAGGAAAACCACCTTCCAAGAGAGGTAGCGAAGGTGCCAGGTAGCCAGAGGCTCACAGGGTGGGTGAGTGAGCTGTCCCAGCACTACTTTGAGGTCCCATTCGGTTGCTGGAGGGCGAACTGGGGGCTTCGGATAAGAGTAGGCCTCGAAGAAAATGGGTCACAAAAGGTTGGACCAAGAGGGGATTACCATCCACCGGGTTGTGGTGCACCGCCAGGGCACTAAGGTGCACTTGGACAGAGTTAGACTTAAGCCTGGATTGAGAGAGGTGGAGAAGATACTATAATACCAGTGCCACCCGGCAGGAGAAAGGGTCAGCCCTATGCTCGGCGCACCAAACAGAGAACCAGTGCCATTTGAGGGTGTAAGCCTTTTTTGTAGAGACCTTGCGAGAGGCCAGCAGAATGTCTTCCACCTCAACCGAAAGGTTGAAAGGGGCCAGAGTCACCCTCTCAGCAGCCACGCTGTCAGCGACAGGGATGCCAGTTTGGAGTGCATAAGAGAGCCCCCCTCCTGAGATAGGAGTCCTGGAGCGGTCCCCAAGGGAATGGGGGTCTCCACCGTCAACTGGAGGAGCAGCAGTACCATGGTTGCTTGGGCCACCGAGGAGCTATCAGGATGAGCGAGGCCCTGTCGCGGAGGGTCTTGAAGAAGGTCTTGACGATCAGTGGTGTGGGAGGGAAGGCGTAGATGAGGCCTTCCGACCATGTGACAAAGAACGCATCTACCACCACCCTGGAGGGGTGGGCCTGCCGGGAACAGAAGAAGAGCAACTGGACGTTGTCCAGGCTGTACACAGGTTCATCACGGGTCCCCCCCTCCCCCCCCAGAGCTGGAAAAGCCGACTGGCTATCCTGGGGTCCAACTACTACTTGTGCGGCTGGTGGACTCTGCTCAGCCTGTCGGCCAGAAGGTTGTCCTGGCCTGGAAGGTACACTGCCCACAGGAGGATATCCTGTTGGATTGTGTATGAGCAGAGGACCAGTGCCTCCCGACAAATGGTACAAGACCCCGTGCCCCCCTGCTTGTTCTTGTAGAATATCGCCACCTGGTTGTCCATCTGGACCAGCACCGGCTGGTGACGCAGGTGGTGATAGAAGACTCGCAGGGCTAAACGTATGGCTCGGAGCTCCAGGAGGTTCATCTGCTGGGTGCTCTCGTCTGGTGACCAGTTGCCCTGAGTGCGGAGCTCCCCGCAGTGGGCTCCACAGCCAAGCAGGGAGTCATCCGTGGTGAGGACCCTTGAGGAGGTGGGGCCTGAAAAGGCATGCCCACCTCGAGATCCTGGAGAGACTGCCACCAGACCAGAGAGTCCGCCAGTTGGCAGGTTACAGAGACTCTGTCTCAGAGGCAACCCATGGCCTGAGACCACTGGTCCCAGAGAAACCACTGTGATGCCCTCATGTGGAGGCGAGCATCTGGGGTGACATGGACCATGGAGGCCCAGAAGCCGCTGAGCGGGCACCGACGGACAGCACTGTATGTCCCGTGCCAGAGTCCTGAGACGGTCGGCTTGGTCCCTGGACAAGAAGACCTTCGACTGGAGATTGTCAAGCTTTGCCACGATGAACTCCAGGCATTGCGCCGGCAGGAGGTGAGACCTGGGGGTAGTTTATGACAAACCCCAAGTGTTGCAAGACCTGAATGGTGCATACGACAGCCTGCTGCACCACTGAGGCCGTGTCTCCCTTTATGAGCCAGTCAACCAGGTAAGGGAAGACAAACACCCACTGGAGGTGGAGGAAGGTGGCCACGACCGCCAGGCATTTTGTGAAGACTCTTGGGGCCGAGGCCAAGCCGAAGGGGAGCACCCTGTACTGAAAATGCCTGCCCCCCCCACTATAAACCGCAGGTACTGCCTGTGGCGGGGGTGGATGAAGATGTGAGTACAAGCATCCTTAACATCTAAGGAGCACAGTGTTCCAAGGGAGAACATCTTGAACTTCTCCCTCACCAGGAATTTGTTGAGGTTGCGCAGGTCGAGGATGGGCCTTAGGCCCCCTGTCCTTTTTGGAATGAGGAAGTACCTGGAGTAGAACTCCTTGACCTTGAGATGGTGGGGCTCCAGTTCCACCGCTTTGTCCTCGAGAAGACCCGCCAACTCCTTCAGTAGAAGGTCCTGGTGAGGGGCTCTCCCGGAAAGTAAGGGGGAGGCATCTGAGTCAGGTGGAGGAAGTAACCCTCCCTGACTACCTGAAGTGCCCAGGAGTCAATGGTGATGGTCAACCACCTCTGGGCATAGAGGACCAGATGTCCCCCTGTGGGCTGTTGATCTCATTGGGGTAAATAGGCTATGCTCAAGGAGTCAAAAACTCCCCCCTGGCTGGGCCGGAGCTGTTGCCTGGGATTTTGGAGCCTTCTGCTTACAAGGGCCATTCCCATGTCCCTTGGCCTGCTGACCCTGTTGGGGAGCTGGGGAGGCCTGAAAAGGTGGGTAGTTTCTGTAAGCTACTCCCTTCCTCAGGTAAAAGGACTTTTTACCCGAGCCCTTCTGTTGGGGAGGGGCAGCGGTCTTTTTTAAGAGCCTGGTCCTCGTCATGAACTTGGTCTCCAGCTCGGCAGCCTTGTCAGTCATGGGTTTGCCAAAGAGGTTCTCTCCTTGGCAGGGGACATCAATCAATTTGTCCTAAACCTACTGCTCGAGGTCGGACAACTGTAGCCAAGCTTGGTGGCATGGACCAATGCCTGCCACCGCTAATCAAGCCGCCGACTCAAACCAGTCATAGGCCGCTCGAGACATGAATTTGGAACATTCACAGACTGTCTTGGCCAGGTTCTTGAACCACTGCAAAGGTTCCTAGGAGAAACCAGCTGAGAACCCGGCGATTTCCTTCGCCAGGTCTCTCAGGTACATGCCCAAGTACAGCTGGTAGGCCTGGATGCGACTGATGAGCATTGAGCCCTGGTAGCACTTTCTACCGAGGGTGTCTGGGGTGCAGGCCTCCCTGCTGGGGCCAAAATGCAGTTATGCGGCAGCTATGACTTTTGGAAGCTTGGGCTCCGGCGGACTCAGTACATCGAGTCAAGCCGCTTGCTCACCACCGGTACCGAAACCGGTGTCTCCTGCATCCGGAGCATCAGCCGTTCAAGGATGGGAGGATGGACACCATGAGTGATTCAACTCATCCACCCAAGAGTCCTCCTCCAACTCGGTAGGGAATGCCAGGGCCTTTGACATATCCTTGATGAAATCAAGGAAGCCCATATCCTCCGGCGGGGACCACCATCGAGGCTCCAAGACGGGAGAGTCAGATGAGACATCTCAGTGGTAAGTATTGGTGGACTCCTCATCCTCCGTCTCCCACCCGGAGTAGTCTGCAGAGGACTCGTAGGAGGGCTGCTCTGTGGGCCTCGGAGCTTCCAATGCCCTGCGGCTGGGCACCCGGCATATTTGCCAGGAATGACCGGGATCCCATTGAGCAGGACTCGGATCATGACCTTATTCGAGGATCGATTTGAGGCTAAAGGACATCTAGGACTGGCTCGGCCTTCGGGGACGTCTTGGACGTCGAGGGCCCAATGGTCAAGGTGGATGAACAGGTCGTGCCGAACAACAGCACCCGCTGGTGGTCAATGAAGGTAGACAAACTGCGCTGCAGTGCCGCCATTCTGGACTCCAAACCAGAAGGCTCCCCTGAAGGGGAATCTTTGACAAGGATGGTGTCTGGGGACCGAGGCCGGTCCGCAGTCAAGTCCTTTTGGGGGACCTTTGCAAGCCGCTCCCTCTCCAAAGCCTTAGATGAACGTCTCGGACTGCGTGACTGGGACTGGGGAGCACCCAGCCAGTCGGAACTATCCAAGGATGCTGCTTTCGAGGGTTTCTTCTTCCCCGGTTCCCTTGAGGGAGACCCCCTTTGAGGACCCACGACAAGGCTCGGGTTCAGGAGATTCCGCCCAAGACGTCATGCTGCTTCTGGCGGCTCTTGAGGGCCTTACTGGACATCCTTTTGCAGAGATCGCAGGCTTTCGGGGTCATGGCTTGGCCAAGGCTGTGGAGACAGCACTTGTGTGTGTCGGTCAAAGACATAATTTTAGAGCACCAATCACACTTCTTAAAGCCACTGGTAGCCATGGGGAAAAAAGTGCCCCTGTGAGGTCGAAGACTCTCCAGGCTGCTAGTGGGAGAAAAAAGGCGCAAAGACGCCAGAAAAAGAACAAAAACTACAAAAATATACCCAAACTCGACACCGAGGAAACGAGGTTGGTGGCGGGAAGAGTACCGGTGCGATACCGGAGATGAGTATGAAACTCAGAGAGAAAAATCAACTTTTTCTGGGTACAGGCCAGACAAACGTCTGAAGGGCTCCATGGAAAAAAGGAGACTGAGCAAGATGGCACCCTTGGGCGGAAAGGGGACCATGCATGGATGGTGGTATCTCTCAAAGGCTTTCTTTGAAAGCTGGGGGGATGCTTCCGCGAAGGCTCCATAAGTGCCGACGTCACCCATATGTGAGGATTGACTTCCTGCTTGTTCCCGGTGAATAGATGTATATAAGTTACAACTACACGGACACTGGTTAATGCTCCACGTAGTGCATTTATATAAGATCAAACCAAATGTACATAAGTTAATGTTCCATGTAACCAATGCATCCTTTTGTTGTATGTACACTGCTTTGATCCGGTGAAAAGCGGTATATAAGAATAGCTAAATAAATAAATAAATATGACTTCATTACAGTACACTACTTACACAAGCAACAGTATGTAACGCCATAAATTCATTTTCTGTTTGATGCAGCATCTCCAAAGTATCTTCTAATTCACCCATTTTCTGCAGCTGTTTTTCCCCAACATTTTCAATCCATTCACTGACCTGTGAAGGCAGGACAAAAGATCTTCAGAACCTGCCTTGTGCTCCCAACACCTGCCACTTACGCACCTACTTGACGTCTTATAAAATACCGACTAGCGTCAACGTACTTTCGCTGCAGGCATGCATGGGGGAAGAGTTTGGGAGGAGCATGGGCAGAATATGTACTTAGGCACGTAGATGAGAAAATTCCTTAAATCTGAATGCGTACATGTGGAAAGTGCACCCTAACATTATGCCAGCTCTAAAGCTGATGGAAGTGCTAGCACCTACATGCACATGCATTTTTTCGCATCTGCGCTAGTCCTTTATTATTTTATTTAACAGGGTTATTTTATACTGCTTTATCATATCAGTCAAAGTGCTTTATATTGTAACTTAAACTTGATAATGTACATTAAAAAGGGACATTGAAAACTTGCCCAAGGCCACAAGGAGTACTAGGACTTTCTAAAGTCAAGTAGGGTGTACTTGACTTTATAAAAGAAGCACAAAGTAGACATATGAGGATACACATAACTAGGTGCGACTTAATAAAATTACCTTCCATATATCACCTTTCAAAGGGGAAAGTGCCCAAAGAGTTTCCTTTGGAAAATTCAGATAACATATAGGTATTAAAAATGCAACTGAGGAGTCCACGTGACACATGAGCGGGTGAAGACGTGTCTCTACTTGCTCCGGGGCCGCCTTGGCAAACTTGGTCAATAATCTACTTGTGAACCCCCCAAACTAAGTCAGTGTGGGGTGAGAAACAAATATGGTGCCCAGGCAGCAGAACTGACGTGGTAGCTGTGGGACCATGCCTCCCCCAATGTGTAAGGAGAAGGAGAGGGAGAAGGATCGACCAGCAAGGCCTGGAGCCTCAGTGGTGGCGGTAATGCAGCCCCCCTCGCCGAGCAGCGAGAGTGTAGAGTCAACCGCCAAAGACTTGGTGAAGGAGGTGGTCAGACAGCTGGACCCCAAGTTTGATCAGATCTTGTCAAAGTTGGAGGTTATGAGTTCAGCGATGGCAGAAATGAGTCAGAGAGTGGAGGAGCTGGAGAACAGAGTGGCGGCACTCGAGGATGACGATGGGAGGCAGGCGCAGGAGGAGGCAGGCGCGGGAGCAGGAAGGCACTTGAGCGAAAACTGAGGCCTTGCAGAACAAAATGGACGATCTGGAAAATCGCTCCCGTAGGAATATCAGGCTGGTCGGTGTATCGGAGGAGACTACGGATCAGCAACTTTTACCGCTAATAGAGCAGTGGCTCCCCCCAAAGCCCTGGGGCTTGACTCATTGGTCGGCGAACCTAAAGTCGAGCGGGCTCACCGAATTGGACAAAAATTGGTGAATAGACGGTGGCCAAGGGTGGTAATAGCACAAATCCTTAACTTTTGCCATAAAGAGCAGTTGTTGCGGGCCTATCGACAATGGCGGAAGCTGATGCTGGACAACAACAAACTGCTTCTTTTTCAAGATTACTCGGTGATCGTTACGGCGAAAAGAAAGGCGTTTACACCGGTGTGTGCCTCTCTTTTTCAGCAGCAGATCCGATTCACGCTAGCGTTCCCGGCCACCCTGTGAGTGTTCCACAAAGGGAAAAGCTTGGTCTTTGACACAGTAGAAGCGGCGAAGACCTTTTTGGCCGACCTGAACAAACTTATGCTGGAGCTGACCGGTGGCGTAGAGGCATGCCCGGACTCTTGAGAAGCAGATAGATGGGTTGCTGAGACTTCGGCAGCCTGTAATGTAATGGAGCAGTAAACCGGGCCACAAAGAGGACCACACATATGGACTTTTGATTTTTGCAGTGGTTTGAACTCTGGACATGGGCAAGAGATGAGTGAGCGCTGGGAGTGCTGTTCTGAGTTCTCTCTTTTCATTGTCTGCTACCTTATTTTATTCTATTAGAGATTACTCTCCTTCACTGGGAGATCTTCTGGTCTAGTGGGGGAGTTGGGTACAGAGTCCTTCTTGTATTGCGGGCGTTCGGGGTACGGTGTTACACTTTAGTTTGTTTTGTATACTGTGCTCTGCCTGCTTTGGAGAGCATGGGATGTTATGTTTTGGGGGGATATACGACCTGTGCTACTGGATGTAGACGAATGGTGCTCCCAGCAGTACGTGGGTATAAAACCTATACATGTGGGGAATGCTATGGGGTACCGTGGGGGTAGAGGGACCATTGGATTTAGCCGGAGGGGGCGGGGCGGCCCCATAGTGCGCGGTAGGGACTCCAGTTTCAGCCAAGATGGCTGAAGATGGGTTTGAGGATTTTTTATGTAGGGAGGGGAAAGGGAAAGGGGGAGGGCAGGGGAGGTAGGGGGCGAGGGTGGGGGAGGGACAGGACTGGGACGCTGAGGGGAGGAGAGGGGGGAGGTGGGGGAGGAATGGGGGAGGAATAGGGGACTATGGGGAGAGATCCTTCGAGAGGGTTTTGTAGTATATATGCCTGAAGGCAGACAGGTAGGGCAACATAGCACCTATTGTGGACAGCACCGTCCTTTTTTGGTCGATACAGGGCCGGGGGCTGAGGCTGGGCACTTCCGGGCTGCAGTTGAGTGGGAATGCGTTGGGTTATCCGTGGACACGAAGATGCAATGAGACAACATATGAGATTTGTAACTTGGAATGTAGGAGGGATTAATTCACCAATTAAGAGGACGAAAATATTGCAGGCCTTGCGCAAAAGTAAGGCCCAAATTGCATTGTTGCAGGAAACCCATCTCAACGTAAAAGAACATGCTAAGCTCAAAAGAGGATGGGTGGGGCAGGTGACTGCGGCTTCCTCGGGAGGAAAGAGACGAGGAGTGGCGATCTTGATCAGTAAGGAAATCCAGGTGGAGGAATTGGGAATCGATTTGGATCCCTTGGGTAGATATCAGTTTGTTCATTTAAAATTAAATGGGGAGGAATTTTACCTTGGGAATGTGTATGCTCCGAATGCATATGATCATAAGTTCTTCCAGCTGATTAATCAGAAAGTGGGAAAAGCTCCGCGAGTACCGATAATTGTGGCGGGAGATTTTAACTGCCCACACGATCCGGAATTGGATAGATCTAATGTGAAAGAGCCGGGGAGTTGGAACACCAAGGGGGTAAGTTACCTATACCGAGCGGGTGGATTGGTGGACACCTGGAGAACTCTCCATGGTGGGGAAAAAGATTTTACACATCTATCTAGAGCCCATTGCACTTGGTCCAGGATTGACTACATTCTTGTGGCGGAAAGAGAGTTTGCTAGAGTGGTAGACACTGAAATTGAACAGATTGTGATTTCTGATCATGCCATGGTGAGGATGGATTGGAGAGGGAGGGATAGGGGAGGGTACCGCTGGGCCTTCCCACGACAGATGTGGCAGAGTGAAAGTTTCCAGCAATACTTAGAGGTCAAATGGGAAGAATATCTGCACTTTAACGAGGCTAGTATTAAGTCGGCAACCCTTTGTTGGGAAGCTGGGAAGGTGGTAATGAGGGGGCATATTATAGCTTACGTAGCGAAGGAGAAGCAAAGAATAAATGAAGAGATCGTGGCCCTAACGCAAGATATGCAGCGACTAAAGCAGCTGTCTCGGAGAGGTCATACTAAGCAAGAGGTTTAACCTTATTTGTAGGCACAGCGGAAGCTGAATGGCATTCTGCAGCAGCGAGCAGTATATAATATGCAGTATTATCGACATCAATTTTTTAGATATGGTAATAAAACGGGCAGTCTGCTTGCTCGGTTGGTGAAGGAGGGGGGAGGGACCCAGGGTGGTCACTCAAATCCGAGATAAGGAAGGGGTGAAGCAAATAGATCCTCAGAAGATTGTGGAGGTTTTCCAGCAATTCTATGAGGAGTTGTACACCCCGGACTTGGAGATTAAAGGGAGGGAGGCATCTTTTTTGGATGAGGTGGCATTGCCGCGGATTTCAAGCGTTGAACGGGCTACCTTGAATCAGCCGATTGAAGGTGTAGAAATTCAAAAGGTAATCCGTGAAGGGAAACCTCATAAGACCCCTGGCCCTGATGGCTATGGAGTGGGGTTCTACCGGATGTTGGAAAGGAAAGTGGTGCCGACTTTAGCAGCGGTTTATAGTGAAGTCCTGCAAGAGGGGGGTTTTCCGAGAGATATGCGGACGGCCACCATAACGGTAATACCTAAAGCTGGGAAAGATGTCGAAGATCCAGCTTCGTACCGACCAATTTCCTTAATTAATTACGATATGAAAGTGTTAGCGGGTGTCCTAGCGAAGCGGTTGCAGGGGATTCTTCCAAGGCTGATCAGCCTGTGTCAAACAGACTTTGTCAAGGGGCGGGAACCATTTCATAATATTAGCAAGATTCTCTTGGGGGCAGAGCTTTGTGTGAGGGCTCGAGAGCCGCTACTCTTAGTAAGTCTAGACGCAGAGAAGGCTTTTGACAGAGTATCATGGTCTTATATGTTTGAAGTTCTACGGCGGTTTGGATTTGAGGGAGCCTTCCTAGGTTGGATACAAGCATTTTATAGAGCACCTCGGGCGTACATTGTAACAGGCGGACAACATTCTGAATCTTTTGAATTAAGGAGGGGGACATGGCAGGGGTGCCCGCTGTCGCCTTTGTTATATATTATGCAGATGGAACCCCTGTTGAGGTTACTAACAAGTGGGAGGGGAATTCAGGGCATTGCATGGCCAGGGGGAGAGGTGAAAGTGAGTGCATTTGCAGATCTTTTGTTATGCCTGACGGACCCACAGAGGTCTTTGGAAAGAGCGCTCGTCCTGATTGAGCAATTCGGAGAGTTCTCCAGTCTAAAAATCAATAGGACAAAAGGGTTAGACATAGAGGGGAGACTGAAGGGAAGATGGGAGGGCACTTTCCCTTTAGTGTGGGCGGAGGGGTCGGTTCGATATCTGGGTATTCAGATCCCAGGGGAACTCAGTATGCTCTATGCAGTAAATGTCGATTTGATGCTGGCTCGAACACTAGATAGGTTGAAGAAATGGAACGGCCTGTCCCTATCGTTGAAAGGGAGAATAGCGCTTTTCAAAATGGTGGAGGTACCGAGATGGGTATATTTGTTGAGAAATGCCCCCATATGGCTGCGGCGTAAAGATTTACAGAAATTGGAGAGGCACCTGACTCATTTTTTGTGGCAGGGGAAGAAGGTGCGCATTCCCTACGCGACTCTACTAAGGTCGGTGGATGAAGGAGGGGCGGGTCTGGTGTCTTTGCGAGAGTACAATTTGGTAAGTCTGCTGAGACCTTTGTGGGACTTGGTGGTAGGGACGGCAGATGTACTCCCGACTGAGCTGATTGATCACCTCTCCGAGCCGTTCCATAGAATGTACTGGCTACATAGGCCCAGAGGGCAGTTGCCAGGGGGCTGGAGGGAATCAGGGTACTTAGGGGCGGGTCCGTCAAGCATGGAGGTGGCTGTGTCAGCGACGGGGGATTGACTGGCGCTGCTCTGACTGTCTCCCTGTGGGAGGGAATGGCGATTTTTTGCACGGACAGCAGGGGGCCACATCTCAGAGATGGAGAGATAGGGGAATAGAATATGTGGGTCACCTGAGGATAGAACATGAAGCAGAGATGGATTCGTATCAGTCCTTGCAGAGACGTTATCAGCTGAAAGCTCAGGACTTTTATTTTTACCTGCAGGTGCGACACTATGTGCAGACACTGCGGAGCACAAAGAGTGGGGGCTTTAGCTGGGGTTTGAGAGGCATGCTGGATTTCTTTAGCGTGTTGGAAGGGAAGGTCACCATTGGGTTTTTGCGGGCTGAGTTAAATACAGGGGAAATTTGGAAAGGGCTGTCAACTTTAGAGGAAAGATGGGGTGCACACCAGATTGGGGAGGGAACTGTAGAGAGGTTACATATGGCGTTCCGGCAGATCAAAACACTGTCAGAGTCTGTGCTGATGCAGGAAATACAGTATACATTTTTGTGGCGTGGGTATGTCCATGATGTTTGGGCAGCTCGGGCGGGAATAGCTTCAACTGATGTTTGCCAATTGTGTAAAGTGGGGAAGGGTACTCTGGCGCATAAGTTTTGGTTATGCTCCGTCATCCACAACTTCTGGGTGGAAGTCTGTGAGAAATTTAGCGTTTGGATAGGTCAGTCAGTGCGAGAATCTCCGGAGTGGTGTCTCTTTGCATCATATGAGGAAGTGGTCCCGATAGAGGGGAGCAAACATCAGTTATTTATTTAACGCTCTTATATACCGCACTTTTTATCATCAGCGCGGTTTACAGTAAACTTAAAGTACTCACAGATAGCAACAGGCTGTCGTGAGTTTACATGTAACAGGAAGTCTAACAGGATAAAACTTAGGGGAAAACTTTGTACATATGAATTATTTAACTATATACAATGGTATCCTTCTGTTATACACGGAGTGACAGAACATTTCAATATTGGTTTGTAATGGGGCTTAGGTTAAGTTGGGATCTGGTATTGAGAGAAGTATGAAAGGAACAGGTGGTGTTTTATGGCTTTTCTAAATTGCTTGAGGTCTTTAATTGCTCTTATGGTGGGTGGAAGATTATTCCAACATTTGGGAGCGAAGTATGTGAATGCTCTTACTGTGGTTGTGTGTATACATTTTGAGGAGTCAGTTGGGATGATTAGGGTATTAGCTGCCATTGATCTTCTAGATCTAGTGTTAGGGGTGTGTGTGATGAGTGTGGAGATTGCTAGGGGAGCTAAGTTATTGATGGCGTTGAATGTCATGAGTAATGCTTTGTATGAAGTTCTGCAGGATATTGGGAGCCAGTGTAATTCCTTTAAGATGGGGGTTATGTGATCATTCCTTGATGCACCATTGAGGATGCGGGCAGCAGCATTTATCGCTAATTGCAGCGTGTTTAGTGTGCTTTTTGGAAGGCCGTGTAGAACTATGTTTGCATAGTCAAAGTGTGGAGTGACTATTGCTTGAAAGATGGTACGGAAGTTGTCAGGGTCGAGCATGTTTTTGAGGTTTCGAAGGGGCCTAATCTTGAAGTAGATGGTTTTCACTGTGAGGTTTATGTGTTCTTTGAAGTCCAGTCGGTGATCCAGGGTTACGCCTAGGTATTTTACGGCGGATTTGATAGGAAGCTCAGCGTCCCGTACTTTTAGAGTAGACGGGGTGAAAATTCTTTATTCCTCGTGATGATTAGGGCTTCTGTTTTTTTGAAGTTTATTCTCATATTCTGTGTGAGAAGCCAGTCTGTAATTGCATCAAAACACCCTGTTAGTACTGCATAATCAGGCCGGGTAACGTTGATTGGTGTGAAAATCAGCACGTCATCTGCACAGATTAGAGAGGATACTCCAAATGAATGGGTGATCTCACATATCGGCTGCATATAGATATTAAAGAGTAGCGCCGAGAGGGAGGATCCTTGAGGGACGCCTTGTTTCAACTGGAAAGGTTTAGAAGTGTTTGTTCCCGTTCGAACATGTTGCCAGCGCTCTTCTAGGTAAGATTTGCACCAATCCCATGCTAACCTCCGGATACCCTTGCATTGGAGTCGGGTTAGGAGTTTGTTATGGTCCACAGAATCAAACGCTGCAGAGATGTCCAGGAATATTAGTGCAAAGCCCTTTTTGATATTGTCAGTTCCACTGATGAGGGTGTTGATTAATGAAGTCAGCAATGATTCGACTCCGTGGGCTTCTCTGAATCCATGTTGATTGGGGTCCAGAGGTGATGTGGTGTCTATATGTTGTTGGATCTGAATCTGTGTCACCTTCTCTATTATCTTAGATAGCAGGGGGATGCTGGAGATTGGTCGGTAAGATTCTTCTTTTGTTGGGTCTAGCTGGTTGTTTTTTAGAAGAGGTCTTATGGAGGTCTGCTTAAGGGCTGATGGGAAGATTCCTGTTGTGAATGATTGGTTTATGATTTCAAATATGAATGGGCTGAGCTCATGTCGCAACGCTTTTATCCAGTGTGCTGGACATGGATCGTTGGATGCCGTGGTTGTATTTATTCTGGTAATGATATCTTCGACGTGCTTTATTGAGGGGGATGCGAGCTTGAGGAGTGGGTTCTCATGTAAGAAAGTTTGGGTGATCGTTGGGGGTGAGGGTGTTGAAGTTTTGATGGCTTTGGCTTGGATGTAATTGGCGTACTTTTGGGGGTGTATAGCATCTTGCTGTGGTGGGGTTGGCTCGGTGGTTAGTACTCTTACTAGGTTAAAGAGTTCTCGTGGCTTGTTTAGAGAGCGGTTGAGGAGTTCCGAGTGAAAGGCTTTTCTTCTGTTCCATACCGCTTCCAGATGAGTTTTTAGCTGTGATAGGTATGTTGCTTGATCGGTGGAGTTCTGGGATTTACGCCATTTTCTCTCTAGCTTTCTCAAGAGTATGAGGGATTTCTTTAGCTCTGGGGAGAACCATGGTAAAGATGGTCTTTTATCTGAATGTTTATCTGGTGTTGAGTGGATGTTGGTTGTAGATGATACCGAATATTTGTAAAGGGTGTTATTCCAGTTGGCGACCATATCACTGATGATGTTGGAAGGTGGTTGGGAAAGCTTCGGAAGTACAATTTTTGTGATTTCTTCTTTGTCAAATGGTTTGAAACGTCTGTGGTTTGTTGGAGACCATTTCGTGGTGTGGCTGGTTGTCTCTAGCTGTGCTGGCATGTTGAATGTTAGAAGGCAATGATCAGACCAGGGAACTGGGGTAATGGAGAAAAAGGCTTTCTGTGGCCAAACAAATAATCTTGGGCCACTGGGTATCTTCTGTGGCGCCGCGTCTCCAGGAGTGGGAGCGCCGCATGCAGTTCTTGCAGACTATGGAGCGCTGCACAGCGCGTCTGTTGGGCACAAAGAGGGTGGGGAGTTTTGAGAAGATCTGGGCTCCATTATTAGTTATGGAGGAGGGTGGGCCGGTGGATGGTTAGTGGGTGCTGGGGTTGAGGGAGTGGTGCTGACCAACTTGTACGAGGTTAAGGGTCTCCGATGGGGGTCTGGAATGGTAGAGAGGGGAGGGAAGGGACAGGGGGAGGGTGGGGGGGGATGAGGGATGGGAATGAGCGGGGGAGGAGTGGGAGGTAGGATAAAGACAGGTCAGGGGAGGGGTAGTATGGGGCATGGAGGGGGACTTATATGCACACTTAAGGCTCGTAGTGTTATATTTCTTGTGTTGCTTTTTGTGTGTGGGGAGGGGATTGGATGCTATGGCCATCTTTATCATAACCAAGCTGTTGGCACAGTGATTGTATTGGGATGATGGTTGTTGCGTTGGTTCATATTTCTTGGAGGTGGGTGGTTCCAAGTTGATGTAAATAAACCTGTTGTATACCTGGTTGTGTATTAAGTGACGTTGCTTGACGAGAAATATCTTGTTACTGTGTGTATAATCTGGAAAATGTTCATGTTAATAATAATAAAAATGATATTCCATCAAAATGCAACTGAATAGGCGGTTTGAAAACTGTCCTCTAAGAGCTTATTAGCAAGTGCTATGCCCAAATGGGATAACCTCAGTAAACCAGTATTGAAAATGTCAATGACAGCAGGTACAGACTGTTTAGCTCTAACTTGGTAGCAGGGATCCTGCAGTACATAGCCTAATGCCTCTCTTTACCAATATACTTCCATCAACCACACACACTTTACCCCAAAGTTACCACTATGACACAAAATTCCTTCCCCCTCCATGTATCCCTACGGATATTGGAAGAACAGAGATTTCTCTAGGTCTGAATTTAAAACAATGGTACCCATATGAAGAGGACCAAAGGTGGGGATCAAGGAAATAAGAGAGCAGTGGAAAGACCTCCAGTTTTGGGCCAACTTCAGAATTTGGCACTCCAGTCACTGGCCAAATTGGCCTATTCCTCTATCTGGCACTGTTGCTTTACACTTTCACTGCACAATTCTTACACTGGGACAAATGCTCAGGTGTGTCAGGCCCCTTCCTGATGGAGATATGGAAGTGAAGTCAAAGTCCTGGTGCATGCCAGAAACCATTTTGTGAGTTCTGTGGATGCAGAGCACCCCCAGTGCTGAGCAAACTCATTCACTGTATCCAGGGAGAGATACAGTAACATGTATTAAAGTGAGCACTATCTATTGCTTGTAAAATTTGTCTCCTATGGCCCTGCTGGCATAAAGCATCATCTTCTTTTCTGGGCCCTAAACTTCACCACCAATGCATATTTAAGACCTGTCAGACCAAATACATAGAGGACTCAAATACGAGTTTTCCTGAGCCACAGCATGCATTCACATGCCCTGCTGTGAGCTCACATGTAATTACCATGATAAACAAAGGGTTGATCTTACCTCACGAATTTCACTTTCAACTGCCTGAAAGTCTATCACTAGTTCCAGCTCCTGTATGCGTTTATTGGCGAGCATCACAAGCTGGTGTACCCCCTCATCCACCTTATTGTACTTCACTGTCACCACTGAAATGGCATCTCTGTAACAAGAACACAATCATTAACATTATTTGGCATGAAATACTATTGCTGTGCCCTCAAACCCAAATCCTTACACAGGATATAGCTGCTATGTGCACAGAACAGCACTGATGCATACCAATATTTCCACAAAGCTGCGCGGAAGTCCTCTGCCAGCATTGCTACTGGTAGGGAAGTGTGCTACAAAATCATGTTCTTATTTATTGCTTTATTGGTGGTATTTGATATACTGTGGTTTAGTCACGAGAATAAAAATGATCTTGCAGCACTTTCCCTCACCTGCGCAGCGTCGCAGGAACTTTGCTGCATCTTCTGCATCATAATTGCATCATATTAATAAATGGAGATTTTAAAAAACCCTAGAATATAAAGCACTCTACATGTCAGCCTTAAACTCCTATAAAGAAGCCATAAACAATGCAAAAAACGAACCACCATACAAAAAACATCAACAAAGCCATTAAACGCCAAAGAGAACTTTTCGAAATTGTTAAATCATTAACCAAATCCCCTCAAAATGAACCAAACAGAATCTGCATTAATCCTTAAATCCTAGCCAACTACTATGCAGACAAACTAAAGAGAAAAAAAATAGCAGATACTTCCCCCACTCTTGAACTCCCAGCTAACTTCAACAAATGGCACACTTTCCACCTAATAGACCGAAAGCAACTCCTGGACACAATCACAAAACTTAATACCACTACCTCTCCCATAGCCTGGATCAAAGCAACAAAAACAGAACTAGCTCCTTACCTACTAAATATAGTTAACCAATCCCTCCATCAAGGAATCATACTGAAGGAACTCAAACCTAGCATTATTTGGCCCATCCTAAAGAATAAAACCTTTAATAAAGATGACCTTAGCTCCTATAGACCCATTGCCAATATCTCATTTGTATTCAAAGTTATTGAGAAGGTGGTCCAATTACAACTTCAAGACCTCATTGACTTAAATGCACCCCTAGACGAACAACAGTATGGCTTCCGCCCATTCCATGGGGTCGAAACACTTGATAACCTCATCCGTGGAATGGACAACGCAAAACAGGCATTCATCCTTGTCTTTTTAGACACCGCTTCTGCATTTGACAACGTGAATCACAAAATCCTTCTCTCAAGACTAGCACACATAGGTATAAAGGAAATAACCCACCAATGGTTCAAACCTTATATATCTGACCAATCTCAATATGTACAAATAGATCAGGAATCATCCGCAACCTTCCCACAGAATCAGGGAATACTCCAAGGTTCCGCATTATCAGCCCTCCTATTCAGTCTATACCTGCAACTAATCCGCTCCATATTCAGAAAACACAAAATAGGATATAATGAACCACACCTACTACAACCTTTCAGCATATAGAAAGGAAGCAGAAAACTGGCTAAACTCAAACAACCTGCACAGTAATTTCAATAAAACTAAGTACTCTTCACCTCAAGAAACCAAAACTCCATCCCCCCTACCAGACAATCCGCATACATAACACCATACTCCCAGTAAAACAGGAAGTAAAATATCTACACCCTTGTGCATATTAATTGAAACAAACTGAAAAATAAGTGAAAACTGAAATTTCCATTGAAAATCTTATTAATAGACACATATTAGTACATAATATAACCTCCTCTGGTTTTTTTTTTACCAGCATCTGGACACAATTTGGCATGGAGTCCACTAATTTGCAACAGTCTGCAATGATTTTTGGGTCCCTGTACCAGACTTGAATCAGAGCTTGAATAAGCTTCTCCTTTGTCGTACAGTCCATTCCACGAAGGCAAAGTTTGCAAATGGTTTAAATCTGGAGAGTTTCCTGGCCAGTCCAGTACCTTTATTTGCTTCTTTTGAAAAAACATTTCACCATTTTCGATGTGTGGCATAGGGCAAGATCCTGTTGAAATATGCCAGATCCATCAGGAAATGTCTTCTCTAGCTCTGGAACAACTCTTCTTTGGAGAACATCGACACATTGTTGTGAACGCATCATTCCCTCGACTGGTTGCAAGTGGCCAACTCCATAATAACTGAAACAACCCCAGAACATCATCTTTTGGGGGTGTTTCACGTTCTGGTTGATGTGGGAATCAACCAGAACTTTTCTCCAGGTGAACACCGAACATGTTGGCTTCTTTGGCCCTGGACGAAGAAATGACTTTCATCACTGAATATTACTTTTCTCCAATCTTCTTCAGTCCACTCTTTATGTTTCAGTCCCCATTTATGGCGCTTCTCTTTCACAACCTTTGTCAGAAGTTCTTTTTTCAGAGGTCATCGTGCTTTTTGACCAACTTCCAAAAGTCGCCTCTGAATTGTGGAAGAAAGCGTAGTTACTCACCTGTAACAGGTGTTCTCCAGGAGCAGCAGGAATCAGTCCTCACATATGGGTGACGTCGGCGCCGACGGAGCCCTCGCGGAGCAATTTTCCCCAGCTTTCAAAGAAAGCCTTTGGGAATTGCAGCGCGCATGCGCGGTCGCCTTCCCGCCCAAGGGTGCTATCTTAGCCAGTCAGATGACATAGCTAAAAAAGACAGCATAAAAAATTTGCAAAAAAACTTAAGCAGATGATTGCAACTCCAAGGGGAGGAGGGAGGGTTGTGAGGACTGATTCCTGCTGCTCCTGGAGAACACCTGTTACAGGTGAGTAACTACGCTTTCTCCAGGACCAAGCAGGAAGTCAGTCCTCACATATGGGACTCCCAAGCTTAAGGCTACCGGAGACCCTAAGCACAAAAATGAGCTCCCTCTAGCTCAGCAGCACAGAAGGAAGGAATCTTCGCTGAATCATTACCCACCGGTAGCCCACATCCGGGATGGAGGGTAGGAGTTGCTCAAACCTCAAAGAGATTACGGAGGACTGCCTGTCCGAAAGCACTGTCCCTGCGGGACTCCCTCTCGAGACAGTAATGGACCGCAAAAGTCTGGCTCGAAGACCAAGTAGCGGCCCGGCAGATGTCTGCCAGCAGAACAGAGCGGAGGTAAGCCACTGACGTAGCCTTTGCCCGAACACAATGAACCGTGACTCGACCATCCAAGGAGAGTCCGGCTGCCCCATAAGCCCAAGTGATACAGTCCGCAACCCAGATGGACAGAGTACGCTTGGAGACCGGGAGTCCCAATTTATTGGGATCAAAAGACACAGAAAGCTGAGCAGCTTTACGGTGCTCCCGCGTACGGTCAAGGTAGAAGTTCAATGCTCTTCTACAGTCCAGGGTATGGAGGACCATTTCAGCTCGGCTGGAGTGTGGTCTGGGAAAGAAGGTCGGAAGTACCACCTCCTGATTGATGTGAAAAGGGGAGACCACTTTTGGAAGAAATTTTGGGTGAGTCCGTAGGACTACCCTATTTTTGTAGAACCGAGTGTAAGGGGGATCAGACACGAGGGCCTGCAATTCACTTACGCGTCTAGCGGAAGTGAGGGCTATCAAGAACAATGTTTTCCAAGAAAGAAAACGGAGAGAACAGGTAGCCATAGGTTCAAAAGGCGGACAGGTGATCCGCTGTAAAACCACATTCAGGTCCCAGTCAGGCGCTGGCGGGCGCAGAGATGGTTTAAGGAGAAGGAGACCTCGGAGAAACCTCGCTACGAGAGGGTCGCTGGAAAGAGGTCTGCCGTCCACCGGCACATGATGTGCTGAAAGAGCACTGAGGTGAACTTTGACGGAGTTGGACTTAAGTCCCAGATTAGAGAGGTATAGCAAGTACTGCAAGAACACCGACACCGGGCAGGAGAAGGGATCCTGAGACTGTTGGGTACACCAAACGGAAAAACGACGCCATTTAAGGGCGTAGCATTTGCGGGTAGAAGGTCGTCGCGAAGCTAGGACGACCTCCTCCACCTCTGCCGGCAGGAGAAGGGGAGCAAGGACTACCCTCTCAGCAGCCAGGCCATTAGATTGAGAGATCTGAGGTTGGGGTGTAGCAGGGACCCCTGATCCTGAGTGAGGAGATCCGGTTGAAACCCCAGAGGGAATGGATCCTCTACCGCTAATTGCAGCAGGAGTGGAAACCACGGCTGTCTGGGCCAGCGAGGGGCCACCAGGATCATGGAAGCTTTGTCTCGGAGAACCTTGAAAAGAGTTCGAGAGACTAGCGGGATGGGAGGAAAAGCATACAGGAGGCTCTCCGACCATGAGAGTAGAAAAGCGTCTGCCGCAACTCGAAGGGGATGCGGCTGGCGAGAGCAGAAGCGAGGAAGTTGCCTGTTGAGAGGACTGGCAAAGAGATCCATCGTGGGGAGGCCCCACTTTAGAAAGAGCTTCTGGACTACCAAGGGATCCAGGCGCCACTCGTGCGGCTGGAGGATCCTGCTGAGTTTGTCCGCCAGGCAATTTTCTTGGCCTGGGAGATAAACTGCCTTGAGAAGAACGCCGTGACTGACGGCCCAAGAGCAGAGCTTCTGTGCTTTCCGACAGAGAAGGAAGGAGCCCGTGCCCCCCTGCTTGTTCACGTAGAACATGGCGACTTGATTGTCCGTCTGGACAAGGACGGACTGGTGAGAGGTCAGGTGGAAGAAAGCCTTGAGAGCCAGGCGGATCGCTCTGAGCTCCAGGAAGTTGATCTGCTGAGCAGACTCCCACGTGGTCCAGAGGCCCTGAGTACGCGCCCCTTGGCAATGTGCTCCCCAACCCAGGAGGGACGCATCTGTCGTCAGCACCTGGGCCGGCTGAGGTGACTGAAAAGGCATGCCGAGTACCAGGTTCGGCCGATGAAGCCACCACCGGAGAGACGAGGCCAGCGGCTCGGAGACGCGCACTAGATCTGCTAGGCCGCCTGTGGCTTGTTGCCACTGCTTGCGAAGGCACCATTGAGCAGGCCGCATATTCAGGCGGGCATTGGGGGTCACATGGACGGTGGAAGCCATATGGCCGAGCAGTCTCAGGAAGCGCCTGGCGGAGACCAGGGGCTGGCTGCGAAAACGGTCGGCTAGGTCCATGAGCCGTTGAGCCCTGTCGAGAGGCAGGAAAGCTCGTGCCTGAGGAGTGTGCAGTCTTGCGCCGATGAACTCGAGATCCTGTGAGGGGAGCAAAGTGGACTTTGCGAAGTTTATGACAAAGCCCAAGTACTGCAGAAGAGTCACCGTGCGGTGTGTGGCGTTGGTGACATCCGGAGCGGACGCTGCTCTGATGAGCCAGTCGTTGAGGTACGGAAAGACATAGAGGCCGTGAAGCCGGAGATGGGCCGCCACCACCGCGAGACATTTTGTGAAGACTCGCGGTGCGGAGGACAGGCCAAAGGGCAGTACTCTGTACTGGTAATGATTTCCTGCCACCACAAACCTTAGGTATTGGCGGTGGCTTGGGTGGATGAGGATGTGCGTGTAGGCATCCCTTAGATCCAAGGAGCATAGCCAATCTCCCTGCTGGAGGTAGGGCAGAAGGATTCCAAGGGTAAGCATCTTGAACTTTTCCCGCACGAGGAACCTGTTGAGGTTGCGCAAGTCCAGGATGGGTCTGAGGCCTCCTGTCCTTTTTGGTACTAGAAAATACCTGGAATAAAAGCCTTGACCTCTCAGGTGGCGGGGCACCGGTTCCACCGCCTGTTCCTGTAGAAGACCTGCTAACTCCTGAGGGAGTAAGTCCCTGTGCAGAGGGAGTCGTGGAGGTTCTCCCGGGAAATAGGAGGGAGGGACCTGGTGGAAGTGGAGAAGATAGCCTTCTCTTACGACTTGAAGCACCCAGGCATCTGAAGTGATGTTGGACCACCTGTGGGCGAAGTGAACCAGCCGGCCTCCGGTGCTGCGAGGAGCCAGCGGAGGGGGAGAGGCTATGCTGAAGGAGTCAAAAGCCCCCACCCTGCTGAGCAGGGGCTGGTGGTGCAGGCTTGGGGGCTTGCTGCCTACGGGACCCGTTACCCCGTCCCTTGGCCTGCTGGCCCTGTTGGGGAGCTGCGGGGGCCTGATATTGGGGGTAGTGTTTATAGGCAGCTGCCTTTCTCGGGTAAAAGGACTTCTTTCCCGAGCCCTTCTTTTTCTGGGAAGGGGCGGAGGTCTTCCTAGAAAGCCTAGTCCTGGTGAGAGTCTCTGTCTCAAGTTGTGCAGCCTTCTCGTCCATAGGTTTGCCAAAGAGGTTTTCACCTCGGCAGGGGACATCGACCAACTTGTCCTGCACCTAGGGCTCAAGGTCAGACGACTGAAGCCAAGCCTGTCGGCGGGCACCGATGCCGGCTGCGGCCACTCGAGCCAATGCTTCAAAGCCATCATAGGCTGCTCGGGATATGAATTTTGAGCATTCCCGAATGCCAGTGGACAAGGCTAGGAACCTCCGCAAAGGTTCCTCGGACAACCCAGCGGAGAATCCGGCTAGCTCTTTAGCCAGGTCTCGGAGATACATGCCCATGTATAGCTGGTAGGTCTGGACACGACACGCAAGCATAGAGCCCTGGAAACACTTCTTACCAAGGCCATCCAGGTTACGGGCCTCCCTGCCAGGAGGCACCGAGGAGTGCATCTTCTGGCTCTTAAGACGATGCATGGCCGATTCCACTACCATGGAATGGTGTGGTAGCTGTGCTTTTTGGAAGCCAGGGCTCTTGCGGACTCGATAGATAGAATCGACCCGCTTGCTCAGGACCGGCGAGGAGGCCGGACTCTCCCACATGCGGAAGAGTAGTCGTTCCAGCATGGGAGGAACCGGTACAGTAAAGTGTTCCCTGGCGGGAGAGTCATACTGGAGGGCGTCGAGCTCTTCGGCTCGAGGCTCCTCCTCGGGATCCGCAGGGAAGGCCAAAGCCTTGGCCATATCCCTGACGAAGTCCGAGAACCGGGCATCCTCCGGGGGGGGACTGCTTCCGAGGCTCGGACTCAGGTGAGTCCGAGGGGACACACCGAGTCCGAAAAGAATCAGGTGACTCTTCCTCTTCAGACTCCCAGACCGACTCCGATGAGGAATCGGTGGGGTCGGCCCGGGCAGGCCGCGGCGCTGGCCGCCCCGACGCCGAGGGAGTCGGCGTCGGCGACCTCGGTCCCGAACGGGAGGCCGAGGGTGACCTCGACCGAGGATCGACTCGAGTTCGCATGGACTCGAGGATCGGCTCGGTCTCCGGGGTCGACTTAGACGTCGACGTCCCGGCGGTCGGGGCAGCGGCGCCAGCGAGGCTAGCGAGCAGTGCCCGCTGCTGGTCCATGAAGGCAGACAGTCTGCTCTCCAAGGCCGTCAACCTGAGTCCGACCTCAGGTGACCCAACAGCCCCCGACTCGGGCCCCGACGGCGTCGGGCCCGACGTCGGCGGTCTCGGAGGCGAGTCCAGAAGGACCACAGGACTTACCCGAGCAGGCAGCTCCGACTCCATGCGAGGTCGCTTCGAGAGGTGCTCCTTCTCCAAGGACCCGGGACGGCTATCGGGGCTATGCGACCTGGCCCTCGCGGAGCCAGGAGCGTCCACCGACGCCGCCCTCGCGGGTTTCACCTTCCGTCGATGGTCCCCGGAGGGAGAACACCTGTCGGAGGAACTCCGGCGACGGTCCGAGCTGGAACCTCTGGACGCCGAGGCCTCCGACGAGGTCCGGGTACGGCTGGGGTCAGCGAAGATCCTATCCCGCTGATGCCTCCGACTTCTCAATGCTTTGGAGGACATTTTGCCACAGGCCCCACAGATCATTTCTTCATGATCCGGGCCCAGGCAGCGGAGGCAATTATCGTGTGTGTCAGTGAGTGACATATTTCTGTCACACTGACCACACCGCTTGAAACCACTGGCAGCCATCGGGGGAAAAAGGGCCCCTGCGAGGTCAAAGGACCGGGCTGCCAGTGAAAAAACCGAAAACGAAACTGACTAAATCAGAAAAACCGAAAAGAAGAAGAGGACTCGTGACTGGCGTCGCGAGTCCGGGCGGGAAAAAGACCGGCGTCGAACCGAAGGAAAAAAGAGAAAATTACGAATAAAATCAACTTTTTCGCGGGGACAAAACAGGTACGTCTGTAGGGCTCCGCGGAAAAAAGAAGACTGGCTAAGATGGCACCCTTGGGCGGGAAGGCGACCGCGCATGCGCGCTGCAATTCCCAAAGGCTTTCTTTGAAAGCTGGGGAAAATTGCTCCGCGAGGGCTCCGTCGGCGCCGACGTCACCCATATGTGAGGACTGACTTCCTGCTTGGTCCTGGAGAACTGACCGTTATACCTTTCTCTTCTAAATCAATTTTTAATGCATTGTTTGTCTTCCGATGGTCTTTTCCACTTTCCCTGACAACATAGTTGTCGTCTCTGGGTGTGGTTTTCCTCTTACAACCACAATTTCCCTTTCGTTTAGGCGAGATGGATCCTGTCTCCTTTTTAGATTTGATCGCGAGACTGACACCAACTATACTTGCTATATCCCTGTAGTCTTCCCTGTGCATTCGTGCAGGGTGACTATCTTTGTGTATTTTCTGGGTGTCGTGTCCATCATGCACAACAATTGGATTAACAACTAAGAATACACTTGAAAGAAAATCTGATGCAATGTTGGCTGATATTATAGTCGCATACACAGTAAGTCATTCCTATGTCATATCACATCACCTATTAAGTCATTTAACCCATAAACCCACAAATAACGATGAAACATCTCATATGTGATGATTTAACCCAGTTGATTAAAAAAGATCAAAATTAAATGCTGTACAATTCGTAGGCTGAAAAGATTAAAAAATCCAGTTTGTTTCAATTAATTTGCAAAAAGATGTAGAAGTCATAGTTGATAAATCCCTCAGCATGACATCTCATATAAAGCAAACAGCCAGATCATATTTTTCAAGTTAAGGGTTGTACAGCATCTCAGATCCCTTATAGACATCCATGATTTCAGATCAGTGGTTCAAGCCCTTATCACGCCCCACTTCAATTATTGTAACAGACTGTTAAAACAACCAAAGAGAAACTAAACATGCTTCAGATGGCACAGGATGTCACAGCCAGAATTATATTCAAAGTATGCTTAATAGATCACATTGCATCCATCTTATATAAACTACATTAGCTCCCAATATCAAGTAAAGCATAGTTACTCACCTGCAACAGGTGATCTCCGGAAACAGCAGGAATTTAGTCCTCGCATATGGGTATCATCGGTACTGATGGAGCCTGCGCGGGAACGCTCCCCAGCGTCCAATTAGAACGCTTTTGGGAGCATCCCACAGTGCCTGCGTGCTGCCTTCCCACCTTTCCCAACTGCTTCTCTCCAGTTGAGTTTTAGAGCTGAGAAAAAGAGAGAGAGAGAGAGAGGGAAAGGAAAAGAGATAGAGAGATACAACTCCTAGGGGAGGTGGGTGGGTTGTGAGGAATAAATTCCTGCTGTTCCCGGAGATCACCTGATACAGGTGAGTAACTATGCTATCTCCAGGAACAAGCAGGAATGTAGTCATCACATATGGGGACGCCCTAGCTTTAGGTGCCAGGGAGAGACCCCAGAAGTTGTGTGTCCCTGAGAAGGGCTTCACTTCCCCCCATGGATCTCTGGCATCCTACCAGGGATGGTGGGTAGGAGTTGATTAGGTATGGAACAGATGTTTGAGAACAGCCTGACCAAACAAGGCATCCCGGCGAGAGTCCTTGTCCAAGCAGTAATGGGCTGTGAAGGTATGAACCGAGGCCCAAGTGGCTGCTCGACAGATGTCGTCAATAGACACAGAGTTCAGATGAGCCATTGAGGCTGCCATGGCTCTCACATTGTGAGCTGTGACATGGCCCTCCAGAGAAAGGTTCTTACTCTGATAGGAGAAAGAAATACACTGAGCAAACCAGTTAGATAGTGTTCTCTTGGAGACTGGAAGTCCCAAATGAGAAGGATCAAAAGCAACAAAGAGTTGAGAGGACTTTCTATGTTGCTGTGTTCTCTGCAAGTAAAAAGCTAGAGCTCTTTTACAGTCCAAGGTATGAAGATTCCTCTCTGCATTTGATGCATGAGGTACTGGAAAAAAGACAGGTAGGTAGACCTCTTGGTTGAGATGAAAAGGCGAGACCACCTTAGGCATAAAGTGTGGATGAGTCCTAAGGACTACCTTGTCATGATGGAACCTTGTATAAGGTGGATTAGCTACTAGCGCTTGCAATTCACTAATGCGGCGAGCTGATGTGATTGCAATGAGAAAGTTAACCTTCCAAGAAAGAAATTTCAAGGCGGTAGTAGCTAAAGGTTCGAAAGGTGGCTTCATGAGCTGCCCAAGAACCAGGTTCAAGTCCCATGCCACCGGAGGTAGTCTAATGGGAGGCTTAGTTAGAAGGAGGCCTCTCATAAATCTTGATATGAGAGGATGAGAGGAAATAGGTTGTCCATTTAGAGGTTTAAGAGAAGTTGCAATAGCACTCAAATGGACTCTTACTGAAATTGTCTTAAGGCCTGCATTAGATAAATGGAGGAGATACTCCAGCAAAGATTGCAGAGGTATCGCAAGGGGGTTAAGACCCTTTTCCGAACACCAAATAGTAAACCTTTTCCACTTGAAAGCATAAGAGCGTCTAGTGGAAGGTTTTCTGGAAGCATAAAGAACATCTTTCACTTGTTGAGAAAGATTAAGGTCTTGGAGATCTAGGCCTTCAGCAAACAAGCCCTGAGATGCAGAGACTGGGGATTGGGATGCCATAACATTCCGTTCTCTTGAGATAGGAGATCTGGAGCAGACCCTAACTCCAGGGGGGGAGCTTGGGAGAGATGTAGAAGCAGAGGGTACCACACTTGCCGTGGCCAATATGGTGCTATGAAAATCATGTGGCCTCTGTCTCTCTGAAGCTTGAAGAGGGTTTTGGGAATTAGGGGAATGGGTGGAAAGGCATACATGAATTCTTGACCCCAGTGAAGGAGGAAAGCATCCCTGGCCTGAGCCCCCTGAGACGGAATTCTGGAACAGAACCGGGGAGGTTTGGCATTCCACGGACTTGCAAAGAGGTCTATGTCCGGGGTTCCCCAAAGTTGAAATATCCTGGTCACCTGGTCTGCATGCAGAGACCACTCGTGTGGAAGCAGAACTCAACTGAATCTGTCCGCCCAAGAGTTTTGAATGCCTGGAAGATATACTGCCAGCAGATGAATCTGATGCTCCCTGGCGAGGGCCCATAGTCGCAAAGCTTCGTTGCAAAGTGACAGAGAGCCTGTTCCCCCCTGCTTGTTCACATAGAACATGGCTACTTGATTGTCCGTATGAATGAGGACTGTCTTGTAGCTGAGCAGGGAGTGGAACACTCGCAGAGCAAGGAAAATTGCTCTGAGTTCCAAGAGATTGATATGCAGACAACTCTCTTGAGGCGACCAGGTGCCCTGGGTGGAGTAGACTTGAAGATGAGCTCCCCAACCCTTTGGAGAAGCATCTGTTGTGAGAGTTGCTTGGGGTAAGGGTTGTTGAAAGGGGGACCCCAACAGCAGGTTTTGAGTGGACCTCCACCATTGGAGAGACAAAATGAGGCGACTTGTGTTTGCTATTTTGTCTGACAAACACCCTGATGCCTGGGTCCATTGGGTGGATAAAGTCCACTGAGCTGCCGTCATGTGGAGGCGAGCATATGGAATCACATGCACGGTGGATGCCATGTGGCCCAGCAACTGCAACATTTCTCGAGCAGTTAGATGAGGCTTTAGCACTGCTTGAGAAGCTAACTGTACCAAGCGAAGGCAACGGGCCTGGGGAAGATAGGCCCTTGCCCTTGTGGTATCCAAAAGAGCTCCTATCAACTCTAAAGACTGAGTGGGAGTCAGACTTCATTTTGGGATGTTTATTACCAGCCCTAAATACTGAAGAATATGCATTGTGCAGGATAGAGAAGTCTTGGCCTCTGACTGTGTTGGAGCTCCAATGAGCCAGTCGTCCAAGTAGGGGAAGACGAATATTCCTAGAGTGCGGAGAAATGCTGCTACCACAAGCCATGCATTTCGTGAACACCCTTGGTGCTGAGGCCAGACCAAAACGAAGCACCCTGTACTGGTAGTGCTTTCCTTGAAAAAGGAACCGAAGGAACCTTCTGTGGGTTGGATGGATGAGGACATGGGTGTACGTATCCTTGAGATCTAGAGAACAAAGGCAATCTTGATTCTGAAGGTATGGAAGCAGAGCTCCGAGAGAAATCATCTTGAATTTCTCCTTGACAAGGAATTTGTTCAATTCTCTGAGATCTAAGATAGGTCTGTATCCCCCTGTTTTCTTTGGGATAAGGAAGTAAGGGGAATAGAACCCTGTGCCCTGTTGATGAAGAGGCACTTCTTCTATTGCCCCTTGGGCAAGAAGGATGGCAACCTCCTGACCTAACAGGTTGATGAGAGAGGTCGGAGAATTGAACTGCTTCACTACTGTGTGAGGGGGCATGCTTGAAAAATGAAGCTTGTACCCCTCCTTTATGATGGAAAGTGTCCAATGCTCTGCTGTTATTTTCCCCCATCTGGGGGCAAAATGACATAACCTTCCTGGAATGGTGGAAGGTTCTGGTCCCTCTAGAACCAGAAAGGCTAAGTTCTCTAGCTGAAAGTCAAAGGCCCTGAGGAGGCTGAGGCTGCTTGGCCCGTGGAGGCCTAGCAGCCTTTGTTTTCTTCTGTTTGGGTGGTTGCTGACGTTTGCTTGAAAACTGACCTGCAGAAGATACCTGCTGACCATAAGCAGGATAAAATCTTTTCTTTTTAGAAAAAGATGTTTTCTTGAACAACTTCTTTCTAACAGGATCAGCAGTGGACTTCGATCTATCCAAGGTGGAATTTTCAGCATCCATTTCATTGGCTTTTTCCTGCCAATCTTTACCAAACAGGTTCTCACCACTACAAGGGATATTTCCCAATTTATCTTGTACCCAGAGCTCTAAATCAGATGCCTGGAGCCAAGCAATACTACGTGCACCTACGGCAATAGCCGAAGTTCTGTTTATACACTCAAAGCAGTCAAAGGCTGCACGATTGGAGAACTTAGACACATCTTGGGCATGTTTGACCCAAGTGAGAAAATCCTGTATTTTATCCTCAGAAATGAAAGGACTTAAAGTCTGTAAATTATCTGTGACCTCCTTTAGGAACATTCCCATGTAGAGACTATAGGAACTGATTCTTGCAGCAAGCATGGAAGCTTGAAAGACTCTACGTCCAAAAGCATCCAGGGTTCTGCACTCACCTCCTGGAGGATTAGAGGCATGTCTTTTTGCACTTCTCATCCTTCTCATAGCTGACTCCACCACAATGGAGTGGTGAGGAAGCTGTCTTATGGAACCCAGGACAAGGAGGGACTCGATACATAGTATCTAATCTACGAGAATGAGGAGAAGTGGTAAGAGGTGTTTCCCACATCCTCAACATGAGATCATATAGAATCTCATGAATGGGTAAGGGAGCTGCCTCTTTAGGAGTTTTGGGATACTGTAAAATTTCCAACTCCTTGGCCCTTGGCTCTGTTTCAGGGACCACAGTAATGGACAGGCCCCGAGCCACCTCCCTGATGAAGTCTGGAAGGACATGTCCTCTGGAGGAGACATCCTATGTTTAGGGGAGGAGGACTCCTCTGAAAGAAGCATCGCTGCATCGACAGAACTTTCAGAATCCTCAGATTCTTCTGAGGACTCGAAGTATCGTCTGTCCGGATGCTCCTACAGAGCCCGATACCCATACCGACTAAGGTCGTCACTGGGAATAACCGGTACCGGAGAATCGGTACCGGAGGGCATTGGAGGACAGGGTACCGGCATAGCAGACACCGATGACGATGTCGATGCTATCGGTACCGGTACCGATGCCTGTGCCAGTGCCAGTGGAGTTGTCTGTCGCGGTACCAAGGGCGTCGATGCCGCAAGGAAAGCCGCCAGACTGCGTTCCATGGTCAGAATTCTCTGGTCCATTGACGCCGCGAATGCCTGGAAGTCGGTACCGGTGGAGGCCACCTGTACCCCAGAGCTTGGCACCAGGATATCTGTCGAGGACAAGCCATCTAGAACATCCTGGAACCCCGATAATGCTTTGGAAGCCGAAGCCTCCCGCCGGGGTAATTTTGCCGGTGCAGAATCCTCGAGGGCAACGCCAGAGGCATCTCGATGCTTAGAAGGAGACCTACCCTTCGAGGACCGGCTGGATTTATGTTTAGTTACCTGAGATCCACGGGAGGAAGAAGCAGCCCTGGAAGACGTCGATGCCACTGAAGCCACATCAGAGGGAAACAGGGTACTGAGCTTGGCAGCTCGGTTCTGCCGACCTCTTTTAAACATCATGGCACAGGACACACAATCCGTGATGGAGTGGTCAGGACCTAAACATTTTAAACACCATTCATGGGTGTCGGTGACGGAAATGGTATCGCCACATTTTTTAAAAACCTGAGGCAGGTTTTTCCATGTTAAGGAAAGTTTTTGGGCCTAAGGCCCAAAAAGGCGGGTGCACCTGAAGAAAATGGAAAAAAAAACAGGTATTTTTTTTTTTTTAGAAATAGGAAAAGAAAGACCGGCGGTATTGGTAGAGCGTCGAAGAAGGCAGACGCGACCACAAAAAGAAATAAAGAAAAAGAAAATTCTTCTGCAGTGACAGGAACATGATCTGCTGGCTTCGCAGAAAAAGAAGAACTGCAGAGAGGCAGTTGGGAAAGGCGGGAAGGCAGCACGCAGGCGCTGTGGGATCTCCCAAAAGCGTTCTAATTGGACGCTGGGGAGCGTTCCCACGCAGGCATCATCGGTACCGACGATACCCATATGTGAGGACTACATTCCTGCTTGTTCCTGGAGATAATAAAGCACAGTTACTTACCTGTAACAGGTGATCTCTGGGAACAGCAGGAATTAGTCCTCACATATGGGTACGTCGGTACCGACGGAGCCTGCGTGGGAATGCTCCCCAGCTTCCCAGAATGAAAGCTTTTGGGGCATCCCACAGCGCATGCGCGCTGCCTTCTCGCCTTTCCTACCAACTCTCCTCAGTTCAAGTTTAAAGCTGAGACAATAGAGAGAGAGAGGAAAGGAAAGACAAAGTGAGATACAACTCCTAGGGGAGGTGGGAGGGTTGTGAGGACTAATTCCTGCTGTTCCCAGAGATCAACTGTTACAGGTAAGTAACTGAGCTATCTCCAGGAACAAGCAGGAATAAGTCCTCACATATGGGGACTCCCTAGCTAAGATGCCTGGGAGATCCCCAAGGGTATGAGACCCTGAAGGGTTCCTCGTCTTCCTATGGATCTCAGGCATCCATTCAGGGAAGGCGGGCAGGAGTTGTTCAAGAATGGAACAGGTGTCTGAGGACAGCCTGACCAAACAAGGCATCCCGGCGGGAGTCCTTGTCCAAACAGTAATGGGCTGTGAAGGTATGAACCGAGGCCCAGGTGGCTGCTCGACAGATCTGGTCTATGGACACAGAATGAAGATGAGCCATAGAGGTGGCCATGGCCCTCACATTGTGAGCTGTGACATGGCCCTCCAGAGAAAGGTTCTTACTCTGGTAAGCAAAAGAAATACACTGAGCAATCCAATTGGACAGTGTTCTTTTAGAGACTGGAAGTCCTAAATGAGAAGGATCAAAAGCAACAAAAAGTTGGGAAGACTTTCTATGTTGCTGTGTCCTGTGTAAGTAAAAAGCAAGAGCTCTTTTACAATCTAGAGCAGGGGTCTCAAACACGCGGCCCGCGGGAGAAGGTTGTGCGGCCCGCGACGGCTTCTGCTGCTGCCGTTGCCGAATCGACGGTCAATTAAAAAAAAAATAAAAAACTGGCTTCTGCTGCTCTGTCCTGCGGCCCGTTCCCCTCTGCGCGAGAGCCCTGAATGTGCTTCCTCTGCGGCGTGCTTTTCAAGCCGCGAAGGGAGTATTTCCCTCTCGCGAGGCTTGAAAAGTGAATAGGCTTAAGCCGCGCGAGAGGGAAATACTCTCTTCGCGGCTTAAAAAGCATGCCGCAGAGGAAGCACACTCAGGGCTCTCGCGCAGAGGGAAAGGGGCCGCGGGACAGCTGATTTTCTGCTGCAGCAGAAGCCAGCAGCAGAAGCCAGGTTGTTTTTATATTTACCGGGGGGGGGGGGTATGACTGGAAATGGGCTATTGGCAGGGGGGGGGGTATGACTGGAAATGGGCTATTGGCAGGGGGGGGTATGACTGGAAATGGGCTATTGGCAGGGGGGGGTATGACTGGAAATGGGCTATTGGCAGGGGGGGGTATGACTGGAAATGGGCTAGCGGGGGGGGGTATGACTGGAAATGGGCTATTGGCGGGCGGGGGGGGTATGACTGGAAATGGGCTATTGGCGGGGGGGGGTGTAGGACTGGAAATGGGCTATTGGCAGGGGGGGGTTATGGCTGGAAAGGGGCTATGGTGGGGGCTAGGACTGGAAATGGGCAGGTGGGGTTAGGAAGGACTGGAGGTGGGCTGATGGGGGGAGTTAGGACTGGTAATGAGCTATGGAGGGGCTGACTGAAATGGGGTAATGGGGGTTAGGGCTGGAAGTGGGCTATTGGCAGGGGGGGTTATGACTGGTAATGGGCTATGGGGGGTCTAGGACTGGTAATGTGCTGGGGGGGTTGCTAGGACTGGAAATGGGCTGAGTGGAAGGGGGCTTGAACTGCAAATGGCTGATGGGGAGGGGGGCTTGGAATGGAAATGGGCTGTGAGGGGAGGGAGCTAGGATTGGAAATGGGCTGATGGGGGCTAGGATTGGAAATGGGCTGATGGTGAGGCTAGGATAGGACTGGAAATGGACTGATGCAGGGACTAGAAGGGAGCGGATGCTGGGTGGGGCTGGAACTAGAAGGGAGCTGATGTTGGGGGAGGATTAGAATGGGATGGAGCTGGGAAAGTGAAATGGAGAGGGGAAAAATATTTTGTCTGGGAGAGAAGACAAATCTACAATTGGCCAGGTATTGTGAGAGTAAGTGGGGATTGAGGATGGAGGGGTAAAATTTGAGTGGATGAAATAGGAATGAGGAAAGAGAAAAAGGAGAAAGATTAGTATGTTAAAGCAGATGTAGAGAGAGAATGGAAAAAAAACTAGGAGAGAAGAAAGGGCAAATGGAAGCAGACGATGGAGAGTTAGCAGAAGACATGAAGAAACCAGAAGAAAGTGGCTGGAACAATTGCAACTGAAAAAAATGCACAAAAGGTAGAAAAATCTCTCTTTATTTTGAATTTATTAACTGGAATATGTCAGCTCTGGGAAATGTGCATCATTAATGTTTGCGCTTTGTTTAGTACAAGAGGAAATTAATTTATAGTTTTATTTCTACAGTGTTGTTGTACATTCCAAGTTTGGCTTTTGGGGTTCCCAGTTTAATTATTGTCTTCTTGTTTCTAAATCTTTTAGTCTTTCTTTATCCATACTCATTAAAGAGGCATGTTTACTAAAAGTTAGTGTATGGTAACATTATGCAAATATTTATGCAAATGAGGTCCCTTATGCAAATGAGGCCCCGCGTCTTATGCGGCCCCCGGGTTACTTTACAAGTCCTCATTTGGCCCTCAAAGCAATTTGAGTTTGAGACCTCTGATCTAGAGTATGAAGGTTCCTCTCTGCAGTGGATGCATGAGGAGCTGGAAAAAAGACAGGTAAATATACCTCTTGATTAAGATGAAAAGGTGAGACCACTTTAGGCATAAAGTGAGGATTTGTCCTAAGGACTACCTTATCATGATGGAACCTTGTATAAGGTGCATTAGCCACTAAGGCCTGTAGTTCACTGATGCGGCGAGCAGAAGTGATTGCAATAAGGAAAATAACCTTCCAGAAAAGAAATTTCAAGGACGTAGTGGCTAAGGGTTCAAAAGGTGGCTTCATAAGCTGACCAAGAACCAAATTTAAGTCCCATGCCACCGGAGGAGGTCGAATGGGAGGTTTAGCTAAAGTTAGGCCTCTCATAAATCTTGCAATAAGAGGATGAGAGGAATCAGGTTGTCCATTGATAGGCTTAAGGGATGCTGCAATAGCACTTAAATGGACCCTTACTGAATTCGTCTTAAGGCCTGCATTGGAAAGATGCAGGAGATATTCTAATAGAGAATTCACAGGAAGTGCCAGAGGGTCAAGACCCTGTTGAGCACACCAATGGAAAATCTTTTCCATTTAAAAGCATAGGAACACCTAGTGGAAGGTTTACTGGAAGCATGGAGGATATCTCTCACTTGCTGCGAAAGATTGAAGTCTTGAAGGTCTAGGCCTTCAGTAACCAAGCTCTGAGGTGAAGGGACTTGGGGTTTGGATGCCACAAAGTCCCCTCCTCCTGAGACAGAAGGTCTGGAGCAGCTCCTAAGTCCAGGGAGGGGGCTTGGGAGAGATGCAGAAGCAGAGGGTACCACACTTGGCGTGGCAAGCGTGGAGCTATGAGGATCATAGATCCTTGATCCCTCTGAAGTTTGAACAGAGTCTTGGGAATCAAAGGAATGGGTGGAAAGGCATACAGGAAGTCCTGACCCCAATGAAGGAGGAAGGCATCCTTGGCCTGAACTCCCTGACACGGAATTCTGGAACAGAACCGGGGAAGTTTGGCATTCCACGGACTTGCAAATAGGTCTATGTCCGGGGTTCCCCATTCCTGGAAGATTCTGAGTACCTGATCCATGTGCAGGGACCATTCGTGCGGAAGCAGAACTCGACTGAGTCTGTCTGCCCAAGAGTTTGAATTCCTGGGAGGTATACTGCCAGGAGATGGATTTGATGCTCTCTGGCGAAGGCCCATAATCTTAGAGCTTCGTTGCAAAGTGACAGAGAGCCAGTTCCTCCTTGTTTGTTTATGTAAAACATGGCTACCTGATTGTCCGTTTGAATGAGGACTGTCTGGTAGCTGAGGAGGGTATGAAAGACCTTGAGAGCTAGGAACACTGCTCGAAGTTCCAAGAGGTTGATATGAAGAGAGGTCTCTTGTGGGGACCAAGTGCCTTGGGTGGAGAGGTCCTGTAGATGAGCTCCCCAACCTGTTCGGGAGGCATCTGTTGTGAGGATTGCTTGGGGCAACAAAGGTTGGAAGGGGGACCCCAGCAACAGATTTTGAGTGGACATCCACCATTGGAGAGACCAAAAGAGACGTTTGGAGTTTGCTATTTGGTCTGAGAGAGCTCCTGAAGCTTGAGTCCACTGGGTGGACAAAGTCCATTGAGCTGCTCTCATGTGTAGGCGAGCATAGGGCACCACATGTACTGTGGAAGCCATGTGGCCTAGTAGTTGTAGCATCTCCCGGGCAGTTAAGTGGCTCTTTGATGAATCTGGGAGGCTAACTGCACTAGGCGTTCGCAACGAGCCTGGGGAAGACAGGCTCTTGCAGTAGTGGTGTCCAACCAGGCCCCTATGAATTCTAGGGACTGGGTAGGGGTGAGCTGAGACTTTGGGAGGTTTACCATAAGTCCCAGATAGTGCAGAATGCACCTGGTGCGGTCCAGGGAAATTTGGGCTTCTGACTGAGATGGAGCTCGGATGAGCCAGTCGTCCAGGTAGGGGAAGACAAATATTCCCAGAGTGCGTAGAAATGCAGCAACTATTGCCATGCATTTGGTGAACACTCTTGGAGCAGAGGCCAGACCGAAAGGAAGCACTCTGTATTGGTAATGTTTTCCCTGGAACAGAAAACGTAGGAATTTTCTGTGAGATGGATGGATGAGGACATGGGTGTACGCATCCTTGAGATCTAGAGAACAAAGCCAATCCTGACTCTGTAGGTATGGAAGGAGAGTGCCTAGAGAAAGCATCTTGAACTTCTCTTTGCATAGAAATTTGTTCAATTCTCTGAGATCTAGAATGGGTCTGTATCCCCCCATTTTCTTTGGAATGAGAAAGTAGGGGGAGTAAAACCCTGACCCCTGTTGAAGAAGAGGAACTTCTTCTATGGCCCTCTGGGCCAGAAGGGTGGTTACCTCCAGACCCAGAAGGTTGAGGAGAGATGTGGGAGAATTGAAATGTCTTACCATGGTGTAGGGAGGAAGGTCTGAGAAATGAAGTTTGTAGCCCTCTCTGATGATGGAGAGGGTCCAATGCTCTGATGTGATTTGCTCCCATCTGGGAGCAAAATGAGCTAACCTTCCTGGAATGGTGAGAGGTTCTGGCTGTTGTAGAGCCAGAAAGGTTAAGTTCTCTAGTATCAAGTCAAAAACCCTGAGGGGCTTGGGACTGCTAGGTTGCAGCAGCCCCTGCAGGTTTAGGCCTGGCCTGTTTAGGTTGCTGACGCTTAGTAGCAAAGCGACCTGTAGAAGATTGTTGACCAGAAGTGGAAGGAAATCTGCCCTTCTTGTAAAAAGACTTTTTAAAAGATTTTTTCTTGGCCGGAGTGGAGGTAGACTTAGAAAGTCTATCCAGAGCAGCATTTTCTGAGTCCATTTGAGTGGCTTTAATTTGCCACTCTTTGCCAAATAGATTTTCACCTGTACAGGGCAGATTTCCTAAACCATCTTGAACCCAGGGTTCTAGATCAGAAGCCTGGAGCCAAGCAATTCTACGAGCAGCTATAGCAATGCCTGAGGCTCTGCTGGCACCTTCAAAAGAATCAAAGGCTGCCCGTTGGAAAACTTTGAAATGTCTTGAGTATGCTTAAGCCAAAGAAGGAACTCATCCCTTTTATCCTCTGGAATAAAAGGGAGAAAGTTGTGCAGTTTTTCTGCAACCTCCTTCAGAAACATACCCATATAAAGGCTGTATGAATTGATTCTGGCAATAAGCATGCTAGCTTGGAAGATTTTCCTACCAAAAGCATCCAAGGTCCTGCATTCTCTTCCTGGGGGAGTAGAAGAGTGTCTTTTGGTACTCTTTATCCTCTTCATAGCTGACTGCACCACAATGGAGTGGTGAGGAAGCTGAGTTTTTTGAAATCCAGGAGGAGGGGGGACACGGTACATATTCTCCAATCTACGAGAATGAGGAGAAAGGGTGAGAGGAGTCTCCCACAATTCAATCAAATGTTCTTGAAGAATGTCATGAATTGGCAAGGTGACTGCCTCTCTGGGAACCTTAGAGTATCCCAAAGTATCTAATTTTTTTGCTCTAGGTTCTTTTTCAGAGGTTACTGAAATAGAGAGTCTTTAGCTACTTCTATTATAAAGTCTTGAAAGGACAAATCCTCTGGAGGAGACATTCTCCTTTTTGGAGAAGAAGGCTCCTCAGGAAGGGTGACAGATACTTCAGGGGACTCATCCGATGACTCAGAATCATCAGAAGAATCGAAGTATCGTCTGCTCGATTCTAAAGATCGATAGGCGTATCGATCGGTACAGACATTGGGTGTCCCCGGTACCGGGTCGGTACCGAGAAAGAGCCCAGGACAGGGAGCCGGAATCGGTATCCGGCCGATGTCGATGCAGCCGGTACCGGTATCGAAGTTGGTACCGGTACCGGCGCCGGTACCGACAACAGAGCTTGTTGTGGTACCGACGGCGTCGCAGCCTTGATGAAAGCCAGTATAGCCTGCTGCATGGATTGCACAGTGTGATCCATGGACGCCACGACTGCCTGGATGTCAGTACCGGGAGATTGTGCCGGTACCCCAGAGCAGTCTAACAGGTGATCGGTCGAGGCCGTGCCATCGATGTCAACCTGTAACCCCATAGGAGGAGCTTTGGAAGCTGGAGCTTCCCGCCGGGGTTGTTTGGCTGGGGCAGGATCCTCAAGGGCAAGCCCGGAGGCATCTCGATGCTTAGAGGGAGATTTGCCCTTCGAGAACCTGCTAAAAGTATGTTTGGTTACCTGAGATCCATCAGGAGAGGAAGACCTGGAAGATGTCGATGCTACCGCCGGTGCATCCGTGGGAAACAGCAGATGGAGCTTGGCTGCCCGGTTCTGTAACCCTCGTTTAGACATTAGAGAACAGGACTAGCAATCCGGGATGGAGTGTTCAGGCCCCAAACATTTAAGACACCATTCATGGGTATCTGTAACAGAAATTGTACCGCTACACTTAGTGCATTTTTTTAAGCCGGAGGCTGGTTTTTCCATGAGGGAAAGTTTCTTGTGGGCCTGGAGGCCTAAGAAGAAAAATACACCAAGTGAGGAAAAGTATTATATATATATATTTTTTTTTTTTTAGAAGAAAAGAAAAGAAAAGACCGGCGGTACCGGTCCGGCGTCGGGGAAAGCAGACACGCGACCAAAGAAATAAATTAAAATAAAGAACTTCTTCAGTGGTGACAGGAACACGACCTGCTGGCTCCGCGGAAAAGAAGAACTGGGGAGAGTTGGTAGGAAAGGCGGGAAGGCAGCGCGCATGCGCTGTGGGATGCCACAAAAGCTTTCATTCTGGGAAGCTGGGGAGCATTCCCGCGCAGGCTCCGTCGGTACCGACGTACCCATATGTGAGGACTTATTCCTGCTTGTTCCTGGAGATAATATAAAACCTTAATGACCACCTTTAAGTTAATTAACAACATTGCACCATCTTACCTTGCATCTTTAATCTACATCCAGACACCAAAACCAGAAAACAACCAGAACACCCTCATAGTCCCAATATCCATCTGCAAGACTAAGCAGACAACAAGCAACAGAGCATTCACATATGTAACCCCCACATTATGGAATACTCTCCCAGACTCAATGTGATCAGTTAAAGACCTCCAAACCTTAAGAAAGGAATTAAAAACAATTCTCATCACTGAACATTACAGTAGCCTCAATTGCAACAACAATCTAGATACAACCATCACACATACTGTCATGTAGAAGACCCTTCTGAGCCCATGGAGCTAAGTGAAGCAGAGAGATTTACTTCAGAAACTGACAGGCAGGCAGAGCACCTGGCCCAGGGTTTCCAAGGGAAACAAACAAAGTGAGTCACGAGAGGAACAAACACGCCCATGCTGCAACATATCCCCGAGCTCAGGAGTTAAGGGAAAACACCTGGTTGGGGGAGGGGCGGAGCTGAGCCCTAAGAAGCAGGGATATAAAAAGTGCTCACTAGAATTGAACAGGGCAGCAGCCACCGAGGGAGCAAGGAGAGCAGCCGAGGGGAGAGCAACTGTGGAGAGAGCAACGGGAGACACAGCACAGGAAGCCAGAGTAAAAAGGACTCAAAGAGCCCATGCCCTGAAGCCAGGTGGAAGAAGCCCAGAACCGGTGCCATACCTTGAAGGCAGCCGGAGGGAGAGACTGCCTGAGAGGCTAGTTTGGGAGCACTCAGAAACTCCAGAGAGAGAGAGGTGCTGGCCAGAGGATATTTGTATGTCTGAGGAAAAAGCTGAGAAGCTAAAAGGCAGGAAAACACATCCAGTGTTTGGAACCCTTGCTGGGCCAGCAGTGCTGAGAAGTTCTTCCTTTCAAAAGCCAAAAGGTAGGCTGCACAAATTATACAGAGGGGAAGTTAGCTATAAAGGTTTTCCTTGTGCCTGCCCAGAAGTGGTGGACTCTCCTTATACTAACTCAAATATATACGGTACTTCACAACCCTGCTCAGTAGAGTGCTGTGAAGAGAAGCCTCGGGAAGACAGAGGGGGAGTGTACTTTGAAAAGCCGTATAGCAGTGAACAAACTTACCCAGCTGAGAGTGATTTAGAGGAAATGCAGATAGGGCCTGTTATTGAGGATATAACAGATGAACAAATGGACTGCATGTTATCACTAGCTGATCATATTGTATCACTTTGCTGACCAGGCTGTTAAGAAGGCTGTCTGAACAGCAGAAGAGAAGCAAAGTGTTTCTTTTGTAGAAAAAGTGACTGTTACTTTTGTATTTGGGTTAAGCACTGCCTATTTTGAAGCGTGAAGCAAAAGAAGCTGTTTTGTCCTAAGTTCCTGAAATGTTTTCTTTATGCCAGATGTATATGGCTATTTTGTCCTAAGTTTTCACATGCATTTAATCCGCCCGGAAGAGGAAATAAAAACCTTGTCATTTTGCCTGAAACCACTCGACTACAATTATTTCTTTCTTGGAGAGTAAGAGGAACTACAACTCCCATAAGGCAGTGCAGGAAAATGCACCACCATACTTTCTAAGTTAGGATACCCAGGCTGACCAAACCCACGTGCCCCGGCTCTGGGGAGGTTACTGGTGACAATACATACTGTACCTGTCCCTATAACCCCATTCTCCCACACTAAAATCAGATTCTGTCCTCCTGTTAACAAAATAACTAATGCACACTTGCTAATTTACTAATCAATATATATATATGTTTATAGTTATCATGTAAATAATTGTGTGTTTTTAACCACTCTTAAAATGTTCTATGTAACTCATTTGTTTCAATGTAAATCGCCACTGATCTTTGGAAGAGGCGGTATAGAAAAACGTTTCAAATAAATACATAAAAATAAATAAACTGTAGGGAGGATGCCACAGCTGTCTTCTCTGCACTATACTGTTACACTCTTCACTATAAACAACATAGTGTTCTGAGGATAAATGCTACCATGAGTTCTGAATTATAATGTCGCACATACGTTCAATCGCTTTATCTAATCCTTGTTTTTACCTTGGTTGTGCTATTTGTCGCCATAGCATCCTGCAATAAGTTCTACAACTATGTTGTGCGAAGAGATACTTCCCTTTGTTGGTGCTCAATCTGTTGACTCACGGGGTTTCCCTCATTACTGGATTAGGAAATATACAGTCATATATAAGATCATTCTGGGTATAGAGAATATAATTAGAGCCTTGTACCTAAGGAAAATATTAACGTCTATTCTATCTACCTCCAAGTCATATTGTTTCCAGTTGGAAGAGATCTTTTTGTTTCTCTCCTTGAATGAATATTATCCCAAACCTCTAAATATTTTTGTTCCCTTCTCTGTATATGTTCTGGGAAGACTATAACTAACTTTGAGATGGGATAACCCACAAAGCAAAGGATCACTACAATGAAGAAGAAACTGGTTGCGAGGAAACCTGACATAGTAGTAAATGAGAAAAATTTTAGAACGGTATTGATAACAGAGGGAGAAATTTTACTCACTGTTAAATGCCTTTCCTGGAATCCTGCTAGACAAGCCCAGTCCAGGCTAGTGGGTTGTGTCCCCCTGCCAGCAGATGGTGAGACAGAGAACAATCACCCTTGATATAAAAACCCATCCACCAAGGGAAGCAGAGTTCAAACAGCCAAAGGAAGCACAAAGCCAGACCAAAAATGAGTTCATAAACTAATAACTCTTATAACAAGCTAAATTGAACAATGTGAAACAGGATCCGCAGGACAAGAAAGTATGTACATGGCGAGGTTTAGCAATGTCACTGAATCATAGACAGTCTTAGCTAGGCCATGGACTAAACAGTTTAGAGGGGCAGGTCCTGCACTGGTCTAACAGGAAGGAAAGGAAATTAGCGGTAAGTAAAATTTCTCCTTCCAAATACATCCTGCTAGACAAGTCCAGACTAGTGGGGAGTACCATAGCTAATCCACTCCAGGGTGGGAAGAAACAGCTGCAGCCAAGACAGAGGCTCTGAAGCAAGCTGCTTCTCGAGTTTCAGCATCCAAGCGATAGTGATGTGCAAAAGTAGAGAGGGAGGACCAGGTGGCTGCCCTGAAAATATCTAGTGGAGCTACCCATGAGCATTCTGCCCAGAAGGCAGCATAAGCCAGATAGAGGAATAGGCCAATTTGGCCAGTGACTAGAGTGCCAAATTCTGAAGTTGCCCCAAAACTTGAGTTCTTTCCACAGCTCTCTTATTTCCTTGATCCCCACTTTTGGACCTACGTGCACATATTTGTTCAATAAAATATAAGCTGACTCAATGGTCTGCTTGATACAGCATGCAATGGTGGCTTTGGCAGCGGCCATTCCTTTTCATGAACCAGAAGCCAGGACAAATAGCTCATTTGAGAGATGAAACATATTAGTGATTTTGAGGTAATGGCATAACACCCTACCAACATCCAACAGGTGAAATACTCTTTGTCAGCTGAAGAATGCCCCTTAAAAAGGAAGAAAGCACAACCAATTGGTTGACATGAAAATCTGAAAGGACTTTAGGCAGAAAAAAGGGCACTGTTCGAATGGTAGCCCTCTCTGGGGAAAAAAGCAGAAAATGATCCTGGCAAGAAAGTGTGCGAATATCTGCAACAGACCCCTTCCACAAAAAAAAATCCTCAAAAAAATTGCACCCACAAAGGGATATAGATGAACTATTCAGAAGGCTATGTAAACATGGATTCGAAATCTGTCATATATAGTATGGCCACCGATGGAGTCATGGTGGCACCATAGCAATCCCAAAAATCAGTAAATAAAATTTAGCATCATAAAGTAATTTTTGGTGAGGACCATTTCCAACAGCTGTAAAACAAAATTCTTAGGTATTCTAGATGGAAGATCGATTAAGCTATTAGCCACCACAGACAATGCCTCATCTTGATTAATGTTGGTATATAAAGCACAGTTACTTACCTGTAACAGGTGATCTCTGGGAACAGCAGGAATAAGTCTTCACATATGGGTACGTCGGTACCGAAGGAGTCTGCGCAGGAACGCTTCCCAGCGTCCAATCAAAGAGCTTTTGGAAGCATCCCACCACACCTGTGTGCTGCCTTCCCGCCTTTCCCAACTGCCTCTCCTCAGTTAAGTTTTAAAGCTGAGAGAGAGGAAAGGAAAGATAGATAGAGATACAACTCCTAGGGGAGGTGGGTGGGTTGTGAAGACTTATTCCTGCTGTTCCCAGAGATCACCTGTTACAGGTAAGTAACTGTGCTATCTCCAGGAACAAGCAGGAATGAGTCTTCACATATGGGGACTCCCAAGCTAAGATGCCTGGAGTCCCAGCATGTTATAGATTGGAACATGCTATACCTAATAACACCAGGCATCCTGAGGATGGAGGGTAGGAGTTGAAAAGAGAAAGGTGCTGTGAACAGCTTAACCTAGCATAGGACTGCAGACAAGAAGTCCATGTGGGGATGATAATTGTCATCAATGATATTGAAATGAAATATTGCAATATGGACCTCCCCTAATAGGATTTCACAAAAGTATGGAGGTTCATGGGATCTACTGTGGAACCTAGTAGAGGAACCTCGAAGAGGACCTCACTGTAGGAAAAAACAGTGGAGGTCAGAATCCTGAAAGGTAACAGGTAACCCCAGTAAGAAAAACTGGGGTAGTACAAAAACGGTGGACCTTCAGCGGAAGGCTTTAAGACAAAAACCGAACTCTTTTGGCGGCAGAGTGGCTCACTCTTAGGAGCAAAAAGAGAAAGGCTAACCGATTTGGACAAACAGGCACAGTCCTTATGGGGAGAAAGGGTATGGGAACCCCTTGTATCCCAAAAAGAGAGGACAAATGCCTGAGGCGTTAAGCCTGTGAGTAAAGGAAGATCCGCAATATCTCTCCGAACTGGGGTAAGCTAGGAGAGATATTGGAGCATGGAGAGCTTCAGAGGTACTTAAACCCTAAGGTTATGGTATAAAAGTTGTTGACTATCACAGGAGTGGTTGTGTATTGAGAACCCCAAACCTGATGGATAGCATAGGTATGGGTAAGCCCATCTGTCGGAATCATATAGCTATATGAGCATAGACAGTCAGATAGATAGGTATGTGGATACATATCTATCTGTAATAAAATATCTCGACAGACATATATATATATATACATATAGATATATAGATAGACATATAAGAATATATCTATAGTGAGATATGGAAGGGCATAAAATACACACAAAAGATAGATATGAATATGTAGGCTTATATATGGGTGTCTGCAATTAAACAGATAGAGATATGCCTACAGCACAGTATTCACATAGGATATGTGGAGAGGAAAGATTCATCTAACAAGGAGGTGGAACCTACTTGAGAAGATATATAGAGAATCTATTCCTCCTGGTTATGATCTGCAAGGATGCTAGCTAGTGAAATAACCAGGACAGGTATGTGAAAAACAGAGGATAATATGAGTTTGCAGCCAGCAAGTCCAGAGTCTTCCAGAACTCTAGCATGGTAAGTGGACAGAAGACGCATAGAGATGAGATACCATGTTGACCTGCTTAAGGGCAAAAGTATCATGCGTTCTTACCATGAGGACGAGCTGCAAGGAGAAAGAGCATATCCCCAATTGGGAATACTATGGACCAAAGCAGGGAATTGGCAACTCCTTAAGTTTTCACGTAAGAGAAGGCCTATGTCCTTTATATCAAAAAGGAGATAGGAAGAGAAGGGAGAACCCTTCTAGTCATGGGAGACATGACTGAAAAGCCTTTTCCAACCATCTAGGATAGCTGTTGGAGAAAAAAAACCCATGCTCTCTAGCAAGGGCCCATAGTGGAAAGCTTCTCTGTAGAATTGCAGAGAGCAATATGTAGGAGAATGAGGAGATAGAACTGGCTGCTGGAAAGCCAGTATCTCTGCCAACTATGCTGCCAAACCCAGGAGAAAGGAGATGGCAGAAATAGAAGACAATCCAGAAAGCTTGTAGTGAGATAATCTCCAAGATAGAGGAAAGCACTGACTTGGAGCCACTACTAAGATTAGACAGAATGTTAGTGGAGGACAAATCTGGTTGTTTGTGGACAAGAACCAGTGGTCCAAACATTAAGGCTCCTGCATAGGCAGCTGCTAGCAGGACAGCAGAAATAATCTTACTGTTTAAAAACAGAAAGAACAGACAAAACAGGAGTAGAAAACTCTGGACATTTCTGATAAGCTGCCCCAAAGCAAGATTGAAACAGAGGAGTTAACTCAGAGAAGAAAACTCCGCACTGGAAAGTGACAAAATTAGAGAGGCTGAAGAAAAAGCCCTCCAGTGAAGTAATTCCGCTCTTACAGGGGAAAAGTTTGGTAAGAGGGTGAAGGGAATGGAGCTGAAGAAGACTTACCAAGTAGTAAGTCTATAGAAGGAAAAAGACATGCTGGCACAGGAAACTATCATTTGATAGTGATTAGACCTCTTTCCCTAGCAGGAAGAAGAGGAGAAACCTGTGACCTATAGGCATGAACATTCTGACAGCTCATAAAAATGTAGAAAAAATGGAGGTCTTTGGAAAGAGATCCATGTCTAGGGGTTAGAATGAAGCGGTGGATTGCCTCTATTGCGAAGAAGCAAACTGCAGACTCTAAACCCCAAGAGTCACAAGCATCTGATGATTGATCAGAAACCCTGCAGTTGCTGGGTTTGCTGAGCCTGGTGAGAGGTTGGATTCTTCAGACCAGGACGATGCCCCCCCTGTTTGGAAACATCTGTACGATGGGCAAGTGATGAATAAAACCTTCTTCTCCTGTGGGAAGAAAGTTTGGTAGGACATCTCCTACCTACTGGGACAGAAGAAGGGGTAGAACAAGCCCTAGGAACAGGTAAATCAGTGGACAACTGAGTAACCTGACGTAAAGACTCCTTGTTGAAGAGATTTTCTCCAGTGCAAGGTGTATGTCCCAGTCTTTGTTGTGCCCATTTGTCCAAGTCTGAAGGTTGGAGCCAGGCTCTACGTCGTGCCCCTATAGCTATAGCAGAAGTCCTGCTAACAGACTCAAAAGAGTCCAGGGAAGCACGAGAAAGAAACCAAGAGATATTCTGGATATGCATAAGCAGTGAGGAATAGTGTGCACTCTTGGAATCTGGAAGGAAAGGAGTCAAAAGATGTAATTGCTTTGTGACCTCCTCAAGAGATAGACTCATATAAAAAAAATATGAGAGAATTCTTACAGAAAGCATAGATGTCTGGAAGGTTTGACGTCCAAAGGCATCTAGTGTCTTAAACTCACGACCTGGCGGATAAGAAGAGTGCTTTTTCTTACTCTTTACCCGCCTCATTGCTGATTCCAAAACTATGGAATGATGAGGAAGTTGAGTCTTTTGAAACCCTGGAAAAGGGGGCACCTGATATAAGAGATCAGTTGCTTTCGAAGGTGGGGGTACCCTAAGAGGTGTTTCCCACATTCCTAGAAGGAGATCCTGCAAGGAATGATTCAAAGGAAGCATTATGTTCTCCTTTGCTTTGGTAGAAAGAGAGCTCTGTGCAGGATCATGTCCTGGGATAGGAATGGCAAGAGATCTTGCTATATCCAGGAGGAAACTCTGAAAAGAGGATTCCCCAACAGGAATCTCCCTTGGACAGGTTAGATCTGAAGAACTAGCCTGAGCACCGACAGAGCTATCCAAATATATAGGAATAGAAGATCCTGCACAGTGCAGTGTGGAATGCTTAAGGGATGGTCGCCGGTACTGACTGTCAGGAGCAGCGACCGTCATTACCACATTGTCCATGCCAGGTATTGACTCCAAGCTTGGCATAGAAGGGAGCGATCCTGTTGAAAAAAAGCATGGCAGGAGTTGGCCACGATGCTACTGTGAATACCGGTACCGATGCCAATACCGGTACCGATGTCGGTCGAGCCCGACAGAGACATCGGAGCAGTCATCGGTGACAGTTCAATCGGTACCGAGGTAACCGAAAACCTCCGGCTACTATCCTCGGTACCGAGCCACCGGTATCGATCGGTGTCGGTACCAAAGCGTAATGGTACCGAGTCTTCCAGACTAGAGAGCGATTCTAAACTCGGCATCGATAAGCGAAGCATGGAAGGCACCGACCGTAAGGGTAATGAGGACATCGGCACCGACTTCGGTACCGTGTCTGATACCGGTGAATGAAGGTCAACCAGTGGCAACTCACTGGGCCTCGGGGGAACCGAGAGTTGCGCATCCAAATCATCGGAACCGAGCCTTCGGTACTGCCGAGAGCCGGTACCAAGGCGAGTCGGTACCCAGTCCTCCAGACTGGAGATTGAAGGAAGCGAGGCTATCGATGCACGTCTGGAGGGTACCAATGTCGGTGGTAGTATTGGTGCTGGTACCGATAATGGAAGGTCAGTCTGGAGTGTATCCACCGGTCCCGAAGGCACCGAGGACGCCAGATGACCATCCCTGGTGAGGAGTGTTTCATCCAACACCAGTGCCGATGTCGGGGTATCGGTACCGCTCGAAGCGGATGCCACCACCGGACACGGCTCAGGTATGTTCTGTGAGGGGTGAACCCCAGGAACAACCTGAAACCCCTGAAAGGCTTTTGAGACCGAAGACTCCCGCCGGGGTTTTGAAGCCAGTAGGCCCTCGAGGGCAAGGCCGGAGCCGTCTACATGCTGTGCATGAGACCTACCACTCGAGGGCTGGCTAGTCTTAACAGATTGTTTGTGGGTTACCTGATCCTGTGTAGAAGAAGAAGGGGATGGGGCCCCGAAGCTGGAGGGAAACCGTGTATCGAGGGAACCTCGATATTGAAGACCTCTTCTCACCAAACTGGTGTCAGGACCCAAGCAGGTTAGAAACTGACTTCAAGGGTCTAAAAATAAAGTTGTACCGCCACAGTTTGAACATTTCTTGGAGAAAGTGGCTGGCGGTTCCATGAAGGGAAAAGAAGAGGCCTAAAACGCCTAAGACACTATGAAGAAAAAATATTCCTTGAAAAAGGAAGATTTTACAAGAAAAGAAAAGAAAACACCGGCGGTACCGGTGGCGTCGGGAAGACAGCCGCGACCACAAGAAAACAAAAGAAATAAAAGAAGAATTTTCTGCGGTGACAGGAGGACGTCCTGCCGGCTCCACGGAAAACGAAAACTGAGGAGAGGCAGTTGGGAAACGCGGGAAGGCAGCACGCAGGCATGGTGGGATGCTTCCAAAAGCTCTTTGATTGGACGCTGGGAAGCGTTCCCGCGCAGACTCCGTCGGTACCGAAGTACCCATATGTGAAGACTCATTCCTGCTTGTTCCTGGAGATTGTGTTCACATCCATGGTTACAAGAAAAAACTGATCCATGTCACCAGAAAGCACAGTTACTTACCTGTAACAGGTGATCTCTGGGAACAGCAGGAATAAGTCTACACGCCTGCGTGCTGCCTTCCCGCCTTTCCCAACTGCCTCTCCTCAGTTAAGTTTTAAAGCTGAGACCAAGAGAGAGAGTGAGAGAAAGGGAGAGATAGAGATAGAGAAATGCAACTCCTGGGGGAGGTGGGTGGGTTTTGAAGACTTATTCCTGCTGTTCACAGAGTTCACCTGTTACAGGTAAGTAACGCACAGTTACTTACCTGTGACAGGTGATCTCTGGGAACAGCAGGAATAAGTCTTCACATATGGGTATCGTCGGTACCGACGGAGCCTGCGCGGGAACGCTCCCCAGCGTCAAGTAACAAAGCTTTTGGAAGCATCCCACAGCGCCTGTGCGCTGCCTTCCCGCCTTTCCTAACCGCCTCTCTCCAGTTCGAGTTTTAAAGCTGAGACATAGAGAGAGAGAGGAAAGGAAAGATAGACAGAGAGATACAACTCCTAGGGGAGGTGGGTGGGTTGTGAAGACTTATTCCTGCTGTTCCCAGAGATCACCTGTTACAGGTAAGTAACTGTGCTATCTCCAGGAACAAACAGGAATGAGTCTTCACATATGGGGACTCCCCAGCTAGAGATGCCAGGGAGATCTCCAAAGTTGTGAGTCCCTGAGAAGGGCTCTACCTCACCCCACGGATCTCGGGCATCCAACCAGGGATGGGGGGTAGGAGTTGATTAGGTATGAAACAGGTGTTTGAGAACAGCCTGACCAAACAAGGCATCCCGGCGAGAGTCCTTGTCCAAGCAGTAATGGGCTGTAAAGGTATGAACCGAGGCCCAGGTGGCCGCTCGACAGATTTGGTCAATGGACACAGAGTTTAGATGAGTCATAGAGGCTGCCATGGCCCTCACATTGTGAGCTGTGACATGGCCCTCCAGAGAAAGGTTCTTACTCTGGTAGGCGAAGGAAATACACTGAGCAATCCAATTGGACAGAGTTCTCTTAGAGACTGGAAGTCCTAAATGAGAGGTATCAAAAGCAACAAAGAGTTGAGAGGACTTTCTATGTTGCTTTGTCCTTTGTAAGTAAAAAGCGAGCGCTCTTTTACAATCCAGGATATGGAGATTCCTCTCTGCACTTGATGCATGAGGTCCTGGAAAAAAGACAGGTAAATATACCTCCTGATTTAGATGAAAAGGTGAAACCACTTTAGGCATAAAGTGTGGATTGGTCCTGAGAACTACCTTGTCATGATGGAACCTTGTATAAGGAGGATTAGCCACCAAGGCTTGCAGCTCACTGATGCGGCGAGCTGAAGTGACTGCAATGAGAAAAATAACCTTCCAGGAAAGAAAATTCAAGGAGGTAGTGGCTAAGGGTTCAAAGGGTGGCTTCATAAGCTGGCCAAGAACCAGATTCAAGCCCCATGCCACTGGAGGTGGTCTAATGGGAGATTTAGTCAAAAGAAGGCCTCTCATGAATCTTGCTATAAGAGGATGAGAGGAAATAGGCTGTCCATTGAGAGGCTTAATGGATGCTGCAATAGCACTCAAATGGACTCTTACTGAATTTGTTTTAAGGCCTGCATGGAATAAATGTAGCAAATACTCTAGTAAAGAATTCAGAGGTAGTGCAAGAGGGTTAAGACCCTTCTCTGCACACCAAATGGTAAACCTCTTCCATTTAAAAGCATAGGAACGTCTGGTGGAAGGCTTTCTGGAAGCATGAAGGATATCCTTCACTTGCTGAGAAAGATGCAAATCTTGAAGGTCTAGGCCTTCAGCAACCAGGCCCTGAGATGAAGAGACTGGGGATTTGGGTGCCACAACGTTCCCTCCTCCTGGGATAGGAGGTCTGGAGCAGATCCCAAGTCCAGGGAGGGAGCTTGAGAGAGATGCAGAAGTAGAGGGTACCACACTTGGCGTGGCCAACGTGGTGCTATGAGGATCATAGACCCCCTGTCTCTCTGAAGCTTGAACAGTGTCTTGGGAATTAGGGGAATGGGTGGAAAGGCATAGAGGAAGTCTTGCCCCCAATGAAGGAGGAAGGCATCCCTGGCCTGAACTCCCTGACACGGAATCCTGGAACAGAACCGGGGAAGTTTGGCATTCCACGAACTTGCAAACAGGTCTATGTCTGAGGTTCCCCAAATTTGAAAGATCCTGGTTATCTGGTCTGGATGGACCATTCGTGTAGAAGCAGAACTCGACTGAGTCTGTCTGCCCAAGAGTTCTGAACCCTGGAAGATACACTGCCATGAGATGAATTTGATGCTCTCTGGCGAAGGCCCACAATCTCAGAGCTTCGTTGCAAAGTGACAGAGAGCCAGTCCCCCCCTGCTTGTTCACGTAGAACATGGCTACTTGGTTGTCCGTGTGGATGAAGACTGTCTTGTAGCTGAGCAGGGTGTGGAAGACTCAGAGCTAGAAAAATTGCTCTGAGCTCTAAGAGGTTGATATGTAGAGATGTCTCCTGTGGAGACCAGATGCCTTGGGTGGAGAGATCTTGTAGATGAGCCCCCCAACCCTTTGGGGAGGCATCTGCTGTGAGGGTTGCTTGGGGTAACACCTGTTGAAAGGGGGACCCCAGCAACAGATTTTGGGTGGACATCCACCACTGGAGAGAGCAAAAAAGGCGACTGGAAGTTGCTATTTTGTCTGACAGGCACCCTGATGCCTGGGCCCATTGGGTGGACAAAGTCCATTGAGCTGCCCTCATGTGAAGGCGAGCATAAGGGACCACATGCACAGTGGATGCCATGTGGCCTAACAGTTGTAACATCTCTCGAGCAGTTAAATGGGACTATAACTGAATCTGGGAGGCTAACTGCACCAAGCGTAGGCAACGGGCCTGGGGAAGATAGGCCCTTGCAGTGGTGGTATCCAGTAAGGCCCCTATGAACTCCAGAGATTGAGTAGGGGTGAGATGGGATTTTGGGATGTTTATTACAAGTCCCAGATATTGAAGGATACGGCTTGTGCAGGCCAGGGAAGCCTGGGCCTCTGACTGGGATGGAGCTCGGATGAGCCAGTCGTCCAGATATGGGAATACAAATATTCCTAGAGTGCGTAGAAATGCAGCTACTACTGCCATGCATTTTGTGAACACCCTTGGGGCAGAGGCCAGACCGAAGGGAAGCACTCTGTATTGATAGTGCTTTCCTTGAAAAAGGAACCGAAGGAACCTTCTGTGTGTTGGATGGATGAGGACATGGGTGTACGCATCCTTGAGATCTAGAGAACAAAGCCAGTCCTGACTCTGGAGGTATGGAAGGAGAGTACCGAGAGAAGTCATCTTGAATTTCTCCTTGCATAGAAACTTGTTCAATTCTCTGAGATCTAAAATGGGTCTGTAGCCCCCTGTTTTTTTGGGATGAGAAAGTAGGGGGAGTAGAACACTGAGCCCTGTTGAAGAAGGGGTACTTCTTCTATTGCCCCTTGGGCAAGAAGGGTAGCAATCTCCTGACCCAGAAGGGCGAGGAGAGATGTTGGAGAATTGAACTGTCTCACCATGGTGTGAGGGGGAAGGTTTAAGAAATGAAGCTTGTACCCTTCCCTTATGATGGAGAGGGTCAATTGCTCTGCTGTGATTTGTTCCCATCTAGGAGCAAAGTGAGCTAACCTTCCTGGAATGGTGAGGGGCTCTGGATGTTCTAGAGCCAGAAAAGCTAAGTTCTCTAGTTGTAAGTCAAAGGCCCTGAGGAGGCTGAGGCTGTTGGGCCGTAGCAGTCCTAGCAGCCTTAAGCTTGGCTTGTTTCGGTTGTTGCTGTCTCTTTGTAGCAAAACGACCTGCAGAAGATGCCTGCTGACCATAAGCAGAATAATATTTCCCTTTTTTTGGGAAAAATCCCTTTTTGAACAACCTTTTCTTAAAGGGAGCAGAAGTAGACTTTGAAAGTCTATCTAAAGCAGAATTTTCAGCATCCATCTGGGTGGCCTTTGCTTGCCAATCTTTGCCAAAAAGGTTTTCACCTGTACAAGGAAGGTTTCCTAGTCCATCCTGAACCCAGGGTTCCAAATCAGAAGCTTGTAACCAAGCAACTCTGCGTGCACCTATGGCAATAGCCGAGGCTCTGCTGGCACCTTCAAAAGAGTCAAAGGCTGCACAGTTGGAAAACTTGGAAATATCCTGGGCATGTTTAAAGCCAGGTGAGAAACTCTTCCCTTTTATCTTCTGAAATAAAAGAAGACAAAGTTTGTAACTTCTTTTAGAAACATCCCCATATAGAGACTATAGGAGTTGATTCTGGCAACAAGCATATTGGCCTGGAAAATTCTCCTGCCAAAGGCATCTAAGGTTCTGCATTCTCTTCCTGGAGGAGTAGAAGAGTGCCTTTTTGTACTCTTGAGCTTCTTCATAGCAGACTCCACCACAATGGTGAGGAAGCTGAGTCTTATGAAAGCCAGGACAAGGAGGAACACGATACATGGTGTCCAACCTACGAGAATGAGGGGAGGTGGTGAGAGGAGTCTCCCATATGCCCAACATGTGATCATAAAGAATCTCATGTATTGGTAAAGTGGCTGCCTCTTTAGGAGCCTTAGGATATTGTAAAATATCTAATTTTTTGGCTCTAGGCTCTGTCTCAGGGGCCACTGAGATGGAAAGGCCCCTGGCCACTTCCCTAATGAAGTCTTGAAAAGACAAGTCTTCTGGAGGAGACATTCTCCTTTTTGGAGAAGAGGGCTCCTGAGGAAGGATCACCGATGCTTCGATAGAGGCCTCTGATTCATCAGAGTCTTCAGAGGAATCGAAGTATCGTCTGTCTGGATGCTCCTGCAGAGCCCGATACGCGTACTGGGTGGTATCGACATCGGGAGTGATCGGTACCGATTCGGTACCAATGGGCATCACAGAACAGTGTACCGCTGTAGTCGACACCGAAGCCAATGTCGATGCAATCGGTTCTGGCACCGGAACCGATATCGGTGCCGGTGCCGGATTCGGTACTGACAACGGAGTTTGTTGTGGTACTGAAGGCGTCGCAGCTTGTATGAATGCCGTGATGGCACGCTGCATGGTCAGAATACTCTGATCCATTGACGCCACCAATGTCTGGATGTCGGTACCAGTGGGAACCACCAGTACCCCAGAACATGGCAACAGGTGATCGGTCGAGGCCGAGCCATCGATGTCAACCTGTGACCACATAGATAAAGCTTTGGAAGCCGGAGCCTCCCGCCGGGGTAATTTTGCCGGTGCGGATTCCTCAAGAGCAAGCACGGAGGCATCTCGATACTTAGAGGGAGATCTACTCTTCGAGGACCGGCTGGACTTAAGTTTGGTTACCCGAGATCCATGGGAGGAAGAAGCAGCCCTGGAAGACATCGATGCCACCGAAGCTGCATCAGAGGGAAACAGGGTACTGAGCTTGGCTGCTCGATTCTGTAGACCTCTTTTAGACATCATGGAACAGGACTCACAATCCGTAATGGAATGGTCAGGATATAAATATTTTAGACACCAGTCATGGGTGTCGGTGACAGAAATAGTGCCGCTGCACTTCGTGCACTTTTTATACCCGGAGGCGGGCTTTTCCATGAGGAAAAGATTTTCGTAGGCCTAAGGCCACAGAAAGAAAAAATGCACTGAAGTGAAAACAGTACTTATTTTTTTTTTTTTTTTTTTAGAATAAAGAAAGAAAAGACCGGCGGTACCGGTCCGGCGTCGAGAAGGCAGACACGCGACCAAAGAAATAAAAGAAAATAAGAAATTCTTCAGCGGTGACAGGAACACGACCTGCTGGCTCCGCGGAAAGGAAGAACTGGAGAGAGGCGCTTAGGAAAGGCGGGAAGGCAGCGCGCAGACGCTGTGGGATGCTCCCAAAAGCTTTCTTACTGGACGCTGGGGAGCATTCCCGCGCAGGCTCCGTCGGTACCGACGATACCCATATGTGAAGACTCATTCCTGCTTGTTCCTGGAAATCTGTGCTATCTCCAGAAGCAAGCAGGAATGAGTCTTCACATATGAGGACTCCCCAAGCTAAGATGCCCGGAGGGAGTCCTAGCATGTTGCGAATCTAGAATGAGCCATGCTACTCCTCAAAACCTCAGGCATCCTGGGGATGGAGGGTAGGAGTTGAATTACAGAAAGGTGCTGTGGAACAGCTGGACTAGAACAGGACTGTGGAACAGCTGGACTAGAACAGGACTTCTATAGAGGAAGACCCTTTGTAGAAGACATTTAGTAGTAAAAATATTGAGTGCAATATTCTAATATGGACCTCCCTTGGCGGTATTGTAAAATGTCTATTGAGGTTCATATGGATCTGTTAGAAGAGCCAGTAGAAGATCCTCAAGGAGTACCTCACTGTGAAGTAGAGGTAATAAACTGTAGAAAAAACAAGTGGAGGTCAGAACCCTTCAGGGTGAGAAATAGCCCCAGGGGAAACTGGGGTAGTACAATGAGGTAGGGCTTCAGCGGGAAACGCAGAAGGTACTATTAGACAAAGCTTAAGCTCTTTTGGCCGAAGAACAGTACAATCCTAGGACCAAAAGGAAAATAAGTCTGACCGATTTGGACTGACAACAGAAATAGTCCATGTAGGAGAGAAGGGGTATGGAAGACCCCTGTATCTGATAACAAAGTAAGGACAGACTTATGAAGCGTTACAGCTTTAGAGTAACTGAAAATCTGAAATGTCTTTCCTAAATGAGGTCAATTAGGAAAGAAAAAGGTCCATGGAGAGCTTGCTAATTACCACAGGGAGTGGTTGTATGTGTAGAACCCTAAGCATGTTGGCACAGCATTGATAGGGGTAGTGCCCATCTGTCAGAGTCATATTGGAATATATGGATATATGAACCTAAACAGAGAGATAAGTACGTAGATACATATCTACCTAAAAGATATATCTCGACAGATATACATATATATATATATATATATATATATATATATGTAGTTATATATATAGAGAGAGAGATATACATGGGCAGAAGATATATATATATATATATATAAATATAAATAAATATATAAATATATAGACATATAGACACGTCTCCACGTATGTAGATGGAGACATGGCCACTGTTCCCTCTAAGCTGTGCGCGTGCGCGCGTGCACACATCTCGCCGAGCGAGCGCACATACTTTACAACAGAGCGCACAAAAATTACGGCTCTGATTCTGATAGAAAACAACACAGATGTCTTAAAATTTAAAAGTTATGATTGTAATTACTAGAAATTTCCCGCTTCATTTAGTAATCATCTATTTTCATTTAATTTGATTAAAATCAATGTGGTGTACATACTGTATTCTGACGTGTAGTCAAATTTTAAAGTATATAACTCCGAGTGTCGTTATGTGGCGCACAAAAATTTAACCTTCCTTCAAAAGCTGCACACAGCTGATATTTTATGTGCACACAGCCTACAGAAAATTAGAGGGAACATTGGACATGGCTATATAACTAGATCCCCATAGGAATATGGGGAGAGAGAAAGATTCATCTAACAGCAAGAAGGGTGACCCTGCTTGAATAGATGCATAGAGAATCTTCTTTCCCTGGTTATGATTGACAGAGTCAGAGGAATGGTCTCCCTGACAAGGAGGAGTCTAGATTCCTCTAAGAATTCGAGCTCTTGAATAACCAGGATGGCCTACGTGAAAAATGCAGAGGATAACTTCAGTCTGCAGGCAGCAAGTCTAGATCTCTCTAGAACTCCAGTATGGTAAATGGATAGAGGACGCCAATGGAGTAAGATACCATATTGACCCGCCTATGAGGGCAAGATGGGTATCATGCGTCCTTCAGTTGAACATGAGCGTCCCCTGAAGTATTGGGAGGAAGCATATAAGGACGAGCTGCAACGAAAAGAAAACTATCCCTGGTGAGAAGTCCAAAGAAGATGTAGACCAAGCCAGGGAATTGGCCATTCTTTAGGTTTTCACGTGATGTAAGGCCTGTGTCTTTTGTTTCGAAAAGAGATTTTAGATGAGATGGTAAGGGTAGGGAACACCTACCAGTCATGGGCGCATGACTGGGTGAACCCCTCCTAACCATCTGGGATTATCTGCTAGACAAGATACTAATGCTCTCTAGCAAGGGCCCATAGTGCAAAGCTACTCTGTAGAGTTTCAGAGAGCATGTTGCAGGTTGGTTAGAAGAAAAAACTGGTTGCTCAAAGCCAGTAGATAAACTATTCTGCCAAAAACAAGGGAATTGGAGATGGCGAAGAATAGAAGTCAAACCAACAAGCCTGTGATAATAGGGTTTCCAAAAAAGGTTGATAACCTGTTTTGGGTTTAGTCCCCAGGCCGGAAGGATTGCTAGTGGAGGACAAACCCTGGTTGTGTGGTGAACAGAACCAGTGGTTTAACCACTAGGAACTGCTGCATTTGCAGCAATTACCAGGGCAGCGGGAAAAAAATCTCTTTTTTTTTTTTTTTTTTTGAGATTGGAAAAAGAAACAGACATAAGGAGGAGTGGTAAGACTTCCCTATTGTCTGATAGCTGCCCTAAAGTAAGAATGTGAAGGGGGGAGACAACTCTGGAAAGGAAACCCCTTCCTGGAATAGGTAGAGAACCATAGGGGCTTACCAGTGTAATAAAACCACTCTTACAAACCAAATGTTGTAGTAAGAGGGCAGGTAAGACAGAGTTGAAGGAGACTGACAACGTAGTAAGTCTCTGAAAGGTAAGATGATACATGCTAATACAGGGAAACTGTCTTATTGATAGTTGTTACACCTCTTTTCCCCAATAGGAGGAAGAGAAACCTGTTAACTTTAGTCATGATCATCATAAAAACTCTTAGAGCAAAAAGAAAGGATGTCTCGTGAAAAGAGATCCATGAGAATTTAGGATGAAATTAGTGTAGATGCTTCAAGTGAAAAGAAGCAGACTACAAACTCTAACCCCCAAACAGGAAATGTAATGATAATCTATCAGAAACCCTGCGACTGCTGGGTTTGCTGAACCTGTTGAGGTTGTGGTTTCTTTAGCCCGGTGCGATGTTTCCCCTGTCTGGGAACATCTGTATGATAGGTAGAAGATGGATAAAACGTTTTTCCCTTAGGGGAAGAAAGTTTGTTAGGAAATTTTCTACCAACTGGGAAAGAGGAAGGCGTAGACAAGCCTCTGAAAACAGGAATGTCGGTGGCTAACTGAGCAGCTTGGAGTAAAGACTCCTTGTTAAAGAGATTTTCTCCAGTGCAAGGAGTATTTCCCAGTCTTTCTTGTGCCCATTTGTCCAAGTCTGAAACTTGGAGCCAGGCTTTACGTTGTGCCCCTATGGCTATAGCAGAGGTTCTGCTAACAGACTCAAAGGAGTCTAGGGAAGCACGAGTAAGGAACCTAGAGATATTTTGAGCATGACTAACCAATAAGGAATAGTCTGCTCTTTTGGGCTCTTGAAGAAAAGGGGTCAAAAGTAGTAATTTCTTTGTGACTTCAAGAGACAATCCCATATAGAAAATATGAGAGAATTCTTGCTGAAAGCATGGATGCCTGGAAGGTTTGGCGTCCAAAGGCATCTAAAGTCTTAGACTCACGACCTGGCGGATAAGAAGAGTGCTTTTTAGTACTCTTAACACGCCTCATTGCTGATTCTACAACAATGGAATGATGAGGAAGTTGAGTCTTTTGAAAACCTGGAGAAGGGGGCGCTTTGTATAGAAGATCAGTTGCCCTAGAAGGTGGGGGTACCGTTAAAGGAGTTTCCCACATTCAAAAGAGGAGATCCTGCAAGGTCTGATGCAAAGGAAGCATGATGTCCTCCTTTGGACTCCCAGGAATAAACAGAGATTCTGTATTCCCTGGTGCAGGATCTTGACCAGGTATAGAAATGGCAAGTGACTTTGCCATATCAAGCAGGAATGCTTGAAAAGAAAAATCCCCAGAGGGAAGTCCTCTAGAAAGAGGAGTACATGCTAGATCTGTTGAAGAACTAGCATTGGCACCCAGGGATCTATCCAAATTCATTGGAATAGGAATTGGAGTGGAGGAGTGGCCTAGTGGTTGGGGCAAGGTACTTCAGGCCGGAAGGTCGGGGGTTCAAATCCCACTAGAGGACAGCAACCTTGGGCCGGAAGGACTGGGGTTTCTAGTCCCACAGGTGCTCCTTGTGGTCTTGGGCAAGCCACTTAACCCTCCATAGCCCATGTTCCCTGTAAAATAGTTATCTCCAAGTTATAATGCCCTGTTCAATGTAATTTCAGTTTGTTCAATGTAAACCGCACTGATGCAGAATAGCGCGGTATATAAGAGAATGTAAATAAATAAATAAATAAGACCCTAAGGGGTGGAGCATCGGACTGTCCTTACAGGATGGTCACCAGTACTGCAGGAGGTCGGGACCACCAATAGTTGGTAGCGCATCGTCCATGCTAGGGATCGATTCCAAACTCGGTACCGAGGGAAGCGAGCCTGTTGAAACAAGCATGGAAGGTACCGACAGCGATGCTAATGTGGATAGCGGTACTGACTCCGGTACTGTATCCGACACGGATAGATGAAGACCATTCGGTGACAGCTCTAACGGTACCGAAGAAACCGAGAGCGCCCGACATGGATCATCGGAACCGTGCCTTCGGTACTGTCCGATGTCGGTAGCAAGGCGAGTCGGAACCCAGTCCTCCAGACTGGAGATAGATTCCAGACTTGGCATCGAAGGAAGCGAGTCTATCGATGCACATCTGGAGGGTACTGACGTCGGTACCAGTACCGGTATCGATACCGATACTGGAAGATCAGTCTGCAGCATTTCCAACGGGCCCGCAGGTACCAAGGACGCCAGACTATGATCTTTGGTGAGGAGTATTTCATCCAACACCATTGCCGATGCCGGGGTATCGGTACCGCTCGAAGCGGATGCCACCACCGAGCATGGCTCACGTATGTTCGGAGAGGGGTGAACCTCAGGAACAACCTGAAACCCCACTAAGGATTTGGAGTCCGAAGACTCCCACGGGGGTTTTAAAGCCAGTGTGTCCTCGAGGGTAAGGCCAGAGGCATCTCTATGCTGTGCATGACATCTACCACTCGAGGACTGGCTAGTCTTAACAGACTGTTTTTGGGTTACCTGATCCTGCGAAGAAGAAAGGGTGGTCGGTGCCCTGAAGTTGACTAGGGACCACATATCGAGGTGAACTCGATGCTGAAGACTTCTTCCGACGATACTGTTGCAGGAGGGACACTCCAGCGGATAGTGGCCAGGACCCAAGCAGGGTAGACACCATTTATGAGTGTCTAAAATCAATTTTGTACCGCCACAGTTTGAACATTTCTTAGGGATAGTGGCTGGCGCTTCCATGAAGGAAAGTGATTAGGCCTAGTAGGCCGAAAAAACCGTCAGGCACTAAGAAGGAAAAAAGTATTCCTTAAAAAGGAAAATTTACAAGAAAAAAGAAAAGAAACACCGGCGGTACCGGTGGCGTCGGGGAAAGCAGACGCGACCACAAGAAAATCAAAAAATAAAAGAAGAATTTTCTGCGGTGACAGGACGTCCTGCCGGCTCCGCGGAAAAACGAAAACTGAGGAGAGGCAGTTGGGAAAGGCGGGAAGGCAGCACGCAGGTGTGTTGGGATGCTCCCAAAAGCATTCTGATTGGACGCTGGGGAGCGTTCCCGCGCAGACTCCGTCAGTACCGACGTACCCATATGTGAAGACTCATTCCTGCTTTTTCCTGGAGATAAAGACTGTAAAGGGTGCGTTTTTTAGATTATATTTTCTTTTTGTGGAAGGGGCCTGTTGCAGATTTTCATATATTTTTTAAATGGATTAAAGATATTAAATCTAATATTCAGTTCACAGCTCATTTCAAATCTGAATGGATAGAATTTTTGGATGTGGTAGCATATAAACAACAATATCAGTTACTATCCACTCTATATCGAAAATCTGTTCAACGTAATAGTTTACCTCAATACCAGAGTTATCATCCTTGTTCTACAGACAGATTCTCACAGCGCTGGTGGTCTTCGAGATGGACATCAGCTGAGTCTGATTGCAAGTTTATAATATTTATGGCTTTTATAGAGTGTGTTTCACACAGATAAATTGTGTTTCAATACACATTTGTGGTGTTGGGTACACTATTAAAAAAACGATTAGAAGGAAAGTTTGTTATTCGAGGATTTTATTCTCATAACAAACGCTCTGATAATTTAGACTTTATTAGGGCTTCGATTGCATGACAGTCTGACCTTATATACTGGAGGTTCCTTTTGTAGTGGACTCTTGGGTCTAACATTGGTGGTGAGTGATTTTGCTGAGGCAACACTCCCATACACTGATAAATCATGTGTCTACACTGTCAAAGGCAAATCTCTTGTTCACAAAGGTGCCTGGAAGAAAGGCAGATGGCAAGAAGAAAAAAATGTCTGCTACACTTGGTGAACTTTAGCACAGCTTCAAAGTTCTCTGTTATCCTTTTTAGACATGCTAATGAGCTGCAAAGAAATGCAAAAAAGGAGGTTCACTCAAGCTTCATGTGACTGATGCTAACCGTGAAGACTGCAGTATAAGCTTCCACAGCTCAGTTTCCTGGAACAGAAATCGTTGATCACCAGCCCCCCCCCCCCCCCCCCACAACCCTCATCATCAGCTGCATGCATATCAATACTGAGAAGTCCCAGCAAGAGCATCTGGAGAAGCAGCACTGCCAGGTCCTAATCTCCCACTTAAGTACAGTATTGACCACATAAGGATTTGTATTTCTGGTAACTCTGGGAAAATCCTTGGCATAGGTTCATAAGGTGGAAACACAAGACACGTAGTTAACCATGTTCAGCACAATCAGTAGCTAATTAAATTTCTAATTACACAACGCGTATTTGGGGGGGGTTTATCACTGTTTCCTGATTAAAATACTTAGTCCAGGGTGTGTAAATAAAGTCACTCTCACATCATAGCCAATGACACTCTTTAGAACTTGCAAAAACAGAATTATCTTAGAGCAGACATGGGACCACTGTGATTTGTGGACTAAAACTGGCCCACAGAATTGTTTTATCCAGAAACCTTTATCTGTCTTTTTTTTTTTAATATAATTTTTATTGATTGAATAAAGCGTAGTTACTCAACTGTAACAGGTGTCTCCAGGAACAGCAGGAATCAGTCTCTCATATGGGTGACGTTGGCACAGACGGAGTCCGCGAGGAGCATCTCCCCAGCTTTCAAAGAACGGATATGCTACCACATATGCGTGGTCCCCTTACCACCCAAGGGTGCCATTTTGCTCAGTCAGATGACACAGCTAGGATTGCAGTAAAAAAAAATAAAGGAAGGTAGGGAGGCAACTCCCAGGAGAGGAGGGAGGGTTGTGAGGACTGATTCCTGCTGTTCCCGGAGAATACCTGCTACAGGTGAGTAAGAGTAGTTACTCACCTGTAACAGGTGTTCTCCAGGAGCAGCAGGAATCAGTCTTCACATATGGGTGACGTCGATGGAGCCCCCGTGCGGAGCATTTCCCCAGCTTTCTAAGAAAGCCTTTGGGGGGGGCGGAGCCCGATGTCCAGCGGGATGGTCGCATAACGCTGAGGCTCCCGAGAGGCCTACTCAGAATCCTGAATTAACACCGGACATACTTGAATTTCTGCTCTGATCTTGCCGGGGCACATTGGTGAGATGGCGAGGACCAAACCCACGCGCCTGGAATTTGGATCTCCAGCGGCTTCTCACGGTAAACGCTCCAAAACTGAACCCCCGTCTCCGCAGAAGGGGCTGGCTTTGCGCGAGGGCCCCGAAATGCAGCAGGAAATCCTCGCAGAAATTAGAGGGGTTAAGGACCTCGTGCAGTCAAACGGTGAAGCACTTCGAGCGCTGAGGGAAGATCTTGGTGTACTGCAAGGTAGGCTGGAGGGGCTCTCTTCGCGTCAGGACAAAATGGAGAGTATATTAGACTCCCATGCGGTCCGGCTGTCCAAACTCGACAAAGTTGAACGTCAGGTGCGGGCCTTGCAGAAAGAAGTGGAAGATGGCAATAATAGAGCGCGCCGCAACAATCTACGACTCGTGGGCATACCGGAGGGAGCGGAATTGGGAGACATGAAGGAGTTTTTAGGTAAAATCCTCCCTTCCCTGCTCCAAATCACCTTTACCAAAGAATTGGAGATCGATCGCGCTCATCGTGTACCCACAAACATAACGCTCAACAGGAAGACCCCGCGGCCTATCATCTTTCAACTTTTGAGATATCAACATGTGGAACAAATTCTCAGTGCCTCCCGGGCAAAGGGCCATATGGAGTTTGAGAGCCACAAGGTCTCCTTCTATCCTGACTTGGCTAAACCCACGGTCGACCGCCGAAAGCGCTTTCTGGAATTTCGGCCGAGGCTTCAACAACTACAAGCACGCTATGGCCTGATGTACCCAGCCAAGCTCCGAGTCACGCTTCACAATCAGACAAGAACATTTGAGGACCCTGATCTACTAGCGGAGTTTTTGGACTTTAAAGAAGCCGACTTGATGCGCTGACTTCCAGAATATTCCTACCAGTACTCTCATATCCGCTGTGCCTGCCATATTGGATTTACCGCGATTCAGCGAAGAGTCTGTCGAGGGCGGTTTGTTGCCTTATTTTGAAGATATCTGGGACCCGACTCCATCTACCCATAGTAGCCTTGACGAGTATCAGAGACAGTGTTACTTATGGACTCTGGTGTTTCTTTTCTTTTACTACGTCTCTATCTTCCTCTCTAGGGCCTCCTCCCGCAGACATCTGGTCGCCATGTTCATTGGGGGTTTTGCTTCTTCTCTAAGTTACTTTGGTACATACTTTTCAATTTGGGTGTATTGGCCAGCATACTTGGTGCTTATGTCATTATTGTACAGATTCTGATTATGTTGTAAGTTTTCAAGCGCTCTTACCTAAAATGTCTGTTATCGATTGTTGGCACCATGTAAGATTTTCTCATTGAACGTACAATGAATCAATAATCCGATAAAACGGAGGAAAATCCTAAGTTATTTAAGTCATGACGCTGCGGACCTGATTTTCCTCCAAGAAACACATTTCAATTCGAAGGAAACTCTCAAACTCAATATTAAACCTTACATGGTGGCCGCCTATTCCCCAGCCGTTTCTAGGGAATGTGGGGTTGCCATATTGGATAGGAACTCTCTGCATGCTATTATTATTGCGACTTGCTCAGATACAGCGGTTAGATGGTCCCGAGTTCACCTCAAGATAGGTAACTTTAAAGTTACATGTATATGCCTTTATGCTCCTAATGTAGATGACCCTGCCCTTTTGCTACTATTGCTCAGGTTGCGCAGGCCTCTGCTAATACTTCATTGATATTGGGGGGGATTTCAATTTAATTCTTGATCCCCTGATTGACAAATAGCCGCCTAGGACAAGTGGTCCCCCCAAGAGTCACATCGCGCTAATCTCTGTGAACACAGATATTGTTCTAGTCGACCTATGGAGGTTACTACACCCCAATGAGCTTGACTTTACCTTCTTCACTTCCCCTCACAAATCCCAGTTTTGCATCGATTTCTTTCTGATATCAAAACTGTTGGTTCCTCAGGTTGACGCTGCAAAGATTCACTCTCAGCATATTTTAGATCATGCTGCTATTTCTTTTCAATAACATACTACTGCACTCCAAGGGAATCCGGGGGCCTGGTTCTTTGATAGAGCCCTATTAACTCAGCCAGAGTTCCGGTTAGAAATTCGAGCAGCCATGTATGATTACTTCCAGACCCTGGTACTCCAGGGGGATCTGGACACCCCAACAGCTCTTCTCTGCAGCTCGTTGGACAACCTTTTCTGATTTATACAGGGAATTTGCGTTAGCAGCGAAACATTACTTTCAATTGATGCAGCTTCCATGCTGCCTCAAAAGTGCTCCAATCATGCCGCCCTCTGTCCCTACTAAGGACGGGCTATTAGAACTAATTCACTCTATTAGTAGAACACATGGGGTAGCCTCTAACTTTTATAACTATTATGTCAGGGTACAGATACTGTCACTTGTAGAGTCCAACAAGCCTGGGATCGCTAACCGCAAACCACTTTAACCCCTGTGCATTAGAGCGTTTTCTGGAGTAAAATAGTGCGGGTTTCCCGGTCTGCCTCAGTTACCCAAACTCTTTTCCTTTTTGCACATAGATGTTCTTATATTCCAGGAAAATAGCCAAATGGAACACAACTGCCAGGGATCAGTGTAGGTCTTGCCATACTGATGTAGGACCCTCGCTCATGTTCTTTATGAATGTCCTTAACTACAGGTTTACTGGGGGCGGGTCTGGGGTCGTATTCCATTTACCTTACACCTTCAAGAGCCTCTTTCTTGGAAGACTGTGGGACTCCGCTCAGTGACGGAGGTCCCCTCTCTTCCTAAGAAGGGTCGCTTTCTCCTGATTTCATGCTGGGTATAGCCATATGTTTAACCACGAGGACTTGGAAGGATAGCTCTCGACTTACTGTCAATGAATAGTGGAACCTTGTCTGCTTATATAGTAAATATGAGCAGATATCTCGGAGAGCTATTTTCCATACCCAAATTTATTCTCGCTTGTCTCAATGGCAGATGCTCAAAGATCATGTACATTCTGCTCATTGCTTCGACATGTCTGTTTAATGTACACTCATCATGTTTCAGATCGCTGTTAGGTTTTGTAACACAATAATGTCAGTACACGCCCGCTTCGAGAATGATTCAGTTTCCTAGAGAAGAAGCAGGGGGGAGGGGGGTGGCAGGGGTTTACTTTGGTGTATGTATCATATTCCATGTATGTATTTGTCTTTTAGCTGTATGTCTTCCTTTCCTTTGTTGTTGTAAAACGAAAATAAAGAATTAAAAAAAAAAAAAGAAAGCCTTTGGGAATACTGCACACATGCGCGGTCCCCTTCCCGCCTAAAGGTGACATCTTGCTCAGTCAGATGACATAGCTAAAAGACAGCACAAAAAGTGTAAAAATGAACTATGTACAACTGCAACTCCCAGGGGAGAAGGGAGGGTTGTGAGGACTGATTCCTGCTGCTCCTGGAGAACACCTATTACAGGTGAGTAACTACTCTTTCTCCAAGACCAAGCAGGAAGTCAGTCCTCACATAGGGACTCCCCAGCTTCAGGTTACCGGGGACCCAGAGCTGAAAAATGAGCTCCCTCTAGCCACAGCACCAGAGAAAGGATTTCACTGAAACATACCCCCACCGGTAGCCCAAGCAGAGGGCTGGAGGGTAGGAGTTGCCTAAAGCTCGAAGAGATTCCGGAGCACTGCCTGACCGAAAGCACTGTCCCTATGGGACTCCCTCTCCAGGCAGTAATGGGCCGCAAAAGTCTGCTTGAGGACCAAGTTGCAGCCCTACAGATGTCTACCAACGGTACAGAGCAGAGATGAGCTACTGAGGCAGCCATTGCCCTGACACGGTGGGCCGTGACCTGACTCTGCAAGGGAAGGTCAGCTGCCCTGTAAGCCCAGGTGATACAGTCAGCCACCCAGATGGGCAAGGTACGCTTGGAGACAGGCAACCCCAAGTTATTAGGGTCAAAAGAGACGAAGAGCTGAGTAGCCCTTCTATGCCCCTGCGTACGTTCAATGTAGAAGGATAAGGCCCTTCTACAGTCCAGGGTATGCAGGACTGTCTCAGCCCAGCTGGCATGGGGCCTAGGGAAGAACATTGGAAGAACCACCTCCTGGTTGAGATGGAAAGAGGGGAGGAACTTAGGATGAGTCCTAAGGCTACCCTGTTCCTATAGAAGCGAGTGTATGGCCTGTCACAGACCAGGGCTTGAAGCTCACTCACTCGTCTGGCCGAGGTCAGGGCCACTAGGAACAGAGTCTTCCAAGAAAGGAAGCGGAGAGGACATGCAGCCATTGGCTCAAAAGGTGGGCGAGTCAGTTGCTGCAAGACCACATTCAGCTCCCACTCAGGGGCCGGTGGATGGAGAGGAGGCTTGAGCAAGAGCAAGCCTCTGAGAAACCTGGACACCAAGGGTTGAACCAACAAAGAGTGTCCCTCCACCAGGGAGTGGTGAGCTGCCAGAGCAGAGAGGTGGACCCGAACAGAATTGGACTTAAGGCCCTGATTGGACAAGTGCAGCAGGTACTGAAGCACTACTGGCACAGTGCAGGAGAAAGGATCTTCCTTGCGTTGCTGACACCACAAGGAGAACCTTCTCCACTTCAGGGCATAGGTTTTCCTGGTGGATTGCTTTCTAGAAGCCAAGACCACCTCTTCCACTTCCTGAGGCAGGCCCCAGGGAGCCAACACTACCCTTGCAGCCTCCAGGCCATCAAATTGAGAGATTTGAGATTGGGGTGGAGAAGGGAACCCTCATCCTGAGAGAGAAGATTGTGTTGCAAACCCAGAGGTAGTGGGGTTTCCACTGCTAGTTGAAGCAGAAGTGGGAACCAGGGCTGCCTCGGCCACCTGGGGGCTACCAGAAGCACCGAGACCTTGTCCCTTAGAATCTTGAAAAATGTTCGGGCCACCAGAGGCGTGGGAGGAAACGCATACAGGAGGCCCTGGGACCAAGAAATCAGGAAGGCATCCGCTGCTAACCTCAGGGGATGCGGTTGCCTGGAACAGAACCTGGGTAGCTGCCGGTTCAGGGGACTGGCAAAGAGATCTATGGATGGAAGTCCCCATTTCAGGAAAATTTTTTGAACCACTAATGGGTGCAGTTGCTACTCATGGGGCTGCAGAACCCTGCTCAACCTGTATGCCAGGAAGTTCTCCTGGCCAGGGAGATAAACAGCTTTGAGAAACATGTTGTGCCTGAGCGCAAAAGAGCAAAGGGCCTGTGCCTCCTGACACAGGAGCCCAGACCCAGTGCCTCCCTGTTTGTTCACATAGAACATGGCCACTTGATTGTTCGTCTGAACCAGAACAGACTGTTGAGCCAAGGTGTGAGAGAAGGTTTTGAGGGCTAAGCGAATAGCTTGGAGTTCCAGTAGGTTGATCTGCTGCGTGGCCTCCCATGGAGACCACAGGCCCTGGGTGCACCTGCCCAAACAATCTGCACCCCAGCCCTGCAAGGAGGCATCGGTCGTCAACACCACTGTGGAAACAGGCACCTGAAAAGCACCCCCTGTAGTAAGTTGGGGGGGTGGTATAGACACCAATGTAGGGAGTTCAGGAATGGTTTGGATACCCATACTTTGTCTGTGAGGCTTCCTGTGGCTTGCTTCCACTGAGTTCTGAGGCACCACTGTGCAGGTCTCATGTTGAGGCGGGCATAGGGGGTCACATGCACTGTGGATGCCATGTGGCCTAGGAGCTTCAGAGAGAGTCTGGCGGAAACCCGTGGCATGCTCAGAAACTGGTTCAAGTCTATGAGCCTTTGTGCCCTGTCTTCTGGAAAGTAAGCCTTTGCTTGCAGGGAGTCCAGCCACGCCCTTATGAACTCCAGGTTCTGGGAGAGGAGCAAAGTGGACTTTGCGAAGTTTATGACAAAGCCTAGGTGTTGAAGGAGGGAGACAGTTCGGAGGGTGGCTTGCCTGGCCTCCTGGTAAGTCTGACCCCTGATGAGCCAGTCGTCCAGGTAGGGGAAGACAAAAACACCTTGATTCCTCAAGTAGGCCGCCACCACTGCCAGGCACTTTGTAAAGACCCGTGGGGCGGAGGTTAGGCCAAAGGGCAGTACTCTGTACTGGTAATGGTTTCCTCCCACAATGAACCTGAGGTACTTTCTGTGGTCTGGATGAATGAGGATGTGAGTGTACACATCCGTTAGATCTAAGGAGAATAGCCAATCTCCCTGCTGGAGGTAGGGCAGAAGTGTTCCAAGAGTAAGCATCTTGAACTTTTCTTTCTCCAAGAACTTGTTGAGATTCCTGAGGTCGAGAATAGGCCTGAGGCCACCGGTTCTCTTTGGTACGAGGAAGTACCTGGAGTAGAAACCATGACCTTGCAGGCCGGGAGGTACAGGCTCCACCGCCTTGTCTAGAAGCAGACCTTGAAGTTCTTGAAGGAGGAGGTCTGTGTGCAGAGGAGGTCTTGGAGGCTCTCCTGGGAAGTAGGGAGGAGGCAACTGCTGGAAATGGAGCATATAGCCCTTGTGGACTATGCTCAATATCAAAGCATCTCCTGTAATGGGTGGCCAACTGTGGGCAAACAGGGCTAGACGACCTCCTGTGCAGGGATAGGGCAGCAGAGGTGGAAAGGCTATGCTGTGGGAGTCAAAAACCCCCTCCCTGCTGAGTGGGAGCAGGAGCCGGAGGCTTGGGGGTCTTCTGCCTACGGGGCCCATGACCCTGCCCCTTGGCCTGCTGACCTTGCTGGGGAGCTGGGGAGACCTGGTACTGAGGGAAACGTTTGTAGGCAGCTGCCTTCCTCGGGTAAAAAGACTTCTTTACTCGAGCCCTTCTTAAAAGAAGGGGCAGAAGTTTTTCTGGACAGCCTTCTCCTAGTCAGGTGCTCGGTTTCGAGCTCAGCAGCCTTCTCGGCCATGGGCTTGCCAAAAAGGTTTTCACCTCGGCAAGGGACATCAACCAACTTGTCCTGCACCCAGGGCTCGAGGTCCGATGACTGCAGCCATGCCTAGTGTCGGGCCCCGATGCTGGCTGCCGCTACACAGGTCGAAGCCTCAAAGCTATCGTAGGCCGCTTGAGACATGAACTTTGAGCATTCCCGGATTCCCGAGGACAAGGTCTTGAACCTCTGCAAAGGTTCCCCGGAGATGCCAGCAGAGAACCCGGCAAGTTCCTTCTCCAGGTCTCGTGAATACATGCCCATGTACAGCTGGTAGGACTGGACATGGCAAGCAAGCATCGAGCCCTGGAAGCACTTTCTGCCGAGCGCATCCAGGTTCCGGGCCTCCCTGCTGGGAGGCACCGCAGAGTGCATCTTCTGGCTCTTCAGACGATGCATGGCCGATTCCACCACCATGGAATGGTGCGGCAGCTGCGCCTTCTGGAATCCAGGGCTCTTACGGAGTCGATAGATGGAATTGACCCGCTTGCTCAAAACCGGCACTGAGGCCGGTGCCTCCCACATCTGGAAGAGGAGCCATTCCAGCATCGGAGGAACCGGCACAGTAAAGGCCTCCTTCGGAGGAGAATCATACTGGAGGGCCTCGAGCTCTTGGGCTCGAGGCTCCTCCTCGGAGTTCGCGGGAATCACCAAAGCCTTGGCCATATCACAGACGAACTCCGAGAACCAGGTGTCCTCCGGGGGGGACCTACTCCGGGGCTCGGACTGCGGTGAGTCCGAAGGGACGCACCGAGTCCGAAAGGTGTTGGGGGACTCCCCGTCCTCCGTCTCCCACGCGGACTCATCCGAAGAGGAGTCGGGAGGCTCCGACAGCGCGGGCCTCGGTGGCACCCGCCCCGACACCGAAGGCACCGGTGTTGACACCCTCGGTCCCGAGCGGGAGGTCGAGGGTGACTGTGACCGAGGACGACTTCAAGCCTTCATGGTCTCAAGTATCGGCTCAGTCTCTGGGGTCAACTTAGATGTCGATGTCCCGGTGGTCGGGGCAGATACACCAGCGAGGCTGGCCATCAGCACCCGCTGCTGATCCATGAAGGCAGACAATCTGCACTCCAAGGCTGTCAGCCTGAGTCCAAGCTCAGGAGACTCAGCAGCTACCAACTCGGGCCCCGGCAGGACTTACGTGCCCGGTGGACTCTGGCTCCACGCGAGGTACCTTGGACGGCTTCTCCTGCTCCAAGAGCCCCTAAACACAGAAGGTCGGAGGGCAGGAGTTGCCTACACCCCAAGAATATTACGGAGTACTGCCTGGCCAAAGGCACTGTCCCTGTGGGACTCGCTCTCCAAGCAGTAGTGAGCTGTGAACATATGAACTGAAGACCATGTGGCAGCCTTGCAGATTTCCATCACTGGCACTGAGCGGAGGTTTGCCACCGACATGTCCATTGCCCTCACATGATGCGCTGTGATCCGGTGCTCGAGGGAGAGGCCAGCTCTCTCATAGGTGAGGGCAAATCAGTACCCCACCCAAGTGGACAGAGTCACGGACAGCCTCAGTCTACTAGTGTCATAAGACATGAAAAGCTGAGGAGCCTTCTGATGGGCCAGAGTCTGCTACAAATAGAAGAACAGGGCCCGCTTGCAATCTAGTGTATGAAGTATTAGCTCCTTCCTGCAGAAAGAAGTTGGGGAGGATCACCTCCTGGTTGAGGCGGAAAGGAGATACCACCTTTGGGAGGAATTTGGGGTGTGTGCAGAGCACTAACCTGTTCTTGTAGAACCTTGTGTATGGTGGATCCGGCCCCAGTGCCTGGAGTTCACTCACCCTTCGAGCGGACGTGAGGGCCACCAAGAAGGCTACTTTCCAAGACAGGTATCTCAGGTGGCAAGTGGCTAGAGGCTCAAATGGCGGTTTATTGAGCTGGGAGAGCACCACACTGAAGTCCCATTCTGCCACTGGGAGGAGGAGGGGGCTTGGACAATAGGAGGCCCCACAGGAACCTAGAGACCAGAGGCTGGCTAGAGAGGGGCTTTCCCTCGATAGGGTAGTGGTGCGCGGCTATGGTGCTCAGATGCACCCTCACCGAGTTGGATTTTAGCCCGGTGTGCAACAGGTGCAGAAAGTACTGGAGAACCAGTTGCACATGACAGAAGAAGGGATTCTCCTCCTCCTCCACGCATCAAACAGAGAACCTTCTCCACTTAAAGGCATAAGCCCACCTGGTGGAAGGTTTTGGAGAGGCCAGTAGGACCTCCTCGACATCCCCTGGAAGGTTGAAGGGGGCCAATGCTATCCTTTCAGCAGCCATGCTGTTAGCATTAGCAACCCAAGGTTGGGGTGTAGAAGGGAGCCCTCCTCCTGGGACAGGAGGTCCACAACCCAGCCCAGTGGTACTGGGAATGCCACCAACAGGGATAGCAGCAGAGGGAACCAGGGTTGCCTTGGCCACCTGTGTGCGATCAGTAAGACTGACGCCCCCTCGCTCTGGAGCTTGAAGGTGATCTTGGCGACCAGGGAGGGGGGTGGTAGGAATACGTATAGTAGGCTCTCTGACCACGAGATTAAGAAGACATCTGCCGCCACTCTCCCCAGGTGCGGCTGGCACAAGAAGAAGTGCAGTGGTTGCACATTGTCTAGGGAGGCAAAAAGGTCTATCGCAGGCCTGCCCCAGTGGTGGAAGAGTTGCTTCGTTACCCTGGAATTCTGGGGGTCAAGCGCTGCTCGTGTGGGCGAAGGACTCTGCTCAGTCTGTCTGCTAGGCAGTTGTCCTGGCCTGGTAGGTATACTGCTTGCAGGAGCATGCTGTTGCACACTGCGAAGGAGAGAAGGGTCACTGCCTCCTGGCAGAGGGGGTACGAGCCCATGCCCCCCTGCCTGTTGATATAAAACATGGCCACCTGGTTGTCTGTCTGGATCAGCACAGGTTGGTGCTGCAGACAGTGGCGGAATGCTCACAGGGCCAGGAAGATTGCCCTGAGATCGAGGAGATTGATCTGTAAGAGAGACTCCTCCTGGGACCAGCTGCCTTGTGTGCGGTAGTCCTCGCAATGTGCCCCCCAACCCAGGGAGGAGGCATCTGTTGTCAGGGTCCTCTGTGGTGCAAGTGCCTGGAATGGCATTCCTGCCTGGAGGTGGCGCAGGTTTTGCTACCAGGTGAGGGATTCCGCCAATTGGCGGGTGACTCTGACCCTGTACCGTAGTCTGCCTGTGGCTTGAGTCCACTGTGAGCGGAGGCAACATTAGGCTGTCCGCATGTGCAGGTGGGCTAGTGGTGCGACATGGACCATTGAGGCTATGTGGCCCAACAGGCGGAGAAGGAGACAAGCCGGTACTGACCGGCAGCGTTGCACCTCTCCTGCCAGTTGTATGAGGCGGTCTTCCCTTTCCCTTGGGAGGACAGCCTTGATCTGTAGTATGTCTAACTGCGTCCCTATGAACTCCAGACTTTGGATTGGAGCAAGATGGACTTGGGGTAGTGGATGATGAACCCCAGGTGCTGCAGCAGGAGGGTTGTACGCTCTGCGGCCTGCCTGACCTCTGAGGCCATATCACATCTCATTAGCCAGTTGTCCAGGCAGGGGAAAACAAAGGACCCTTGTAGGCGACAAGTGGGCAGCTACCACTGCCAAGCACTTGGTAAAAACTCTTGGTGAGGAGACCAGGCCGAAGGGCAGCACCCTGTACTGGTAGTGTCCTCCTACCACAAACCATAGGTACTGCCTGTGGGAGGGGTGGATCAGGATGTGATTATACGCATCCTTTAGGTCCAAGAAGCACAGCCAATCTCCCTGGTGGAGGTAGGGCAGCAGTGTTTGAAGGGAGAGCATCTTGAACTTCTCCCTCACCAGAAACTTGCTCAAGTTTCGCAGGTCTAGTATAGGCCTGAGGCCCCCTGTTCTATTGGGGACAAGGAAGTACCTTGAGTAGAAGCCCTTCCTCCACTGATGCTTGGGTATGGGCTCCACAAGCATTGTCCCTGAGCAGACCTGTGAGTTCTGAAAGCAGAAGAGTCTGGTGGAGGAGAGATCGCACTGGCTCTCCTGGAAAGAACCTGGATGATGTGTGTTGTAAGTGGAGGAGGTATCCCTCCTTTACACCTGCAGTACCTACTGGTCTGAGGTGACCTTGGCCGACTTGTGGTCAAAGAGTGCCAAGGAGGCCCTCTGTAGGCTAGTAAGGGTCTCCTGGGGAAGGGGAGGCCCTGCCCTGGGAGTCCAAAGTTCTCCCATGGTTGGGCTGGAGCCAGGGCCTGGGGCTTCTGAGTCTTGGGCTTCTGAGCTCCTTGGCCCTGCTTCTTAGGGTGAGAGCCCTATTGCTGGCCCGAGGAGGACTGGTATCGGTCACTCTGTTGGAAATACTCCTTTTTCCCAGGGATTAGGGGCCTTTACCCCTAGGGTTTCTTGCATGGAAAAGAAGAGGTCTTCTTTGAGAGCCTCTGGCGAGTCACCACTTCGGCTTCTATCTCGGCCGCCTTGTCTACCATGGGTTTGCCAAACAAGTTCTCACCAGTGAAAGGGATGTTGAGCAGCTTGTCCTGGACCCACTGCTCGAGATCAGAGGACTGTAGCCAAGCTTGGCATTGAGCCCCGATGCCGGCCACTGCTACTCAAGCCACTGACTCTAATCCATCGTAGGCCATCTGGGAGAAGAACTTTGAGCAGTCTGATTCCGGAGGTCAGAGCTTGGAACCATTGGGAGAGGTTCCATGGCCAGCCCCGCTGAAAACCCAGACAACTCTTGGGTTAGGGCCTTCAAATACATGCCTATGTATAATTCATAGGTTTGGATTCAACATCCCAGCATCGAGCCCTGGTAGCACTTGTGCCCAAGGGCGTCGAGGGCTCTAGCATTTCTGCCAGGGGGGACAGAAAAGAAAGTCTTTTGGCTTTTGAGTTTTTGCATGGTTGACACGATATCCATGGCGATATGGGGGAGCTGGGGCTTCTGAAACCCCAGTCCCTTCCTGACACAGTATATAGTGTTGAGGCATTGGCTGACCACCGGTACCAATGCCGGGGTCTCCAACATCCGCAACAGTAGCCTCTCGAGGATTGGCTGCACTGGCACAGTGAGTTTCCTTGAGTGGAGTTTAACTGGAGAATCTCCAGTTCTTTGGTGCGCAGGTCCTCCTCCACCTTGGTCTGCACTGAGTGGGCTCTGGCCATATCCCTGACGAAGTCGTGGAAGGCCACATCCTCGGGAGGAGAATGGCACTGGGGAGGACCATCTGGTTTCCAGGGAGGCCTCGTCATTGGTCTCCCATTCAGAGTGGGGACAACTAGTCCGAGGCTCTACAACTCCTTGGCTCGAGGCCCACTCCTCTCCCAAGGACCTGAGAGGTCAGAGTCTCTGAAACTTGCCGGGGAGGATCAGATTCCTGAGGAACGGGACCGGAACAGAGGGCTTACCTGAGGCCGGTGGTGCTCAGAGCTCGGCTCGACAACTGGGGACGTCCCTGCAGTCAGGGGCCTGGTGATCGGGGAAGATGATGTGGACAAACCTGCCATTATTGCCTGCTGTATGGCCAGGATAGCAGTGATGTTTTTCTCCATGGCTGCCATTCTGGATTCCAAGCCAGAAGGCTCCACAGCTTTTGGTGCAGGCACAGAGGATCTTGGGCCCAGTGCCAGCACTCTTGTAAGTGCATCCTCGACGAGGACTATGGCCTCAAGTATCCCTCACACCGTCTCTGCCACCCGTGGCATCCTTTCTAAGGATCTTGGAGGGACATTTCTCAGTCACCCAAGTCCCTTTGGGCAGTCTTACCAGGTTTCTCTGTTAGAAATTTGACGGGCTTAGGGGATTTTTTTCTTTTTTTACGCTTGGGGTCCGAGGTCTTTTCGGAGGAACCGCAGCTGCGGAACAAATCTCAAAAACACCCTAAAACCAAAGCAAAGAACACTATTGGATCTCAAATACAACTCACACGAACCACACACCAAGAACATCACACATGTAACATTATCCTTATTAATGCTAGGTCAATAAGTAATAAAACGCATATTATCCACAACATTCTAACTGACGAACAACCAGATATCCTATGCATAACAGAAACATGGCTCACTGACTCAGACTCTGCAACAATGAATCAAATACAGAAGCCCGGATACCAACTATACAACTGCCCACGCATCAACAGAAGAGGAGGCGGAGTCCTTATAGCAGCCAAAACCAGCCTTCAACTCACAACCACATCTACGGTCACAAATCCCGATCTTGACCTACTTAAAGTCGAGAGCATGGCATTATCCATCTGCCTAATCTATCGACCTCCCTCACCACAGCACGAAACACTAGCCACAGCACTAGAAACCATCACATCCACACAAAGCAAAAAATTCCAGATCATCCTCGGAGATTTGAACCTAGCATCAATTCCTCCGTCCCACACGGACTCCTTCTATGAAGCCATCGACCAATTGGGTTTCCAACAAATAATAAGCAACCCCACACACGATAGAGGAAACATCCTAGATATGATTTTCATACCCAGAAATCCACAACAAAGCAATGAACCACCTGTAATAAACATAACTCAAGTACCATGGTCAGACCACCACCAAATCAACTGTAAACTTAAACTACAGTGCCAACCCAAAAACTCAAAGGAGATGAGAATGACCAACCCCATTAGGAAATTCAGCAAACTCAACGAGGAACACCTCATAAGCACCATTGCATCCCACATAAACCTAGATTCCACAGACCTAGACGAACTAACTAACAGATGGAACACACACATCCAAAATACATCTAACCCAACTTTGAAACACACATCAAACCCACATAAGATCAACTCGGAACCCTGGTACACAGGAACTCTAATAAAATCAAAAAGGGAGCTCCGTAAAATAGAGAGAAAATGGAGACAAACCAAATCCTCCGATCTCAAAACTAAATACATGGCCCATCTCGCAAAATACAAAGACGACGTGAACAATGCAAAAAAATTACATCACACCAACATCCTAAACAAGGCAATCAATCGCCCACGAGAGTTATTTGAACTAGTCAAATCACTAACCAAAACCGACCAAAATGCCAACCTCAACAAATCCATCAAGGTCCAAACACTGGCAAACCACTACGCGACCAAACTGACGGCCCCTGGTCCTCCACCCCCCCCCACCAACACCACAAATCAGAAGTGAGAACAACACAACGCAAAACCAGTTATGGGAGCACTTCCACAAAATAGGAACCCAGCAAATCACAGCCATTGTCACAAGCCTGAAAAGCACCACCTCCCCACTAGATCCCTGTCCTGCATCCTGGATCAAGGCAGTGAAACAAGACATAGCACCTCACATAGCACACATAGTTAACCTATCCCTACAACAAGGAATCATGCCCTCAGAACTAAAGAAATCAGTCATTAGACCAATCCTAAAAAACACTACACTCAACGGAGAAGACCCAGCCTCCTACCGTCCCATATCAAGTATCTCATTCCTGGCAAAGATCATAGAAAAAACGGTCCTTCTACAACTCCAAGACCATCTGACTGACAGTGCTCCTCTTGATGACCAGCAATATGGCTTCAGGCAACATCATGGAGTTGAAACCCTGTTACTAGTTCTACTTAACAACCTCCTAAAGGGCCTTGAAAACAAAAAGAAAATGTACATTCTTGTATTCATTGACATCTCAGCTGCCTTTGATACAGTTAATCATGGGACCCTCATAAATAGGATAAAATCAATAGGAATAACAGGAACCCCACTAAAATGGTTCTCATCCTACATCTCAAATCGAACACAACAGGTTCAATTCAACGGAGAAAAAGCAGAATCTTTCTCACAAACACAGGGAATCCCCCAAGGCTCTGCTCTCTCAGCACTTCTGTTTAACATATATATGCAGCCACTATGCAAAATTTTCTCACGGCACGAAATTAATTACCACATCTATGCCGATGATATCATGCTATACACACAACTAGACACTAAAAACCCAGACTACAACCCACTGGAGACATGTATCGGAGAGATGCAAGACTGGTTACAACAAAGTAGCATGTCAATTAATCACAAAAAAACCAAAGTAATGTATATCTCCAAAGAACCGAATTTTGACCCTCCCACATCAATAACACTATGTAACAACACTTACCAAACAAAAAAAGAAATAAAGTATCTAGGAGTCACATTTGACTGTGACCTAAAGATGGAAAAACACCTCCGAAAGACCAACAGAGCAGTTTTCCACAAGCTTAGAGTGCTCCAACCCATTCGGAATATTATTGATCCCCAAGACTTCAGAACAGTGGCCCAAGCACTCATCATGCCACATTTTGACTACTGCAACGCCATCCTACAAGGTTTACCTAAAAAAAACCTAAACATATTACAAATGGCACAAAATGTAGCTGCCAGGGTCATAATGAAGAAAAATCTAAGTGACCACATCACACCAGTGCTAATTCAATTACACTGGCTACCCATAACAGCTCGCACAAAATACAAAATACTAACAACCACCTTCAAACTCATCCACAACTTAGCACCTTCCTTCCTCAACAACCTAGTAAGATTGCAACCTCCTACCCGAAACAGAAGAACCCACAATTCCAACATCCTTCACATTCCAACAGATATAAGATCTGCCAAAACTAACACCAGCCACAGGGCTTTCTCATATGTGGCGCCAACACTGTGGAACCAACTCCCACCAGAACTACGAGCTAGCAATGACCTTCTAGACTTCAGAAAGAAACTCAAAACGCACATTTTCCAATCACATTTCAACCTGAACTAAACCCACAGATGGAGCAGCCCCTGACCACTGTGTCCAAGAAGATTATCCTGTATATATGTATTTATGTATATCTGTAAATGAACTCCCCCATAGCTAAGAAGTGTTAACTCTGTATGATGTGCTTTTCTGACAATCTGTATGTAAGCAAAATTTGTACCTGCCTTGATTCGACAGTCCAAGAAGATTATCCTGTATATATGTATTTATGTATATATGTAAATGAACTCCCCCATAGCTAAGAAGTGTTAACTCTGTATGATGTGCTTTTCTGACAATCTGTATGTAAACAAAATTTGTACCTGCCTTGATTCGGCAGTTTCACAATAGTAATCCTACCCGCTTCTGATCGCTGGAAGGAGCGGGCTACAAATGCTTGCTAAATAAAAATAAAATAAATAAATAAACTCTGAGGATGCTTGGCCTTCTTGGGAAGTGCTGGGCTTGGAACTCTGCGTCGGGGAGGCTGCTGCCGAATCAGACCTGGGGAACAGTTTTCTCTTGCAACTCAGACCTCTTTTTATTGGTTTTCAGCATCATGGTCTGGTACAGGTCGCAGGAGGTGCTATCATGGTCTGGGGTCCCAGGCAGCGCAGGCAGCAGTCATGGGTGTCTGTGACAGACATGGTTTGACTGCAGCAATCACATTTTTTTTAATCCACCAGGGGACATGGTGGGGAAACACCCGGCTGGGATAAACGACTCCTGGGCAAAAAAGGGCACGAATGCCAGTCGAGGCAAGCCTCAATCAAAAAAAGGGGAAAAAGAGTCGAGAACAATGCTAGGTCCGGTGCCGCTCAAGGCAGGAAGAGGAACCGATACGCAAACCGAGAACAGATCATTTTTAAAGGATATAGCAAGGATTTTTTCCAGGGAAATTGCACAGACATCCATTGGGCTTCGTGGAAAAAAGAAGACTGAGCAAGATGGCACCCTTGGGCGGGAAGGGGACCATGCATGTGTGGTAGTATATCCCAAAGACTTTCTTTGAAAGCTGGGGAACTGCTCCGCATGGGCTCCGTCAGTGCAGACGTCACCCATATGTGAGGGCTGACTCCCTGCTTTTTATCCCTCCCTCTATTCCCACACTCCCTCTTGCCCTCCTGCCCCATCCCTACCCTCCCCTCTTCCCCAGCATAAGTCAGACTCAAATCAAGGGTGGAAGATAGCGCAAACATAAGAGGATAACAAGACAAACCACCCCCCATTGAAAGGGTGTAAGAGAAGAATTACCAATAGAGTAGTCTCTTAGTGAGAGATGAGAACCTGAAATTGAGATAGAACCACTGGGTAGCACAGATGCCCTACCGATGGAAGAATTCAGTCATGCTAGAGGAAGCAGCTACCCCCACCCTGTTCCCTAGACCTCTCCTTAGTAACTTCTTCCGGAGCTACTTCCCCACCTCCCCCCTTTACCCCATCTCCTGAAACACATATCAAAGAGATATGGAGGGCACTGCATTGGTACAATGGGATAATGCAGAGGGTAACGGGGGCAGTTCAAGGTTATCTGGTTAGCACTCTAGAAGTGCACCCTAAGCACACTAAGGGAGGGCAAGCAGCAGCAGGTCGAAGGCAACGATACCAGAAGTCGGGTCTGTAGGGAACTCCATTGCTACCAAAATTGTTAACAAAGGGGTAAGTGTAAGCGGGTTACCGTCCCAATGGGAAGGGATTTAAGCTGCCAATTGAAGGAATCCAGACCACAGTTTCATCAAGGTCCACCATAGATCTCTCCATATGATAAACATCCCAGACCTTAACCAACATGTGTGGGCAGGAAGGCCCTTTTCCGCAAAGAGCAGGCAGTTAGAGAGGTGGCATGGATCCTCAGGCAGGAGATCGGGGGAAAGATACCCCAACAAAAAGGATTCGAGAGGGGGAATGCCATTCCAAGGACCTGACTAATGCTATTATGCACTTGAGACCAGAAAAGCTGCAGCCTAGGGCAGGACCACCACATGTGTTTGAACCTGCCCTGTTTCCCAAAATTCCTCCAGCAGAGGGGATCATCCCATCTGCCCCAACAGAAGAGATTAGCTGGAGTTACAGACATCCGCATTAGGATGCAGAGCCGAGTATTCCCCAAGGACAGGGATACTGAAAAGAACTGAGAATAGAGGTACACTTCCTCCCAGAATTCTTCTGGCCTATCCCCTAATGCCATATTCCAACCCACCCTGTAGTCGAAATCGCGAGTTTGAGTGGGGGAGTCAGTAGCGAGAGCCTGGGCAGATACGATGCTTCGGTAGTTTGGGAGAGGGCCCCAAAACAATTATGCAATTGAAAATATTGGAAAAAAGTAATCCATGCTCCCTACAACACCTCCAACTCATCTTTTGAGACAAAAGAGGGGCAAGTGAAGGTCCTGCCAAAGTTCAAGATAATCCCTCCAAAGTCTCTCACAAGGGCAAAAGTGTAGATCGGGGTGTAGGGAGATACACAGCACACTCCAGGCCCACCACATAGGCCCGAGGAAGGGATGAGAGAGTATCCGATGAACTTCCATCTTCTCTCGCAAAAATAGAACCACTTTGAGAGGAATAGGGGTCATCCACATCCCTTCTAAACTTACCCAGTCGGAGCCCATGCTGGTCATCCAAAAGTACAAATATATCACCAGTCTCGTTTAAGATATTATAAATTCACTTCAAATTGGTGCTAAGGCAAATGACAATGCACTTATGTATTCAAACACACAGGTCTCAGATCAAAGGGAAAAAGGTGGCCAACAATGACCAACAATACTCCCAGAATAACATCAACGACCTGATTTATATAATGTTGTGCATAAATCACTTTTCCTTTGCCCACATGAAGATAATATTAAACTACTTTTCTCAATCCAATGATAAAATCAAACAGTTGTAGGTAAATCAGAATGGCTTAAGTTGTTGTACAATACAAGCCCGCTGCTCTCACAAAAATAGCTTCACTGATTGTGATAACGCCAACTTGACAAATAGCTTCTTTGCTTATTATAGCGCCAACTTGCTTATGACCCAACGCCGTTCATAGACACTGTCATCGCGTTTCTCCTTGCGGTTCTTCAGGGGTACCGATTCTCTAGCCAAACTCCCACATTAACAGCTCTGTTCTGAAACATACTATAAAAAGACAAACGTGTCACCTTTCCCAACCAAGACTACTACTCCCATGTTAACAAACCTACTTAAATAATACCATCTCACTTACAGAATGCTGCCCGCGTTCAAAATCTCATACATCCTCTGCTGTTTTACCATCAAGCTTAACCGGTGAAAAATGCCGCGCATGCGGAGTAACTCCCATGCCTTCCTTTTAAACGCAATCATCCACTCATAAGGGTTCCTCTCAAAACTATTATTTCTTTTTTAGTTAATTTTATCATTCTCTACTCCCACTCGGCTAAAACTTTAGCCTATCTAAATCTTGAACTAACTAATGTAACACTCTATACATTCCTCCAATCACATCTAAGATCTACTCACTTAAAACTCTAGTTCTGCTCTAACAGGGATAACCTATGTACTTTTATTTCTCCTCACCGGCCCATATCTGTGTTACTAAACATTAAGATCACAACCTTTCACTCTTAAGGGTTCCTCTCAAAAAACAATCTCACATTTCAACTTGACTTGTATTCTCCCGTTGAAACCAGTAGTGAAACCACTTTTCTCCTACGAGTATAACAGAAAAATCAATCTGATACCTGGGTATAACTGGCAACTAAAGATCGATAACCAAATCATGACATGCATGCATGCCACTCAATACGTTCATTTAATCCCGCGGGAGTCACCGAGCCAAGCTCAAAGATCCATCGCTGCTCTTGTATGGAAAGCCATTGTTCACGCGTTTTCCCACACCGGCCCGACCGAACGTGCTCAATACAAAAACATCTCATATCTGTGAATAAATGTCCTGCTTCCAAAAAATGGTTTACCATAGGGGCTTCCATCACTTTATTTTTTAACCGGCTTTTATGTTCAAGCATACGGGTTTTAAATTTCCTGACTGTTTTGCCCACATAAACCAACTGGCAGGGACATAACACTATATAAACTACATACGTGGATTCACAGTCCAAATGGTAATGCACCTTATAGGTTCTACCACGATAATGAAATGTATGTAATTCCAATGTTATTTCACAAATGGTACAATGGCCACACTTGTAGTGGCCTTTAATCTCCTCTGATTCATCATGTTCTATCGCTTTCCTACGCAAGCATGATGGACTGAGAAATTCTTTTAAATTTCGTCCATGCTGCAATACGCAACGAATCTTTACATCCGCAAAGGCTGGGACTACACGTAGCACCGATTCATGTTTTCTTAGTATTTTTTGAATTGAAGGGCTCAATGGAGAGTATGGAGTATCAAATTAATGTGTTGATCTATTTGTTCCTGAGTCGTTTTTGGAACCGAGTGTAACAATAAGTCGCGATCGTTAAATAAAGCCCTCTGGTATGCACGTTTAACTATCAATGGTGGATAACCCCTTTCTTGAAAATTCAAAAACAATTGTTTGGACTGAATTTTATAATCTGAGCGTTTCGAACAGTTTTGCCGATATCTCAAAAATTGAGAAAAAGGCAACCCAGTTTTTAAACGAGGGGGATGTACGCTCTGAAAATGCAGAAATGTGTTTCTATCCACCGGTTTACGAAAAACCGTAGTAGCCCAACCTTCAATACACTTATGAACCTGAACATCAAGATAAGTGATCGTATCCATACTACACTCATACGTAAATTGAATATGTGGTTCACAATTATTTAACCAAAGATGGAATTCAACCAGCTCACTGTGTGTACCCTGCCATATCATGAAAATGTCGTCGATAAAACGCTTCCATAATTTAATATGGGTTTTATAAGGAGAGGATTCCAACCATCTCTCCTCAAATCTAGCCATGTAGAGGGTGGCTATGGAAGGAGCACAAGTAGCTCCCATAGCCACCCCCGACAATTGGTGATAAATGGTGTCCTCAAACCAGAAAAAATTATGAAAAATAGCTAGCCTTACCAGTCGAAGCACAAAGGTCAACTGGTCCTCACTAAGGTCACCTCTCATCTGTAAATAAAACTGCACAGTTTCAAAAGCCAAAGTTTGAGGGATACTAGTGTATAGGGAACAGACATCAAATGTTACTAACCAGATATCTATCTGATCCACCCAATGATTATTCAACTGAAGCTGTCCGAGGAAAGCTGTAGTATCTTTAAGGTAAGAGGGTACTTGTGATAGTAAAGGCCGTAAATATGAATCTACATAGGTCGATAATGGCTCCAAAATGGAACCCTTAGTCGAAACTATGGGGCGTCCCGGAGGCCGCGCCATGTTTTTATGAATTTTCGGCACCGTGTAAAAGGTAGCCCCCTGTGTACTAGGCTTGTTCAAATAATTCCATTCCCTTTTAGAGATCAATCGTTCTACCAATTCCCAATCAGTGATCTCACGAATGGTGGCCTTCAAACCTCTTGACGGATCTATGGGCAATACTTCATACGTGAGGGGATCATTCAATTGTTGTAAAGCTTCTGACAAATAGTAGGATCTATCTAAAACCACAATAGCCCCCCCTTTGTCCGCCCGCCTAATTACTATATCATCCCGATTTTTGAGCTCATGCAAAACTTCTTGTTCTTTTTTAGAGAGAATAGTATGGTAATGCCAAACTTCTTTTTCTACTTTAGATAAATCTTTTAAAACTAACTCTCTAAAAATCGTAACTGCTGGGTGAAGAGGTCCAGGAGGAATCCAATTTGATCTCAATGGAAGAGGGGCTCGCTGGGAACAAACTATCCCTCCCTGTGAGTCAACTACATTTGATCGTTGGGTAACTAAAACAGGCAATGCAGTGGTCAAATGATGAGAAACTAAAACAGGTTCTGCTACTGCCCTATCCTCCCTTGGTGTGGAGAAAAACATTTTTAACTGTAATTTTCTAATTAAATTTTCAAGATCTATGCGAAACATAAAAGGGTCATGAAACATTTCAGGGACAAACGACAAACCCTTCTCTAAAAGGGCCAACTGATCTGAAGTTAAATTACAACCCGATATATTAATCACTAAAGAAGATTTTTCCACTGCTGGAGAACTTAATAATTCCGTCGCCGCAGCGTACGCTCTGACTTGGGTCCTACTACAGCCACTTTCTTCTTTCTTGTTGTTTCGCGATCGCTGTCTTCCTCTAAAAAATCGCTTTCTCCTGTGGTTCGACTGAAATCACTATCATCCACATTTCTCTCAAAATTTACTCTCCGAGCAGATCGTTTCGTTTTCCGATTTATGTCCATCCAAGGATAAACGTATCCTACTGTGTAGTCCTCATTGTCACGTCGCAATTTGCGGGCTTTTTGTTTGTGTACTTCTTGCCGTAAAGTTGCTAACTGCTAATTGCGTTTAAAAGGAAGGCATGGGAGTTACTCCGCATGCGCGGCGTTTTTCACCGGTTAAGCTTGATGGTAAAACAGCAGAGGATGTATGAGATTTTGAACGCGGGCAGCATTCTGTAAGTGAGATGGTATTATTTAAGTAGGTTTGTTAACATGGGAGTAGTAGTCTTGGTTGGGAAAGGTGACACGTTTGTCTTTTTATAGTATGTTTCAGAACAGAGCTGTTAATGTGGGAGTTTGGCTAGAGAATCGGTACCCCTGAAGAACCGCAAGGAGAAACGCGATGACAGTGTCTATGAATGGCGTTGGGTCATAAGCAAGTTGGCGCTATAATAAGCAAAGAAGCTATTTGTCAAGTTGGCGTTATCACAATCAGTGAAGCTATTTTTGTGAGAGCAGCGGGCTTGTATTGTACAACAACTTAAGCCATTCTGATTTACCTACAACTGTTTGATTTTATCATTGGATTGAGAAAAGTAGTTTAATATTATCTTCATGTGGGCAAAGGAAAAGTGATTTATGCACAACATTATATAAATCAGGTCGTTGATGTTATTCTGGGAGTATTGTTGGTCATTGTTGGCCACCTTTTTCCCTTTGATCTGAGACCTGTGTGTTTGAATACATAAGTGCATTGTCATTTGCCTTAGCACCAATTTGAAGTGAATTTATAATATCTTAAACGAGACTGGTGATATATTTGGAGTGTATACACATTTTTTGAAGCATTGTAGCACACTCTAGAAAAAATACCCTTGTTATTTAGGGTCATCCAAAAGTAGGCAGCCCATAGGCATAAGCACCAGTAATACAATTAGGTGTCAGGGTAGCTGAGGCCTCCATTGCTTTTAAGCAATATGAGGATGGGCCAACTGATCCGGGGGTTTTTGCTCTGCTATATAAAACCTGAAAGAGTCCGTCAGAACGCCTTAAAGAAGCTGGGGGGGGGGACCTGATAGGGAGCTGCGTGAATAGAAATAGGAGCTTTGGGAGGATGAGCATCGTAATTGTGTTAATGTGGCCAAGCCAGGTTACTGAAAAGCTGAGTCCATCTAAGAGCGTGCGATAGTTGAGTGAGAAGACTTGAGGGATGTGTATACCCAAGTATCTAAAGTGGTCAACCCTGAGAAAGTTAACCGGCAAACTCAGGAGGAGGTGACCTAGCTTTGGTCGAGCAAAGGAAAAAGGAGAGTTTCTGAATATTTATGGTAAAGTCAGAAACCCTGGAGAAACAATCGATCATCAACAATTGTCAGAAGTGTAGATGCAAGCTCACGAAGGTATATGTTTATGTTTATTCATATAAGGGTATTATCTGTGTACAAGGATATAGCCTGTGATTGCCCTTCTATATTTATTCTGGTGTCGATTGCCTTTATTCAAATATTACAGGCTAGCAGTTCTATGGTGAGCAGGAAAAAGTAAGAGTGATGAAGGACATCTCTGTTGGATACCATGCTCAAGCCAGAAAGAGTTAGAGCAAAACTATTAACTGAAACTATAGCCATGGGGCTGGCATCCATGGCCTCTATCTAGCCGCACAGATTGGGCTCGAATCTGAGATGTCTGAGGACTTTCAACAAGTAAGGCCACTCAACCTTGTCAAAGGCCTTTTCAGCATCAAGCAAGAGGATCACATAATGTTCTGACCTCCCTCGAATGCCCTGTAAGATATTTATTAACCACCGGACATTCTCAAATCCATGTCGGTGTTTTATAAACCCTTTTTCGTCTGGGTGGATAAGATCTTGAATTCTCAGTTCTAAACATGAGATAGGGTCTGTAGCTGCTGCATGCTAACGGATCCTTACCTTCTTTTGGAATTACTGTGATGGTGGCTTGGTAGAATGATGTTGGAAGCGCCTCCTTGGCAAGGACATCATTGAAAACTTGAGCCAAAGTGGTGGCAAACAGCTTGGGTAAGGTCTTATATAATTTGGACAGTAACATGTTGGGTCCTAGAGCCTCGGCCACTTTTAGACGGTGACTCGCTAAACATACTTTCTCTAGCAAGAAAGGATGCTCCAATGTTTCTCAGGCCTCGAGGGAGAGGCAAGGGAGATTGGTGTTCCCCAGCAACTCACAGATCTCTGCCCCGTCCACCCCTACTTGGGAGGAATATAGGTCTTTCTAAAAGATAGCAAACATTTTGGCTATCTCTGAGGATTGATACATTTTTGTTGCATGAACCGAAGAGAGGGCATGTACCTTACATTTAGTCCACTGCCGTTTTAACTGCCAGAGAAGCAACTGATTCACCTTGTTTCTGTGAATGTAAAAGTGATGCTTGGTTCACAGCATCATCGAGACAATAGCCTCAGTTTCCAAGGCAGATAGCCTCCCTTTGCGCTCACCAAATATTTCCATACTTTGGGACCACCACCCCCTGCAGTGGAGCTGTTCCAGCTTTTCTACAGATCATCTGAGATCCTCCTGTTTAGCGAGCGCTCTCTTTTTAAATTCATTAGATAAAGACATTAACTGCCCCCGAAGAACTGTTTTGCCGGCTTCCCACAAAGTGAAGGCAGATATCTCATCAATATCATTGAAAGAGAGATACTCTTGCCACCCCTTTTGCATGGCCAGTAAAAAAAAATTATTTTTGAGAAGGCCCCTGCAGAAGGCCCAGGTGCGGCGGGGGGTGGGGGGTCCTAACTTTCCCTCACACAATTCTAAAGATATGATTGTGTGGGTCAGAGATCCCCATAATGCCAATGGATGTGGCAGAGAGAATGGTCAGCAAGCTGCACGAAATAAGTCAGAGGTCGATTATGGAGGGATTCTGATGGGCCGGAATGTGTAATCTCGCTCTACATCATGAGTGGCCCTCTAGGCATTGCACAGGTCCAAACAAGTAACAAGCTGTCATAGCTTACTTGGATTCATGGAGGCCTGACTCCCCTTTCCAGCCCTATCGATCCCTAATAAGACACAGTTGAAGTCTCCTCCATATCAGCACCTCTCCCTGCTGAGGGAATTGAGCTTCCTCCAGAATCTCAGCCAATGTGTCACCGATGTGGGAGGGGGGAATATAAACATTAATGATCGTGAATAGGGTACCTTAAAGGGTCCCAGTCAGAATGAGGAACCTACCCCAGGATAGTTATACTGCAAGGTAAGCTGGAAGAAGTTTTGGGAGAAAAGGGTCACCACCCCCTCTCCTGTTGGATGAGAAATTGGATGCGAAGACCTCCAGGAACATGCAGGATCAGAGCCATAGGTGATCCTGCCCACAGAAGTAGGACTATTTAACATTTCTTTTATAGCACTATTCATGGCATCAAAGCGCTTTACATAGAACTCAACGATAATATACATAGAACGAGCAAATGCCATAACATGTAACTTATTTACAATGACTTTATACAGTTTACAGGAACACAACTATAACTTACATAGGACAAGCTTATGTGGAACATATAACTATAATTACAGTGAAGTTTATGGTTAATGGGTATTGTATAGATTAGCTCATGGATGGAAGGAGGTATAACTTATATACATGCAGTGTATAACGTATTTGTTGTACAGTGGTAGAGTTGGGGTGGGAAGTCTACGTGGCAGATCTGAAGGCTTCTCTGAAAAGATGCATTTTTAATTTTTTCCAGAATTCATTTAGGTCCTGGATGGACCTTAATGTAGACGGCAACGAGTTCCATATTGTAGTGCCATAGAATGAAAATGCTCTTTTGCATAGCGATTGTGAATTTTGTGTTTTCAGGGCTGGGATAATGAGAAGATTTAGATGATGTTGTCGTCATAGTCTTGTATAGTCCCTGTCTGGTTCCAGGCAGGTTGCTCTAAGGTTGAATATCATTTTGAACGTGGTCATGATTGCCTTGTATGTTATTCTTGCTCTTACTGGGAGCCAATGTAGGTTTTTAAAGTCTGGTGTGATGTGATCATGCTGTGAAGTTTTGCTGATGAGGCTAGCTGCCAGATTCTGTGCTGTTTGCCCTGGCGGAGTGGGTTACAATAATCCAGGTGTGAGGTGTCAACCTTCTCCCTTCTCAGATGGTTCAGCACCCACCTGTGCTTTACAGGACTGTGGAGGCCCCTTACATTCCGTGAGATGAGCTTAACCAGAATCCTTCAGAGAGCCCTCCGCTACTATACCAGCCTGTTGGGACAGTATCTCTGACCAAAGATGATAAGGTATGCTCTGTGCCCCCTCCCCCGGTGGGCTATATCCACGAAGTTCATCTTACTCCTCTCATCTACCCTAAATAATCTATCCCCTCTGTCCCCCCCCCACCCTCCCTCTCCCAACCCCCCCTTACGTAGGTCTTTCTTAGTAAAGACAGAAACTTCTTAAAAAGAAACCTGAGCTATCTAGGCCGGCATCAAGAATGCCAAATTAGTGTGCTGATGTCATCAGGAGCATCCCCTCCAGCTCTACCTGCTCATACAGGGGTGTACTCTCACCAGAGGCTGTCCATCAGGCATCTAATAATCTGGGCCCTGTCGAAATTATCCAACCTCAAAGCCGCAGCAAACTAGCTGTCCGGATCCATTCCCTTAGGATGAAATTGCTGCCACTGCAGCAGAGAGTGCGCTGTACACAGCTAGTCGGGCCTGCTGGAATAAGCCTGCATGAAATATCCCTAAGGGCCCACTCGTCTATGTCAATATTGGTTAATAATAAACCAGTAAGACAGTTTCAGACAGTAGAACAATGTAACAGAGCTACCTCGGATTTAGCAAAGAGCAACTACCAATTAGAGAGTTATGGAAAAAAAAAAAAAGTATACTTAACATGTGCAAAAAGAACAGAATCTCAAGCTGGATCAGAGAGGCTCAGTGGTGTCCATTTCTCGGTTATAAGAGTCCTCCGGAATGTCATCAAGATGTCTTTGAACGCCAGATATCTTGCATATCTTCAGAGTGGAGGCTTGCCAGTCCCGCTGCTCTCTGTGCTGAGTACGCCCCTCCCCATTTTATAAAAAATCTATCATATCGAGGCAATCGGCCAGCTCAACAATTTTGTGCTGTGTGTTCCACTCAAAGATCAAAGCAAAGGGGAAGCCCCATCTGTATTTGATGAATCACTTTTGTAGGAGCTGGGTCAGAGGTTTGAAGCTCTTCCTCCAATCTAGCGTGTATTGAGAGAGATCCTAAAAATATACTGATATCTTGCCCCTAGAAGACAATGGATTATTTCCCTCTAAGGCTGAGCAGAAGACGTATTTTGTCCTTAAAAGAGTGGGATGATGGGGCGAGGGTGGGATCCAGAGCCAGTGTTGTGCCTGAGACTTTGATTGGCTCTCTCAAGTTTGACTGGTCCAGGAGTCCCAGGGACACAGAAGGTGTACAGCTGCTGAATTAGTTCTTCAGTGTTCTCATCTCCGGCATGGTTTTGGTACGCCCAGGACTCTGATGTTATTCCGCCTCGTGTAGTTTTTGAGATTGTCCTGCCATTCTTTTAAGTCTTGGTGAGTACATCAAGCTTGTGTTTTTTTGATTGGAAGCGAGATGTCACATTTATATGTTCACCGAAATTAATTTCATTCTGACACAGTCGTCTAGGGACTTAATTTCCGTTTTTATATCACTCACTTGTAGAAATCCAGATGAAATATTTATTTATTTTTATTTATTTAGCTGGATTTATATCCTGCTTTTCACTGGGTCAAAGCGGTTTGGGGGATACATTTAACATGAGGGGATATGAGACACAGACTAATACTTACAGGGAACATGGGCAATGGAGGGTTAAGTGGCTTGCCCAAGACCACAAGGAGCACCTGTGGGACTAGAAACCCTAGTACTTCCGGCCCAAGGTTGCTGTCCTCTAGTGGGATTTGAACCACCGACCTTCCGGCCTGTGGTACCTTGCCTTAACCACTAGGCCACTCCTCCACTCAAATAGTTTAAGTTCCTGCAAGATCTCCAAGAGGTCTGCTTTCATGGCCAGTGAGGTTGGACCGGAAGAGTCCTTGGGAATAGTATCAGAAGTTCAAGCTGGGTTCTAGGGCAACTTGGCTGCAGCAGCAGACTCTACAGTGGGAAAATCTGGACAGGGCCACAGTGTATGATCCCTAGTCGGTTATAGTGGGCACAGGTATCCTCTCGTCCACAAATGTTAGTTAACCGCATCTGAAAGCGAGGCTGGCAATAAGCGGAGGGCACCACAGTAGCCCCAGCTCTACAGTAGGTGTATGGGGGCAACTTAATTGGTGTGTTATTCCTCTGACTGCTCTCCTATATTTTTTTTGTCCTTAGTTGCTGTGGTTTCAATTATTTACTTTCAGTTCCTCACTTTTTCCTTGGGTGTCCTTAAGCTTCCTGTTGCACTATTTCTCCCTTAACCTTACTTCCTCCTTCCCTGCTGCATACTTGACAAAAGATTTTACCTCAGGGTTTCAGCATCACTGTGCTGCAGACTCTTGTCCATGCTCAGGCCATTAGGCCTCTGTAGGCATCCTCTGGGAAACTGTCACACGTGACTGACATGAGCAGCAGCCCACTCTGATCTGCCCGTGGCTCCCTCTGCTATCTCTGGCCCCACTGATTGTCAAACGCTGCTGGCAAGCGCACAATCAAAGCAGAGCTCACTCTGAGGGGGATGGCCTAATCCTCCAGTGCACTATCAGCACACACCGCAGTTACCAGCGGGTTGTGACCTCTTATGTGCGGCCAGTCACTTTGGGATCAGTCAGAGCAGTGAGCCTCAGAAAGTGAGGTGAAAGCAGTGGGGGCTGCCAGAAGTTGACAGCTGAAGCATGGAGCAGAAATCAGATGAAGTCACTGGGAGGGGGACCAACTCAGACGAATGCACATGAGGGCAGGTGATCATTTAAAGGGCCCTCAGAGAGCTGTAGCTCCAGCATCATCTTTGGGCAGGTAAATATTGATACGGTCAGCATTTGAGTCGCATGCCAGGGAAGCCTCTGCTGTTAGGGGACCATGCTGGATGTACCGTGTATGCCAGCGACAAGCGAGAAAAACAAAAAACAACAAAAAAAAAATCACAGGAAGGGCTGAAGGGTTGGCGAACTTCGGTCCTATGTGGCCATGCTGCTTGGGCTCGCGAGTGCCCCATCTTGTCTTTCTTTTTGAGGAATGCAAAAATTCACCAATGCTTCCTCTGCTCGCTCCAGAGAAAAATAAAAGATGGCAACCGAAATAACGCCACCCCTCACTCTCTGCTACTTATCTGAGATACCACTACCCCAGGTCTGACAGCAAACAGCTCATTTCATTAGAGAAAGACATCATGCTTAGCAAGGTTGAAGGTCAACGCAAAAGAGGAAGACCAATGAGATGAACCGATACAACAACAGCAGCTATGGATGTCATTCTATCAACAATGAGCAGCCTGACTGAAGACCGAACACGGTGTAGGACAACTATCCAGAGGGTCACCAAGAGTCAACAGACTCGACAGCACTTAACAAAAACATTTCTGGAAAGGTAGTGATGGGGAGGAAGCCATGAACAAGGCCGCCCCCTCCCCTTCTCTTCTAATTTAGACACACACAGACAAAACACAGCTACATCCACAAAAAGACATGCAGAGTGTTTTGAAAGAATTCCATAAGCCATCATGCTTTCCTCACTTGTTTATTTTGCCATGGGCTTGACTTCTGGGCATGCCATCATCTACATAATATGCAGACAGTGACAGCAGCCAACCTGGAAGATAGCTTGTTGAAAACTACCAGGCACTCTGAAGTAAAATTGAAATCTGGAAAAAGCCACACAGCATATATGAAGCAAGCCTGCCCTACCAAACCATTAACGCCCATAATCTAAACAGCTACAAACCAGACAATGAAAAGCAGGTAATGCAAATATGGCAGTTTGCCCTAGAACACAAATATACCACCTATTGGGAGGTATAGGTTAGAAAACAGAATAGGCTACAGATCTATACACAGAATCTACATGTGGGCATATGTGACTTAGGTCACAAACAGACTAGAAATAGAAAGATGCATACAAAACTGAACTGGAAATGTCAAGAAGCCGGACTTACATGCAATGCAGTTCTGGAGAAATAGAACCAGAAATACATTTCTTCCTGCATTATGCAAAATACAAAGATATCACGGATGCACATTTCCCAAAACGAAAAGAGAAAGTCAAAGGCTTCCCAAAAAAGAATGAAGAGGAAATTCTCTGTATAGTCCTGGGGGAAACGGAAGAAAAGCAGCTATAACAGCAAAATATCTTGTATCTTGTCAACAGGCAATAAATTTAACTGACCAGGGACAATAAATATATTTGTAGTATTTAGCTCACTCCTTTCCAGGGGGGGAGATCAAGGCAAATTACATTCAGATACGATATGAATTTTCCTGTTCCCAAAGGGCTCATAATTTAAGTTTGTACCCGAGGCAATATAGACTAGCACTAGAACCTGAAATTGTCCATATCAATGTCCTCTCTGTACACAGTCGGGTCGATATTCAGCTGCCACGGATGGAGATTTTAAAGTTCTGGATGTGGCAGTTAAATAAAAAATATATTCAGCACTGCTATTCAGATAGCAGCCAGCACTAAATATACATGTGAAGTGGTATTTTAGAAAGGCCATCTAGGAACAAGCTGAGATATTCAGGGCAAATGTCCAAAATACTGGGGGAAAGGCAGCAGTGAAAGGGGACATTGGTAAGTGCCTTCTAAAATCACGCTCTCTCTCTGCCCCGAAAGATGCACCTCCCCGCATCTGGTGCAAGAGGCAGACCAGTGCATATGGCAAGGCCAAGTACATGCATGAATTCAGCCAATTTTAGAAATGTGGATGTCCCCGAAATGCACAGCTGCAGACATGGATACATAGACATGCCTGCAGAGCTTTTTGAGGATGGAGGCATTTATTCTATGCTACATGCATGCCCCAACTTGCCATTTTAGAAGTGAAAATGTGAGGTGGCAGGGCAGTAGAATAAATGCTGTTTATTTATATGCATTTTCCTTTGATCCAGTGAAAATTACTGTGGAAGAGACAACACATTTATCTCTTCCTCCTGCGAGTGTTGCTGCCATGGAACAAGCATTTTTCTCTCAGTTATTCATGGCCAAGAGCAGGTATAGGCATTGACGTGCCAGCGGCTGAGTCAAGATGTGCACAGGCCTTTCTGAAATTGCACAGCAACATACACCTCCATAAAACCGCCCAAGCCATGTCTCCACCATGCCCCCGTGCAAAACGGACATGATCATGCCAGGAAAGTGTACATCCCTGGCTTTCTAAAATGGCTCCCGGGTGTCTTCATGATTTGCACATCTGAATGACCATTGTCAAATGTGCAAATCAGGAATAGAGCTTCTAAAAAGGCCCTCATAGTATGGTCAGTGCCAAAGTTATCAGGGCAGAGGCAATATTCAGCGCACTATTCAGATAAGTTAGGACAGTCTTTTTGCTATCCTAAGTTATTCAGATAGCAGATTATATATCATCGCTATCTAGATAATTCCAGGGACCACCCACACTCCACCTCAGCACTTTACAGAAAGCAATGGGGCAATCTAATGATTTTCAGCAATTTTCAGCAGCATTATCAAAATAATGCTGCTGATAATCGCTAATTTCAAAATCACTCCATACAAACAAAATCTGTTGTTCAAAGTGGAAAAACAAACAAAATATCTTCTATGTGGAGAACTGTCCTGGCTTATCACAAAAAAGAACATAGAAACATAGAAACATGATGACAGAAAAAGACCACAAGGCCCATCTAGTCTGTCCTTCCATAACAACAACTACAACAGTCCACTTTTTACCTTTAGAGATCCTCTGTGTTGGTCCCATGCTTTTTTGAATTCAGTTACTGTCCTCATCTCTACCACCTCCACTGGGAGACTATTCCACGGATCCACTACTCTTTCCGTAAAGAAATATTTCCGCATATCACTCCTGAATCTATCTCCCTTCACCCTCATCCCATGTCCCCTCGTTGCAGAACTTGCCTTCAATTGAAAGAGGCTCTCTCCCTGAACATTTATGCCACGGAGGTATTTAAACATCTCAATCATATCACCTCTATCCCGCCTTTCCTTTAAGGTGTACATATTAAGATCCTTAAGTCTGTCTATAATGAAGACCACTAATCATCTTAGTAGCAACCCTCTGCACCGACTCCATCCTGTTCACATCCTTTTGAAGGTGCGGTCTCCAGAATTGCACACCATACTCCAAATGAGGTCGCACCAAAGACTTATACAGAGGCATTATCACCTCCTTTTTTCTGCTAGCCATTCCTCTCCGTATGCACCCAAGCATCCTTCTAGCTTTTGCCGTCGCCTTTTCTACCTTTTTAGCTACTTTAAGATCATCAGACACAACCACGCCTAGGTCCTGTTCTTCTTTAGTGGACAAAAGTACTTCACCTCCTATACTGTATTGCTCCCTTGGATTGCTGCAGCCCAAATGCATGACCTTACATTTTTTAACATTAAATCCCAGTTGCCAAATTCTAGACCATTCTTCAAGCTTAGCCAGATCCCTCCTCATGTTATCTACACCTTCCTGGGTGTCTACTTTATTGCAGATTTTGGTATCATCCGCAAAGAGGCAAACCTTATCCGACAGCCCTTCTGCTATATCACTAACAAAGATGTTAAAAAGAATCGGACCAAGGACAGATCCCTGGGGCACACCACTGGTAACATCCTTCTCCTCAGAGTGAGCTCCATTTACTTGTACTCTTTGTCGCCTCCCACCCAACCAATTTCTAACCCAAGCAGTAACTTTAGAGTCCATCCCTAGGGTGCTCAGTTTGTTTATAAGTCACCTGTGAAGTTCTGTTAGAACTCTCAGATAGTCTCAGACCATAGCAGCGCTACGAAACAGACAACTGAATGTATCAGTAAACTCTTGCGCTTAATAGCATCAATGACTTATCCGGGAGTGTTTTTACTTTTCAATAAGTCCAGTTCTCCACCTCTTTGTCAAAAACTATTGAACTTGAAAAAATCTCTTATCTTATCTTTGGCACCTCTCTGGCATTTCACTCCAAAAGGAGTTTCTTCAGGAGGATGCAATTGAGATTATGGTGCTGCCCGCGTCCATCAGAGTATTATTCAACGTGTAAAAAAACGCCACGCATCCTTTTTTACAAGTTGAATAATACTCTGAGACCTAGGACCGGTAGAGAAAAGTTTTAATATACGGAGTATACCGGAGGTATTTTGAAGCACGCAGGCAGCAACAAAGCACGGGATAAAGTAAAGCAAAGCTAAGTCCCCTGAGGAAACAGATTGTGAAATGCAAGTGGTACCTTAGGCGAGCGTCGGGATCAACACAGTGCAATGAATAAAAGAGCAAAGTAACGAGAAGTGGGGAGCCATGAGCTGAGTGAAAAAGTTTTGTACAGTTTTGTGCATTTGTTTAAGCCACAGGCCCGGTGTTATAGCTCCTCGCCTATAATGAGAAGGTCGTTGATGCAAAATAAGGCACATGAATGCTTGTAGGCATAAGCCATTGAGTTAAGTGCCGAATTGAGTCTGAGACCTTCTTGACATTGCAAAGCTTGCTACAATACTTATGTATTTACTTTTTGAAATATTCTTTGGAAGTGATTAGGTTTTACTCTAGTCACCTACAGTTTGTAATGAACGACTTAACTTTTGGAGGAGTTAATACTCATCGTTCATAACCATGACCAAGGAAGATAGCGGACAGACAAATCTGATTGACTTCTTTGACTGGGTGAGCAGGGAATTGGACCGAGAGAGATCCCTAGAGGTGGTGTACTTAGATTTCAGTAAAGCACAGTTACTTACCTGTAACAGGTGATCTCTGGGAACAGCAGGAATAAGTCTTCACATATGGGTAAGTCGGTACCGACGGAGCCTGCCGGGAACGCTCCCCAGCGTCCAAAAAAGAACACTTTTGGGAGCATCCCACACGCATGCGCGCTGCCTTCCCGTCATTCTACTTCCCTCACAACAGTTGAGTTTGTAGCTGAGATTGAAGGAGGGAAGTAGACAAATTAGAAGAGAGAAAGAAAGAGAGAGAGAACAACTCCTAGGGGAGGTGGGTGGGTTGTAAAGACATTCCTGCTGTTTCCAGAGATCACCTGTTACAGGTAAGTAACTGTGCTATCTCCAGGAACAAGCAGGAATTAGTCTTCACGTATGGGACTCCCAAGCTAAAAATGCCTGGAGAGGCCCAGCATGTTGCAAATCTAATGGATGAGCCATGCTTCCTCCCGAGGACCTCCGGCATCCAAAGGGATGTAGGGTAGGAGTTGAACTAACAGTGTAAAAAGGGGTGCTGTGGAACAGCTGGATTAAACAAGGTATCCGAAAAGGTGTCCTTGTGTAGAAATAACTGTTAGTAAGGGATAGGAGTCCCAATTCTTGAAAAAGGATTTTATCCAAGGATTGCAAAACTATACATATGGGGAGGTTAATATGGGTCTGTTGTAAGAACCATCACATTGTCCTCATATGGAGTTCCCTTACTGTGAGGAGTAAAGGAAATACAATTTGCAATACAGATGGAGAAAAGAAATATTAATGTCTAGAACTAACCCCAGGGGAACTGGGGAGTTTTATAAGAAGTTGGGACCTTGGAGACCTTAGAGAGGGATGGTGTCTAGGGAAAGAAAAGAGAAGACAAAACTGACTGGTCTGGATCAAAAGGTTACAAGACCTTTACAGAAAAAGAGGATGGGTTTCTTATCCAGACGAAAAATTGTACTGGGCAGTTTAGCCCCCAATTTCTGAAGATCAGTGACGTGTGTCGCATAAGTGATGGCACTTAGGCTAACAACTGCACATAGAGAGCTTCAGATATAAGGTAACCTGATTCAAGCAGAAAAAAGGTCACGTTAAAAGAAGGCGTTTCCTAATTTTACCAGATAAATTGGATGTCCATTTAAGAATACCATGGTATGCTGAAAGCATTGATATGGACAGTACAATATTTCAAGGTCAGATTGTATAAAGTGACTCGACTAACAAGAAGGGTCACAGCCCTCTTGAGGAAAGTAGTGAATTCATATTAATGAATTAGTGTAAGAATCATGTGCAAGGTTACATGGAAACCAGTAGGATGTTTCTTACTTGTGACAAAAGTCTTAAAAAGACTAGTCCTCAGATGACCAGGTCTTGAGACGTACATGAAGGAGTGCAAAGGAGATCCTAGGATAAAGGATCTGGATCCTTCTATAACTTCAGAAAAAGTTGGAAGAAAGGAACGCAACATAAGGAAATACCATGCTTGCCTCCTTTTGAGGGCAGTAGGAGTATTATGCGTTCTTTACTTCTTATTGACTTCAATGAGGTATTGGAAAGTAGAAAAAATTGCAATAGATAAAGATCAACTGCAATGATTAGGAATGCATCCCTGTTGTAGAAGTTCTTTTGAAGACATAGAACAACCCAGGGAGTGGTGCCATTCCTTTATTTTCGAAGTCACCTAGGCCCTGGTTCCTTTTCCTTAAAAGAATTTTAAGGAAGATAACAAAAAATAGGAACCAACAGGCATGGGCGCATGACTGGGTAGAGGCCACTAGTTACAGGTTCTTTAACCGCCTGGAAGTTACCTGCCAGGAGCGGACTCTGATGCCCATAGTTGCAGAGCTTCCTGGCATGGTTGCAGAGAGCATGCTGAAGGTTGCTTATGAGAGCCCTGGCTGTTAGATAGCCAGTGTGCAATCTAATCAATTCTGAAAATATAGAATTGAACATAGCTCAAGATAGTAGACAGGGTTTCTGTCTTAGAATGATAAGTGTACAAGGGGGTTTCGAAAATGTATTTCAGAGCCATCTGTTATAAGGACAGCAGAAAAAAGATTAACAGACATGATTAGGAATGGTAATACTAAATTCCTGTTTGATAAGCTGTCATAAAAAGAATATTTGAGAGGTCAACTCAAAACTACGCAGGTAGCGTGGAAGAGGCAGAAACCCATGTGAGCTATTTGTTTAAGAAGCTCATATAACCCACTTGGTGGGTTATTTCCGTTATGGAGGGTTTTAGAAGCCGTCTGAGTTGACTATGCTCAAATGGATAGAATAATCTGGTAGTAGTTTTCAGAATGCTGTTTTGCATCCTGTAAAAGACCCCAGTGCAGAAGAACCCAAAAGGGAAAAAAACTCTGTATTGGAAGATTTACTGGAGTAGGAACTCCTATAGCTTCAGGAGAAGCTCTCCAGTTGAATAATATTCCTGTTAGAGACTGGATGTCCAGACTAATGGATAGAAAGTAATACAGAGTTGAAAAAACTTACTATATAGTAAGTATTATAGTTAAAGTCTTCTGCAACTAAGGTCAAACAGATGAAGTAGTGCTCATCCTGTTTCTTGATTTTTCTTCCCATATATTTGTTTGTTTGGTTTTTATTTTTTTAAATAAGGAAGTAGAAACTGGTGACCTGTAGGCATGAGATATCGCCGTAACTCTTGACTAGAAGAGTGGACTTCTGTTGAAGAAGAGATTCATGCCTAGAATTTAGTCAGTGTTGTCTCAGCAAGGATGAGATCTAACCAGAATGACCCTTTCAATAGAAAGAGAAATCTAGAGGTTGTGAAGGAAAAGAATTCAGAAACCCTGAATTATTGGGTTTGCTGAGCCTGTTGAGGTTTCTGTTTCCTTAGCCTGGTTTGATGTTGTCCCTGTTGGGAAACATCTGTCTGAAAGGTAGAAGATGGATACAACTTTTTCCCCTTAGGTGAAGAAAGTTTTTTTAGAAGATTTACTATTGGCTGGGACAGAGGAAAGTCTTGACAATCCTCTGAGGGTAGGATTATCAGTATTTAACTGACTAGCCTGAAATAGACAATCCTTGTTGAAGAGATGTTCTCCAGTACAAGGACTATTCCCCAGCTTTTCTTGTACCCATTTATCCAAGTCTGAAGCTTGGAGCCAGGCTATGCGTCGTGCTCCTATGGCTATAGCAGAAGATCTGCTGATAGATTCAAAAGAATCCAGGGAAGCACGATAAAGGAATGTAGAGATATCATGAGCATGATTGACTAGTGATAAATAGTCTGCTCTTTTATGTTAGTGAAGGAAAGGGTTCAAAAGTTTTAAACTTTTTGTAACCTCTTCCAAAGAGGATCCCATATAGAAAATATATGAAATGATTCTTGCTGAAAGCATAGATGCTTGGAAGCATTGACACCCAAAAGCATCTAAGGTCCTAGACCCATGACATGGCGGATAAGAGGAGTGCTTTTTTGCACTCTTAACACGCCTCACTGCTGATTCTACTACTATAGAATGATGAGGGAGTTGAGTCTTTTGAAAACCTGGAGAAGGTGGCACTTTATAGATAGTGTCAATTCTCTTGGAATGTGGGGATACTGTTAAGGGAGTTTCCCACATTCTTAATAACAGATCCTGTAGAATCTGATGTAAAGGAAGCATGACTGCCTCCTCTGGAAACCAGGGGGATTGCAGAATTTCTGAATCCCTTGGTATAGACTCTTTCCCAGGTATAGAGATGGCAAGTATTCTTGCCATATCAAGCAGGAAAGCTTGAAAAGAGATCTCCTCCAAGAGGAACCCTCTGAAATGAGGAGTATAAGCTGGAACTGTTGAAAGTTCAGCTGCGGTACCGATGGATGCATCACCGACATCGGGTTTAGAAGACCGGGAAAGATGAAGCCTCGGATTCTCTTTAAAGTTATGTGTTCGGTACCCCTCGATGTCGGTACCGAGACGAGTTGGTACCGAATCCTCCAGGCTAGATAGCAATTCCAGGCTCGGCATCGAAGGAAGCGAGCCTATAGAAGGAGGTATCGAAGGCATCGATACCGGTACCGATGTCGATACCCGCATTTGCACCGATGCCCAATCCGGCACTGGGAGTAATGCCGATGTCGGTACGCGTACCGACCCCAACACCGGTGCCAGCACTGACGCCGATACCAGCACCGGCACCGACGCCGATACCGGCAGTCAAAGAATGGTCTGCGGCGACTCTAGCGGTACCGAAGTAGCTGAGAGATTCGCCAGACTACGTTCGATGGCGAGGAGTCTTTCATCCAACACCACAGCCGATGCCGGGGTATCGGTACCGCTCGAAGTGGTTCGGACCACCGAGCATGGCACAGGTGCATCCACGGAGGTAAAAACCTCGGGAGCAACCTGAGATCCCTATAATGCTTTGGAGGCCGAAGACTCCCGCCGGGATTGAGCCATAGTGTCCTCGAGGGCAAGGCCAGAGGCATCTCGATGCTTAGAAAGAGATCTACCTCTCAAGGACTGGCTAGTCTTAACAGACTGTTGTTTGGTTACCTGACCGTGGAAGGAAGAAGAGACTCTGGCTGGTGACATCATGGGGGATGTAGACCCGGTACCGAGCTATGCTCGGTTCTGAAGAGCTGTTGAAACTCCTACAAGAGAAACACTCTTTAGGACAATGGTCAGGACCTAAACAAGGCCAACACCAAAAATGAGTGTCTATTAACCTAGTTGTACTGCCACACTTTCCACATTTCTTAAAGATAGTGGCTGGCTTTTCCATAATGGAAAGGATAGAGGCCTAGTGGCCAAAAAGAGGTCAGACACTAAACCAGAAAAAATTCTTAGTGAAAAGAAGAAATTTTCAAGAAAAAGAAAGAAAAGCACCGACGGTACCAGTGGGCGTCGAACAAAGGCAGGCACGACCACAAAAAATAAAAATAAAAAAAGATGAATTTTCTGTGGTGACAAGGACACGTCCTGTCGGCTCCGCGGAAAACGAAGAACTGTTGTGAGGGAAGTAGAATGGCGGGAAGGCAGCGCGCATGCGTGTGGGATGCTCCCAAAAGTGTTCTTTTTTGGACGCTGGGGAGCGTTCCCGCGCAAGCTCCGTCGGTACCGACGTACCCATATGTGAAGACTAATTCCTGCTTGTTCCTGGAGATAGCCTTTGACACTGTTCCGTACAGGCGACTTATTAATAAACTGGGCACCCTAGGGATAGACCCTAAAGTGACTAACGGGGTTAGAAATTGGTTGAGTGAGAGGCCACAAAGGGTATGGGTAAATGGAGCTCACTCTGAGGAGGTGGTTACCAGTGGTGTGATGCAGGGATCAGCCCTTGGTCCGATTCTTTTTAACATCTTTGTTAGTGATATTGCAGGACTGTTGAGTAAGGTTTGCCTTTTTGCGGATGATATCAAAATCTGCAACACAGTAGACACCCAGGAAGGAGTAGATAGCATGAGGAGGGATCTAGCCAAGCTTGAAGAATGGTCAAGAATTTGGCAGCTGAGATTTAATGCTAAAAAATACAGGATCATGCATTTGGGCTGCAAAAATCCAAGGAAGCAGTACAGTGTAGGGGATGAGGTAGTTCTGTCCACGAAAGAAGAGCAGGACCTTGGCGTGATTGTTTCTGATGATCTTAACATGGCTAGACAGGTGGAAAAGGCAACAGCGAAAGCCAGAAGGATGCTTGGGTGCACAGGAAGAGGAATGATCAGCAGGAAAAAAAAGGTAATAGTGCCTCTATATAAGTCTCTGGTACGACCTCATTTGGAGTATTTTGTGCAATTCTGGTGGCCACACCTTCAAAAGGACATAAACAGGATGGAGTCGGTGCAAAGGGTGGCTACTAAAATAGCTAGTGATCTTCGTTATAAAGCATATGAGGACAGAATTAAAGATACGCTAAAGGAAAGACGGGATAGAGGAGATATGATATAGATGTTTAAATACTTCTGAGGCATAAACGTACAAGAGGAGAGCCTCTTTCGATTGAAAGCAAGCTCCGCTACAAGGGGACATAGGATGAGGATGAAAGGGGGTAGAAATATTTCTTTACAGAAAGAGTGGTAGATGCGTGGAATAGTCTCTCAGTGGAGATAGTAGAGAGGAGGACAGTACCTGAATTCAAAAAAGCATGGGACAAACACAGAAAATCTTTAAAGGAAAAGAAGGGACTACAGTATTTGATCCGGAAAGGCAGACTAGATAGGCCATGTGGTCTTTTTCTACTGTCATTTTTCTGTTTCTATTTTATAAAGAAACAAGCACCTATATTGACTTTATAAATAGGCATAAATGAGGTGCTGTTTTGAGAAGTTTTAATCCATCACATCTTGAAAAATCCCTTCTTAGATCAATCCTCTCGGGTCCACTATAGACCCCTTTCTGTCTAAAATCCTTGAAAAGACTGTATTTGCCCAACTCATCACACACTTGGATTCTACTAACACCCAGCATCCCAGTCAATCCAGTTTTCACTCCGGTAACATCACTGAGACAATTCTGCTCTCCTTTCTCAATGAAGTTCATGAGACCCAGGACAAAGGCAACATCTCCCTTGCAGTATCCCTGGTTCTGTCCTCTGTTTTCGATCTCGTGGGCCATAATATTCTCCTCTCCTGTCTACATGAATTCAGTCTGCACAGCACTGTTATACACTGGTTTCACTCATTTCTCTCGGGTCACTCTCTCTCGGTCATATTTGACTCAACATTTTCACCCTTCCTTCCATTGCACTGTGGTGTACCACAGGGCTCAGTGCTGGCCCCATTACTGTTCAATATTTTCCTTGTCCCTCTCACTCTTCTCATACAACAAAGTGGAATCTTGGCATATTACTATGCCGATGACATAATACTCCTCCTCCACAGTGATCCCGTTTCACCTGATCTTTCCCCTCTCAATGCCTGACTCAAATTGCTAAATGGATGACATCTAACCATCTTCTTTTTAATCTGATAAAGCCTCCGCAATTTGGCTTACTGACTCACGTCCGCCCTTCATTTTCCCCGTTGCTTTTGAATGCTGTTATTTCCTTCGTCTTTTCATTCTGCTACCTTGGTGTTTTCTTAATTCTTCCTTAACCTTTCATGATCATATTAGTGCCATCATTTGTCACTCTCTTTTCGCTTCACTGAATCCAAGCTGTTCGGTCATTCCTTTCTTCTTCCTCACTGACCACCTTACTTCTATTATTGATCATGACTTGTCTTGACTATTGTAATGTTGTCCTTTCTGGCCTTCCATGCTACTTACTACAGCACCTACAGCTCATCCAAACTACAGCCATGAAGATACTCGCTCATGGCTCTCGCTTCAACCATGTAACCCCGCTCTTAATTCACTTTCACTGGCTCCCAGCATCCTACTGTATTCAATATAAACTTCTCAACCTGGTACACAAGACACTCCATTCTGGCATTCCCCATTATCTCTCAAACCTGATCATACCACACTCACCACAACAGGTACTCCGCTCCATTCATGTCAATCGCCTTCAAATTCCCATCTGCTACTCAGGCCAGACTTGAAACCACTCATCATACAGCCTTTTACTTTCTTGGTCCAAGTCTTTGGAATGCCCTACCTTCTGACCTCAGATTGAAAGTGTCTAGAACAAATTTAAACCACAGCTCAAAACCTCTCTTTCAGAAAGCTTTTGACCTACCCGCTGCCTGACTCTCTTAGCTTCTACCCCCTCTGGCTGTTGTTCTCATTCCTATCTAAGTAAGAATGTTGCCATCTTTCCCATCACTTATGGCGTTCCTTTCTCTTTCTCTCTTGATTTGATTTTATTGTAAACCACCCTGCTGCTATTGTGATGGGTGGTATGATGAAATTAGACTTACCTGCTAATTGTTGTTCCTTGAGGAACTCCAGACTAGTCCTGAACCTCTGGGGTTAAGCACCTCCTCCCGCAGCTTTGGAGACTAAGCACATCACTCTTTGGTGACCCCCATATAAATAGGCCAGGATCTGCCTTCTTGCTCCAGTAACCTATTGACAAAGCAGACTCACGAGAGCAATAACTAAGTAGTTAAAAACAACAGTAACTAACTCTGTACAGATTAACACTTCAGAAGATCCTCTGAACAGAACCTCTTGAAACACACCTATTCTGCAATAGGTATTGTCGTTTTGCACTGCTGGGGCTAACCTCCCCTTCTACCGAGGACCCCCAGGTAGCCCTTAATCCCTTACACACCAACTACTCACCTCCCCTTATGAACCGCAACCTGCCCAGCCGTGTCTGCGGCCTACTTACACAATTGTCTTCTGCTTCAGGCTACAGCCCAAGATAAACACCAGGGAGGGATACAGGACTAGACTGGAGTTCTTCAAGGAACAACAATTAGCAGGTAAGTCTACTTTCATCTTCCTTCAGTCTAGTCCTGAACCTCTGGGGATGTAACCGAGCAGTGACTCAATCACCGGGAGGGACCTGCTAGACCAGCCTGAAGCACCGCTGATCCAAAACAAGAATCCTTTTCCGCCTGAACATCCAACCGGTAATGCTTTACAAAAGAATGAAGCGAAGACCACGTCGCCGCCTTACAAGTCTCCACCGCCAGCACTAGGCTGAACTCCGCCCAAGAAGCCGCTTGCGCCCTCTTCGAATGGGCTCTCAGCCCCACCGGAACTGACTTGCCTTTCAACATATAAGCAGACGCAATAGTCTCTTTCAACCACCTTGCAATAGAAGACTTTGACGACGCCTCTCCTTGTCTCGGCCCCCCAAACACCACAAACAATCTTTCCGACTTGCGGAAGGGAGCCGTTCTATGCAAATACTTTCGCAATACACGCCCTACATCCAGCCTATGTAGCCATCCTCCGGGCCCCTTTTTGTCCTTGAGATCGAAAACTGGCAATACCACCAACTGAATCAAGTGGAACGCCAACACCAGCTTAGGCAAGAAGGAGGGTACTCGCCACAGGTCATTTCTACCCTGTTGAGGTCCAGGCGTCACTCTACCTCAGTGGCATATGTTAGAGTATGGAGGCTGTTTGAGTCGTGGTGTGAAGGTAAGAGTAAGCTGGCCTTGAAGGAGTCAGTTGCGCAAGTTCTATCTTTCTTGCAAGATGGTTTCAATAAGGGCTTGGCAGCCGTTTCCCTACGAGTTCAACTCAAAGGACAAGAAAGGCTCCTTACTGGACAAAGCCTGCAATTCCGAAATTCTCCTAGCCGAACAAATAGCCACCAAAAAGGCCACTTTGAGGGTGAGATCCTTTAATGTAGACGCACTCAGAGGCTCAAACGGCTCCCGCACCAGGGCCTCCAATACCAAATTGAGATCCCACGCAGGTACCGCTGTCCTGCATGGAGGCCTCAAAAGCAACACCGCTCGCAAAAATTGTTTCACATCTGGATGAGTCCTGAGGCTCATACCGTGCACTTTTCCCCGAAAACAGGACAGCGCTGCCAGCTGAACTCGTAGGGAAGCGGCCGCCAAGCCCTTATTGAAACCATCTTGCAAGAAAGACAGAACTTGCGCAACTGACGCCTTCAAGGCCGGCATACTCTTACCTTCACATCACAACTCAAACAGCCACCATACTCTAACATACGCCACTGAGGTAGAGCAACGCCTGGACCTCAACAGGGCAGAAATGACCTGTGGCGAGTAACCCTTCGCCTTCAACCTCGCCCTTTCAAGAGCCAAGCCGTAAGCGAGAATTGATCCACCTGAGGCATATTCAATGGCCCCTGTACTAACAGATCTCTTCTGTCCGGCAACCGCCATGGCCGCCCCACTAGGAGCTGCATCAGGTCCGCATACCATGGCCTTCGAGGCCAATCTGGAGCAATTAGGATGACCTGACCCTTGTGCCGCTCTATCCGCTGCAGCACCCGCCCTATTAACACCCAGGGCGGAAACATGTACAGCAGTTGCTCCTCCGGCCAGACCTGCATCAAGGCATCTAAGCCTTCAGACATCCTTTCTCGCCTTCTGCTGTAAAACCTTGTGGCCTTCTCCGACTCGAACGTTGCCATGAGATCCATCACCGGTGTTCCCCAGTGACGCACCAGTAAGTCAAACACCTCTTAATGGAGAACCCACTCTCCTGGATCTACTTTGATGCGACTCAAGAAATTGGCTGTCACGTTGTCCACCCCCGCTACATGAGCTGCCGATAACACCTCTAGATGTTCTTCGGCCCAGCTTAAGAGCTCTCCTGCCTAGGTTGGCGGAGCTGTTGCCAACCCAAACGGCAATGCCTGGAACTGAAAATGTCCCATAGGGACTGCGAAGCACAGAAACCGCTGATGTTGCATGTGAATTGGTATGTGCAGATAGGCTTCCGTCAGATCTAAAGACATGAGAAACTCCCCCTGCCTTACTGCTACGATGACCGATCTCAGGGTCTCCATCCGAAAATGTGACACCCTGGGGCACAGATTCACCCTTTTGAGATCTAGAATCGGCCGAAAGGCGCCCTCTTTCTTTGGGACTATGAAGTACATGGAGTATCGACCGCAACCGCACTGGTCCTCTGGCACCTGCACTACCGCCCTGAGAGCCAGAAACCTTTCTAACGTCTCTTGTACCGCCAGCCGCTTCGACCAGGCCTTGCAGGGAGAGAGAACGAAGGCGTCGAGCACTGGGCGCTGGAACTCCAGAGCATAACCATTGCGAATGACCTCCAACACCCACTGGTCTGACGTAACCCGGATCCAGGCAGGATAGAACTCCCTTAACCGACCCCCCACAGGTATCAACCCTGCCTGGATCCCCCTTACTTCATTGAGGTTTCTTGAAGGTCGAGGAAGCCCCGAAACTTCTTCCTGCTCCTCTGAACCCTCAAAACCCCTGGGACCTGTAAGCCGAACGTCCCCGCTGAAACTGACCAAACCTTAGTGAGCGAAAACTCCGAAACTCCCTCTGCTGATTTTTCGTCGTCCCCCAGGGCACGTCCTGGCTTCTGCTTATCCTCCAGTAACCTTCCGCCCTTAGATTCACCAAGATCCTTCACTAACTTATTCAAATCCTCTCCAAACAGGAGCCTGCCTCTGAAGGGAAGCTTACTCAGCCTCGCCTTAGAGGAATCATCTGCAGCCCAGTTACGGAGCCACAAACACCTCTGCGCTGCTATCACCGATGCCATACTCCTGGACAGGCCTCAAATAAGATCATACTGGATATTCGCCAAATAAGCCACCCCTGTTGCCAACCGGGCTGCCTCCTCGGCCACGTTTTCCCGCAGTATTCCACTAATTCTCTGACACCATCAAAGACAGGCCCTCGCCACCCATGCCCCACAAATAGAAGCCTGCATGGAAAGGGCATTGACATCAAACACTTGCTTCAACAAGGTGTCTAATCGCTTATCCTGGGCATCCTTAAGGGCTGCACTACCTTCTACTGGTATGGTCGTCTTTTTGGTAACGGCCGCCACCGCCGCATCTACCTTTGGAGACTTAAAAAGATCCTTATCCTGGTCCGCCAAAGGATAAAGGTGAGCAATTACACTTGATCCCTATATCCCTGACTCTGGCATGTCCAATTCCTCTTGAATCATTTTCCTAAACACTATGTACTGGAAAAACTTTCTGGGACTTGCGAACTGCCTGCAATAACAGGTCCTCTAACGCAGAATCCTCCGCCGGACCCGAAACCGGCATGTTAAGCGCCTTCAGCGTTTCCGTGATAAGCGCTAGCAACTCTTCCCGCTGAAACACTCTCACCACTCTTGCCTGTTCCTCCTGCTCTGTGAGCTCACCTTCCTCCAACTCCTCTTCTATCTCTAACTCCTCCAAATTCTCTGACTGCTCTTCCACATCTACTGTCTGTTCTGTGATGTCATTCAATAATCTCTGCTTCTTAGATGGGACACTGCCCACAGCCGAGTCTAGCTGAGGTCCTGGGTGTTTTCCCCCCAGTTCCCCCTCTCCTGCCCCTGCCGGTACATCTCCCCCCCCCCCCCCCGAGGGCTTGTTGTAGCAGGGTTACGAATTCCTGGGAGAAAATCGCTGCCAATCCACCCTGAATCAGGGCTGGTGAAGAGGGCACGTCTGGCGCTGTGGATGGTCCTGCTACCGGTTCCAGGAGGGGTTCTGACGGAGAAAGTGGATCAGGAAGGCCAAGAGGTTGTCCCTTTTGGCTCTCTCCCCCATCTTCCGTGGCTACATTCGCCGAGGCCGCTTCCTGCAGACATCCCCTGCACACCCCAGCCTCAGAGAGTGACCCCTTCCTTGCCCCACATAGCAAACGCAAAGGCTTGGAAGGCATGCCTGTCAGCCAGCACCTCCGTTCAGCACTTACGAAAAACAAAATTATTTATTTATTTTTAAACAATACCAGGAGACCTTACAAAAAACTCTACCTACTAGCCCCTGTCATCCGCAGCTAGTTTTCTACCCGATGACAGGCGCGACGCTACCACAATGTCTCCTGTGCTTTTCCCCACGTGGCTGCAGCCTAACTGGGCCAGAAATTACCACGCGCTCTACTGCCCGCTTGGCTGTCTGCCTCTGATGCCTGAGCGGCACTTACCTCGTTAGCTTGTTTTCTCACCTTTCAGACTCCAAAAAACACTTCTCCTGCTCAATTCCACCGCGCTCTGCCTGTCAGCGGCATCAGTGTCGGGAAGAGCACCAGCGAGCCAGCAAGAGAGAGAGAGAGAGACAGTGGGACTCTGTCTGAGACGGTGCCGTCCAAATCGCGACGCGATCCCCGGCTGCCGCCCACTGCTAGCTCTCACCGGCGTTCTCTGCTAGCCGGCTCCTCACCCACGCGGTGGGTTTGGGAGCCGGAATCCTCCTCCTGCACTCTGCACCCGCCAGTACTCCCGATCTGTAGCTAGTGAGGAGGGGTTGGGGGAGGAGGAGTGAGGAGGCAGCCCCTGCAGCCTAATTCTCCCGGGGCAGGCTGACTCTGCCTTTAAAATCTGCAGAACAACTGCAGATCCCTCTTCTCCTTTCTTTTAACCAATGAATTAAATTAAACCCACTAAGCTAAACTAACTCTCCTTATTCATTTCTCTAGTGAGTCCTGAACCTCCTAGGCTCAATACTCCTTCAGCTGCTTTGGAGACTGAGCTTACTGGAGCGAGAAGGCGGATCCTGGCCTATTTATATGGGGGTCACCAAAAGAGTGACGTGCTCAGTCTCCAAAGCTGCGGGAGGAGGTGCTTAACCCCAGAGGTTCAGGACTAGACTAGAGGGAAGATAAGGAAAGTAAGTTTAATGAACAAATATCTAGAACCTCTATTGTCTTGCCCAATGCTTTGTGGGTTTTTTTTTTTAGCTCCATCCCCTATTTGATTTTATAACTTTTGACACTACTGACATAATAGTATAAACTTCATGAGCAGAGCATTATATGTTTTTCAAATGTGAATATGAAATATTGAATATTGCAAAAAAGTCCTGATAGAATGGTATAGACTAGTGAAAACCTATGTTGGCACAAAGATTTCTTAATGTTGGCATCATTATTGTTTTTTTAAATGCCAGTACTTATGTGTGCAGATGCTGATTTTACAACCCTTGTATAAGTGTCGTATTTTACAAAACTGGACATCCAGGATGAGACAGTTAAGGAGCCAACCAAAAAAAAATCTTTTTTTGTGAAATTTTGAGGAAGTTTTAACTATCAGACAGGTAAGCACAACTGCCCGCTCAATCTTTGGTGCAAATCCCAAGTTCAAATGAGCAGTTAGCTGACCCTTATGCCTACCTTTAATCATGCCTAAACGCTGATATCCAAATTTTTAATAAAGTAGTGTGACATTCGTGTTAGTCCACTTTAATGTTAATTAAATAAAACAGAAAATAAAGTGATGTCTTTTTATTGGACTAAAGTAATACATTTTGGACTAGCTTTTGAAGGTCAGGGCAGAATGATCAATTGTCAATTGTCATCTATTGCTCATACTTGTCCTGACCTGAAGAAAGTGGTTATAACCTTTGAGAGCTAGTCCAAAAATGTATTTTAGTCCAATAAAAAGATATCACTTTATTTTCCATTTTTGTTTCTCGTTTTATTTAACTACAGATTTTTATACTATGCATATATTGCCATCATAAAATCAGAAATACATGCATACTTCTCTGGACCTCTCAAAACACACTGCATTGTGAACTGAGTACTTCAAATCTACATGTATAAAATAGTGGCTTTCTAAAATAGCTATTTACATGCAGTGATTATTTAGAAGTGTAAATGTCATGCAATACTTCTAAAACAACCTCCTAAATGACTTCCTCTGGTAGCACATGTGACATGCCTAAAGAATTATCTGAATCAGAATGAGAGGAAAAAAAGATATGTGGTTACAGATAGTGTAGGTCTGGAAATGATAGCAGCAACAGGGCTTGGCATTCCCTGAGGCTGTTCCTGCAGCTCAAGCACTGACTGACTTTCTACCACCACATCTCACATCAAGACAGACAGAGGGAGAGAGTCGCTGTAGGAGGCCCCCACTCCAGATCTACCCAACTTCTCTTTTTTGCAAAAATAAAAAAAATGTTCTGACCTCCTCCACAAAATACTTTTTACATACTTTATAAATTCAGCGGCTGGGGAGGGACAGAAAGAAAAATATGCAAGCAAAAGCTTTTGTTAAAAAAAAGCCAAAAATAAAAAAAAAAGGATCAAATTATCTATAGCTTTTGCCTGAAAGCGCTAGATTTAGGCCATGAATATATGTGGAGCCTATTCTATAAAAGTAAAGGACATGCATATTTTACTCTATAGAACAGGGGCATACAGATGTCCCTAGACCTAGTCTCAGCAGTTACGTTTGCTCTAGAGCAGGTGTAACTGATCATGCCTAGATTTGGAGAAAATACATATACATACACACATAAATTTAGGCCCTGCCTAGGTCCCGCCCAATCTCTACGCCTGTGCACATCCTAACTGAAAGCACATGTGATGGGATTTACGTGCACGCTTTCAGAATAGTGACCACTTAAAGCACCACGAGAGCATTCGTGCATGTAAAAGTCCTTTAGAACAGGACTTACGTGAGCTTGTAGTGCATAACTGTCCACGCACACTTTATCGAATCAGCACCTCAGTGTGTCAGTTTAACAGTGCTTTTCCTCTACAGGATTTTGCTTGCATGCCTTTTTTTTCCATGAAACGTTATTTCCATTCCAGAGTGTTCTGCACTTCCTCCATTCCTCCCCCCACCCCACCCCACCCCACCACACACACACACTTTTGCACAAAATTTAAATCTGGCCCACAGTAGGTTTGGTGACCATTAAATTCTATTTGGCTGCTTTAACACTTGTAACACTTCAACAGCAGAGGATTATTTATGTCCATGCAGAACTATTGAATTTGTCTAATCAAAAAGAGGTAATTTGGTTCTCACCACAGAGCTCATGTAAGAGGGGGCATCCTAAGAATTTAATGACTTTATGTATTATTAAATGATTTAAAAGGAAGAACTAATGCTAGTTTTGCTTTGCATTTGAAACAAAATGGTAAGAGCAGTTGTAAATAATGTAAAAACATGCCCCTCTGTATTACTCCAGAAAGCCATTCCCTGCCCACTCTAGGCAGCTGACACATACACTGAAAACAATGCAATCCTTGCACAAAGGGAATAAGGCTGCCACATCAGTATAGGCCGAGCCATTACAAGGGGTGGGAAAGCAAATCCCCGGGCCTCAAGTTGCTGAAGAGGGAAGGGGGGAGAGGGTTAGGGAAGAAAAGAATCCCATGCTGCCTCTAAAGTCAGTCTGTGAATCTGCCAACACAGAGGCCAGAAAGGGAAGGGGCCCACCAAAAAGCAATCCTTGCCCCAGGCACTGTTTTGTCTATACTGAATAAGGGTACAGTACCCAGTGCTGTAGCATACACAGGTGCGAGGAGCACAGTAAGCATATGCCTTTTAGAATGGGAATCTTGCTATAAGGGAAGAGGCGGCTGCAGGCCTCAGGACCTGCATGAGAGAAAGCAGTTACTTACCTGTAACAGGTGATCTCTGGGAACAGCAGGAATAAGTCTTCACATATAGGGTACGTCGGTACCGACGGAGTCTGCGCGGGAACGCTCCCCAGCGTCCAATCAGAACGCTTTTGGGAGCATCCCAACACGCCTGCGTGCTGCCTTCCCGCCTTTCCCAACTGCCTCTCCTCAGTTAAGTTTTAAAGCTGAGACAAAGAGAGAGAGCGCGAGAGAAAGGGAACGATAGAGATAGAGAGATACAACTCCTAGGGGAGGTGGGTGGGTTGTGAAGACTTATTCCTGCTGTTCCCAGAGATCACCTGTTACAGGTAAGTAACTGTGCTATCTCCAGGAACAAGCAGGAATGAGTCTTCACATATGGGGATTCCCCAAGCTAAGATGCCCGGAGGGAGTCCTAGCATGTTGCGAATCTAGAATGAGCCATGCTACTCCTCAGAACCTCAGGCATCCTGGGGATGGAGGGTAGGAGCTGAATTACAGAAAGGTGCTGTGGAACAGCTGGACTAGAACAGGACTGTGGAACAGCTGGACTAGAACAGGACCTCTATAGTGGAGGACCCTGTGAGATGAAATTTAGTAGTAAAAATATTGAGTGCAATATTTTAATATGGACCTCCCTTGGTGGTATTGTAAAAAGTCTATTGAGGTTCATATGGATCTGTTAGAAGAGCCAGTAGAAGATCCTCAAGGAGTACTTCACTGTGAAGTAGAGGTAATAAACTGTAGAAAAAACAAGTGGAGGTCAGAACCCTTCAGGGTGAGAAATGGCCACAGGGGAAACTGGGGTAGTACAATGAGGTAGGGCTTCAGCGGGAAACGCAGAAGGTACTATTAGACAAAGCTTAAGCTCTTTTGGCTGAAGAACAGTACAATCCTAGGACCAAAAGGAAAATAAGTCTGACCGATTTGGACTGACAATAGAAATAGTCCATGTAGGAGAGAAGGGGTATGGAGACCCCTGTATCCGATAAAGTAAGGACAGACTTATGAAGCATTACAGCTTTAGATTAACTGAAGATCCGCAATGTCTTTCCTAAATGAGGTCAATTAGGAAAGAAAAGGTACATGGAGAGCTTCAGAGGTACCTAACCCTGAAAGGTTATGGTAAGAAAAAATTTGCTAATTACCACAGGGAGTGGTTGTATGTGTAGAACCCTAAGCATGCTGGCACAGCATTGATAGGGGTAGTGACCATCTGTCAAGAGTCATATACCGGTAGGAATATATGGATATATGAACCTAAACAGATAGATTTATTTATTTATTTATTTATTTAACAGTCTTTTCTATACCGCCCCTTCCAGAGATCAGGGGCGGTTTACATTGAACAGTAAACAGAACAATTGTATACTTCTGTATACATTTACAAGGAACATTATGCTTTAACTATATATAGGTGTACTTACAGGGAACATATTTTGAACATTAACTAGAACAGAGCTTTTCAAACTATTTACAAGTTATATACATGGATCGCAGCATAGTTAGTTACAGTGGTTCTTTACAATAGTGAAATAGTCAACAGTTTGAGTGGTTCTTTAGCATGTTGTGTGAGGTTTGTAAAGTTTCATTGAGTTAGTCATTTGTTCTGTCTTGGGTACTGTGGATGTGTTCCTGTGATTGTATTGGAGAGGTTCTTTGTTGGTAGGGGATCTCAAAGTGTTTTGTAAAGAGGTAGGTTTTTAGTTCCTTTTTGAATTGATGAAGGTCTTTTATCGTGCGGAGTGTTAATGGTATTTCATTCCAGAGGGTGGGGGCAGCAAAGGAGAAGGCCCTATCACTTGTTGTCACTTTAGTTTTTCTAAAATTTGTTTTTATGTTGAGGGAATAGGTTGCATTCTGTCTGCGTGATCTAGTATCTGATGGGGGGTGTATTAGGGTAGATAGTTGTGAGGGAGAGATGTTATTTATGATTTTAAAAGTAGTTAGGAGGATTTTATATTTTATTCGGCTGTTTATAGGGAGCCAGTGTAAGTCTAGTAGAATTGGGGTCACATGGTCTGTTAGTTTAGCTTTGGTGATCATCTTGGCGCATATGTTTTGGGCTCTTTGGAGAAGGTATATGCTTTTTAATGGAAGTCCATTTAGGAGACTATTACAATAGTCGAAGTGGGGGGTGATGAGGGTATTGACTACAGATCTAAAGTCATCTGTGTTGCGTAGGGGTCTCAGATGCTGTATTGTCTTGAGTTTATAAAATATGGTTTTTACTGTATGTTTTATGTGTGGGATCATGGTGAGTGAGTGGTCTAAGATTATTCCAAGGTATTTTACCTCCTTTTTAACAGGTATAGGTGTATTACTTATTGTGATTGTATTGGGGTATTTGTAGTCAGTGTCTGATTTCCTCGTTATGAACATTGCCTCTGTTTTTTTGAGGTTAATGCTTAGGTGGTTGTCTTCAAGCCATTTGGTAGTCTCGTTCATGCATTGGAGTAGGCTATCATATTTGGGATTGTTGGGGTTTATGAGGGTGGCAAGCATGATATCATCTGCGTATATGAAATGGTTAATTTTGTGCTTTTTGAATATGTTTGTAATGGGCTGGAGGTATAAATTGAAGAGGAGGGCTGAGAGGGCTGATCCTTGGGGGATGCCTTGACCTTGTGGGAAAGTTTCTGATGTATCTTTACCTAATTGTATCCGTATTAACCTGTGTGAGATGTATGATTTGAACCATTCAAGGACTGTCCCTCCTATTTTTAGATTTTCTAGTCTGTTAATGAGGGTATTATGATTGATGCTATCGAATGCGGCAGACAGATCTATGAAGAGGAGAAGGAAACCTTTGCTATACATATATACCTAAAAGATATATCTCGAGATATATATATATAGATATATCTATATATAGGAGTATATATGGATATATATATACAGAGATATACATAGGCAGAAGATACACAGATATTTATTTATATATATATACATATATATATATATATGTAGACATATAGACACATGCCTCCACTTATGTAGATGGAGACATGCCTATATAACTAGATCGCCATAGGAATATGGGGAGAGAGAAAGATTCATCTAATAGCAAGAGGGGTGTGAATAGTTGCATAGAGAATCTTCTTTCCCTGGTTATGATTGACAGAGTCAGAGGAATAGTCTCCCTGACAAGGAGGAGTCTAGATTCCTTTAAGAATTCAAGCTCTTGAATAACCAGGATGGCCTACGTGAAAAATGCAGAGGATAACTTCAGTCTGCAGGCAACAGGTCCAGATCTCTCTAGAACTCCAGTATGGTAAATGGATAGGATACCATATTGACCCACCTATGAGGGCAAGATGGGTATCATGCGTCCTTCAGTTGAACATGAGCTTCCCATGAAGTATTGGGAAGGAAGCATAAAAGGACGAGCTGCAACGAAAAGAAAACTATCCCTGGTGAGAAGTCCAAAGAAGATGTGGACCAAGCCAGGGAATTGGCCATTCTTTAGGTTTTCACGTGATGTAAGGCCTGTGTCCGCCGGGAACAACACCCCCCATGGTGCTCCTGCCCAATCGGGGCAGTGGGAGAAGAGCAGCACAGCAGCCTGCCTCCATAAAAGCGGCATCCCTCGCCTCCGGAGGGAGCTGCTGCTGCCGCCGCCGGGAACACCACCCCCCACGGTGCTCCTGCCCAATCGGGGCAGTGGGAGAAAAGCAGCACAGCAGCCCACCTCCATAAAAGCGGCGTCCCTCGCCTCCGGAGGGTGCCGCTGCTGCCGCCGCCGGGAACACCCCCCCCCCCACGGTGCTCCTGCCCAATCGGGGCAGTGGGAGAAGAGCAGCACAGCAGCCCGCCTCCATAAAAGCGGTGTCCCTCGCCTCCGGAGGGAGCTGCTGCTGCCGCCGCCGGGAACACCACCCCCCACGGTGCTCCTGCCCAATCGGGGCAGTGGGAGAAAAGCAGCACAGCAGCCCACCTCCATAAAAGTGGCGTCCCTCGCCTCCGGAGGGAGCCGCTGCTGCCGCCGCCGGGAACAACACCCCCCACGGTGCTCCTGCCCAATCGGGGCAGTGGGAAAAGAGCAGCACAGCAGCCCGCCTCCATAAAAGCGGTGTCCCTCGCCTCCGGAGGGAGCCGCTGCTGCCGCCGCCGGGAACACCACCCCCCACGGTGCTCCTGCCCAATCGGGGCAGTGGGAGAAGAGCAGCACAGCAGCCCGCCTCCATAAAAGCGGCGTCCCTCGCGGGCTGGCCCACGCCTGAGGGCCTCACCAGAGGGCCCTTTGGCGTGGCCCTTAGGCGCGGCACAGAGGCGCACAAAAAAGAAGCAAACAACCAACATATCCTCCTCCTCAAAAAGCCACACTACATCCAACAGAGGCACCTCCACCACCGAACCGAAGAACAACGACAACAACAACTTCACAAAGAAAAGACCTCACCACTCCAGAAACCCAGGTACTCCCACACAGCATGCCACCCTTCCTAACCCCCATCTATCTCCTAACCCCCCTCCTAACCCTCTACCCCCACTCAGCCAAACCCTGCAACCCTCTCTGCCCAGACACCATGACAGCTCAACCCACATGCATCCAAAACCTCACACACAACCATGCACACACTCACTCACTCTCACATTGCACACCAACCTACACCACCAACCCCACAAACCACCACCACCTCTCCATCTCTCTCATAAACGCTCGCTCAGTCAGGAACAAATACCATATGCTCCAGGACCTGATCACAACTGAGAAGATTGACATCCTCTGTGTAACAGAAACCTGGCTAACAGACCACGACACAGTAGTAATGAACCAGCTAACACCAAAGGGATACAGCCTCCAACACTGCTCCCGAACACATGCCAAAGGCGGAGGTGTAGCCATCATTGCCAAAGACAACCTCCACCTCCGGATCCACGCCGCAGAAACCTCCAACGAAGCAGACATCCGCACCCTCACCAACAAATACCTCTCAATATGCCTGATCTACCGTGCACCCACCACAACCTCTGACCTACCACAGATTCTACACCTCATCTCCGAAAGCACCAGCCCTTCAAAGGAACAAATTATCCTAGGAGACTTCAACCTCCCATCACTCCAGGAGAAGCAAGCAGAAACCTTCCTCAACGCCATGACAGCAATGGACCTGACACAAATCATACAAGAACCAACACATGAAAAAGGAAACATACTTGACCTCATATTTCTAAACTCCCAAACCGCCTCCTCATACAGAAAACCAACAATCTCACCAGTACCGTGGTCAGACCACTACATTATCAACATATCCCACACCTATCAACTCAAAAATAACAGAGAAAACAAACACCACGCAAGGAGATTCAAAGCATTTAACAAGGAAGACTTCCTAACAAAAACCCTGCCTAACTTACACACAGACTCCAACAACCTTGATGTCCTGATCCACAACTGGAATACCACAATCTCCTCAGCAGCCAGCACAAATAGAAACAGCACCAATACCAGACCCATCTCCTCAAAAGCCCGATGGTTCACCCCCAGCCTCCGAAAACTGAAAAACAGACTTAGAAGAACCGAAAGGAAATGGAGAAAAACCAAAAGCGAAAGAGACAAAGCAAAATACCTCCACGAACTCAATGCATACCATTCAGAAACTGACAACGCCAAAAAATCCTACCACACCAAAATCATCGCAACCGCCATAAACAAACCTCGAGAGCTCTTCCAAATTGTCAAAAATCTAACAAAAGCACCCAGTAACTCCGACCAGCTGCCAGACATCCCCCCTGATCTTCTAGCCCGACAATACAAACAGCTACAGCAACCACAAAACCCACATCACTACGCTGAAACAACAACCAAGACAACTTCATACACCACCCCGATCAGAGACTGGAATACATTCGACACAACCTCAAAAGAAGAAATATCCTCCACCATCTCCTGCTTGAACACCACCACCTCCCCGCTGGATCCTTGCCCTGCCGACTGGATAAAGAAAACCAAAGAAGACCTCAGTGCACCACTAACCCACATCGTAAATGAATCCTTTAAACAAGGACACATGCCAGACGCCCTCAAGACCACAATCATCCGACCAACCCTCAAAAAGCACAACCTAGATCCCCTAGACCCCACCTCCTACAGACCAGTAGCAAGCCTCCCCCTCACCGCAAAGATAATTGAGAAGATAGTCCAACGTCAGCTTCAAGAACACCTAGACATTAACAACATACTGGACCCGCAGCAACACGGATTCCGACCATTACACGGGGTCGAGACCCTAATGACCATGCTGATGAACACCCTTGTCATAGGAACCCAAGAGAAACACTCCGGATACATCCAAATTTTTCTGGATATATCAGCGGCATTCGACACCATCTCCCATAACACCCTCATCCACAGACTCCAAACAATTGGGATCAAAGGTACTGTACTCCAATGGTTCAGGTCCTATCTAACCAACCGACAGCAACTGATCCGCACCAAAACCTTCACCTCATCCCCCTTCCAGCAACATCAAGGAGTACCACAAGGATCCACACTATCAGCCATGCTTTTCAACATCTACCTCCGTCCACTCTGCTCAGTCATACGCACTCACAATGTCAACTTCCACATATATGCCGACGACATAATGCTCTACGCCCCAATTACAACAACGGACCCAACAAACGACCAGCTATCAACCTGCTTCACCGACGTATCCAACTGGCTACAAGAGAACAACTTATCCATTAACATAAAGAAGACCGAAGCCCTTATAGTGATAAAAGACCCAGACTTCAAACCACCCACTCACCTCACCATGGGAACCACGCAAATTCAAGTACAACCACACATAAGATATCTCGGCATTATCACTGACCAAGCCCTAACTCTTAAGCAACAAATCAACAAGACCACAAGAACTGTATTCCACAAGGCGAAAACGGTATAACGCTTCCGACCCCTCCTCGAACCACAAGACTTCAGGACAGTAATGCAAGCTCTAACACTCCCTCATCTGGACTACTGCAACATAATCTACCATGGCCTACCTGCCACACAGACCAATCCCCTCCGAACTGCCCTAAACACCATGGCGAGAATAATTCACAATGCAAGGAAATGAGACCACATCACCCCAATACTGAGGGACCTTCATATTCTCCCCATCGAAGCAAGAATCAAGTACAAAACTCTTCTACTCACCCACAAAACCATCCACCAAACACAGGGCACCCCACTCCGCACCCTACTGCCTCGCCCAACCCACAGCAGAACAACCAGACAATCCTCCAACAGCTCCGTTGCCATCCCCCACAAAAGAACCAAAGCAACTCAACAGACCTGCAACAGAGCCTTTGAACTCTATGCCCCATCCCTCTGGAACTCTCTACCAAACCACATCAGGAACAACGGTGATCTCCCATTATTCAAAAAGCAGCTAAAAACCATCCTATTCCAAGAACATCTCTGAAGAGGAACCCCCCCCCCCCCTATTTCTCTCCAAGATCTCCAAACCAGTAACTATGCTATCTTGTCAGTCTCTATGTTCACCCCAAAAATCATCAATGTGGAACCCCCGGTGATGGCCCCACCCCACATTTGATCCCCCCCCTCTGGTTATATGTCCCACCGCTTTGACCCGGTGAAAAGCGGGATATAAATACAGTTAAATAAATAAATAAATAAAATAAACATGAGATGGTAAGGGTAGGGAACACCTACCAGTCATGGGAGCATGACTGGGTGAACCCCTCCTAACCATCTGGGATTATCTGATAGACAAGATACTAATGCTCTCTAGCAAGGGCCCATAGTGCAAAGCTACTCCGTAGAGTTGCAGAGAGCATGTTGCAGGTTGGTTAGAAGAAAAAAAAAACTGGCTGCTTAAAGCCAGTAGGTAACAAACTATTCTGCCAAAAACAAGGGAATTGGAGATGGCGAAGAATAGAAGTCAAACCAAAAAGCCTGTAATGATAGGGTTTCCAAAAAAGGTTGATAACCTGTTTTGGGTTTACTAGTCAGGCCAGAAGGATTGCTAGTGGAGGACAAACCCTGGTTGTGTGAACAGAACCAGTGGTTTAACCACTAGGAACTGCTGCATTTGCAGCAATTACCAGGGCAGCGGAAAAAAATCCCTTTTTTTTTCAGATTGGAAAAAGAAACGACAGACATAAGCAGGAGTGGTAAGACTTCCTTATTGTCTGATAAGCTGCCCTAAAGTAAGAATGTGAAAGGGGGACAACTCTGGAAAGGAAACCCCTTCCTGGAATAGGTAGAGAACCATAGGGGCTTACCAGTGTAATAGAACCACTCTTACAAACCGAATGTTGTAGTAAGAGAGCAGGTAAGACAGAGTTGAAGGAGACTCACGATGAAGTCTTTGAAAGGTAAGATGATACATGCTAGTACAGGGAAAACTGTCTTATTGATAGTTGTTACACTTCTTTTTCCCAGTAGGAGGAAGAGGAGAAACCTGTTAACTATAGGCATGATCATCATAAAAACTCTTAGAGCAAAAAGAAAGGATGTCTCGTGAAAAGAGATCCATGAGAATTTAGGATGAAATTAGTGTAGATGCTTCAAGTGAAAAGAAGCAGACTACACACTCTAACCTCTAAACAGGAGATGTAATGATAATCTATCAGAAACCCTGCGGCTGCTGGGTTTGCTGAACCTGTTGAGGTTGTGGTTTCTTTAGCCCGGTCTGATGTTTTCCCTGTCTGGGAACATCTGTATGATGGGTAGAAGATGGATAAAACTTTTTCCCCTTAGGGAAACAAAGTTTGTTAGGAAATTTCCTACAAACTGGGAAAGAGGAAGGCGTAGACAAGCCTCTGAAAACAGCAATGTCAGTGGTTAACTGAGCAGCTTGGAGTAAAGACTCCTTGTTAAAGAGATTTTCTCCAGTGCAAGGAGTATTTCCCAGTCTTTCCTGTACCCATTTGTCTAAGTCTGAAACTTGGAGCCAGGCTTTACGTCGTACCCCTATAGCTATAGCAGAAATTCTGCTAACAGACTCAAAGGAGTCTAGGGAAGCACGAGTAAGGAACCTAGAGATATTTTGAGCATGACTAACCAATAAGGAATAGTCTGCTCTTTTGGGCTCTTGAAGAAAAGGGGTCAAAAGTAGTAAATTCTTTGTGACTTCTTCAAGAGATAATCCCATATAGAAAATATATCAGAGAATTCTTGCTGAAAGCATAGATGCCTGGAAGGTTTGGCATCCAAAGGCATCTAAAGTCTTAGACTCACGACCTGGCGGATAAGAAGAGTGCTTTTTAGTACTCTTAACACGCCTCATTGCTGATTCTACAACAATGGAATGATGAGGAAGTTGAGTCTTTTGAAACCCTGGAGAAGGGGGCACCTTGTATAGAAGATCAGTTGCCCTAGAAGGCGGGGATACCGTTAATGGAGTTTCCCACATTCGAAAGAGCAGATCCTGCAAGGTCTGATGCAAAGGAAGCATGATGTCCTCCTTTGGACTCCAGGGAATATACAGAGATTCTGTATTCCCTGGTGCAGGATCTTGACCAGGTATAGAAATGGCAAGTGACTTTGCCATATCAAGCAGGAATGCCTGATAAGAAAAATCTCCAGAGGGAAGTCCTCTACAAAGAGGAGTACAGGCTAGATCTGTTGAAGAACTAGCATTGGCACCCAGGGGTCTATCCAAATTCACTGGAATAGAAGACCCTAAAGGGGGGAGATTCGGACTGTTGTTACAGGATGGTCGCTGGTACCGCAGGAGGTCGGGACGACAAGCAGTCGGTAGCGCATCGTCCATGCTAGGGATCGATTCCAAACTCGGTACCGAGGGAAGCGAGCCTGTTGAAACAAGCATGGAAGGTACCGACAGCGATGCTAATGTCGATACTGGTACCGACTCCGGTAACGTATCCGATACCGATACATGAAGACCAGTCGGTGACAGCTCTAACGGTGCCGAAGAAACCGAGAGTGCCCGACATGGATCATCGGAACCGTGCCTTCGTTACCGTCCCGTGTCGGTACCAAGGCATGTCGGTACCCAGTCATCCAGAATGGAGATCGACTCCAGACTTGGCATCAAAAGAAGTCAATCTATCCATGCACATCTGGAGGATACCGACGTCGGTACCAGTACCGGTACTGGGATCGATACCGATACTGGAAGATCGGTCCGCAGCGTCCCTAACGGGCCTGAAGGAACCGAAAGCGCCAGACTGCGATCTTTGTTGAGGAATGTTTCATCCAACACCATTATCGATGCCAGGGTATGGGTACCGCTCGAAGCGGATGCCACCACCGAGCATGGCTCAGGTATGTTCGGAGAGGGGTGAACCTCAGGAACAACCTGAAACTCCATTAAGGATTAGGAGGCCGAAGACTCCCACCGGGGTTTTAAAGTCAGTGTGTCCTCGAGGGCAAGGCCAGAGGCATCTCTATGCTGTGCATGAGATCTACCACTCGAGGACTGGCTAGTCTTAACAGACTGTTTTTGGGTTACCTGATCCTGCGAAGAAGAAAGGGTGATCGGTGCCCTGAAGTTGAATGGGGACCGCGCATCGAGGTGAACTCGATGCTGAAGACTTCCTCTGACTATACTGTTGCAGGAGGGACACTCCAGCGGATAGTGGTCAAGACCCAAGCAGGGTAGACACCAATTATGAGTGTCTAAAATCAAATTTGTACTGCCACAGTTTGAACATTTCTTAGGGATAGTGGTTGGCGCTTCCATGAAGGAAAGTGTGTAGGCGTAGGAGGCCGAAAAAAAACGTCAGGCACTAACAAGGAAAAAATTAATCCTTAAAAAGGAAGAAATTACAAGAAAAAAAGAAAAGAAACACCGGCAGTACCGGTGGCGTCGGGGAAGGCAGACGCGACCACAAGAAAACCAAAAAATAAAAGAAGAATTTTCTGCGGTGACAGGAGAACATCCTGCCGGCTCTGCGGAAGAACGAAAACTGAGGAGAGGCAGTTGGGAAAGGCAGGAAGGCAACACGCAGGCGTGTTGGGATGCTCCCAAAATCGTTCTGATTGGACGCTGGGGAGCGTTCCCGCGCAGACTCCGTCGGTACCGACGTACCCTATATGTGAAGACTCATTTCCTGCTTGTTCCTGGAGATAGCATAGTTACTCACCTGTAACAGGCGATCTCCGGGAACAGCAGGAATTTAGTCCTCATATATGGGTATCGTCGGTACCGACGAAGCCTGCGCAGGAACGCTCCCCAGCGTCCAATTAGAAAGCTTTTCGGAGCATCCCACAGCGCCTGCGTGCTGCCTTCCCGCCTTTCCCAACTGCCTCTCTCCAGTTGAGTTTTAAAGCTGAGACAAAGAGAGAGAGAGAGGGAAAGGAAAGAGATAGACAGAGAGATACAACTCCTAGGGGAGGTGGGTGGGTTGTGAGGACTAAATTCCTGCTGTTCCCGGAGATCACCTGTTACAGGTGAGTAACTATGCTATCTCCAGGAACAAGCAGGAATGTAGTCATCACATATGGGGACTCCCTAGCTTTAGGTGCCAGGGAGAGACCCCAGAAGTTGTGTGTCCCTGAACAGGGCTCCACTTCCCCCCATGGATCTCTGGCATCCTATCAGGGATGGTGGGTAGGAGTTGATTAGGTATGGAACAGGTGTTGGAGAACAGCCTGACCAAACAAGGCATCCCAGCGGGAGTCCTTGTCCAAGCAGTAATGGGCTGTAAAGGTATGAACCGAGGCCCAGGTGGCTGCTCGACAGATGTCGTCGATAGACACAGAGTGCAGATGAGCCATTGAGGCTGCCGTGGCTCTCACATTGTGAGCAGTGACATAGCCCTCCAGAGAAAGGTTCTTACTCTGATAGGCGAAGGAAATAACTGAGAAATCCAGTTAGAGTTCTCTTGAAGACTGGAAGTCCAAAATGAGAAGGATCAAAACAACAAAGAGTTGAGAGGACTTTCTATGTTGCTGTGTTCTTTGTAAGTAAAAGGCTAAAGCTCTTTTACAATCCAAGGTATGAAGATTCCTCTCTGCATTTGATGCGTGAGGCATTGGGAAAAACACAGGTAGGTAGACCGCTTGGTTCAGATGAAAAGGCGAGACCACCTTTGGGATAAAGTGTGGATGAGTCCTAAGGACTACCTTGTCATGATGGAACCTTGTATAAAGGTGGATTAGCTACTAGCGCTTGCAACTCACTAATGCGGCGTGCTGATGTGATTGCAATAAGAAAAATAACCTTCCAAGAAAGGAATTTTAAGGAGGTGGTAGCTAAAGGTTCGAAGGGTGGTTTCATGAGCTGCCCAAGAACCAGGTTTAAGTCCCATGCCACCGGTGGTGGTCTAATGGGAGGCTTAGTTAGAAGAAGGCCTCTCATAAATCTTGCTGTAAGAGGATGAGAGGAAATAGGCTGTCCATTTAGAGGCTTAAAGGAAACTGTAATAGCACTCAAATGGACCCTTACTGAGTTAGTCTTAAGTCCTGCATTGGATAAATGAAGGAGATATTCCAGCAAGGATTCCAGAGGTATAGCAAGGGGGTTAAGACCCTTTTGCAAACACCATATGGTAAACCTTTTCCACTTGAAAGCATAAGAGCGTCTTGTGGAAAGTTTCCTGGAAGCAAAAAGAATATCTTTTACTTGCTGAGGGAGATTGAGATCATGGAGATATAGGCCTTCAGCAACCAAGCCCTGAGATGCAGAGACTGGGGATTGGGATGCCATAACATTCCGTCCTCCTGAGACAGGAGATCTGGAGCAGACCCTAACTCCAGGGAGGGAGCTTGAGAGAGATGGAGAAGCAGAGGGTACCACACTTGCCGTGGCCAATGTGGAGCTATGAGAATCATATGGCCTCTGTCTCTCTGAAGCTTGAACAGGGTTTTGGGAATTAGGGGAATGGGTGGAAAGGCATACAGGAAGTCTTGACCCCCAATAAAGAAGGAAAGCATCCCTGGCCTGAGCCCCCTGAGCCAGAATTCTGGAACAGAACCGGGGAAGTTTGGCATTCCACGGACTTGCAAAGAGGTCTATGTCCGGGGTTCCCCAAATTTGAAAAATCTTGGCCACCTGGTCTGCATGCAGAGACCACTCGTGTGGAAGCAGAACTCAACTGAGTCTGTCTGCCCAAGAGTTTTGTATGCCTGGAAGATACACTGCCAGAAGATGAATCCTATGCTCTCTGGCGAGGGCCCATAGTCGCAAAGCTTCGTTGCAAAAGCGACAGAGAGCCTGTTCCCCCCTGCTTGTTCACATAGAACATGGCTACTGGATTGTCCGTATGGATGAGGACTGTCTTGTAGCTGAGCAGGGTATGGAAAACTCGAAGATCAAGGAAGATTGCTCTGAGTTCCAGAAGATTGATATGTAGATGAGTCTCCTGTGGAGACCAGGTGCCTTGGGTGGAGAGGTCTTGCAGATGAGCTCCCCAACCCATTGGAGAAGCATCTGTTGAGAGAGTTGCTTGGGGTAGAGATTGTTGAAAAGGGGACCCCAGCAACAGGTTTTGAGTGGACTTCCACCACTGGAGGGACAAAATAAGGCGACTTGTGTTTTCTATTTTGTCTGACAGGCATCCGGATGCCTGGGTCCATTGGGTGGATAAAGTCCACTGAGCTGCCCTCATATGGAGGCGAGCATAGGGAACCACATGCACCGTAGATGCCATGTGGCCTAGTAGTTGTAACATTTCTCGAGCAGTTAGATGAGACTTTAGCACTGCTTGAGAAGCTAACTGCACCATGCGAAGGCAACGAGCCTGGGGGAGATAGGCCCTTGCCCTTGTGGTATCCAGCAAAGCTCCTATGAACTCCAGAGACTAAGTAGGAGTTAGACTGGATTTTGGGATGTTTATTACCAGGAGTGGAGGAGTAGCCTAGTGGTTAGAACACTGGCTTGGTAACCAAGCAACCAGGGTTGAAGTCCCACTAGCACTCCTTGTGGCCTTGGGCAAGTCACTTACCCCTCCATTGCCTCGGAAGAAAGGCCTGGCAATCTACTTCCGGTGACACATTGCCAAGAAAACCCAGGAGCTTCTGGGTCGCCAGGACTGACTCGAAGGCACACATTGCATTTTTTGCATTACCCGCCCTAAATACTGAAGGATACGCATTGTGCAGGATAGAGAAGTCCTGGCCTCTGACTCTGTTGGGGCCCAAATGAGCCAGTCGTCTAAGTAGGGGAAGACGAATATCCCTAGAGTGCGGAGAAATGCTGCTACAACAGCCATGCATTTCGTGAACACCCTTGGTGCTGAGGCCAGGCCAAAAGGAAGCACCCTGTATTGGTAGTGTTTTCCCTGAAAAAGGAACCGAAGGAACCTTCTGTGAGTTGGATGGATGAGAACATGGGTGTACGCATCCTTGAGATCTAGAGAACAAAGCCAATCCTGACTCTGAAGGTATGGCAGCGGAGATCCGAGAGAAATAATTTTGAATTTCTCCTTGACAAGGAATTTGTTCAATTCTCTGAGGTCTAAGATAGGTCTGTAACCCCCTGTTTTCTTTGGGATAAGAAAATAAGGGGAATAGAACCCTGTACCCTGTTGATGAAGGGGTACTTCTTCTATTGCCCCTTGGGCAAGAAGGATAGCGACCTCCTGATCTAACAGGTTGATGAGAGAGGTCGGAGAATTGAACTGCTTCACTATTGTGTGAGGGGGCATGCTTGAAAAATGAAGCTTGTACCCCTCCTTTATGATGGACAGTGTCCAATGCTCTGCTGTTATTTGCCCCCATCTGGGGGCAAAATGACATAACCTTCCTGGAATGGTGGAAGGTTCTGGTCCCCCGAGAACCAGGAAGACTAAGTTCTCTAGACGAGAGTCAAAGGCCCTGTGGAGGCTGAGTCTGCTGGGCCAGTTGAGGCCTAGCAGCCTTTACTTTCTTCTGTTTGGGAGGTTGCTGACCTTTCCTGGCAAGCTGACCTGCAGAACGTCCCTGCCGAACATAAGCAGGATAAAATTTTTTCTTTTTAGAAAAGAATAGTTTCTTGAACAATTTTCTTCTAGCAGGATCAGCAGTGGACTTGGATAATCTATCCAAGGTGGAAATTTCAGCATCCATTTCATTGGCCTTTTCCTGCCAATCTTTACCAAACAGGTTCTCCCCAGTACAAGGGATATTTCCCAACTTGTCTTGTACCCAGAGCTCTAAATCAGATGCCTGGAGCCAAGCAATTCTACGTGCACCTATGGCTATAGCCGAGGTACTGCTTATGCACTCAAAGCAGTCAAAGGCTGCACGGTTGGAAAATTTAGAAACATCTTGGGCATGTTTGACCAAAGTGAGAAAAGCCTGTCTTTTATCCTCAGGAAGAAAAGGACTTAGAGCCTCTAAATCATCTGTGACCTCCTTCAGGAACATTCCCATGTAGAGACTATAGGAACTGATCCTGGCAGAAAGCATGGAAGCTTGGAAGACCCGACGTCCAAAAGCATCCAGGGTTCTGCACTCACGTCCTGGAGGATTAGAGGCATGTCTTTTTGCACTCTTGATCCTTCTCATAGCTGACTCCACTACAATAGAGTGGTGAGGAAACTGAGTCTTATGGAACCCAGGACAAGGAGGGACTCGATACATAGTATCCAGTCTACGAGAATGAGGACAGGTGGTAAGAGGTGTTTCCCACATCCTTAACATGAGATCATATAAAATCTCATGAATGGGCAAGGTAGCTGCCTCCTTAGGAGTTTTGGAATATAGCACAGTTACTTACCTGTAACAGGTGATCTCTGGGAACAGCAGGAATAAGTCTTCACAAATGGGTACGTCGGTACCGACGGAGCCTGCGCAGGAACGCTCCCCAGCGTCCAATCAGAAAGCTTTTGGGAGCATCCCTCAGCGCCTGTGTGCTGCCTTCCCGCCTTTCCAACTGTCTCTCCTCAGTTGAGTTTTATAGCTGAGACAAAAGAGAGAAAGAGGAAAAGAAGAGAGATAGAAACAACTCCTAGGGGAGGTGGGTGGGTTGTGAAGACTTATTCATGCTGTTCCCAGAGATCACCTGTTACAGGTAAGTAACTGTGCTATCTCCAGGAACAAGCAGGAATGAGTCTTCACATATGGGGACTCCCAAGCTAAGATGCCTGGAGCCATAGCATGTTGGTGATTGAAACATGCTCCACCTCATATGCCCAGGCATCCCGAGGATGGAGGGTAGGAGTTGAAAAAGAGAGGAGCTGTAGGAGACAGCTGACCTAAGATAGGACTACAGACAAGGAGTCCCTGTATATATGATAAGCATCATGAAATACATTGAAATGAATAATCACCATATGGACCTCACCTACTGGATTGCAGGACGTAGGGAGGCTGATGGAATCTACTGGGGATCCAGTGGAGGAATCTTCAAGATGACCTCACTGAAGTGAGTTGAAGGTCAAAATCTGGAACTGACAGGTGACCGCAGGATTCAACTGGGGAAGTACAAAAACGGTAGGTCTTTAGTAGAAAGCTTTATGGAAAAAGCTGAAAACTCTTTTGGCTACAGAGTTAATTATAGTTAGGAGCAAAAGAGGAAGACTGACCGAGTTGGACAAAACTGGCTTAGTTCTTGAGGGAAGAAGGGGTATGGAGAAAACCCCGTAATCCCAAGGAAGGACAGATGTCTGAGGAGTTGGAAACCTCAGATCTACTGAAGATCCCCCATGTCTCTCCTAACTGACGAGAGGAAGGAAGATAAAGGAATAGGGAGCTTCAGGGATACCTGAACCTAAGGTTATGATAAGAGCTGTCAGTACCACAGCAGTGATTGTGTGCATAAGAGACGAAACATACTGTGAAATAGTATGAACATGTGAAAACCCACTGTCTGGAACAGATAGGAAGGAAAAAACACCTTTATGAGCACAGACAGAGAGATAAGTATGTGAATACATATCTATCTAAAGGAAGTATCTCGACAGATACACACATATATATGTGTAGATATATATAGATATATATATATAGATATGTTTATGGCGAGATCCAGGGGGTATAGCATTTGCACACATGGCTGACAGACATATGCATCTAAAGAAAGCATATAGACATATGTACATATAGGAATATATATATAGGTCTAAAGAGAAATGTCTGCAATTAAGCAGAAAGAGATATGTCTACAGGAATCTTCACATGGAAGATGTGAAGAGGAATGATTCATCTCATAACAAGAAGGTGGAACCTACTTGAGAAGATATAGAGAATCTATTCCCTCTGGTTAAGATGGAGTAGAATGCTACCCAGTAAAATAACCAGGATGGTTGCGAGAAAACAGAGGATAATATTAGCCTGTAAACAGCAAGTCCTGAGTCTAACATGGTGAAGGGACAGAATACGCATAGGAAGAGACACCAGGTAGACCCACTTGAGAGACAAGGGGTGGGGTATCATGCGTTATTTAGTTAAATATGTGCTGTCCATGAAGGATTAGGATACCATGAGGACAAGCTGCAAGGAAAAAGAGCATATTTCCTGTAGGAATTTGGTAACTCTTTAGACTGTCACGTAGGAAAGGCTTATGTCCTTTATTAAAAGGAAATAGAAGGGTGTAAAGAACCCTCACAGTCACGGGAGGTGACTGAGGAAGCCTTTTTCAACCATATAGGATAGTCATTAGAGAAAAAACCCTCATGCTCTCTAGCAAGGGCCCATAGTGGAAAGCTTCTCTGTAGGATTGCAGAGAGCATTATGCAGGAGAGTTGGGAAATAAAACTGGCTGTTGGAGACAACCAGTTGCCAGCTCAACTATGCTGCCAACTCCAAAGATTTGGAGATGGCAGAAAAGAAGTTATAAGGATTATCCAAGATAGATGAGCACTATCTTGGAAGCACTACTAAGGCTAGACCAAAAGTAGTGGAAGACAATACTGGAACTTATAAAAAAGTACCAGTAGTGCACGCACTGAAGCTCCTGCATGGGCAGCTGCTGAATGGCACAGCAGAGTGATCTTTCTGTTTTTAACAGAGAGAACAGACAGAAACAGAGGAGAATATCCTGTCCCTGTCTGACGAGCTGCCCAGATGAGGACAAGGGGGTTTACTCAAGAGAAGAAACTCTACACTGGAATGGAAAGGAAGACTGGAAAGGTTAAGAGAGCCTTCCATTGGTATGGTACCACTCTTACAGGGGAACCCTGGAAAAGAAGGTAAAGAAAAAATAGGAGCTGAGGTGAGACTTGCCATATGGTAAGTCTGTAGAAGGAAAAATTCATGGTGGTACAGAAAAACTATCATGAGATAGTTGGCAAACCTCTCTTCATTGTAGGAAGAGGAGGAAAAACCCTGTGACCCATAGACATGAATATCCTGACAGCTCAGCATACCTAAGAGCAAGTGGATGTCCTGGAAACAGGAATCCAAGTGTAGAGGTTTAAATGAAAAAACAGTGAAAAAACTTCTAATGAGAAGTAGTGAACTGTAGGTTATAACATATTAATTGGAACCCTATTGAGGGTTAATTTTCATGGCTTGAGTTTGGATTCTTCAGACCAGGACGAGGTTTCCCTTGTTTGGGAACATCGGTATGATGGGCAGGAGAAGAATAAAACCTTCTTCTTTTAGGAAAAGGAGGTTTGGTAGGGCATTTCTTACCTGCTGGGGAAGGAGAAGGTTTAGAATGGCCCTCAGAAACAGGGAAGTCAGTGGAGCAATGAGCAACCTGACGCAAAGACTCCTTATTGAAGAGATTTTCTCCAGTACAGGGAGTGTTACCCAGTCTTTGTTGTGCCCATCTGCTCAAGTCTGAAGCTTGGAGCCAGGCTCTACGTCGTGCTCCTATGGCTATAGCAGAGGTTCTGCTAACAGACTCAAAGGAGTCTAGGGAAGCACGAGAAAAACCTAGAGATATTCTGGCTATGACAAAGAAGCAAGGAATAGTCTGCAGCCTTGGGCTGTGAAAGAAAAGGAGTCAAAAGAGATAATTTCTCTGTGACCTCCTGAAAGGATAGAATCATATAAAAAATATATGAGAGAATCCTTGTTGCCAGCATAGATGTTTGGAAGGTTTGACGTCCAAAGGCATCTAGTGTTCTAGATGCACGACCTGGCGGGAAAGAAGAATGCTTCTTCTTGCTTTTTACCTTCCTCATTGCTGATTCCACTACAATGGAATGATGGGGAAGTTGAGTCTTTTGAAACCCTGGAGAGGGGGGCACCTGATACAGAAGAGCAGTTGCTGTAGAAGGTGAGGAAGCCCTTAAAGGTGTTTCCCATATTTTCAGAAGAAGATCCTGTAAAGAATGATGTAAAGGAAGCATTATATTTTCCTTTTCCCCAGAAAAGCCTTGTGTAGGATCATAGCCAGGGATAGGAATAGCCAGGAATGTTGCCTTGTCAAGGAGAAATTTCTGAAAAGAAGGATCTCCAATGGGAACAATCCCTGGACAGGCTAAACTTGAAGAACTAGGCTGAGCACCAGTACTTGTCCGGTGCAAAGCAGGATCTCTAATGAATGGATACTGGGACTGGCGGGTATGACCTGAAACCGTCAGTACTGTATCGTCCATGCTAGGTATCGACTCCAAACTAGGTATAGAAAGGAGAGATCCTGGTGAAAAAAGCATGGATGGAGCTGGTCCCGATGTTCCTGCAGGTACCAGCATCGACACCGATACCGGTAGCTGAGCCAGAATCGAAGGTGATACCGACATCGAAACAGTCATCGGAGGCTGCTCAAACGGTACCGAGGAAACTCGAAAGTCTCGGTGAATATCCTCGGTACCGCGCATCCGGACTCGGTGCGTGTCGGTTCCGAGACGCATCGGTACCCAGTCTTCCAGACTAGATATTGATTCTAGACTCGGCATCGAAGGAAGCGAATCTATCGATGCATGTCTAGATGGTACCGACGTCAGGGGTCGTATCGACGGAGCTGCCGATACTGGAAAGTCAATCTGGGTATCGATCGGTCCCGAAGGCACCGAGTACACCAGATGACGATCCCTGGTGAGGAGTGGATCGCTCAACACCAGTGCCGATGCCAGGTTATCGGTACCGCTCAAAGCGGAAGCCACCCCCGAGCATGGCTCAGGTATGTTCTGTGAGGGGTGAGCCCCAGGAACAACCTGAAACCCCTGAAAGGTTTTGGAGACCGAAGACTCCCGCCGGGGTTTTGAAGCCAATGAGGACTTGAGGGCAAGGCCGGAGCCGTCATCATGCTTGGCATGAGACCTACCACCCAAGAATTGGCTAGTCTTAACAGACTGTTTGTGGGATACCTGATCCTGTAGAGAAGAAAAGGTCGGTGCCCTTACACTGGAAGGGAAAACTGCATAGAGGGAAACTCGAAATGGAGAATTTCTTCTCATAAAATTGTAGCCTGATGGCTCTGGAGGAAAGGGGTCAGGACCCAAACAGGTTAGACACCAGTTATTGGAGTCTAAAAAGAAAACTGTATTTCCACAGTAAAGGCACTTCTTAGGAGAAGGCGGCTCCATAATGGAGAGGCCTTACAGGCCCAAAAATTCAAGACAGAAACAGAGGGAAAAAAACTCCCTGAGTTTTAGAAAAAAGAAAAGAAAAAACCACCAGCGGTACCGGTGGAGTCGGGGAAGCAGCCGCGACCACAAGAAAACAAAAAGTAAAAGATTTAAAGAAAACATTTTCTGCGGTGACAGGAAGACGTTCTGCCGGCTCCGCGTAAAAACGAAAACTGAGGAGAGACAGTTGGAAAGGCGGGAAGGCAGCACGCAGGCGCTGAGGGATGCTCCCAAAAGCTTTCTAATTGGACGCTGGGGAGCGTTCCCGCGCAGGCTCCGTCAGTACCGACATACCCATATGTGAAGACTCATTCCTGCTTGTTCCTGGAGATTGTAGAATTTCCAACTCCTTGGCCCTTGGCTCTGTTTCAGGGGCCACAGTAATGGACAGGCCCCGAGCCACCTCCCTGATAAAATCCTGGAAGGAAATATCCTCTGGAGGAGACATCCTGCATTTAGGGGAGGAGGGCTCCTCTGGGAGAAGCATCGCTGCATCGACAGAACTGTCAGAATCCTCAGATTCTTCTGAGGACTCAAAGTATCGTCTGTCCGGATGCTCTTGAAGAGCCCGATACCCGTACCGACCAAAGTCGGTACCGGGAGTAACCAGTACCGGGGTATCGGTACCGGAGGTCATCGGATGACTGGGTACCGGCAAAGCAGACAGCGATACCGATGTCAATGCTATCGGTACCGATACCAAGGTCGGTGCCGGTACCGGTGGAATTGTCTGTCGCGATTCCGAGGGCGTTGATGTCGCAAGGAATGCCGCCAGACTGCATTCCATAGCCAGAACTCTGTGGTCTATCGACGCTGCCAATGCCTGGATGTCTGTACTGGAGGAGACTGCCGGTACCCCAGAGCATGCCACCAGTAGTTCTGCCGAGGTCGAGGCCTCGAGAACATCCTTGAACCCCCGATAATGCTTTGGAAGCCGAAGCCTCCCGCCGGGGTAATTTTGCCGGTGCAGAATCCTCGAGGGCAACGCCAGAGGCATCTCAATGTTTAGAAGGAGATCTACCCTTTGAGGACCGGCTGGATTTATGTTTAGTTACCTGAGATCCACGGGAGGAAGAAGCAGCCCTGGAAGACGTCGATGCCACCGAATCTGCATCAGAGGGAAACAGGGTACTGAGCTTAGCAGCTCGGTTCTGCCGACCTCTTTTAGACATCATGGCGCAGGACATACAATCCGTGATGGAGTGGTCAGGACCTAAACATTTTAGATACCATTCATGGGTGTCGGTGACGAAAATGGTACCGCCACACTTGGTGCACTTTTTGAAACCTGAGGCAGGTTTCTGCATGGTAAGGAAACGTTTTTGGGCCTAAGGCCCAAAAAGGCGCGTGCACCTGAAGAAAAAGAAAAAAAAATATTTTTTTTACAGAAATAAGAAGAGAAAAAACCGACGGTACCGGTATAGCATCAAGGAAGGCAGACGCGACCACAAAAAAGAAAGAAATAAAAAAGAATTCTTCTGCGGTGACAGGAACATGACCTGCTGGCTCCGCGGAAAAAGAAGAACTGGAGAGAGGCAGTTGGGAAAGGCGGGAAGGCAGCACGCAGGCGCTGTGGGATGCTCCCAAAAGCTTTCTAATTGGATGCTGGGGAGCGTTCCCGCACAGGCTCCGTCGGTACCGACGATATCCATATGTGATGACTACATTCCTGCTTGTTCCTGGAGATAACGGAGAAATCTGGTTTGCCAGTCCTGTGCTAGAGATCAGAAGGATTCATTTACATCAGGACAGATGAGAAGGAAGCTCCAGGCTTGGCAGACAGAAGGAGACAACTTTAAGTCCAGCAACTTATAAAAAGAAAGGAGGTAGTTCTAGGGCTGAGGGCCCCACATGGAAAGAGCTGCTCCAGCAATGAAGGTACAAAAGTAAAACCAGATCTGATCTCTCGGAAACACATGTGCAGAAGGAGGGAGGAGATGGCCTTGCAGTGGAGGCACACAGGTTCTCCCTTCAGACAGCCACTTCAGCTGGGACATTTGCAGATAAGTTTCCATTTTTGACACTGCCATTTTATGTGCTTTAATTATGATTTTGACTTCAGAAAAAGAAGGGAAATTGTTAAAATGCATGTAACAATTTACAGTTGTACAGTATTATTGTCACATTGCCATCTCTCTTCCTACCCCCTCAGCCACCCACCCATTTCTCTAATATGGATTCTTAATGGAGCAAAAGCTTATTCTCTATGATCTGTACACCCAATTGGACAAATGATTTATTTAACTGCTTTCCAATCTTAACCCTGGCTCTTCCCACAGCGATCGATGCTTCAACTGAATCAAAATGGTCCTTACTGGCTCTCCTTGCATACAGTTAGCCCTGATGTTCTAGATCTAATTTTAGTTTTCATAAAAGGAAGAGGGTTGGAACGTATAAAACAACTCCCTAAAATCACAAGGGGCTCACTAGTTCAGGTTCTAATCTCCTCCTCATCTCTTGAAAACTAGTCTGGATTCTCTGAAGGGATGAGAGTGCACTTCCACAAAAAGTCTCTCAGATTTGTAGGTGGTATCTTAAAAAGCAAATGTAGGCCTTCATTTATGTCCCTGCATATTAGTGCACATTAATTTGCCTTCATCACATGGTTAGTAAATAGGTCCCATTAAGCATAATGGGGTTGTGTTATTTAATGTATGTTAAATCGTATTAACATGAGTTTCACTTCTCTAAATTGCCCACATTCACAGGAAATTACCATCGAGTCCTTCTTCCTCTGTCGATCATTAGAGCACTCTTACAGACCCTAACCTCTCAACCCTCTCCAACCTGCCATCTTGAAACAGGGACGTGCTGTAGTGCAGGAGCTTGGACAAATGCTTTTCTATTTACTGCCACTTTTTTCTGAGGAGCAAAAAATATCGGGAGAGCAAGGGGGCATTCTCTTCTTCTCCTTCCAGTTGTTGGTTTGCCGAAACAAGTACTTTTCAGAGTCCTATTCATGCCCTGGAGCAGGTATAGCCATGGGCTGTCCATGAATTGAAATGTGCAGCGTTGGTCTAAAATCAGGTGTACATATGTATCTTTGTGTGGACCACCCCAGGCACGCCCCCCCAGTATGCCCCTGTGAAACATGGACGTGATCACGCCAGACATGTGTAACCTCCGGACCTTATAAAATGGCTCTTGGGACGTGGATGTAACTGGGACATCTGAATGGCCGTTTCAGACATCCAAATCACAAACGGGGCTTCTACAATGACCCCCGTAGTCAGTGGCACTGAAAATATATGGAGTATAGTGACCACCATTGCTGCTTCCATTTAATTTATACCTGCTATTCAACAGGTCTAAACTAAACATATAGCTGATCCATATAGTAGCTGAATATCGCCACTATATGAATAATCTTAATTTGCCACCCTCACTCTGCCCACCCGTAGCCCCTTATTCTGAAGCCTTATGGCCATATGGACAGTGTCTGTGCATCCTTACCTATAATCCTCAGTCAAGGAAATGCAGGACTCCTCTTTCTTTAGCCGTGCAAGAATAGCTCCTCCTTCTAGCTGCAATGTGACCAGTTGAACATTCTCCAGTGTATTCTTCATTAGCCGGGTGCAGCTCACAAGCAGAGCTTTGACCTCCTAGAAATCACACATATGGAAAAGAATGATGGCAAAAAACAGAGTCCATACAGCTCTCTCCTCTGTAGTTGTATAGATCTTATGTTGGTAGCACTGCCAATCCCAAAGAATTGAAGAGGAAATTCCCAGTGCCGACAGTCGTAATATATAAATAAATAAATTTTATATATACATATATATATTCAGCAACAATCTATGTGTCTGTAATCAGCAGCACTGAATACACATATTCGTGGCTGACTGCCAACTAGTATCTGGACAGAAGACATATTCAACTGCTATGCAGATAACCTATGCATTTGCTTTAGGCTTGCTATTCAGATACATTGTAGGTACTTACCTATAACAGGTGTTCTCCAGAGACAGCAGGAATCAGTTTTCCATATGTGTGATGTTGGTGCCAACAGAGCCCGCACGGAAGCATCTCCCGAGCTTTCAAAGAAAGAGCTTGGGAGACGCCACCATACATGCGTGGTCCCCTGTCTGCTTAAGGGTGCCATCCTGCTCAGTCATATCACATAGCTAAGACAGCAAAAAACAATTTGGTATAGTTAAGGCAACTCTATGGGGAGGAGGGAGGGTTGGAGGACAGATTCCTGCTGTCCCTGGAGAACACCTGTATACACTTCAAAATGCTTACTCTAGGTCACTGAGCCATCTATACTCGCATGCCACAGTATCTCACCGATCTCCTTCAGTTCCACACCCCCACTCGTTCCCTCCGTTCGCTCCATGTAAATCGCCTTCATCTCCCCTCACCTACACATGCTCACCTTCAATCTACCCGACACTCTGCTTTCTTCTTTCATGGCCCAGCCCTATGGAACTCCCTACCCAACTCACTCCGCCTCAAAATCAACTATTCACCCTTTAAGTCACAGTTGAAAACCCATCTCTTCAGCACAGCCTATAATCTCCCAGCTTCTCAAACGTGACCTGGATTATTTCTGTTTTGTCCAAATCTCACTATGTCATCTCTCTACGTTCTTTATCATTTTCTCCTTTTCTGTCAAAAATTGTAGTTCTGTTTTCCCTTTTCTGGCCTTGCGCCTTTCTTCGACTGTTTATATACTCATAATTGTGAACAGCCCTGACGGAACATAAGGCGGTATATCAAATGCAAATAAACTAAACTAAACTACGCTTTCTCTAGGAATAAGCAGGAAGTCTGTCCTCACATATGGGACTCCCTAGCTATAGGCCACCAACAGCCTGTAGAAGAGACATGGTGAAGCGATGAATAGCAGCCGATGAATCCGAAGGACAGACTCTGAAAGGACCCGTGTCCAGGGAGAACCATCACTCCGGTAGCCTGAACACAGAAGAGTGGGAGGGTCAGAGTTGCCTAAGCCCTGAAAAGATTACAGAGTATGACCTGGCCGAAGGAGCTGTCCCGTCGGGACTCCCTCTCCAGACAGTAGTGAACTGCAAAAGTGTAGACGGAAGACCAGGAGGAGGCCTGGCAAATGTCGGTCATTGGGACAGAGCACAAGTTTGCAACCGAGGTCGCCATAGCTCTGACGCTGTGAGCCATGACTCGGCGCTCCAGCAAGAGCTCAGCTTGTTCGTAGGAGTGGGCAATGCAGTCCACAACTTAGGTGGACAGTGTCCGCTTGGTCACTGCCTCCCCCAGCCAGCTGGGGTCATAGGAGATGAAAGGATGAGAGGCTTTACAGTGGCCCTGGGTATACTGCAGGTAGAAGAATAGGGTTCTCTTACAGTCCAGAGTGTGAAGTATAGCCTCCGCATTGCTGGCATGAGGATGTGGGAAGAAGGTGGGGAGCACCACCTCCTGACTGAGGTGGAAGGAGGATACCACCTTCGGCAGAAATTTGGGGTGCAAGTGAAGCAGAACCCTGTTCTTATAGAACCTCATATATGGTGGCTCCACCATCAAAGCCTGAAGCTCGCTGACCTGCGAGCAGAGGTGAGCACCACCCGGAAGGCAACCTTCCAGGAGAGGTACCGTAGGTGGCAGGTGACTAGGGGCTCAAACGGCAGCTGGGTGATCTGTGTCAGCATTACGTTAAGGATCCATTCCGCCGGGGGCGGGCGGATTGGGGGCTTGGAGAACAGTAGGGCCCACAGGAAGCGGGTGATGAGGGGCTGAGCCAAGAGAAGCTTGCCTCAATAGGGTGATGGTGTGCTGAAAGAGCACAGGTGCACCCTGACTGAGTTGGACTTGAGTCCAGCATGGGAGAGGTGCAGCAGGTACTGCATGACTAGCTGCACCGTGCAGAAGGGGGAGTCTGTCCATTTCTCCGAGCACCACATGGAGAATCTCCACCACTTGAAAAGCATAAGCACGTCTTGTGGAAGACTTGTGGTAGGCCAGCAGGACCTCCTCCACGAGGTTAAAGGGATCTAAAGCTACCCGTTCAGCAGCCCCACTGTTAATGCCAGAGACTCCAGGTTGGGATGAAGGAGGGAGCCCTCCTTCTGAGTCAGCAACCCCAGGGAGTTCCCAAGAAGGACCAGGGCTTCCATTGCTAGGCGGAGCAGCAGTGGGAACCACGGCTGCCTGGGCCACCGGGGGTCTACCAGGATTAATGATGCCCTGTCCCGAAGGACCTTGAATAGGGTCTTGGTGATCAGCGGCATGGGTTGGAAGGTGTACAGAAGACCTTCCGACCACAACTTGAGAAAAGCGTCCACCGCTACCCAGGATGGGTGAGGTTGGCGGGAGCAGAAGCGGGTCAGCTGAGCACTGGCTGGGCTGGCGAAGAAGTCCATCTAGGGAGTACCCCAGAGCTGGAATAGCCTGTGGGCTATTCCGAGGTCTAGCCACCATTCATGCAGTTGCAGGACTCTGTTTAGCCTGCCGCGAGGACATTGTCTTGGCCAAGCAGGTAGACCGCTCTCAGGAGCATCCCCTGTCTGATTGCGTTCCAGCAGAGGGCTACTGCCTCCTGGCAGAGGGCATAGGAGCCCATACCTCCCTGTTTGTTCACTTAGAGCATCGCCACTTGGTTGACCATCTGGATGAGCACCGGCCAGTGCTGGAGACGTTGGTGGAAGGCCTTGAGCATCAGGAATATGGACCTGAGCTCCAAGACGTTGATCTATTGTTGGACTTTGGCCCAGGACCAGGTGCCCTGTGTGCAGAGGTTCCCGTGGTAGGCTCCCCAACCCATCAATGACGTGTTCATGTCAAGGAAATGCTGAGGAGTGGGGGACTGGAAAGGCATGCCTGCCCTCAGATGTTGCATGGTCTGCCACCAGTAGAGCGACTCTGCCAGAGAGCGGATCACATAAACCTTGTCCGGAGGAGGCCAGTGGCCTGCATTCACTGAGACCTGAGGCACCACTGAGCCACCCTCATGTGAAGGCAGGCATTCGGTGTGACATGTACCGTCGAGGCCATGTGGCAGAGCAGGTAGAGCATGCCAAGTGCCGGCATGATGCATCTGCCCTAGACTGTTGCTAGGCAGGAAGGCCTTCACCTGGAGAGTATCCAGGTGTGCCCCAATGAACTCCAAGCTCTGTGTTGGGGTGAGGTGGGATTTGGGGTGGTTTATCACGAACCTCAGGTATTGCAGGACACTGATGATGCGGCCTGTGGCCTGTTGCACCTTGGTGGCTGTGTCCCTCGAAGGCTCCTTGGAGGCGAAGGTAGGATGCCATGACTGCCAGGCACTTTGTGAAGACTCGGTGTGAAGGTGAGCCCGAAGGATAGTACACTGTATTGATAGTGGTCGCCCCTGACCATGAACCTGAGGTACTGTCTGTGCCTGGGGTGGATAAGGATGTTGGGATACGCATCCTTTAAATCCAAGGAGCATAGCCAGTCTCCCTGCTGGAGGTATTGCAGCAAAGTTCCAAGGGAGAGCATCTTGAACTTCTCCTGCACCAAGAACTTGTTCAGGTCTCTCAGGTCTAGAATGGGCCTTAGGTCTCCTGTCCTTTTGGGGACGAGGAAGTACCTTGAGTAGAAACCCCTGTCCTGCTGTTGATGGGGCACTGGTTCCACAGCCATGTCTTTAAGAAGACCTGTAAGTTCCTGCAGTAGCAGGGCCTGATGCAAGGGAGCCCTGGGAGGCTCTCCCGGGAAGAAAGGAGGGGGTGTCTAGTCCATGTGGAGGAGGTAACCCTCTCTGACAATCTGGACTGCCTAGGTGTCAGTGGTGATGATTGACCACCAGTGGGCAAAGTGGGCTAGACATTCATTCCCCTGTGGGCTGCTGATTTCCTGGAGGGGGAGAGGCTATGCCCAGCAAGTCAAAGGCTTGGCCCAGGCTGGGGTTGGGCCTGGGCTGGAGCCGGGGCCTTGGGTTTTTTTTGCTTGTGAGGTCTTTGCCCAGGTCTTTGGGGACCCTGCTGAGGGGTCTGTGGGGCCTGGTATTGTTGGTAGTTCTGGGATCCTGGGCTCTTCCTGAAGGGAGTTTTCTTCCCGGGGCTCTTACGCAGGGGGCCCAAGGAAGTTTTTTCGAGAGCCTTGACTCCACAGTTTTGTCTGCCATGGTCTTGCCAAAGAGGTTCTCTCCCAGGTAGGGGACGTCCAGGAGCTTTTCCTGGACCCATTGCTCCAGGTTAGATAATTGGAGCCGAGCCGGTCTCCTGGTGCCAATACAGTTGCCGGCAACCTCGAAGCCATTGTAGGCAGCCTGGGTGATAAACCTCAAGCAATCGGAGTCAGTTTTGGCCAGTGTTTGGAATTTCTGGAGGGATTCCCTGGAGAGGCCAGCGAAATAGCCCTTTAGCTCCTTCATGGTGTCCTGGAGGAACATTCCAATCTAGAGGAGGTATGCCTGGACCCAACAGCTCAGCATGGAGCCCTGATAGCATTTTTTGCCGAGGGTGTTGAGGCTCCATGCCTCCCTGTTGGGAGGCATCAAGGAGTGCATCTTTTGGCTTTGAAGCCGACGCATGGTTGACTTGGCCACCATGAAGTTGTGTGGTAATTGGCTCCTGGGAAAGCCCAGGCTTGGCCGGACCTTATACATAAGGTCACGCTGGCGACTAACTATGGGTACCATAGCCAGTATCTCCCACATACAGAGGAGCAGCCTCTCTAGGATTACCGGGACTGGCACCAATAGGGACTCAAATTGGGAGGATCTTGAGCTCCTCCGATGGAGAGTCATCTACCAACTCTGTGGTGACGGCCAGAGCTTTGGCCATGTCCCACACAAAGTTGAGGAAGGTCTTGTCCTTGGGCAGGGACTGATACTGGGCCCCGAGTGTGGACAGGTCCGACGGGAGGTCTCAATACCTCCAGGTTTCTGGGAAAGTGTCAACCTCTGATTCCTAGTCGGAGTTGTCCGAGGTGGACTCGACGATTGAGCAGACCAGGGTTGGGGTTGGAGGCTCGTAGGCCTCGGCAGCATGGCCAGAGCCACAGCTGCTGGCCAGGGAGGAATGGAGTCCCAAGGAATGGGACCATGAACATGACCTTCGTCGTGATTGGCGAGGGAGAGGCAGCTCCGGGAGATGAACTTGACGCTGGGAGAAATCCTTGAGGTTGAGGTCACAGTGTTTTTGGCAGATGAACCAGTGGAGTTGGATAGCACTGCTTGCTGAGTGGCCAAAAAGGTAGACAAGCCATGTTCCAGGGCCTCCATCCTTTTCTCCAGTCCGGTTAGGGGTCACAGCAGTTTGCGCAGACGCCGAGGGTATCAGGTCTGGCGGATGGAGGAGTGTTTCTGGGGATGGCCACAGGGACCTGGGCCCAATTGCCGGGTCCACTGAGTCCTTCCAGGAAAATTTTGGCGGCCGCTCCTGCTCCAACACCTCGGTCCTCCTCCGAGGGCTCAGGGATCTGGCACAGGACTTAGCTGCCTTCCCCGAGTCTTGTGAGGAGTCCCGCAAGGCTTTCTTTTTCTTCGGGATCCAGATCGGGGACACCTGGTTGGAGGACTTGAGGCCCCAACTGGTGGCTGCGGAGTCACTGTGTGATCCTGAGGTCTCAAACAGGGCCCTGGAAGCAGTTTCCGAGGCAGAGTCTGACTTGAACATCCTGTCGTGATTCTCGTGCCTGCTTCTGATGGCTTTGGGGGTCAGCTTCTTGCAGGACCCGCAAATCTCAGGGTCGTGGTCAGGACCGAGTCAATGGAGACAGCAGTTGTGGGTGTCGGTGACAGAAAAATTACTGGAGCACCGATCACACTTTTTAAAGCCACTGGCCATTGGGGGAAAAAGGGCCCCTGCGAGGTCAAAGACCCGAGAAACTGCCAGCAGGAAAGGGCGCGAATCGCGCTGGAGAAAATTCATGGGCCAGAGAACGCGATGCAGAGGCAAGCAATCTTGGGAGCAGGAAAGGGACTGGCCACAGCTGGAGAGAGAGAATTAACTCTAAGAGAAACATCAACTTTTTCCGGGGAATCAGACGCACATCTGCTGTGCTCTGCGGAAAAAAGGAGACCGAACAAGATGGGCACCATTGGGCGGAAAGAGAACCACACCTGCGTGGTGGCATCTCCCAAAGGCTTTCTTTGAAAGCTGGGGAGATGGTTCCAGGCAGGCTCCATTGGTGCCGGCGTCACCCATATGTGAGGACTGACTTCCTGCTTGTTCCTGGAGAATGGCTAATATTTTAACTCTATGGTCATCATTTTTTTAACGTGCCCGCTGTTGCATTTAAAAATAAAATCAAATATTCAGCTCCAGAATTTATATAGCTGCTGCCACTGAATATCTGGTTTCAGCACGGACTGCCGGTACTATCCAGATAGAGGTAATATTTAGCAGTTATCTGGATAGCAATACCGCATAAAGTTAGGACTGCTTTTTTCGTGGCCTAACTTTATGTAATTTATTATCAATTAGTAGTCTGAATATTGCCACTAACCAGATAAGCCCAAACTATGCACCATCTCTGTCGTTCAGACCGCTCCAACACAGAAGAAATATTCAATGTCATTATTCAGATAGTGCCACTGAATAGCTTGCTGTGACCTTTATGCAAAACCTTTAAGTTTTGAAGGAGGTAGGAGGCAGGAACGGGAAGGAGCATGCATCCTTCAATTCCCAGAGTTAAAGAAATCCATTATTAAGAACAAAATTCCAGAACACATGGTCAGACATGGTTTAATGGAACAAAGCCAACATGGATTTGGCCAATGGAAGTCTTGCCTCACCAATCTGCCTCATTTCTTTGAAGGAATGAATAAATATGTACATAAAGGAGAGTCAGTTAATATATGGGCCGATTCTGAGAAGTGACTTTCAGGGCTGCATGTCTCGGCAGGCCCGCAAGCTGTCCTGACAATATTCTCCCTCCGACTTTCCCCGCACGGTAGCAGTATAGGGAGAGCTGACAGGGGGAAGGGAGGTGGAGGAGTGAGGGCAGGGCGGGGTGGAGCAAGGGCAGGCCAAGGCAGCAGGACATACAGGGCCGATTCAAATCACAGTCCTGAACATCTGCAGGGTCAGGGGGAACGTGCTACTTACAACACCTGTAAAGTGGGATAAGCAGCTTTCACCAGGCGATTGGGGCCAGAACCCCCCCCCAGAGGCCAGAGCCGGAGGCATATAGGTCCCCGCCGCCCGATCCTGGCCCCAGCTGCCCAGCCTTAGGTCGGGAGACAGGGAAACACAAGATTGGCACCATGGGAATCAGGGGGGCCTGCGGGGAGGAAGTCCCAGCAGGCATGCTGTGACATGCCGGGCCGTCTCAGGGCCCAATCCTGCACCTGCAGGGATGTCTGGTTCCCGCAGTGCAGAATTGGGTCCAAGCAGGCCTGTCCTCCTTAGGACAGCCCAGACGGCCCAGACGTGCCCCTTAGGGAATGAGGCTCATAGTATATTTAGACTATCAAAAAGAATTTGATGAAGTCCCATATTAGAAACGCCTGAAGAAATTAAAAAGTCATGGCATAGGAGGCAATGTCAATGTGGATTGGAAACTGATTGAGAAACAGAGTATGAATAAATTTTCCTAATGGAGGAAGGTGAATAGTGGAACACTCCAGGGATTTGCACTGGAATGGTGCATTTTAATATATTTATAAACAATCTGGAATTGGGAACAAGCCGCAAAGTGATTACATTTGCAAATGACAACAAATTATTCCACGTTATTAAATTACATGCAGATTGTGAGAAATTGCAGGAAGACCTTGTGAGACTTAGAATACTGGGCATCAGACTGGGCATCCAAATGGCAGAAGAAATTTAATTTGAACAAATGTAAAGTGATGCATGTAAGGAAGAATAAGACAAAACTACGAATACACAATGCTAGGGTCCACATTAGGAGATGCCACCCAGAAAAAGAATTTGGCTTTAGAACCTAACATAAGATATGCCATATTGGGTCAGACCAAAAGTCCATCAAGCCCAATACCCTGTTTCCAACAGCGGCCAATCCAGGTCACAAGTACCTGTCAGACTTCCCAAAAAGATACACAGATTCCATGCTGCTTATCCTAGGATAAGCAGTGGATTTCCCAGGCCTTCTTTAAGGAGAAATTTTACGTACTATAATTTTTAAGAGGCCCTCCAACTTGCGATCTGTCTGATCAAGGAGGGCAGTGCTGCCCTCCACAGGAATGGTCGTGCGTTTAGTGACTGCAGTGACCAGGGCATCTACTTTAGGAAAACGTTCCGCGCATCACTTGGGGGAGTGTTTACGTTAGGTCTTCGGACAAGTAACCACTTGTCAAGATCATCCGAAGACCAAAAAACACACCGAAGCAAGTAGTGGAGCATAGAGACACATCAGGAAAATCCCATCTGTTATAGTTCCAGGGTAAAGGGTAAAGCCTTAGAAGGTTTCCTGATGCCCACGATGATGAGTTCTGCCTGAGGTTTAGAGGCTAAAGGCTGTTACACTTGAGAGTCCAAGAGGTGCAGAGCCTCCATAATTTAAGCAATAAGAGCAGGAAGCTCTTCCTTACAGAATAACCAGATATCCTGACCATCTTCCAATGGCAAGAGCCCACCTTCTTCCCGGTCAGACTCAGAAGTGATAGAATTTTCATCTGAAGAACCGTCAGTCTTCCCTTGCAGGGTGCCAGTCCCCTGGAGGAAAGGAGGTATCCTTGGCCAAATCTAAAGAAGCTCCAGCCAAACTTCAGCAGACACGCTTTCTAGATGGTGGAACAGCAGCAGTCAGAGTAGCCAAAGTTCCCGAGCATCACATATCCCAGCCCTGACAGAATAGCTGCATAAACTTGAGATCAGGGCCATCAGCTGAAGTCTGCATAGGCTGAATAGAGAGTTACAGAGTGTGAGCAGGCTGCTCAGGCAACAAAACTGGAGGAAGGGCATCTTGAGATCTAGCATCATCCTGAGGTAACCCAGTGGAAGCTAAAGCAAGAGACCTGGAAGAGCTATTGGACTCAGGATCTGCAAATGCAGAAGGACCTCCTTGATCAGAACCATAGGAGGAACACAAACTACCTGTCAAAGTCTTATATTTCTTCCGACAGCCCAAGCAGTGCTGTAGGGAAGGCGGCATTTTCATAACAGGATAAAAGAAAAAGTCACAGGAAGAGCCGGGGAGCCAAAAATCAACTGACTCTGAGAAAGAATGGCAGCCGCAGCACAAAAATTACAGTGGGAAATAGCAAAGCAGAGCGGGGAAGCAGCCGGCAACTAACCGCATGAAGAGAAGCAAGAAAAAGACACTGAAAAAAGAATGGAGGCACATGTGGTCAGAAGAACAAGATACCACCAAAAAACAGATCAGGACGCTGCTTTAGAAGAGAACCGCAAAAGAAATAAAACACTCACTGCTCTTGAAGGAGGAAAAACAAATGAAGAAGGGAAGGGTCCGGAGAAGAAAAAATTACCCAACAACTTCCTCAGTAAGAGTCCTTGAATAAGGTTCTTTTTTTTTTTTAAACAAAACTTTAAGGAAATAGAAAAACAAACAAAAGATGACTGCCAACTTAGCTGATAGAAGTCTTGTTGCAGAATAGTCAGAACAGAAGGCTGCAACTACCCCGCAAGAGAAGGAGCACTTTCCTTCAGAAGTGCTCTACTGGTCTTCTTGACCAGGGGTAACTCTAGAAAGTGAAGAAAGGAAAACTGTTGGCAAAGAAGAACCACAGTGTGCACAACTGCCAAAGAGAGCTACAGTGACACCAAATCTCTTCTCAGAGAACACCAGGAGCTAGGAGAAGTCCACCATATGCTGAGACAGAGAAAATACTGAAGCTCCTCTTGCGGGATGGGTTTTTATACAAAGGGTGATGTCACAAAACTTCAGGAATTTTTCTCTGTCTCACCATCTGCTGGCAGGGGGACACAACCCATTAGTCTGGACTGGTGTAGCAGGATGTATTTGGAATACTGGTTTATAGAGTTTTCCTCCAGGAACTCATCCAAACCTCTTTTAAACCCAGCTGTACTAACAGCTTTAACCACATCCTCTGTTAACTAGTTCCAGAGTTTGATTACGTGGCGAGTGAAAAAATATTTTCTCCGATTAGTTTTAAAAGTGTTACATTGTAGCTTCTTGCATGTCCCTTAGTCTTTGTTTTTTTGAAAGAGTAAACAATCTACTTTTAACCACTCCATTCATTATTTTATAGAATTCTACGTATTATATCTCCTCTCAGCTATCTCTTTTCCAAGTTGTAGAGCCTAACTGTAGATAATACATTGAAATCTTCTGTTCAGTGTGAGGCAGCAGCCAAAAAAATCAAACAGAATGTTAGGAATCATTAGGAAAGGAATAGAGAATAAAATAAAGAATATTGTAATGCCTCTGTATCACTCCATGGTGCAATTCTGGTCTCGGCATCTTAAAAAATAAAAAGATATTGCAGAATTAGAAAAGGTAAATAAAAAAAGCAACCAAAATGCAGGAGGGCTCTCTCCTTCTACCTGCAGCATACGCAGCTTAACCGCCGGTCTGAGCAGCTTTTCGTCTCCTACGACCCTGCCCGCATGGGGCTCGTGGTCACTAAGCGGACTCTCTCCATCTGGGTGGCAGATTGCATCGCCTTCGCCCAGGCTCAGGCAGGGCTGCCCCTGGACCGAGTAACGGCACATGGTGTTTGGGCGAGGGCAGCCTCGGTGGTCCATCTGCGCTCTGTGCTGCTAGCGGATATCTGCCGAGCCACAACTTGGTCCTCGACTAACACCTTCATGACACATTACTGTCTGGAAAGGGAGTCCTCCAACCCTTCTTCTGCGGCTACTGGGAGCATGGTCTTCCAGGGACCCAGGTTCCTCAGGCTGTCTTCGGTTGCCAATGACTGCTCACAGCTCGCCGTGGCAGTTTTCTACAGGTCCTCGGTAGCCTGTAGCTCAGGATTCCCATATGTGAGCTTTGGAATGCATTACTGGAGGTTTAAACAAATCTCTGGAGGAAAAGTCCACTAACCATTATTAAAGTAGACAGAAAGAAAAATACTGCTTATCCCTAGGGATAAATAGCATGGAACTGGCTACTTTTGGGATATGGCAGGTACTTCTGACCTGCGTTAGCCACAATGAAAAATAGAACACTGGACTTGATGGATCTTTAGTCTGACCCAATATGGCAGATCCTACAGTTATGGTCAACATTATTGGCACCCTTGCAGTTCAATCCCTTGATGTCCAATATCTCATTAAAAAAAGTGGCCAGTCGAGACAGGATCCAAGATGGCTGATTGAATGGTGTGTGGTGCGGCACGGTGTTTTACCCTATGGGGAAGAAGCGGAAGTCTAAAGGTGCCAAACAGCCTTCGGCGCCTCAAGCTTCAACGCCATTGCCGCTTACAGTTTCTGCTCCTTTGAACACGTATTTTTTACCCGTTCCGCGGCAGCCGGTGGGAGAAGGGGAGAGGAGCTCGGCTTTTCAGAGTTCGGAGGTGTTGTCCTCATTCTCTGCTTCGAGTGGTGATCATTCTTCCCTGAGTTCAATGCAAGCCGCCAAGGTACTTTATTTATTTATTTATTTAACAGCTTTTATATACCGCACTTTTGTCATCAGCGCGGTTTACATTTTAACAACTTTGTACTTAAACATAGAACAAATGTTAAGTTTACAAGTAACAGGAAATAAAAACATGGATAACAGGGATTAAATAAATAACAGATATTCTCAACTATTTACAATAGATTCTTTGTCAGGGTGTTGCCGGAGATGAGAGCCAGGAGGGAGGTGTAGAGTCGGCGGACTCCATCGGAAGGGGTGACCTGGCTTCTGAATGTAACCAGGCCGTTTCTGTCCTCCCGGTTCAGCAGTTGAGATCTGTGGCTACAGTGGGAATGGCAGAAGGAAGCGAGGGGAGCATGCCTCGCCGGTCTGTCCCCGCCCCGTTGCCGAGAGCTGGGTTGGAGTCAACTGTGGCAGCAGGAACTGGCTTGAGATCTTTGATGGGTCCCTCAGAGGAGATAACTTTGCAGGCTATTTGGGCGGCTATCATGCAGTTACGTGAAGAATTAGCACCACGGATGAATAGTTTGGCGAATCAAGTTTCTGCTAATACTGAGGTTCCACAAGATACTGTTGCAAGACTTTCTTCAGTTCAGACTGATGTTTCCGACCTTAGTATAAAGACAGTTTCTGCTGAGAATGATTTAGAGTTTGTTAAGAAAGGTCTGAATGCTGTAAAGTTTAAATTAGAAATGGTGGAGAATATAACAAGGGCCGTGAATATTTGTTTGGTTAATTTTCCTAGAGTGTCTTTGATTTCTGCTAGGAATATGTTTCGTTTGTACTTAATTGAAAGTCTGGGTATTCCCCCTGAATCCCACCCTCCTATTGCTAAGATGTATTAGTTGCCTTTTGGAAAGAAAACTGAAGGGTTGGGAGTGATTCCAGGTTTGAAGAATGTAGATACTTTAAATATAACAGGAATGTTGGAAGCTTCGGGTGATGAGCAGGTGGTTCCAGCTACCTTACTGATTTCATTGGCATTAGTATCTGATAAAGAATGGCTTATGAAGCTGTTCTTTAAGAAGCGACATATTTTGTTTAAGGGTTTGAAGGTGTATATGTTTCCAGATCTTTCTAGAGAGACCCAGAGGAGGAGACGGGATTTTCTCCTGCTACGACCAGGGATTCAATTATTGGGAGGGTTATTTTTCTTGAAATTTCCTTGCAAGTGTCTGATAAAGTATCAGGCTAATTCATTTATATTTTATGAGCCCTCCCAATTATTGGATTTCATAAGTGCCAGGCAGGTTCGGGTGGGGCTGAATCCCTGTCCGTTCCGAGTTGAATATGTGGTATTGGCTGTACACACACCTTATATTACCTTACAAAATGTTGTATTATGATTTCCTATTCTAGTGATCTTTGGATCTCTGGTTTTGTGGGCTAGAGTGAGAATAGGTTGGGTTTTTTTCCTGTTTTGAGGGAATCGTATGTGTTCTAAAGTTTCCTTTCTTTTTTTTTTTTTTGCTGTTACTCTTCTCAATTTCTTGTTCAAGATGTATTCTTGATTGGTTTGTATGAAACTTAAAAATATAAATAAGAAAAAAGTGGCCAGTGAAATGGCTTTGGACTATATATTCACACATATTTGATACCTAAAAAGAATCAAATAAAACAAGACCAATTAAAAAAGGAAATAGTATAAAAGCTGGGAGATTACCAGGACATCATTATTGGCAACCTTATAAACAATTCAAATCAGTCTGAACAAAAGAGCCACATTCCCAATGCAGTAAAATTAGACACACATGTGATCAATTGTCAGTACTCACATGACTTGAATCAACCAATGAATGAGGCTCTAATGTTTAAAAATGGCCACATTCATTCCCTGTTCCATTTTCAGAAAGGAAGACAAGAGAGATACCCGAGACAGGCAGAAAAGCCATTACCACCAAACATCAAAGGGGTATAAGGCCATCTCCTAAGACCTTGGGATTCCTGTGTCTATAGTGTGTAATGTTATTAAGAAGTTTTCTGCTCATGGAACTGTCAAGAACCTCCCAGGAAGTGGTGGGAAGAAGAAAATTAATCCAAGTAGTCTTCAATGTTTAGTGTGAACTATTGGAAAAACACCACATACAGCATCCAAAGAGCTTAAGGCTGACCTGCAGCAATCAGGAGCGGTGATTTAGCGTAGTTACTCACCTGTAACAGGTGTTCTCCAGGGACAGCAGGAATCAGTCCTCACTTATGGGTGACGTCGGCACCGACGGCGCCCGCGCAGAGCAATTCCCCAGCTTTCAAAGTAAGCCTTTGAGATTGCTGCCATGCATGCATGGTCCTTCCTCCCCCCCCCCCCCCCCAAAAAGGTGCCATCTTGCTCAGTCAAGTCCCTTAACTCGAGCCCTACCAAGTAGATGGGCAAGGGAAGGACACAAATTCAGCAACTCATCAAGGGAGGTGGAAGGGTAGTGAGGACCGATTCCTGCTGTCCCTGGAGAACATCTGTTACAGGTGAGTAACTACGCTTTCTCCAGGAACAAGCAGGAAGTCAGTCCTCACTTACGGGACTCCCCAGCTACAGGCTACCGAACCTGTAACCAAAAAATGCCTCCGCGAGGCCGTGAGCAGAAGCCAATGCCCGAAGGATCCTGAGCCCTCGGGGCGAAGCTCTCGGTAGCCGTGAAGAAGGGTCGGAGGGCAGGAGTTGCTTATACCCCGAACAGAATACAGAGTACAGCCTGGCCAAAGGCGCTGTTCCGGCGGGACTCCCTCTCCAGGCAGTAGTGTGCAGTGAAGGTATTCGTGGAAGACCAGGTTTCCGCCTGGCAGATGTCCATCAGGGGTACGGAGCGCAGTGAGGCCACTGAGGCCACTTTGGCCCGAACCCCGTGTGCAGTGACGCAATGATCTAACAGGGCACCCGCCTTCGTATGAACGAAAGTGATGCAGTCTGCCACCCAAACCGAGAGGGTGCGTTTGACAACTGCCTGTCCCAGTCGATTGGGATCGTAGGCCAGATTTGCGATGAGTCTGGGTGCATTGCAAATAGAAGGCGAGAACCCTTCTGCAGTCGAGGGTGTGGAGAGTTGCCAATGCCTGGTCGGCGTGGGGCCTTGGGAAGAAAGTTGGCAGGACTATCTCCTGGTTAAGATGGAAATCAGAGAAAACTTTAGGCAGGAATTTAGGGTGGGTACAGAGGACCACTCTATTCCAACAGAACCTGGTGTAAGGGGCATCTGTCATGAGAGCCTGAAACTCACTGACTCAGCAGGCCGAGGTCTGCGCCACCAGGAAGGCCACCTTCCAGGATAGATGCCAGAGCGAGCATGAGCACCACATTCAAGTCCCATTCTGCCAGTGGAGGTCGGATGGGCGGCTTGGAAAGCAAAAGACTCCACATAAAGAGGGAGATTAACGGCTGTCCCCAGAGGGGCTTTCCCTCGATGAGGAGGTGGTTCGCCGAGATGGTGCTCAAATGTACAATGACTTCAGACTTCCTTCGAGAAATGGAGGAGATACTGGAGGATCCATCGAATGGGACACGAGAATGGGTCGATCTGGAGCCCCGAGCACCAGACCAAGAAGCTTGAAGGCGTAGGCCCTTCTAGTGGAGTACTTTCTCGAGGCGAGGAGGACCTCCTCGACCTCCTCCAGAACAGCCAATGAGGCTAGGGAAACCTGTTCAGCCGCCAGGCCATGAGGGATAAGGAGGCTAGGTTGGGTGCTGCACCCGCCCCTCCTCCTGTGTTAGCTGACCCGGGGCAGAGCCCAGGGGAACAGGAGGCTCTGTTGACATCTGGAGCAGAAGCGGGAACCAAGGCTGCCGAGGCCACGAAGGAGCTAAGAGGATCAATGATGCTCGATCCCGCAGAGCCTTGAAAAGGGTTCTCGCAATGAGAGGGAAGGGAAGGAATGCATAGAGCAGGCTGAATGACCAGTCCAAAAGAAATGCATCCGGACTCTCCCTGCTTGGGTGCGATACCGGGCCACAAAAGCGGGAAGCTGCACGTTCTGGTTGCTGGTGAAGAGATCTATCGCCAGCGTCCTCCAGTGAAGAAATAGCCAGCCCACTACCCCTGGATCCAGCCGCCATTCGTGGGGGCGAAGGATCCTGCTGAGCCTGTCTGCCAGAACAGTCTCCTGGCCTGGAAGGTAGGTCGTCTTGAGGGACATCTTCCGTTGGACGGCAAAGGAGCAGAGGAGGACCGCTTCACGGCAGATGAAGCGTTATCCAGTGCCTCCCTCCTTGTTGACATAGATCACCACCATGCGGTTGTCGGTCTCCACGAGTACCGACCTCCCCTTGAGGTGGTCTACGAAGGCCCTCAGGGCCCACCGAATTGCCCTGAGTTTATCTGTTGCTGAGACTCCTCGGTCGACCACTGCCCCTTTGTCCACAGTGGCCTGCAGTGGGCTCCCCATCCTAACAGGGAAGCATCTGAAGTCAGTAACACGTCGTGCTGTGGGGCTTGGAAGGGCAACCCCTGGAGGAGATTGCGGGGGGTTTTCCACCAGCTCAGGGACAAGCGAAGGTCGGGAAGGACCTTGATGGGGTCTCTGAGGTGGCTGGTGGATGGGCTCCATTAGGCGCTGAGGCACAACTGAGCTGTCCACATGTGCATGCGGGCAAGGGGGACATGTACGGTAGAGGCCATGTGGCCCAGGAGGCGTAGCATAGTCCGAGCTATGACCCAGGGAGTGCTTTGGACAAGAACCGCTAGGGCTCAGAGGCGGTCAGCATAATCCGCTGGTAAGAATGTGGTCGCCCACTGAGTATCGAGGCATGCCCCGATAAACACGAGTGCCTGCACCGGCTCGAGGTGAGACTTTGGGTAGTTGACCAAGAACCCCAAGCTTTCAAACAGAAGGATGGTGTGCGACGTTGCTTGCCAGGTTTCCTCAACCGAGGATCCCGTGACGAGCCAGTCATCGAGGTAGGGAAAGACTGGCACACCTTGACGCCTGAGATGGGCGGCGACCATGGAGAGGCATTTTGTGAAGATTCGTGGGGCAGACGCGAGGCCGAAGGGGAGCACCCTGTACTGGAAGTGCTCTCCCCGCACCCTGAAGCACAGGTACTGCCTGTGCTGGAGGCAAATTAAGATGTGGGCGTAAGCGTCCTTTAGATCCAAGGAGCATAGCCAGTCGCCCTGCTGGAGGAAGGGCATCAGAACGCCAAGGGATAACATCTTGAACTTCTCCTACACCAAGAACTTGTTCAACTTCCGGAGGTCGAGGATGGGCCGCAGACCCCCTGTCTTCTTCAGGACGAGCAAGTAAAGGGAATAGACGCCCCAACCTCGAAGGTGCAGAGGGACCTTCTCGACTGCCCGTTGGGCGACTAGTTCCCACTGCAGTAAAACCTGGTGTGCAGGGAGTCAAGGAGGCTCCGCCGGGAAGAAGGGAAGTTGAAGCCTGTCAAAGCAAAGGCGATAGCCATCTCGGACAACCTGGAGAACCCAGGTGTCTGAGGTGATGGAAGCCCACAAAGGGGCGAAAGGAGACAGGCATCCCGCCCATTGGCTGCTGCATCGCCAGAGGGCAAGGGGCTGTGCCAATGGCGTCAAAACCCCTGTAAAGGTAGTGGCGGAGCCGAAGTTTGGGCTTTTGGCCCTTTTGGTTTGAGACGTCCCTGACCGGACTTACCCTGCGCCGGAATGGTCGGCGTGGGGTAGTCGAGTACGGTAGGTAGCCACGGTACTGAAGGCCCTTCCTCGGAAAGAAAGGCTTCTTGGCCTGTTGTTTTTTCCAGGGCAGAGTGGAGATCTTGCGCGAGAGACGGATTCTGGTGACGAACTCAGTCTCTATCTCCACGGCCTTATCCTCCATTGGCTTGCCAAAGAGCTGCTCGCCGAAGCAGGGGACGTCTAGGAGCTTCTCCTACACCCACTGCTCCAAATCTGACGATTGGAGCCATGCCTGGTGGTGGGATCCGATGCCCATGACCGCCACCTGAGTCGATGACTCGAATCCAACATAGGCGGCTCAGGAGAGGTATTTTGAGTAGTAATGAACCTACTGAAGGGCTTGCCCTCGAGGTCCGCCGAGAAACCGCCGAGCTCCTTGGCTAAGTCACTCAAGAACATGCCCATGTATAGTTGGTATGCTTGAATGTGACAGGTACTGAATGGGTCAGTGTCACGGTAGGACATGCTAAGAAGATAGCGTTTCTAGATGAAATAAATGACTGCTTCTTGGAGCAGCTGGTTCACGAACCAACCAGAGGGGAAGTCATTTTGGACTTGGTCCTTAGTGGAACACTAGATCTGGTGCAAGAGATAAGGGTGTTGGGGCCACTTGGCAATAGTGATCATAGCATGATCATGTTTGATTTAATTAATGAAGGAGGGATGGTAAGGAAATCCACAGTACTACCTTTTAACTTTCAAAAGGGAGACTATGATAAAATGAGGAAAATAGTTAAGAAAAAACTAAAAGGAGCAGTTGCAAAGGTCAAAGACTTACATCAAGCTTGGGTGTTGTTTAAAAATACTATCTTGGAAGCCTAGACCAGCTGTATTCCATGCTTTAAGAAAAGTGGAAGGAAGTCCAAAAAACTGCCAGCATAGTTTAAAGGTGAGGTCAGAAAGGCTGTTGCCAAAAAAGCATCATTCAGGAAATGGAAAAAAGAGCCAAATGACAAAAACTAGAAACAGCACAAGCACTGGCAAGTGATAAGGCATTGATAAGGCAGGCAAAGAGAGAATTTGAGAAGAAACTTGCTGTGGAAGCAAAAACGCATATTAAAGACTTTTTCAAGTACATTCATAGCAAAAAACCTGTGAGAGTCAGTTGGACCATTAGATGATACAGGGGTAAAAGGGGCAGTAAGAGGGGACAAGGCTACAGCGGAAAGACTGAATAAATTCTTTGCTTCGATCTTTACTGAAGAAGATGTAGGAATGTTGCCCATGACCAAAGTGGTATTTAAAGGTGATACTGTGGAAGAACTGAAAGAAATAAATATCGATACACCGGGAAGATGTATTGCAACTATTTGATAGACTGAAGAGTAGCAAATCACCTGGACCAGATGGTATACATCCAAGGGTGTTGAAAGAACTGAAATATCACCACTTACTGTTAGACATCTATTTTCACTGTGCTAAGGTTCACTTTACTGCGCTAGTAAGCTAGCCCCAGTCAATTGTACCAGTGTATCTGTTACCATTCACTGTACCACCTTCTAATACTAATGCTGCCATTATTTATTCCCATGCACTGTTACCTTCTACTGTTACCTTAAAGTATTCCTACTTACTGTGCTACCTGTTAATGTTGCCAGTACTTATACCCACTGTAATACCTTTTACTGTTGCCAGTATTTATACCCATCCACTGTAATATCTTCTACTGTTGCCAGTATTTATACCCACCCACTGTGATATCTTCTACTGTTGCCAGTATTTATACCCACCCACTGTGATATCTTCTACTGTTGCCAGTATATATACCCACCCACTGTCTCACTGTGATATCTTCTACTGTTGCCAGTATTTATACCCACCCACTGTGATATCTTCTACTGTTGCCAGTATTTATACCCACCCACTGTGATATCTTCTACTTTTGCCAGTATATATACCCACCCACTGTCTCACTGTGATATCTTCTACTGTTGCCAGTATTTATACCCATTCACTGCGACACCCTCTACTGCTGTCAATAACTTTACCCTCATCCAACTGTGTTACCTCACTACCATTGCCCTGCTGCCTAGTACTACTGCTACCAATCTAGAATGTACAAACCTTTGATAATACTCATCTCACTCCTTATCCTTGGGCTCCCCAACTTCTCAATTGCTTTCAACCAAGACACTAACCCCATTCCAATCCTACACCATGGAAGGAGACGGCCAGAACTCCCACACCACGCCACTCCAAAGACCAACCACTCACCCCACTCCCACCTACTTAACATCCCCCTCCAACTCTTCAAAAAGACACAAGCCAAGAAACAACGTCAGCAACGCATACTGAAATGTGCATTGATAAATGCCAGATCAGTACGCTCAAAATGGCCTGCAGCCATGGACCTAATACCTCTACACAATCTCGACATCCTGATGATCACTGAGACATGGCTGTCCGACTGCGACAATGTCCTCTTGAATCAGATGCTACCCCCAGGATTTTCCCTATATACATGCCACAGGTCCACCCAGAAAGGTGGCGGAACACTCATCCTTGCCAAAACAGACCTTCAATTCAAGTTGCGTACCACCTCCAGCTCAACTCACCTTGACATTCTCACCATATCAAATGAACTTTGTGCCATCAACCTCATTTACCGGGCACCCACTCCATCACCAGATGACCTATCTACAATAATTGAACTAGCATGTACCACTTCCACCCCGCACTCTCCAAATTGGTTAATCGGCGACTTTAACCTCCCATCCCTTCAAAGTAGCCACTCCACAGCATTCCTTGAGGCCCTACAGGATCTAGGATACAATCAATGTGTCGACTCTGCCACCCACACTAAGGGGGGCAAGCTGGATCTCATATTCGCACCTCTTTCTGACGCCTTGTCATCCCAGGACCTTGCACTATCCGTAACACCAGTCCCGTGGTCTGACCACCATCTCCTTAACTTCCACATACCCATAAGCACTCCCAGCAACAGTCATATAATTACAAATACTCCCAAGAATCTAGCAACCCGCTTCCGCCCTCTCAACAAGAGCAAAGTCCTAGAGAACCTCCAACCTCTTATGACCAACACATCCCTCAGCCTGGATGACCTCATATCTAAATGGGATGAAAACCTCAGAGATGCATCCTGTCCATCTCACACCACGAAGACAACAATACGATGAGAACATGCACCCTGGTTCTCCATGGACCTACGAACATCTCTACACCACCTACGCCAACTTGAGAGACAATGGCGCCGAACCCAATCCGCTGAAGCACACACCGCCTATAACTCATACTTGCTAACTCACCGTGCGAAGATAACGCAAAAAAGGAAACTCTATCACACTGATATACTAAAACGCTCCATCAACAAACCACATGCCTTGTTCAATATAGTAAAGTCCATAACAGGAGAGCCTGTCTCAGCCCACCCTCCAATGCCTCAACCTCAGGACTATGCAGATTATTTACAATCGAAGATGATCAAGACCAACACAAACATAGGCACCAATAACCCCTCCACACCATCTAAAACATCTCAAACAACTCCTCTATGCAACTTCACCGCAGTATCCACTAAAGAGGTTGAAAACATTGTTGCCTCTGTTAACCCCAGCACTGCACCTAATGACCCCTGTCCAGCCAGCTGGATCAAAGAGCTTCGCCATGACATAAGCAACATCCTGGCTAACATACTGAACCAGTCCTTTATCACTGGATCATTCCCGCAGAGTCTCAAAAGCACCTCTATCAAGCCCCTACTAAAAAACAACAAACTAGACCCTTCGAAAGTAGAATCCTTCAGACCAATATCAAGCATCCCACAGCTTGCTAAGATCATCGAAAAAGCCGCTCAACAACAAATCCAGCAACATATCGACACCCAAGCACCGTTGGATCCTGTCCAACATGGATTCAGGGAAGCACACGGAATAGACACTGTCCTCACAACCCTGTTCAACAATCTGATCACAGGAATCAACAACATACAACAAGGCTTTGTCCTCATCTTCCTGGACATATCTGCCGCCTTCGACTCGGTGAGCCATGACATACTTATACAACGCCTAAAAGAAAAGGGGATCCAAAGCACAGCGCTAAAATGGTGTGAATCCTACTTATCTAATAGGTGGCAACAAGTCAAGGTTGGCCAAGCATCTTCCAAACCATTTCTGTAAACACAGGGAGTTCCCCAAGGATCGTCCTTATCATCCCTGATGTTCAACATTTATATGCAGCCGATATGTGACTTGATTCGATCCTTCAACGTAAAGTGCCTGGCATACGCTGACGACATCCTCCTTTACATGCCATTCTTGATAGACCAACCAGTGCTCTCCCCAATCATCAACTGCTTCGAAGCAGTAGCCAATTGGCTATTATCACAAAACTTACGGATCAATCACAGTAAAACAGATGTCCTATTTGTCACAAAGAACCTCAAATTCATACCTCCTTCATCACTACGTGTCAACAATGTAGAGTTGAAGTCCAAATCCACAATCCGTTACCTCGGCATCACCCTGGACCAGCACCTGAACATGACAATGCATATCAAAAACATCACAAAGGCAATATACCATAAAATCAGAACTCTACGCCACCTTCGACACCTACTGGACTTCACAGACTATCGGACAACCTTCCAGGCACTAGTCCTTCCACATGTCGATTTTGCAAACATCATCCTGCACGGCCTCCCACAATCAACTTTATACCCCCTCCGCTTAGCCTTGAATGCAGCCGCAAGAGTCCTCTCCGGATCGTCAAGATCCGACCACATAACACCCATCATGAAAGAATTGCATTGGCTACCTCTACATGCCAGGCTCCAATACAAATCATTGGTCCTCACTTTCAAAGCCCTAAATAACTACCCCCCTACACCAATCAGCAAACTAATTCATGGCACCCCAGAAAACAGAAGCAGAAGATCTACTGCACGGAACACATTAGCAGTCCCTAAGTTAATGACTAAGTGCACAAAAGCTACATCCAACAGAGCCTTCTCATTATTTGCCCCTTCAAACTGGAATGCACTCCCCCACGAAATCCGTGGAATAAAAAGCCTCATCCTATTTAGAAAAGCCATAAAGCTCCACCTGTTCACAAAATGCTACTCAGAAACCTCCAGCGATAGAAGCACAACTAACAACCTGCAAACTTCCCCCACACCAGTCGCCCCTGCACGTCAACACCACAAATAATAGGTAGTCCCCCAAACCCTACCAACCTTCACAAAACTAATGCAACACCCAGTTACATTAGAGCATTGTACATAGTTTGAGTTAATATGTATTTAGTTTCCCCGTTTTCTCCCCCAGGTTCAATCCCCTGTTATTTGTAAACTCAATGTTATTTGTATACATTGCAGTATTCTTGTTCGATGTACACCGCGCTGATTTTAATAGCGCGGTATAGAAGAAAATGTTAAATAAATAAATAAATAAATAAATTACAGATCTGCTATTAGTAATCTGTGAACTATCATTAAAATCACCTGTAATACCTGAAGATTGGAGGATCGCCAATGTAACACCAATTTTTAAAAAGGTTACAGGGGTGATCCGGGAAACTACAGACCGGTGAGCCTGACATCAGTACCGGCAAAAATGGTAGAAACCATTATAAAGAACAAAATTACTCATCATGTAGATAATCATGGCTTAATGGGAGACAGCCAACATGGCTTTAGACAAGGAAGATCTTGTCTTACTAATCTGTTATGCTTTTTTGAAGGTGTGAATAAACAGGTAGACAAAGGTGAGTTGGTTGATATAGTGTATCTGGACTTTGAGAAAGCCTCTGACAAGGTCCCTCATCAGAGATTTTTGGAAAAACTAAAAAGTCATGGAATAGGAGGCAATGTACTATTGTGGTTCAGAAACTAGTTAAAAGATAGAAAGCAGAGGGTAGGGCTAAATGGCCAAATTTTCCCAATGGAAAAAGGTGAATAGTGGGAGTACCCCAAGGATCTGTGCTGGGTCTGCTGCTGTTTGACATATTCATAAATGACCTGGAAAAGGGAATAACGAGTGAGGTTATCCAATTTGCAGATGACACAAAACTATTTAAAGTTGTTAAAACCCAAGAGGATTGTGGAAAATTGCAAGAGGATCTTGATAAATTGGAAGACTGGTCATTGTGGTGATGAAGGGGCATCAGAGCCCATGGAAATAGCTGGAAAACAAACTTTTACCTGCAAGCAGAGGGATAGTTTAGAGAGCAGGGAGTTTCAAACTGCAGCCAAAGAATAAAAACACACACACAGAGCTGCTGAGTCCAGGCCACGCCCAAGCTCCAAGGCAACCCAGGGAGGTAATAGGAAGCACCTGGGGGAGGAGTTGGAAGGGGAAAAGCAGCTACCTACATTTAAGCTCCAGGGAACAGAAAGAGAGGAGCCTACCAAGAGAAAGGACGGAGGAGAGCTCCCGAGGCAAACTGAAGGGAAAGGATCCTTCAGGGGAATTGGAAGAAAGAGGCTTTCCAGAGACAGCCGCAGAAGGGATTCCCAAGGCAGCCAGCATACTGGGGACTACAGTCCAGGGAGAAGCCCATGCTGTAAAGGAATTGCAGCATGGTCTGGAGACCGGAGGCTCTGTCCTGAGAGAGTTGCTGACTATAGTCCAGGTACGGGAGCAGCCCTGCAAGAGTCTGTGGGAGAAGTTTTACCTCTGGAAAGGTCTGTGAAGAGAAGGGTCACGAAGGACAAGGTGAGCCAGTTAGAAGCCTTGTTCAGCTTGTTGAGAGATAAGGGTCTCTACAGCCATTCTAAAATCCCTGAGCACAGAGAGAAGTCCCGTTGGGAAAAGGTCTTAAAATGTTTAGGGGAGATTAAGCTTACGTCCCCTCAGCCCGAGTTAAGCCAGGAGACAGCAGAGTCTGATTATGAAGACATGCAGACAGAGCCTTGTGATGTTGAACAAGACTCCTTAGATTCCTTGATGGATTGTTCTTTTTGTATGAAGACAGAATGAAGAGGCTGTAGATTTTTAAGCTGAGGAAAAAAGCCAGAAGCCCTTTAACTGAATGTCTTAGGTTTTGAACGCTGGAAATGTTTAAAAGGAAAATTGCTGCTGTTTAAAGCTGAGAGGAAATGATTCAAGATTGATTTGAATGATTAAGGGAAACAGCTATCCGAATGTAAAACAGCTAGAAGCAAAAGGAAAGCTTTATTTAAAGTTTTACTCTGTTTGGGAAAGGCTGATACCTTTGCTGGAAGTTAACTGAAATCAGCTAAGCTGTATTTCTGACCGTTGGACTTTGGAAGAAACACCTTCTGGTATAACAAGCTGCATGAAGCAATTGTAACATTTATCACTGTCAGAATCCTGTTTGACTGAAACTTCTTTTGTTGGAGAGTACATCCTATTTTGGTTGACATGTGTTGAGCTTCTAAGGAGATTCTTTGCAAAGGGAAAGACAAAATAAATTTCCTGTGGTTTTGCCTTCAAACCCTCGGACTCTCTTTGTCATTTCACACAACTACAATACCCAGAAGCTTCAGCTCTGGAGCCCATTAAAAAGGGGACATTATAAGGCACGCCCTTACCTATAGGCAACCGCCTAGACAGTAGAGAGCGCCACAGCATCCAAATGGCAGATGACATTTAATGTGGACATGCACCTAGGAAAGAACAACCCAAACTATAGTTACACGATGCAAGGTTCCATATTGGGAACCACTACCCAGGAAAAAGATTTAGGCATCATCGTGGATAACATGTTAAAACCCTCCACCCAGTGTGCAGCAGCGGCAAAGAGAGCAAATAAAATGCTAGGTATCATTAAAACAAAGGATATTATAATGCCTCTGTATCGTTCCATGGTACGACCACACCTTGAATATTGTGTGCAATTCTGGTCGCCATATCTTAAGAAGAATATAGCGTTATTAGAAAAGGTGCAGAGAAGAGCCACCAAAATGGTAAAGGGGATGGAAGGATACCCCTATGAAGAAAGGCTAAAAAGGTTGGGGAAACTGCTAGGTACGTATGAACTAGATTGGCCACTGTTGGAAACAGGATACTGGGTTTGATGGACCTTGGTCTGACCCAGTATGGCATCTCTTATGTTCTTATGCTCTTTAACCTGGAAAAGAGACGGCTGAGGGGCAATATGATAGAAGTCTATAAATTAATGAACGGAGTGGAACGGGTAAACGTAGATCGATTGTTTACGTCATCAGAATATAGAAAGAGTAGGGGGCATGCAATGAAGATACAGGGTAAACTAGTCAAGACAAATAAGAGAAAATATTTTTTCACTCAACGTGTAATAAAACTCTGGAATTTGTTACCGGAGGATGTATTAAAAGCTGCTAGTGTAGCTGGGTTTAAAAACATAAGAACATAAGATATGCCATACTGGGTCAGACCAAGGTCCATCAAGCCCAGGTTTCCAACAGTGGCCAATATAGGTCATACGAACCTAGCAGTTTCCTCAAAAGACACAGGTTCCAGGTTCTTGTACTGGGTCAAGCAGTGATATCCTGGGTCCCTCTTTAATAATGGTTTATGGACCTTTCCTCCAGAAACTTGTCCAAACCTATATTCTGATGATGTAAACAATCGATCTATGTTTAACCGTTCCACTCAGTTCATTATCATATCTCCCCTCAGCCATCTCTTCCAGGTTAAAGAGCCCTAACCTTTTTAGCCTTTCTTCATAGGGGTATCCTTCCATCCCCTTTACCATTTTGGTGGCTCTTCTCTGAACCTTTTCTAATAATGTTATATCCTTTTTAAAATATGGCGACCAGAACTGCAAACAATATTCAAGGTGCGGTCGCACCATGGAACAATACAGAGGCACATTATCCACATTAAATTTCATCTACCATTTTGATGCCCAATCTTCCAATTTATCAAGATCCTCTTGCAATTTTCCACAATCCTCATGGGTTTTAACAACTTTGAATAGTTTTGTCTCATCTGCAAATTTGATTACCTCACTCATTATTCCCATTTCCAGGTCATTTACGAATAGGTTAAAAAGCAGCGGACCTAGCACAGATCCCTGGGGTACTCCACTATTCACCTTTTTCCATTGGGAAAATTGGCCATTTAGCCCTACCCTCTGCTTTCTATCCTTTAACCAGTACCTGATCCACAATAGTACATGTTCCTAGAGCATCTATCGAATTTTTTGAAGCCGGTGGCCATAGGGGCAAAAATGGCCAAAGACCCACATGGCCAGCGGTTAGGGAAAGGGCGCGAAGCCTGTTGGCAAAAAAGGCAAAAAGGTGAAGAAAAAACTGTCTCCAAACAGTTCTAAGAAGGTAGAGCAGGGGAAGGACAGGTAGAGGACTGGTGCAACCAGAAAATAGAAGGCCAGTAGGCCAAAAACAAAAGACTCTTTCTGAGGGACGAGGACGTGCTTCCAAAGGGCTCCGCAGAAAAAGGGAGACTGAGCAAGATGGCACCTTTGGGCAGGAAGAGGACCATGCATGCGTGGCAGCAATCTCAAAGGCTTTCTTTGAAAGCTGGGGAATTGCTTCATGCGGGCTCCGTCTGTGCAGACGTCACCCATAAGTGAGGACTGACTTCCTGCTTGTTCCTAGAGAACAACCAGTACCATATGCCGTGCACTAAACAAAGAAGGACTTTATGGGTGAAGGCCAAGGAGGACCTCACTGCTCAAATTCCAGTCTTAAAAGGCACACTTTATCTTTGCTCAAACCCACCCTGAGAAACCACAATCCTTCTGGGAAAATGTTCTGTGGACAGATGAAACCAAATTTGAGCTCTTTGGCAATGCAGAGCAATGATACATTTAAAGGCAAAGAAATAAAGCTTATAAGGAAAAAAAAACATCCTTCCTACAGGTTCCATAATATTGTGGGGCTGTTTTGCTGCCTCAGGAATTGGAGGCCTCAAACGTATTAAAGGAATCATGAAGTCAGAGGACTACCAGGGCATTTTGGAGCAAAATGTTCTACTTAGTGTCAGAAAGCTAGGTCTGGGTCGAAGGTCATGGATCCTCCAGCAGGACAGTGACCCAAAACATACATCCAAAAGTACAAAAGAATGGTTAAAAAGGAAAAAAATGTCCCATCTTAAACTGGCCAGCAATGAGTCCATATCTCAATTCAATCGAGAACCTTTAGAAAAGCTGAAATCTGCCATTGGTAAAAGGAATCCTAGAAACATTCATCATGAGCTGGAACAACTTGCAGTTTAAGAGTGGGAGAAACTACCAGCAGACAGATGTATGAAACTTATAGATGGCTACAAGAAATGTTTGGAGGCCGTCATCACTGCAAAGGGTTGCGCAACCAAATATAGTGAAGAGTGCCATTAATCCTGTCCAGGTCATATTTTTTCCCCCTCATAAATTACCATATCTAAGATGCAGACATCTTTTCCTTTGTTTTATACCACTGAACATACTATTAAAATATTATGGCATACAGCGGGAATTTTTCCAATTATTTCTCAAGATATTGTACACAACATATCTAAAATGCAAAGATTTCAATAACGTTGATCACAACTGTATATATTCAGCTCACCGTCTTGGTATCTGGATTTTTAAATAAAAAAGCAACTTCACATCTTTCTCCCTGCTAACAGAAAATGGCCAGAAAAGGTCATCTGCATGGCCCTCTGACTACCTATACACAATCTAATCCATGTACATATCTAGCTTGTCAGGTTTTCAGGACAAACACAATGTATATGCATGAGAAAGATTTGCATATGCCTTTATTGCTGTTAAGTGTCATAGAGTCTGTGGACTCTCATCAACCCTCTGAATAGTTGTCCTAAACAATGTTTGGTCTTCAGTCAGGCAGCTCATTGTTGACAGACTGGCACCCATAGCTGCTGTTATTGTATCGATCCATCTCATTGCTGGCCTTCTTTTGCGTTGACCTTTTACCTTGCCAAGCATGATGTCTTTCTCCAATTATCTCTCTCTTCGCATGATGTGTCCAAATTATGAAAGTCAGTCTTGTCATCTGAGCTCCTAAAGAAAACTTAGGTTTGGTCTCCTCTAGTACTGACTGGTTTGATCTTCGGGCAGTCCATGGTATTCACTGTATTCATCACCAGTACCATAATTCAAAGGCATCAAATTTTCTTCCTGTCTATCTTATCTTCTTCACTGTCCAACTTTCGCATCCATTTGACGTTATTGAAAATACCATGGCTTGAACAAGTCGAATCTTTGTATGGAGAGAGAGAGACACATCTCTGCTCTTGAGAAGCTTGTCTAGGTCTTTCATAGCCATTCTGCCAAGAGCAATGTGTCGTCTAATTTCTTGACTGCTTGCTGCTTCTTTATTGATAGTTGATCCAAGTAAGTTAGATTTGGTGTGGTTCAGTATTAGCAGGAGGGCTGATAAAGTCTAATTAAAAGTGAGGGTCATAAACCTTAGGAAAGCTAACTTTGCTAAGATGGGACAATACCTCAAGCAGTCCTTAGGAGGATGAGAACAACTGGAAGATGTAGAAAAGCAGTGGGAAAAACTGAAAGGGGATATTTTAAGGGCAACAAACCTTTTTGTTAGAAAGGTAAATAAAGGTAAAAAGAAAAAGGAGACCACTATGGTTCTCAAAAGAAGTAGCTGAAAAGGTGAATAAAAAGAGGATGACCCTCATAAAATAAAAGAGATCACAAAGATAAAGACCAATATTCAGAAAGACTTAAAGAAGCTAGGAAAGAAGTCGGGAAAGCAAAGATACAAATGGAAGAAAAAATAGCCTATGAAGTAAAATGAGGAGGGAAAAAACATTTTTCAGATATGTTAGTGAGAGAAGAAAGTACAAAAGTGCTATTGTCAGACTCAAAGGAAGGAATATAAGGTAGCTGATGAGAATAAAGCAGAATTGCTTAACAAATATTTATGTTCTGTGTTCACAGATGAAGAGTCAAGAGCAGGACCTCAGAAACACCAACAAATAGGAACAGAAGTAAACCGGATCTTGAACGATTTTGAGAAGACTGTGTTTATGAGGAGCTAGCTAAACTAAAAGTAGACAAAGCAATGGGGCCAGATAGGATACAACTGAGAGTGCTGAAGGAACTTAGGAAATTCTAGCAGCTCCACTTTCTGACCTTTTCAATACATCTATAGAGTCTGACATGGTCCCAGAATACTGGAGAAAGGGGCATGTGGTCCCTTTGCACAAAAGCAAAACTAAGGATAAGGATGGGAACTACAGGCTTGTTAGTCTGACCTCTATGGTGAGTAAACAAATGGAAAGGCTGCTAAAAAGCAGGATAGTGAGTTTTCTGGAATCCAATGAATTGCAGGATTCAAGGCAACATGGTTTTACTAGTAGCAGGTCTTGTCAGACAAATCTAATTAATTTCATTGATTGGGTAATTAGTGAGATGGACTGAGGGGGAGCTCTACATGTGGTGTACTTAAGAGTTCAGTAAAGCCTTTGGCACTGTTTCACAGAGGCAACTTGTAAATAAATTGAATGTCCTAGGAATGAACCCTAAAGTGACCAACTGGGTTAGAAATTGGTTGAGTGGGAGGCGACAAAGTGTATAGGTAAATGGATCTCACTCTGAGGAGAAGGATGTTACCAGTAGTGTGCCAAAGGGATCTGCCCTTGGCACGATGTCTTTTAACATTTTTGTGGTGATATTGCAGAAGGGATGTCTGGTAAAGTTTGCCTCTTTGCAGATGATACCAAAATCTGCAATAAAGTAGACACCAGGAAGGAGTAGATAACATCAGGAGGGATCTAGCTAAGCTTGAAGAATAGTAGAGAATTTGGCAGATGAGATTTAACGCTAAAAAATGCAGGTTCATGCATTTGGGCTGAAAAACTCCATGGGAGCAGTACAGCATATGGGGTGAAGGGCTTCTGTCCATAAAAGAAGAGCGGGACCTAGAGGTAATTTTTTCTGATGATCTTAACGTAGCTAAATAGGTAGAAAAGGCAATGGCGAAAGCCAGAAGGGTGATTGGGTGCAGACGGAAAGGAATGGCCAGAAGGAAAAAGGGTGTAATAGTTCCTCTGCAGAAGTCTTTGGCGAGATCTATTTAACTATGCAGATGATATTGTCCTACTGCACCATACCTCATCTTCCTGTCCTGACCTTTCCGTACTAAATTCTTGCCTATCTTCCGTGGCCAACTGGCTAACCCATAACTGTCTTCACCTCAACCTCACTAAGACTGTTGCAATCTGGTTTTCTCACGGTGCTCCCCTTCCCTCACTCGCCCCCTCCTTCTCCGGTACCTCCGTTCCCTTAGTCACCTCTTTCCGTTATCTTGGGGTTCATTTCGATCCCGAACTCTCGTTTCAGGATCACATCTCGCACATCTCTAAATCATCCTTTTTCTTTCTTCGGCAAATCCGGGCCATCCGCCCTTTCCTTACCCCTGCAGCTCTCACCACTCTATCTCTGTCCTTAGTCATGTCACGCGTCGATTTCTCAAACTCTATCCTTCTCGGTCTCCCTAAAACCCAAACATCTCGACTTCAAAGAATCCAAAACACTGCCGCCCGTCTCATCACACACGCCACCCTCCGCGACCATGTCACTCCATTACTCTTTCGTCTTCACTGGTTACCTATTTCTGTCCGCTCCCAATACAAACTACTTATCCTGGTCCATAAAGTTCTCTACACCAGCACCCCTCAGTACTTAGCAGGCCTCATCCACTTGCACTCCCCCAGATACACTCCACGCTCCTTTCACCTCAACCGCCTCACCCTTCCCTCCCCTTCATCCGCTCACTTGCAATCCACTCACTCCTCTGCCTTTTTCTATGCTGGTCCTGCTTTTCGGAATGCTCTCCCTTCCTCCCTGCGTCTAGAAACTAACTACACCACTTTCAAGCAAAACCTGAAGACATACCTGTTTTCCCTGGCATGCGACCTTCCCTCCCCTTTCGTCTGACCTCTTTCGCCCTTCCCATTGTTTCTACCCGGAATGCATGTGCTACTGTCTCGTCTCGTCTTATCTCTCCTCTTTTTCTTTCTCTCCTGTCAAAGATTTGTAACTTCTTTTCCTATTTCTCTTGGCCTTGACCTTGATTTTCCTTCACTTTTGAAAATTGTACACCGCCTTGATTCCTGTAGAAAGGCAGTTCTATCAAATTCAATAAAACATAAACATCTAATTTAGAGCACTGTGTGCAATTCTGGAGACCACACCTTCAGAAGGATATAAACAGAATGGAGTTGGTGCAGAGGATGGCTATCAAAATGGTCAGTGGGCTTTGTCATAAGTCATATGGGGACAGATTTAAAGAAGTCAGTATGCATACTTTGGAAGAAATACAGGAGAGGGGAGATATGATAGACACATTTAAAAACCTCTGTGGCATAAATGCACAGGAAGAGAGCCTCTTTCAACTGAAAGAAAGCTCTGCAATGAGGGGCACAGGATGAAAGGGAAAGGGGATAGGCTTAGGAGTGATTTGCATAAATATTTCTTTATGGAAAGAGGGGTAGATGCATGGAAAAGTCTTCCAGTGGAGGTAGTAGAGACTAAAACTATCTGAATTCAAGAAACCATGCGACAAACACAGAGGATCTCTAAAGAAAAAAAGAGACTGTAGATCTTAGTGGTTTTATGGAAGGGCAGACTGGATAGGATATATTGTCTTTATCTGCTGTCATGTTTCTATGGTGAGTTAAGAAATATTTTCTCCAATTAGTTTTAAATGTATTACTTTGTAGCTTCATTGCATGTTTCCCAGTCTTGATACTTTTTAAGGAGTAAAGGACCAATTAATGTTTACTCTTTCTACTCCACTCATCATTTTACAGACCTCTATCATATCTCCCCTCAGCCATCTCTTCTTCAAGTTGAAGAGCCCTAACCTTTTAAGCCTTTCCTCATAGGAGTATCCTTTCAACTTCTTTATTATTTTGGTCATCCTTCTCTGTATCTTTTCCAGTTCTGTTATATCTTTTTTTTTTAGATGCAACTAGAACTGCACACAATACTCAAGGTGAAGTGATACAGGGGCATTATGCTATCTTTTGTTTTATTCTCCATTTTTTCCTTATAATTCCTTGCATTCCATTAGCTTTCTTGGCTGTCACTGCACACCGAGTAGAGAATTTATTTATTTATAATTTATTTTATTTACATTCTCTTACATACTGTGCTATTCTGCATCAGTGCGGTTTACATTGAACAAACTGAAATTACATTGAACAGGGCATTATAACTTGGAGATAACTATTTTACAGGGAACATGGGCTATGGAGGGTTAAGTGGCTTGCCCAAGACCACAAGGAGCACCTGTGGGACTAGAAACCCCAGTCCTTCCGGCCCAAGGTTGCTGTCCTCTAGTGGGATTTGAACCCCCGACCTTCCGGCCTGAAGTACCTTGCCCCAACCACTAGGCCACTCCTCCACTCCACTTTCAACGTATTATCTACAATGACATTGAGATCCTTTCCCTGGGTGGTGGCTCTTAATATGAAACCCTGCATTATTCTGCTATAGTTTGAGTTGTTCTTCTCTGAGTACATAACTTTGCTTTTATCCACATTAAATTTAGTCTGCCATTTCAATGCCCAAATTCCCAATCTTTAGATACTAAAAAATAGGTCTTTATACAGAGTGTGAATGTTCACTAATTAATGGTCTTGTACACTCAAATATTAATCACCGGTAGTCGTTAAAATTTGTTTCAAATCTATACTGCTGTTGATTAAAGCTATAGATAAGCTCAGTTAGTTACTACAAAAGGTCTCAGACTTACAAACATTGAGCCTCTACACGAAAGCTCACACGTTCTTTTAGCATCAATGACCTTCCTGATACCCAAACTTCACTTAACTTTCTTAAATCATTTCTTCATTTAATAGAATGAAAATTTTGCTTATCTTAAATGAATATTCCTATGTTGTCGAAAGATATTCCCAACTCGGATGTGTCTTAAAAAATTCCCCAACGCTGACTTAGAGTATTGCTTCCGCGTTTCACTTAGCGTTTCTTCAGGGGTCTAGCAAGTTAGGGCTGGTGACAATCTTTGGCTTTTTCGTTTCCAATCTTTAGCTTTTTCTTTTCAGATCATAAAATTCTTGTGCCTTCACGATCCTTAAAGATGAGTGGAGATGCTGCCCGTGCCAAACTCCCGCTGTCAGTCTCATAAATTGAAGTTAGAACATTAAACATTAGAACTGCAATTTATGAGACTGACAGCGGGAGTTTGACGCAGGCAGCATCTCCACTCATCTTTAAGGATCGTGTCAGTCTCATAAATTGCAGTTCTAATGTTTAATGTTCTAACTGCAATTTATCTGATTATTGTATATTGGGAAGACTATCAGATCTTTTAAGGTTAGAATTAATAAACATCAAAGTAGATTAAAATGTAAAGCTATAGAAGCCCCAATAGTAACACACTGTTTACAACAGCAGCATACATTTCATGAATTGAGATGCTTTTGCATAGAGCAAATACTGCTAGGTAGAGGGGGTAAGTCAGTGGAACAAACACTGCTTATTTGTGAACAACGATGGATTTACAAATTACGAACAGTGGACCCGGAAGGTCTAAACAGTACCATTGAATGGGGAGCATGTTATCTATCTAAATAACATCAGATGGCGTTGATAAGCCATGACTTACTGATATACTAGGCAAAACACATCTCCATAAAGATCTTAGGCATAATAGGAGTATAACAATAAGTGGCTATAAAGAATATATGTGGAATATGCATCAGCCACTTCATGTATGGTAGGGGATAATGTTTAGCGTTTTAAATGGAATAAGATGAGAGTCATAATAGTTTAATGTGTGGAATAGTGCAACGGAGGAACATAAGTACTATATCTAAGTAGAAACAAGACATGGGAACACGTAACAGCGTAGTGTTTAAAAGCTGGCGGGAGCACATTACCGCATGCGCGGTGTTTTTTGTGACCGGTAGGCTCAAAGATACACACTCAGCAGCGACGCATTACTAAGGTATGTGAAGGGGATTGAGCACGTTTAACTGGAGATTTTCTTATGGAACAATAAGATATAAGGCATGAGGGTGAACTTAATTGTAATTATTTCTTTGATAGTGCTGTATTATTAAATTGAAGGATACGCCAAGCAACAGAAGATTGTACTGGCACGGTGGATAATTACGTGCTACAAATAAGTGCTTCATTTAAAAGAAAACCCCCTGAAGAAACCCACGTCTGTGAAACGCACGCACGGAGTCAGATGGTGGCGTCTTTTTGTGACCAGTAGGCTCAAAGATACACACTCAGCAGCGATGCATTACTAAGTGCTGTATTATTGAATTGAAAGATACGCCAAGCAACAGAAGATTGTACTGGCACGGTGGATAATTACGTGCTACAACTAAGTGCTTTATTTAAAAGAAAACCCCCTGAAGAAACCCACGTCTGTGAAACGCATGCACGGAGCCAGATGGTGGCGTCGGGGAAATTACCAAGATAAAGCACTACTAGTTTGATAAATGTTTTGATCATAAATAATCACAGAAATTATTAGGAGAACAGTCAAAGGTCGTTGATGCAAATGGGCACATGAGCTGAGGGCATATGTTCTGAATGCTAGTGCCGTGAAGAGTCTTGAGACCTTTATGTTCTTCTTAGATATGTGATAAATTGATCTTTGTATGCAAACGATTCCAACTAATGAAAAAGTTGAATAGAGAAGAATCATAGCCGAGAATTCTATTGGAGGGAGGAACGACTTTTGTGATTGACAGATTAACCCTCTGATAGTAGACAATATATATATTGTCTTTTTTCCCTGCCTGCGAGAATCTTGCCTGCGGGTGTATTGGGGGCGCTTATTGTTTTCGTGCCAATAGTTTGTGGGTACCCCAGGGGGCCACCGCCCACGCCCCGCGACGAGACGCCACAGGCCCGGCATCATACCTGGTCTCCTGACCCTCAGAATCACCCATTCCTGCCCCTGCCCCAACACCCCTTAGAAGTTATATACCAGACGATATCCATTCGCCCAGGCTTTACTTGAATACACTTACTATATTAGTTGTGTCATGTGCTGGTCATTGGTTACTTTATAGTTCGCTTTCATTAAACGTTTTTAGGCAGACACAACAAAGTGTCAAGAATTTGGTGATTTTGGCGGGCTTTTCCAATTTTGTTCTAACTTGTCTATGCCTTGCCTTTGAATTGGTTCAAACCACTGTGACTTTTGCTTGCCTCTGCAATTTTATTTTGCCTAGCCTTTGGTTTGATTCTACATTGCAATTTTATTTTGCCTTGCCTTTGCGTTGATTCTACACTGTGTGCAGAATTTATTAAATCGCGTGTAGTGGTATTTGAACTTGTTTGGCGGACAGGTGTTTGAGCTTTTTTGATGATTGCTTGGTGGTATTTGATTATTGGTGCCAGTATGATGAATTCTTATTTTTACTTTTAGAACTGCATGTGTGGTTCTGGCATCTCCAGTCCTTGTATTGCACATCATCCAGAGGTCTTCAGTTCCTGTTGGTCTTTAATAATTTGGGACAGTGACAGTTTTGGACCAGATTCAGCCAGGGTTTATACTAAGCAGATTTGGCCTTCTTACATCCAGCCACCCCAGTATAACGAAGATGAGTGTTCCAAAGAAGAGCAAAACCTACCACTTTCATGATGAATGGGAAATGGACTACTTCTTCATCACAAGATAAGTGTTGTTGTCTAATTTGTAACGCCCCAGTATCCAATTCCAGGGCAACGCCCAAGGCATCTCTATGTTTAGATAGAGATACACCCTTGCGAGGACAGCCTGTCTTGTGTTTCGATACCTGAGATCCATGTGAGGAAGATAATGCCCTCGATGATGTCTAAGAGAGTGAAACTGCATCTGAAGCAAAAAGGGAGCAGAGTTTTGTGGCCCAATTCTATAGGCCTCTCTTTGTCATCTTTTTGCATAGGGGACATTCAGATGGCTAGTGATCTGGGCTGAGGCATTTAAGACACCAGTCATGGGTATCAGTAGCAGAGATAGTACTACATACTTGGAACATTTCTTAAAACCACTGGTTGGTTTTCCCATCGTATCAGTTGACTGGATGGAAGGCCTAAGATGGCGTTGATGTGCCTAAAAGAACTAAATTATTATTATTATTTTTTTTAGAAAGAAAGAAAGAAATAGAATCGAAGATATCCGTTCCACATCAACCACAAAAAGAAAGAAGAAGAAATTTTCTGCGGTGACAGGATTTGCTTCCTGCTGGCTCCACAAAGATTAAGAACTGAGGAGGGAGAGTCACAAAGGTGGGAAGGCAGCAGCACAGGCACAGTGGGATGCTCCCAAAAGCTTTCCTATTGGATGCTGGGGAGCGTTCCCACACAGGCTCCGTCGGTACCGACGTCACCCATATGTGAAGACTACATTCCTGATTGTTCCTAGAGATAATAGCAATTGGATAAAATATGCGAGTAAAGATCCATCTGTAGGCAAAAATCATTAAACATATATAATTTACGTGTGTTGATTGTGTGTATCTTTATGCAGTTCCTTATAATGAATTGGGAACGACAAGTGAGGTTATCAAATTTGCAGATGACACAAAACTATTCAAAGTTGTTAAAACCCATGAGGATTGTGGAAAATTGCAAGAGGATCTTGATAAATTGGAAAGCATAGTTACTCACCTGTAACAGGTGATCTCCAGGAACAGCAGAAATTTAGTCTTCACATATGGGTTTCGTCGGTACTGACGGAGCCTGCGCTGGAACGCTCCCCAGCGTCCAATAGGAAAGCTTTTGGGAGCATCCCACAGCGCCTGCGTACAACCTTCCCGCCTTTCCCAACTGTCCCTCTCCAGTTGAGTTTAAAGTTGAGACAAAGAGAGAGGGAAAGAGAGAAAGAGAGAGAGATACAACTCCTAGGGGAGAAGGGTGGGTTCTAAAGACTAAATTCCTGCTGTTCCCGGAGATCACCTGTTACAGGTGAGTAACTATGCTATCTCCAGGAACAAGCAGGAATGTAGTCTTTACATATGAGGACTCCCTAGCTGCAGATGCCAGGGAGAAGGCCCCAAAAAGTTGTGTGCCCCTGTGAAAGGGCTTTATTTCCCCCCATGGATCTTTGGCATCCTACCAGGGATGGTGGGTAGGAGTTGATTAAGTATGGAACAGGTGTTGAAGAACAGCCTGACCAAACAAGGCATCCCAGCGGGAGTCCTTGTCTAAGCAGTAATGGGCTGTGAAGGTATGAACCGAAGCCCAAGTAGCTGCTCAACAGATGTCGTCGATAGACACAGAGTGAAGATGAGCCATAGAGGCTGCCATGGCTCTCACATTGTGAGCTGTGACATGGCCTTCAAGAGGAAGGTTCTTACTCTCATAGGCAAAAGAAATACACTGTGCAATCCAGCTGGACAGTGTTCTTTTGAAGACTGGAAGTCCCAAATGACTAGGATCAAAAGCAAAAAAGAGTTGAGAGGACTTTCTATGTTGCTGTGTCCTTTGTAAGTAAAAGGCCAAAGCCCTTTTACAGTCCAAAGTATGAAGATTCCTTTTTGCATTTGAGGCATGAGGCCTTGGGAAAAATACAGGAAGGTAAACCACTTGGTTTAAATGAAAAGGTGACATCACCTTTGGCATAAAGTGTGGATGAGTCCTAAGGACTACCTTATCATGATGGAACCTTGTATAAGGAGGATCAGCCACCAACGCTTGCAATTCACTGATGCGAAGTGCTGATGTGATTGCAATAAGAAAGATGACCTTCCAGGAAAGGAACTTCAAAGAGGTAGTAGCTAATGGTTCAAAAGGAGGCTTCATGAGCTGCCCACGAACCAGATTTAAGTCCCATGCCACCGGTGGTGGCTTAATGAGAGGCTTAGTTAAAAGAAGGCCTCTCATAAATCTCGCTATGAGAGGATGAGAGGAAATAGGTTGTCCATTTAGAGGCTTGAAAGAAGCTGCAATAGCACTCAAATGAACTCTCACTTCATTGGTCTTAAGCCCTGCATTAGATAAATGAAGGAGATGTTCCAGTAATGATTCCAGAGGTATCGCAAGAGGGTTAAGACCCTTCTGCGAGCACCATATGGTAAACCTTTTCCACTTGAATGCATAAGAGCGTCTTGTGGAAGGCTTCCGGAAGCATAAAGGATATCCTTTACCTGCTGAGAAAGGTTAAGACCATGAAGTTCTAGGCTTTCAGCAACCAGGCCCTGGGATGCAGAGACTGGGGATTGGGATGCCACAGCATCCTGTCCTCCTGAGAAAGGAGATTTGGAGCAGATCCTAACTCCAGAGGCGGAGCTTGAGAGAGATGTAGGAGCAGAGGGTACCACATTTGCCGTGGCCCTTGTGGAGCTATGAGAATCATATGACCTCTGTCTCTCTGAAGCTTGAACAGGGTTTGGGAATTAGGGGAATGGATGGAAAGGCATACATGAAGTCCTGGCCCCAATGGAGGAGGAAAGCACACTGGCCTGACAACCCTGAGCCGGAATTCTGGAACCGAACCGGGGAGGTTTGGCATTCAGCAGACTTGAAAAGAGGTCTATGCCCGGGGTTCCCCAAATTTGGAAAATTTTGTCCACCTGGTCTGCATGGAGAGACCATTCGTGTGGAAGCAGAACTCAACTGAGTCTGTCTGCCCAAGAGTTTTGAATGCCTGGAAGATACACCGCAAGGAGAGGAATCTGATGCTCTCTGGAGAGGGCCCATAGTCGCAAAGCTTCGCTGCATAGCAACAGAGAGCCTGTTCCGCTCTGCTTGTTCACATAGAACATGGCTACTTGATTGTCCGTTTGAACTAGGACTGTCTTGTAGCTGAGCTGGGTGTGGAATACTCAAAGAGCAAGGAAGATTGTTCTGAGTTCCAGGAGATTGATGTGGAGATAGGCCTCCTGTGGAGTCTAGGTACCTTGGGTAGAGAGGCCTTGCAGGTGGGCTCCCCAACCCACCTGTGAGGCATCTGTTAGAGTGGCTTAGGGTGGGGGTTGCTGAAAAGGAGACCCCACCAAAAGGTTTTGGGGTGACTGCCACCATTGGAGGGACAAAATAAGGTGATCTGAGTTTGCTATTTTGTCTGACAGGCAACCTGACGCCTGAGTCCACTGAGTGGATAAAGTCCACTGGGCTGCCCTCATATGGAGGCGAGCATAAGGAACCACATGCACGGTGGATATCATGTGGCCTAGCAACTGTAACATTTCCCGAGCAGTGAGGTAAGGTTTTAGCACTGCTTGGGAAGCTAACTGCACAATGCGAAGGCAGCGGGGCTGTGGAAGGTAGGCCCTTGTCTGTCTAGTATCCAGCAGAGCTCCTATAAGCTCCAGGGACTGAGTGGAAGCAAGGTTGGATTTTGGGAAGTTTATGACAAGTCCCAAATACTGAAGGATGCGCACTGTGCGAGAGAGAGCAACCCTGGACTCTGGCTCTGAAGGTGCTCGAATGAGCCAGTCGTCTAAGTAAGGGAAGACGAATATTCCTAGGGTGCAGAGAAATGCTGCCACCACAGCTATGCATTTTGTGAACACCCTTGGTGCAGAGGCCAGGCCAAAAGGAAGAACCCTGTATTGGTAGTGCTTCCCTTGAAACAGAAAGCGAAGGAACTTTCGATGAGTTGGATGGATGAGAACATGAGTGTTCGCATCCTTGAGATCTAGAGAACAAAGCCAATCCTGACTCTGAAGGTATGGCAGCAGAGTTCCTAGAGCAATCATTTTGAACTTCTCTTTGAACAGGAATTTGTTCAATTCTCTGAGGTCTAAAATGGATCTGTGTCCTCCTGTTTTCTTTGGAGTAAGGAAATAGGGGGAGTAAAACCCTGTACCCTGTTGAGGAATGGGTACCTCTTCTATTGCCCCTTGGGCAAGAAGCACAGTGACCTCTTGAGCTAACTGGTCATTGAGAGAGGTCTGAGAATTGAACTGTCTTACCATTGTAGGAGGGGGTATGCTGAGGAAATGAAGCTTGTACCCCTCTCTTACAATAGACAGAATCCAATTTTTTGCTGTTATCTGATCCCATCTAGGGGCAAAATGACATAATCTTCCTGGTATGGTGGAGGGTTTCGAGCCGTTCAGGGCCAGGAAGGCAAAGTTCTCTAGATAGGAATTAAAGCTGAGTCTGCTGAGCCGGTTGAGGCTTAGCTGCTTTTGTCTTTCTTTGTCTAGGTTGTTGCTGCTGTCCTTTTTGGGCAGACTGACCTAAACGATGCCCCTGGAGTATAGGAGGGATAAAACTTCTTCTTACTGAAGAATGGTTTCTTAGAGGATTTTTTCCTCGCAGGATCAGCTGTAGATTTAGACAATCTATCCAAAGTGATATTGTCAACATCATTAGCTTTTTCCTGCCAATTCTTGCCAAAGAGATTCTCTCCTGTGCAAGGACTATTCCCTAGTTTATGCTTTACCCAAATTTCCAAGTCAGATGCCTGGAGCCAGGAAATCCTACATGCACCTATGGCAATGGCAGAGGTTCTGCTTATGTACTCAAAGCAGTCAAAAACTGCACGATTCACAAACTTGGAAACATCCTGAGCATGTTTGACAAGGGCGAGATAATCTTGTCTCTTATCAGGAAGGAGAGGGCTCATAAGCTCTAGATCTCCTTTGACCTCCTTTAGGAACATTCCCATATATAAGATATAGGAACTGATCCTAGCAGAAAGCATGGAAGCCTGGAAGGTTCGACGCCCAAAGGCATCAAGAGTCCTACACTCACATCCTGGAGGATTAGATGCATGCCTTTTTGCACTCTTTATCCTTCTCATAGCTGATTCCACCACCATGGAATGATGTGGTAACTGAGTCTTTTGAAAGCCAGGACAAGGAGGAACTCGATACATGGTGTCGAGTCTTCGAGAGTGAGGAGATGTGTTTAGAGGTGTTTCCCACATTCTTAACATAAGATCATGCAAGCTCTCATGAATAGGTAAGGTAGCTGCCTCCTTGGGAGCTTTAGGGTATTGCTGGATTTCCAATTCCTTTGCCCTAGGCTCTTTTTCAGGAGCCACTGTGATGGAAAGACCTCGAACCACATCTCACATAAAATCCTGAAAGGACATATCCTCTGGTGGAGACATCCTGCGCTGAGGAGAAGAAGAATCCTCAGAAGAAGTACTCTGGTATCGGCAGAGCTTTGAGAGTCTTCAGACTCATCCGAGGATTCGAAGTATCTCCGATCCGGGTGATCGTGCAAGGCATGGTAACGGTACCGATCGAAGTCTGCATCGGAGTGGTCCGGTACCGACCTGTCGATACCGGATGGATACGCATGACTCGGTCCTGGTAGAATACCTGACAATGTCGATGCAGTCGGTGCCGGTACCGGTTGAATTGTCTGAAGCGGTTTCAAGGGCATAGAGGCCGTGAGAACAGCTGCCAGACTGCGTACAATAGCCAAGAATCTCTGGTCTATTGACGCTGCCGATGCTTGGGTATCGGTACCGGAAGAAGCAGCCGGTACCCCATAGCATGGCACCAGTAGTTCTGCCGAAGCTGAAGTCTCGAGAACATCCTGGAGCCCCGTTAGTACTTTGGAAGCTGAAGCCTCCTGCCGGGGCAATTTTGCCGGTGAAAGTCCCTCAAGGGCAGCGCCAGAGGCATCTCGCTGTCTAGAAAGAGACCTACCCTTTGAGGACCGGCTAGATTTATGTTTAGTTACCTGAGATCCATGGGAGGAAGACGAAGCCCTGGACGACGTCGATGCCACAGAGGCTGCATCGGAGGGAAAAAGGGTGCTAAGCTTAGCAGCTCGGTTCTGCCGGCCCCTCTTCGACATCATCCCACAGGCAACACACTCTGAAATAGAGTGGTCAGGACCTAAACATTTGAGGCACCACTCATGGGTGTCGGTGATGGAGATGGTACCACCACACTTAGAACACTTTTTAAAACCCCAGGCGGGTTTTTCCATTCTGAAGGAAACGTTGGGCCTAGTGCCCAAAATGGCGCGTGGCACCTGAAGAGAAACTGACTGGAAAGACTCCAGAAAAAAGGTGTTTGTTTTTTTTTTTTTGAAGAAAAGAAAGAAGAACCAGCGGTACCGGTGTAGCATCAAGGGAAGGCAGACGCGACCATAAAAAAGAAGAATAGAAGGGATTTTTTTTCTGCGGTGACAGGATGTGCGACCTGTTGGCTCCACGGAAAACGAAGAACTGGAGAGGGACAGTTGGGAAATGCGGGAAGGCAGCACGCAGGCACTGTGGGATGCTCCCAAAAGCTTTCCTATTGGACACTGGGGAGCGTTCCCACGCAGGCTCCGTCGGTACCGACGATACCCATATGTGAAGACTACATTCCTGCTTGTTCCTGGAGATTACTCTTACTTCCTGTTTCTTCAGCCCATAATCTTGGTATCATTTTTGATTCCTCCCTTTCCTTCTCCTCACATATCCAACAGACTGCCAAAACCTGGCATTTCTTTATCTATAATATTTACAAAATTCACCCCTTCCTCTCTGAAAACACTACTAAAACATTTGTCCACTCTAATTACTTCTCACCTTGACTACTGTAACATCCTTCTTGCTGGTCCCCCTCAAGTCATCTCTCCCCTTCAATCTGTTCAAAACTCAACTGCGCGACTAATCTTTCTCCAGCCTCATTTTTCTCATATATCCCCTCTTCTTAAATCACTTCATTGGCTTCCCTTCCATTTCCATATCCATATCCAATTCAAATTCCTCCTTCTGACCTTTAAATGCATTCATTCTACTGCTCCTCTCTATCTCTCCTCTCCCTCTACATCCATCCTCGTGAACTTCGCTCTTCTACCTCTGCTAATTCCAGATTCGGTCCTTTCACCTTACTGCTCCTTACAACTGGAACAAACTTCCCAAGTCTATACATCAGGCTTCTTCCCTGCTCCTTTTCAAATTTATGTTAAAGGCCTTTGGATCCTGATCCCCTGTTCGTTGTTTCTCCTTTTTCTTCCCTATTCTACCCTCATTTCCAATCTTTGTCTTGGTTAGATTGTAAGTTCTAAAGAGTTGTCTTTATTTGTGTTTGTACAGTGCTGTGTATGCCTTATAGCGCTTCATAAATGTTTAATAATATAGAAAAAAATTACCCCTGTTCTTCAAGTCCTACACTATATAATTTTTAGCTGCTATAAGGTTTGCTGAACATAACTTGTGATAGCAAAATTTTCATGTCTTTATTATATTATCCTGGGTTATATTCATTTTTCTTGGTGCAACTATTTGACTAGTGCTTTCAAGGGACTCTCCCTCCTTTTTCCCTAACCAGAGTTAGAACATAAAACCCTGCAAAGAGACACTCAGAATATATAGCAAATTTATGATAAAAAACAAACAAACACTCAAGCTCCTAGGACTCAGACTGCATCAATCTTTCCAATGCCTGGGGGGGGGAGGGTAAGTCAACTCATCCCTTGCCTCACAGGCAGCAAATTACCTTGAACTGCAGGGGAGGGGAAGTCCACAGCTGAAGGTTTGCCCAAGGTGTCAGATTCCCTTGGGTTTAGCCCTGGAAATAACCCATAATATATATATAGCAAATGGTCTATGACAAGCACTTGCAGTTTCTGATATGGACTTGGAAAACAGCAGCAGATTTAGGCTGTAATAAAGATGTGTTTTCTCCAAACGAATATCAGTGGAATATGCAGCACCAGGGAATTTATGTACTTATTCATGCCTGCTCTTTAAACACACACACATAGGTTACATACATACACACATTTTCAAAAAGTATGCACATAAATGCAAATCCCTCCTCATTCCCACCCTTGGAACACCTCTTCTCCGTCCATATTAGCTTACACATAAGAGCTTGCATGTATACTGGGCAATTTTATAATGGTCTTATTTCTGGGTATAAAGCAGTGTTTTGTCCTCAGGAAATACATGGCTTTACAATGTGTGAACAATTGAACTGTTTAATCCTCCATGGGTGATATGCATGAGCCCTCTAAGCAAACATCCAAAGGAGGGTTGTGTTATGGAAACACTGAAGTCTTGAACTAGTGAATCAGGATTGCTCGAGTCACAGTTCACTGCTCCAATCAGTAGGCCTTGTTTCCTCTGTCATATGAAGTCTTTAATCTTTAAAGGAAACGTCACAACAGCTGGACAATAATTTCTCTAGCAGATCCAACTTCTGGGCTGTTTCGCTCTCTCCCTTTGGTGCTGTCTCTAAAGTGCAGAGGGCATCCAGTGAATCGTACCTTCCTGCTAAAAATCACTCTCATCAGAAACTCATTTCTTCAAGCTATTGAGAGAGCAGATAATGTGAGGAGGCCTCAGTCCTCAGGGACTCGACACAGCTCAAATTCTTAACCACTACTAATGCAAACAAAGCAATGCATCTGTTACGGAACACTCTCCAATCTTTTCTTCTTGCAGAATTTGTCCCCCTTTAACTAGAAGTCAGAATATAATTTGGCAAAATGCACTAAGCAATTGCCAGAATTTCATTTCATTTATTTCTTATACCTCGTACCGCACATCCAGGTCACAATACTGAAATATACTGCAATATATTATAGCATACAAAATTAAAAATCCAATTACATCTCATAAAATAAAATCTATTAAACACTCACCAGTGAATTCCCAACTAAATCCAGATGGTACTAGATATCATCACTCACAGTTCTCATCAAATCAGATTATAAGAGCAGCCAACCTCTTCAAAAAAGAATCCCAGCTCTTCAACACCTTCTAACAGTCATGTTTTCATATTTTTGTTACAGACACTCAGGAAGTAGAATTTTCCTAGTCTCTATTAGCTAAAAAAAACCTTCTTCTGACATGGCAAATGCTTTTCAGGAATGAAGAAAGAAAAGAAATTCTCTAACCCCCTTGACCAGGTTTACCACTGGCTTAACTAGGCGGTCACTTAAGAGCACCGGTCCTCCTAGAGTGTCCATTGCAAAGCCCTGAAGTCAGAAGGGGTGGAAAGTGTAGTTACTCACCTGTAACAGGAGATCTCCGGGAACAGCAGGAATCAGTCTTCACAGATGGGTATAGTCGGTACCAATGGAGCCCACATGGGAACGCTCCCCCATTGTCCAATAGGAGAGCTTTTGGGAGCACTCCACTGCATCTCTGCAGCTGCCTTCCCACCTTCCTCACAGGCTGCTCTCTTCAGTTGTGTTTGTAGCTGAGAGAGGAAAAAATTGTACCCAATAACTGCTAGGGAGGAGGGTGGGGTGTGAAGACTGATTCCTGCTGTTTCCGGAGATCACATGTTACAGGTGAGTAACTACGCTATCTCCAGGAACAAGCAGGAATGCAGTCTTCACAGATGGGACTCTTTAGCTCTCAAGCACCAGACTGAGTATGTCCATGAGGCGGAAGATTGGAGCCATGTATGTATGGACACAGGGCAGCCTCTGAGGATTCGTATGCAGTAGCCGAGAGCATGGAAGGAGAAGACAAGTGCCAAAAGTAGAATTGGTAGGAGTTGAGGTTAAGTCCCAAATAGATGCTGAAACACAGCCTGGCCAAAGACAGCATCCTGACAGGAGTCCCTAGGATCAGGCTCAAAAAGAGTATAGTATTTTACATCAGACAATTGGAGACTGATCCTACTCATGACATCAGGACTTGCATTGCATCTTTTGTCTCCTTAGCAGCAAACTCTGGTTGGATAACAGCTAAGGAGGCTGATTTTTTGGGTGCCAAAAATCCTAAAATGCCTGTCATTTACACAGTGCCAAAAATTCATAAATCTTTAACACACCCTCCTGGTTGACCGATAATATCATGAAAGGGTTCAGTGTTGGAACCCCCGTCTAAATTTTGTGATCATTTTCTTCAGCCAATGGCAGCGTTAGGTCATACATCCAAGATACATCTCATTTTTTGCTTCAACTGGCTACATGTATGGATTTTTCTTCATATTCTTATATGGTCACCCTTGATGTTCTAACATCGACCACCAAGAAATTGTGCAGTGCCTTCAGTTGTATCCATTTGTATTACCATCTCATTTACCACATGAATGGTTGTTGAATTTCTTGCAACTTGTAATCTCAAAAAATTATTTTTTATATGATGGCAAATTTTACATGCAACATTTTGGCATAGCGATGGGTGCAACAGTGGCCCCGTCGTTGGCAACTATATACATGGCCCAGTTTGAGGAGGATTATGTGTATGTATTTGAATGGAATAATTTGATTCCCTTCTGGCGCAAGTTCTTAGATGATATATTTTTTATTTGGTCTGATTTGTTATCTTCATGTCCATGTTTTTAGAATGGTTAAATACCCTTAAACCTAATCTATAATTCAAAGCGCAAACATCAATTTTTAGATATTACCATTATTTTGACACCTGGGGGATTTCAGACCACTTTATATTGAAAACCGGTACAACACAATTCTCTCCTTTGTTACAACAGCTTTCACCCTGGCCCCTTGAAGAAAGGCCTTCCTTACAGCCAAGTTCTCAGATTACATCGCCTTTGTTCTACACGAGTTCAAGAAACATGCTTATGATCTAATAGGGCAACTATTCTTTAAGGGCTATCCACATAAGATCATGTCTCAAGCTTATCGCTGAGCATTACATACTCATAGGGAATGGCTTTGCACGATACGGCTTCTGTACCCCACAAGGACGATTGCATAGTGGGGGTATTACCCTACATGCAACATTCAGCAGATGTTGTTGTTAAGTGTCATCGAGTCGGGGTCGACTCATGGCGACCCTCTGGATAGCTATCCTAAATTGTGTTCGGTCTTCAGTCAGGCGGCTCATTGTTGACAGACTGGTACCCGTAGCTGCTGTTATTGTCTCGATCCATCTCATTGCTGGCCTTCCTCTTTTGCGTTGACCTTCTATCTTGCCAAGCATGATGTCTTTCTCTAATGATCTCTCTCTCTCCACATGATGTGTCCAAAGTATGAAAGTTGAAGTCTTGTCATCTGAGCTTCTAAAGAAAGCTTAGGTTTGATCTCCTCTAGTACCGAATGGTTTGTTCTTCGGGCAGTCCATGGTATACACAGTATTCGCCGCCAGCACCATAATTCAAAACCATTAATTTTCTTCCTGTCTTTTTCACTGTCCAGCTTTCGCATCCATATGATGTTATTGAAAATACCATGGCTTGAACAAGTCAAATCTTTGTATGGAGAGAGACATCTCTGCTCTTGAGAATCTTATCTAGGTCTTTCATAGCCATTCTGCCAAGAGCAATGCGTCGTCTGATTTCTTGACTGCTTGTTGCTTCTTTATTGATAGTTGATCCAAGTAGGTTTATGTTTATGTTTATTTAACTTGATATACCGCTCTTCATTACACCAGAGCGGTTTACAAAATATTACAGTGGTGGGCACAAGCCCTCATTGCAAGAAAAGAAATACATAACTGGACAGGAAAGAAAAAGAGAATACATAGGAAGGCCGAAACAGAGGGGGAGACACAGGCAAACATGTATAAACCAGGTCAGCTGGCTGCGGCTGGGAGATTAAAAGCAGAGACAAAGAAATGTGGTTTTAGCAGGGACCGAAAAGTAAGATAATTTTCTTCCAGACGAAGAGGAGTAGGTAGCGAATTCCACAGAGCTGGACCATAGAAAAAGAAGGCAGAATGGCGGGTGGATTGTAAATGTGCACGAGACGGTGAAGGGAGATGAAGCCGGTTAATAAGTTGTTCACAATTTCAATTTCTTCTCCTTCAACAATGAACCTGTTGATTATGCCAGTTGTCATGATCTTTGTCTTCTTTACATTAAGGTGCAGGCCCATTTTGAGACTATGTTCTTTGATCGTGAGAAGCAAATGTTTCAAATCATCTTCACTTTCAGCCAGTAATGTGGTATCATCAGCACAGCGAAGGTTGTTGATGAATCTTCCACCAATCTTCACACCTCTGTTGTCTTCATACAATCCTGCTTCTCTGATGATTTGTTCTGCATATAAATTATACAGGTAGGGGGTAAGTATGAAGCCTTGTCTTACATCTTTGCTTATTTTAAACCATTCTGTTTCTCCTTGTTCCGTTCGAACTGTTGCTTCTTGATCAATGTACAGATTGTGCAAGAGAACGATCAGGTGTTCTGGTATACCCATGCTTAATGTGGCCCAGAGTTTCTCATGGTTTACACAGTCAAAAGCCTTGCAATAGTCGATAAAGCACAAATAGATATCCTTTTGGTATTCTTTAGTCTTTTCAAGGATCCATCTCACATCCGCAATGATGTCTCTCGTTCCTCGCCCTTTCCTGAACCCTGCTTGCACTTCAGGTAGTTCTTGTTCCAGGTATGGTTGTAGTCTCTTTTGAATATCTTCAGTAGAATCTTGCTGGCATTTGGGATCAGAGCGACTGTGCGATAATTTCCACAGTCAGTTGGATCACCTTTCTTTAGTATTGGTATAAACACAGATCTTTTCCAGTCAGTTGGCCATGATGTTGTCTTCCATATTTCTTGGCAGAGCCTTGTAAGTATGGTAACAGCTGCATCAGATTGCTGTAATACTTCTATGGGAATGCTATCAATGCCTGGTGCTTTGTTCTTTGATAAGGCTTTCAATGCTGCTTCAACTTCTTCTTTCATCACCAGTGGTTCCCGATCATAAGGTACAGGATGAAACGGCTGTTGGTCCATTTGATTTTTATCATATAAAAGCTCTGTATATTCCTTCCACCTTTTCTTGATCTTCTCAGCATCATTCAACATAGAACCTTGAGCATCTTGTAACATTCCAATTCGAGGCTGGAACTTTTTCTTTAACTCTCGTAGCTTTAGGAAAGCCGATCTTGTTCTTCCTCTAATAGTTTCTGCTTCTGTTTTCTTGCATGCATCGTTGTAGTACTTTTCCTTGTCCTGTCTTGCTGCACGTTGGAAATCTCTGTTGAGTTCTGTTATTCTCTCTCTTTCTGGCTTTAGCTTCTCTGTGTTTCTGGGCAATTTTCAGAGTTTCTTCCGTCATCCATTTTGGCCGTTTTTGCTTTTTCACCTTTTGTAGAGACTTCTTGCTTTCTTCCAACACAAACTTCTTGATGTCATTCCATAACTCTTCTGGAGCTCTGTCATTTGTAGCTAAAGCAGCAAATCAATTTTGCAGGCAGTCTTTAAATTCCAATGGTATATTCTCAAGGCCATATTTTGCTGCATTCATGAGTGGTTTGCTCTTTTTCAACTTTAGCTTGAGTTTGCATACTAGTAGTTGATGATCTGTACCACAGTCAGCTCCAGGTTTTGTCTTTGTTGATGTTTGTCACGCCCTTAGCCCATTACATTGGTATGGAGGGGCGTGGTTTTGTTTTTGACATTGAGGTGCTTCAACTTTCTGGCCTTTTTCTAACTGGATGCCTTTAAATGCATTATGGGAAAGGTAGTTCAGTTAGATATCATTTGGAATCAGATGAAAAAAAACACCTTCACTGTAGTTGGGTTGAGTAGGTGCATTGACAAGAATTTATTCAAAGAAAAACACGCTAGGTTCACAGATCCACCTTTTAAGATATTTTCACCAGGAATTCTTGCAACTCATTACAGGATAACTTGAACTGAAACAAAACAGCTTTCCTCAGCTTAATTAACAGCACCTGCTTCCTAGCAAAGCTTGCCGTGCAGTCCAAAACATACAGAAAAACTTTAAACCAGGTTTTCTTTCCTTTTCCAGTCCAGAACAAATACCTGGCTATCTTGTATGCTTAAACTCAGCACTTCATACAGATAGACAAATTCTCACAAGCAGATAAAACTCTTTTCAAGGTTCTCTCAGTAGTTAGTCAAACAAAAGCATTTCTTACTTCCTTCAGTTGAAGCGGCATCAAAAAGAGCTCAGCACTGCTCACAGCTGTTTCTCAAAAGACAATCAGGAAGATTCAGCTTTGCACTGTGTCACACTTCTCCTGAGCTTAGAACATTAACAAGCAAACACAGCTCTCAGGGCTCTGGACACTGGAGGCTTCTCTTTACAGTTGACATCCCTGGCAACCATTCTTAATTGGCAGACTGGCATGCAGAGCAGTCCATGTATGAGACCTCTTCTTCACAAGGTAAATCTGGCTCCCCCAATTCCACTGGTTCACTCTCTGGCTCAGATTCAGATAGCTTACTTGACTGCCTTCTGTTATGGTTAAAGCTGTCTCTGGCAAATACGTAGTGCTCCTTATTAGCTAAGCTTCTGGGACTCATACCTTGATCAAAGCCTGTAGTAGCTTCACTTCTTACATGCTCTGGCCACCATCCAGCATGTCCTGTTCTCCAATTAGTGCTTCTGGCTCTTACTGCTCCCTTCCTTCTTGAGTAGGCAAAACTTCTGCTCTCTCTCTTTCTCTGCTCAGCAGTTGCAGCACTCTCAGGTCTCAGGAGTTCTTCCAGTTCCTCTCCACGTGTTCTGCTTGTCCTTCCTCTCTCGGTTCTAATCTTTGGATAAACTGAGCTAAACTTAAACCCCTCAGGCTCCTGCTCCACCCTCTCCCCTCTCAGGTGAGAGAGATCAAACTCCCTCGTGGCAGCTGAGTGATTAGGGGATGCAGTGACGTAAGGGTTCCTTACCCTGGGCCTGTATTCCCTATCCTTTCCACCACTAGGGGCACTCTGTTCCTCATTGTAGTCAGGAATTACCTGCTTTCTAGGAGCAAATGGAGTTTTAAGTCCTGGACCTTTTAAAATGGGTCCCTTTATTATGGTAAATTCCTTCTTTTTACCCCTCTCTTCTAGGTCCTGATAAGCTTCCTTATCACATGTTATAGAACTTTTCCATCGTTGACTTCCACAGATGTAGTCAATTTGATTTTTATACAATCCATTGGGTGAAGTCCATGTGTACAGTCGCCGCTTGTGTTGATGGAAGAAGGTGTTTGAGATGAATAGATCGTTGGTCTTGCAGAATTCTATCAGTCTTTCTCCAGCTTTATTTCTGTTGCCAAGTCCATATTTTCCAACTACTTTGCCTTCTTCTTTGTTGCCAACTTTTGCGTTCCAGTCACCCATGACTATCAGGATATCCTGTTTGCATGTTCTGTCAATTTCAGCTTGTACTTGTTCATAGAACTCTTCAATTTCATTCTCTTCTGCAGCTGTTGTTGGGGCATATACTTGAATTATAGTTGTGTTGATAGGCATTCCTCGTAAACGAATAGAAATTAAGCGCTCGCTGACTGCTCTATTATATTGTAAGGACTACCAGACAAAGCAAGACTCGCCTAAATAAGAACATAAGATATGCCATACTGGGTCAGACCAAGGTCCATCAAGCCCAGTATCCTGTTTCCAACAGTGGCCAATCTAGGTCATACGTACCTAGCAGTTTCCCCAAGAGACACAGGTTCCGCAATGCTTGTATTGGGTCAAGCATTGATATCCTGGGTCCCTTTTTAATAATGGTTTTTGGAACTTTCCTCCAGGAATTTGTCCAAACCTTTTTTAAACCCAGCTACACTAACAGCTCTTACTACTTCCTCCAGTAACAAATTCCAGAGTTTGATTACACGTTGAGTGAAAAAATATTTTCTCTTGTCTTAAATAGTTTACCCTGTAGCTTCATTACATGTCCCCTAGTCTCTCGTTTGCCTCTCATTTGAACGTGGCCATTGTATTGGCACCGATGGCAGAGCATTGTTTGGACAATCAGCATTCTTTTGATCAATTACATTGGCATATAACTAGATCACGTCCCAGCTGACCCCAGGGGCTGTGATCGGGTTCAAAAACGTCAATGGTGTGAAGAAGCATGGATATTCATATTGGATACTATTTCCCCGAAGGGATTAAATTTGGAACAAGATTGGGTATGATCAAAGAAGGCTAGCACAATCAGGCTTGGAGTCCCCTGTTTAGTGGGTGGCCCCGAGCAGTTAACAGCTGATTGGTTCACCTCAATTTAATGACGTCAGACACCATCATCACAAGACCAACGAATCTATAAACGTATGAGCATGACCACTGGTGCATTTGCAGTTTTATGGTCCTGTAATGCCTGAAGTAGGATTGAAGTCGGCACCTGAAATGTGTCACGTCGTATACAGGACATTTCTACACATGGAGCTGCCCATGACACAGATAAGACTAAGCTTTCTCCTTTCTATCTCTGCTGAGTTTTTAATTGCAAATATAGAATATTAACTGTTGGTTAAACCTTAGGTATTGGGAAAATTGCTAATGGCTGGTCCTACATTACGTTTGGGGATAGTCAAACTGCTTGATTTCCTTGTGTAGCCTTAACAGTTTTCTGATTGTGCCCACAGTTCAGGTATAAGCCTACTGGGGCAGGGACACTTGTAAGAGAAATCAGCTACTTGGAATAGAAATACTTACTCTGCAAGGGACCAACAGAGGCCTCTGCACAGGGGGCAGACAGAACTATAAAGGTATATTTTATTTATTTATTTATTTAGTATACATTTGTATACCGCTACTTCCAGCGATCAGCAGCGGTTTTTGATTACAGATTGGAAATTGTCAAATCATGACAGGAAATTTTTGAGATATAAACACATTGATTAGACAGGAAAGCACAGCACACAGAGAACTATTTTACAGGGAACATGGGTCTATGGAGGGTTAAGTGGCTTGCCCAAGACCACAAGGAGCACCTGTGGGATTAGAAACCCCAGTCCTTCCGGCCCAAGGTTGCTGTCCTCTAGTGGGATTTGAACCCCCGACCTTCCGGCCCGAAGTACCTTGCCCCAACCACTAGGCTACTCCTTCTGGTTCACTGTCTGCTTGAAAAGCATCTCCCAGGGAGGGGCTACTTTAGATCATCAGACACCTGGCTTCACATAACAGTCACAGCCAGTCTGAAAGGCCGGAGCTGTCCAAGACACAGATAACTTTCTCCTTTCTATCTCTGCTGTTTTTTGTTTTTTTTTTGTATTTAACTTTTTATTGGCAGAAACACATTTCACATCAGTAAAAACCCATACATCTTTCCCCATCAGGCCAACAGTAATATATACAGTTAATAGCAAACTCCTATTCACAATAATGACATAGCCCCCCTCCCACCAGCCCCCCCCCCGTTGACGCCCCTCTCATGGTCCCCCCCAGGTTATCCCACAGACTCAGAGGTAGCCAATAACATATCTAGCTAATTATCAAAGGTAACACCCCCCCATCCCCTACCCTCATACAGTCCCCCACCATGACTACCCTCCCCCCAGATCCCCTCCAGCCCCCCCTCCCTAGGAATGCAAACCCTCCCCTCCCCGCACGCCCCTCCCCCCCCTCCTACGAACCTCCCTCCCCCTCCGTACCTCCTCCCCCCGGAATATTACTACCAATACCATTACTCCCCCCCTTTTGTTAAAAACCCCCCTCCCCCTTTTGTGAAAACCCCCCGCCCCCACCTGCCCACATCCCAGAACCCCCCCCTCTCACCCCCAGGTCAAACAAACATATGACCCTAAACCCCCCCCCCCCCCAAATGCTAACTCTCCCTCTCCTCCCCCATCCCTTCATCCCCCTGCTCATCCCCCCCCCCACTTCCCCTCCCCTGTCCTCCCAACCCTAGAACGCCCCCTAAAACTCCCCACTGTTCCTCATATCTAGCTAAGGTCTGCTTACGCGCAGCCGTTAATTTTTTCATCAAAACCGTGTGCCGAACTCGCTTTTCGAACTGCTCAACCATGGGCATCTCGCTCTGCTTCCAGGCGCCAGCTATTTCACAGCGAGCAGCACTTAAGCAAGCCGTCACCATCCTACCCCCTCTATTACCCTGCCCCTCCTCCCACAAGGTCAGTAACATATGGTAGGGACCACCGGAACCTCTACCCCTAAATGCTTTAGGATCCATCCTGCAATCCGCCCCAGTACTCTTGAACTTTCATACAACTCCACCATACATGCCAAAACGTCCCAACTTCCCCACACCCCCTCCAACACAGGGGAGATACCGACACATACATCTTATGTAGACGACTGGGGGTATAATACCACCGCAGCAGCACTTTGTAGCTATTTTCTTTGGACCCACTGGAGCTGAGCCCCCTCCTGCACTGATCCCACACCCGCTTCCACTCCACCTCCGACACTGTACGCCCTAAATCCGCCTCCCACTCCTTCATATACCTATGTTTCCCCCCTTGGCTGCCACTCACCACCTTATACAGCCCTGATATCATGCCCTTAGCTCCCTTCTTCCCGAACCACAACGCTTCCTAACCTGAGAGCTCCCTACCCCACCCCTCCTTCCCCACCACCTTCCCCAAAAACGATCGTACTTGCAGATATGCATACCTATCCCTGTCCTCTAGCTGGAATTCCTCTTTGACCACTTCAAAACTCTTCAGTGCGCCCTCCTCCAGTAACTGATAACTGCATAGTAATCCTTTCTTTCTTCGTCCACTCATCAAATCTCCCCCCTTCCCACCCCGGCTTGAAAACCCGAGACCCCCTCCAAGGTGTCAACAGGGAGAATCCCCCTAATCGAGGCCCCCCTTCCATGCTCCACACTCTATCCCAGATCTTCACCCCTTGTCTCATCGCCGGTGACCCACCCCCCAGGCTCCTCCTCCCCTTGGTGTCCGCCCATAACCATGCCATCAAATGGCCCCCTCGTACTCTCCCCGCCTCTAAGGACACCCAAGGCCGCTCCTCCCCCCCAGTTCTCCAGCTCATTACATGCACTAACTGAGCCGCCCTATAATAAGCCATCAGGTTCGGTACACCCAGACCCCCTTCTTCCTTAGGTGCGTACATCACTGCCCGCGCTACCCTGGGTGGTTTCCTCTTCCAAATATAGGTGAATACCCGCCTTTGTAAAGCCCGCATCGCCCCATCAGGTACCGCTACCGGTAAGGCCTGAAACCAGTACAGAAGTCGAGGCAAGATATTCATTTTAATAGCCGCAATCCTCCCTATCCAGGATATCTCTAGCCCCATCCACCCTTCCAAATCCCTACCGATAGTGTGGAACAGTCTTGGGTAGTTAGCCTGATATAGAGTCTCATACCGATCAGTAATTCGGACCCCTAGGTACCCCAGAGACCCACCGCAATGGGAACCGTCTCTTCAGACTCTCCTCGACCCCTACATCCAATTGCACTTTCAAAACCTCCGTTTTATCTACATTCATTTTAAACCCCGAAACCGCTCCATATCTTTCCACCTCCTGCATTACCTCTGGTAGCGATATTAAGGGTTGATCTAAATACAGCAGAATATCATCGGCGTAGAGGGAGATTTTATGCATCCGCCCACCTCTACTCAAACCAATAATCCTGTCATTCCCCCTAATTCTTTCTGCGAGGGGCTCCACCACCATGGCAAAGAGAAGCGGGGACAGTGGGCACCCCTGTCGAGTCCCCCTGCCCAGTGCAAAATCTCTGGAGTACTGCCCGTTAACTTTGATTCTAGCCCTTGGTCCCTGATACAGCGCCCTTACCCACCCCATTAAGTTGGGTCTGCACCCCATACGCTCCAACACCCGCATCAAAAAGGCCCAGTGAACTCTATCAAATGCCTTTTCGGCGTCGATAGACATCAGGATCAAGTCCTCCCTTCCCTCCCTCGCCTCCCATACAACCCCAATCGCTCTCTGAATGTTATCCGCTGCCTGACGTCCTGGAATGAAGCCAGCTTGATCCCCCTTTATAAGCCCCGGTAGCCACTCCGCCAACCGCCCAGCCACTACTTTGGCCAACAATTTAGTATCTACATTCAGCAGGGATATCGGCCTATAGGAGCTACATTTCCCTGGATCTTTCCCTGGCTTTAACAACACCGTTATCCCGACTGTCAGCATTTCCCTTGACAACTCCCCCCCTTCCACTAGCACCCCATTGAAGACCCTACTCATTATACCTTTTAACTCACCCCAAAAAACCTTATAAAAATATCCTGTCAATCCATCTAAGCCCGGAGACTTCCCCCCGACCAATCCCTTCACCGCCCGTGCTATTTCATCCTCTCGTATTTCCGCCTCCAGGATCTCTACCGCTTCCACCGGTAATGCTGGGAGCGTTAACCCTTCTAAATAGGCCTCTATCTCCCCCTCGTCCCCACCTTCCATCTCCCGGTACAGGTCTAAGTAGTAATCCCGAAACCTCTCCCTTATCTCTTCTTCTCCCCAACACCTCCGCCCATCCGACCCTTCTATATACGCTATGGTGGCAACCCTTTCTGCCGCCGTAATCGCCGCGCTAGTAACCGCCCCGCTTTATCCCCAAATTCATAGTGTGTCTGTTGCACTCTCTGTAAGAGAAATGCCACTTTCTCTAATTGTAGGTCCTTTAACGCGTCCCTAGCCTGCTCCATCGCCCTTCTGTCCTCCTCCGCCCCCGACTCCCTAAACCGCTCCTCCTTCTCCCCTACCTCCTTCTTTAATTCTTCTTCCCTCCGCTCCCTCTCCCTCTTTTTCTTCGATCCCCACATTATGAATCTCCCCCGCACCACTGCTTTCAGCCCTTCCCAGACCATAACATCCCTCACCTCCCCAGTATCGTTAAAGCTCAGATATTCCTTAATGACTCCCCGAACATCATCCACCACTCTCCTATCTCGGAGGAGACTATCATTCATTCTCCAAAATACCCTCCCTCGCCTCCGGGAGTTCCGGAGATGAATCTCAACCCCCTTGTGGTCAGACCACCCCACTTGCACTACACCCCCATCTTCGACCACAGGCATCCAGCTCTGATCTATCAAAAGCATGTCTATCCAAGTAGCATGTGGAGCCGAATAGAAAGTAAACCCCTCTCCTTGATTCATCACTCTCCACACATCCAACAAGTTATAGCTTCTCATCAGCCCTCGCAAACCTAGTCTATTCTTTCGCCCTCCATCCCCCCCCCCCCCTTCGGCTTCCTATCCAACCCGGGGTCCAGCACCACGTTAAAGTCCCCGCCAACTAACACCTTCCCCCCCCCGGCCTTATCAATTAAAGACCGCACCTCTCTCCAGAAACCCCGCTGCTGCCCATTGGGTCCATACACTGCCACAATCACAATATCCTCCCCCCCCCCCCAACTTCCCTGTGATCCCCACCACCCGGCCCTCGTGGTCCTTAAACGAGTTCACCACCTGAATCCCACACCGACCCCTTATCATGATGGCCACACCTCCTTTCCTTCCCCCCTCCTTGTTGCAGGAATAGTATTGGTCAGGAAATTGCCGATGCCGCATTCGTCCCACATCTTTAGTCCTTACTTTCAAGGCACTAAATAACTGCCCCCCTACGCCAATCAGCAAGCTCATCCACGTCACCCTGGAAAACAGAAAAAGGAGAACCACATCAATGAACACCTTAATAGTCCCGAAAATAATAACGAAGTGCACTAAGGCCACCTCCAACAGGGCCTTCTCCTTATTTGCACCTCTAAACTGGAATGCGCTACCTCCCGAAATCCGTGCTATCAAAAACCTAATCCTATTCAGAAAGGCACTGAAATACCACTTGTTTACAAAACACTACCCAGAAGTCAACCTAGACATTAACAAAACTAGCTCCTCAATACAACCTGAAAAGGGCTAGTTGGTCAACCTTCTCTCTAGTCCTATTAGTGAACCACATTGCAACATCCAAACGAGTTTCATATTACTGTATATAACATTAAGTTAATCTGTACATAGTTCCCCCGGTTGTCCTATTGTTGAAGTTCCCTGTTCAATGTAAAACTCAATGTTACTTGTACGCATTGTAGTATGTTCTTGTTCAATGTACACCGCACTGATTGTAATAGCGCGGTATAAAAGAATTGTTAAATAAATAAATAAATAAATCCCTGGCCCGGAGGTGAGTCTCTTGTAGGAGAACCACATCCCATTGATTCCGCACCATTTCCCGGAAGAACAGACCCCTCTTAGTGGGCGAATTCAACCCCCGTACATTAATGGTGCCTATACGCAGCATCCCTTAACAATCCCCAATTTCTCCATCCTCTCCCATAAGGCGTTCCAACCCCCTCCCCCCTCCCCCCCTTTCTTCGCCCACCCCCACCCTTATCTTCTCCCTCCCCCCCCTTGCCCGTGCCACTCTTCCCTGTCTTCCCATCCTCCCAGTTCTGACGTCCGATCCCACCACTACCGCCCCCTCCCAGCACACAACCTATGCAATCTTCCACCACTTCCCAACCTCACCCCCTCCTTTCCCCCCCTCACCGCCAAACCCATATCATTTCCCAACCACCTCCCTCTATCACCCCTTACACCCCCCTTCCCCCTCAGTTAACCACCCCAACCCTAGTATGCCCTAAAAGTCCAGTGTTCTTAAGCCATGAGCAAAGGAGCTCTATCGCCCCCCCTCATGAATTCTGCAAACATCCAGGCCGATCGCTCTACTCGCCAGGTTCAGGTCTCCAGCTCTGCTGATGCCTTCTGCCGTTCTTGTGACAATCGCTTCAGACGCTTCCCTTGCTCCCCCACGCGCTGCCATTGGGTGCTGGACTGCATCCGCTGTTTGCCTTTCCCCGCAGATGACTTGCTCAGCTGCTCAGTGTGCCCCACCGCCGGTAGGCCTTCACAGCCTAATTCCTTCAACATCTCCCAGGCCTCGTCAGCAGATTTCACCTTTCGGTTCACTCCATTAATTGAAAGCAGAACCCCAAACGGGAACAACCATCTATACCAGTAGTTCTTCCCCCTCAGATAGGCAGTCACTTCTTTCATTGCTCTCCGTCTCTCTAGTGTCCCTTTAGAGAGATCATTGAACATTTCAATTTCAGCGCCTTCCCACGCCACTCTCCCAAATTTCCGAGCCACACTTAAAATTTGTTCTTTCAGGGGGAAGCTGCTCAAACAAGCTATAATGTCCCGAGCCTGCTTCTCCCTTCGTGGCCCCAAGCTACGGTGTGCCCGCTCCACACCTATCTGCTCTGGAGTCTTTCCCGGCACATCCCCCAAGTGAAGCACATGGCTACAAATCCGCTGCACCAGCTCAACACAGTCCTTGGGGTCCTTCTCCTCCGGCACCCCTCTGAAGCGTAAATTATTCCGCCGTGCCCGGTCCTCCATCTCTTCAATTTTCTCCTGTAACTCCTCTTGCTGTGACTGAAGCTTGCCTTGCATAACCACTAGGCCTTGCATCTCCCCCTCGCAGTCTTCCACGTGGCTTTCCAACTCTTCCACCCGACTGCTGAGACTGCTCACCTCCTGCTGTATCGCCTGGAGGGTTTCCCGCACCTCCTTCCGCATCGCCTTTATCTCCCCCTTCATGTCCACCTTAAATTCTTGCAGCCATCTCCTCAAGGGCAATTCGTCCACCCCCTCAGCGTCGGTGGCTTCATCCTCCTCCGAGTCACCTCCGGCATCTCCCTCTCCCACGCCAGCCGACTCCTTCGCCGCTGCTGCCATCAACTCCCGGCGTACATATGGAGACTGGAAGCCCTCTAATTTATTCCGTGCTGCCATCTCAGACCTGGATGCTCGCTTTCTTCCCACTATTACCGGTGGAGGCCCGCAGTTAAATCACTTTACTTGGGATTTGAACGGAGCTAGGCTTTCAAGCTGCCATGAGCTCCGTGACGTCACCGGAAGTCCCTCTGCTGGGTTTTTTATTGCAAATATAGAATATTAACTGTTGGTTAAACCTTCATGTATTGGGAAAATTACTAGTTGCTGGTCCTACATTATGTTTGGGGATAGTCAAACTGCTTGATTTCCTTGTGTAGCCTTAACAGTTTTCTGAGTGTGCCCTCAGTTCAGGTATAAGCCTACTGGGGCAGGAACACTTGGATTCCCGCTCACCCTACCCCTCACCCCACCCACCCCTGGGGCTGCATTGCCTGTATAGTGTTCAAAAGCTTGGGATACGCCCACATTCTCTTAACCAGCATGTCTTGTATTCAGTGCAATACCTTCAGTACTTTCATTCCAAGAAAAATCATTTGGAGCATAAGAGCAGGTCCTATGTGCCGAAGGTCATCTGCCATGCATAACGAATTGACTCTACTAAGAGAAGACCTAGCTGACATGCATAAAGAATTTTCTCCAGGACCAAGCAGGAAAGTCAGTCCTCACATATGGGTGACGTCGGCGTCGACGGAGCCCCCATGCGGAGCATTTCCCCAGCTTTCAAAGAAAGCCTTTGGGAATGCAGGCACGCATGCGTGGTCCCCTTCCCGCCCAAAGGTGCCATCTTGCTCAGTCTTCTTTTTTCCGTGGAGCCCTACGGACGCCTGTCCTTGTCACCTGTGAAAAAAGTTGATTTTTTTCTGCGTTGGATCAAGTTTTTTTCTTCGGTTCAACGTCGGTTCCTTTCCCGCCTGGACTCGGTACACCGGTGCCGAGCCCGGATCTCTCTTTTCGGCTTTTGTCCTTAGAGACTGCGTTCGCGTCTTTTTTCTTTTCCCTGGCAGCCCAATTTTTTGATCTTGCAGGGGCCCTTTTTCCCCCAATGGCTGCCAGTGGCTTTAAGAAGTGTGATCGGTGCAAGAAACTCATGTCTCTCACCGACACACATGACTGCTGCCTCCGGTGCCTAGAGTCAGGCCATGATTCTACGGTCTGTAGCCCCTGTGGCAAAATGTCTTCCAAGGCATTACGGAGCCGTCAGCACCAGCGTGAGAGGATCTTCTCCGAATCTGCCTCTGGACGGGTCCGGACTTCGTCAGAGGCCTCGACGTCTCGGGAGTCTGACCCTGAGCATCGTCGGGGCTCCTCTGAAAGGGAGTCCCCCTCGAGGGAGCATCGAAGGAAGAAGAAACCCGCGAGGGCGACATGGGTGGATGCTCTTGGCTCCTCGAGGGCCAGGTCGCATAGCCCCGATCGCCGTCCCAGGTCTTCGGAGTTGGAGAGTTCTGCAAAGCATCCTCGTGTAGAGTCGGAGGCCCCGAATCACGTGAGTACTGTAGTCCTCGTGGATTCTCTTCCGGGGGAGCCGACGTCGGGCCCAACGCCGTCGGGGCCCGAGTCGGAGGCTGCTGGGTCTCCTGAGCTCGGATTCAGGTTGACGGCCTTGGAGAGCAGATTGTCTGCCTTCATGGAGCAGCAGCGGGTGCTGAGCGCCGGTTTCACCGGCGCTTCTGCCCCGACCACCGGGACATCAACGTCTAAGTCGACCCCGGAGGCCGAGCCGATCCTCGAGACCATGAGAACTCGAGTCGATCTTCGGCCAAGGTCACCCTCGGCCTCCCGTCTGGGACCAAGGTCATCGACACCGGTACCCTCGGCGTCGGGGCGGATGGCGTCGGTGCCCGCCCACTCGGAGCTGCTAGATTCCTCCTCGGAGGACTCGGCATGGGAAACGGAGGAGGAGTCCCCTAACACCTTCCGGACTCGGTGCGTCCCTTCGGACTCACCGGGATCTGAGCTTCGGACAAGGTCCCCTCCGGAGGATACCAGGTTCTCAGATTTCGTAAGGGACATGGCCAAAGCATTGGCCTTCCCTGCGGACCTCGAGGAAGAGCCTCGAGCCGAGGAGCTCGAGGCTCTGCAGTATGACTCTCCTCCCAAGGAGGCCTTTACTGTCCCGGTTCCTCCGATGCTGGAGCGGTTGCTCTTCCGTATGTGGGAGGCGCCAGCCCCGATGCCGGTTCTAAGCAAGCGGGTCGATTCCATCTATCGAGTCCGCAAGAGCCCCGGGTTTCAAAAGGCACAGCTGCCGCACCACTCTATGGTTGTGGAATCGGCCATGCATCGCCTGAAGAGTCAGAAGATGCACTCCTCGGTGCCTCCGGCAGGGAAGCCCAGAACCTGGATGCCCTCGGTAGAAAGTGCTTCCAGGACTCTATGCTTGCTTGCCGTGTCCAGACCTACCAGCTGTACATGGGCATGTACCTTCGAGACCTGGCAAAGGAGATTGCCGGGTTCTCTGCTGGTCTGCCGAGGAACCTTTGCAGATGTTCAAGGCCTTGTCTTCTGGTATTCAAGAGTGCTCAAAGTTTATCTCTCGAGCAGCCTACGATGGATTTGAGGCTTCGGCCCGAGTAGCAGGGGCCGGCATCGGTGCACGCCACCAGGCCTGGCTACAATCCTCGGACCTTGAGCCATGGGTACAGGACAAGTTGGTCGATGTCCCTTGCTGAGGTGAAAACCTCTTTGGCAAGCCCATGGCCGTAAAGGCCACAGAACGAGACAGAGACTCTTACCCGGACAAGGCTGTCCAGGAAAACCTCTGTCCCTTCTCAGAAGAAGGGCTCAGGGAAAAAGGCCTTTTACCCGAGGAAGACCACTGCCTACAAAACCTACCCTCACTACCAGGCTTCTGCAGCTCCCCAACAGGGCCAGCAGGCCAAGGGGCAGGGTCATGGGACCCCGTAGGCAGAAGGCTCCCAAGCCTTCTACTCCAGCTCCTGCTCAGCAGGGAGGGGGGTTTTGACTATGCCAGCATAGCCTCTCCTCCTCTACAGGGCACAGGTCAGCTGACCCTGTACACAGACAGGTGGCCAGCCATCACAGGGGATACTTGGGTGTTAAGCATCGTCCAGAAGGGCTATCTGCTCCATTTCACCCAGATACCCCCCTCCTACTTAACAGGGGAGCCTCCAAGACCCCCCTCTGCACAGAAACTTACTCCTTCAGGAGTTGGAAGGTCTGCTACAGGACCAGGCGGTGGAACCGGTGCCCCACCACCTGGAATGGCAAGGCCTCTACTCAAGGTACTTACTGGTACCAAAAAGAACAGGGAGCCTCAGACCCATCCTGGACCTGAGAAATCTGAACAAGTTTCTGGAGAGGGAAAAGTTCAAGATGCTTACCCTTGGAATCTTACTGCCCTATCTCCAGCAGGGAGATTGGCTATGCTCCTTAGACCTGAAGGATGCGTATACTCACTTCCTCATCCATCCAAGTCACAGACAATTCCTCAGATTTGCGGTGGGAGGGAAACACTTCCAGTACAGAGTGCTTCCCTTTGGCCTCACTTCCGGCCCCAGGGTTTTTACAAAATGCCTGGCGGTGGTTGCGGCCTACCTCAGGAACCAGGGGATCTTTGTGTTCCCTTACCTGGACGACTGGCTTATCAATGGGCAGTCTCCACAAGAGGCCAGGCAGGCCACCTTCAGAACCATATCCCTGCTTCAGCACCTGGGGTTTGTTATAAACTTCCCCAAGTCCACTTTAGTCCCCTCACAGGACGTGGAGTTCATAGGGGCAAGATTGGATACCATCCATGCAAACGCCTATTTGCCTGTGGAAAGAGCTCACAGGCTGATAAAGTTGGCCGGCCAGTTTCGGGCGAACTCTCTGGTCTCGGCCAGACACTTCCTCCAGCTCTTAGGTCACATGGCTTCCACAGTGCATGTCACCCCACATGCCCGTCTGCACATGAGGCCGCCACAGTGGTACCTCAGGGCACAGTGGCTACAGGCCACAGGGAAATTGTCAGACAGGATAAAGATGTCCAAACTCTTGGTGGACTCCTTACACTGGTGGAGGCATCTCCCAAATCTGGTCGGGGGTGTTCCTTTTCAGGCCTCCCCTCACACTCAGGTACTGACAACCGATGCTTCCCTGCAGGGCTGGGGGGCACACTGCCAGGGGGCCTGCACCCAAGGCCTGTGGTCTCCGTGGGAGGCTGCCCAGCAGATTAACCTGTTGGAATTGAGAGCCATTTGACTAGCCTTACGGACTTTCTCTCAGATCCTGTCTCACCAGTCTGTCCTAGTTCAGACGGACAACCAGGTGGCTATGTTCTACGTCAACAAGCAGGGAGGCACAGGATCCAGACTCCTGTGCCTGGAAGCACAAGCTCTCTGCTCCTGGGCTATCAATCAGGGCATGACCCTCAGGGCGGTCTACCTCCCAGGCCAGGAAAGCTACCTGGCGGACAGGCTAAGCAGACTCCTGCAGCCTCACGAGTGGCAGTTGGATCCCCTGGTAGTTCAACAGATCTTTCTGAAGTGGGGACTTCCGACCATGGATCTTTTTGCCAGTCCGCTGAACAGGCAACTACCCAGGTTCTGTTCCAGGCAACCGCATCCCTTGAGAACAGCGCCAGATGCATTCCTGATCCCCTGGTCAGAGGGCCTGCTGTATGCATTTCCTCCCTCACCTCTGGTGGCCCGGACTCTATTCAAGATCCAGCAGGACCGAGCCACGGTGATCCTAATAGCCCCCAGGTGGCCCAGGCAGCCGTGGTTCCCTCTTCTTCTGCAGTTGGCAGTGGGTACTCCACTTCCTCTGGGGCTGCAACCCGACCTTCTGACTCAGGATCAGGGGTCCCTCTTGCAGCCCAACCTCAAATCCCTCAATTTGATGGCCTGGCTGCTGAAAGGGTAGTCCTTGCTCCCTTGCTCCTATCAAAGGAGGTTGAAGAGGTGGTGTTGGCCTCCAGGAAGCATTCCACTAGGAAGGCCTATGCTCTGAAGTGGCGTAGGTTTTCTAATTGGTGTTCTCAACAACAGGAGGATCCCTTCTCCTGCTCGGTCCAGGTGGTGCTACAATACCTGCTCCACCTTTCCAACCTAGGACTTCAGTCCAACTCTGTCCGGGTTCAACTTAGTGCCCTCTCAGCTCACCACTCGCCGGTGGATGGACAATCTCAGGCCACCCTCTGGTGTCTCACTTTCTCAGAGGCCTGCTTCTGCTTAAGCCTCCTATTCGTCCAACGGCCACTGAGTGGGATCTCAATGTGGTCTTGCAGCAACTAACTCGCCCACCTTTTGAGCCGATGACAACCTGCCACTTACGTTTCCTCTCCTGGAAGGTGTTGTTCCTTGTGGCACTCACCTCGGCTAGGCGTGTGAGTAAGCTTCAGGCCCTGGTCTCGGATAGGCCGTATACCAGGTTCTATAGAAACAGGGTAGTCTTGCGGACTCATCCTAAGTTCCTTCCAAAGGTAGTGTCCTCCCTTCCACATCAACCAGGAGGTGATGCTTCCGACGTTCTTTCCCAGGCCGCCCGCCAGTAGGGCCGAAACTGTCTTGCATACCCTGGATTGTACAAGGGCGCTGTCCTTTTACCAAGAACGTATGCAGGGGCATAGAAGGGCTTCTCAGCTCTTCATTTCCTTTGACCCTAATAACTTGGGGTTGCCTGTCACTAAACGTATGTTGTCCATCTGGATGGCAGACTATCGCCTGGGTGTACAGGGCAGCCGGCCTCTCCCTGGAGGGTCGAGTCACGGCCCACCGGGTCAGGGCGAAGGCCGCATCAGTAGTTCACTTCCGTTCTGTTCCGTTGGCAGACATCTGCTGGGCCGCTACTTGGTCGTCAAGCCAGACTTTTGCGGACCACTACTGCCTCGAGAGGGAGTCCCGTAGTGACAATGCTTTCGGCAAGCGGTACTCCGTAATCTCTTTGAGGTTTAGGCAACTCCTACCCTCCGGCCCTGATGTTGGGCTACCGTTCAGGTGTGGTCTCGGAGAAGATTCTCTCACTGTTGCTGAGGGGCTCTAGAGGGAGCTCTATTTTTTAGCCTGGGTTCCTGGTAGCCCAGAGCTAGGGAGTCACCCATATGTGAGGACTGACTTCCTGCTTGGTCCTGGAGAAAGCGTAGTTACTCACCTGTAACAGGTGTTCTCCAGGAGCAGCAGGAATCAGTCCTCACAACCCTCCCTCCTCCCCTTGGAGTTGCAGTTGTATATAGTTCATTTTCTTTTTGTGCTGTCTTTTAGCTATGTCAGCAGACTGAGCAAGATGGCACCTTTGGGCGGGAAGGGGACCATGCATGCGTGCCTGCATTCCCAAAGGCTTTCTTTGAAAGCTGGGGAAATGCTCCGCACGGGGGCTCTGTCGACGCCGACATCACCCATATGTGAGGACTGATTCCTGCTGCTCCTGGAGAACACTTGTTACAGGTGAGTAACTACGCTGTCTCTACCGAGGGAAGAACTGGCTGCAATGAAGCGTACCTTTTCTAGGATACAGACTGAACAAAGTCCACCACTGCTCCCACAAAGAGTCAAACACACCAGGAACAAATGGATCACCGTGGGTTCGGGTAGATTGTGATCTGTGACACAGAGGCATCCTATACAACAAGAGATAAAAAATCTCAAGACACACCTTTTTCAGTCCCATTTTAGGCTGAGTTAACCGAAACCAGTCTGTTAATTCTATATATGTATATAGACTGAACTAACCAGAAACCAGATCTGTCATATTGTATATATGTATATACGGAGCACACCCCCACCCACGCATCCTAATGTATATATAGGTAAGCAAACCCGCACACACTAATTCAAATGTAAATCAAATGACTCTGTGTTTGTATTGTTTCTAATCAAATCCTTAACCAATCATAATGTAAATCATACAAATTACTGCACTGTGCAGTCCAACCTGATCTGTAAAGTTAACCGCTGCTGATCGTAGGAAGCAGCGGTATACAAGTGTCTACTAAATAAATAAATAAATAAATATCCCTGCATAATGCATTCTCTGCCTTGGTTAATGAGGATGCCCAATCCAAAGAAACTGCACGGCCCTTAGAGGAGTCAGTCAATGCCCAATCTCCTGCTAAAACACCAAATATGAAGAAAAACTCACCAAACAGAAAACTACTACTACTTGGAGATTCCATCATCAGAGACAACAACTTGGGAACACAGTTCAAAGGAGAGAAGATAGTCAAATGCCTCCCAGGCTCCTCAGCCGGCAGGAATACAAACCAAATTATTGATGTACTTAGTGCCAAAAGCAAACACGCCAAACTTGATGTTGTCATCCACATGGGTACAAATGACCTGGCTAGAAATAGTGCCTCTACAGTCCAAAAGGACTTCCAATCTCTGGGAGAAAAACTCAAGCCCATTGTTAACACTGTAGCATTCTCAGAAGTTCTACCTGTTCTAGGTAAGGGGGCAAAAAGGCTAAATCGCATTAAGAGCTTTAATACATGGCTCCAGACCTGGTGCAAACGAGAAGGATTCAGATTTACTGGCGACTGGGAAAACACATGGACCAATAAGAAACTATACTGTGCTGATGGACTACACCTCTGTCGCAGGGAAAATAATCCTACGTGAAAAATTCAGGCAGTATGTCGATTTGCATTTAAACTAGAAGTGGGCGACGGACGGGGAAGGTCAAGTTCTGGACGTCACCCCCTGCAAAAGCAGAATAACAAAACAACCACACTTTTAAACAACACATCAAAAGCAACTGGGAAGAAGTGGGTAGAATAAAATCAATGCAAAATACACACAAGCCAGTTAAATGCTGGAAAGCAATGAGCACAAATGCTCGTAGCTTAGCCAACAAACTGCCAGACCTGGAAGCCCTAAAGGTGGAAAAGGACTTGGACATTGTGCCCATTACAGAAATATGGTTTAATGAATCACATGATTGGGATATAGCCATACCTGGCTATAATCTAATCAGAAGAGACAGAGAAAATAGAAAAGGGAGAGGAGTAGCCTTGTATGTCAAAAGCAATATTAACCAAAAAGGTCAAATCTCGAGCGGAAAATTACTGTAGATACCAAACAAATAAACCACGCTCACCACTAACCAAATGGGGTCTGTGATTCTTAACGTATCACTTCCCTTGTAAACAGAAGCCTCAGTCAAAAATTAGCACTTGATCCCGGGCATTGAACTGCACCCCTGGGTGCTATTTTTACATCAATGGCCTCATATTTTATATATCAGTCTTTCATAAAAAGGAATTTATCTTCTTGTAACAATTTATAGCCTTAATGCCGGAACTGTAATTGTTTCTTAAGAAAGACACTTATCTGTAAACAGTTCCTGCCGCACTGGGCCACCGAAGTGTTCTTCTGTATCTTCCTGCTTCACCATTCAGTTCTCTGCTTCACCATTCACTTCTCAATAGACCAAAATCCCGATGTCCCTCAGCAGGCACCCATAGCGTTTCACCGCCAGACGTTTCATCAAGACTTTAAGATCAAGTCTCGGCAGCTAGTGCGAAATTTTGAAACACGGGGGTATCCCACAGAAGTGGTTAAGCGAGCGTACACCAGAGTTACGTATAATGATCGACAATGGCTACTGAGCGAACGCCTGGATAAAAGTACAACCAGGGATGAGGAGAGAGTAAATTTGATCACTTCGTACTTTCCGCTGAGTAGTCATCTACAGAAAATTATACGGAGACACAGTAATGTTATCCGTAAAATTCCAGGTTTGGAGGGCAAGCGACTCCGGTGTGTCTGTAGTAGGCACAAGAATTTAAAGGAACATCTTAGTCCTACAGTTCTCTGACCGATTAGTTCTGTGGTACCTTTGGATAAAGTCGGTGGCCATAGCAAGTGCGGATCATGTAGCATCTGTGATATCACTATGGAACTCCAACAGTTTTAGCATCGAGGGGTTAAGTATGTTCTTAGAAAAAATACTACCTGCATTTCACAAGGTGTTGTATACACCATTAAATGCCCTTGTGGTTTTTTGTACATTGGACAAACGATCCGGTCTTTTCATATTAGGATGGCTGAACATCGTAGCCGAATGAAGTGTAAAAGGTTGGAAGCTCCTTTAGTTCAGCACTGTTTAACCCATCACCATATTTTTGAACAACTCCGATGTTTTTGTGTAGATCAAGTTTCAACGGCTGCAAATGGAAAGAGTGTGGAACAATGTCTATTGCAGCGGGAACAACAATGGATTTTCGAGCTCGATACAGTAGTCCCCTAGAGGGCTGAATATGAAGATAGATTGGTCTGTGTGCTTGGGGTGATCAATTAGAGAGTGTATAGATCGTTAACACTGAGTGAGATAATTAACCAATCGGGTTTGGTGAACGGAGGATATTTAAGTGAAGGCAATTTTTCTATCCCGCATGCGCGGCATTTTTCTGAGAATGGGAGGGGGCTGTTCCTGATAACTAGAGGGGAACGCTCCTGTCTATAATTCTGTTCATGTGTATGCGGGTAGCATAAGGTAAAGCTTTTGATAATGTTAAGCAAAAAATTTTTAAAATCAACGGTGTCATTTTATCAATTCAACGGTGGGATGAATAGTCACAATAGTGGGGGTTAGTGACAAGCTTGATTTTTTCTGTTGTGTTCACTATAGAGTGAAAGAAGAAGCCAATCCCCTGATGAAACGTCTGGCGGTGAAACGCTATGGGCGCCTGCTGAGGGGCGTCGGGATTTTGGTCTATTGAGAACTGAATGGTGAAGCAGAGAACTGAATGGTGAAGCAGGAAGATATAGAAGAACACTTCGGTGGCCCAGTGTGGCAGGAACTGTTTACAGATAAGTGTCTTTCTTAAGAAACAATTACGGTTGGTTCCAAGATGGCGGATGAGCTTGAAGCTCTGTCGGTGGTGTTTTAGCGTGCTCCGGTTAGAGACGTGCAAATGGGGAGAAAGAGGAAACAACGTGCAGAGAAACCCCCCGTAATCTCTACTCCTACCGTTGCTTCATCTCAGTTGGTGATTCCGGGCTTTTTCCCCCCCGATGGCAGCTGTTGTGGCTGCGGCGGATCAGTCGAGGACTTTGACTGACCTGAGCAATGGGGTTGATTTGAGCCCCCAACAGGGCTTGCCGCCGCAACCCGGAAGAGTTTTGGAGGTCGGTTCGCCTGCTGGTTTGGCCCCGGATGACGGGAGTTCGCCCGCAGTGGGGGGTGCCGCCTCGACCCAGAGGGAGAGTTCTCCCGCTGTTCTGCCTGTTGGAGGCGGTTTGTTGCAGATGGTAGCAATAGGCGGTGAGTCAGAGCCATTAGATCTGGGCTCCTCTTTGCCTCTGGTTTCCTCCGTGGTGCAGGTTTTGGAAAAACCGGCAAGGGTGAGGATGGAGAGCTTGTGGGACGCCATATCTTCCCTTCAACAGTCCCTCCTACCTGTAGTGGCTGTACTTTCTAAGGAACTATCTCTGTTGAAGCTACAGAATGTTGCCGAAAGCTCGAGAGTAGATAGACATGCTGAGAGACTCTCGCGATTGGAAACCCAGACTGAGGAATTGCAGGACCTGGGTGCGTCCCAGGCTAAAGGTAACTTGATTTTGGCACGACGTCTGGAGTTCCTGGATAACCAAGCGAGGAGGAACAATCTCTGTCTGCTGAACTTTCCCAGATCTCCTTTGTTGGATTCTAAGAAGCTGGTTCGCCGGTATCTTACTGAGATTCTCCTTATGCCTTCTGATAATTTGCCTCCTATTGTTCGGGCCCAGTATGTTTCTATTTCCTCTTCAGAAGATTGGGTGGGAGAGTCCCGGTAGAGCCTGGGGGGCCGCTCCAGATGGATCTTATAGGTTTTCTAGAGAGCTCGCTTGACGTGGTAACTAGTCGAGCGACTCTACTGGTGTCCTTTGGTTTTGAGTCTGACTGGAACTCTGTATTGCGATTATATTTTCTTAAAATGAATGTTTCTCAATTTATGGGCTCTAAGATCTTGATTTTTCCTGATTTGGCAAGGGATACCCAAAAGAGGAGGAGGGAGTTTCTGGCCTTGCGCCAGCGCTCTCTTGACTTGGGGGCGCAGATTAAATTGAAATATCCGTGTAAATGTGTAATATTTTATAATTCTAAACAGTTTCTTTTCTTTGAACCCATTCAATTAAGATTGTTTCTTAAGGGTAAAGAGAGGAGTGGTATGGATCCTGCACCGGCTGCCGCACTTAACGTCTAAGCTCTATTAGACGTCCTTGAGGTGTCTTTCTTTATTTCTTTAAAAATTTTCCTTTTTTCTTGGAACCATATTGTGGTTTATATTTTTGTGGTCTATACCAAGTGTATTTATTTTCTTGGATGCTTGTATTGTTTTGATGTATTTCTATATTCGCTTTATGCCTAGTTTATTCTTGGTGTATATGAATAACTTTAATAAAGAAAAATTTTTTAAAAAAAAAAGAAACAATTACAGTTCCGGCATTAAGGCTATAAATTGTTACAAGAAGATAAATTCCTTTTTATGAAAGACTGATATATAAAATATGAGGCCATTGATGTAAAAATAGCACCCAGGGGAGCAGTTCAATGCCCGGGATCAAGTGCTAATTTTTGACTGAGGCTTCTGTTTACAAGGGAAGTGATACGTTAAGAATCACAGACCCCATTTGGTTAGTGGTGAGCGTGGTTTATTTGTTTGGTATCTACAAAAGCAATATTAAAGCTACTGAAATGCAGGGTGCATGGGGAAAAGAAGAAGCGTTCTGGATCATGTTGGAAAGAGGAGATGGCACTGTCATCCATACTGCTGTAATCTACAGACCTCCGACTCAAATTGAAGAGAGAGAACAAATTGATTATAGATATTGCCAAGATAGCAACAAAGGGGGAAGCGATCATATTGGTTGACTTTAATCTACCCGATGTGGATTGGATTACTCCTGCAAATCTGGAAAGAAGCAAAAAAAATTGTGGATGCTATCCAAGATGCGTTACTTAGACAAATGGTGATGGAACCAAACAGGGAAAGCTCAACACTGGATTTGGTGCTCACCAACGGTGATAGCGTGTCAAACATCTGGGTGAGTGCCTCTGTGAGCAGCAGTGATCATCACATGGTGTGGTTTGAGATAAAAGCCAAGGTGCAGTCCAATCATAGCAAGCTCAAAGTCCTAAACTTCAAAAACACTGACTTCAAACAAAATGGCCAAGTACCTAAAGGAAGATCTGACAGAGTGGAAGGGGATAAGGAAAGTGGAATTGCAATGGGCTAAACTAAAAGGGGCAATAAAAGGGGCAACAGATAAATATGTAAGAAAAGTAAATAAAAACAAGAGGAGAAGGAAACCTATTTGGTTTTCCAAAGAAGTGGCTGCTCAAATAAGGGCAAAAAACACAGCTTTCGCAAAATTCAAAAGCTTGAAAACAGAAGAACATAGAAATGATTACAGGATCAAACTCAAGGAGACAAAAAGAGAAATAAGGATAGCAAAATCAAAGGCAGAGGAAAAGATGGCTAAAGATGTTAAGGGTGGCGACAAAACTTTCTTCAGGTATATTCGGGAAAGGAAGAAGATCAGAGATGGAATTGCAGGACTCAGAAGTGCTGGGAACGGACTCGTGGAAAATGACATTGAACATAAGATATGCCATACTGGGTCAGACCAAGGTCCATCAAGCCCAGTATTCTGTTTCCAACAGTGGCCAAACTAGGTCATATGTACCTAGCAGTTTCCCCAAGAGACACAAGTTCCACAATGCTTGTACTGGGTCAAGCATTGATATCTTCGGTCACTTCTTAATAATGGCTTATGATAAAGCGAAATTACTAAAGAAATGCTTCTGCTCTGTTTTTACTAAAGAAAATCCTGGAAAAGGACCACCAGTGACTCCTAAATATAAAAATGGGAATGAGGTAGATACCACACCATTCGGAGAGGATGAGGTGTTAGAACAACTTGCAAAACTGAAAGTGGACAAGGCCATAGGACCGGATGGGATACATTCCAGGATACTGAAAGAGCTCAGAGAGATTCTTGCAGGGCCGTTAAAGGATGTTTTCAACAGATCCTTGGAAACAGGAGAGGTTCCTCAGGACTGGAGAATGGCTGACGTCATACCTCTACACAAAAGTAGTGACAGGGAAGAAGTGTCAAACTACAGGCCCATGAGCCTTACCTCGGTGGCGGGAAAAGTAATGGAGATGTTCCTGAAAGAGCAAATAGTGAACTTTCTCAAAACCAGAGGGTTACACAGGATCCGAGGCAACATGGTTTTACCGAGGGACAATCTTGCCAGACAAATCTGATTGAGTTCTTTGACTGGGTGACCAGAGAACTGGATCAAGGACACGCGATGGATGTCATCTACCTGGATTTCAGCAAAGCCTTTGATACTGTCCCTCATAGGAGGCTTATCAATAAACTCAGTAGTTTGGGGATGGGTCCCAAGGTGGTAAACTGGATCAGAAATTGGTTGGTTGACAGACAACAGAAGATGATGGTAAATGGAGCTCACTCAGATGAAAGGAAGGCGATTAGCGGAGTGCCTCAGGGTTCGGTCCTGGGCCCGGCACTGTTCAATGTATTTGTGAGTGATATTGCTGAAGGACTGAATGAAAAAGTCTGTCTTTTTGCAGATGACATGAAAATTTGCAACAGAGTGGATTCCCCCAAGGGAGTGCTTAACATGAGGAGGGATCTGCAAAAGCTGGAGGAATGGTCTGATGCTTGGCAATTGAGATTTAATGCAAAGAAGTGCAGAAATCCAAAGGAAATGTACGCGATAGGGGCCGAGAGGTTGGTGTGCACGGAGCATGAGAAAGACCTCGGTGTGATTTTTTCTGTAGATTTCAAGGTGGCAAAACAGTGCGACAAGGTGGTGGCAAAAGCCAGGAGGATGTTGGGCTGCATTCGAAGAGGAATTACCAGCAGAAAGGAAGGGGTACTAGTGCCACTGTATAAGTCTCTGGTAAGGCCTCACTTGGAATACTGTGTTCAGTTTTGGAGACCATATCTTGCAAAGGATGTAAAAAGAATGGAAGCTGTTCAGAGGAAGCTGCAAGGTAATAAATTGAAAGGCAATGTCAGGAAATACTTTTTTACTGAAAGGGTGGTGGATGCTTGGAATGCCCTCCTGATGGAGGTGGTGGGGGCAAACACTGTGATGGAATTCAAAGTGGCCTGGGACAGACACAGTGGATCACTTTATGGCAACAAGATTAAATCAAAATAAACTGAACCATCTAGTTTCTCAACAAGAGGGGGTGTCCTACATGGAGCGATGGGGGGAGGAGCAGTGGGTTCACCCCTAAACAAAGAAACAAAGATATGGGGAGGGGTGAAGACATGGGGAGGGTGAACCTGCTCCTGGTGGGTGCACCACTAAGCAAAGACATGGGTAGGGGTGCACCTACTCCCTAAAAGACATGGGAAGGGGTGCACCTGCTCCTGACATATTGCTGGGCAGACTGGATGGACCACACTGGTCTTTATCTGCCGTCATTTACTATGTTACTATGTTCTGTGGAGGATAACCAGCATGTCTTTGAGCTAAGTAGCCGCTTTAGATATATGCTTTAAATAAAAGAGTCTGCTGCACCAGGAGGGAGAAATCCATCTCTAATCATGTGTTGGCGCACCCGACATAAAAATTGTGACTACATGTCAGATTTGTTTTGTCTTACTTGGGACCTTAATATCTTTGATGTATTGTTTTGGTCCTTCAAGGATATGGGGTGAATTTTTTGAGTTGCCTCTGCTCTGGAGGCATGTGGTCAGGGTAAAAAGACCGGTAGCATCACAGACTGATTGAGATGAAAAGTGGAGACTACTTTCGGAAGGAAATGTGGATGGGTCCGAAGAACCATTTTGTCATGGTGAAATAGAGTATGAGGAGGATCACTCACTAAATCTTGTAGCTCGCTGATGCGATGAGCTGAGGTGAGGGCAATGAGGAAGTTGACCTTCCATGATAGGAATTGCAGAGGCACTCAGTTCGGACTTTGATAAGTTGCACTAAGACCACATTGAGGTCCTAAGCCACTGGTGATGCTTTGATCGGTGGCTTGGAAAGCAGAAGACCTCGCATGAATCGCTGCACCAGGGGGTGAGAGGAAATAGAAAGTTTATCCTGAGGCCTGTGATAGGTTGCAATAGCGCTTAGATAAACTCTGACAGAGTTAGTCTTAAGCCCTGTGGAGGACAAGTGGAGAAGATATTGTAGAAGCAGCTCAACTGGGCAATCAGATGAGTTCACCTTCTTTGGGTTGCACCAAAGCGTGAACCGCTGCCACTTGAAAGCATAAGATTACCTGACAGAAGGCTTGTGGGAGACAAGCAGGATGTCCTTGACTGGTTGCAGATGATCAAGGCCATCGAAGGTCATGCTTTCAGGAGCCAAGCTGTGAGATGGACGGCTCATGGATTGGGATGGAGTAGTTGTCCCTGATCCTGGGAAAGGTGGTCGGAGGAATGACCCAAATTGAGGGATGGAGTCTGCGCTAGACAAAGTAGCAAAGGAAACCATGGCTGACAAGGCCAGTAAGAGACCCCAAGATCATGGAGCCCTTGTCGGCCTGCAGTTTGAACAGAGAGGTTGGTGGGAATGTGTAGAGCAAGCCCTGTCCCCAATAGAGGAGAAAGGTATCGGTTGCCTGACTGAGAGGGGAGGAGACTCTGGAGCTAAAAAGTTGCAGACATGTGTTCTTCAGAGTGACAAACAGATCTATTGTGGGGGTCCCTCACATCTGGAAGATCCAAGAGACAGACTAATGATTCAGAGTCCACTCATGTGAATGTAGAATGCTGCTGAGTTTGTCTGCCAGGACACCGAGATGGCCCGGGAGATACGCCACTCGCAGGTGGATGCAGTGTGCAATTGCAAAGGACCAAAGGCATCCTGATATAGGAGTCAGTTCCATCCTGCTTGTTCACATAGAACACAGAAAATTGGTTGTCTGTCTGGACTAAGACTTATTTGCCCGAAAGTCAGGGGTTGAAAAGCCCGAAGGGTGATGGTAAACAGAACCCACTCGGATGAAAGAAAGGTGATTAGCGGTGTGCCCCAGGGTTCGGTCGTGGGACCGGTATTGTTCAATATATTCGTAAGTGATATTGCCGAAGGGCTGAATGGAAAAGTCTGTATTTTGCAGATGACAACAAAATTTGCAACAGAGTGGACTCTCCTCAGGGAGTGGAGAACATGAGGAAAGATCTACAAAAGCTGGAAGAATAAATCTTAACTGCCAAGCATTAGACCAATGTGAAGAAGTGCAGTGTCATGCACTTGGGAAGCAGAAATCCAAGGGAATATGCGATAGGGGGCTAGAGGTTGGTGTGCACAGACCAGAAAAAGGACCTTGGAGTGATTGTTTCTGATGACCTCAAGGTGGCGAAACAGTGTGACAAGACAGTGGCAAAAGCCAGAAGGATGCTGGGTTGCATACAGAAAGGAATTACCAGCAGAAAGGAAGAGGTACTAATGCCACTTTACAAGTCGCTGGTGAGGCCTCACTTGGAATATTGTGTTCAGTTTTGGAGACCGTATCTCGCAAAGGTATTAAAAAGGTTGGAAGTGGTTCAGAGGAAGGTGATCAAAATGATTTGGAGCCTGCGTCGTAAGACTTATGAGAAGAGACTTGAAGACCTAAATATGTACACTCTGGAGGAGAGGAGGGACAGGGGAGATATGATTCAGACCTTTAAATACTTAAGAGTATTAATGGACAAACAAACCTCTTCCAAAGACCGGGAAGTTGTAAAACTAGAGGGCATAACATGAAGCTGCAAGGGGGTAAACAAAGGCAATGTCAGGAAATAAGTTTTGACTGAAAGGGTGGTGGGTGCTTGGAATGCCCTCCTGATGGAAGTGGTGAGGACAAATACAGTGACAGAGTTCAAAATGGCATGGGACAAACACAGTGGATACCTTTATAGCAACAGGATAAAATCAAAACAAAAATAACTCTCTCTTATATCTCAACAAATAGGGATGACCTACAATGAACGGAGGGTACACTCCTAAACAAAGGCATGGGGAGAGGTGACCTGCACGGAGCGGCAAGTGCACCTACTTCTGCTGCCTTGCTGGGCAGACTAGATGGACCATGCTGGTCTTTATCTACCGTCATATACTATGTTACTATATTCATGAGAGCATGAAGCTCTAGGAGATTCATCTGCATCTGGGATTCATGGTCTGTCCACAGCTCTTGCATAGTGAGGTTGTTCAGATGTGCTCCCCAACCTAGCTTTGAAGCATCCGTGGTTACGGTGCACTGGGTTGGAGACATCTGAAAAGGTGACCCTCCTAAGAGATTTGGAAGGGGGGGGGGGACACCAACAGTGAAAGGAGTTGACTAGAGGAGATGTTACATGAATCTTGTCAGAGCTGGTGCTTGAGACCATTGGGATGAAAGTGTTCATTAGGCTTGTCTCATGTGAAGATGGGTATAGGGGACGACGTATAACGTGGTCATGTGTCCAAGAAGACATCGCATGTCTCGAGCCGTCACAAAGCTTTGGCCTTGTTTCGTGAGGGTCAGTTCGATGAGGCATGTAAAACGATCCTTGGACAGGAACGTTAGGCCCTGACAACCACCACCCAGGAAAAAGATTTAGGCGTCATTGTGGATACCATGTTAAAACCCTCGGCCCAGTGTGCAGCGACAGCCAAGAGAGCAAATAGAATGCTAGGTATGATAAGGAAAGGAATGGAAAATAAAACAAAAGATATTATAATGCCTCTATATCGTTCCATGGTGAGACCGCACCTTGAATATTGTGTGCAATTCTGGTCGCCGTATCTTAAAAAGGATATAGCGATTTTAGAAAAGGTTCAGAGAAGAGCCATCAAAATGGTAAAGGGGATGGAAGGATACTCCTATGAAGAAAGGCTAAAAAGGTTAGGGCTCTTTAACCTGGAAAAGAGACGGCTGAGGGGAGATATGATAGAAGTCTATAAATTAATGAACGGAGTGGAACGGGTAAACGTAGATCGATTGTTTACGTTATCAGAATATAGAAAGACTAGGGGACATGCAATGAAGCTACAGGGTAAACTATTTAAGACTAATAAAAGAAAATATTTTTTCACTCAACGTGTAATCAAACTCTGGAATTTGTTACCAGAGGATGTAGTAAAGGCTGTTAGTGTAGCTGGGTTTAAAAAAGGTTTGGAGAAGTTCCTGGAGGAAAGGTCCATAAACCATTATTAAGAAGTGACCGAAGATATCAATGCTTGACCCAGTACAAGAATTGTGGAACTTGTGTCTCTTGGGGAAACTGCTAGGTACATATGACCTAGATTGGCCACTGTTGGAAACAGAATACTGGGCTTGATGGACCTTGGTCTGACCCAGTATGGCATATCTTATGTTCTTATGTTCTTATGTCTAGAAGTGCTCCGATGAATTCCAGCTGTTGTGCTGGAACCAGATGTGACTTTGGAAAGTTTAGAATGAGTTCTAGACTCTGCAGCACTGTGATAGTGTGATGAAGAGATAGTTTTACCTCTTCTGGGGATTCTCCCCTTATCTAAGTAGGGGAAGATTGAGATCCGCAGCGTGCGCAAGTATGCAGCGATGACAGACATGCACTTTGTGAAGACTCTGGGAGAAGAGGTTAGGCCGAAGGGTAGCACTCAATACTGGTAATGGACTTGCTGAACCCTGTAATGCAGATATTTTCTATGGTGAGGGTGGATCAGTAAATGCATGCAATCATCCTTGAGCTCAAGAGACCATAGCCAGTCGCCCTTCTGGAGAAAGGGCAGAAGGGTACTGAGATAAATCATCTTGAACTTTTCTCGAATGAGAAACTTATTGAGACCTCTCAGATTTAGGATGGACTTGTACCCTCCCGTTTTCTTTGGGATAAGAAAGTAAGGAGAGTAAAAGCCCCTGCCTTCTCGAGTGGGAGGGACTCTTTCGACAGCCCCTTGAGTTAACAGGGTGGCCACCTCTGAGGATAGGAGACTTGCCAGCGAAGGATTTGGAGGGTAAGCCCCTGGAGAGGTGGTTGGGAGTAAGCTCTGGAAGTGAAGCAGATAACCCCTTGTGACTATGTTGAGAGTCCAGTTCTCTGATGGGATGAGATGCCACCTGTGGGCATAGGCACAAAGACGGCCTGATGTGTAGGGGCTGGGAACTCTGCAGAGATCAAATAGCTACTATGTTCTCTAGGAAGGCGTCAAAAACAAGGTGCTTGCTGCTGTGTAGCAGCTGGTTGGGGTTTAGAAGTCTTGGCCTTCTTGGGTTGACGAGGACCTTGAGGCATCTGCTATTGTTTCCGAAGCTGATAAGCAGTAGACTGTTCGTAAGAAAGAATCTCTCTTCTTTCTAGGATAGAAAGATGATTTGGAAGTGTTTTTCTTCCTAGAGGAGTCTGAAGTCTTCCGGGAGATGTGCTTGAGGGTAAGATTATCTGCCTCAAGTTCTCCTGCCTTTTCTCTCCAACCTTTACCAAAAACGTTAGCCAACATTCCTTGCTCTGGTGAAAACCTATCTTGAACCCACTGCTCCAGGCCATCCTACAAGCCAGGCCATCCTACAAGCACCTATACAGACTGCAGCTGCTCTGCTGGTAGACTCAAAGATATCAAAGGCAGCCCTAGTAAGGAATTTTGAGGTATTTTGTGCTTGCTTGACTATCATCAAGTATGAGTCATGTTTGTCATCTGGGAGTATAGGAGCAAAGTTTCCTAGATCCCTGGAGACATTTTTAAGGTACAGGACCATATAAAGGGTATAGGATGTAATCCTAGAAGCAAGCATGCAAGCTTGGAAGCAGTGGCATCCAAAGGCACCGAGAGCCCTGGCATCCTTACCAGCAGCTACCAACGAATCAGTCTTAGAACTCTTAATGTGTCTTGTTGTCAATTCCACCACCATAGAATGGTGTGGAAGTTGAGGTTTTTCAAACCCTAGGCATTGAAGAATTCGATACATGTTATCTAGACATTTACTTATAGGTGCAACAGTTAGTGGGACCTCCCACATATGTAGCATTAGATCCTGTAGGATTCGATGCACCAGCAATGTTGCTGTTTCTTTGGGTGTTGAGAGGTATTGGAGAATTTCCAATTCCTTGGCCCTCGGTTCAGTTTCAGATGAAGCACTGATTTGAAGACATGCCGCCATATCTCTGATGAAATCCTGAAAGGACATGTCCCCTAGTGGGGACCGACGCCATGTATGAGGCGGAGAAGTATCAAAGGGAATATCTCTGGTGATCCTGGAGTCTTCTGCTATATCATCAGAATCAGAAGAAGATTCTGAATCCAAAAGGAAACCGAAGTATCAATAGTCCCGAGCCGATGTGTACCACACTGAAACCAAAGATGCCTACTGGTTCCAGGGGAGGAATCGGAGGAAAGATACCACTGATACTGATTCCAATGGAGGAACTGGAGGAAGGCGTCCTGTCAATACAGTCTCAAGCGGTGGCATTGACGGGAGTGGTCCCGATGTAACCAGCTCCAGAGCTAGTATTAGACCCACAGGTACTAGCACCGAAGCGGATGGTAGGGCCTAAGTCACTGGGACTGTCGATATCCACGGTTTGTGATAAGGAAGCTTATCATAGCTCAGGAAGGAGCTATAGTAAAGGTGAAGTGTCTCTGAACAAGCAACCTGTCAGTTCTGGTAGGAATAAGAAAACAGAATTTTTCCATAAAAGACTACCAGTCCCAGAATGCACCAGGTTTCCAACAGCCATTAGAGGAGCTGAAGTGGGGAAACGTGTGTTCAATCAGGAGGGCTATGAGGTAATCCCTAAGCACTCATCTCAAAGGGCAGGGCCTGATTCAGCACAGCTGCGCTGTGCTAAGGTGGAGCACTCATCTAGGCAGAATAAAGGTAGAGTTTATTCTACAGAGAATATCCTCATCCTCAGTTTCATCTGAGAGATCCTCAGAATTATCCTCAATTTCATCTGGGAGATCCTCATCTTGATCATCTGGAGGATCATCAGAAACAGAAGCCAGAGCGGATGGACAGAGAGGGCAAGAAACCCTTTGGAAGAAAGAAGAGAAAAGCATTTGGGAGGTCTAAAGGAGTCCAGAGCAGTACGTATACTGGGAGACATTCAAAAGGCAAGCTTACACCATTGGACTGGGGAAAGCCAGAGGAATGGTGCTGCAGGGCTAGGAATCTCCAGACGGTACCTGTGAGGGAGACGGCTGCACGTGGAAGGGACCCTAAGACCCGTGCCAGAAGGTATGTGAAGAGAGATCCAGTGTCCAGGGATCTGGATTGGAAGGCTGGACATAAGAACTGGACTACATACTGGCCAGGCTATGTAGAGAGGAACTCTAACAGCAATGGAAGCTCAGGTATGAACACTGATCTATGCCCTAGCTATAACCTTGAAAGACAGCAGGGAAACAAGTATTCTCCTGAGAGTGCTAAATTGAGAAATTCCTCTGTGACAATCCATGATATTGAACCCATGATTGTTGAAGAAGGGGGAGGAGTCTTAGATACAGGCTGTGAATATATGGATTGCTCTCTGTCTAAACTCCTTTGGTAATTTACTGTTACAAAGTACAACGACCATCACAAAGAAATACAAACTTGTTCTTTAATCTACTCAGAAAAGCTCCTGCGTAGGATTTTGAGCCAAGCAGTAGAAAGTAAGCCAGCTAAGGGGTTTCAGCTGGGTAACTGCTAGCAATTGAGCCTTACCTAATTGCTTGTGAGCTCTGAGGAAATCACTTCTGAGTCTATGTGTGAAGATATAAGAAGTTAACCTGAAAAGAACAATTTTTCCCTTCTTTGTGGGTTTTGCTTGTTGTTTGATGCACTGCTAAGAGAATATTAGCTAGAGCCTACAGAAAAGACCAGTTTGTTACCAACCAGGTCTTTATTCTTTTCATTTGATTGCCTGACAAGTTCAGCTGTTTTCCTGATTTTGTTTTTCTAAGTTTAACACTGAAAGCAAGTATCCTGTTTTATGTGCTACCAAGCATATCTGTGTTGGGAGAAATAACCCCATAAATAAATATCTTATTGGCTTTACACTCAAGCACAACTAATTATTGTGAGCAGCTGTGTCTGGTGTGAATGGACTGCATTTCCCACAATCCCTTGCAAATCATATTGATATATGCCTTTGCCAAGACTGTGAACATTCTCACCCAGGCAGCCGTCTGACAAGTTCTGCCAAGAGCTTTTCCAAAGTCCTTTTGATAGCCAAGAAGCGCTGATCGATGGATGCCACTGATGCTTGGGTCAATTGCAATACGGGGCTGAGAGCCACCATCCCAGAGCACTGTACTAGTAGCTCTTTGGAGGTCAATGCTTCAGGAGCGTCCTGAGGCTCCTGAGTGGCTTTGGAGTATTGGTCCTCCCACCGGGACTGCTTGGCAGATCTGTCAGCATCTGATGCAGCTTTCAATGCATCTCTTGAAGAATAAGACTTATCTCGATACTCGGTATTGGATTTTGATGCAGAGGATGATTTTGATTATGTTTGGACTTTTAGGAGACCTTAGACCCAGCAGAGAAGGCTGAGCCCCTCGATGACGAGGCTACTGAAATCAAATCCAGGGCAAACAGTGAATCATACTGCCTGGCACTATTCTGTAGGCCTCAACTGGTCATCTGCTTGAACAAAGGACAACTGTCTGGCTTATGGTCCGGGCCCAAACATTTAAGACACAATCGTGGGAATCAGAGACTGACATAGCGCCAGAGCACTTCAAACATTTTTTGAAGCCACTGATATGTTTGTCCATGACAAACAAAAAATGTAGGCCTAAAGCCTAAAATGGTGGTGGAACCACCTGAAGAAAAAAAACAGATAGTAAAATTAAAGAAAAAAATAAAAAGAGACTAGAGTCGGTATCTGGGAAGGATACTGGCATCGAAGGGAAGGCAGAGCACAGAAATAAAAAAATTAAAAAAAAGATTTTCGGCAGTGACAGGAAAGGCTTCCTGCTGACTCTGCAGAAAATGGAGAACTGAAGAGAGCTGCAAGGAAGGCAGCTGTGCAAGCACAGTGGAGTGCTCCCAAAAGCTCTCCTATTTGACACCTGACGAGGCCTCCGTCGGTACTGACAATACCCATCTGTGAAGACTGCATTCCTGTTTGTTCCTGGAGATACAGCTGACAGTGCAAAAGAGAAAAGGTGATGCAGCCCCAGGGACAGTAGGTAAGTGCTGGGTCTCTGTTTTGGAGCCATTGCCACTACTGCCGGTCCCGGAAAGGGGCAGCAACAGCAGCAGTAGGTATAGGGGGGCAGTAAGGGGTGGCAGGATGGAGGGCTTGCCTAGGGCACCTCCAGTCCTTGCATCAGCCCTGCTAACCACAAAGTTTTGATTTTCTGGCAGCATCTTTAAAGAGAACTGACACCAAAACTATGCAATCAAATAACTTCCTATTTTTCATTAATGAGGCGGGCAATATCCAAAGCCCTTTCTTCAGGGAAAGTGTAGTTACTCACCTGTAACAGGTGTTCTGTAGGTTCAGCAGGAATCAGGAATTTGCAAGATGATGTGTTAGAACAGCTTGCAAAACTGAAAGTGGACAAGGCCATGGGACCGAAAGAGCTCAGAGAGGTTCTAGCAGGGCCATTAAAGGATGTTTTTAATAGATCCTTGGAGACAGGAGACGTTCCACAGGACTGGAGAAGGGCTGATGTGGTAATACAGAAGTAGTGAAACTACAGGCCAGTTAGCCTTACCTTGATGGTGGTAAAAGTAATGGAGGCACTCCTGAAAGAGCGAATAGTGGACTTTCTCGAAACAAACAGGTTGCATGACCCAAGGCAACATGATTTTTACCAAAGGATGATCTTGCCAAACAAATCTGATTGAGTTCTTTGTGTGACCAGAGAACTAGATCAAAAGCATGCGATTGAGTGATCTACCTAGATTTCAGCCAAGCCTTTGATAATGTTCCTCATAGGAGGCTTATCAAACTACACAGCTTAAGAATGGGTCCCAAGTTGTTGAACTGGATCAGAAATTGGTTGATTGGGAGGCGGAGCTAGCCGCGGAGCAAGATGGAGGACTAGGGTCTCAGCTCCGGAGGAATCCTGTTTGACTCAGCTGCCCTGCTCATGTTTCACTCTATTACCCGCCATCCCGCCTTGCATGTCTGACACAGAATATGTCCACATCTAAACCGATACGTTTAAACTTCCAAGGGAAAGCTGCAGCGGGAGTAAAGCGCTCTAAACAGGAGCCCCCCTCCCCGCAAAAGATGGCGCCTCTGCGTGATCAACCAGAAGGCCTGACAGAGCTGCTCGCTGAGATTAGAGCAGTAAAGGGGCTGGTACAACTCAACGGTAACTCGTTAGGGTCTATGCAAACCGACCTTACGGACATGAAAGAGCAGCTGGCTTCATTAACTCTACGCACTGATAAAGCGGGTAATACTCTGGCGGTTCACGAGGAACGCTTCCGATGGTAAAGCAAAATACCAAACGAATTGTTCAAGTGGAGCGAAATCTGGAAGATATGAACAATAGAGCTCGCAGAAACAACATCTGAGTTTTGGGTCTGCCTGAAGGTGTAGAGGGCGCTGACCCAATAAAATTTATGGAAACACTTCTACCTAAATTGCTACGTTTGCAACTGGCTTACCCGCTCGAGATTGACCGGGCTCACCAAGTACCCATGCATCCGAAAGCACCGGGGAGATACCCGCGGCCCATCGTGCTCTGGATCCTGAGATACCAACAGGTGGTAGAGATCATGAATGCAGCTAAAGATCACTCCCCTATAGTGCATGAGGGGCACAAGATTATGTTTTTTCCTGATCTCTCTAAAGCTACAGTGGAGAAGAGGAGACAGCTACTAGAGTGCCGGCTGCGTCTTCAGAAGTTGCAAGCCCGATACGGGATGTACTACCCAGCACAGATGCGAATTACGCTCCATAACCAAACACACTCCTTTGAAGATCCTAATGCTTTGCCGTCTTTTTTGGAAGAAAAGGAGTCTCTGTTAATGCACCGACTTAGGTGGAACTCCGTGGTTATTGTACTCTACCCTGTGAGCAGCTCCTATGTTGGGCTGTTCGAACAGACGTTGCCTCTTCTGGTGTGACCGGTTTGGTCAGGAAGCTACAGTCTTTCCCTTACCATGTCTCCTTTTCTGTTCTTTTTTTTCCTTTTCTTTTGTTATTTTAGCTGATGTTACCGTATGCCTGGAAGACAAGTTGTTAAGGAGGGATCAAAGCTTGTAAGGTTGAGTGGGCAGGGTGGGGTTTTGGCTTTTTTTTCTTTCTTTTTCTGTTATGCGCTGTGGCGTCAAAACGGGCCTAAAGGTCTGAAAACGGCTTAGTGTCGTGTGTAGGAGGGCGGGATAGATGTCACAATGACCTATAGAGTTGTACTGAGTGATATTAATGCTAAATATTGTTAAGGTTATGTCACTTCTATTTTACTCTTGCTGACCTCATTGTCTACCACTACTCCCCTCATTCTTCTTTTCTTTTTCTTTTCCTCTTCTTACTTGTGGAAAGGGGTCTTAAAGCAGGGCAGCAAAGGGAATCTTAACTGGGAGCCTCTGGTGTCTCATTGCTCAGCTGCTAGTCTAACCCATATGTGCGGTGATAAGCTGTACACTCGTCTAAAGGTTAAAAGGGGTACATCTCTTGGCGGGGTGGTCATCTGCTTGTTAGTGGGGGAATGATCTTATGGATATCTGGGGTTGTTCGGAGGGAGTTTTCATATGGCATGTCGAAAGGCAAGAGGGTTAAAATGGACTAAGGTTGCAGTAAATGGTGAACAAACAAATTCCTATCACTGAACATCAAGGGCATTAATAACCCGATTAAATGCAAGAAAATTCTCACCTACTGTCAAAGGGAGAAGGCAGATGTTATTTACCTGCAAGAGACACATTTAAACACTGACGAATCTCTGAAGCTGGCAAATGGCGTATACCTGGTAGCGGCCTTCTCACCGGCTGTTAAAAAAAAAAGAATGGGGTAGCCATCTTGGTACGTAAATCGCTTATGCTGACACTTACTTACACAAGGTCAGACAAGGAAGGAAGATGGACCAAAACAGTGATGCAAGTAGGACACAGTGCTTTAGTGTTGTTGAATGTTTATGCTCCTAATTCCGGTGACCCCCGTTTTTTTCATGGTGTCGCTGAGGAGGTGATGGAAAATAGTCAGTGCCCAACAGTACTAGGTGGAGATTTTAACCTGGTTATGGACTAGCTGATTGATTGACAACCTTATCGCTCACGTAAAGTCTCTTGGGCGCATAGCGTACTTCAAGCCTTTTGTAAGGACAGTGGCCTGGAGACCTCAACACCCCGCTGAGCGAGAGTATACCTTTTACTCAGCGCCGCATTCCTCCCACTCACGTACAGACTTTTTCTTGATTGAGAAATCTTTAGTCCCCAGCGTAACTCACTCCAAAATCCATGCCACTCATGTTTCAGACCATGCAGCTATATCCTTTGAACATGAAATCAGTTCGAACGACCGACCTCCCGGAATATGGAGATTCAATAGGTCTCTATTGGCTGACCCACAATTCTGTACCACTATGCGTAAAATAATTGAGTACTTTCAGCTCAATAATCCCACGGACACTCCTGGATGGGATTGGTGGGAAGCCTTTAAAGCCACTACTCATGCAAACATTACCAGTTATGTAATAGGATTAGCAAGGCAGCATAAAGAGGAGATGAGAAGGTTAAATGAACAAATTAAAGCAGGTGAGCGTATCCTGGTTAGGAGAAAGGACCCTAGTATACTTCTTCGATTGCAGAGACTGAGATTTCAGTACAATTCCCTTTTAACTGTGGAAGTAGTTCAAACCCTGTAGGGTCAAGCAGGAAGCTACTACATGGAGGCAAATAGGGCAGGGAGACTGTTAGCTTGCAACCTGAGAAGTAGGCAGGGAGCGTTTAAAATAACAGCTATTGTCGAGGAAGGCCCTCAGCACTTAGTGATTCAAGATGAGGAAATAGCAAGGTGCTTTGGCACTTTTTATTCCAATTTATATTCCTCAGAGGTACAAATGGAAGCAGATACATTTGCGAGTTTGCTCCGAAATGTTGAACGTCCCACTCTTTCAATGGAAGAGTCCAATAGGTTGGACAATCCAATAACCAGCAAAGAGATTTTACGGGCTATTAAGTCATTACGATCGGGCAAAGCGGCTGGTCTAAATGGAATTCCATCAGAATTCTATAAAACCTTTGCTGGGGACCTCACTCCTTTCTTGTCTCAGTACTACGAGATGATAGGACAGCAATCCCCACAAGTAGGGAAGTTTGCAGCAGCAACAGTGCTGGTGCTAGAAAAACCAGGGAGGAATCCACAAAGAGTGGGCAAAGCGTAGTTACTCACCTGTAACAGGTGATCTCCGGGAACAGAAGGAATTTAGTCCTCACATATGGGTATCGTCGGTACCGACGAAGCCCGCGCGGGAACGCTCCCCAGCGTCCAATAAGAACGCTTTTGGGAGCATCGCTCAGCACATGCGCGCTGCCTTCCTGCCTTTCCAACTGTCCCTCTTCAGTTAAGCTTGTAGCTGAGTGAAAGGATAGAGAGAGAGAGGAAAGAGACAAAGAGAGAGAGAGAGACAACTCCTAGGGGAGGTGGATGGGTTGTGAGGACTAAATTCCTGCTGTCCCCAGAGATCACCTGTTACAGGTGAGTAACTACGCTATCTCCAGCAACAAGCAGGAATGTAGTCCTTACATATGGGGACTCCCTAGCTGAAGATGCCAGGGAGATAGCCCCAGAAAGGTGTCACCGTCAGAGGTGAGGATCCTTCCTCCCATGGATCTCCGGCATCCCACCAGGGTTGGTGGGTAGGAGTTGGCTTATGTTTGAAAGAGGTTTTGAAGAACAGCTTGGCCAAAGAAGGCATCCCGACGTGAGGCTTTATCTAGGCAGTAGTGGACTGTGAAGGTGTGTACTGAAGCCCAGGTAGCTGCTCGACAAATGTCATCGATAGACACAGAGTGGAGATTAGCAATAGAAGCTGCCATGGCCCTGACATTATGAGCTGTGACATGGTCCTGAAGAGGAAGACCTTTACTCTCATATGTAAAGGATATTCATTTGGCAATCCATTTAGATAAAGTTCTTTTGGAGAGTGGAAGTCCCAAATGACTAGGGTCAAAAGCTATAAAAAGTTGTGAAGACTTTCTATGTTGCTGTGTTCTTTGAATGTAAAAGGCCAAGGCCCTTTTGCAATCCAAAGTATGAAGGTTCCTTTCTGCATTAGAGGCGTGAGGCCTCGGAAAAAATACAGGAAGGTAAATTGATTGATTTAAATGAAAAGGCGAAACCACCTTTGGCATAAAATGTGGGTGAGTTCGAAGAACAACCTTATCATGATGAAACCTAGTATAAGGAGAATCAGCCACTAAAGCTTGCAATTCACTGATGCGACGGGCAGAGGTGATTGCAATTAGGAAGATGACCTTCCAGGTCAAAAACCTAAGGGCTGCAGTGGCTAAAGGCTCAAAAGGCAGCTTCATGAGCTGCACGAGAACTCGATTTAGATCCCATGCCACTGGTGGTGGCTTGATGGGAGGTTTGGTTAATAGAAGGCCTCTCATAAATCTTGATATGAGTGGATGAGAGGAAATTGGTTGTCCATTCAGAGGCTTATAAGAAGCTGCAATTGCACTAAGATGGACTCTTACCGAATTGGTCTTTAACCCAGAGTTCGATAAGTGAAGGAGATACTCTAGTATCGATTCTAAGGGTACGACCAGGGGGTTTAATCCCCTCCTGGAGCACCATATAGTAAAACGTTTCCACTTGAAGGCATAAGATCTTCTTGTGGAAAGTTTCCTAGAAGCTCGAAGGATATCTTTTACCTGCTGAGACAGGTTGAGATCCTGGAGGTCTAAGCCTTCAGCAACCAGGCCGTGAGATGCAGGGACTGGGGATTCGGGTGCCATAGCGTCCCGTTCTCCTGAGAAAGGAGATCTGGAGCGTGCCCTAACTCCAGAGGTGCCGCTTGAGAGAAATGCAGAAACAGGGAATACCACGCCTGACGTGGCCATCGTGGTGCAATGAGAATCATGCGACCCCTGTCTCTCTGAAGCTTGAAGAGTGTTTTGGGAATGAGGGGAATGGGTGGGAAAGCATAAAGGAAGTCCTGACCCCAGTGAAGGAGGAAGGCATCCCTTGCCTGACAGTGGTGTGCCGGTATCCTGGTACAGAACCGGAGATGTTTGGCATTCAGTGGACTTGCAAAGAGGTATATGTCAGGAGTGCCCCAGTGATGAAATATCTTTGCCACTTGGTCTAGGTGGAGTGACCACTCGTAGCAGTACTCGACTGAGTTTGTCTACCCAAAGGTTTTGAATGCCTGGAAGATATACCACTAGAAGGTGAATTTGGTGCTCTCTGGCAAAGGTCCATAGTCGTAAAGCTTCGTTGCATAATGACAGAGAGCCCGTTCCGCCCTGCTTGTTCACATAGAACATGGCTACCTGATTGTCCGTCTGGACCAGGACTGTCTTGTAGCTCAGCTGGGCGTGGAACACTCGAAGAGCTAAATAAATTGCTCTTAATTCCAGAAGGTTTATGTATAAATCTACCTCCTGTGGAGTCCAGGTGCCTTGGGTAGAGAGATGATCCAGGTGTGCTCCTCAACCCACCTGTGATGCATCTGTTGTTAGGGTGGCCTGAAAGAGGGGTTGATGGAAAGGAGACCCCACTGTCAGATTTTCTAGTGATTGCCACCATTGGAGGGACAAAATTAGTCTTTGAGAGACTGTTATTTTGTCCGACAAATGGCCGGTGGCCTGTGTCCACTGTGTGGAGAGGGTCCACTGAGCTGCTCGCATGTAGAGGCGAGCATATGGCACTACATGAACTGTGGATGCCATGTGTCCCAGTAACTGCAGTAGTTCCTGAGCCGTGAGGGAGGATTTGACTGCTGCTTGGGAAGCTAGCTGCACAATGCGATGACACCGGGCTTGTGGAAGGAAAGCCCTTGCCTGCCTGGTATCCAGACAGGCTCCTATGAATTCTAGGCATTGGGAAGGAACTAGTTGAGACTTCGGGAAGTTGATTTCCAATCCCAAGTATTGGAGGATTCGCATTGTACGAGACAGTGCAGTGTTGGCCTCTGCAACTGTGGAGGCTCGAATGAGCCAGTCATCTAAGTAAGGGAAGACACAAATCCCCAGGGTTCGTAGAAATGCTTCTACTACAGCCATGCATTTCGTGAACACCCTTGGTGCTGAAGCCAGACCAAAAGGAAGAACCCTGTACTGGAAATGTCTTCCCCTTAAAAGGAAACATAAGAATTTCCTGTGATCTGGATGGATGAGAATGTGAGGGTATGCATCCTTTAAGTCTAGAGAGCAAAGTCAGTCCTGGCCCTGAAGGTATGACAGAAGAGTTCCAAGAGAAATCATTCTGAATTTCTCTCGAAACAGATATTTGTTCAGTTCTCTGAGGTCTAGAATAGATCTGTGTCCCCCTGTTTTCTTTGGGATAAGAAAACAGGGGGAGTAGAACCCTGTTCCCTGTTAAAAAATGGGTACTTCCTCTATTGCCCCTTGGGCAAGAAGTATGGAGACTTCGTAATCTAGCAGATTGTCTGCAGAGGTTTGTGAATTGAACTGCTTTAGAATTGTAGGAGGGAGTATGCTGTGAAAATGAAGTTTGTACCCCTCTCCTACAATGGACAAAGTCCAATCTTCTGCTGTTATTTGATGCCATCTGTTGATAAAGTGGCATAACCTGCCCGGAATATTGGGGGATTGGGGACCCCTCAGAGGCAGGAAGGCAAAGCTCTCTGGGAAGGAGTCAAAGCCCTTGAGGGGGCTGAACCTGGAGAGCTGGTTGTGCTCTCGGTCCTTTTGATTTCTTTTGCTGTCTAGGTTGTCCCTTTTGGGCAACCTGACCTGAAGTCTGACTCTGCTGGGTATAGGAAGGATAAAACTTCCTCTTTTTGCTAAAAGAGGGTTTTTTGTAAAGCTTCCTTTTGGCTGGAGTGGCTGTAGACTTTGACAATCTATCTAAGGTAGAATTGTCAGCATCTAACAGCCTTTTCCTGCCAGTTCTTGCTGAAGAGATTCTCCCCCGTGCAAGGAATGCTGCCTAATTTGTCCTGTACTCAAGTCTCCAAGTCTGATGCCTGCAGCCAGGCAATCCGTCATGCGCCAATGGCAATATCAGAAGTTCTACTGATGCATTCAAAGCAGTCAAAGGCTGCACGATTGACAAACTTGGAGACATCTTGAGCATGCTTAACTAGAGCAATAAAATCTTGTCTCTTATCATCTGGGAGAAATGGGCTCATAAGTTCCAAGTCTCCTGTGACTTGTTTGAGGAACATTCCCATATATAGAATGTATGAACTGATGCTAGCTGAAAGCATGGAAGCATGAAAAGTTCTGCATCCAAAAGCATCCAGAGTACTGCATTTACGACCTGGAGGATTGGATGCATGCCTCTTTGCACTTTTCATTCTACGCATGGCTGATTCCACTACCATTGAATGGTGTGGCAGCTGGGCTTTCTGAAATCCCAGACATGGTGGAACTCAATACCTAGTATCAAGCCTCCTAGAGTGAGGAGAAGTAGTCAGAGGTGTCTCCCACATTCTGAGCATCAAGCTATGCAGAATTTCATGGATAGGCAGAGTAGCTGCCTCCTTGGGAGCTTTATGATATTGGAGGATTTCCAATTCCTTTCCTCTGGGTTCTTCTTCAGGAGCGACTGTGATTGAAAGACCTTTGGCCATATCATGGATGAAATCCTGAAAAGACATGTCCTCTGGAGGTGACATTCTGCGTTGGGGAGAAGAGGGATCTTCTAGGAGAAACCCTCTAGTGCCAGCAGAATTGTCAGAGTCTTCAGAATCGGAGGAATCAAAGTATTCCTGAACCCGATGCTCTTGCAAAGCACGATCCAGGTACCGATCGAAGTCGGTACAGAGGTGACCCGGAACCGCTTTGTCCCCTCCAGCCAGAGATGGCATAGGAAGAATTCCCACCAGGGCCAGCACCGTTGGTACCGGCATCGCCGGTGTCGGTACCGGCATCGGTGTCGATGTCGGCACCAGTGCCCTTGGGAGTACTGATACTGCAGCCGAGAGAAGAGCTGCGATACTGTGCTCGATAGCGAGGAACCTCTGGTCTATTGACGCTGCCAATGCCTGGGTGTTGGTACCGGTAAGGACGACCGGAACCCCTGAGCATGGCACAGGTAGTTCTTGCGAGGTTGAGGCCTCGAGAACATCCTGAACCCCATGGATGCTTTGGAAGCCGAAGCCTCCCGCCGGGGCTGTTTAGCCGGTGTGGTTCCCTCAAGGGCAATGCCAATGGCCTCTCGATGCTTAGCAGGAGAGCTACCCTTTGAGGACCGGCTCTTATGTTTAGTTACCTGAGATCCATGGGAGGAAGAAGAGGCCCTCGACGATGTCGATGCAATGGATCTGGCATCTGAAGAAAAAATGGTACCGAGCTTTGCGGCCTGGTTCTGTCTTCCTCTTTTAGTCATCCCCATGCAGGAGAGACATTCAGTTGGAGGATGATCAGGTCCTAAACATTTTAGACACCAATCATGGGTGTCAGTAACGGAAATGGTACCGCCACACTTAGTACATTTTTTAAAACCACTAGTTGGCTTTTCCATGATTTAGGAAAATGGGGGCCTAGTGCCAAAAATGGCGCCTAGCACCAAAAAGGAAAGTTTCTGAAACACTCAAAGTTTTTTTCTTTTTTTTTTAAAGAAAAGAAAAGAGAAGAACCGGCGGTACCGGTAGGCGTGGTGTGGTAGGGAAACGCGATCACAGAAAGAAGTTTAAAGATGTAATTTTCTGCGGTGAGAGGGAATAGGTCCTGTCGGCTCCGTGAAAAACAAAGAACTGAAGAGGGACAGTTGGAAAGGCGGGAAGGCAGCGCGCATGTGCTGAGGGATGCTCCCAAAAGCGTTCTTATTGGACGCTGGGGAGCGTTCCCGCATGGGCTCCGTCGGTACCGACAATACCCATATGTGAGAACTACATTCCTGCTTGTTCCTTAAGATTTACCACTCTATTTCATTATTAAACACCGATTATAAGATATACGTGTCAGTATTGACGGCTCGGTTGGCAGACGTAGCCCTCCTGTTGATCCATCCGGATCAAAGTGGATTTATCACGGGGCGCTCCACTACAGATAACGCTAGAGTGTTATGTCACATGCTACCAGAGGCAGAAAAGAGAGAAGACCCACTAGTTGGGATAACGTTCGATGCTGAAAAAGCGTTCCATAGGTTGGAATGGTCGTTCCTCCTTGTTGTTGTGAAGTGTGTGATAAGGAAGCTTATCATAGCTCAGGTAGGAGCTATAAAAAAGATGATGTGACTCTGAACAAGCAACCTGTCAGTTCTGGTAGAAGCAAGAAAACAGAGTTTTCACATAAAAGACTACCAGTCCCAGAATGCACCAGGTTTCCAGCAGCCATGAGAGGGGCTGAAGTGAGAGAATGTGTGTGCAATCAAGAGAGCTATGAGGTAATCCCTAAGCACTCATCTCAAAGGGCAGGGCCTGATTCAACACAGCTGCGCTGTGTTAGGGAGCAGCACACATTAGAACAGGATAAGAATAGAGCTTATTCTTCAGATAACAGTTTCAAGAAGAGCTTCAGGAAGAGATACAGAGGGGAGAGCTTCAGCAACGGCTACAAGCACCAGTATCACCTGGAGAAACAGAAGCCAAGCCAAGCAGATAGAGAGAGAAGGAAACTCTCTGGAAGCAAGAGAAGAAAGGCCATTGGAAGGTCTGGGAGATTCCAAGGCAGTACTCATACTGGGAGGTATTCCAAAAGCCAGCAGAGTCCATTGGACTGGATTCAGCCAGAGGAATGGAGTGGCAGAGATAGGAATCACCAGTGGCTACCTGGAAGAGAGAAGACTGCAGGTGGAAGGGACTTTCAGACCAAGGCCAGAAGGTATGTGAGAGAAGATCCAGTGTCCAGGGATCAAGATTGGAAGGCTGGACATCAGAATTGGATTACATATTGGCCAGGCTATACAGAGAGGAATAATGATAGCAGGAGAGGCTCAGGTATGAACACTGATCCAGACCCTATCTATAATAGAGAATGGCAGCAAGGGAATAAGCATTCTCATGATAGTGCCTTAATGAAAGACTCATCTGTGCCAATGTATGATATTGACCCTATGATTGTTGATGCAGGGGGAAATACAGCAGATGAAGCTATTTACATGGACTGTTCTTTATCTAAATGCTATTGCTAGTTTTCTATGAGCAAACACATCAGCCATCACAAAGAAACCTAACTTTGTTCTTTATTTCCACTGCAAACAGCTCTTAAAGCAGGATTTGGGCTCACACAGTAGCAGCCAGCCAGCTAAAGGCTTTCAGCTGGTCCATTGATAGTAATTAGGGCTGCACCTGATTGTGTGTGTGAGCAAGGGAGAATCACTGCTGAGATCTGCATGGAAAATAAGCAGAAGTTAACCTAACCAGCAAAGTTTATTCTTTTCTTTGTGCCTTTGTATTTGGTAATTATTTGCTAAGAAAACATTAGCTAATTGCCTGACAAGCTGAAGGTTGTTTTCTGGTTTACTTTGTGACTTTTTGTTATCCATTTTAAACACTGCAAGCAAGTAACCTCATTTATCGTGCTATCAAGCATACATGTGCTGGGTGAATTAAACCCCATCAATAAAAGAAGTATTTTATTGATCTTACCACTTGGTTTCACAACTCAAATTATTGTCATCAGCTGTGTTTGGGAGTGAATGAACTACAATACCCACAATACCTTGCAAGAATCATATGAATATATGCATCGTCAAGATTGTGTAAGTTCTCACCCTAGGCAGCCGTCTGACAAGTGCCATCCTAAATTGTGTTCGGTCTTCAGTCAGGCGGCTCATTGTTGACAGACTGGTACCCGTAGCTGCTGTTATTGTATCGATCCATCTCATTGCTGGTCTTCCTCTTTTGCGTTGACCTTCTATCTTGCCAAGCATGATGTCTTTCTCTAATGATCTCTCTCTTCGCATGATGTGTCCAAAGTATGAAAGTCGAAGTCTTGTCATCTGAGCTTCTAAAGAAAGCTTAGGTTTGATCTCCTCTAGTACCGACTGGTTTGTTCTTCGGGCAGTCCATGGTATACACAGTATTCACCGCCAGCACCATAATTCAAAGGCATCAATTTTCTTCCTGTCTGTCTTTTTCACTGTCCAGCTTTCACATCATATGATGTTATTGAAAATACCATGGCTTGAACAAGTCGAATCTTTGCATGGATAGAGACATCTCTGCTCTTGAGAATCTTATCTAGGTCTTTCATAGCCATTCTGCCAAGAGCAATGCGTCATCTGATTTCTTGACTGCTTGTTGCTTCTTTATTGATAGTTGATCCAAGTAGGTTAAAGTTGTTCACAATTTCAATTTCTTCTCCTTCAACGATGAACCTGTTGATTATGCCAGTTGTCATGATCTTTGTTTCTTTACATTAAGGTGCAGGCCCATTTTGAGACTATGTTCTTTGATTGTGAGAAGCAAATGTTTCAGATCATCTTCACTTTCAGCCAGTAATGTAGTATCATCAGCATAGCGAAGGTTGTTGATGAGTCTTCCACCAATCTTCACACCTCTGTTGTCTTCATACAATCCTGCTTCTCTGATGATTTGTTCTGCATATAAATTAAAAAGGTAGGGGGAAAGTATGCAGCCTTGTCTTACACCTTTGCTTATTTTAAACCATTCTGTTTCTCCTTGTTCCGTTCGAACTGTTGCTTCTTGATCAATGTACAGATTGCGCAAGAGAACGATCAGGTGTTCTGGTATACCCATGCTTCTTAATGTGGCCCAGAGTTTCTCATGGTTTACACAGTCAAAAGCCTTGCTATAGTCGATAAAGCACAAATAGATATCCTTTTGGTATTCTTTAGTCTTTTCAAGGATCCATCTCACATCCGCAATGTCTCTCGTTCCTCGCCCTTTCCTGAACCCTGCTTGCACTTCAGGTAGTTCTTGTTCCAGGTATGGTTGTAGTCTCTTTTGAATAATCTTCAGTAGAATCTTGCTGGCATGTGGGATCAGAGCGATTGTTCGATAATTTCCACAGTCAGTTGGATTACCTTTCTTTAATATTGGTATAAACACAGATCTTTTCCAGTCAGTTGGCCATGATGTTGTCTTCCATATTTCTTGGCAGAGCCTTGTAAGTATGGTAACAGCTGCATCAGATTGCTGCAATACTTCTATAGGAATGCCATCAATGCCTGGTGCTTTGTTCTTTGATAAGGCTTTCAATGCTGCTTCAACTTCTTCTTTCATCACCAATGGTTCCCGATCATAAGGTACAGGTTGAAACGGCTGTTGGTCCACTTGATCTTTATCATATAAAAACGCTGTATATTCCTTCCACCTTTTCTTGATCTTCTCAGCATCATTCAACATAGAACCTTGAGCATCTTGTAACATTCCAATTCGAGGCTGAAACTTTTTCTTTAACTCTTTTAGCTTTAGGAAAGCCGATCTTGTTCTTCCTCTAATAGTTTCTGCTTCTATTTCCTTGCATGCGTCATTGTAGTACTTTTCCTTGTCCTGTCTTACTGCACGTTGGAAATCTCTGTTGAGTTCTGCGATTGTCTTTCTTTCTCCTCTGGCTTTAGCTTCTCTGCATTTCTGGGCAATTTTCAGAGTTTCTTCCGTCATCCATTTTGGCCGTTTTTGCTTTTTCACCTTTTGTAGAGACTTCTCGCTTTCTTCCAACACAACCTTCTTGATGTCATTCCATAACTCTTCCGGAGCTCTGTCATTTGTATCTAAAGCAGCAAATCGTTCCTCCTAGCAGTGCTTAAATGGTTTGGATTTGGGGATGGTTTTGTTAACATGGTTAAGTTAATGTATGCATATCCTAAGGCTGCTATTGCAGTAAACATCTTATCCACAGCCTTCCCACTCAAGAGAGGCACTCGGCAGGGTTGCCCCCTGTCTCTCTTACTATTTATTTATTTATTTTATTTTATTTAACAGTTTTTATATACCGCGCTATTCATCATCAGTGCGGTTTACATTTTAACAACATTGTACTTAAGCATAAAACATATGTCAAGTTTACAGCTAACAGGAAGTGGAACAGGGATAACTGGGGTTAAAGATAATATAACAACAAATATTCACAACTATTTACAGTAAATTAGCATAGGCTTTGAGCTTCGTAGGTTAGAAATGCACTAGATTTGGTCGGGGGCAAGGAATGGAGTTTTGGGAATTTGACTAACCATATTCATTAGTTTGGGTTTAATCTAGCACTGGAACACTTGGCTCTTCTAATTCGCCAAAACCCAGATATCCGTGGTTTACAACTGGTGGATGTAGAGTTGACGTTGCCCCCGTATGCCAATGACTTATTGTTTGCTACTCCTGCCTCAATCCCAAAGATATTTGAGGAAATAAAGTTGCACTCACAGATCTCTGGCTATAAAATTAACTGGGATAAATCTGTTGCTTTTCCACTTAATTGTTGACGCATAAAGCGGAGATCAATTTCCATCCACTTTGTTGGGAACCTAAGAGGATCAAATATCTAGGGGTCCAATATGCAGCATCACTTACAGATACAATGCACTGCAATGTGGAAAAGCTGTTGGTGGTATGTAATATGACAGAACAGTGGTCGCCCTTGAGGCTGACTTGGTGGGGGAGGCTAGACTATAAAAATGACTATAGCTCCCAAGATAAATTATGTGCTTGCTATACGCTGCCCTTCTCGCTTCCAGACTCATTGTATACAACTTTGAAATGTATTCCGGTCCGATACCTATGGAAGGGTAAACCGCCTAGGATTGCCACATGGAAGCTAAAACGGAGTAGGGAGGCGGGTGGTGTGCACTTCCCGGATTTTCGCTGGTATCACTATGCCTTTCTTCTGCGGCAGGGTGCACAGTGGGTTCAGGATAACACATTGGGACAATGCTCAAGATGGTGTGAACTAGAGAAGCGACTGGTCGATCCCATACCAATTGAGTTGCTCCTCGAAATGTCCTTTCAGAACACTGAGGCATCCTCAGTGATAATCCAGGATATACAACGTGCATATCAGTTCCTAATTAACAGAAGTGGTATGGATAATAAAACATTGCTGAAACTTCCTTTATGGTTTAATCCAAAATTTAAGATTCTGGGTAAGACTGTTAAATGGAAGTTGTGGTATTCTCGAGGTATCTGGTCGTTAGGCCAACTCTTTCAAGATTCCAGGTGGAAATCGTTCTCTTCGTTACAAGATGAGTACGCTTTACCTGGCTCTTGCTGCTTTCATTGGATCCAGCTAAAGCATTGTGTTACTACGTCTAAGTTAACTCTGCCTCCCTCAGAATCAGTGGTAGACAGATGATATTCCCTAAAGAGAACCTCTGGGGTCGCTTCAAAGCTATACAAATTAATACGGGAACACGTTCAGCATCGACCCATAGGAACTGAAAGGATCTGGGAACAGGAGATTGGTGAGCTGGCCACACTGCGATTATGGGCCAGGTTTTGGGATTCACTAACAAGGTGTCTCAGTCTGCCTCCCTAACACAATCTCTTTATGTTTTGGCACATAAAGCATTTATCACTCCAGTCAAATTAGCCAAATGGGATAGTAAGGCTGGCAATGTATGCTGGTCCTGCAAAGCTGTCCCCGGTACATTTTTTCACATGATACTGGAGTGCCCTAGCGTTCAGTCTTTTTGGGTACCTGTATGGGAACGCATTCAGCAAATCTTAAAATTTCAAGCACCATTGACATGGCAAATCCTTATCTTCCGCTCTATAACAGGTATTCCCTCCTTAATAGCTGTGAATCATTTCTTATTAGACTTCATGCTGGGAGTGGCTCTGAATCTTATTCTTAGATTTTGGAAAGACCCTCTGCAGCTTAATTGGTGTCTCTGGTGGAACCAATTATGCTTATATAACAAATATGAGCGCATACAGGTAGTTTTGCACAGCTCCCACTCCCCTGACTTAGGGAAATGGAGGGCTTTGGATAACCATATCCAGCATGCATGTTAATGAGCTGCTCTTGTTCTTCGTTCTTCTTCCTCCTTCTTCCTCTGCCTTTCTTGAATGTATCTCTTCTCCCTCTTGTCTTACTCCCCCCTCTAGGATTCCCCCCCCCCCCGGGGATTGGCATTGACCTCTAGCAGATGACCTCCCCTTAGGGGCATTAAAGTTAGGAATGTAGTGTGTTAGAAGTCGATGGGGAAACAAGTGCTCCTTTGTATCACTCGTTGGCAGAATAAAAGGGTTGGGCGGCTGGGCTATGTGTGTTGCTGTAATATTGTTGTACTTCTGATGTAGGTTTTCGTTGTTTTCTCTTGTAATATTTTTGTAACATTTTGTTGTTTAAAATGTATATAAGTAGAGGCAAATAAAAAAAAAAGAAAAATAAATTGGTTGACTGATAGACGACAGAAGGTGATGGTAAACGGAACTCACTCAAATGAAAGGAAGGTGATTAACGGTGTGCTCCAGGGTTCGGTTCTGTGACCCGTACTGTTCAATGTATTTGTGAGTGATACTGCTGAATGACAGAATGGAAAAGTCTGTCTTTTTGTAGAGGACATGAAAATTTGCAGTGGACTCCCCTCAGGGAGTGGATAACATGAGGAAAGATCTACAAAAGCTGGAAGAATAAATCTTAACTGCCAAGCATTACACCAATGTGAAGAAGTGCAGTGTCATGCACTTGGGAAGCAGAAATCCAAGGGAATATGTGATAGGGGGCTAGAGGTTGGTGTGCACAGACCAGGAGAAGGACCTCGGAGTGACTGTGTCTGAAGATCTCAAGATGGAGAATGTGTGACAAGGCAGTGGCAAAAGCCAGAAGGATGCTGGGTCGCATACAGAGAGGAATTACTAGCAGAAAGGAAGAGGTACTAATGCCACTGTACAAGTCGCTGGTGAGGCCTCACTTGGAATATTGTGTTCAGTTTTGGAAACCATATCTCGCAAAGGATATAAAAAGACTGGAAACAATTCAAAGGAAGGCAACCAAAATTATTTGGAGCCTGCATCAGAAGACATATGAGAAGAAACTCGAAGACCTAAATATTTACACTCTGGAGGACAGGAGGGACAGGGGAGAAATGATTCAGACCTTTAAATACTTAAAGAGTATTAACAAACCTCTTCCAAAGATGGGGAAGCTGTAAAACTACAGGGCATAACATGAAGCTGCAAGGGGGTAAACTGAAAGGCAATGTCAGGAAATACTTTTTCACTGAAAGGGTGGTGGATGCTTGGAATGCCCTCCTGATGGAAGTGGTGAGGACAAATACAGTGGCAGAGTTCAAAATGGCATGGGACAGACACAGTGGATCCCTTTACAGCAACAGGAAAAAACAAACATAACTATCTCTTATATCTCAACAAATAGGGATGACCTACACTGAACGGAGGGTACACTCCTAAACAAAGGCATGGGGAGGGGTGACCTGCACGGAGCGGCAGGTGCACTTATTCTTGCTGCCTTGCTGGGCAGACTAGATGGACCATACTGTTCTTTATCTGCCATCATATACTATGTTACTATGACCCAAGTGTCCAGCGAGGGAACCAGCAGGCTGATAGCCTAAACACAGAAGGGTCAGAGGGCAGGAGTTGCCTACACCCCGAAGAGATCATGGAGTACAACCTGGTCGAAGGCGTTGTCCCATCGGGACTCCCTCTCCAGGCAGTAGTGAGCTACAAAGGTATAGACCAAAAACCAGGTGGTGGCCTGGCAGATTTCCGTCACAGGTACAGAATGCAGATTTGCCATGAAGGAAGCCCTGGCCCTGACACAGTGCGCCATGACTATCTGAGATCCCCAGTGAGATCCCTGCCTGCTCATAGACGAGGGTAATGCAGTCCACCCAAGTGGACAAAGTTCGCTTAGTCACTGGGAGCCCTAGACGACTGGGGTCATAGGACACGAAAAGCTGAGGTGGGCCTTGAGTCCATTGTGATAGAAGGGCAGGGCCTTTTTACAATCCAACGTATGGAGAATGGTCTCCGTCCTTCCAGCGTGCAGCCTCAGAAAGAAGGTGGGAAGCACCACCTCCTGATTGAGGTGGAATGGGGACACCACCTTTGGCAGAAACCTGGGGTGTGTGCGGAGCACCACCCTGTTCTTCTAGAACCTCATGTAGGGGGGGGCTCTGCTATCACAGCCTGGAGTCACTGACTCTGCGAGCTGATGTGAGTGCCACAAGAAAGACGACCTTCCAGGAGAGGTACCTCAAGTGGCAGGTAGCCAGGGGCTCAAACGACAGCTTAGTGAGCTGCAAGAGCACCACATTGAGATCCCACTCTGCCCCTGGAAGGCAGACGGGGGGTTTGGATAGCATGAGGACCTGCAAGAACAGAGATACAAGGGGCTGAGTCAAGAGGGGCTTCCCTCAATAGAATGGTGGTGTGCTGTGATAGCGCTCATATACACTCTGACCAAGTTGGACTTTAGTCCCACCTGCTACAGGTGGAGCAGGTACTGGAGTACCACACATACTGAGCAGAAAGGGTTCGCCAGTCCTTCAGCACATCACACTGAGAATTGATGCCACTTGAAGGCGTACGCCCTTCTTATGGAAGTCTTACAAGAGGCCAGAAGATTCATGTCCCATGGGAGGTTGAAGGGAGCTAGAACTACCCTTTCAGCAGCCAAGCTGTGAGTGACAGGGACCCCAGGTTGAAGTGTAGGAGAGCGCCCTGCTCCTGTGAGAGTAGTCCGCCAACAGAAAGAGGAGCAGCGGGAAAGAGGGTTGCCTGGGCCATCGGGGAGCTATCAGTATTAGTGTTGCCCTGTCGTGCTGGACCTTGAAGAGGGTTCTTGGAGACCAGTGGGGTCTGTGGGAAGGCTTAAAGGAGGCCTTCCATCCATGGGATGTGGAATCGTCCGCTGCCACCCGGGACGGGTGCGGCTGGAGGGAGCAGAAATGGGGCTACTGTGTGTTGTCCAAGCTGGCGAACAGGTCCACCAAGGGGACACCCCAGTCGAAACAGCCAGGAAGCCACTTTGGAATCCAGGTGCCACTCATGGGGCTGGAGGACTCTGCTCAGCTTGTCCACCAGAGCACTGTCTTGGCCCAGGAATTAGACCGCTCTTAGGAGCATCCCTCTGCATGTTGCATAGGAGCAAACAGCTATCGCCTCCTGGCAGAGGGAGTGCAACCCCGTGCCCCCTTGTTTGTTCATGTAGAACACTGTGACTTGGCTGTCAGTCTGGACCAACACAGACTGGTGTTGCAGCCGGTGGCGGAAGGCTTGAAGAGCCAGAAATATCGCCTGGAACTCCAGCAGATTGATTTGCATCTGGGATTCCTTCTGGGACCAGCTGCCTTGTGTCTGGAGGCCCTCGCAATGCACTCCCCAGCCAGTAAGGAGGCATCCGTGGTGAGGACCCTCTGGGAGGTGGGTGCCTCTTAGGGCATCCCGGCCTGAAGGTGACAAGGGATCTGCCGGCTGGTGTGAAACTCTCACCCTGTCCCAGAGCCTACCTGTGGCTTATGTCCATTGACAGCAGAGACATCACTGGGCCACTTATGTGCAGTTAGGCATATGGGGTCACGTGAACCATGGAGGCCATGTGGCCCAGTAGGTGGAGGAGAAGCTGAGTAGGTAGCGACCAGGGTCGCTGTATCTCTACGGCTAGCCCCCTAAGGTGCTCTGACCCCTCCTGTAGGAGGAAGGCCTTGGCCTAGAGGGTGTCTAGCCCCTATAAACTCCTGGTGTTGAGTCGGAGGTGGGATTTGGGGTAATTGATGATGAATCCCAGATGCTGCAGAGCATTGATGGTGCGTGCTGTGGCGAATTGTGCCTCTGCAGCTGTAACTCCCCTTATGAGTCAGTCATCCAGGTAGGAAAAGATGAAGGCCCCTTGGAGACAGAGATGGGCTGTGACCAACACAAGGCACTTAGTGAAGACCCCTGGCGATGAGGCCAGCCCAAAGGGCAGCACCCTGTATTGGTAGTGCTCTCCTCCCACCATGAACCAGAGGTATTTTCTCTGGCTGGGATGGATCAGGATGTGTGTGTGGCCTGGGTCCACTAGGATGAGGGGGTCCATTGCGTTAGTCGCATATGCAGTCTTGCACATGGTATTACATGCACAATGGATGCCATGTGGCCTAACAGGCACAGGAAGGCTCGAGCCATTGCAGTCTTCTGCTGGCACATGTGGATGGCTAGTTCCATCAGTCTATTCATAAGGTCTAGAGGAAGGCAGGCCCTGGATTGTTGAGTATCTAATACGGCACCGATGAACTCCAACCTTTGGGTTGGGATGAGATGGGACTTTGGGAAGTTTATGACAAAATGCAGGTGTTGCAATAGTACAAGAATTTGCTGAAGAGATGAGCAGAGTTCTCCAGGGGAGTCTGCCTTTATCAGCCAGTCGTCTAAGTAAGGGAAGACAAAGACTTTGTTGTTTTGAAGATATGCTGCCACTACGGCCATGAACTTTGTGAAGACTCTTGGTGCAAATGCAAGGCCAAAGGGGAAGACCCTGTACTGATAATGGGTGCCCTGACAGGTGAAGCAAAGATACTACCTGTATTCTGGATGTATCAGGATGTGAGTATAGGCCTCTTTGAGGTCTAGGGAACACAACCAGTCTTGTTCCTGCAGATAGAGAAGCAGAGTTCCCAGAGAGATCATTTTGAATTTCTCCTTGACTAAGAATTTGTTGGGTTCTCTGAGGTCGAGAATGGGTCTGTAGCCCCCGATTTCTTTGGAATGAGGAAGTATAAGACTTTTAGCAGTTGGTTTTGAGGAAATGCTTCTATGACTCCTTGGGAAAGGAGATTGGTGATCTCTTTCTTGAGGGGAAGCTGAGTAGGATAATCCCCCCTGAAATGATGGGGGGGTGGGGGAGTTCTTGAATTTAATTGGTAACCTCCCTGGCCTATGGATAGAGTCCACTGCTTTGTGGTGATGGAACACTATCGATGTGAGAAATGGCAGAGTCTCCCTGAAATGTTTGGAGGTTCTTGGATCTGCAGGGACAGGTTGGCAATGCTCCCAAGGCAGAAGTCAAAAACTAGGTGCTTCTGGCACCTGGGTGGCTGTCTATGGTTTGGCTATTCTAGGCGTCTTGGCCTGCTTGGGTCCCTGCTGCTTTTGTTGGGGGCTGATAAGCAGGCTGAGAATAGGGGGGGGGGGGGTAGAATCTCCTCTTCTTGGGGTAGAAGGGTCTTTTAAATGCTGCATTTTTCTTTGTTATGTCAGCAGTCTTCCTGGAGAGTCTTTTATTTATTTATTTACATTCTCTTATATACCGTGCTATTCTGCATCAGTGCAGTTTACAGTGAACAGGGCATTATAACTTGGAGATAACTATTTTACAGGGAACATGGGCTATGGAGGGTTAAGTGGCTTGCCCAAGACCACCAGGAGCACCTGTGGGACTAGAAACCCCAGTCCTTCAAGCCCAAGGTTGCTGTCCTCTAGTGGGATTTGAACCCCCAACCTTCTGGCCTGAAGTACCTTGCCCCAACCACTAGGCCACTCCTCCACTCCACCACTAGGCCACTTTTAAGAGTTGTATCATCGGTCTCCAGCTCTCCAGCCTTCTCCCTCCAGTTCTTACCAAAGAAGTTCTCCCCTGTACAAGGGTTGTTACCAAGCTTGTCATGGACCCATTGTTTCAGGTCTGATGCTTGAAGCCATGCTAATCTGTGTGTTCCTATAATTATAATTGTTCGAACAATACCTGAGGCCCTACTGGTGGATTCAAAGGCCGCCTTGTTTACAAATTTTGAAACATTTTGGCTGTGTGCAAGCACAGCCTGAAAGGCAGGCCTCTTTTCCTTGGGGCGGAATGGTAGAAATCCTTCCCAGTCCTTATTGAGTTCCTTGAGGAACATTCCCATATAGAGGGTATAAGAGTTGATCCTGCTTGCTAACATTGAAGCCTGAAAGGATCGGCGAGCAAAGGAATTGAGATTCCTGGATTCCCTCACTGGGGATAACGAAGAGTGTTTTTTGCCGCTCTTGATCAGACGCATTGAGCCGCCGGCTAATGGGCGATATTGTGAGATGGGTCTCCCACATCCGGAGCATCAAGTTGTGGAGGATGCGATGCACTGGGAGGATCGCGGCTTCTTTCCGGACTGTAGGGTACTGGAGGATCTCCAGTGCCTCCGCTCTCTGTTCTGGTTCTGCTGAGGCACAGATCAATAAGCCTGCTGCTATGTCCTGATAAATTCTTAGGAGGACATGCCCTCCGGTGGTGATTTCCTCCGAGTACTAGTGGTTGGAGATGAGGGCTCTGAGACAACATCATGGAAGTCCGCTGAATCAAAGGAGCAATGATCAGAATTGGAAGTATCGGAATCCAACTCGAGAGAGTATCGATGTCAGTGCTGATGTGATGCTCTTCCATACCTTCGGGGTCGAGCCCAGCAGGTATTGCCCAAGAGGCGCCAGTTGCCGAAACATGTCTGTGTCGGGGCATCGGGCCTCGAAGCAGACTGGATAGGTACTGATGGCAACACCAATATCAATGCCAAGGTCTATGAACCTCCAGCTGTCGGTGCAAGTGGAACTGATGCTGCAATGAGGGCCGCTAAAGTTCACTCCAAGGAAAGCATACGCTGATCCAAGCATGTTGCCTGCTTCTGGTCCACCATAAGAATGGGGCTTGCCGCCACCATACCAGAGCAAGGCATCGGGGGCTCTCCAAAGGTCAATGCCTCGGGAGCCTCACAATTACCCACCAAGGCTTTGGAGGACAAATCCTTCCGCTGGGGATACTTGGACTGATGGCCAGAGTCAGAAGAGGTCCTGTGAGAATCCTGATGCTCAGAGCAGTATGTCTCTCTCAATTCCCGTGACTCTCATGAGAAATCTTTGGACTTCTGTCTCGATTCCTTCGACCTCTCTCTGGGTTCTTGAGGCTTCTTTTTGTCTATGGAAGATCGAGGGAGACCTGGATTGTTTATCCTTTTTCTGGTTCGAGTGCATGGAACCTTTGGAGAGCTTGGAAGCCTGGAAGGATGAAGATGCTCTTGAGGAAGTTGAGGCTAATGACATTGAGTCCAATGGGAATAGTTCTTCAAACCTTTTGGCTAGGTTCCGTAGGCCTCTCTTCGTCATCTGTTTACAGAGGGAGCAGTCTTGGGAATATGGTCGGGACCAAGGCATTTCAGACCAATCGTTTTTGTCTGTAAGTGAAATGGTGCTGGAGCACTTGGTACATTTTTTGAACCCACTCGAGGGTTTGTCCATCGTAAAGATGGTAGGCCATGGCTCAGAGGGCACAAGGCCCTAAGGAAAAATTAAGAAAAGAAATTTAAAGAAAAGAAAATTTTTTTTGAAAATAAATCAAGGCAAAAATGATACCGGAATCAGGATGATACCGGTGGCGGTGAGGCAGAAGCACTTTGTAAAAGGTTTTTAAGTTCTTTCTCCGGTGACAGGATTTTGACCTGCTGGCTCCGTGGAAAAAGAAGATCTGAGGAGAGGGAAATGGGAGAGTGGGAAGGCAGAGGCACAAGCGCAGTGGAGAGCTTCCAAAGGCTTTCCTATTGATGGCCAGGGAGCTTCCCGCAAGGGCTCCGTCAGTATCCGATGTCACCCATATGTAAAGACTACATTCCGGCTTGTTTCTGGAGATGGCAACATCCTCTGGCAGGAAATGGCATTGGGACGGGGGGAGGGGGGGGATGGGTCCGAAGATACAGTGGTGTGTAAAAGTCTGGAATCATTTGTGAGTTTTGCGTTTTTCGTACTTTCTAACTTTTTTTTTTTTTTTTTTAATTTTACGTTAGCCCAGCATATTCATCTTTCTACCATGTTAAAAGGGATACATTTGGCTATTAGAGTTGACTTTTTTGCATTCCTTGCTTCCAATTTAAATATTTTACAAACATTGAGAGATAGCTACTGTGATTTTTGTGGATCCTGCGTCAAAACTAGATCGAGATTATCCAATATGCACATGTTATTTCTGACCAATCAGGAGGCTGATTTCACTAACCAATCACAATGCAGATATCTAGCCAACAGTGCAGCTATAAAAACGCGTGGAATTTTTGAATTTCATACACTTTCTGGATCGACCATGAAGATGACTCGGACCCTGACGTTGGAGGAGCGTGTTCATGTGTCCTTTATGAACGAGGAAGGATTTTCAAGCCGTCAGATAGCCAGGAACGTTGGCTGCAGTTAGAGCGCTGTTAAGATTGTACAGAAAAAAGAAACGGGTTCAGTGGTGGACAAGCCTCGTTCAGGTCGTCCACGTGCATCAACATCACGCCAGGACTGTGCACTGTGATGCATTTCACTGACTGACCTCTCCTCAGCTACTTCGAGAGTGGTCAGACAAGAGTGAGGTCAGTGTCAGCTCATCAACAGTTTGTCGCCGGTGCCTGCAGTTTGGTCTCTGGGGCTGCAAAGCATGCAATAAGCCACTGATGACTGACATACAAAGGCGCAACCGGATCATGTGGGCGAGAAAGCACTCAACCTGGTCCACTGAAATGTGAGGAAAGGTGCTATTGAGTGATGAAAGCACCTTCTGCCTGTTTGGTAAACAGGCCCACACCTATGTGAGGAGATTTCCTGGAGAGGAATTCAAGCCTGAGTGTCTCAACCTCACTGTGAAGCATCCTTTGAAGGTCATGGTCTGGGGCTTGTGATAAGGAAGCTTATCATGGCTCAGGAAGGACTACATACTGGCCAGGCTATTTAGAGAGGAACTCTAACAGCAATGGAAGCTTAGGTATGAACACTGATCTATGCCCTAGCTATACCCTTGAAAGACAGCAGGGAAACAAGTATTCTCCTGAGTGTGCTACATTGAGAAATTCCTCTGTGCCAATCCATGATATTGAACCCATGATTGTTGAAGAAGGGGGAGAGGTTATAGACACAGGCTGTGAATACATGGATTGCTCTCTGTCTAAACTCCTTTGGTAATTTACTGTTACAAAGTACAACAACCATCACAAAGAAATACAAACTTGTTCTTTAATTTACTCAGAAAAGCTCCTGAGTAGGATTTGAGCCACGCAGTAGAAAGTAAGCCAGCTAAGGGGTTTCAGCTGGATAACTGCTAGCAATTGAGCCTTACCTAATTGCTTGTGAGCTCTGAGGGAATCACTTCTGAGTCTATGTGTGAAGATATAAGAAGTTAACCTGAAAAGAACAGTTTTTCCCTTCATTGTGGGTTTTGCTTGTTGTTTGATGCACTGCTAAGAACATATTAGCTAGAGCCTACAGAAAAGACCAGTTTGTTACCAACCAGGTCTTTATTCTTTTGCTTTGATTGCCTGACAAGTTCAGCTGTTTTTCTGATTTTGTTTTTCCAAGTTTAACACTGAAAGCAAGTATCCTGTTTTATGTGCTACCAAGCATATCTGTGTTGGGAGAAATAACCCCATAAATAAATATCTTATTGGCTTTACACTCAAGCACAACTAATTATAGTGAACGGCTGTGTCTGGTGTGAATGGACTACATTTCCCACAATCCCTTGCAAATCATATTAATATATGCCTTTGCCAAGACTGTGAACATTCTCACCCAGGCACCCGTCTGACAAATGGCGTAGTTTTTCGGATTGCTTTTGCGCAAAGGGATTTACTTGCTAAGGATTACAACTCAAGTCTGAAGGAAAAGACAGTTCAAGTTTGAAAGCTGGAAAAAAAGATTTTCCCTCAACTGCACTTTGGAGGAGAGGTGGCTGTTCCAGGTAGCTGCCCCAGGAGGAAAAGACCCTGTGCAGAGCTGGATTCATCACTGGCATAAGGTAACAAGTACCTGGGCATGTCTAGTGGTGGATGGGAGTAAGGCACATGGGTAATTGAAAAAAAAAAAGTAGAAAAAAACACCTGTTTGGAAGGTGGTGCACTGTGTTTTTTTTCTTTGTGTTTTCTTGCAGGGATCAAGATGGATCCGAGGGAGATGGCTAGCTGGATGGCAGCCCAGTTTAGCAGGCAACAGGAGCTATCGCAGCAAGCTCAGGACACTGCTATGAAAGCCTTAATGGACCAGCAGAGGCCAGTGCTTGATCTGGTGCAAGCCCTAGTTAAACTGCAGAACCAAAGTGGACCAGATGCAAGACCAGCAGTAAATACTGGTACACCACATGTGGACAGTGTGGGACTCAATCAGGGAATTGGGGCATTTAGTTTTGGGAAGCTAACTCCAGAGGATAATGTTGATGATTTTCTAGAGTCTTTTGAGAGAGTGGCACAAGCATTAGCATGGCCAGAGACCCAGTGGGCAGTAAGGCTGGCAGCCTCATTAACTGGAGAGGCGCTTGCAGCTTATAGAGCAATGCCAGCAGCCCAGGCTTTGAATTATAAGGATGTAAAGGCTGCTATTAGAGATCGCCTAGGGTTGTCTATTTCAGAGTATAGGCAAATGTTTAGAGCTACTGCATTGAGAGTGGGTGAAACACCCAGGGCTCTGAGTCAGAGAATCAGAGGATTAGCTGTAAAATGGTTGGAGCCTGAGCAAAAGACGGTAGAAATGTTATTAGACATTATTATGCTTGAACAATTTATGTCTGCTGTGCCTAAAGATTTGCACACTTTCCTTATACAGCAAAATTGCCAAAATCTTGGAGAGGCAACCATGCTAGCAGAGAGATTCTTGGAAGCCACGCAGGCTTGCCATAGAATGGGTGGCCCTCTGAAGATTGGTGCTGAGGCAAGCTGTGCTGTATCAGAAAAGAAAATGCTTAAAAATGTTTCTGAAAATAAATGTACTGTGCCAAACCAGATGACACAGTGGAGTAGAAAGAAATGTTTCAAGTGTGGAAAATGGGGACATTTAGAAAAGGGATGCCAGACACACACTAGCTTAATGGGTGTGGATTTAAAACAGCCCAAAGAAGGATTTCTTTTGATGGTTGATGTGCAAGGAATTACCACAAATGCTTTGTTAGACTCTGGGGCAGACCAGAGTATGATGTCAAAAAGGCTTTGGAAGAGAACAGAGGCCCAAGAAGGATTTGTGCATACTTACAATAATATATCGTTGGCCAACGATGTACATTACGCGATTTTCACGTAAAATCTAACAACAGGAAAACTATGGGGAACAAACTCAGAAAATAAGGGCCAAGCCACTAATAAAAGTTGGCCCTAATAGCCAAATCTATCACTTATCATGTGATACACAGAAAAAGCCACTGGGACGAAAAATAAATTAAAATATAAGGTCATGAAGTTGAAAAAATGTCAAATTTACAAGTGATTCCAGAATTTCGCACACCACTGTACATCTCGGTGGTGCCGAGTGTCTGGGGACACCTCATCCTCAGTCTCCCAATTGGACTGTAAGTCCAAGGTCGATTCCAAGGCACCATGGTTGAGATCCAAGCCGAGAGGCCCAGGACCTCCAAAGGACCTGTGGTCCAAGTCGCATGCACTTGTCGGAGAGGACCGGTGACCCGAGGAACGGGACCAGGACCTTATCTGATGCCCATGAGTCTCTCGAGACTAGTGGCACTCGAGGATCGGCTCGACATTCAGGGAAGCCCTCAATGTAGAGGGTCCTGTCATCAAGGCACATGAACCGGACGAACCAAACATGATTGCCCGCTGCTGGGCCACAAGGGCAGAGATACTGTGCTCTAAGGTCGCCATCCTGGTCTCCATGCCAGCTGGCTCCCCAGCTTTCGACGTGGACATAGAGGGTTTCAGGTCCAGTATCTGTTCCGTCGAGGGGAGACCTCAACAATGATGGCCTCAGGTGTCCGAAGCCAGCCAATGGGTACCGAAGACTCATTTTGGGGCAGCTTGTGAGGCCGCTCCTGTTCAGACTCCTCTGATTCACGCCGAGAACTACAGGGTCTGGAGTGGATTTTCCCAGACCTGGTCTCCGAGGAGGTCTCAGAGAACTTCGACTTTATGTGTTCCACCTCCACGGATTTCCTCTCAGAAGAACAATGGCTGCAGGTCCCTGAAGTGGCCCGGGCTTCGTGGGGCACAGAGGTACCAGAGGGGGTCTGGAACGGGGTGTCGCCAGAGACACTGGCATGGAGTCTGACTTTTGAAAAAAATTTTCCTGCTGCTGCTGACAGCTCTTAAGAGCCTTTGAGTTCATGGTCCTGCAAAGTTTGCAGTCTGTCATTGCGTTTCGGGCCAAGGCACCGGAGGCTGCAGTGAAGCAGATCAGAGAGGGACATCTCTTCCTGCACCGATCACACTGAGGCCTTCAGCCAAAAAAAGGCACTAACACCGGTCAAGGTATACCTCAAAGAAAAAAAAACAAAAAAAAAGGAATGATGCAGAAGCGAGCTGGTTTGGGGGTGGAGAAAGAACTGGTACGCAAACCAGACAGAAAGGTATCAAAAAATACACATTTTCTGGGGAAAACTGGACAGATGTCCAGAGGGCTACCCGGAAAAAAGGAAACAGACAATACGGCACCCTTGGGTGGGAAGGGGACCACACATCCATGGTGCATCTCCCAAAGGCTTTCTTTGAAGCTAGGGAGATGCTTCCAAGGCTCCATCGGCACTGACGTCACCCATATGTGACGACTGACTTCCTGTTTGTTCCCGGAGAAAGTGTAGTTACTCACCTGTAACAGGTGATCTCCGGGAACAGCAGGAATAAGTCTTCATATATGGGTATCGTCAGTACCGACGGAGCCTGTGAGGAAACACTCCCCAGCGTCCAGTAGGAAAGCTTTTGAGAGCATCCCACAGCGCTTGCATGCTGCCTTCCCGCCTTTCCAACTCTCCCTCTTCAGTTGAGTTTATAGCCGAGACCAAAAGAGAGAAGAGAGAGATAGAGACAACTTCTAGGGGAGGTGGGTGGGTTGTGAAGACTTATTCCTGCCGTTCCCAGAGATCACCTGTTACAAGTGAGTAACTACGCTATCTCCAGGAACAAGCAGGAATGCATTCTTTACATATGGGGACTCCCCAGCTGAGAGATGCCAGGGGGATGACCTCAGCAAGCTGCAAACCCAAGGTGAGATGGGTCATGCTTCCTCCCATGGATCTCTGGCATCTAAACCCAGGACGGTGGGTAGGAGTTGTACTAAGTCTGAAAGAGATGCTGGAGCACAGCCTGCCCAAATGAGGCATCCCTACGCGAGTCCTTGTCTAAGCAATAGTGGGCTGTAAAGGTGCCGAAGCCAAATGGCTGCTCTACAGATGTCATCAATGGAAAAAGAATGAAGATTAGCCATTGAGGCTGCCATTGCTCTCACATTGTGAGCTGTGACATGGCCTTCGAGAGAAAATCCCTTACTCTCATATGTAAAGGATATGCAATTTACAAATCCACCTAGTTCTTTTGGAAACTGAAAATCCCAAATGACTAGAATCAAAAGCAACAAAAAGCAGAGAAGATTTTCTATGTTGCTTAGTTCTTTGAAGATAAAAAGCTAAGGCTCTTTTTCCATCTAAATTATGAAGGTTCCTTTCTGCATTAGAGGCATGAGGCCTAGGGAAGAATACAGGAAGGTAAATCACTTGGTTTAAATGAAAAGGCGAAACTACCTTTGATATAAAGTGGGGATGAGTCCTAAGAATTGCCTTATCATGGTGAAATCTTGTATAAGGAGGATCTGCCACTAAAGCCTGTAACTCACTGAATCGTCTTGCAGAAGTGAGGGCAACTAGGAAGATGACCTTCCATGAAAGAAATTTTAGGGCTGTAGTGGCTAAGGCTCAAAGGGTGGTTTCATGAGCTGCCCAAGAACAAGATTAAGATCCCATGCCACCGGTGGTGGCTTAATGGGAGGTTTTGTTAAGAGTAGACCTCTCATAAATCTCGCTACGAGTGGATGAGAGGAAATAGGTTGTCCATCCAGGGGTTTGCGGAAAGCAGCAATGGCACTAAGATGGACCCTTACTGAATTGGTTTTAAGACCAGAACCTGATAAACGGAGGAGATACTCCAAAAGTGATCCCACAGCCACTGTATGGGGGTTAAGTCCCCTTTGAGAACACCATACAGATAATCTCTTCCACTTAAAAGCATAGGATCGACTTGTGGAAGGCTTCCTGGAAGCCACAAGGATATCTTTTACCTGTTGAGACAGGTTAATATCCGGGAATCCTAGGCTTTCAGTAACCAGGCCCTGAGGTGCAAGGACTGGGGGATTCGGGTGCAATAGCGTACCGTTCTCCTGGGAAAGAGGATCTGGAGCACATCCCAACTGCAGAGGTATGGCTTGAGAGAGACGCGGAAGCAGAGGATACCATGTCTGCCGTGGCCAGCGTGGAGCTATGAGTATCATATGACCTCTGTCTCTCTGAAGCTTGAACAAAGTTTTGGGAATGAGGGGAATGGGTGGGAAGGCATAGAGGAAGTCCCGACCCCAGTGGAGGTGGAAAGCATCCCTTGCCAGACAGTTTTGAGCCGGAATTCTGGAACAGAATTGGGGAAGTTTGGCATTCTGTGGAATTGCAAAGAGGACTTTATCTGGCATTCCCCAGATTCGAAACACTCGAGCAAGCTGGTCTGAGTGCAGAGACCATTCGTGTGGCAGCAGTATTCGACTGAGTTTGTCTGCCCAAAGATTTTGAATGCCCGGAAGATATACGACTAGGAGGTGGGTTTGAAGCTCTCTGGTGAGGGCCCACAGTCGCAAAGCTTCGTTGCATAACGACAGAGAGCCCGTTCCGCCCTGCTTGTTCACATAGAACATGGCTACTTGATTGTCTGTCTGGACCAGAACTGTCTTGTAGCTGATATGGGCCTGAAAAACTCAGACAGCATGGAAAATTGCTCTGAGTTCTAGGAGGTTTATGTGAAGACAAGCCTCCTGTGGGGTCCAGAGATCCTGAGTTGATAGATCGTACAAGTGAGCCCCCCAGCCCAACTTGGACGCATCTGTTGTTAGGGTGGTTTGGCATAGAGGCTGCTGGAAAGGAGAGCCCACGAGAAGGTTTTTCAGTGACTGCCACCATTGCAGGGACGAAATGAGGTGTGTGGCGTTTCTGATTTTGTCCGTTAGACGACCCGATGCCTGTGTCCACCGAGAGGATAGGGTCCACTGGACTGCTCGCATTTGAAGGCGAGCATAGGGAACCACATGGACAGTGGATGCCATATGCCCCAGAAGCTGAAGCATCTCCAGAGCAGTCAGGAGGACCTTCATAGCTGCTTGGGAGGCCAGCTTTATTATTCGAAGACAACGTGTCTGTGGCAGGAAAGCCCTTGCCTGCCTTGTGTCTAGACGCGCCCCTATGAATTCTAGAGATTGAGAAGGGATGAGTTGAAATTTTGGGATGTTTATGACCAGTCCCAAATACCGAAGAATTTGCATAGTGCGAGAAAGAGCAAAGCTGGCTTCTGGAGCTGATGATGCTCGGATGAGCCAGTCGTCTAAGTAGGGGAAGACGAATATTCCTAGAGTTCTCAGGAATGCTGCTATTACTGCCATGCATTTTGTGAAGACTCTTGGGGCAGAAGCCAGACCGAAGAGAAGAACCCTGTATTGGAAGTGTCTTCCCTGGAAAAGGAATCAAAGAAATTTCCTGTGATCTGCATGGATGAGAATATGCGTATCTGCATCCTTTAGATCTAGAGAACATAGCCAGTCCTGACTCTGAAGGTATGGCAGGAGTGTTCCGAGGGAGATCATCTTGAATTTTTCACGGAACAAATACTTCTTTAATTCTCTGAGTTCCAGAATAGGCCTGTGTCCCCCCTGTTTTCTTTGGGATGAGAAAGTAGGGGGAGTAGAACCCTGTACCCTGCTGGGATATGGGTACCTCTTCTATTGCTCCCTGAGCAAGAAGTGAAGCGACCTCCTGACCCAAGAGATTGGTGGCAGGGACCTGAGAATTGAACTGTCTTACAGTTGTAGGAGGGGGCATGCAGTGAAAATGAAGTCTGTACCCCTCTCGTGCTATGGACAGGGTCCAGTTTTCTGATGTTATTTGTTGCCATCTTCTGCCAAAATGGCATAATCTGCTCGGGATGGTAAGGGGTTCTGGACCTTTCAGGGGCAGAATGACTAAGTTCTCTAGGAAGGAGTCAAAGCCCCTGAGGAGGCTGAGTCTGCTGAGCTGGTTGAGCTCTAGGAACTTGTGGCTCCCTCTGCTGTCTGGTCCGTTGTTGCCCCTTTTGGGGGACATAAACTGGACAGTAGCCCTGATGGGTGTAAGATGGGTAAAACCTCTTTTTCTTATTGAAAAAGGGTTTCTTGACTGACTTTTTCTTTGTTGGGTTGGCTGTAGACTTTGATAGTCTGTTCAAGGTAGTATTTTCAGATTCAATCTGATTAGCCTAGTCTTGCCAATCCTTGCCAGAGATTTTCTCCTGTGCAAGGAATATTTCCCAGTTTATCTTGCACCCACTGTTCTAAGTCTGATGCCTGAAGCCAGGCAATACGATGTGCACCAATGGAAATAGCAGAGGCTCTGCTAATGCATTCAAAGCAATCAAAGGTTGCACGGTTTACAAACTTACAGACATCCTAGGCATGTTTGATCAGAGTAAGGAATTCCCCCCATTTTTCCTCAGGGAGAAGAGGGCTCTCATGAGCTCCAAGTCTCCTGCAACTTCTTTGAGGAACATTCCCATATAGAGAATGTAGGAGTTAATCCTGGCTGCCAACATAGAGGATTGGAAACAGACACCCAAAGGCATCGAGCGTCCTTGATTCACGGCCCAGAGGATTGGAAGAATATGTTTTAGCACTCTTAATCCTACGCATCGTCGATTCCACTACCATTGAATGGTGTGGTAACTGAGTCTTTTGAAAGCCAGGACAGCTTGGAACTCGGTACATGGTATCGAGTCGTTGAGAGTGTGGAGACACCGTTAAAGGAGTCTCCCACATTCTTAGCGTGAGATCATGCAAGGTTCTGTGAATGGGCAGGGTAGCTGCCTCTTTAGGAGCCTTAGGGTACTGAAGAATTTCTAATTCTTCTGCTCTGGGTTCCTTCTCTGGAGTCACCGTGATTGCAAGACCCCGAGCTAAATCACGTATAAAATCCTGGAAGGACATGTCTTCTGAGGAGACATTCTACGTTGAGGATAAGGAGATGGATCCTCCGGAAGGATAGATCTTGTACCGGCAGAGTCATCGGAATCGGATGACTCGAAGTATCTCTGCACCGAGTGTTCCTGCAACGCACGGTACCAGTACCGCTCGAAGTCGGTATCGGGGTGTCTCGGTACCGGTCTGTCGATACCTGAGATAGACTCAAGGCTTGGCATGGGGGGAAGCATACCCGCCGAGGCACTCAGTACCGGTACCAGTGTTGGTACCAACACCTGTGGAACCGTCTGTAGCGGTCTTAGCGGTACCGAAGCTGCTAAGAGGGCCGCTAGACTGCGTTTGATAGTGAGGATTCTCTGATCCATTACTCCTGCCGATGCCTGAGTGTCGGTACCGGTGGAAGTGGCTATGACCACAGAACATGGCACCAATAGTTTTGCAGAGGTGGAAGTCTCTGGAACATTCTGGAACCCCGTTAATGCTTTGGAGACCAAGGCCTCCCGCCGGGGCTGTTTTGCTGGTGAACTTTCCTCGAGGGCAACGCCAGTGGCATCTCGATACCTGGAAGGAGAGCTACCCTTTGAGGTCCGGCCAGTCTTAGAAGTCTTAAGGTTTAGTTACCTGAAATCCATGGGAGGAAGATGAAGCCTTGGAAGACGTCGATGCAACTGACATATCTGCAGCAAAAAGGGTACCGAGTTTTGCAGCTCTATTCTGCAGGCTCCTCTTGGTCATCTTACAACAGGAGAGACACTCCGATGGAGAATGGCCAGGACCTAAACATTTAAGACACCAGTCATGGGTGCCGGTGATGGATATGGTACCGCCACACTTAGAACATTTATTGAAACCACTAGCTGGCTTCTCCATGTTTGAGAAAATTGGGCCTAGTGCCCAAAATGGCGCCTAGCACCGAGAGGGGAAAAGCCCCTGAAAGTAAAAATCTTTTAGAAAGCGAGGTTTTTTTTTAAAAAGAAGAAAAGAGAGCCGGCGGTACCGGTATGCATCGAATAAAGGCAGACGCGACCACAAAAAAACAAAACAATAAGGATAATTTTTCTGCAGTGACAGGCTATGCGTCCTGTCAGCTCCGTGAAAAACGAAGAACTGAAGAGGGAGAGTTGAAAAGGCGGTAAGGCAGCATGCAGGCGCTGTGGGATGCTCCCAAAGGTTTTCCTATTGGACACTGGGGAGCATTCCCGCACAGGCTCCGTCGGTACCAACGATACCCATATTTGAAGACTACATTCCTGCTTGTTCCTGGAGATAAAGCACAGTTACTTACCTGTAACAGGTGATCTCTGGGAACAGCAGGAATAAGTCTTCACATATGGGTACGTCGGTACCGACGGAGCCTGCGTGGGAACGCTCCCCAGCGTCCAAAAAGAAAGCCTTTGGGAGCATCCCATACGCATGCGCGCTGCCTTCCCCCCCATTCACTTCCCTCTCATCAGTTGGGTTTGTAGTTGAGACCGAAGGAGGGAAGTAGACAAATTAGAGAGAGAGAGAGAGAGAGAAACAACTCCTAGGGGAGGTGGGTGGGTTGTGAAGACTTATTCCTGCTGTTCCTGCTGTTCCCTGAACAACTCAGGGAATTAAACAATTCTTTATGCTTTCACGTGATCTAAGCCCTGGTATATTTTCCCTAAAATGAAATTTTAAGGAAGATGGCAGAATAGGAAAAAAAATGGTCATGTGGGAGCATGACTGGGGAAAGCCCTTTAACCATCTGGAAGTTACTCACCAGGAATGGCTCTGACGCTCTCTAGCAAAGGCCCATAGTTGCAGAGCTTTTTGTAGAATTACAGAGAGCATGTTGTAGGTTGCTTAGGTGAGATCTGGCTGTTTAATTGCCAGTATGCAACCTAATCTATTCTGTGGGAGCCAAAGAATTGAAGATGGCTAAGAATAGTAGACAGGCCAGTTGCCTTAAACGATAAATTGTCCAAGTAGGTTTTGGAACCTATCTTGGAATTATCTGTTATTAAGGCAGCAGAAGAGGTTAGGTCCTATAGATTGGAAAAGGACCGACAGACATAATTAGAAGTGATAAAACTCAATTATGGTCTGATAAGCTGTCTTAAAAGAAATATTTGAAAAGATTGCAGAGGGAGGAAACTCTGTATGGAAATCACTTACTGGAGTAGGTATTGAAGACAATCCTATGGCTTAAAGGGTAAGCCCTCCAGTCAAATAGTATCACTCTTGGAGTGAGGTCTCGAGTAAGAGGGATAGAAATACAGAGTTGTGAAGACTTACAATTTGGTAAGTCTGTGAAAAAGGTAAAGCTCCCCTGCAGTCAAAAATATGAGATATCCTCGTACAGGACAACTGTCAAGGTAAAGGGCATAGCCATACCTTGCAATTAGTTGTTACTCCTCTATTTGGTTTAAAAGGAGAGGAGAAACCTGTTACCTGTAGGGCATGATTATCTTTAATAGCTCTAAGTGCTAAAAGAATGGATTCCTTTTGGCAAAGGATTCATGCCTAAAGTGGAGTATTGAGACAGTGTTATCACTGACCTCTCAGTAAGGATGAGAAGAACTGTAAATGCTTCTGTTGTTAAGAAGTAGCAGTTCTGAAACTCAACAAGAAAAAGAGATTTAATGAATAAAAGATCAGAAACCCTGCGACTGTTGGGTTTGCTGAGCCTGTTGAGGCTTTGGTTTTCTTAGCCTGGTATGATATTGCCCTTCTTTGGAAACATCTGCATGATGGGTAGAAGATGAATAAAACTTTTTCCCCTTAGGGGGATAAAGTTTGTTAGGAGATTTTTTATTAGCTGGGATAGAGGAAAGTTTTGACAATCCTCTGCAAGCAATAAAGCACAGTTACTTACCTGTAACAGGTGATCTCTGGGAACAGCAGGAATTAGTCCTCACATATGGGTACGTCGGTACCGACGGAGCCTGCGCGGGAATGCTCCCCAGCTTCCCAGAATGAAAGCTTTTGGGGCATCCCACAGCGCATGCGCGCTGCCTTCCCGCCTTTCCTACCAACTCTCTTCAGTTCAAGTTTAAAGCTGAGACAATAGAGAGAGAGTAAAGGAAAGACAAAGAAAGAGATACAAATCCTATGGGAGGTGGGTGGGTTGTGAGGACTAATTCCTGCTGTTCCCAGAGATCACCTGTTACAGGTAAGTAACTGTGCTATCTCCAGGAACAAGCAGGAATAAGTCCTCACATATGGGGACTCCCTAGCTAAGATGCCTGGGAGATCTCCAAGGGTATGAGACCCTGAAGGGTTCCTCGTCTTCCTATGGATCTCAGGCATCCATTCAGGGAAGGAGGGCAGGAGTTGTTCAAGAATGGAACAGGTGTCTGAGGACAGCCTGACCAAACAAGGCATCCCGGCGGGAGTCCTTGTCCAAACAGTAATGGGCTGTGAAGGTATGAACCGAGGCCCAGGTGGCTGCTCGACAGATCTGATCGATGGACACAGAATGAAGATGAGCCATAGAGGTGGCCATGGCCCTCACATTGTGAGCTGTGACATGGCCCTCCAGAGAAAGGTTTTTACTCTGCTAAGCAAAATAAATACACTGAGCAATCCAATTGGACAGTGTTCTTTTAGAGACTGGAAGTCCTAGATGAGAAGGATCAAAAGCAACAAAAAGCTGGGAAGACTTTCTATGTTGCTGTGTCCTGTGTAAGTAAAAAGCAAGAGCTCTTTTACAATCTAGAGTATGAAGGTTCCTCTCTGCAGTGGATGCATGAGGAGCTGGAAAAAAGACAGGTAAATATACCTTGATTAAGATGAAAAGGTGAGACCACTTTAGGCATAAAGTGAGGATTTGTCCTAAGGACTACCTTATCATGATGGAACCTTGTATAAGGTGGATTAGCCACTAAGGCCTGCAGTTCACTGATGCGGCGAGCAGAAGTGATTGCAATAAGGAAAATAACCTTCCAGGAAAGAAATTTCAAGGAGGTAGTGGCTAAGGGTTCAAAAAGTGGCTTCATAAGCTGACCAAGAACCAAATTTAAATCCCATGCCACCGGAGGAGGCCGAATGGGAGGTTTAGTTAAGGTTAGGCCTCTCATGAATCTTGCAATAAGAGGATGAGAGGAAACAGGTTGTCCATTGAAAGGCTTAAGGGATGCTGCAATAGCACTTAAATGGACCCTTACTGAATTCGTCTTAAGGCCTGCATTGGAAAGATGCAGGAGATATTCTAATAGAGAATTCAGAGGAAGTGCCAGAGGGTCAAGACCCTTTTGAGCACACCAAATGGAAAATCTCTTCCATTTAAAAGCATAGGAACGCCTAGTGGAAGGTTTCCTGGAAGCATGAAGGATATCCTTCACTTGCTGCAAAAGATTGAAGTCTTGAAGGTCTAGGCCTTCAGTAACCAAGCTCTGAGGTAAAGGGACTTGGGGTTTGGATGCTACAAAGTCCCCTCCTCCTGAGATAGAAGGTCTGGAGCAGCTCCCAAGTCCAGGGAGGGGGCTTGGGAGAGATGCAGAAGTAGAGGGTACCACACTTGGCGTGGCCAGCGTGGAGCTATGAGGATCATAGATCCTTGATCCCTCTGAAGTTTGAACAGAGTCTTGGGGATCAAAGGAATGGGTGGAAAGGCATACAGGAAGTCCTGACCCCAATGAAGGAGGAAGGCATCCTTGGCCTGAACTCCCTGACACGGAATTCTGAAACAGAACCGGGGAAGTTTGGCATTCCACGGACTTGCAAATAGGTCTATGTCCGGTGTACCCCATTCCTGAAAGATCCTGAGTACCTGATCCATGTGCAGGGACCATTCGTGTGGAAGCAGAACTCGACTGAGTCTGTCTGCCCAAGAGTTTTGAATTCCTGGGAGGTATACTGCCAGGAGATGGATTTGATGCTCTCTGGCGAAGGCCCATAATCTTAGAGCTTCGTTGCAAAGCGACAGAGAGCCAGTTCCTCCTTGCTTGTTTATGTAAAACATGGCTACCTGATTGTCTGTTTGAATGAGGACTGTCTGGTAGCTGAGGAGGGTATGAAAGACCTTGAGAGCTAGGTATACTGCTCGAAGTTCCAAGAGGTTGATATGAAGGGAGGTCTCCTGTGGGGACCAAGTGCCTTGGGTGGATAGGTCCTGAAGATGAGCTCCCCAACCTGTTTGGGAGGCATCTGTTGTGAGGATTGTTTGGGGCAACAAAGGCTGGAAGGGGGACCCCAGCAACAGATTTTGAGTGGATATACACCATTGGAGAGACCAAAAGAGACGTTTGGAGTTTGCTATTTGGTCTGAGAGAGCTCCTGAAGCTTGAGTCCACTGGGTGGACAAAGTCCATTGAGCTGCTCTCATGTGTAGGCGAGCATAGGGCACCACATGTACTGTGGAAGCCATGTGGCCTAGTAGTTGTAGCATCTCCCGGGCAGTTAAGTGGTCCTTCGACTGAATCTGGGAGGCTAACTGCACTAGACGTTGGCAACGAGCCTGGGGAAGATAGGCTCTTGCAGTAGTGGTGTCCAACCAGGCCCCTATGAATTCTAGGGACTGAGTAGGGGTGAGCTGAGACTTTGGGAGGTTTACCACAAGTCCCAGATACTGCAGAATGCACCTGGTGGTGTTCAGGGAAATTTGGGCTTCTGACTGGGATGGAGCTCGGATGAGCCAGTCGTCCAGATATGGGAAGACAAAGATTCCCAGAGTGCGCAGAAATGCAGCAACTATTGCCATGCATTTGGTGAACACTCTTGGAGCAGAGGCCAGACCGAAAGGAAGGATCCTGTATTGGTAATGCTTTCCCTGGAACAGAAAACGTAGAAATTTTCTGTGGGATGGATGGATGAGTATATGAGTGTACGCATCCTTGAGATCTAGAGAACAAAGCCAATCCTGACTCTGTAGGTATGGAAGGAGAGTGCCTAAAGAGAGCATCTTGAACTTCTCCTTGTATAGAAATTTGTTCAATTCTCGGAGATCTAGAATAGGTCTGTATCCCCCTTTTTTCTTTGGAATGAGAAAGTAGGGGGAGTAAAAACCTGACCCCTGTTGAAGAACAGGAACTTCTTCTATGGCCCTCTGGGCCAGAAGGGAGGTTACCTCCTGATCCAGAAGGTTGAGGAGAGATGTGGGAGAATTAAAATGTCTCACCATGGTGTGGGGAGGAAGGTCTGAGAAATGAAGTTTGTAGCCCTCTCTGATAATGGAGAGGGTCCACTGCTCTGATGTGATTTGCTCCCATCTGGGAGCAAAATGAGCCAACCTTCCTGGAATGGTGAGAGGTTCTGGCTGTTGTAGAGCCAGAAAGGTTAAGTTCTCTAGTATCAAGTCAAAACCCCTGAGGGGCTTGGGAATGCTGGGTTGCAGCAGCCCCTGCAGGTTTAGGCCTGGCCTGTTTAGGTTGCTGACGCTTAGTAGCAAAGCGACCTGCAGAAGACTGTTGACCAGAAGTGGAAGGAAATCTGCCCTTCTTGTAAAAAGACTTTTTAAAAGGATTTTTCTTGGCGGGAGGTAGACTTAGAAAGTCTATCAAGAGCAGCATTTTCTGCATCCATTTGAGTGGCTTTAATTTGCCACTCCTTGCCAAATAGGTTTTCACCTGTACAGGGCAGATTTCCTAAACCATCTTGAACCCAGGGTTCTAGATCAGAAGCCTGGAGCCAAGCAATTCTACGAGCAGCTATAGCAATGCCTGAGGCTCTGCTGGCACCTTCAAAGGAATCAAAGGCTGCCCTGATGGAAAACTTTGAAATGTCTTGAGTATGCTTGAGCCAAAGAAGGAATTCATCCCTTTTATCTTCTGGAATAAAAGGGAGAAAGTTGTGCAGCTTTTCTGCAACCACCTTCAGAAACATACCCATATAAAGGCTGTATGAATTGATTCTGGCAATAAGCATGCTAGCTTGGAAGATCTTCCTACCAAAAGCATCCAAGGTCCTGCATTCTCTTCCTGGAGGAGTAGAAGAGTGTCTTTTGGTACTCTTTATTCTCTTCATAGCTGACTGCACCACAATAGAGTGGTGAGGAAGCTGAGTTTTTGAAATCCAGGAGAAGGAGGGACACGTTACATAGTGTCCAATCTACGAGAATGAGGAGAAAGGGTGAGAGGAGTCTCCCACAAGTCAATCAAATGTTCTTGAAGAATTTCATGAATTGGCAAGGTGACTGCCTCTCTGGGAACCTTAGAGTATCCCAAAATATCTAATTTTTTTGCTCTAGGTTCTTTTTCAGAGGTTACTGAAATAGAGAGTCCTTTAGCTACTTCTACTATGAAGTCTTGAAAGGACAAATCCTCTGGAGGAGACATTCTCCTTTTTGGAGAAGAGGGCTCCTCAGGAAGGGTGATAGATACTTCAGGAGACTCATCCGATGACTCAGAATCATCAGAAGAATCGAAGTATCGTCTGCCCGATTCCAAAGATCGATAGGCGTATCGATCGGTACCGACATCGGGTGTTCCCAGTACCGGGTCGGTACCGAGAAAGAGCCCAGGACAGGGAGCCGGAATCGGCATCCTGGCCGATGTCGATGCAGCCGGTACCAGTATCGAGGTTGGCACCGGTACCGACAACATGGCTTGTTGCGGTACTGACGGCGTCGCAGCCTTGATGAAAGCCAGTATGGCCTGCTGCATGGATTGCACAGTGTGATCCATGGACGCCACGACTGCCTGGATGTCGGTACCGGGAGAATGTGCCGGTACCCCAGAGCAGTCTAACAGGTGATCTGTCAAGGCCGTGCCATCGATGTCAACCTGTAACCCCATAGGAGGAGCTTTGGAAGCCGGAGCTTCCCGCCGGGTTGTTTGGCTGGGGCAGGATCCTCAAGGGCAAGGCCGGAGGCATCTCGATACTTAGAGGGAGATTTGCCCTTTGAGGACCTGCTAAAAGTATGTTTGGTTACCTGAGATCCATCAGGAGAGGAAGACCTGGAAGATGTCGATGCCACCGCCGGTGCATCCGTGGGAAACAGCAGATGGAGCTTGGCTGTTCGGTTCTGTAACCCTCGTTTAGACATTAGGGAACAGGACTGGCAATCCGGGATGGAGTGTTCAGGCCCCAAACATTTAAGACACCATTCATGGGTGTCTGTCACAGAAATTGTACCGCTACACTTAGTGCATTTTTTGAAGCCAGAGGCTGGTTTTTCCATGAGGGAAAAATTTCTCGTGGGCCTGGAGGCCTAAGAGGAAAAATACACCAAGTGGGGAAAAGTATTATTATTATTTATTTTTTTTTTTTTAGAAGAAAAGAAAAGAAAAGACCGGCGGTACCGGTCCGGCGTCGGGGAAGGCAGACATGCGACCAAAGAAATAGATTAAAATAAAGAACTTCTTCAGCGGTGACAGGAACACGACCTGCTGGCTCCGCGGAAAAGAAGAACTGAGGAGAGTTGGTAGGAAAGGCAGGAAGGCAGCGCGCATGCGCTGTGGGATGCCCCAAAAGCTTTCATTCTGGGAAGCTGGGGAGCATTCCCGCGCAGGCTCCGTCGATACCGACGTACCCATATGTGAGGACTTATTCCTGCTTGTTCCTGGAGATTATCAGTGTTTAAATGATTAGCTTGGAATAAAGCATCCTTGTTAAAGAGATTTTCACCAGTACAAGGAGTATTTCCCAGCCTTTCTTGTACCCATTTGTCCAAGTCTGAAGCTTGGAGCCAGGCCATACGTCATGCTCCTATGGCTATAGCAGAAGTTCTGCTAATAGACTCAAAACAGTCCAGGGAAGCACGATTAAGGAATATAGAGACATTTTGAGCATGACTGACTAATAAGAGAAAGTCTGCTATTTTATGTTCTTGAAGAAAAGGGATCAAAAGCTTTAAGTTCTTTGTGACCTCTTCAAGAGATAATCCCACATAAAAAATATATGAGATAATTCTTGCTGAAAGCATGGATGCCTGGAAGCATCGACATCCAAAGGCATCTAAAATCCTAGACGCACGGCCTGGCGGATAAGAAGAGTGCTTCTTTACACTCTTAATCCGCCTCATTGCTGATTCTACAACAATAGAATGATGAGGAAGTTGAGTCTTTTGAAAACCTGGAGAAGGTGGCACCTTGTACACAGTGTCAAGTGTCTTAGAATGTGGGGATACAGTTAAAGGAGTTTCCAACATTCTTAATAGTAGATCCTGTAAGGTCTGATGCAAAGGAAGTATGATAACCTCCTTTGGAATCCAGGGGAATTTCAGGGTCTCAGAATCCCCTGGTAGGTATTCTTTACCAGGTATAGAAATAGCAAGTAACTTTGCCATATCAAGCAGAAAAGCTTGAAAAGAAATCTCCCCTGAGGAGGACCCTCTAAAATGAGGGGCAAAGGCTAGACTTGTTGAAAAATTAGCCTCGGTACCAATGGATTCATCCCAGTCATCGGGATCAGAAGACTTGAAAGGATGAAGCATCGGGTTTTCGCTAAAGCGATGTCTTCGGTACCGCCCCAGGCTGGTACCGAGACGAGTCAGTACCGAATCCTCCATGCTAGTGATCGATTCCAGGCTCGGCATCGAAGGAAGCGAGTCTGTCGAAGCAAACATGGACGGTACCGACACCGATGCTGATGTCGATACCAGTACCGGTACCAAAGCCGATACTGATACTCGAGGAACGGTCTGCAGCAACTCCAGCGGTACTGAAGTAACCGAGGGCGCTAGACTACGTTCATCGGTGAGGAGTGTTTCATCCATCACCATAGCCGATGCCGGGGTGTCAGTACTGCTCGAAGCGGCCACAACCCCCGAGCATTGCCCAGGTATGTTCATCGAGGTAAGAACCCCGGGAACAACCTGGAGCCCCGTTGATGCTTTGGAGCCCGAAGACTCCCACCGGGGCTTTATTGCCAAATTGTCCTTGAGGGCAAGGCCAGAGCCATCTCGATGCTTGGAAGGAGATCTACCACTCGAGGACTGGCTAGTCTTTACAGACTTTTGTTTGGTTACCTGATCCTGTGAAAAAGAAGATATTCTAGCTGGTAACATCGAGTGCGATGTGAACCGGGTATCGAGTTGTGCTCAATCCTGAAGACTTCTTCTGTTTGAACTCCAGCAGGAAAGACACTCCAGTGGGCAATGGCCAGGACCTAAACATTTTAGACACCAAGTATGAGTGTCTGAAAAAATATCTGTACCGCCACACTTTGAGCATTTCTTAAGGATAGTGGCTGGCTTTTCCATAATGGAAGAATAGAGGCCTAGTGGCCTAGAAATGGTCAGACACTAAGTAGGAAAAATTTCTAAAGAAAAGAAGAAATTCTTTAGTAAAAAGAAAGAAAAGCACCAGCGGTACCGGTGGCGTCGGGGGAAGGCAGGCGCGACCACAAAAAAGTAAAAATAAAAAAAAGAATTTTCTGCGGTGACAGGAATACATCCTGCCGGCTCCGCGGAAAACGGAAAACTGATGAGAGGGAAGGCAGCGCGCATGCGTGCAGGATGCTCCCAAAGGCTTTCTTTTTGGACGCTGGGGAGCGTTCCCACGCAGGCTCCGTCGGTACCGACGTACCCATATGTGAAGACTCATTCCTGCTTGTTCCTGGAGATAACATTTTACCTGGAGAAGTCTGGCTTGTAAGAACTGCCCAATCATTGTGCAGGTAAATGTAGGTATATTTCTCAATAGTATACAACTCTTATTCGCAGAATGGAAAGGTGATCCCAGTGATGGGGAGAGAATGAGTCTTTAACAATGTGTGGAGTTTTGTACAAATAAAACTATGCGCCTGGTTTCAGATAAATAGCAATATTTAGAAACAGAGAATGATTGAAGATAAAGACCATATGGCCTATCCTTACATATCAGCTAAGCTCTACAGTCCCTTCCTCTCCATTAGAGATTCTCTGTGCTTTTCCCACACTTTCTTAAAATTCAGATATAGTCCTCATCTCCACCACCTCTGCTGGGTGGCTGTTCAACACATCCACCACCCTTTCCATACAGAAATATTTCCATGGAATATTCCTGAGTCTTTTCCTTTTCACCTTCATCTTATTCCCTCTCATTAGAGAGCTTCCTTTCAATTGAAAGAAGCCCACCTCCTGTGTGCCCACCTTTATGCCATCGAGATATTGGTTATGGTTATATTTTATTCGATATATCACAAAGTTGTATAGCAGTCTATGCAGTGTACAATAATTAAAAAAGAAAAGAAGTGAAAGGAACTCTATAGTGTAGATAAGTCAGTATGGGAGAGATAGGAACAGCAAAGAAAAGATAGGCAAATGGAATAAAACATGCCCAAAGGGTGCTGTCATACCAGAATAGCTACTCAGGTAAGTTAAAAGCAGTCCTAAAAAGGATGGACTTCAGGGATTTTTTTGAAGAACTTGAAATTTAATGCTGTGCAGAGGTGGCCTGGCAAGCCATTCCAATATGCCGGAGCCACAGCAGAAAAAGCTAATTTTCTTGTGGCTTCATACTTTATTTCCCGCAAGGAGGGGAGGTGTAAACAAAAATCATGAAGCAGAGAGAAGAAATCTTGCTGGGGCATATAGGGAGACAATAGCAGACAAGTAATCCGGAATGTGTCATGAATAATTTTGTGTGTTCAGGGGTTTGGGTTTTTGGGTTTTTTTGTGCCATCAAGTCAGTGTTGACTCATAGCGACCCAGCTACCTCTGGGTTTTTATGGCAATGCATCACTGGAAGTACATTGCCAGCCTTTTCTTCTGAGGCAATGGAGGGTAAAGTGACTTGCCCAAAGTCACAAGGAGTGGCAGTGGGAATTGAACCCTTGATTTTTTTTGGGTACTAGGCAGTTGCTCTAACCACTAGGCTACTCCTCCACTCCAAGGTGTCAGGGTAAGCTGCTTGAAAATAATCAGAGAATTTATAGGTAACCAATGATATTTGACGAATAGTAGTGTAATATGATCGAATTTGCATGCATGAGCAAGTACCTGAAGCGCTGTATTTTGAATGGTCTGACGGAGATGAACCTGTGGAAGGCCTTGATAAACAATATTGCAATAGTCAAGCCTGTATCACAGTGTGTAAAAGCACGGTTATCTGGGCCGTGTGATCCAAAAATGAATGAATGCTACGAAAAAGCCATAAAGCCAGGAAAGCCGATTTAGTTACCTGTGCCAGTTGAGGGGAGAAAGTAAGAGCCAAATCTAACTCCTCCAGTATCCTGGTTTGGAAACAGGATACTGGGCTTGATGGACCTTGGTCTGACCCAGTATGGCATATCTTATGTTCTTATATCGAAGAGAGGTATGTAATACTAAAGGCTGACCGTCTATCATAGGGGCAAGCGTAAGCTGAAAATCCAAATCAGTAAACTAGATAACTGTCAACTTAAGAGTTCAGTTTAAGAGCGTGTTCAAATAACCAGGAGGATACTGCTATTAAACAGCTGTTTAGAGGAGCAAAATCTATTACTGAATCATCAGTACAGTATAACAGTAAGTGATATATTAAACATGTCTATCACATTGCCCCTCTCCCTTCTTTCTTCCAGAGTATACATATCCCCAATATGCTTTATGATGAAGGTCACTGACTATTTTAGTAGCTGCCCTCTGCATTAGTTCCATCCTGGCTATATCTTCCAGAATTCCACACAATACTCTTAATGTGGCCTCAACAGAAACATACAAAGGCACTATCACTTCCTTTTTTTCCTGCTGATTATTCCACTCTGTATGCACCCAAGCATCCTTCTGGCTTTTGCTGTCACCATTTCTTCCTGTCTGGCCACCTTAAGATCATCAGATACAATCCCCCCAGGTCCTGCTCTTCTTTCATATACAAATGTACTTCACCCCCTGTACTGTACTCTTGGGCTTTTACAACCCAAATTAATGGCCCTGCATGTTTTAGCATTAAATCTTAGCTGTCACATTCTAGACCATTCTTCAAGTCTCCTCATGTTATCTATACTTTCCTAGGTGTCCACTCTATTGCAGATTTTGGTATCATCTACAAAGAGGCAAACCTCACCTGACAATCCTTCCGAAATATCGCTTACAAAAATGACAGGATCAATCCCTGCAGACACCACTGGCAATGTCCTTATCCTCACAGTGAAGACCACTACCCTCTATTGCCTCCCACTAGGGGACACATAATGAAGCTACAACATAGCACATTTAAAACTAATCGGAGAAAATAATTTTTTCACTCAATATGGAATTAAAATCTGGAATTCATTACCAGAGGATGTAGTAAAAACTTAGTGTAGCCATTTATAAGAGGTTTGACAATTTCCTGGAGGAAACATCCATAAACTATTATTAAAGAGGACCAGGGAAATCCGCTGTTTGCCCCTAGGATAAGCAGCGTGGAATCTGTGTACCTTTGGGGAACCTGACAGGTATTTGTGACCTGAAATGGCCACTGTTGGAAATAGGATACTGGGCTTGATGGACCCTTGGTCTGATACAGTATGGCATATCTAATTTTCAATCAGTTTCTAACTCACAGTTACTTTAGGAGTAATACCAAGGGGGGGGGGGGCTCAGTTTATTTATAAGCCACCTATGTGGAATGGTGTCAAAGGTTTTGCTGAAATCTAAGTATGCCAATTCTAGTACTTCCCCTTAATCCAACTTTCTATTCATCCAGTCAAAAAAATGAATCTGATTCATCTGACACGACCTACCTCTAGTAAAACCATGCTGCCTCAAATCCTGCAACCTGCTGAATTCCAGAAACCTCACTAACCTTTGTTTAGCAATATTTCCATCTATTTACTTACCACAAATGTCAGACTAACTGGCTTGTAGTTCCCAACCTCATTTTTACATCCACTTTTGTTTGAAAAAGGACCACATTCGCCCTTCTCTAGCTCTATGATACTACTTCTGACGCTAATGAAAAACTGAAAAGGTCAGATAGTGGAGAAGCTAGAACTTCCCTAAGTTCCTTCCATACTCTTGGTTGTATCCCATCTAGACCCATTTATTTGTCTACTTTTAGTTTACCTAGCTCCTCATGAACATAGTCTTTTGAAAATTGTTTAAGATCTATATGAGTTTGTTTCCTGTGGTCCTACATCTGTTATTACAGAACAGAAATATTTTTTTTAATTTAATCTTTTATTAAATATTCCAATATACATTCATGAAATTGAATGAAGAAAATAGGCAAATTAAAAGAACTAAGAAGCAAAAATCGTATTGAGGAAAATACAACATAAGCCAAAATCAGCCCCCAATTAACAAAGAGAGAGAGGCTTCAGGAAACATTAACATGAAAAAAGAAAATCAATACATAGCAGTGTGAGACTTATGCATCAGCCAAATGGGAGCCAATAATAACCACAGGATCCTCCTGAGCCACTAGAAATTCCAAATGGGAACCAATAATAACCACAGGATCCTCCTGAGCCACTAGAAATTCCATTAGCTGTTGGGGTTCAAAAAACAAATATAACTTCTCTTTATAGAAAACATGACATTTCGCTGGAAATTTCAAAACAAAAGACCCGCCAATAGAGAGGACCCTGGGTTTCATTCCTTTCTCCTTCGCTGGGTATCCCTAGCAAGATTGGGGAAAATGCGTACATGAGAACCCAAAAACTGCTCAGTGACATTTCTAAAATATAAACGGAGAATTATCAATTTATCAGATTCAAGAGCTAGAGTAACAAGGAGGGTGGTGCGAGAAATATTTCTTAAGCAATTCTACTTTATCTTCATCCATTTCTACATATTCACCCACTTTACTCTCAAGTCTAACAATACTACTTGTTTACTTCCAGCTATCACAAACACAACTATATAAAAAAAAATCTTGCCCCTCCCCCATTTTGTGTTGGCTAATTTTAATTTCATTTGTATATTTGCTTTCCTGACTACTTTCTCAGCTTCTCTTACCTTTTCCAGATATTGCTGCCTATCTAACTTATTCTGCCATCTCTTGTATTTTATAAAGACTAACTTCTTCTTCCATACCTATTTGTCTACTTTTCTTCTTGCTTTTATTTACTTTCTTAACAAAAGGTGAAATTAGAACTTACCTGCTAATTTTCTTTCCTGGAGTCTCTCCAGTCTAGTCAAGATGCGGGGATTGATGTTCTTCTGCCAGAAGATGGAGACTAAGAACCACTGGTTTGAAGGGTTCTGTGCAGTATCTCACCAGCCAGTATGATCCTTACCAAAGCAGATGGACTCTTGGTTCTCTTTTCTTTTCTTTTTTTTTTAATTTAAGCCACCTGGAGACAATGAGCCAGTGCTAAAGCCCAAAGGCTGCACAACCACCCCCAGGAAAAAACAAAGGCCAATAATAGCAGAATATAGCAGAATTCCAAATAAAAGTACAGTAAAATTGAGCCACTGAGGCATCCATAGTCCTGATTAGAATGCATGACTGCCCTAAAAAGGCCTTTGTTTCGCCAAGTCCTGCTGCTTCAGGGGCCAAAAAACAAAGAGTTCTCCTTAAGACTGTTCCTCAATTTTCATTTTTCAAATCTCTCTAGATCACAACCACTCTCAATCTCGCTAGTGAACTTTTCAGCATCATGCTTTCGGTATCTTTGTAATACTCATTCTTTTGAAATTGTATTTTATGATTTTATAAGAACCATTTTAGCTGCTTATATTGTCATGCAGGTGCTAAAATGACTTTATAAAATTACCCACCTAGGAGAGTAATTTTCTGATCATGCACCTACCTATCTTAAGGCTGTTTTATAGTGCCTACTTCTCTTTTCAAAATAGGGGCATAAGCAGCCAAAAATGTGCATGAAATCTAGGTGCGAGTACTTGCACCAGTCTCACCTGGGGCTGGTGTAAATGCCTGCATCTAGATTTAGGAAGAATGTGCCTAAGTTATACAATTTTATAATTTACATGTATAAATTTGCACTCCTCCCAAGTTCCACCCCATGCACGCCCACAAAATATGCACCATTGACCTGACGCACGTACTTATAAACTGTATTTACTCACCTGTAACAAGTGATCTCTGGGAACAGCAAGAATTTAGTCTTCACATATGGGTGACCTCTGTACCGATGGAGCCTGCACAGGAATGCTCCCCAGTGTCCAATAGGAAAGCTTTTGGGAGCATCCCACTGTGCCTGCGCTGCTGTCTTCCGCCTTTGTGACTCTCCCTCCTCAGTTGAGTATGTAGCTGAGATAAAAGGAGAGAAGAGAGAGAGAGAAAAATCTTACAACTACTAGGGGAGGAGGGTGGGTTGTGAAGACTAAATTCCTGCTGTTCCCAGAGATCACCTGTTAGAGGTGAGTAACTATGCTATCTCCAGGAATAAGCAGGAATATAGTCTGCACATATGAGACTCCCTAGCTCCCAGATGCCAGAGAAATGCCCCCAGAATCAGTAGATTTGTCTCAGAGCAGGCTTCAAGAGGGCATGGATCCTTCATGGATGTCTGGCATCTAAATTTTCCGGGACGGAGGGTAGGAGCTGCCCCAAGTCTGAAAGAGGTGCTGGAGTACTACCTGACCAAATATGGCATACCAACGGGAGTCCTTGTCAAAGACAGTAATGAGCCACAAAGGTATGTACGGAAGAATATGTGGCTGCTCTGCAAATTTCGTCAATGGCAACAGAACGTAAGTTTGCCATGGATGCAGCTGTGGCACGAACGTTATGGGCAGTGACATGACCTTAAAGAGATAGTCCTGTCTTATCATAAGCAAATGAAATGCAATCTGCTATCCATTTAGAAAATGTATGTTTGGATACTGGCAACCCCAAGTGACTGAGATCAAAGGAGATGAATAACAGAGCCTTTACAGTGCTCAGCAGTCCTTTGAAGATAGAAGACTAAGGCCCGTTTACAGTCAAGGGTATGGAGGGTTGCCTCTGCCCTAGAGGAATGTGGTCTAAGGAAAAAGACAGGAAAGTAAACAGATTGATTGAGATGGAAAAGAGACACCACCTTTGGCATGAAATGAGGGTGAGTCCTAAGGACCACCTTATCATGGTGGAACCAGGTATAAGGTGGGTCTGCCACCAATGCCTGATGTTCACTGATGTGTCTAGCTTAAGTGAGAGCAACAAGGAAGATGACCTTCCAAGAGAAACTTTAGTGAGGTTGTGGCTAAAGGTTTAAAAGGCAGCTTAAGGAGCTGTCCTAAGATGACATTAAGATCCCATGCCACCTATGGTGGCCTGATGGGAGGCTTGGTCAATAAGAGCCCTCTCATGAAACACGTTACAATTGGTTGTGAGGAGATAGGCTGCCCATCCAAGGGATGGTGAGAAGCAGCAATTGCACTGAGGTGAACTCTCACTGAGTTCATCTTGAGACCAGAGGATGAAAGATGGAGATACTGAAGGAGAGCTTCCACAGGAGCTGAGAAGGGATTAAGATCCTTCTGGAAACACCAAGTGGAGAATCTACGCCACTTTAAGTCATAGGAATGTCTGGTGGATGGTTTCCTTGAGGCTAGCAAGATCTGCTTTACTTCTTGACAAAGGTTAAGATCTTGCAACATTTTGCTCTCAGCAGCCCATCTATGAGATGGAGAGACTGCGGATTGGGATGGAGTTGCGCTCCCTCCTCTTGTGAGGAGATTGGGAGATGACCTGAGACTCAGGGGGCGAGTCTGGCACAGACATAGGAGGAGAAGAAACCATGGTTGAAGTAGCCAGCATGGGGTGATGAGGATCATGCAGCCCTTGTCTGTTTGAATTTTGAAAAGCGTTTTGGGAATCAGGGGTATGGGAGGAAAGGCATACAGAAAATCCTGACCCCAGTGAAGGTGGAAAGCATCCACCTCTTAGAGGCTGGACATCGGGGTTCTAGTGCAAAATGAGGTAGTTTGGCATTTTGCGGGTTGGAAAAAAGGTCTATCTTCGGAGTTCTCCAGATCTGAAAGATGCAGGAAATTGTTTCCTGATGGAGGGAACATTCGTGTGGAAGGAGGATCCAACACAATCTGTCTAAGACAGTTTGCTCTCATGGCAGATACACTGCTTACAGGTGTATTCAATGAGCAATGGCAAAGGACCAAAGATGGAGAGCCTCCCTGCAAAGGGCTCAAGGGACTGTTCCCCCCTGCTTGTTCAGGTAAAATATAGCTGCCTGATTGTCCGTCTGGACTCTGTGGCCATGTAATTGTTGTAGAAACACTTTGAGGGCATTGAAGATAGCACGAAGCTCCAGCAAAATTATCTGGAGCTGCGACTCCTGCTCCGTCCAACAGCCCTAAGTGGAGAGAGAGTTCAAGTGGGCACCCCTCTGCCCCAAGAGTCTTCACAAAGTGTATGGAAGTTGTGCCCATATAAGCCAGTCATCTAAGGGAAGCTGAATATTGCAAGAGTCCTTAGATATGCGGCTATGACCACCATACACTTTGTGAAGACTCTCGGGGCAGAGGCGAGCCCGAAAGGAAGGACTCTGTATTGATAATGATTTCCTTGGAAGATGAAGCGTAGATACCTCTTGTGTTCTGGATGAATGAGGATGTGAGTATACGCTTCTTTTAGATCTAGAGAACAGAGCCAGTCCTGACTCTGGAGATAAGGTAGAAGGGTTCCTAGTGAGACCATTTTGAATTTCTCTCGGACTAGAAACATGTTTAGGTTTCTGAAGTCTAAGATGGGTCTGTATCCTCTGTTTTTCTTTGGTATGAGAAAGTAAGGAGAATAGAATCCCATCCCGTTGGGATGTTGGAACCTCTTCTATGGCACACTCTGACAGAACAGAGTTGATCTCTTGTTGCAGGAGAGCAGTGAGTGGAGGTTGAGAATGATATCCCCCCCCCCACCAGAGTGGAGGGGGAGTGCTTTGTAGATGAAGCTTGTACCCCCCTTCTCGCACTATGGTTAGTGTCCACTGCTCTGAGGTGATAAGATGCCACCTGTGGGCATAATGGCAAAGTCTGCCTGCTATGTGGAGGGGGTGGGGCTCTCCAGGGGCAGGGTGGCTATGTTCTCTAAGAAGTCGTCAAAAACCTTGAGACTGCACAGTTGGCTGGGGTTTAGGAGCCTGTGACTTCTTCTGTTTAGGAGGCTGTCTATTCCTCTGGGTATCTCGAGGTTGGTATTGAGAAGATGGGGGGTAAGAAGGGTAAAATTTCTTCTTCTTACCATAGAAAAGCTTTTTTTGCCGCTGCTTTCTGGTTGGCTGGGTTGGCAGTAGCTTTGGAAAGCCTATGAGAGTAGTACTCTGAGAGGCCTTATCTTGCCAATCTTTTCCAAACAGGTTCTTACCAGTACAGGGAATATTACCCAGATTATCTTGAACCTACTGTTCAAGGTCTGATGCCTGGAGTCAAGTAATCCTACGTGCACCTATACAGATAAAGGTTGCTCTGCTAGTGCATTCAAAACAGTCAAAGGTTGCCCTGTTGACAAATTTAGAAACATTTTGGGCATTTTTGACTAACGTAAGGTAATCTGCCCTCTTATCCGGGAGAAGAGAAGACATCTATTCCAGATCCCTAGTTACCTCCCTAAAGAACATACCCATGTAGAGTATGTATGAACTTATCCGGGCTGAGAGCATGGAGGCCTGAAAACAAAGACGCCCAAAGGCATCGAGGGTTCTCAATTCCCTGCCCAGGGGACTGGAGGATTGCATCTTAGAACTTTTAATTTGACGCATAGCCGATTCCACTACCATTGAGTGGCGTGGAAGCTGTGTTTTCTGGAATCTGGGGTTTTCAGGTACTCGATACATGGTATTGAGTCGTCAAGTACAGAGAGAAATGGTGAGGGGAGTTTCCCACTTCCAGAGCATAAGATCCTGGAGTATACAGTGAATAGGCAGAGGAGTCGCTTCTTTAGGAGCTGTAGGATATTGGAGATTTTCCAACTCCTCTGCTCCGGGTTCTTTCTCCGATGTAGGAGTAATGGATAGCCCCCTTGACATATCTTTGATAAACTTTTTGAAAGACATATCTTCGGAAGGGGACATGCGCTATTGCGGCGATGGTGAGGGTTCCTCTGGAAGACACTGCATCTCTCTGGTACTGATCGATTCATCATCCAAAGACTCGGAATCGGTAGAATCAAAGTATCGATGTGAGCGATGCTCCTGTTCTTGCAAAATCCGGTACTGATCGAGATCTGTATCAGCTGGAAAACCTTTCCGTACCGGTACCTCGGAACGGACTCGAGAACCAGTATGGGTGGAAGCATGCCAAGAAGCATGAAACCCGATGCAGACTGCATGGATATCATTAACAGTATCGGCACCAACAATACCACCAATAATGACCTGACCAGTTCAGACACCGCTAACGGAGCCACTAGACTCCGCTCAATGGCCATCATATGCTGATCCATAGAGCTTGCCGATGCCTGGGTATTGGTACCAGAAGCATGGCACCAGGAGTTCTCCTGAGGTGGAGGCCTCAGGAGCATCCTGGACCCTTTTTGCGGCTTTGGAGGGGAGGTCCTCCCGCCAGGGTAGTTTGGCCAGTCGATCCAATTCCAGGGCAACACCCAAGGCATCTCTATGTTTAGAGAGAGAGACACCCTTGCAAGAACAGCCTGTCTTGTGTTTCGATACCTGCGATCCATGTGAGGAAGACAATGCCCTCGATGATGGCTGAGTGAAACTGCATCTGAAGCAAAAAGGGAGCAGAGATTTGTGGCCCAATTCTATAGGCCTCTCTTTGTCATCTTTTTGCATAGGGGACATTCAGATGGCTGGTGATCTGGGCCGAAGCATTTAAGACACCAGTCATGGGTATCAGTAGCAGAGATAGTACTACACACTTGGAACATTTCTTAAAACCACTGGTTGGTTTTCCCATCGTATCAGTAGACTGGATGGAAGGCCTAAGATGGCGTTGATGTGCCTAAAAGAACTAAATTATTATTACTATTTTTTTTTTTTTAGAAAGAAAGAAATAGAATCGAAGATATCGGTTCCAGCATCAACCACAAAAAGAAAGAAGAAATTTTCTGCGGTGACAGGATTTGCTTCCTGCTGGCTCCACAAAAATTAAGAACTGAGGAGGGAGAGTCCCAAAGGTGGGAAGGCAGCAGCACAGGCACAGTGGGATGCTCCCAAAAGCTTTCCTATTGGATGCTGGGGAGCGTTCCCACACAGGCTCCGTCGGTACAGACGTCACCCATATGTGAAGACTACATTCCTGATTCTCCCTGGAGATAATAGCAATTGGATAAAATATGCGAATAAAGATCCACCCGTAGGCAAATATCATTAAAAATATATAATTTACGTGTGTTGATTGCGTGTATCTTTATGCAGCTCCTTATAATGAAATGGGAACAAGTGAGGTTATCAAATTTGCAGATGACAAAACTATTCAAAGTTGTTAAAACCCATGAGGATTGTGAAAAATTGCAAGAGGATCTTGATAAATTGGAAAGCATAGTTACTCACCTGTAACAGGTGATCTCCGGGAACAGCAGGAATTTAGTCTTCAGATATGGGTATCGTTGGTATCGACGGAGACTGCGCGGGAACTCTCCCCAGCGTCCAATAGGAAAGCTTTTCAGAGCATCCCACAGTGCCTGAATGCTGCCTTCCCGCCTTTCCCAACTGTCCCTCTCCAGTTGAATTTAAAGCTGAGACAAAAGAGAGAGGGAAAGAGAGAAAGAGATAGAGAAATACAACTCCTAGGGGAGGTGGGTGGTTTGTGAAGACTAAATTCCTGCTGTTCCCGGAGATCACCTGTTACAGGTGAGTAACTATGCTATCTCCAGGAACAAGCAGGAATGTAGTCTTCACATATGGGGACTCCCTAGCTGCAGATGCCAGGGAGAAACCCCAGACGTTGTGTGCCCTTGTGAAGGGGCTCCACTTCCCCCCATGGATCTCTGGCATCCCACAAGGGATGGTGGGTAGGAGTTGAATAAGTATGGAACAGGTGTTAAAGAACAGCCTGACCAAACAAGGCATCCCGGCGGGATTCCTTGTCTAAGCAGTAATGGGCTGTGAAGGTATGAACCGAGGCCCAAGTAGCTGCTCGACAGATGTCGTCGATAGACACAGAGTGAAGATGAGCCATAGAGGTTGCCAAGGCTCTCACATTGTGAGCTGTGACATGGCCTTCAAGAGGAAGGTTCTTACTCTCATAGGCAAAAGAAATACACTGTGACATCCAGCTGGACAGTGTTCTTTGGGAGACTGGAAGTCCCAAATGACTAGGATCAAAAGCAACAAAGAGTTGAGAGGACTTTCTATGTTGCTGTGTCCTTTGCAAGTGAAAGGCCAAAGCCCTTTTACAGTCCAAAGTATGAAGATTCCTTTCTGCATTTGAGGCGTGAGGCCTTGGGAAAAATACAGGAAGGTAAACTGCTTGGTTTAAATGAAAAGGTGATACCACCTTTGGCATAAAGTGTGGATGAGTCCTAAGGACTACCTTATCATGATGGAACCTTGTATAAGGAGGATCAGCCACCAATGCTTGTAATTTACTGATGCGACGTGCTGATGTGATTGTAATAAGAAAGATGACCTTCCAGGAAAGGAATTTCAAAGAGGTAGTAGCTAATGGTTCAAAAGGTGGCTTCATGAGTTGCCCCAGAACCAGATTTAAGTCCCATGGTGGCTTAATGGGAGGCTTAGTTAAAAGAAGGCCTGTCATAAATCTCGCTATGAGAGGATGAGAGGAAATAGGCTGTCCATTTAGAGGCTTGAAAGAAGCTGCAATAGCACTCAAATGAACTCTCACTGAATTGGTATTAAGCCCTGTATGAAGGAGATACTCCAGTAATGATTCCAGAGGTATCGCAAGAGGGTCAAGACCCTTCTGCGAGCACCATATGGTAAAACCTTTCCACTTGAGAGCAAAACAGCATCTTGTGGAAGGTTTCCTGAAAGCATAAAGGATATCCTTTACCTGCTGAGAAAGATTAAGACCATGAAGTTCTAGGCTTTCAGCAAACAGACCCTGAGATGGAGAGACTGGGGATTGGGATGCCACAGCATCCCGTCCCCCTGAGAAAGGAGATCTGGAGCAGATCCTAACTCCTGAGGCAGAGCTTGAGAGAGATGTAGGAGCAGAGGGTACCGCATTTGCCGTGGCCAATGTGGAGCTATGAGAATCATATGACCTCTCTCTCTGAAGCTTGAACAGGGTTTTGGGAATTAGGGGAATGGGTGGAAAGGCTTACAGGAAGTCCTGGCCCCAATGGAGGAGGAAAGCATCCCTGGCCTGACAACCCTGAGCTGGAATTCTGGAACAGAACCGGGGATGTTTGGCATTCAGCGGACTTGCAAAGAGGTCTATGTCCGGGGTTCCCCAAATTTGAAAAGGTTTGGCCACCTGCATTTAGAGACCATTCGTATGGAAGCAGAACGCGACTGAGTCTGTCTGCCCAAGAGTTTTGAACGCCTGGAAAATACACCGCAAGGAGATGAATCTGATGCTCTCTGGCGAGGACCCATAGTCGCAAAGCTTCATTGCATAGCAAGAGAGAGCCTGTTCCGCCCTGCTTGTTCACACAGAACATGGCTACCTGGTTGTCCAATTGAATTAGGACAGTTTTGTAGCTGAGCTAGGTGTGAAACACTCGAAGAGCAAGAAAGATTGCTCTGAGTTCCAGGAGACTGATGTGTAGATAGGTCTCCTGTGGAGTCCAGGTACCCTGAGTAGAGAGGCCTTGCAGGTGAGCTCCCCAACCCACCTGTGAGGCATCTGTTGTTAGAGTGGCTTGGATGGGGGTTGTTGGAAAGGGGACCCCACCAAAAGGTTTTGGGGTGACTGCCACCATTGGAGGAACAAAATAAGATGATCTGAGTTTGTTATTTTGTCTGACAGGCAATCTGCTGCCTGAGTCCATTGAGTGGATAACATCCACTGGGCTGCCCTCATATATAGGCGAGCATAAGAAACCACATGCACGGTGGATGCCATGTGGCCTAGCAACTGTAACATTTCCCGAGCAGTGAGTTGAGGCTTCAGCACTGCTTGGGAAGCTAACTGCACAATGCGAAGGCAGCAGGGCTGTGGAAGATAGGCCCTTGTCTGTCTGGTATCCAACAGAGCTCCTATAAACTCTGGAGACTGAGTGGGAGCAAGGTTGGATTTTGGGAGGTTTATGACAAATCCCAAATACTGAAGGATGCGCATTGTGCGAGAGAGAGAAATCCTGGCCTCTGTCTCTGAAGGGGCTCGAATGAGCCAGTCGTCTAAGTAAGGGAAGACGAATATTCCCAGGGTGCGAAGAAATGCTACCACCACAGCCATGCATTTTGTGAACACCCTTGGTGCCGAGGCCAGGCCAAAAGGAAGAACCCTGTATTGGTAGTGCTTCCCTTGAAATACAAAGTGAAGGAACTTTCAATGAGTTGGATGAATGAGAACATGAGTGTACACATCCTTGAGATCTAGAGAATAAAGCCAATCCTGACTCTGAAGGTATGGCAGCAGAGTTCCTAGAGAAATCATTTTGAACTTCTCTTTGAACAGGAATTTGTTCAATTCTCTGAGGTCCAAAATGGGTCTGTGTCCTCCTGTTTTCTTTGGAATAAGGAAATAGGGGGAGTAGAACCCTGTACCCTGTTGGAGAATGGGTACCTCTTCTATTGCCCCCTGGGCAAGAAGCAAAGTGACCTCTTGACTTAACTGGGCGATGAGAGAGGTCTGAGAATTGAACTGTCTTACCATTGTAGGAGGGGCATGCTGAGGAAATGAAGCTTGTACCCCTCTCTTACAATGGACAGTGTCCAATTTTCTGCTGTTATCTGACACCATCTGGGGGCAAAATGACATAACCTTCCTGGAATGGTGGACGGCTCTGGGCCGTTCAGGGCCAGGAAGGCAAAATTCTCTAGATAGGAGTCAAAGCCCCTGTGGAGGATGAGTCCGCTGAGCCGGCTGAGGCTTAGCAGCCTTTGTTTTTCTTTGCCTAGGTTGTTGCTGCTGTCCCTTTTGGGCAGACTGACCTAAATGTTGCCCCTGCTGGGTATAGGAGGGGTAAAACGTCTTCTTACTGCAGAAGGGTTTCTTGTAGGATTTTTTCCTTGCAGAATCAGCTGTAGATTTAGACAATCTATCAAAGGTGATATTGTCAGCATCTATCTCATTAGCTTTTTCCTGCCAATTCTTGCCAAAGAGATTCTCTCCTGTGCAAGGAATATTCCCCAGTTTATCCTGTACCCAAAGTTCCAAGTCAGATGCCTGGAGTCAGGCAATCCTACGTGCATCTATGGCAATAGCAGAGGTTCTGCTTATGCACTCAAAGGCTGCACGATTTACAAACTTGGAAACATCCTGAGCATGTTTGACAAGGGCAAGGTAATCCTGACTCTTATCATCAGGAAGGAGAGGGTTCATAAGCTCTAAATCTCCCGTGACCTCCTCAAGGAACATTCCCATATATATTATATAGGAACTGATCCTAGCAGAAAGCATGGAAGCCTGGAAGGTTTGACGACCAAAGGCGTCAAGAGTCCTACACTCACGTCCTGGAGGATTAGATGCATGCCTTTTTGCACTCTTGATCCTTCTGATAGCTGATTCCACCACCATGGAATGGTGTGGTAGCTGAGTCTTCTGAAACCCAGGACAAGGAGGAACTCAATACATGGCGTCGAGCCTTCGAGAGTGAGGAGAAGTGGTTAGAGGTGTTTCCCACATCCTTAACATGAGGTCATGCAAGATCTCATGAATAGGTAAGGTAGTTGCCTCCTTGGGAGCTTTAGGGTATTGCAGGATTTCCAATTCCTTTGCCCTAGGCTCTTTTTCAGGAGCCATTGTGATGGAAAGACCTTGAGCCACATCTCGAATAAAATCCTGATAGGACATATCCTCTGGAGGAGACATCCTATGCTGAGGAGAAGAAGAATCCTCAGGAAGAAATACTCTGGTATCGGCAGAGCTTTCAGAGTCTTCAGACTCATCCGAGGATTCAAAGTATCTCCGATCCGGGTGATCGTGCAAGGCACGGTACCAGTAATGATCGAAGTCGGCATCGAGGGGTCTGGTACCGACTTGTCGATACCGGATGGATAAGCATGACTCGGTCCCGGTAGAATACCTGCCGATATCGATGCAGTCGGTACCGGTACCGAGGTCGGTGCCAGTACCAGTTGAATTGTCTGACTGAAGCGGTTTCAAGGGCATCGAGGCCATGAGAAGAGCCGCCAGACTGCGTTCAATAGCCAGGAATCTCTGGTCTATCGATGCTGCCGATGCTTGGGTATCGGTACCAGATGAAGCAGACAGGACCCCAGAGCATGGCACCAGTAGTTCTGCCGAGGTTGACGCCTCAAGAACATCATGGAGCCCAGTTAGTGCTTTGGAAGCCGAAGCCTCCCGCCGGGGCAATTTTGCCAGTACAAGTCCCTGAAGGGCAACGCCAGAGGCATCTCGATGCTTAAAAGGAGATGTACCCTTTGAGGACTGGCCAGATTTATGTTTAGTTACCTGAGATCCATGGGAGGAAGACGAAGCCCTGGAAGACATCAATGCCACAGACGCTGCATCGGAGGGAAAAAGGGTGCTAAGTTTAGCAGCTTGGTTTTGCCGGCCCCTCTTTGACATCATCCCATAGGCAACACACTCTGAAATAGAGTGGTCAGGACCTAAACATTTGAGGCACCACTCATGGGTGTGGTGACAGAGATGGTACCGCCACACTTGGAACACTTCTTAAAACCCAAAGTGGGTTTTTCCATTTTAAAGGAAATGTTGGGCCTAGTGCCCAAAATGGCGCGTGGCATCTGACGAAAAAATACCTGGAAAAGACCCCAGAAGTTTTTGTTTTTTTGTTTTTTTTTTAAGAAAAAAAGAAAGAAGAACCGCCGGTACCAGTGTAGCGTCGAGGGAAGGCACACGCGACCACAAAAAAGAAGAATAAAGGAATATTTTCTGCAGTGACAGAATGTGCGACCTGTCGGCTCTGCGGAAAACGAAGAACTGGAGAGGGACAGCTGGGAAAGGCGGGAAGGCAGCACACAGGCGCTGTGGGATGCTCCCAAAAGCTTTCCTTTTGGACGCTGGGGAGCATTCCCGCGCAGGCTCCATCGGTACCGACGATACCCATATGTGAAGACTACATTCCTGCTTGTTCCTGGAGATGACTGGACATCCAAATAGCAGATGAAATTTAATGTGGACAAGTGCAGTTATTCACCTAGGAAAGAACAACCCAAACTATGGTTACACGATGCAAGGTTCCATATTAGGAACCACCACCCAGGAAAAATATTTAGGCGTCAACGTGGATAACATGTTAAAACCCTCCGCCCAGTGTGCGGCGGCAGCCAAGAGAACAAATAGAATGCTAGGTATCATAAGGAAAGGAATGGAGAATAAAACAAAGATTATTATAATGCCTCTATCGTTCCATGGTGTGACCGCACCTTGAATATTGTGTGCAGTTCTGGTCGGCGTATCTTAAAAAGGATATAGCGTTATTAGAAAAGGTCTGTACCAAAATGGTAAAGGGGATGGAAGGAAACCCCTATGAAGAGAGACTAAAAAGGTTAGGGCTCGTCAACCTGGAAAAGAGATGGCTGAGGGGAGATATGATAGTGGTCTATAAATTAATGCATGGAGTGGAACGGGTAAATGTAGATCGATTGTTTATGCCATCGAAATATAGAAAGACTCGGGGGCATGCAATGATGCTACAGGGTAACCCATTTAAGATTAATAAGAGAAAATATTTTTTTTCACTCAACGTGTAATCAACTCTGGAATTTGCTACCGTAGGATGTAGTAAAAGCTGTTAGTTTAGCCAGGTTTAAAAAAGGTTTGGACAAGTTTCTGGAGGAAAGGTCCATAAACCATTATTAAAGTGCACCCAGAATATCCACTGCTTGACCCAATACAAGCATTGTGGAACCTGTGTTTTTTGGGGAAACTGCTAGGTACTTGTGACCTAGATTGGCCATTGTTGGAAACAGGACACTGGGCTTGATGGACCTTGGTCTGACCCAGTATGGTATATCTTATGACTTTTTATGTCTGCACCCAGCCCATTCAGTGCTGCCAATTCATAAAAATGTTTTTGACAGTCTGACAAATATTTATTGGCAACCTAATCCATAGTAACATAGTATATGATGGCAGATTATGGTCCATCTAGTCTGCCCAGCAAGGCGGCAATAGTAGGTGCATTTGCCATTCCGTGCAGGTCACCCCTCCCCCATGCCTTTGTTTAGGGGTGTACCCACAGCTCTGTGTAGGTCACCCCTATTTGTTAAGATATAAGGGAGAGTTATGTTTATTTTGATTTTATCCTATTGCTATAAAGGAATTCACTGTGTCTGCCCCATGCCATTTTGAATTCTGTCACTGTGTTTGCCCCCATCACTTCCATCGGGAGGGCATCTCAAGCAACCATCACCTTTTCAATGAAAAAGTATTTCCTGACATTGCCTTTTAGTTTACCCCCTTGCAGCTTCATGTTATGCCCTCTAGTTTTACCACTTCCCTGTCTTTGGAAGAAGTTTGTCTGTCCATTAATACTCTAAGTATAAAGGTCTGAATCATATCTCCCCCGTCCCTCCTCTCCTCCAGAGTGTACATATTTAGATCTTCAAGTCTCTTCTCATAAGTCTTCTTTCGCAGGCTCCAAATCATTTTGGTCACTTTCCTCTGAACCGCTTCCAGCCTTTTTATATCCTTTGCGAGATACGGTCTCCAAAAAAATGATTTGCATAAGCATCAGAAGGATCTGAACCATGAGCTCTCCAATTCTCAGTTGGCCACCCTAACCACTAGGCTATTCCTTCACTACACTTTATTTTAACACTGCTACTTTGTGCACAGCTGAATTTACTATGCAAAGATTCATCCCTTTATGCGTTGTAGGGGAATACTTTCTAAGCCCCAAGCTGGTAACACGGGTATGGTCCACATTACTAGTGCAGGGCTTTGCGCTAAATGCAAGTGGTGGGTACATCTGTCCCATTTACTGTGCATCACGGTGGTAAAATGGCTGCCGGGGGAACTACTTTTTAGCATAGTGCCAATACTGCATGTTAACCCTGCACTAATCGAGTAGTGCACGCTAGTAAACATGCCCCATAGTTCCCAACTCCAGATTAGTTATACCTCACAGAACTTGAGACCATGGCATGAGAGACAGCTCTCTTGGCTTTTTAAGTTTTTACTGACATGAAATTTTTTTTATTTTTATTTTTAGCTATTGGAAAATGTACCGACAGTTGGCATTCATGGCACAATTACATAGTCTGTGCTATGTACGCATGCATATGTTATTTGCTATTGTGTTACAAAGCAAATGCTGTTTGTTCCGTAAATATGGACATCTCATGTTAAAAGATCCAAAGAAAGACACTAACCTCAGCTCTGTGTGGTAATTTGTTGGACTGTAATCTCTCTATAGCATGTCGAAGGAAGAAGGATGCTTCCTCACAGCTCTGCTGCAAGTGTTCCAGTTTCTATAACATAGAAGCATTGCACTCATTGAGAAAAAGACAGAGCACTAGGTGAAGCAGAACAAAATGTAGGTAGAGACTGCAGCCATCCCACGTTTTTCACTTCATTTACTTTTTATTAATTTTTATCATTTTACTTCATATTGTTTCATTTAACTATGAGCATAAATTAGATTTTATGACTGTAAATTTATTTTTACATGCTTAAAAAAAGAATTTATGCTTCTAAAACTTTTACGAAAACTAAAACTGAGATCCCTGCCTCTAAAGCCAAAGTAGAGAACTACTGAAAAATAACATGATGATTCATATACCATTTGCCAGTACAATACCAGACATATTTTAACTGTATCAATTTCTTAAGCATGGAGGAAGAAAGACCTCAGAAATTATAAGAGCCCATCCTGATTGTTTTAAAGGGCCTATTTTCTCAATCACAGGTCAGAAACCTCCAATCTTATGTCCCATTAGTGAAACCATATCTTCATTATACCACAGCACAAAAACGTACCTGCTTGAATTCCCCTCTTCATCCTGTCTCTCTTTCACACACACCTTCTTGTTCCTGACCTCAAACCTGGGTGATCAAACAATTTCCTCCACCACTGCACTCCACCATTCAAGAGAGCCAGTGTGATTGGGGAAGCCTGAACTGCAGCATTTTAGTAGCCTCACATACAGACAACTTCCCTGCCACCCGAACCCTCAACAATATAGACACTACACCTTAACAAAACGGACCTAAAAATGCATATAAATTAAAAAAAATCACACTACTTAAATGAAATAACAAAAACTGTAAACTAATACAAAGCTGCATCTTAAATTCCTAAATTTAAATCAGTTACTAAGGGTAAGGGCACCTCTCTTAGCAGATAGACAGTGTTTTGCAGACATGGAGCAGCACAAGAAAAAGCCCAATTCAGCATTGTTCTACCCCCAGTTTGTGTTGTCACATTTACATTATGTTCCTGTGAACTGTGCTGCTCAAAGCTAAGCAAGCACCTGCAAAGCTGATGCAGCATTCAACTTATAAGAGTAGAGATTACATGTGACCTATTCCTCTAGTCTCACCGAAGTCACCCTCTTTTCATGTCCTTACTCAGGATGTATTCTGTGACAGTATTAGTTAACTCTAGGGATCCCTAGTCCTCATGGATCTGTTGCAGCCCTCATTCTGAGGTGGGGATCTCCATTTAGGACAGAAAGCAAGCTCTCTCATTGCTTTCCTCCACTCTCAGCCCCTGTAACAGTATTGCCTTTCTCTTAGAGACTCTGGAAAGACAGAACAAGACAGCTGAAGGCAGCAGCATCAGTGAAAGTTCAAATACAAAGACATCATCCAGAAAAATTCAATCGATTCTTACTACAACTTGACATTGAAGATCCTGATGGGAATGGAATGGGTTTAACACTTCTACCCAGTCCAGCTTTGTGATGAAGACAGATGACATATGTTTATTAATACATTTTACTTCAAAGAACTGCTTATAAGGAAGAATAGGACCACCAATGTTTTCACCGGCTTCGGCAAATCTCAGGAGTACCCCATACGAAGCAAGTCCAGCAAATGGTATGTAAGTGAGAATGAGTATGCAGAGGAGAGGTATCCTTCTTTCTGATCTGGCACAGGTTATGTTTTTTTCTACTGATACTGCTGGTCAGTCAGTATCCCTTATTTTAAGCTGGAGGATGTTTACGGAGGACTGTGTCTGGACAAGCTGAGAATACCACTGGCAGATCTTCACACTGAAAACATTTTTTTCCCTGAAAAACTGGAGTTCTCTGTTTGCCACTTTAGAAAAATTGTGACCTGTCATGCCCAGACCTTTGAGTTGTTAAAATATTGGAATGCCTTACACAGGATGAGGAGTGTACACACTGAACCACTCCACCAGTTGTATGGAGCCAAAAAGCATAGTTACTCACCTGTAACAGGTGATCTCCGGGAACAGCAGGAATTTAGTCTTCACATATGGGTATCGTCGGTACCGACGGAGCTTGCGCGGGAACGCTCCCCAGCATCCAATAGGAAAGCTTTTGGGAGCATCCCACAGCGCCTGCGTGCTGCCTTCCCGCCTTTCCCAACTGCTCCTCTCCAGTTGAGTATAGCTGAGACAAAGAGAGAGAGAGAGGGAAAGAGAGATACAACTCCTAGGGGAGGTGGGCGGGTTGGGAAGACTAAATTCCTGCTGTTCCTGGAGATCACCTGTTACAGGTGAGTAACTATACTATCTCCAGAAACAAGCAGGAATGTAGTCTTCTCAAATGGAGACTCCCTAGCTACAGATGCCAGGGAGAAGCCCCAGAAGTTGTGTGCCCTTTTGAAAGGGCTCCACTTCCCCCCATGGATCTCTGGCATCCTACCAGGGATGGTGGGTAGGAGTTGATTAAGTATGGAACAGGTGTTGAACAGCCTGACCAAACAAGGCATCCCGGCGGGATTCCTTGTCCAAGCAGTAATGGGCTATGAAGGTATGAACCGAGGCCCAGGTAGCTGCTCGACAGATGTCGTCGATAGACACAGAGTGAAGATGAGCCATAGAGGCTGCCATGGCTCTGACATTGTGCGCTGTGACATGGCCTTCAAGAGGAAGGTCTTACACCGATAGGCAAAAGATATACACTGTGCAATCCAGTTGGACAGAGTCCTTTTGGAGACTGGAAGTCCTAAATGACTAGGATCAAAAGCAACAAAGAGTTGAGAGGACTTTCTATGTTGCTGCGTTCTTTGCAAGTAAAAGGCCAACGCTCTTTTACAGTCCAAAGTATGAAGATTCCTTCTGCATTAGAGGCATGAGGCCTTGGGAAAAAACAGGAAGGTAAACTGCTTGGTTTAAATGAAAAGGTGAAACCACCTTTGGCATGAAGTGAGGATGAGTCCTAAGGACTACCTTATCGTGATGGAACCTTGTATAAGGGGGATCAGCCACCAATGCTTGCAACTCACTAATGCGACGTGCTGATGTGATTGCAATAAGAAAAATAACCTTCCAGGAAAGGAATTTTAATGAGATAGTAGCTAATGATTCAAAAGGTGGCTTCATGAGCTGGCCAAGAACCAGATTTAAATCCCATGCCACCGGTGGTGGCTTAAGGGGAGGCTTAGTTAGAAGAAGGCCTCTCATAAATCTTGCTATGATAGGATGAGAGGAAATAGGTTGTCCATTTAAAGGTTTGAGGGAAGCTGCACTAGCACTCAAATGAACTCTCACTGAATTGGTCTTAAGCCCTGCATTAGACAAATGAAGGAGATATTCCAGTAATGATTCCAGAGGTATTGCAAGAGGGTTAAGACCCTTCTGCGAACACCATATGGTAAACCTTTTCCACTTGAAAGCATAAGAGCGTCTTGTGGATGTTTTCCTGGAAGCATAAAGGATATCCTTTACTTGCTGAGAAAGGTTAAGACCGTGAAGTTCTAGGCCTTCAGCAACCAGGCCCTGAGATGTAGAGACTGGGGATTGGGATGCCACAGCATCCCGTCCTCCTGGGATAGGAGATTCGGAGCAGATCCTAACTCCAGAGATGGAGCTTCAGAGAAATGTAAGAGCAAAGGGTACCACACTTGTCGTGGCCAATGTGGGGCTATGAGAATCATATGGCCTCTGTCTCTCTGAAGCTTGAAGAGGGTTCTGGGAATTAGGGGAATGGGAAGGCATACAGGAAGTCCCGACCCCAATGGAGGAGGAAGGCATCCCTAGCCTGACACCCCTGAGCTGGAATTCTGGAACAGAACCGGGGAAGTTTGGCATTCAGCGGACTTGCAAAGAGGTCTATGTCCGTGGTTCCCCAAAATTGGAAAATGTTGACCACCTGGTCTGCATGGAGAGACCATTCGTGTGGAAGCAGAACCCGACTGAGTCTGTCTGCCCAAGAGTTTTGAATGCCTGGAAGATACACCGCAAGGAGATGAATCTGATGCTCTCTAGCGAGGGTTCAAAATCACAAAGCTTCGTTGCAGAGCGACAGAGAGCCTGTTCCGCCCTGCTTGTTCACATAGAACATGGTTACCTGGTTGTATGTTTGAATTAGGACAGTTTTGTAGCTGAGCTGGGTGTGAAACACTCGAAGAGCAAGAAAGATTGCTCTGAGCTCTAGGAGATTGATGTGTAGATCGGTCTCCTGTGCAGTCCAGGAACCCTGAGTAGAGAGGCCTTGCAAATGGGCTCTCCAACCCACCTCTGAGGCATCTGTTGTTAGTTACTTGGGGTGGGGGTTGCTGAAAAGGAGACCCCACCAACAGATTGTGGGGTGACTGCCATCATTGGAGAGACAAAATAAGACGATCTGAGGTTGCTATTTTGTCTGACAGGCAACTTGACGCCTGAGTCCACTGAGTGGATAGAGTCCACTGGGCTGCTCTCATATGGAGGCGGGCATAAGGGACCACATGAACGGTGGATGCCATGTGGCCTAGCAATTGTAACATTTCCCGAGCAGTGAGGTGAGACTTTAGCATCGCTTGGGAAGCTAACTGCACAATGCGAAGGCAGCGGGACTGTGGAAGATAGGCCCTTGTCTGCCTGGTATCCAGCAAGGCTCCTATGAACTCTAGAGACTGAGTGGGAGCTGAGTTGGATTTTGGGAAGTTTATGACAAGTCCCAAATATTGAAGGATACACATTGTGCGAGATAGAGAAAAACCGGCCTCTAGCTCTGATGGGGCTCGAATGAGCCAATCATCCAAGTAAGGGAAGACAAATATTTTTAGGGTGCGGAGAAATGCTGCCACCACAGACATGCATTTTGTGAACACCCTTGGTGCTGAGGCCAGGTCAAAAGGAAGAACTCTGTATTGGTAGTGCTTCCCCTGAAATAGAAAGCGAAGAAACCTTCGGTGAGTTGGATGGATGAGAACATGAGTGTACGCATCCTTGAAATCTAGAGAACAAAGCCAGTCCTGACTCTGAAGGTATGGCAGTAGAGTTCCCAGAGAAATCATTTTGAATTTCTCTTTGAATAGGAATTTGTTCAATTGTCTGAGCTCCAAAATGGGTCTGTGCCCTCCTGTTTTCTTTGGATAAAGGAAAAAGGGGGAGTAGAACCCTGCACCTTGTTGATGAATAGGTACTTCTTCTATTGCCCCTTGGGCAAGAAGCAGACTGACCTCGTGATCTAACTGGGAGTTGAGAGAGGTCTGAGAATTGAACTGTCTTACCATTGCAGGAGGGGGCATGCTGAGGAAATGAAGCATGTATCCCTCTCTTACAATAGAGAGTCCAACTTTCTGCTGTTATCTGCCCCCATCTGGGGGCAAAATAACAATCTTCCTGGAATGGTGGAAGGCTCTAGCCCGTTCAGGGCCAGGAAGACAAAGTTCTCTAGATGGGAGTCAAAACCCCTGTGGAGGCTGAGTCTGCTGAGCCGGTTGAGGCTTAGCAGCCTTTGTTTTTCTTTGTTTAGGTTGTTGCTGACCCTTTTGGGAAGACTGACCTGAATGGTGCCCTAGCTGGGTATAGGAGGGGTAGAACTAAGTCGGTATCGACAGGGTCCGGTACCAACTTGTCAGTACCGGAGGGCACAGCATGCGTCAGTATCAGTAGTTCACCTGCCAACGTCGATGCAATTGCCCCCAGTACCGATGTAGGTGCCGGTACCGGTACCGATTGAATTGTCTGAAGCGGCTTCAGGGGCATCGATGCCAAGAGAAGAGCCACCAGACTGCTTTCAATAGCCAGGAATCTCTGGTCTATCGACGCCGCCGATGCCTGGGTATCGGTACTGGACAAAGCGGCCGGTACCACAGAGCATGGCACCAGTAGTTCTGCCGAGGTTGGGGCCTCGAGAACATCCTGGAGCCCCAATGATGCTTTGGAAGCCGAAGCATCCCGCCGGGGCAATTTTGCCGGTGTGAGTCCCTCAAGGGCAACGCCAAAGGCATCTCGATACTTAGAAGGAGATCTACCCTTTGAGGACCGGCTACACTTATGTTTAGTTACCTGAGATCCATGGGAGGAAGACGAAGCCCTGGATGATGTTGATGCCACAGATGCTGCATCGGAGGGAAAAAGGGTGCTAAGTTTATCAGCTTGGTTTTGCTGACCCCTCTTCGACATCATCCCACAGGCAACACACTCGGAGATAGAGTGGTCAGGACCTAAACATTTGAGGCATCACTCATGGGTGTCGGTGACGGAGATGGTACCGCCACACTTGGAACACTTTTTAAAACCCAAAGCGGGTTTTTCCATTGTAGAGGAAAGTTGGGCCTAGTGCCCAAAATGGCACCAGAGGAGAAAAAAAAGCTGGAAGGCTCCAGGAAAAGATTTTTATTTTTTTTTTACAATGAAAGGAAGGAAAGAACCGGCGGTACCAGTGTAGCGTCGAAGGAAAGTAGATGCAACCACACAAAAAAGAAGAATAAATGGGATATTTTCTGCGGTGACAGGAAGTGCGACCTGCCGGCTCCGCGGAAAATGAAGAACTGGAGAGGAGCAGTTGGGAAAGGCGGGAAGGCAGCATGCAGGCGCTGTGGGATGCTCCCAAAAGCTTTCCTATTGGATGCTGGGGAGCATTCCCACGCAGGCTCCGTCGGTACCGATGATACCCGTATGTGAAGACTACATTCCTGCTTGTTCCTGTGGGGATAATTTGTATAACCAGTGCTCATGTATACAGTAGAGGATTAACAACATCTGCATTCCCTCTTCAATCAATTAATTTTTGTATCCATTTACATGAATAAATACCATTTTATCCAGGTAAACAGGCTGTCTGAAAATTGATCACATTAAATATAACTAAAAGTACATTTATTTTGTTTCAGAATCTCTGTATTTGGAGCTAATTTTATAACTATCTATGTTATTGAAAGCATAGTTACTCACCTGTAACAGGTGATCTCCGGGAACAGCAGGAATTTAGTCTTCACATATGGGTGATGTCAGTATCGACGGAGCCCACATGGGAACGCTCCCAAGAAGTTCAATTTCAAAGCTTTTGGGAGCACTCCACTGCGCCTGCACGACTGCCTTCCTGCCTTTCCAATTCCCTCTCTTCAGTTGAGTTTGTAGCTGGAAAAGAGGAAATGAAATCCTCTAACTCCTAGGGGAGGAAGGCGGGTTGTGAAGACTAAATTCCTGCTGTTCCCGGAGATAGCGTAGTTATTCACCTGTAACAGGTGTTCTCCAGGAACAGCAGGAATCTGTCCTCTCCTATGGGTGACATCAGCACCGACAGAGCCCGCACAGAGCAATTACCCAGCTTTCAAAGAAAGCCTTTGAGATTACTGCCATGCATGCGTGGTCCTCTTCCTGCCCCCAAAAGGTGCTATCTTACTCAGTCAGGTCCCTTAGCTCGAACCCTACCAAGCAGATGGCAAGGGAAGGATAAAAATCCAGCAACTCATCAGGGGAGGTGGGACGGTAGTGAGGACTGATTCCTGCTGTTCCTGGAGAACACCTGTTACAGTTGAGTAACTATGCTTTCTCCAGGAACAAGCAGGAAGTCAGTCCTCACATATGGGACGCCCCCGCTACAGGCTACCAAGAACATGTAAAACACCACTTTATTTGTTGATAAAACTGCCGATCCAATACTTGCCATTGGATTTCACCCACATATTGATTTTTTATCTTGTAACACAATAGAGCCCCCTTTATCGGCTGGCTTGATTATCAAATTTTCATTATCAGCCAGTTGCTGTATGGCTTGATGTTCCTTTCATGATAAATTGTCATATTTCCAAACCTGATGGTATCTGGATTCTATAGACTCAATGTCCTTTAAAAGTAGATTCCTAAATGTAGAAATATGAGGATCTAATGGGCCAGGAGGAATCCCTCAATTTAGGTCTATAAATTGATGCAGTTGTCTCTGTAGATCCCTGACTGTGGTCTACAAAAAATAACTTGATCTGCAAAGCCTGCACTAAATGATACACATCCAGTTGAGCTTGAAAAGGATGATGGTGATTAGTAGGGACAAAAGATAACAGACGATTGAAGAGTTGTTCTTGGGCCGGATTAAGAGTAGCCGAAGACAAATTTATCACTACTGATTCGCACGGCTGTACTGTCTGGTGACTGGACAATGTACTTCTGTCTCAGGGCTGCTGTTCCAAGCTTGCAGCTGGGGGCCCCGAGAACCCCTGCAGCCTCTGAAGTTTCCCTGCTGCTGGATAGCAGGTTTTTTATTTGTTCTACCCCCATATGAAGATGTGCTCCCATCTGAGGAAAACTCACTAGAGCTATCATTAATGTCCATAACTCCTCCCAAAGCGTCCACTCTTAATGTATTGTCCTGTTGTGTAAGCCAACTGTATACCTTGTTAGTTAATCATTCTGATCCCACTTAAATTTTTTAATTTTCTTTTGCTCTAACAATGACTGATATTGTCCTAGGTCTGCCTGACAGTCTGTTGCCAGAGACTGCACTCCACTGGCGGATCTAATGTTCCCAATCGTTTAGACAAATCCTCTACTAATTTGGTTTGGTCATCTAGTTGAGCTTGTAACATGTCAATTAAGAAGACCATCAAATCAAATGAACACTTATTCAAGTATGGCAACCCACCGCTTTAAGAATACTTCATTATCTGTAAACATACGGGAGGGGGGCAGTCTTGTCCATCCGTAAACTTCTTGGGATTGTCTGTGTTTTTACATATTCTAGCATCAATTTCATATGTAACTCAGTCCGAATCATCTCCTTTCTTCCTGCTTTCCATTCCTGTTTCAAGCCATCTATCCGTAATGATGGACTCATACTCTATCAAAAAACAGTCAGAGCCTGTAGTAGTTTTGTCACATGCTCAACAGAGTAACTAAAGGTTTGTTTGAATGCAGCTGCTTCCATCATGAATGAAGTACTAATTATAACATAATTATAATACTAATTATAATATTAATCAAATCAACTTTATGTAATTCTCATATCTACAGTATAAATAAAAACTAGAGTTAAAGTAATAGCTCATCAAACCTGAGGCTACAAACAATGAATGAGTATTACTCAAACATACATTGTTTCTAAACTAACTAGAAACAAAAAAACCCAATGGCACTCAACAGGTGATGTTAAGAAGCCTCAGCAATAGGGGCATAGCTTATAATGGTGTAGCTCACAGCCTGCTGCACCACAGCCTGTGCTTCAAAGACCCTGATATTTTCTTTCATCAGCTTAAGAACATAAGCTTCCAGAAAGTTTTCAATTTTCTAAATGCATTTAAAATAAATTGAAACCACTTATCTGCAATGCGATTAACACCTTAGAGAGACCAAAGGGTTAACAGTGCGGGACAAAAGAGCTGCTTCAGGACTTGAACCCACTCTTGCTCAACTCCTCAGGAATAACGCTGTGCCTCACCCACAGCCTTAAAAAGAGGCAGCAATGAGTGCTCAGACAAACCTCATCCAATGCTATCACAAAGCTGTCATCCATTCAAGTGATTCATTCACCCCCCATAGACTGTGTGGAATTCAAAGTGAAGATGCATCTCTGTTCAAGACGCCCTGAGTCAAAGGGTGACACCTCCAAAATGTAGTCAAATCCAGACTATCCATGACAAAGCTAAGGACCTCTCAAGACTGTCCCCACAGCTTTGATCCTAGCAGTAGGCAAATAGAAAGCCTTGGAAATAGGTGGCAAGGATTCGGCCAAAATCTTTAGTACTTTAGTACATTAGTCAAAAACCTCAAACAATTCTAGGGCTTATATAGATGGCCCCGTCGGAAAGTTCAAAACATGCAGGTTTCGATGCCTAGCTGAATTCTCTAAAAACTCCATCTTCCTATGAATAACCTCCATCTTCCTATGAATAATCTCTCACCAAGGTTTGGGTAGTCTCTTGCATCTGTTCCAGGCAGCCTTCAAGAGAGGCAACCTTGGCATTCACAGTAGCCTGACCAGTTTCTTGAATCACCAACTACTGCCCAAATGATTGTAACTGCTGGGAGATTGCCTGGAGTTGTGAAGAAATAGATAGCCTTGCTGTTGGCTTCAAAGGCATCAAAGGTTGCCCCTGTTAGAAATTTTGAAATGTTTTGGGCATGTCTGACTAAAACCTGATGAGCAACCTGTCTGTCAGGGGGCAGTAAGGTGGTAAATTCTGCCAAATCCCTTGAGACATCCCTGAAGAATATACCCATATATAGCATGTAGGCATCTATTCTGGAGGCTAACAGTTGCCTGAAAGGCCTTTCTACCAAACGCTCGAGGGTCCTGGCCTCTCTTCCAGGAGAAATCGAAGAGTGGTTCTTTTGGCTTTTGATCCTTCTCATGGCAGACTCCACTACCATAGAGTGGTGAGGGAGTTGAGGTTTTTGAAACCCTGGAGAAGGAGGGACTCTGTAAAGAGAATCAAGCAATTTGGTAACTGCAGGAGTTGACATAGGAGATTCCCACATCCTAGCCATCAAATTTCTCAAGATGTTATGCATCAGGAGGGTTGCCGCCTCCTTCAGTGCTGATAGATACTTTGGAATCTGCAGCAACTCTGCCCTGCCCTGGATTGTCTCCACAGCCACAGATACATCCAGGGCAGCTGCCATTTCTTTAATAAAATCTTGGAGACATGTCCTCTGGCAGATACCTTTGACGCTCATAAGGAGTCGACGGATCTGATGGCACATCCTTGTTGGTATCGGAATCAATGGATTTGGAATCGGAGGCCTATGGCACAGAATCAGAGTCCAGAAGGAAATCAAAGTAATCTCTATGAGGGCCTCTATATCTCCGGTGCTCGGAGGAAGGGTGTTTTGACATTGAGAGTATCGAATGCGGCGGCACCAAAGAACCCAGTAGTGGTTGGTCCACAGAGCAATGCGACACAGACAATGCAGAAGGATATTGTGAGGTACCTCCGAGGCCACTATCAGTGGAACCGGTGCTGACTGCAATATCCCCGATGCCATCGGTGTCACTACGACGCTAAAAGTTGGTCTTATGAATAGTGTGAATGTTCACAAATCAATAAACCTGTACACTCACAAATTAACCATTGGTAGTGGTTATAACTTGCAGATCTGTGCTGTTTTTTATTAAAGCTACAGATAAGCTATATTATATGCTATAGAAGGTCTCAGACTTATGAACAACGTCTCTCTAGACGAGAGCTTATGTGTTCTCTTAGCATCAATGACCTTCTCTATATTATAAAGTGCTTAATGCTTTTAAATACTTGCTGCTTATAATAAAAATGAAAATTTGCTTATCTTGAACACACGCTTGTGTATCATTTTATTTATTTATTTATTTATTTATTAACATTTCTTATATACCGCACTATTCGACATCAGCGCGGTTTACATGGAACAGAAACATCCGACAAATTGCATATGTCTGGTCATTACAATTAACAGGATTTGGAACTTGGATAACAGGGTAAACTATATACATAAAAGGTATAACGAGAAAAGGATACTGTTTGGTGTTTTACCTCTTTGGGGACACATGTTGCGAGGGCTTGCCTGGTTGGCTAATACTACTGCTGAAGTTCTCACTATTCAAGTGTGACTGAAGTTCATCAAAAGACGTTCTCAACTACAATGTATCTTAAAGAGTTTCCCCAAGATATTCTCAACTACAATGTATCTTAAAGAGTTTCCCCAACGCCGACTTAGAGTACTGCTTCCGCGTTTCACTTAGCGTTTCTTCAGGGGTCATGTAGTCAGAGCTGATGGCAATCTTTGATGACAATCTTTATTTCAGATTATGAAGTGCTTATATCTCCATGATCATTAAAAATAGGTAAAAGTGCTGCCCGCGTCAAACATCCACGATAGGTTTCATAGATTGTATTTTCAACGTTCACAAAAACCGCACTGTTGTCACTACGGCAAGCAGCACAGCGATGCTCCTTTCAATGGTGATGACATGGTCATCGAGCGTCGGTACCGGAGGAGGAGTGGCTCCAGACACAATTGTGTGGGCCACAACTTCTGACGCCAGTTTCCAGGGCTCTTCCGAGGATTGAACCTCGGGGGCATCCCCGAACCCCTTTGTGGCTTTGGAGGGTAAGTCCTCCCACCGGTGCTGCTTTGCTGGATGGTCTGCAGCTGAGTAAGAAGAGTGTCTGTGACGATGCCAATGCTTGGTGTCCGATGCTGACCTCAAGGTCGATGATCTCAATGTCTATGTGTCTTCTTCTGTACTGGAGAGTACTGGAGAGTCAGCTTGATGCTTGCCCTTTTGATTAAATGTCAATCTAGAGTATGGGAGGACTTCGACGGAGTCGAAGCCCCAAGGAGTGCACCAAAGAAGCAGAGTCTGTTAGAAACAGCTTAGCCTTCAGTTTATCCCTGATCTTTCTACCTCTGGCAGTCATGTGGCAACAGGAGGGACAGGAATCTACATTGTGGTCTGGGCCTAAAAAAAATTGAAGGCATCAGCTATGCTTGTCGGTGATAGAAATGGTACTGGAACACTTTGAGCATTTTTTAAACCCACTCCAAGGCTTTTCCATTTCTAAGAAGAGAACTAAGGCAAAGTCAAATTGTTTTGCGATGATGAAGAGATAGGCCAAAGGCCTTAACAAAAAAAGTGAAAAAAAAAAGTAAAATAAAACAGAACTGGAGTGGCATCGACAGGGAGTTGAGTCAGCAACAGGAAGGCAAAAAGAGAGAAGTAATCGACGGTACCACAAAAAATTCATAAGTCTCTTGACGCGGCTGACAGGGACGAGGTCCCGATGGCTCTGTGGAAAAAAAGACGACCGAAGAGACTAGGAGTTAAGGTGGGAAGGCAACCACACGTGTGATGTAACACTACCAAAAGCTTTCCTATTGGATGCTGGGGAGTGTTCCCATGCCCAGGTGTCACCTATGTGTGAAAACCGACTTCCTGCTTGTTCCTGGATATTCAGGAGTACCAAGACTCATTCCTCGGCGCACCAGGGGGGAAGGCTCTGACACTGGAATCTTTAGGAAGAAGACATTTCTAGAGTTCCATGTGGCCCCTTACCACTCTACATAGGCATGTTCAAGAACATCATGTGCGACTTGACTTCCTCCAGAGAAACTGGATCAGTATCATTCCCTAGTAGCCCATGGCAAGGATTGCTTGAAGTTCGTATTCCGAGCAACCTATGATATCTTCGAGACGGCATCCAGAAATGCTGCCATGGGTACTGCGCCCAGAGACTCGCTTGGCTCCAAGTCCTCAGACCTGGAACAGTCAGTGTCGAACAAGATGGCAGATGTACCATGCCATGGAGAGAACCTCTTTGGTGAACAGGTCAAAGAGAAAGCAGATTATATTGAGAAGCAGCATGTTACTCTTACCGGACTCTTCAGGCACACGTCTGAGCATGCCTTCTATCGTAGGAGGTACCAAGGTGGGAACCAGAAAAATACCTATTACCCTCTTAGGTGCAGGTACTTTCCTGAGCCCCAGATCTCACAACCCAAGCAGGCCCCTCACCAGCAGCAACATCATGAGAAGCCTCAGAAGGCCCAGCTGGCTCCTCAGCCGAGACATGGGGCAGGATTTTGACTGGTTCCTTTGCAGCATAGCCAATCTTCCAACAGCCATAGTAGGAAACCCTCCGGTTGGGGGAAGGCTCACTCTTTTTGCACAAAGGTGGCCCCTCAACCTCAGACTCATGGGTTCTACAGATCATCTAAAGCGACTACAAACTACATTTATTGGAACTACCACCAAATTGCTTCCCCTTATCACCCCCCCCCCCCTCCCGAGGGATCATCTTGACCCTCTGCATCAGGATTTTCTTCAGAAAGAAATCACCACTCCCTTGTCAGATCTTACGATCAAGCTCATGCCACTTGAGCAAAGAGGTCGGGGGTTTTATTCCAGGTATTTCCTGATCCCCAAGAAAACGGGGGAATACCATCCCATCCTAGACCTAAGGGATCTGAACAACTACTTGGGTAAAAGAAAAATTCAGAATGATCTCTCTAGGCACCTGCTTCCTTACCTTCAAAAAAAGAGATTAGCTATGCTTTCTGAATATGAAGGATGTGCATACCCACATACAGATCATCCTACTCACAGAAGTATCTCAGATTCTTCCTAGGGAGACAACACTTCCAGTATAGGGTGCTGCCTTTAGGCCTAGTCTCTGTGCCTCGTATCTTCACAAAATGCCTTGTGCTAGTAGCAGCGTACCTCCGGACTCTGGGAGAGTTTGTCTTCCCCTATCTGGACGATTGGCTGATCAAGAGTACTACTTCAGAAGGAATCCAAGAAACAACACGATTGACTATTCAGGTGTTGGAACTATTAGGGTTTGTTGTAAATTATCCAGAGTCCCACCTTCAGCCCACCCAACAATTGGAATTAATCTGAGCCCTACTCGACACAACTCAGGCAAGAGCCTTCCTACCGCATAACCGACTTCAGACTGACAGCAATTGTGCAGGAGACTCAATTGAGTCAGTAAAGTAACAGTTCGTAGGATGTTGACTGTGCTAGGCCACCTGGCCTCCACGGTACATGTCACACCCTTGACACACCTCTAGATAAGGCAAGCTCAGTGGACTCTCAGAAACTCAATAGATTTAGGCCACGGGTTGACTCGGGGATCATCTGTGTGTCACCGCCCCTCTCGTTCAGTCATTGCACTGGTGGACAATCCACCACAATTTGTTCAAAGGTCTTCCTTTCCAAATTGCTCTACCCCAAAATGTTCTGACGACAAACGCATCCAAGCTGGGGTGGGGAGCTCATCTTGATTGGTTGCATGCCCAGGGCGACTAGTCCATCAAACATCTCCATCAGATCAACTTCTTGGACCTAAGAGCAGTAGCAAATGCTCTAAGGGCTTTCCAAGATCGATTGACCAACCAAACTGTTCTGATTCAGACGGACAATGAGGTCGCTATGTTCTACATCAACAAGCAGGGAGGAATGGGGTTCTACCTCCTGTGTTGGGAAGCCGTCAGGTTGTGAAGTTTGCCATCGTGCATGGGATGGACTTGACAGCCACATACCTGCCAGGTGAGCAAAACACTCTGTCAGACAGCCCATAAGTCGAGTTCTCCAGCCACACCAGTGGACGCTGGACAGGGAGGTTGCAACTTGCATCTTTCAAGATTGGGGCACCCCCTCGATAGATCTGTTCGTCACTCCGCAGAATGCACAAGTGTATCAGTTCTGCTCCAGAGTAAGATCACACAGCAGTCTAACATCTTAAACTTTCCTCCTTTACTGGGGGTAGGGTCTTCTATATGTTTATCCTCCGATACCTCTCATTGCAAAGACCCTCCTGAAGCTCAAAACAGTCAATGGCACGATGATTCTCATCACTCCCTACTGGCCCAGACAATCTTGGCTCCCCCCCCCCCTTCTGCAGCCCTCCAGTTTAGAGCCACTACAACTCAGCCATGGGCCTGCTCTAATAACACAGGAGGGTGGGCTGATGTTGCATCTGGACTGGATGTTGTGAGACTAATGTCTCAGTTCAACCTGCCAGAGATGTAACCAAAGTCTTTTGGTTCTCCAGGAGGAACTCTACAAGAAAGTTTTACTCTTGCAAATGGAAGAGGTTTGCTGTCTGGAACGAGGGCTAGGCCCTAGATCCCTTCATCTGTTCCACACAAAAACTGCTAGAATATCTTCTACATCTCTCCAAATCTGGATTTAAGTCCAAATCTGACAGGGTCCACTTCAGTGCAACTGGAGCTTACCATCAAGAAGTAAGGTGATATCAGATTTTCACCTTGATCAGTCAGTTGTTCTTCCAACATTTTTCCCAAGGCCTCATGACCACAAAGGGGAAGCTGCGTTGCACATGTTGGACTCCAAGCAAGCTTTGGCCTTCTACATGGAGCAGACAAAAGTCCATAGTAAGTCCATCCAGCTTTTTATTTCTTTTGACCCCAATAAGCTAGGGGCTGCCATTTCCAAATACTCTCTTTCAATGTGGCTGGCAGACTGCATCTCTTTTGCTTACGTCCAGGCAGGCCTAAGCCTTTATGATCATGTCACAGCTCACAATGTCAGAGCTATGGCTGCGTCAGTGGTCAACTTGCGCTCAGTCTCCAGGGAAGAGATCTGCAGCGCTGCAAAGTGGTCTTCAGTCCACATATTCATGTCTCACTACTGCCTAGATGGGGGATTCCCAACATGACAGCATCTTCAGCTAATCTGTACTCCGGAATCTGTTTGGGGATTAGAATCCAACTCCATCCCCCAAGGCCCATTTTATTCTGTCCAGGCTACCCCCCCCCCCCAAAAAAAAAAAATAAGGGAAGAAAGAATTATTGCTATTGTACATAGTTTGTCTCTTGGCTAATAGGACTGTTGCCATGCCGCAGTTGAGTTTGGCCCCTGTTGGGCTTTTCGGTAGCCTTGGTTTTCAGTAGCCTGGGAGTCCCATACGCAAGGACTCATTCCTGCTTGTCCATGGAGAAAAGGCAGTTACTCACTTGTAGCAGGTGTTCTCTATGGACAAGCAGGAAAGCACAGTTACTTACCTGTAACAGGTGATCTCTAGGAACAGCAGGAATTAGTCCTCACATATGGGTACGTCGGAACCGACGGAGCCTGCGCGGGAAAGCTCCCCAGCTTCCCAGGAAGGAAGCCCCTGGGGTCTCCCACCGCACATGCGCGCTGCCTTCCCGCCTTCCTGACCAGCTCTCCTCAGTTCGAGTTTATAGCTGAGACAATAGAGAGAGGAAAGGAAGATAGATAGAAGATACAACTCCTAGGGGAGGTGGGTGGGTTGTGAGGACTAATTCCTGCTGTTCCCAGAGATCACCTGTTACAGGTAAGTAACTGTGCTATCTCCAGGAACAAGCAGGAATAAGTCCTCACATATGGGGACTCCCTAGCTGAGATGCCTGGGAGATCCCGTTCCACGGTTTGCCATCTTCGTATGGATCTCAGGCATCCATCCTGGGAAGGTGGGCAGGAGTTGTTCAAGTATGGAACAGGTGTTTGAGGACAGCCTGACCAAACAAGGCATCCCGGCGGGAGTCCTTGTCCAAGCAGTAATGGGCTGTGAAGGTATGAACCGAGGCCCATGTGGCGGCTCGACAGATCTGATCTATGGAGACAGAGTGAAGATGAGCCATAGAAGTGACCATGGCTCTCACATTGTGAGCTGTGACATGGCCTTCCAGAGAAACGTTTTTACTCTGGTAAGCAAAGGAAATACACTGAGCAATCCAATTGGAAAGTGTACGTTTGAAGACTGGACGTCCCAAATGAGAAGGATCAAAAGCCACGAAAAGCTGGGAAGACTTTCGATGTGGCTGGGTCCTGTTGAGGTAAAAGGCAAGAGCTCTTTTGCAATCTAAAGTATGAAGGTTCCTCTCTGCACTGGATGCATGAGGAGCCGGAAAAAAGACAGGTAGATATACCTCTTGATTAAGATGAAAAGGCGAAATCACTTTGGGCATAAAGTGGGGGTTCGTCCTAAGGACCACCTTATCATGATGAAATCTAGTATAAGGTGGATTAGCCACTAAAGCCTGCAATTCACTGATGCGGCGAGCTGAAGTGACTGCAATGAGGAAAACTACCTTCCATGAAAGAAATTTCAAGGAGGTGGAGTGTAAAGGCTCAAAAGGTGGCTTCATAAGCTGACCTAGAACTAGGTTCAAGTCCCATGCTACCGGAGGAGGTCGGATGGGAGGCTTAGTTAGAGTCAGGCCTCTCATAAATCTTGCGACAAGCGGATGAGAGGAGACAGGTTGTCCATTTATAGGTTTTAAGGATCCTGCAATAGCACTCAAATGGACTCTTACTGAATTCGTCTTAAGGCCTGCATTAGAAAGATGCAGGAGATAGTCTAGTAGAGAATTCAAAGGAAGTGCTAGAGGGTCAAGACCCTGTTGAGCACACCAAATGGAAAAGCGTTTCCATTTGAAAGCATAGGAACGCCTCGTGGAGGGTTTCCTAGAGGCATGAAGGATATCTTTCACTGGTTGAGAAAGATTGAAGTCATGAAGGCTTAGGCCTTCAGTAACCAAGCTCTGAGGTGTAGGGACTTGGGGTTTGGGTGCCACAAAGTCCCTTTCTCCTGAGAGAGAAGGTCTGGCGCAGCTCCCAGGTCCAGGGAGGGTCCCTGGGAGAGATGCAGAAGTAGAGGGAACCACACTTGGCGTGGCCAGCGTGGAGCTATGAGGATCATGGATCCGTGATCCCTCTGGAGTTTGAACAGAGTCTTGGGAATCAAAGGAATGGGTGGAAAGGCATATAGGAATTCCTGACCCCAATGCAGGAGGAAGGCGTCGTTGGCCTGAGCTTCCTGACACGGAGTCCTGGAACAGAACCGGGGAAGTTTGGCATTCCACGGACTTGCAAAGAGGTCTATGTCCGGGGTTCCCCATTCCTGAAATATTTTGCCTATCTGGTCCATATGTAGGGACCATTCGTGTGGGAGCAGAACTCGACTGAGTCTGTCTGCCCGAGAGTTTTGAACCCCTGGAAGATATGTGGAGTGGAGGAGTAGCCTAGTGGTTGGGTCAAGGTACTTCAGGCCGGAAGGTCGGGGGTTCAAATCCCACTAGAGGACAGCAACCTTGGGCCGGAAGGACTGGGGTTTCTAGTCCCACAGGTGCTCCTTGTGGTCTTGGGCAAGCCACTTAACCCTCCATAGCCCATGTTCCCTGTAAAATAGTTCTCTGTGTGCTGTGCTTTCCTGTCTAATCAATGTGTTTATACCTCAAAAAAAAATTCCTGTCATGATTTGACAATTTCCAATCTGTAATCAAAAAAACCGCTGCTGATCGCAGGAAGTAGCGGTATACAAAAATGTATACTAAATAAAAAAATAAAAATATACTGCCAGAAGATGAATTTGATGCTCTCTGGCGAAGGCCCACAATCTGAGAGCTTCGTTGCAAAGCGACAGAGAGCCTGTCCCTCCTTGTTTGTTTACGTAGAACATGGCCACCTGATTGTCTGTCTGAACTAGGACGGTCAGGTTGACAAGGAGGGTATGGAAGACTTTGAGGGCAAGAAAGATTGCTCGCAGTTCCAGGAGGTTGATGTGAAGGGTGGTCTCCTGCGGAGACCAAGTCCCCTGAATGGAGAGGGATTGTAGATGGACTCCCCACCCTGTTTGGGAGGCATCTGTTGTGAGGGTTGCTTGGGGCAACAAAGGTTGGAAGGGGACCCCCAACAACAGATTCTTGGTGGACATCCACCATTGGAGGTGAGTATTTGGTCCGAGAGCGCTCCTGACGCTTGAGTCCACTGGGTGGCCAAGGTCCATTGAGCTGCTCTCATATGAAGACGAGCGTAGGGCACCACGTGTACCGTGGAGGCCATGTGGCCCAGAAGTCGCAGCATTTCTCTGGCTGTCAAGTGACTGCTGGACTGAGCTTGGGAGGCCAAGCACAGCAGACGTTGGCCCCGGACTTGAGGCAGGTAGGCCCTTGCAGTGGTGGTGTCCAACTGGGCCCCTATGAATTCTAGAGACTGAGTAGGGGTAAGTTGAGACTTGGGAAGGTTTACCACCAGTCCCAGATACTGCAGAAGATGCCTTGTGCGGTCCAGGGAAATCTGGGCCTCTGACTGAGATGGAGCTCGGATGAGCCAGTCGTCCAGATATGGGAATACAAAAATTTCCAGACCTCTTAGAAATGCGGCAACAACTGCCATGCATTTGGTGAACACTCTTGGAGCAGAGGCTAGACCGAAGGGAAGTACTCTGTACTGGAAATGTTTTCCCTGAAACAGAAATCTTAGATATTTTCTGTGGGATGGGTGGATGAGTATATGTGTGTACGCATCCTTGAGATCTAGAGAACAAATCCAATCCTGACTCTGAAGGTATGGAAGGAGAATGCCTAGGGAAAGCATTTTGAATTTCTCCTTGTACAGAAATCTGTTCAATTCTCTCAGATCTAGGATAGGCCTGAATCCCCCTGTCTTCTTTGTTATGAGAAAATAAGGGAAGTAGAATCCTGTCCCTTGTTGAAGAAGAGGAACCTCTTCTATTGCCCCTTGGGCAAGGGGAGAAGAGACCTCCTGATCCAACAGGTCCAGGAGAAATGGGGGAGAATTGAAGTGCCTCACCATGGTATATGGAGGAAGGTTGGAAAAATGAAGTTTGTAGCCCTCTCTGATGATAGAGAGGGTCCATTGCTCTGATGTGATTTGCTCCCATCTGGGAGCAAAGTGAGCTAACCTTCTGGGAATGGTGAGGGGCTCTGGTTGTTCTAGAGCCAGAAATGTTAAGTTCTCTAGGGGCAAGTCAAAACCCCTGAGGGGGTTGAGCCTGCTGAGGAGTGGTAGACACTGCAGGCTTTGACTTTGCCTGTTTAGGTTGCTGACGTTTAGTAGCAAAGCGAGGCTGAGAAGATTGTTGGCCAGTATTTGTGGAAAATCTGGCCTTCTTGTAGTAAGGCCTCTTGAAAGACTTTTTCTTGGCAGGAGCAGAGGTAGACTTAGAAAGTCTATCCAAGGTAGCATTCTCTGCATCCATTTGGGTGGCTTTAATTTGCCAGTCCTTACCAAATAAGTTCTCACCTGTACAGGGCAGATTCCGTAAGCCATCTAGGACCCAGGGTTCTAGGTCAGAGGCCTGGAGCCAAGCAAGTCGTCGGGCTGCAATAGCAATGCCCGAAGCTCTACCGGCACCCTCAAAGGAATCAAAAGCTGCTCTGTTGGAGAACTTAGAAACATCTAAAAGCTGTTTCACCAGAGAAATGAACTCCTCTTTCCTATCCTCAGGGATAAAGGAGGCAAAAGGTCGTATCTTTAGGGCAAGTTCTCTAAGAAACATGCCCATATACAGACTGTAAGAGTTAATCCTGGCTATAAGCATAGTAGCCTGGAAAATTTTCTTGCCAAAAGAGTCTAGGGTCTTACATTCTCGTCCTGGAGGGGTAGAAGAGTGCCTTTTGGTACTCTTAATCCTTTTCAGTGCAGACTTCACCACAATGGAATGGTGAGGCAACTGAGTCTTTTGAAAACCAGGAGAAGGAGGGACCCGGTACATGGTGTCCAGCCTACGAGAATAAGGAGACAACGTTAGAGGAGCCTCCCATAAGTCCATCAAGTGTTCTTGAAGGATTTCATGGATAGGCAGGGTGACTGCCTCTTTAGGAACCTTGGGGTATCCTAAAATATCCAATTTCTTTGATCTAGGTTCTTTTTCTGAGGATGTGGTAATAGAAAGTCCTTTAGCTAATTCAATAATGAATTCTTGAAAGGACAAATCCTCTGGTGGAGACATTCTCCTCTTTGGGGAAGAGGGGTCTTCATGAAGAACCAGAGACAGCTCATCAGAGTCCTCAGAGGAGTTAAAATCCTCTGAGGAATCAGAGTATTCTCTATTTGCTTCCAACGCACGATACGCATACCGATCGGTATCGACATCGGGCGTACCGGGTATGGGATCGGTATCGGGTAAAAACCCGGATCCGGCATGCGGAACCGATCTGCGTTTGGAAGTCGATGGTCTCGGTTCCGGTATGGGAGACGATACCGGAACCGGACCCGGTATCGCTAAACGCGATACCGAGGGCGTCGCAGCACTGATAAAAGCCAGCATGGCCTGCTGCATGGTCTGAACAGTATTGCTCATAGACGCCACTGCTGCCTGGATGTTGGTACCGGTATGGGCCGGTACCCCAGAGCAGTCCAACAGGTGATCAGTCGAGGCCGTGCCATCGATGTCAACCTGTAACCCCATAGATGGTGCTTTGGAAGTCAGAGCTTCCCGCCGGGGTTGTTTGGCTGGGGCAGGATCCTCAGACTCAAAAGAGAGAGCCTCTCGATGCTTTGAAGGAGATTTGCTCTTTGAGGACCTGCCCACAGAGGGTTTGGTTACCTGAGATCCATCCGGAGAGGAAGACCTGGATGACTGTGATGCTGGATTATCCGAAGCAAACAGCACATGGAACTTGTTGGCCCGGTTCTGCAACCCACGTTTAGACATTTGGGAGCAGGATGGGCAGTCCGGTATGGAGTGGTCAGGTCCCAAACATTTAAGACACCATTCATGGGTGTCTGTGACAGAAATGACAGCACTGCACTTGGTACACTTTTTGAAACCAGGAGCTGGCTTCTCCATGAGGAGAATTTGAGTAGGCCTGAAGGCCTAACAAAAGCTACCAAGCTGTGCTGAAGAAAAATAAAAAGTTTTTTTTTTTTTTTTTTTTAAAAGAAAGAAAGAGACAGACCGGCGGTACCGGTTTCGGTATGGGGAAGGCAGGTACGCGGTCTAAAGAAAAATTAACAATTTCTTCAGCGGTGACAGGAACACGACCTGCTGGCTCCGCGGAAAAAGAGAAACTGAGGAGAGCTGGTCAGGAAGGCGGGAAGGCAGCGCGCATGTGCGGTGGGAGACCCCAGGGGCTTCCTTCCTGGGAAGCTGGGGAGCTTTCCCGCGCAGGCTCCGCCGGTTCCGACGTACCCATATGTGAGGACTTATTCCTGCTTGTTCCTGGAGATTTAGTCCTCACAACCCTCCCACCTCCCCGAGGAGTTGTCTTCTGCTACAGCTATGTAGCTGTTCTGGGAAACAGTCAGGTTGTGGAAGTTCACCATCATGCATAGAAGGGACTTGAGAGCCACATACTTGCCAGGCTGAATCAAACTGGTTCTATGGCGGCAGGCAGGAAGGAGGCATGCAGGCGTGGTTGAGCCTCCCAAAAAGCTTCCAATAGAAGCTGGGGAACATTCCTGCATAAGACTCCATTGGGAACGTCACCATATGTGGAACTCACTCCCCGACATCATAAGAGATACTAAGGAATCAAATGCTTTCTACAAACTCCTAAAACCTTTTCTGTTCAGAGAACATTTCGGAGAGTTAGCTGGTTGACACAAGTATACAAGGTCAGTGGAGGAGCAGCCTAGTGGTTAGAACACTGGCTTGGTAACCAAGCAACTAGTGTTCAAGTCCCACTAGCACTCCTTGTGGCCTTGGGCAAATCACTTAATCCTCCATTGCCTCGGAAGAAAGGCCTGGCAATCTACTTCCGGTGACACTGCCAAGAAAATCCAGGAGCTTCTGGGTCGCCAGGAGTCAGGACTGACTCAAAGGCACACATTGCATTTGCATCAGTTTTCAGTTTTCCACTGTAAACTTAGTGCATAGGTCAATATCATTATATTAATAGTTTACAAATCTAATCTCATGCTGAAGGATGATGTAATAAGGTCAGAACTAACCATTTCCATATATGTATAGTACTTATAAATAATTTCATGAAATCCTTCATTTATCTTTATATTAAGGTTATTTTGTTCATCTAATTCTCAGGCACATCTTGTTAGCATAGTTCCATGTAATGTTTTGTTGGATGTAATTCTCTTTTTAAGTTCATTGTAAACTGCTTTGATTCCGGAAAGGCAATATATAAGTGCACATAAATAAAAATAAAAATAAATAAAACATGTGAGGACTAATTCCTGCTGTCCACAGAAAACACCTGCTGCAGGTGAGTAGCTACCTTTTATCTCCTTTGGGGAGACACAATATTGACAGAATTACTTCTCCCTCCCCAAAGGTGAAATTAGACCTAACCTGCTAATTTTCTTTCCTGTAGTTCCTCCAGTCCAGTCTAGACAAATGGGTATATGCTCCCAACCAGCAGGTGGAGACTGAGGAACTCTTTCTCAGTTCAGTATAAGAAGCCTGTGTCTACTGGGCTGAGCCAGTACTGACACTTCACCAAGCAGGAAGCATCACCACAGAGACCAGGGATCCATCCCCAATTCCGCCCTAAGGGCAAAAAAACAGTAAATAGAAGCCCTGTGCCATTCTGCACTGCATCATCAACAGTAGGAGGGCCAGAACCAGACCAAATGGCCCCATATGGTTTGATTTTCTTTTTTTTTTCGTCTTAAACAATCAATTCTTCTGCAGATTACATAACAAGGCTAGGACCTTGAGAAAGACACACACTCCTAGGAGAAACAAAAACCATAGCACTGTGCACAGAAAGTGTAGTTACTCACCTGTAACAGATGTTTTCCGGGACAGCAGGAATCAGTCCTCACATATGGGTGACGTCTGCGCCAACGGAGCCCCACACAGAGTATTTCCTCAGCTTTCAAAGAAAGTCTTTGGGAATGCTACCACACATGCATGGTCCCCTTCCCACCCAAGGGTGCCATCTTGCTCATTCAGATGACATAGCTTAGGCAAAAGGTGAAATAAGGTAAAGAAGGTAAAGAAGGCAACTCCTAGGGGAGGAGGGAGGGTTGAGAGGACTGATTCCTGCTGACACTGGAGAACACCTGTTACAGGTGAGTAACTACGCTTTCTCCAAGAATAAGCAGGAAGTCAGTCCTAACATATGGGACTCCCTAGCTCCAGGCTGCCAGGGACTGAACCACGACAGCACCAACGGCTACCAATAGGGAAGCCATGAGCTGCAGAGTCATCGTCCCTACCAAGAGACTGCAGCATCCAGCATCACCATCACTCCGGTAGCCTGAACCCAGAAGTGTCGGAAGGCAGGAATTGCCTATACACCGAGAATGCTTCGGATTACTGCCTGGCCAAAAGCACTGTCCCTGTGGGACTCACTCTCTAGGCAGTGGTGAGCTTGGAACATATGCACTGAAGACCATGTGGCGCCTTTACAAATTTCTGTCACTGGCACTGAGCGTAGGTTAGCCACTGATATGGCAATAGCCCTCACACAATGAGCAGTGATCCTGTGGCTCTAGGGACAGGCCAGCTCACTCATAAGCGAGGGCAATACAATCCGCCACCCAAGTGGATAGGGTTTACTTGGCCACAGGTAGCCCCAGCCTGCTGGGGTCATAAGAGACAGAGTTGAGGAGTTCGGCAGTGGGTCTGGGTCCTCTGTAGATAGGACAGGGCCCTCTTACAATCCAATGTATGCAGAACTGACTGTGCCTTACCAGCATGAAACCGTGGGAAGAAGGTGGGGAGGACCACTTTGTGACTGAGGTGGAAAGCAGACACCATCTTCGGGAAGAACTTGGTGTGTGTGAAGTACAACCCTGTTCATATAGAACCTGGTACAAGAGGATCCACCATCCGAGCCTGTAACTCGCTCACTCTCCAGGTGGATGTCAAGGCCACCAGGAAGGCCACCTTCCAGGAGAGATACTTAGGGTGGCAAGTCGCCAAGGGCTCAAATGGCAGCCTGGTAAGCTGTGAGAGCACCACATTGAGATCCCACTCTGGTGAAGGTGGGTGGAGGGGGGCTTTGGTAGCAGAAGGCCTCTGAGGAACCTGGAGATCAGGGCTGGCTTGAGAGGGGTCTCCCCTCCACAAGGTGATGGTTAACTGCTATAATGCTGAGATGCACCCTGACCAAATTAGATTTCAACCCTGAGGGGGAGAGATGCAGCAGGTACATAAGAACATAAGATATGCCATACTGGGTCAGACCAAGGTCCATCAAGCCCAGTATCCTGTTTCCAACAGTGGCCAATCTAGGTCATATGTACCTAGCAGTTTCCCCAAAAGGCACAGGTTCCGCAATGCTTGTACTGGGTCAAGCATTGATATCCTGGGTCCCTTCTTAAATAATGGTTTATGGACCTTTCCTCCAGGAACCTGTCCAAACCTTTTTTAAACCCAGCTACACTAACCCAGGTACTGCAGTATGAGCTGCAGATGGCAGGAGAAGGGATTCTCATTCTGCTCTGCACACCATAGAAAGAATCTCCTCCACTTGAAGGCATATGCCCTCATGGTGGAGGGTTTTCGGGAGGCCAGGAGGATCTCTTGCACTTTGTCTGTGAGACTGAAGGAGACCAGAGCTACCCTTTCAGCATCCATGCAGTTAACGTCAGGGATGCCAGGTTGGGGTGGAGAAGGGAGCCCCCCCCTCCTTTGAAAGAAGATCTGGCTGATGGCCCAGTGCCACCGGGGGTGTCATCGACAAGGAGAGTAGCAGGGGGAACCAGGGCTGTCTGGGTCACCTGGGAGCAACCAGAATTACTTCGGCATGGTCGCTCTGGATCTTGAAAAAGCACCTGGCTATTAGAGGGGTCGGTGGGAATGCATAAAGCAGGCCCCTCGACCATGAGTCAAGGCAGGCATCCGCTGCTACCCTTCTGTGGTGTGGCTGAGGTGAGCAGAATCTGGGCAGCTGTGCACTGTCCGGGGAAGTGAACAGGTCCAGCCAGGGTCTGCCCCAGAAGTGGAAGAGCCTCTGTGCCTCCCTGGGATCCAGACGCCACTCGTGTGGGTGAAGGATCCTGCTGAGCTTGTCCGTCAGGAGGTTGTCCTGGTCCGGCATGTACACTGCTCTCAGGAGCATGCTGCTATGCACTGCGAAGGGAGTGCATGGCTACCGCCTCCTGACAGAGGGAGTAGAAGCCCATGCCTCCCTGCTTGTTCATACAGAACATGGCAACCTGATTGTCCATCTTATGAGGACCGAGAAGTTGCTCAGGAGGTAGAAGGCGGCCTGTAGGGCCAGATATTCGTCTGGGGACCAGTTGCCCTGAGTGCAATGGCCCTCGCAATGTGCGTCCTAGCCCGCCAGGGAGACATCTGTTGTCAGGACATTTTGTGGTGCTGGTGTTTGGAAAGGCAACCTCGCTCCAAGATGCTGCGGGGACTGCCACCAGTTGAGGGAGGTCGCCAGTAGGTGGGTGACCTTTACCCTGTCCCTCAGCCTGCCTGTGGGCAGTGTCCATTGGGATCTGAGGCTTCACTGGGATGATCGTATGTGCAGGCGAATCAGGGGCGTGACCTGAACCGTTGAGGCCGTGTGGCCTTACAAGTGGAAGAGAAGGTGGGCTGGCACAGACCTGCAGTTTTTAACCACCTCCGCTAACTGCATCAGGCAGTGGGACCTTTCTATCGGGAGGAAGGCCTTGACCTGCAGAGTGTCCAGCTGTGCTCCTATGAACTCCAGATCTTGAAATGGGTTGAGGCTGGACTTGGGGTAGTTAATGATGAATCCCAATTTCTGCAGGGTGTGGATTGTAAGCCTTGTGGCTTGGCTGGCCTCGAGAGCCATGCTGCCTCTGATGAGCCAGTCGTCCAGGAAGGGGAAGATGTGGGCTCCCTGGAGGCGCACATGGGCTGCCATGACCACCAGACCCTTAGAGAGGAGGCGAAGCCGAATGGTAGTACCCTGTAGTGATAAGTGCTGCCCCACCACTACGAATCTCAGGTACTGTCTGTGGGAGGGATGGACCAGGATGTGGGTGTACGCATCCTTGAGGTCCAAGGAGCAGAGCCAGTCTCCCTGGCAGAAGTAGGGCAGCAATGTCCCAAGGGAGAACATCTTGAACTTCTCCCTCACCAGGAACTTGTTCAAGTTGCGAAGGTCCAGGATGGGCTGGAGGCCCCCTGTACTTTTTGAGACAAGGAAATAATTTGAATAGAACCCCTTTCCCCAGAGGTGTTGGGGTACAGGCTCCACTGCCCTGTCCCTGAGTAAGTCTGTGAGTTCTGTGATGAGCAAGGCCTGGTGGAGGAGAGGCCATGATGGTTCTCCTGGGAAGAAGTCTGGAGGGTTCTGTTGTAGATGGAGGTGGTAACTCTCCCTCACCACCTGCAAGACCCACCTGTCCGCGGTGATGCTGGACCAGTTGTGGGCAAATGAGGCCAGCCAACCCCCTGTGGGCTGAGGTGGGACTCCTGGGGGAGGGGAGGCCCTGCCTAGGGAGTCAAAAGCTTCCCCCCCCGGTTGGGTGGGAGCTGGTGTTTGAGGCTTGGGGGCCTTGGGCTTCCGGGGACCCATGCTCCTAGCATTTAGGCTGTGAGGCCTGGTACTGCTGCCCCGAGAAAGGCTGGTAGGGCTCAGCCTGGTGATAGCACTTTTTCTTTGGGAAAAAGGGCTTCTCCCCCCCCCCCCCCGAGGATTTTTTCTTGGGGAAGGTTGAGGTCTTCCTGGACAGCCTTTGCTAAGTCACTACCTCTGCCTCGATTTCAGCCGCCTTGTTGGACATCGGCTTCTCGAACAAGTTCTCACGATTGCAGGGGACATCCTGCAGCTTTTCTTGCACCCATTACTCGAGGTCCAAGGTTTGTAACCATGCCTGGTGTCAGGCTCCGATGCCGGCGGCTGCCACCCTGGCTGCAGACACAAATGCATCGTAGGCGGCCCTAGAGAGGAATTTGGAAGTGTCCCGGATGACTGCTGCCAGGGACTGGAACCTCTACAAGGGTTCCCCAGCAAGGCCTGCCGAGAACCCCGAGAGCTCCTGGATCAGGCCTTTTAGGTACATTTCCATGTACAGTTCATATGCCTGTATCCAGCACCCAAGCATGGTGCCTTGATAACACTTGCGGCCCAGGGCATCAAGGGCCCGGGCCCTCCCTGCCAGGGGGAACCGAAAAGTAGGTTTTTTGGCTTTTCAGCTTCTGCATTGAGGACTCCACCACCATGGAGTTGTGGAGTCGCCGCTGCTTATGGAACCCACGACCCTTCCAGACGCAGTAGATGGCATCCAGGCGCTGACTGACCACCGGCACCATGGCCGGGGTCTCCCACATCCTGAGTAGCCGCCTTTCGAGGATGGGTGGAACTGGCACCGTGAGGATCTCTTTGGAAGGAGACTCATATTGCAGGATCTCAAGTTCCTCGGTGCACGGATCCTCCTCCGACTCCGTCTGGACCGAAAGAGCCCAGGCCATGTCGCAGACAAAGTCATGAAAGGCTATTTCCTCAGGCGGGGGAGTGGCGCTGAGGCTCTGGGGGAGATGGCTTGGAGAGGACAACCCTGTGCCAGGAGGTCTCTGGAGAGTCCTCGTCCTCTGTTTCCCATTCGGATCCCGAGGATGTTGAGGAATCGGCCTTGGGGGTAGCCCCGAGGAACTGGGGCCCCCAGAGGATCTGGGGTCGGACTCCCAAAAACGCACCAGGGAGGAACGGACACCTGAGGAGCATGAAAGAGACCTCGATCAATGCAGAGGACTTACCCAAGGCTGATGACGCTCGGTGCCCAGGGACTCCCCCGAAGTCGGGGTTCCCAGTGTCGGTGCCGATGATGCTGGAAAACCAGATATCAATGCCTGCTGTAAGGCCAGGAAGGAGGAGATGCTCTGCTCCATGGCCGCCATTCGGGACTCGAGGCCTGATGGCTGTGCAGCTCTCAGTATGGATGTCGAGGACCTCGGGTCCGATGCCGGCACGCCAGAGAGTGCGCCCTCGAGGAGGACTATGGGCTCATGGGTTCTGGCACAGTTTCTGCTGGCCGAGGACTCCTGTTTCAAGACTTTGACAGTGCTGCTCGGAGTCACTCGATTCTCACCGTGGGACTTTGCCAGGTTTCATCAGAGGCACCTCGTCTGGCTTTGGTACCTTTTTCTTTTTCTAGGGAGGGTCCGGAGCCGCACCGGAGGAGCCACCACTGTGGGATTCCAAGGATGCCCAGTCCTCATGGGAAGTGCCGGCTTTGGGGCTCGGCGATGGGGAAGCTGGGGCAGAGGCAGATCTCGAGAACAGCTTCCCCTGCAACTCCGACCGCTTTTTGTTTGTTTTGGGGGTCATGGCCTGGCACTGGTCACAGGTGGAGCTGTTGTGGTCTGGACCCAGGCAGCGAAGACAGCAGTCATGGGTGTCAGTAGCTGAAATAGTCTGACTGCAGCAGTCTGATTTCTTGAACCCACCGGGAATCATGGTGGGAGAACACCCGGCTAGGGTCAATGACCCCCGGGCGAAAAATGGCATGAAGGCCAGTTGAGGAGGAAACTAGAGGAAAACAAGTGGTGTGAGAACCGAGGATGGCACCAAAGGTGCTGGCTCGAGGCAGGAAGGGAACCGGTACGCAAATAGGAAAATTTGAAGGATTTTAGCAACTTTTTCCAGGGAAGTAGAGGACTACGTCCATTGGACTCCATGGAAAAAAGGAAACTGAGCAAGAAGGCACTCTTGGGCATGAAGTGCACAATGCATGCATGGTAGCATTCCCAAAGGCTTTCTTTGGGAGCTGGGGAAGTGCTCCACGCTGGGCTCCATCGGCACTGACGTCACCCATATGCAAGGACTGACTTTCTGATGTTCCTGAAGAAACAGGCAACACAACAGGTGGGTCCTGGACGGAACGAGCTACAAGAAAGAAAATTAGCAAGTAAGGTCTAATTTCACATTTCAGGGCGTCCCTCTAGTCCAGTCCAGACAAATGAGACGTAGCAGAGCAGAACTAGCAACAGGTGGGACCCCAAAATGCACTTCTAGTCTGGACTGTAGATACAGGCAGTAATGCCAAGTAAAGGAATGAAGAGAGGACCAGGTGAATGCCATACAAATGTTCAGGGAAGGAACCCTCCCCATCTCGGCCCAGGAGGAAGCCTGTGCTCTGGTGGAATGGGCTCGTAAGCCCGCTGGAACTTGCCGCTCCTTCAGAACATTGGATTAGAGAAGCGGTTGCCTCAGCCTATGGGCGAATGACACCTTTGAGGCAGCCTCCCCTTTCCAGGATTCACCAAAAAGAATGAACAGCTGCTCTGAACAGCGAAAAGGCTTATGACCTTCAAAGTAGCACTTCAAAGCCCTACGAACGTCCCAATTTATGCAGCAGAGCAAACGCTGCCAAGTCCTGCTGGCCAGCGAAGAAGGGAAGGGTAATGGACTGACTGAGATGGAACGCTGAAACTACCTTAGGCAAAAAAAAAAAAAAAGACGGGGCAGGCCGCAGGACAATCTTTTCTCTGGAAAAGAACAAGTAGGGCTCCTTACAGGACAGGACTTGTCTCTGAAATGCACTATGCCGAACAAATGGCTACCAGGAAAGCACAGTTACTTACCTGTAACAGGTGATCTCTGGGAACAGCAGGAATAAGTCTTCACATATGGGTATCGTCTGTACCGACGGAGCCTGTGCAGGAACGCTCCCCAGCGTCCAATAAGAAAGCTTTTGGGAGCATCCCACAGCACCTGCGTCCTGCCTTGCCACCTTTCCCAACCGCCTCTCTCCAGTTCGAGTTTTAAAGCTGAGACAAAAAGAGAGAGAGAGGGAAGGAAAGATAGATAGAGCGATACAACTCCTAGGGGAGGTGGGTGGGTTGTGAAGACTTATTCCTGCTGTTCCCAGAGATCACCTGTTACAGGTAAGTAACTGTGCTATCTCCAGAAACAAGCAGGAATGAGTCTTCACATATGGGGACTCCCTAGCTGCAGATGCCAAGGAGAGACCCCAGAGTTGTGTGTCCTTGAAAAGGGCTCTACCTCCCCCCATGGATCTCTGGCATCCAACCAGGGTAGGTGGGTAGGAGTTGATTAGGAATGGAACAGGTGTTTGAGAACAGCCTGACCAAATGAGGCATCCCGGCGGGAGTCCTTGTCCAAACAGTAATGGGCTGTGAAGGTATAAACCGAGGCCCAAGTGGCCGCTCGACAGATTTGGTCGATGGACACAGAGTTTAGATGAGCCATTTAGGCTGCCATGGCCCTCACAATGTGAGCTGTAACATGGCCCTCCAGAGAAAGGTTCCTACTCTGGTAGGTGAAAGAAATACACTGAGCAATCCAGTTGGACAGTGTTCTCTTAGAAACTGTAAGTCCTAAATGGGAAGGATCAAAAGCATCAAAGAGTTGAGAAGACTTTCTATGTTGCTGTGTTCTTTGTAAGTAAAAGGCGAGAGCTCTTTTACAATCCAAAGTATGAAGATTCCTCTCTGCACTTGATGCATGAGGTCCTGGAAAAAAGACAGGTAAGTATACCTCTTGGTTCAGATGAAAAGGCGAGACCACTTTGGGCATAAAGTGTGGATTGGTCCTGAGGACTACCTTATCATGATGGAACCTTGTATAAGGAGGATTAGCCACCAAGGTTTGCAATTCACTGATACGGTGTGCTGAGGTGACTGCAATGAGAAAGATAACCTTCCAAGAAAGAAATTTCAAGGAAGTGGTGGCTAAAGGTTCAAAGGGTGGCTTCATAAGCTGGCCAAGAACCAGATTTAAGTCCCATGCCACTGGAGGTGGTCTAATGGGAGGTTTAGTTAAAAGAAGGCCTCTCATGAATCTTGCTATAAGAGGATGAGAGGAAATAGGCTGTCCATTGAGAGGCTTGAGGGACGCTGCAATAGCACTCAAATGGACTCTTACTGAATTCGTTTTAAGGCCTGCATGGGATAGATGCAGAAGATACTCTAGTAAAGAATTCAAAGGTATTGCAAGAGGGTTAAGACCCTTCTCTGAACACCAAATGGTAAATCTTTTCCATTTGAAAGCATAAGAACGTCTAGTGGAAGGCTTTCTAGAAACATGAAGAATATCTCTGACTTGCTGAGAGAGATGAAAAACTTGAAGGTCTAGGCCTTCAGCAACCAGGCCCTGAGATGGAGAGACTGGGGGTTTGGGTGCCACAACGTTCCGTCTTCCTGGGATAGAAGATCTGGTGCAGAGCCCAACTCCAGGGAGGGAGCTTGAGAGAGATGCAGAAGTCGAGGGTACCACACTTGGCGTGGCCAATGTGGTGCTATGAGGATCATGGAACCTCGGTCTCTCTGAAGCTTGAAAAGTGTTTTGGGAATTAGGGGAATGGGTGGAAAGGCATAAAGGAAGTCTTGACCCCAGTGAAGAAGGAAGGCATCCTCGGCCTGAACTCCCTGACACGGAATTCTGGAACAGAACCGGGGAAGTTTGGCATTCCAGAGACTTGCAAAGAGGTCTATGTCCAGGGTTCCCCAAATTCGAAAAATCCTGGCTACCTGGTCCATGTGGAGGGACCACTCGTGTGGAAGCAGAACTCGACTGAGTCTGTCTGCCCAAGAGTTTTGAACGCCTGGAAGATATACTGCCATAAGATGAATCTGATGCTCTCTGGCGAAGGCCCACAGTCGCAAAGCTTCGTTGCAAAGCGACAGAGGGCCAGTCCCTCCCTGCTTGTTCACATAGAACATGGCTACTTGGTTGTCCGTGTGGATGAGGACTATCCTGTAGCTGAGCAGGGAGTGGAACACTCTGAGAGCTAAGAATATTGCTCTGAGTTCCAAGAGATTGATGTGTAGAGAAGTCTCCTGTGGAGACCAGATGGCCTGGGTGGAGAGATCTTGCAGATGAGCTCCCCAACCCATTGGAGAGGCATCTGTTGTAAGGGTTGCTTGGGGTAGTGACTGCTGAAAAGGGGACCCCAGCAACAGGTTTTGAGAGGACTTCCACCACTGGAGAGACCAAAAAAGGCGACTGGAGTTTGCTATTTTGTCTGACAGGCAACCTGATGCCTGAGTCCATTGGGTGGACAAAGTCCATTGAGCTGCCCTCATGTGAAGGCAAGCATATGGAACCACATGCACGGTGGATGCCATGTGGCCTAATAGTTGTAACATTTCCCGAGCAGTTAAATGGGACTTTAACTGTATTTGGGAGGCTAACTGCACCAAGTGTAGGCAACGAGCCTGAGGAAGATAGGCCCTTGCAGTTGTGGTATCCAGCAAAGCCCCTATAAACTCCAGAGATTGAATAGGGGTGAGACTGGATTTTGGGATGTTTATTACCAGTCCCAAATACTGAAGGACACGCATTGTGCAGGTTAGAAAAGTCTTGGCCTCTGACTGAGAGGGAGCTCGAATGAGCCAGTCGTCCAGATATGGGAAAACGAATATTCCTAGAGTGCGTAGAAATGCAGCTACTACTGCCATGCATTTCGTGAACACCCTTTGTGCGGAGGCCAGACCGAAAGGAAGCACCCTGTATTGGTAGTGCTTTTCTCCAAAAAGGAACCGAAGGAACCTTCTGTGTGTTGGATGGATGAGGACATGGGTGTACGCATCCTTGAGATCTAGAGAACAAAGCCAGTCCTGACTCTGAAGATATGGAAGCAGAGCACCGAGAGAAATCATCTTGAATTTCTCCTTGAATAGAAATTTGTTCAATTCTCTGAGATCTAAGATGGGTCTGTAGCCCCCTGTTTTCTTTGGGATAAGAAAATAAGGGGAGTAGAACCCTGTGCCTTGTTGAATTAGAGGTACTTCTTCTATTGCACCTTGGGCAAGAAGGGTGGCAATCTCCTGACCCAGAAGGTTGAGGAGAGATGTTGGAGAATTGAACTGTTTCACTATGGTGTGAGGGGGAAGGCTTAGGAAATGAAGCTTGTACCCTTCCTTTATGATAGAGAGTGTCCATTGCTCTGCTGTAATTTGTTCCCATCTGGGAGCAAAGTAAGTCAACCTTCCTGGAATGGTAAGGGGCTCTGGTACCTCCAGAGCCAGAAAGGCTAAGTTCTCTAGCTGCAAGTCAAAGGCCCGGAGGAGGCTGAGGCTGCTGGGTCATGGAAGGCCTAGCAGCTTTGATTTGGCCTGTTTAGGTGGTTGCTGACGCTTTGCAGCAAAACGACTTGCAGAAGATGCCTGCTGACCATAAGCAGGATAGTATCTTCCCTTTATGGAAAAAGATGTCTTTTTGAACAATCTTTTCTTAACAGGAGCAGAGGTAGACTTTGAAAGTCGATCCAAAGCAGAGTTTTCAGCATCCATCTGATTGGCCTTTGCTTGCCAATCCTTCCCAAAAAGGTTTTCACCTGTACAAGGGATATTCCCTAATTCATCTTGGACCCAGAGCTCCAAATCAGAAGCTTGTAGCCTAGCAATTCTGCGTGCCCCTATGGCAATAGCCGAGGCTCTGCTTACACACTCAAAAGAGTCAAAGGCTGCACGGTTGGAAAACTTGGAGGCATCTTGGGCATGTTTGAGCCAAGTGAGAAACTCCTGTCTTTTATCCTCCGAAATGAAAGGGGTTAAAGTCTGCAGATGATCTGTGACTTCTTTTAGAACTATTCCTATATAGAGACTATAGGAGTTGATCCTGGAAGCTAGCATAGAAGCTTGAAAAACCCTTCGGCCAAAAGCATCTAGGGTCCTGCATTCACGTCCTGGAGGATTAGATGAGTGTCTCTTTGCACTCTTTATCTTTCTCATGGCAGATTCTACCACAATAGAGTGGTGAGGAAGCTGAGTCTTGTGGAAGCCAGGACAAGGAGGGACACGGATACATGGTGTCTAGCCTGCGAGAATGAGGAGAGGTGGTAAGAGGTGTCTCCCACATCCTCAACATGAGATCATACAGAATATCATGGATAGGTAAAGTAGCTGCCTCTTTAGGAGTTTTAGGATATTGTAAAATCTCTAACTCCTTGACTCTGGGTTCTGATTCAGGGGCCACTGCGATGGAGAGGCCCCTAGCCACTTCTCTAATGAAGTCTTGAAAAGACAAGTCTTCTGGAGGAGACATTCTCCGTTTAGGAGAAGAAGACTCCTGAGGAAGAAGTATCGATGCCTCGACAGAACCCTCAGACTCACCAGAGTCTTCAGAGGAATCGAAGTATCGCCTGTCTGGATGCTGCTGTAAAGCCCGATAGCCGTACCTAGTAGGATCGGTATCGGGAGTAACCGGTACCGGTTCGGTACCGATGGGCATCATAGGACAGGGTACCGTTGCAGTCAACACCGAAGCCGATACCGATGCAATCGGTACCGGCACCAGGAATGATGCCGGTGCCGGAGCTGGTACCGACAACGGGGATTGTTGCGGTACCGGAGGCGTCGCAGCCTGTATGAATGCCGTTAGGGTTCGCTGCATGGTCAGAATCTTCTGATCCATCGACGCCACCAATGTCTGGATGTTGGTACCAGTGGGAGCCACCGGTACCCCAGAACATGGCAACAGGTGATCTGTCGAGGCCGAACCATCGATGTCAACCTGTGACCCCATAGACAATGCTTTGGAAGCCAGAGCTTACCACCGGGGTAATTTTGCCGGTGCGGAATCCTCGAGGGCAAGTCCGGAGGCATCTCGATGCTTGGAGGGAGATCTACCCTTCGAGGACCGGCTAGATTTATGCTTGGTTACCTGAGATCCATGGGAGGAAGAAGCAGCCCTGGAAGACGTCGATGCCACCGAAGCTGCATCAGAGGGAAACAGGGTACTGAGCTTGGCTGCTTGGTTCTGCCGACCTCTTTTAGACATCATGGTACAGGACATACAATCCGTAATGGAATGGTCAGGCCCCAAACATTTTAGACACCAGTCATGGGTGTCGGTGACAGAAATAGTACCGCCACATTTTGTGCACTTTTTAAACCCGGAGGCGGGCCTCTCCATGAGGAAAATATTTTTAGGCCTAAGGCCCAAAAACTGAAAATGCACAGTGAAGAAAAGATAAATGTATTTTTTTTTTTGAAAGAAAGAAACGAAAAGACCGGCGGTACCGGTCCGACGTAAAAGAAGGCAGACGCGACACAAAAGAATTAAGAAAAAATAAAGAACTTCTTCTGCGGTGACAGGAACACGACCTGCTGGCTCCGCGGAAAAGAAGAACTGGAGAGAGGCGGTTGGGAAAGGCGGGAAAGCATCACGCAGGCGCTGTGGGATGCTCCCAAAAGCTTTCTTATTGGACGCTGGGGAGCGTTCCCGCGCAGGCTCCGTCGGTACCGACGATACCCATATGTGAAGACTCATTCCTGCTTGTTCCTGGAGATAGCAACCTTCAAGGTGAGGTTCTTGAGCAAGGCTGCCCCGAGCAGCTCGAAGTGCCGCAAGGACAGGATTAAGGTCCCATGCCAGGACCAGCAGCCAGCTAGTCAGCCGCAGATGTTTGACGCCCCGCAGAAAACGAACCACATTGATGTGGGCCACCAGGAGAATGCCCTGGATCCTGCCTCGGTAGCAGGCCAAGGCCGCCACCTGCACCCGCAAGGAGCCCAGCACCAGGCTCTCGTCAAGTCCCACCTGGAGGAACCCCAGAATAACTGGCACCAGAGCTTTAAGGGGCCGAATGTCCCTGATCCCCACACCAGGCCCCAAAGAGATGCCAAACCCAGACATAGACCAGGGAAGTAGTGTGTGCTTGCAATAAGGAAGCTATAACCGGCTTGGAATAACCGCAGCGTCTTAGCCGGGCCCTTTCAAGACCCAAACCGTAAGCAGGAAATTGATCCATGTCCAGCATGCCACTGGACTCTGAATCAAGAGGTCCGGAACCTGTAGTAACTGAAGGGGGATCGGCCACCAGGAGAAGCACGACGTCAGCATACCAGGGCCGCCACATTAGCAGCATCTGCCCCCGATATGCCTCAATGCAATGGAGAACCCTTCCTATCAGTGTCCAGGGCAGAAACACATACAGCAGTCCCGAATGGAGCCATGGCTGTACGAGGGTGTTGAGACCTTCTGCCATTGGGGAGCGCTGACGGCTGAAGAAGCGAGGTGCTTTGACGTTCTCTGCTTGGACCATGAAACCCATAACTGGACTGCCCCAACGTACTACCAAGGATTGAAAGGCTTCCTCCGAGAGACACCTCTCCCCCAGGTCCAGGATGTGACGACTCAGATACTACTTAAACATACAAACATAAAAAACATTAAAAATCATAAATATTAGTAAAAATAATTAAAATCAAACAGGCATGTAGCACATAAACACATCAATCTTGATAACAATGTGTAAATACATAAATAAATAATTAAATCATACACTAAGTACATAATGTTGATATTAACCTTAGCTTAAATAACCACTGTGAATGAAATGAATAATAAACCATAAAACTCTTAAAATATTAAAATATTAAATAAGACGCAGGGCAGAAACTAAGTGAAAAAACACATGAAAAAGGCTTCTTGCAAAGCACTACTGGTAAAACCAAATGACACAATAAACACATAAAAAGTGTCTACTTACAAGGCACTACTGGTCAAACAACCAGTGTAAATATCCTAGATAGCGTGTAGATTCCTTGCACTCTAAAATACTGTAATGCATAAATAGACAGTAAAAAAGGGGGGGAATATACTAATAAGAAGAGCATAAAGAAAGAAAAATATATAAATAAACCATTAAATGACACTGTATGGACATAAAAAATGTGATACAACTAATTAAAATAAAAATGTACTAAATAGATGTGCAAAATTGTACATCTGAGAGGATGTATGAAAGTGAATGCTAAAAGTATATTAACTGAAACTAAGCTGATAGCGTAAAACCGCTGAAAATAACAGCCACAGAGGCAGATGGACTTAATGCGAAAGAAGCTCACTTTTTGATTCACCTATAGACGTTTCTCTCTAAAACTGTTTAGTAGGAATTACCTTATCTTCACCAAACCAAGTTGGCAACCACTGTGTGATAAAAGACACAAATAAAATTCTTTATCTACTACTATGACATAAAACTTAAAAAGAGGTGTCAACCTAACGGCAAACTACTGTCATGATGTCAGCCTAAGATTAGTATAACATCCACCCTCGTTTTAATTTAAAAATGATAAGATATGTTAAAATCAAACTGAACTAAAGAATATTTCAAATACTGATATATTCATAACTGTCATGTTAACACCCAAAGAAAATTAATTTAACGTCTCCTAATCCACCCTGGAAAGGGGGTATTGGCAAGCTAAGATGAAGTGAAATAGGCAGCTTACGAAGGACAAACCTTTTTATAGCAATAGGACAGTATGCATAGTAAATGTCACCTTCGCGTTGAATGGAGGGGCATGAGACAGGCACATAACCTATGCAAGACAGCTGCTTAGTGACATTATCTATCTACAATGAGATAGAAATAACAAAAACTAATACAAAAACTATTTTTATATTCAACTGCCTTCAAAACTTAAAAAAGAGGACTATTTATACTTCTTTCTTCCACCCTCTAAAGGACGCCGAGATTCGCGCCAAAGCAAGTGTAAAGTAAGCTGTTTTCAAATCGTATAAACATCACTACAGTACTGCCCGCCCTGTGGCTCACCAAGGAGGAAAATGCCTCCAGTGCCAAACAGACTGCCCTTGTTTCCAGTCGGTTGATTGGCCAATGTCTCTGTCCTTGGGAGACCAAAGCTACTGAGACACTTGGGGAGGCTCGCATCCATTGTGACCACCACCCATTGGGAGGGGGGGTCTTCAGGGGCATCCCTGCCTCCAGCTTGGTTGGGTCCAGCCACCATTCGAGGCTGGACTGAACCCTCTGCGAGAGGGAGAGGCGTACCTCCATGGAGTGGCATAATGGCGACCACCGAGCAAGAAGATGGACCTGCAATGGTCGCATATGAAGGCGGGCCCACGGCACCAGCTCCAGTGAAGCCACCATGTATCCCAGGACCCGAAGGTAATCCCAGGCACGAGGTCTCAGAGTCCAGTGGACTCCCTGAATCTGAACTCACAGTTTCACTTTTCTCCCCTCTGAGAGGAACACCCTGCCGCTGCAGGTGTTGAAATGGGCCCCCAGATACTCTAAGGACTGGGAGGGATGTAAGTGACTCTTTTGGAGATTGACTACCCAGCCGAGCAGTTGGAGACAGCGCACCACGGTCTCCGTGGCAGTCTGGCTCTCCTCTAGAAACGTTCCGCGGATAAGCCGGTCATCGGAGGTACAGGTGGACCAACACCCCTTGCCTGAGGAGATGGGCTGCCACCACCACTATGACCTTGGTGAAGAACCGAGGAGCCGTGGTCAGACCAAAGGGAAGAGACTGGAACTGGAAGTGCCCTGCGGGTACTGCAAAGTGGAAGAAAAGCTGATGTTCTGGTCTTACCAGGATATGCAGGTAGGCCTCAGAGATCAAGGGAGGTAAGAAACTTGCGCTCACGTACCGCCACTATCACTGACCACAAGGTTTCCATGCAGAACTAAGGCACCCTGAAAACCCTGTTGACTCCTTAAGGTCAAGGATCGGGCGCCAAGACCCTTCCTTCTTGGGCACCACAAAGTAGATGGAATACCAGCCTATTTCCCCACTCGGTACCACCTCCTCGAGCTACATCAGCCATCCAAGCATCTCTTGCCCAACCCCGAGTTTGTGGATCGACCCACAGGGGGAGATCGTGAAGAGGTCTGCCAGTGGCTGAGAAAATTTGAGGGAGTACTCTTTGTGAATGACCTCCAAGAACCAGGCATCGGATGTGATCTGGGCCCAGGAGGGGAAAAATCACCACAGGTGGCCACCCACAGGCTGAACCCCCGCCAGGGCCCCCACACCTTCATTGGGCAGGCTTGGTTGGAGCCAGAGCAGCGGGACCGAAGCGCCGACCACCCTGAGATCCTCCTCGAAAGGACAAACCCCGTTGGAAGAATCGAGTACTTTGGGAGTTGCCTCCTTGAGCAGGATGAAATCCTTGAGGACCACTGCCCCGCCCGCGGCCCTGGCCTCCTCTAGCCGACTTGGGCTTGTTCTCCAGCAAGCAAATGACCTTGATCTCTCCCAGAGACCTGACCAAGTTATCTTGGTCCTCCTCGAAAAGCACCGTACCTCCAAAGGGAAGTCGGGAAAGCTTAGTTTTAGAGGCTACATCTGCCGACCAGTGTCAGAGCCACAGGAGGCGATGGGCAGTCACTAAAGAGGACATGTCCTTGGCTGAGACCCGCAAGAGATCATACAAGAGGTTGGTGAGGAAGGCTGCCCCTGACTCCGGCCTGGCATCAGCGGAGTTGCCCGAGGCCCCCTCAACCATAGGATCCATAGAGTCCTGGGACCAGTGGAGGTAGGCACAGGCCACATATGCTCCACAGATGGCCCCCTGCGACCCAAGGCTGAAACCTCGGCGTACTTAAGCAGTACCTCCAGACACCAGTCTGGCGGATCCTTTAAAGCTGCGCCCCCCCTCCACAGGGATGGTGGTCTTCCGGCTGATGGCCGCCACCAGGGCATCCATCTTAAGGAGGCATAGCTGCTCCTTCTCCTCCAGCGGGATGGGGTAAAGCTGAGCCATGCTCCGCCCCCCTTGCAGCCCTGCATCCGGGGTCTTCCATTCTTCTTTTATCATAGCCTGCAGGGCTCTATGAACTGGAAGAAACTTGGAGGGTCCGCGAATACCCTCCATTAGGGGGTCTTCCTCCAGGTCCAGGCCCATCGTGGCCCCGGGCTCTGAAATGTGCAGGGCGACCAGAGACTCCATTATCAACACTGGGAGTTCATCATGGTGAAAAATTCTGATGATGAAGGGGTCCTCCCCCACCCCCGGGAGCTCCCCTTCCTCGAGCTCGAGCATGGTCCAACAAAACTGGGGGCCACTCCAAGGCCCCCAGGGAGGTTAAGGAGCACACTTCTGGCTCCTCATCCAGGTAATCATGCCGAGAATGTTTGCCTGAGAAACTGACCCTGCCCAGGAGCATGAGGGAGCGCTGCAGAGCTCCCTCCCCAGGCTCCATCAGGAAGGTCTGATGGAGCGGGAGCACAAGCTCAGGTGAAAAAGGGGCAGACCCCATTCCCCCCACAGCCACAGACATGTCCAAGGACTTTCCCCTAAGAAAAGTACAGGAATCCTGCAGCTCCAGAGGCAAATCTGTATCCTGGGCAGAAATATCCAGTATGGCGGCAGCGGTTCCTGCCAAAAATGCAGGTCCATCGCCTGCTCCCACAGCCTCCCTGCTGTCTGAGGAAACTCCTGCTCCTTCTTTGAACCCTTCCTGGGTCCCTCCTAAATCAGCAGCAGCTAAAATGTCTGTCCTGTGGCAGCCGCAAAGTCTGAGCTCCGATAAGTGAGCTCTGTGGCTGCCATACAGTGCACACCGAGCCTTCTCCATGCGGCCGCATGTGTGCTTGGCTCCCCCACAGAAAAGTAAAGCCCGGGGCCCAAGGGACTTACTCGATTGGCCCCCTCCACTGGAGGCTGAGGAATGGATCTCTGAAGCTGTGTTATGTGCTCTTTCACGTCTTGCCCACCTTTGTCTTTTTTTTTTTGTAAACTTTACCGGCAAGTGTTCACTGCAGATAGGCAGGGCAGGCAGCACTGCTACGACCTCAAGCCCTCTCTCAAAGGTTGGGTAGAGGGAAGGGAAGGAGCCACTAGAGGGTACTATAGGGGGAGAGCGGGAAAGGAACCCGGGGCCCCCGGGTTCTGCATCCCCAATGAAAATTCTAGGCCAAAAACCAATAGCATGGCTCCACTGTCCACAGACTATGCACACCACTTGCTTGGGGACTGAAGAATACTGGCTCAGTCCAGTGGGCACAGGCTACTTATACTGAACTGAGAAAATGTTCCTCAGTCTCCACCTGCTGATTGGTGAGCATATACCCATTTGTCTGGACTGGACTGGAGGGTCGCCCTGGAAAGACAAAATTACCAAAATTCTCTTAATACACTTAGATACTCTGCCATGGGTATTAGAGATGCACCAGAGTTTGGACGCCCACACCCAGTGGTCCCATTCACCTCCTGAGAAATATTCAAAAATTACACAGGTTCTTCTATCCTGACCCTCCCCTTACGTTTATCTCTTCACCTCTCCTTATCTTGGTTAAACCTATCCAGCCTAGAGCAGCATCTCTTCCTGCACAAGGCTTAGCCAGCCATGACAAAAGACCACTCCTTCACATCTCAGAACTCAAAAAACCCCAACCCCTCCCAGCCCTAAATGAGAGAGCCTTAAGTAAGTCAATCTGAAAGTTAATCAGGGAACACCTATAATGAGGACTGACAAAGAGGCCCAGCCCCTACATACTGCTTCACTCAAAGGTGACTTTAGGAATAGGAACTCCAGAATTGTCCTCATTTTAAATATAGGAGGAATAATTCCTGGAATCCTGCTCACAGGGATTTCAATACTAAATTTCCATGCATGTTTTTCCTCCCCCCTTTTCCTTGTTGTTAAAAGTACATGTACTTTGAAAGCTCTACTGTTAACAATTGCAGTTTCTGCACTAGAGCAAGAAGTGTCCCAAAAAGCTTACTGGAGAGTCACAAGATGAAGCAATAGATGGTCACTTAACCAGAAACATTCAAAATAGAAAGCATGACAGCAAAACAGCAAAGTGTCTGAGAAAACACAGGTATGAAACTTGTACACAATAGTTTTTCATAAATATTCACATATCCATTCATAACAATTGAGTCATCCACAATTCTACAAGCCAGTCTCATATGAGGTACTCTGGCATGGAAAGAAGAAAAAGGATGGTGAATAAGACCTTTTAAAAGGCTACACTCTGCAGTGGAGAATTCATATTTCAATAAGGGATATGCATAACTGTGCCTATGCTGTGAGTAGGGTTGCCAACTGGCTCCCAATGGGTCCAACAGGCTTGATTTAGCCCTGTGTTTATCTCATTGCATGCAGGGATATGTAGTTCTGATTTCTCAATTGCACTCCATAGGAAAAGCAAAATTACAAGTCCCTACATGTAATGGGGTGAACCCAGGGCTGGATCAGGATTGGCGGGCACATCTGGAGCCAGATGGCAACTCTAGCTGCGAGTCAGATGCAGAAAGAGATTAGAATTCTATTTTCACAAAACATGAGAGAATGTCCACTAACTTGATCTGAAACCTTAACAAGGTGTTACTGCACACAGATTTCAAACTAGTTAATTCACCCAGCATGTGCCACATAAGTTTTATTATGAGTGAAAAAAAACAAATATGGACATCATATGATAAATGATCATGTCTTACACACCATGCGGAAGTTTAACCAGTCACGGTGGCAGTAAGGAAAACTTCCATCAAATTCCTGAGGGAGCTGTGTGCTGTCAATATGCCTATGCAAGGACTTTGTTGACGAGACAAGATCAACCTGGAAGTTAAAAATAAAATAAAATAAAAACCTGCTTCAAACATTGTTTTACCTATAGATATGGATTATTTGAAAGATATCCACTGCACATGGATGCAATCAACGGCAACTGCCCCAAGGGTCGGGGTGCAGCAGATATTGCAACATATGTAGTATTCACTGTTTTATCTGGAAAAGCATAGTTACTCACCTATAACAAGTGTTCTCCAGGGACAGTAGGAATCAGTCCTCACATATGGGTGATATCAGCATAGACAGAGCCCGCATGGAGCATTTCCCCAGCTTTCAAATAAAGCCTTTGGGAATGCCACCATGCATCCTGTCAGGCGGCTGCCTGGGTGAGAATCTTCACAGTCTTGACAATGCATATATTTATATGATTTTTGCAAGGTATTGTGGGTAATGTAGTTCATTCACACCAGACACAGCTGCTGACAATAATTTAGTTGTGCACAAGTGTTAAAGCCAATAAGATACTTCTTTATTTATGGGGTTATTTCTCCCAGCACAGATATGCTTGGTAGCACATAAATTAGGTTACTTGCTTGCAGTGTTTAACTTGGTAAAACAAAGTCAAAAATCAAAATCAGGAAAACAACCTTCAAACTTGTCAGGCAATTAGCTAATGTTTTCTTAGCATATCTCTAACAAACGAAAAGCCACAAAGAAAGAAATAAACTGTTCTTGTAAGGTTAACTTCTGATTACTTTCCACACAGATCCAGAAGTAATTCTCTCCTAGCTCACAAGCAATTAGGTGCAGCTCAATTGCTATCAGTTATCCAGCTGAAACCCTTTAGCAGGCTGGCTTTCTACTGTGTGAGTCAAATCCTGCTTCAGAAGCTTTTCTTAGTGGAATAAAGAACAAATTTATATTTCTTTGTGATGGCTGCTGTGCTTTATCACAGAAAGTTACCAACGGAGTTTGGATAGAGAGCAGTCCATATAAACAATATCTTGATCTGCTATTATTTCCCCTTCATCAACAAGCATAGGGTCACTATCATGAATTGGCACAGATGAATCTTTCAATGGAGCACTTTCAGGAGAACACTTATTTCCCTGCTGTCTTTCAAGGTTATAGCTAGGGCATAGATCAATGTTCATACCTGAGCTTCCATTGTTGCTATAGTTCCTCTCTATATAGCCTGGCCAGTATGTAGTCCAGTTCTTATGTCCAGCCTTCCAGTCCTGATCCCTGGACACTGGATCTCTCTTCACATACCTTCTGGCATAGGTCTTAGAGTCCCTTCCACGTGCAGCCGTCTCCCTCACAGGTAGCCTCTGGTGATTCCTTGTTCTGCAGCACCATTCCTCTGGCTTTCCCCAGTCCAATGGTATATGCTGGCCCTTGAAATACCTCCCAGTATACGTACTGCCTTGGACTCTTCTAGACCTCTCAAAGGCTTTTCTCCTCTTCCTTCCAGAGGGTTTCTTTCCTTCTCTATCCGTCCGGTTTGGCTTCTGCTTCTGCTGATCCTTCAGATGAAACTGATGATCCTTCTCTGCATATCCAAGGTGATCATGAAGAATGTCATCTGTAGAATAAACTCTACTCTTATTCTGCTTAGATGAGTGATCCTCCCTAACACAGCGCAGCTGTGCTGAATCAGGCCCTGCCCTTTGAGATGAGTGCTTAGGGATTACCTCATAGCCCTCCTGATTGAACACACGTTTCCTCACTTTAGCTCCTCTAATGGCTGCTGGAAACCTGGTGCATTCTGGGACTGGTAGTCTTTTATGGCAAAATTCTGTTTTCATATTTCTACCAGAACTGACAGGTTGCTTGTTCAGAGTCACTTCACCTTTTCTATAGCTCCTTCCTGAGCTATGATAAGCTTCCTTATCACAATCCTTGGTCCCCTTCCTGCCCAAGTGTGCCATCTTACTCAGTCAGGTGCCATAGCTATAGCCTCTTCAAGATGGCTATATATATATTTTGTTGTTAAGTGCCATCAAGTCTGTGTCAACTCATGGCGACCCTCTGGATAGTTGTCCTAAACTGTGTTCAGTTTTCAGTCAAGTGGCTCATTATTGACGGACTGGCATCCATAGCTGCTGTTATTGTATCGATCCATCTCATTGCTGGCATTCCTCTTTTGCACTGACCTTCTACCTTGCCAAGCATAATGTCTTTCTCTAATGATCTCTCTCTTTGCATGATGTGTCCAAAGAAGGAAAGTCAAAGTCTTGTCGTCTGCACTTTAAAGAAGGCTTAGGTTTGATCTCCTCTAGTACTGACTGGTTTGTTCTTCGGGCAGTCCATGGTATACACAGTATTTGTTACCAGGAACCATAATTCAAAGGCATCAATTTTCTTCCTGTCTTTCTTTTTCACTGTCCAACTTTCACATCCATATGTTAATGAAAATGCCATGGCTTGAACAAGTCAAATCTTTGTATGGAAAGAGACATCTCTGCTCTTGAGAATCTTGTCTAGGACCTTCATAGACATTTTGCCAACTCCAAGGGGAGGAGGGAGGGTTGTGAGGACTGATTCCTGCTGTCCCTGGAGAACACCTGTTTCAGATGAGTAACTATGCTTTCTCCAGGAATAAGCAGGAAGTCAGTCCTCACATATGGGACTCCCTAGCTACAGGCTACTGAGGACCTGTAGGAAAAAGCATGGCAGCGCAGTGAGCAGTTGCCAGTGAAAGCCGAAGGCAGCTCAAGGACCCCAGGTCCATAAATGGCCATGTTCCCAGTAGCCGGAACAAGAAGGGTTGGAGGGCTGGAGTTGCCTAAACCCCAAACAGATTACAGAGTACAGCCTGGCCAAAGGCGGCGTCCCGATGGAACTCCCTCTCCAGGCAGTAATGCACCACGAAGATGTGAGTGGAGGACCAGGTGGCGGCCCGGCAGATGTCTGCCAGTGGCACCAAGCGCAGGCTGGTGACAGACGGCATGACTCGGCAAGCCAAGGGAAACCCTGTCTGGGCCTGGGCAAAGGCAATGCAATCCGCCATCCAAATGGACAAGGCACACTTAGTGACCGCCAGACTCAGATAGCTGGAATCGAAGGTGATGAAGAGCTGCCCAGATCTGTGGTGGTCCTGAGTCCGCTGCACGTAGAAAGAGAGAGCCCTTCTATAATCCAAGGTGTGGAGAATCGCTCAACACCCAGTCGACGTGAGGCTTTGGGAAGAATGTGGGCAGCACTATCTCAATCAAGAGAAAATCCGAAACAACCTTAGGAAGGAACTTAGAGTGAGTCTGCAGGACCATCCTATTCCTATAAAATGTTGTTTATGGTGCCTCAGTCTTCAGCACCTGGAGTTCGCTGACTCTCTGGGCAGAGGTGAGAGCCACCAGGAAGGCTACCTTCCACGACAGATGCTGCAAGTAGCTATGGGCTTGAAGAGTGGCTTGGGCAGCTGCGTGAGAACCACACTGAGGTCCCATTCCACCGGAGGAGGGCGGTTAGGGGGCCTGTAAAGGAGCAGGCCTCGTATAAAACGAGAGACAAGCGGTTGCCCTGGAGGGGCTTACCCTCGATAGGGTGGTGGTTTGCTGAGATGGCACTCAAATGAACCCTGACCGAGTAAGACTTCAGCCTTGACTGCGAGAGGTGGAGCAGGTACTGCAAGATCAAACTGGTAGGGCATGAGAATGGGTTCGCTCGGATCTCTGAGCACCACACCGAAAACAGATGCTACTTGAAGGCATAAGCCCGTTTGGTCAAGTCCTTTCATGAGGCCAAAAGAACGTCCTCAATCTCTGTGAAGAGATGATAGGAGGCTAGAGTGACCCACTCAGCCGCCAAGCAGTGAGAGATAAGGACCTCAGATTGGGGTAAAGAAGCAGCCCCTCCTCCTGCATCAACAGCTTTGATGAGAACCCAAGAAGGACCGGGGGCTCCACGGAGAGACGGAGCAGCAGGGGGAATCAAGGCTGCCTGGGTCACCTCGGGACCATGAGGATCATTGAGGCCCTGACCCGCTGGACCTTGAGAAGGCAATGAGGGGCATGTGGGGGAAAGGCATACAGCAGGCCCATTTTCCACGAGATGAGGGAGGCATCGGGGGTCACCCTGCCCGGGTATGGGAGGAGACCACAGAACTAGGGGAGCTGCGAATTCACAGGACTGGCGAAGAGGTCCAGGTCTGGAGTCTCCCAATGCTGGAAGAGCCACTGCGCCGTTCGGGGACACAGGCGTCACTCATGTGGCTGGAGGACTCTGCTGAGCTGGTCCGCCCATGCATTTTCTTGGCCCGGGAGGTAAGTGGCCTGGATGTTCATGCCCTGGCTCACCGCAAAGGAGCACAGGGCTGTCGCCTCCGAGCACAAACTGTAGGAGCCGGTACCTTCTTGTTTGTTTACATAGAATATCGTGAACTGGTTGTCCATCTGGACCAGCACCACTCGGTGCTGCAGGCGGTGCACTGAAAACATTGAGTGCAAGGCAGACGGCCCAGAGTTCCAGCAGGTTGATCTGCTGCCGGGACTCCTCAAGAGACCAGGTACCTTGAGGGCGCAATGGGCTCCCCAGCCCGCCAGGGAGGCGTCCGTCGTCAAGACCACCTGATGCTCCAGAGCTTGGAAGGGCATACCTCAAAGCAGGTTCAGAGATTCCTGCCACCAAGTGAGAGACTCCGCCACACTGGGAGAGACCGAGATGGGGTCTCTGAGGCGGCTGGTCGACTGTGCCCATTGAGCTCAGAAGCACCACTGCACCTCCCGTATATTGAGATGGGCATTGGGCACACTATGGACAGTGAAGGCCATGTGGCCAAGAAGGCAAAAGCATCATCCGGGCCAAGAAGGCACTGCGGCACCACACTTCGGACACCAGGGACACGAGGCGGTCTGCCCTGTCCTGAGGAAGTAAAGCCATGGCCTGGAGGGTGTCCAAACGAACCCCGATGAATTCCAGGGACTGAACTGGAGTGAGGTGGGACTTTGGGTAATTTTGATCACAAACTGCAGATGCTCCAGGAGGCAAACGGTGAAGTCCACAGCCTGACGGGCCTCAGAGGCCGTACCCCCCCCCCCCCCCCCCCGTTAAGAGCCAGTCCAGATATGGATAGACAAAGGTGCCCTGCAGCCGGAGGTAGGCCGCAGTCACAGCTAGGCACTTCATGAAGACCCGTGGGGCGGACACGAGGCCTAAGGGAAGCACCCTGTACTGGTAATAATTTCCCTGAACCATGAAGCGGAGGTACTCTGTTTGGGATGGACGAGGATGTGAGCATAAAGCATCTGTTAGGTCCAAGGAGCATAGCCAATCGCCCTGCTGAAGGTAGGGCAGTAATGTTCCAAGGGAAAGCATCCTGAACTTCTCCCGCACCAGAAACTTGTTTAGGTTCCACAGGTTGAGGATGGGCCGGAGGCCCCCTGTCTGCTTTGGGACGAGGAAGTATCAGGAATAAAACCCTATCCTCGGAAGTGCAGTGGGACTGGTTCCACTGCCCTGTCCTCGAGGAGGTCTGCGAGCTCCTGACTCAGGAGGGCCTGGTGCTGGGGTAGCATACTTGGCTCCCTGGGGAAGTACGAAGGAGGGACATAGTCCAGATGGAGGAGATATCACTCCCAAACGACCTGGAGGACCCAGACGTTGGTGGAGATGGACTCCCACCTGTGGGAGAAGTGGACTGTACAGCCGCCCTGCCAGCAGATGAGAGGCCATGCCGATGGCATCAAAACCCCGAGGACGGCTGAGCCGACACCGGAGGTTGGGTCTTGGGACCCTTCGGCTTACAAGGGCCATGGACCATGGCTTTGCCCTGACTGCCCTGAACGGGGGTCGACGCCATGGGGTAAGACAGGTAGCTCTTGTATGGGAGTCCCTTTTGGTGGAAGAAAGGCTTCTTGCTCTATTTCTTCCTGGGGAGGGAGAAAGTTTTTCGTGATAGGTGAGTATGAGTCATGTACTCAGTTTCGATCTCCGCTGCCTTATCCTCCATGGGTTTGCCGAATAATTGCTCCCTGAGGCAAGGGACATCCAGCAGCTTTTCCTGGATCCATTGCTCCAGATCCGAAGACTAGAGTCAAGCCTGCTGGCGGGCTCCCATGCCAGCTGCCACCACCTGGGCAGAAGACTCGAAGCTGTCATACGCTGCTCACAAGAGGTACTTCAAGCATTCTCCGACAGACTTCAAGAGGGCCTAAAAACGTCAGAGATGGTCTCTGTCAAAGCCCACTGCAAAGCCTCCGAGCTCTCTAGCGAGGTCAGGGAAGAACATCCCCATGTATAATTAGCAAACTTGGATGCAGCATGACAGCATGGAGCCTTGATAAGCCTTGCACCCAAGGGCATCGAGGATACAAGACTTTCTGCCCGGTGGGACCGAAGAATGAGTCTTCAGGCTCTTTACTTCCGCATGGCCGATTCGACCACCATCGAGGTGTGAGAAATTTGGACTTCCCGAAATCCTGGACCCCACTGAACCCTATACATATTGTCCAGGTGCTTGCTCACAAAAGGGACTGAGGCTGGGGTCTCCCCACATGCGGAGGAGGAGTTAGTTCAGAATGGAAGGGACTGGCACCGAGAGAGCCTCCCTCGGAGGGGCCTCATATTGCAGAATATCAAGCTCCTTTGTATGGAGCTTCTCCTCTGACTAGGTGGCGAGCGCTAGGACCCGTGCCAAGTCCCAGATGAACTCTAGAAAGGAAGTGTCCTTGGGAGGTGACCGCTGCCTCTGCGTTGGCGAAGAGAGGTCCAAGGGGAGGTCTCGGTGGGACCAAGTCTCAGGGAAACTCCCACTCTGAGTGGTCCGTGGAGGACTCAAGGTCAGGTGGCTCAAGATGGGTCGGTGACCCGCGCCAGGTTTACGAGGCCAAAAACCTGCCCAGAGCCGGAGGTGCTCGCCTAAGAAAATCTCGCGCCCGAGGACCAGGATGGAGATAGAGACCTACGCTAAGGATCCTCACAAGGTTTCTGGCTCTTGGGGGTCACAGCGGCGGCCCAGAGAGTCCTCAAAGTTGAGGTCCCTGTGGTCTTGAGGTGCGTGCTGGTAGGGCAGGGCACCAGCGCCTGCTGGGCAGCGAGGAACGCAGAAATGCTGTGCTCCAAGGCCAGCATCTGGGACTCCCACTCGGGAGTGGGGCCCTGCAAAACTGATGCCGAGGTGACTGGGTTGGGTGTTGAGGAGGAGAGGGGGGGGTCATCATTGGGATGACCCTCAGGAGAGTGGGTGCCTTCAGAGGCCTCCATATTGGTTCAAGGTCCCTTACCGGGCCGCTCCTTCTCTGACTTGAGAATTTGGCGAGGGGGCTGAGAGACTGGCGTATGACCTCTCATGCTTGTCTGGCACCCCCAACAGAGTCCTCGCAGCCTTCTTCTTCTTCTTCCGCTCGCGTTCAGGCGACCCCTGGTCAGAGTGCCGCCAGGCCCAGGGAGGAGCCGTGGGAGATTCCAGAGGTTGCAAGGCCGAAGAACAGGAGGTTACGGAAGAGATCATCCAGCTTCTGCTTACGACTCTGGATGGTCTTGGAGGACATCTTCTTAGAGGGAGCATAGCTCCAGGTCATAGTCAGCTCCTAGACACCTGAGACAACAGTCATGGGTGTCCATGGGCAACATCTTTTTTTGAACACCTATCACATTTCTTAAAACTGGAGGCCATTGAGGGAAAAAAGACCCCTGCAAGGTCGAAGACCCTCGACGTGGCCAGCGGTTAACAAGGGTGCAAAAGCGCGCTAATGCACAAAAAAGGAAAAAAGGAAAAAAAGAAAATAAAACCCCGAGACCAAGGCCAAATCAGAGGTGCTCGAAAGGCGGGAAGAGGAACGGCGAAGGCCAGATAGCAAAAACCAGTTAAAAACAGAGAAACCTTTTTCTGGGGACAAGATGCATGTCCGAAGGGCTCCGCGGAAAAAGGCAGAATGAGTAAGATGGCATCCTTGGGCGGGAAGGGGACCACGCATGCGTGGTGGCATTCCCATAGGCTTTCTTTGAAAGATGGGTAAATACTCCACACATGCTCCATTGGTGCCGACGTCACCCATATGTGAGGACTGACTTCCTGCTTGTTCCTGGAGAATACCACCACTGCAAAGTAGGTACATATGGGCAGTGTAAAAATTAACCTTGTGAAGGGTAATTTTTATAATAAGATCCCTAGGCACAAAAGACACATACAGTTGTGCTCATCATTATTGGCACCACTGTTCCCTCTAAGCTGTGCGCATGTGCGTGCGCGCACACCTCGCCGAGCGAGCGCACATACTTTACAACAGAGTGCACAAAAATTACGGTTCTGATTCTGATAGAAAACAACACAGATGTCTTAAAATTTAAAAGTTGTTATTGCAATTACTAGAAATTTTCTGCTTCATTGAGTAATCGCCTATTTTCATTTAATTTGATTAAAATCAATGTGGTGTAGATACTGTATTCTGACGTGTAGTCAAATTTTAAAGTATATAACTCCGAGTGTCATTATGTGGCACACAAAAATTTAACCTTCCTTCAAAAGCTGCACAGCTGATATTTTATGCGCACACAGCCTACAGAAAATTAGAGGGAACATTGATTGGCACCCTTGCATTTTAGGTATGTTGTGAACAATATCTTGAGAAATAATTGGAAATAATACTACTACTGAACATTTGTATAATGCTACAAGACGTACGCAGCGCTGCAGACACATGTAAAAGACAGTCTCTGCTCATCAGAGCTTACAGTCTAGTCAAGACTGACAACACAGTAGCTGTAGACATAGGATACATCTAGGGGGAATCGTAAGAAAGCACAAAGGAGATCAGGTGAGCCAAGATCCGAGAGCAGCAGCGAAGAGGTGAGTTTCAGCCTGGATTTGGACAAGGGTCAGTGGATCCCTTTACAGCAACATGATAAAATCAAAATAAAAACTTAACTAATTTCTCAACATACAGGGGTGTCCTACACGGAGTGGTGGGTTCACCCCTAAAACAAAGACATGGGGAGGGTTCACCCCTAAAACAAAGACATGGAGAGGGGTGGCCTGCACGGAGCGGCAGGTGCACCTACTCTTGCCATCTTACTGGGCAGACTAGATGGACCATACTGGTCTTTATCTGCCGTCATTTACTATGTTACTATATTTCTTCACCTGTCAATGTATCGTTGGTCTATATTGGCAAAGAGCTCAAGTTTGGTTTCATCTGTCCACAGAACATTTTCCTAGAAGGATTGTGGTTTTTCAAGGTGGGTTTGTGCAGAGATCAGGCGTGCCTTTTTATGTTTGTCTTTGAGCAGTGGGATCCTCTTTGGCCTTCATCCATGAAGTCCTTTGTTTAGTGTGCAACGTATGGTACGGATTGAAACCACAACTCTAGATTGCTCCAGGTCAGCCTTAAGCTCTTTGGATGTTGTACGTGGTGTTTTTCCAATAGTTCGCACTAACCTTCAAAGACTTCATGGATTAACTTTCCTCTTCCCACCATGTCCTGGGAGGTTCTTAGCAGTTCCATGAGCAGAAAGCTTCTTATTAACACTGCAAACTGTAGACACAGGAATCCCAAGTTCTTTAGAAATGGCCTTGTACCCCTTTGAAGTTAGATGTGTGGTAATAATGGCTCTTCTGACCATCTCAGGCAGTTCTCTTTTCACCATTGTGAAAGTGGAACAGGGAGTGAATGTGGCAATTTTAAACATTAGAGCCATCATTCATTGGCTGATGCAAGTCAAGCGAGCACTGACAATTGATCACAGGTGCGTCAAATTTTACTGCAATGAGAATATGGATCTTCTGTTCTGATTCGAATTATTTATAAGGGTGCCAATAATCATGTCCCTTGCAATGTCCCAGTTTTTATACTATTTCCTTTTTTAATTATTCTTGTTTTATTTGATTCTTTTGTGTGTCAAATATGTGTGCATATAGTCCAAAGTCATTTCACTGGCCACTTTTTTTTTCTTAAGGCGATATTGGACATTAAGGGTTGCACTGCAAGGGTGCTAATAATGCTGAGCACAGCTGTAGGTGTATAAGTTGTGCCTGTTCAATAAAGGCCAACAGACCAAATGACAATGAATTCTCTGCCTCTTGATGATCTTTACAAGTACGCCAACATCATGTTTTAGGAAAATGATTTTTATTATTTCCAACTGAACATCAGAAACCATATCACAACAACTGCACGCCATACCCACAACATGATACACAACTACAGCAGGTACAGAAGATGCAAAATACATTGTAAACTAATACATCGCCCACTAAAATACATCACAAACTAATACTCATTAAGCAGTAATCAGTAATTCTTTCTTTCTTTAGCCTTAATCGCCCCCACCCCCCTCCCTCCCTCCCTTTCCCCTCTCCCCCAGCCCAATAACCCAACCAACCTCCCCCCCTAGATAACTGTGCAAGCAGTCATATGTGTGCATGGAGGTGCCAAACCCCACCATACCTCCCATGGACAAGAAGAGGCCTTCTCCACGGCAGCAATTAGGCAACCCCCTCCCAAGTGGCTTCCACTTCTTCCATCTTCCTCCCTCCCAAGAGAGTAGCCGTCATCAGTTCCATAGCCTGCAGCTCCACCATACCCTGAACCCACCGACTAACCGACGGAGGTCTAACCTCCATCCAAGTATTTAAAACACATTGCTTTGCTACTAAGAAACCCCACTCATACAAGGCCCTACAACCTTTATCCACCGGAGCAACTCCTAAATAGACCCCAAAAAGACACCACTCTACCGAAGGCCGACCCCCCTGCTCCCTCCAACCCCCCAGCTTAGCAAGCACTGCATCCCAGAAACTACGGATTTTGCTACATTGCCAAAAACTATGCAACAAGGTCCCTCTCTCCATCAAACATAACCCTCAAACCTCCGTCGTGGCCAATCCCATCTTGGCGGCCTGTACATTGGATACATAAGCTCTCCATAAAAATCTATACTGGAGCTCCTGTAGCCTTATAGACTCCGAGCTCCGTTTAATCTGAGAGAACGCCTTCCGGAGTAGCTCCACTGTTATCTGCGACAGACCATCACGTGCCCATCTTTGGCTTAATCCCTCAAGTTTGCCCATCTCCCCCTCTGGCCAGAGCTTTTGCCGAATGCCTCTTAGTGACATATTTTCTCCTAGCGAGTCTAAAAGCTCCCAAAGCCCCTCCTTCCCCAACTGCAAGCCCATTTCCCTCTGGAGTCCACGAACATAATGACTGCAGATAGAAATAAAAAGATCACTGGTCTAAACTATATCTGAGTTAAGGACTGAAAATAATCCAATTCCCCAACACCTACCATCCGCAACTGCCCTAGATAAACTAGCCCTGCTCTCGCCCACTCCCGTCCAGCCGACCCTTGTCTACCTGGTTCAAACTCCGGATTCCCCCCAAAGGCAGGCAGTCCGTGTATTTCCAACTTAAACCCCGCATATGACACACCGACCGCCATGCCTGCCTAAGTGCTGCCAAATACACGGACTGTCGTCCGGCTCTGGATAAACCCCGCTTATCAACATGTAACAGACACCCTGTGGAATGGGTCCGCCATCACATCGAATAATTCCAGCGGGAGGAAATTCCCTCCAGCCGTGACCAGATCAGCGAGAGGCCGGAGCAAACAGCAAATTATACTGCTGCAGAGAAGGCAAATCAAGGCCTCCTTCCCCCCCAGGTTTCATAAGAGCCACTAGCGCTATCCGAGACCGCCGGCCTCTCCAAAAAAATTTGGCGATGTGTTTCTGTAGAAGCTCCACATCTCGACGAGCCAACCAAATAGGAAGGTGACGCAATAGATACAACCACCTCGGCCATTCCACCATTTTTACAAGTGCCACTCTTCCCATAAGTGTTAACGGGAGATCCCTCCACTTCAAAAGTCGTGCAATGGTTTTCTCAATAATTGGTCTCACATTCACCTCATACAGATTCTCGGTACGGTCCGGAATAAAAAACCCCAAATACCGGATCTGGCCACTCGCCCAAATCAACGGGAAATCCCCTAACCAGTTGCTCCTCGACCTCCCCCCCACATCCAAAGCTAAAGATTTATCTGGATTAATACGCAAGCCCGAGAACGACCCAAACTCCTCCATGAGGCGCAAAGCTCGCACTAACGATCTCTGAGGGTCACAGAGACACAACAACATGTCATCCGCAAAGGCGCTTAACTTAATACCCCCTCCCCTCCAGGCAATCCCCCGCACTTGCGGGTCATTAAGGATAGTCAGCAATAAAGGTTCCAGTTGTAAAACAAAGAGCAGGGGGGACAGCGGGCAACCCTGCCGTGTGCCCCTCTGCAACACAAAGGGCTGAGAATATCGCCCGCCACTGCAGACACACGCCATCGGATTCGCATATAAGGCTTTAACCCAGTCAAAGAAGGCTCCCTCAAACCCGAAAAGTGCCAGGACCTCAAACATATAGGGCCATGAGACCCGATCAAAAGCCTTTTCCGCATCCAGACTTACCAATAGCAACGGTTCCCCCAGAGCAACACAGTGCTCCATACCCAACAAAACTCTAGTGATATTCGCAAAAGTGTCACGAGCTTTGACAAACCCCGACTGGTGAGAACCTACCAACCGCGGCAGAATGTTCTGTAGCCGATTTGCCATTACGGATGCAATAATCTTCATATCATAGTTAATAAGGGATATAGGGCAGTACGAAGCATGATTCTCTAGGTCTCGTCCCTCCTTTGGTATCACTGTTATCGCCGCCGTCCTCATATCTCTCAGAAAAGATCCCCTCTCCCGCCCTTCCTCATACAAAACCATCAATGGAGTAATCTGATCGAGTAGAATTTTGTAAAACTCCACCCCGTACCCATCAGGCCCAGGAGCCTTATGGGGCTTCCCTTGACACACAACTCTCCGTATTTCCGCCACCGTAATACTCATATTTAACTGCTGCTTATCCTCCTCCGAAAGCTGAGGAAAGGGGACCTTCTCAAGAAATTCCCGTTCCAAAACTCTATTCTCCTGATCGGGAGTGTACAGGTCTCGGTAAAAATGCCCAAATATTCGCAAAATATCCTCAACACCTCTGTGTCTCTCTCCATCCTTATCCCGAAGGGCCGTGACACCCTGAACTCCCCCCTTCCCTTTTACTAACCGGGCCAACAATTTACCTGCTCGGTTCCCGTATCGAAATAGCTGATGACGATAGTACTGGTCTGAGTAAACTGCTCTTTCCTGCAAGGCAGCATTTAAGGCCCTCTGCTGTTCTATATACCCCCAGCCTACCCGGATCCGCTATGGCCTCTTTCTTAGCCTCCCGGAGGGCACACGCCAACTCCAAGATTTTTGCATTAACTCGTTTCCTGTCCCATGCCACATACGCTAGCAGGTGACCCCACAGGACCGCCTTCCCCGCCTCCCAAAAGGTGGTCACCGAGATCTCCGGGGATTCATTCAAGAGCTGATAATCCCTCCACTGCTGAGCAAGGAACTCTCGGAATGAATCCCTCTGCCATAGATGTCTGGGAAAGGACCATCTACTCCCCGGGGAGTGACCCCCTCTGAGGTCCAAAAAGACCTTCGCATGATCAGAGATGACTATCGGCTCGATCTCGGTTCGCACCACTTTACCAAACAAATTCCTGGAAATCAGTATATAATCGATGTGGGACCATCTTTGATGGGCCCTTGACAAATCGGTATAATCCCATTCCTCTTGATGTAAAACCCACCAAACATCCAGTAAATCTCCCCACCTACAGAGAAAATCCACCCCTTTGTTGTCCCACCCCCGCCCTTGCCCTGCCCTCCCTCCCAGCGACTTATCCAGGAGAGGATCATGCGGACAGTTAAAGTCCCCTGCTATTATCAGCGGTACCTTTGGTGCACCCATAATCTTCTGTAATAAAACCTTGAAAAATTTGTGCTCATAGATATTAGGGGCATAAATGTTCCCCAGGGACAACTCCTCGCCATTTACTCGAACATGCAGGAACATAAATCGGTCCTGTGGGTCCTGTTCCTCGGCAAGCACCTCCAAGGCAACTCCCTTCTTAACTAACACCGCTACTCCCCTCTTTCGCACCCCCGAAGAAGCAAAAAAGACTTTCCCTACCCAGTCTTTACACAATTTCCCATGTTCGGTGGGGGTCAGGTGGGTTTCTTGTAGTAAGGCTATTTGCACCTTTGTTTTTTTTAAGGCCTGGAGAATTTTCGTTCGCTTTACAGGAGTCCCAATGCCCCCCACATTCCAGGTGAGAATTCGTAAATTATGGGCCATACAATCCATTATGGGGCCATTCACACGCTCTCCCCGTAACTGCAAGTTCGGAGCCACCCAGCCTCAGCCCCGAACTTATAGAGCCCTCATCCACTGCAAGACTACTCTTCTCTCTATGCACACAAAACTCGTGATCACACATCACCACCACTCTCAAGCACTCCGCACCATGCACACACCCTCGTTCCCTCGCCCCCGTCCCCTCCCCTCCCCCCTTTTCCCCCAAACCTACCCCCAATATCCAACCCCACTCCCCCCCCTCCATCAGAACAACCTCTAACCACCCTCAGCTCACTCGCTGAGCGGCGATCCCCAAAGTGACGCAGCAGGGCTGCCCCAAGGGCCCAACAACCCCAACTATGCAACATCAGACAAGAACCAAAACAAAACACATCTAGATAAAAGCATTATTACTATTCAGACAGTCTTGCCCTCTGCTCATTCCCCAGGTGCAATTAGCAGAGACAGGTCCAATTAGCAAGGTCCACATTCTTTTAGCACAATCCAGCGGTCAGCGTCAGCTCTCAAAGCCGATCGATTCCCAAACGGCCATCTTCAGCGCATCCCTCTTCGCCTCCTCCGAGTTCACCCCTCATTCTCTCCTCCACTCTCCTTTGAGATATCGTCCAAAAATCTCTGTGCCTCCCTCGACGTCTGAAAAACCACAGACTTGCCCTGGTGCCAAATTCGCAAAGTCACGGGGAAGGCAAGCATGAAACGGATTTGCCGCTTAAACAGTGCTGCACATATTCCCGGGAATGCTTTCCGTTGTTCAGTGACCAATACTAAATAATCTTGGAAGAGCAATATTCTCTGATTGTCCAGCTGAAATTGCCCCTTGGCACAATAGGCCCGCAAAAGTTGGTCTTTGTGTTGAAAGTTCAGAACCCGTATGATCACTACTCATGGCCGCTGTTGCTCTTCCCGCCTGCGACCAATACGGTGTGCACGCTCCACCTTGAGCACTCCTACCAACGATGTGAGGCCCAGCTCCTTGGGCAGCCATTCCTCTAACAACGGCAACAGCATGCGATCATTTGTGGACTCCGGGACACCAACCACCCTGAGGTTATTGCGGTGTGATCTATTTTCAAGATCATCAGTCTTAAGGAGAAGGGCTTCTATTTGTTTCTTCTGCGCACTCAGTTCTCTCTCCTGGCGCCCCTCTCCCTCTTCCACGCTCGCAACTCGATGCTCTAACTCCTCGACTCTCTTTCCTATTTCTGCAAGAGAATCCCCAAGAGTGTCCAACTTCTTAATAAGTTGATCGAACTTCGGCTCCAACACTGAGGCGACCTCTTTAGCCAACTCTTCCGTCGCTGATTCAATACTCCCCACACTTGGCGAGGCCGGCTGCGCCATTTTTGCTGCGCCAGCACTTCCCACCTTGGTCGGCTTCTCCTTGTCTTTTCTCGCCGGATTCGGCATAAATGCGTGCACCACCAACTCCTGTTTCAGCCGTCAACACTCCCACACCGACCACTCTCCTCCACAGTCGTTAGGATGTAAAATTCAAAAAGTTATTTTGATGATTCCTCGGGGCAGCCCCAGAGCAAGCAGGAAAACACCTTGCCTACTCACGCATCACGTGGCATCCCCCAATGTCCAACATCATTTTTTATGTTACAGGATTCTTGATACAGTGAACGTGAAATTGGAATGATGGAGAGCACTAGCCTTGGCACAGATGCACTATTGACATGTAGCACTACATTGGATAAGAGTGGAATGAGAAGAGTAAGCATGAAATGAAACAGTTTAAAGCAGCTGGTTTCAGGTAAGCAGGATCTGCGTGGAATTAGCCAAGCTTGAGTTAATGAACTCCTGATTAACTGAGGCTTAGCTATTGAACTGTTGACTATCGATGTTTAATAGAACTTCTATGAATTGGACCAATGGTGAGACCGAGGAAACATCAGTTTTCCCTCAGGGGAAATTTCTCCACTTGGGTTACAACAGTAGGAGACAGCGTAGTTACTCACCTGTAACAGGTGATCTCTGGGAACAGCAGGAATTAAGTCTTCACATATGGGTATCGTCGGTACAGACAGAGCCTGTGCAGGAACGCTCCCCCAGCGTCCAATAGGAAAGCTTTTGGGAGCATCCCACAACGCCTACGTGCTGCCTTCCCGCCTTTCCAACTCTCCTTCGTCAGTTGAGTTTATAGCTGAGACAAAATGAGAGAGAGAGAGAAAGAGAGAGAGAGAGAGACAACTCCTAGGGGAGGTAGGTGGGTTGTGAAGACTTAATTCCTGCTGTTCCCAGAGATCACCTATTATATCTATGCTATCTCCAGGAATAAGCAGGAATGTAGTCTTCACATATGGGGACTCCCCAGCTGAAAGATGCCAGGGGGATGACCCCAGGAAGCTGCCAACCCATGGAGAGATGGGTCATGCTTCCTCCTATGGATCTCTGGCATCCAAACCCGGGGAGGCGGGTAGGAGTTGTACTAAGTCTGAAAGAGATGCTGGAGAATAGCTTGGCCAAACGAGGCATCCCTACGGGAATCCTTGTCTAAACAATAATGGGCTGTGAAGGTGTGTACCGAAGCCCAAGTGGCTGCTCTACAGGCTGCCATTGCTCTCACATTGTGAGCTGTGACATGGCCTTCGAGAGAAAGTCCCTTACTCTCATAAGCAAAGGATATGCAATTTACAATCCACCTAGAGAGAGTTCTTTTGGAAACTGGAAGTCCCAAATGACTAGAATCAAAAGCAACAAAAAGCAGAGAAGATTTTCTATGTTGCTTAGTTCTTTGAAGATAAAAAGCTAAGGCTCTTTTACAATCTAAAGTATGAAGATTCCTTTCTGCATTAGAGGCATGAGGCCTAGGAAAAAATACAGGAAGGTAAACCGCTTGGTTTAAATGAAAAGGCGAAACCACTTTTGGCATAAAGTGGGGATGAGTCATAAGAACTACCTTTATCATGGTGAAATCTTGTATAAGGAGGATCTGCCACTAAAGCCTGTAACTCACTGATGCGTCTCGCAGAAGTGAGAGCAACTAGAAAGATGACCTTCCAGGAGAGAAACTCTAGAGCTATAGTGGCTAAAGGCTCATAGGCCGGTTTCATGATCTGCCCGAGAACAAGATTTAGATCCCATGCCACCGGCGGTGGCTTAATGGGAGGTTTTGTTAAGAGAAGACCTCTCATAAATCTTGCTACAAGTGGATGAGAGGAAATAGGTTGTCCATCCAAAGGCCTGCAAGAAGCTGCAATGGCACTAAGATGGACCCTTACTGACTTGGTTTTAAGACCAGAATTTTATAAATGGGGGAGATACTCCAGTAGCCATTCCACAGGCACCAAAAGGGGGGGGGGGGGTAAGTCCCCTCTAAGAACACCATAAAGAGAACCTTTTCCACTTGAAGGCATAGGATCGCCTTGTGGAGGGCTTTATGGAAGCCACAAGGATATCCTTTACCTGTTGGGAAAGGTTGATATCCAGGAATCCTAGGCTTTCAGCAACCAGGCCCTGAGGTGCAGCGACTGGGGATTCGGGTGCAGTAGAGTCCCATTCTCTTGGGAAAGAAGATCTGGAGCATATCCTAACTACAGAGGTGTGGCTTGAGAGAGACGTAGAAGCAGAGGATACCACATTTGTCGTGGCCGGCGTGGAGCTATGAGTATCATATAACCTCTGTCTCTCTGAAGTTTGAATAAAGTTTTGGGAATGAGGGGAATGGGTGGGAAGGCATAGAGGAAGTCCTGACCCCAGTGGAGGAGGAAGGCATCCTTTGCCTGACAGTTGTGAGCCAGGATTCTGGAACAGAATCGGGGAAGTCTGGCATTCTGTGGACTTGCAAAGAGACTTGTTCCCCAGATTTGAAAAACTAAAGCAAGTTGGTTTGTGTGGAGATACCACTCGTATGGCAGCAGTATTCGACTGAGTTTGTCTGCCCATGAATTTTGAATGCCTGGAAAGTTTACCGCAAGAAGGTGGATTTGAAGCTCTCTGGCGAGGGCCCATAGTCACAAAGCTTTGTTGCAAAGCGACAGAGAGCCTGTTCCGCCTTGCTTGTTCAGATAGAACATGGCTACTTGATTGTCTGTTTGGACCAGAACTGTCTTGTGGCTGAGATGGAGCTGAAATACTCGAGTAGCATTGAAAATGGCTCTCAGCTCTAGGAGATTTATGTGAAGAGAAGCCTCCTGTGGGGTCCAGAGACCCTGAGTTGAGAGATCGTACAAGTGGGCCCCCCAACCCGACTTGGACACATCTGTTGTTAGGATGGCTTGGCATAGAGGCTGCTGGAAAGGACAGCCTACGAGGTTTTCCAGTGATTGCCACCACTGCAGGGACGAAATTAGACATGTGGAATTTCTGATTTTGTCTGTTAGCCGACCCAAGGCCTGTGTCCACTGAGAGGATAGGGTCCACTGGGCTGCTCGCATATGAAGGCGAGCATAGGGAACCACATGGACAGTGGATGCCATATGCCCCAGAAGCTGAAGTATGTCCCGAGCAGTCAGGAAGACCTTCATAGCTGCTTGGGATGCTAGTTGTATTATACGCAGACAGCGCAGCTGTGGCAGGAAAGCTTTTGACTGCTGTGTGTCTAGATGACCCCTATGAACTCGAGAGATTGAGAGGGGGTGAGATTTTGGGAGGTTTATGACCAGTCCCAAGTATTGAAGGATTCTCATTGCTCGAGAAAGAGCGAAGCTGGCCTCTGGAGCTGTTGATGCTCGAATGAGCCAATCGTCTAAGTAAGGGAAGACAAATATTCCTAGAGTTCTCAGAAATGCTGCTACCACTGCCAAGCATTTTGTGAAGACTCTTTGGGCAGAAGCTAGACCGAAGGGAAGAACTCTGTACTGGAAGTTGTAGACAAGGGCTACCCAGGAGGGTAAAGAGTCAACAGAAGTGTCTTCCCTGGACCAGAAATCAAAGGAACTTCCTGTGATTTGCGTGGATAAGAATATGTGTATACGCATCTCTTAGATCTAGAGAACATAGCCAGTCCTGACTCTGAAGGTATGGTAAAAGTGTTCCAAGGGAGATCATTTTGAATTTTTCTCAGAAAAGATATTTGTTTAATTCTCTGAGGTCCAGTATAGGTCTGTGTCCCCCTGTTTTCTTTGGAGTAAAACTCCATACCCTGTTGGGATATGGGTACCTCTTCTATTGCTCCCTGAGCAAGAAGTGATGTGACCTCCTGCCACAAGAGATTGGTGGCAGGGACCTGAGAATTGAACTGTTTGATTATTGTAGGCGGGGGCATGCTGAGAAAGTGAAGCTTGTACCCCAGTCATACAATGGACAGAGTCCAGTTTTCTGATGTTACTTGTCGCCATCTCTTGGCAAAATGACATAACCTGCCTGGAATGGTTAAGGGTTCCTGACCTTTTAGGGGCAGAAAGACTAAGTTCTCTAGGTAAGAGTCAAAGACCCTGAGGAGGCCGAGTCTGTTGGGCCAGTTGAGCTCTTTGAGCTTGTGGCTTTCTTTGCTGTCTGTTCTGTTGTTGTCCCTTTTGGGGAACATGAACTGGACAGTGGCCCAGATGGAGGTATGATTGGTAAAACCTCTTTTTCTTGTTGAAAAAGGGTTTCTTGAATGACTTTTTCTTTGCTGGGTTGGCAGTAGACTTTGATAGTCTGTTCAAGGTAGTAAGGTAGTATTTTCAGATTCAAGCTGATTAGCCTTATCCTGCCAGTCCTTGCCAAAGAGATTTTCTGCTGTACAAGGAATGTTTCCCAGCTTGTCTTGCACCCACTGCTCTAAGTCTGATGCCTGAAGCCAGGCAATACGACGTGCACCTATGGAGATAGCAGAGGTTCTGCTTATGCATTCCAAGCAATCAAAGGTTGCACGATTCATGAATTTAGACACATTCTGGGGGTGCTTGACTAGGGCAAGAAAATCTCCCCTTTTGTCCTCAGGAAGATTAGGGCTCATGAGCTCAAAGTCCCGTGCGACTTCTTCCAGGAACATTCCCATATAAAGAACGTAGGAGCTGATCTTGGCAGATAACATGGAGGATTCGAAGCATCGACGCCCAAAAGCATCGAGTGTCCTCAATTCACAGACTGGATGAGTAGAAGAATGCGTTGTAGCACTCTTAATTCTATGCCTGGCCAATTCCACTACCATTGAATGGTGTGGTAACTGTCTTTTGAAAGCCAGGACAACTTGGCACTCGGTACATGGTATCGAGGCGTCGGGAATGTGGAGACACCGTTAAAGGAGTTTCCCACATCCATAACAATAGATCATGTAAGATCTTGTGAATGGGAGGCGTAGCTGCTTCCTTAGGAGCCATAGGATATTGAAGAAAGCGTAGTTACTCACCTGTAACAGGTGATCTCCGGGAACAGCAGGAATTTAGTCCTCACATATGGGTATCTTCGGTACCGATGGAGCCTGCGCGGGAACGCTCCCCAGCATCCAATAAGAACGCTTTTGGGAGCATCCCTCAGCACATGTGCGCTGCCTTCCCGCCTTTACAACTGTCCCTCTTCAGTTAAGTTTGTAGCTGAGTGAAAGGATAGAGGGAGAGAGGAAAGAGAGGAAAGAGACAAAGAGAGAGAGAGAGAGAGAGAACTCCTAGGGGAGGTGGGTGGGTTGTGAGGACTAAATTCCTGCTGTTCCCGAAGATCACCTCTTACAGGTGAGTAACTACGCTACCTCCAGGAACAAGCAGGAATGTAGTCCTCACATATGGGGACTCCCTAGCTGAAGATGCCAGGGAGATAGCCCCAGGAAGGTGCCACCATCAACGGTGAGGATCCTTCCTCCCATGGATCTTTGGCATCCCACCAGGGTTGGTGGTTAGGAGTTGGTTTACGTTTGAAAAAGGTTTTGAAGAACAGCTTGGCCAAAGAAGGCATCCCGACGGGAGGCTTTATCTAGGCAGTAGTGGGCTGTGAAGGTGTGTACCGAAGCACAGGTGGCTGCTCGACAAATGTCATCGATAGACACAGAGTGGAGATTAGCCATAGAAGCTGCCATGGCCCTCAAATTATGAGCTGTGACATGGTCCTGAAGAGGAAGACCCTTACTCTCATAAGTAAAGGATATGCATTGGGCAATCCATTTAGATAAAGTTCTTTTGGAGACTGGAAGTCCCAAATGACTAGGGTCAAAAGCTATAAAAAGTTGTGAAGACTTTCTATGTTGCTGCGTTCTTTGTATGTAAAAGGCCAAGACCCTTTTACAATCCAAAGTATGAAGGTTTCTTTCTGCATTACAGGTGTGAGACCTGGGAAAAAATACAGGAAGGTAAATTGATTGATTTAAATGAAAAGGCGAAACCACCTTTGGCATAAAATGTGGGTGAGTTCGAAGAACTACCTTATCATGATGAAATCTAGTATAAGTAGTATCAGCCACTAAAGCTTGCAATTCACTGATGCGACGGGCAGAGGTGATTGCAATTAGGAAGATGACCTTCCAGGTCAAAAACCTAAGGGCTGCAGTGGCTAAAGGCTCAAAAGGCGGCTTCATGAGCTGCCTGAGAACTCGATTTAGATCTCATGCCACCGGTGGTGGCTTGATGGGAGGTTTGGTTAATAGAAGGCCTCTCATAAATCTTGATATGAGTGGATGAGAGGAAATTGGTTGTCCATTCAGAGGCTTATAAGAAGCTGCAATTGCACTAAGATGGACTCTTACCGAATTGGTCTTTAACCCAGAGTTCGATAAGTGAAGGAGATACTCTAGTATCGATTCTAAGGGTACAACCAGGGGGTTTAATCCCCTCCTGGAGCACCATTTAGTAAAACATTTCCACTTGAAGGCATAAGATCTTCTTGTGGAAAGTTTCCTAGAAGCTCGAAGGATATCTTTTACCTGCTGAGACAGGTTGAGATCCTGGAGGTCTAAGCCTTCAGCAACCAGGTCGTGAGGTGCAGGGACTGAGGATTCGGGTGCCATAGCGTCCCATTCTCCTGAGAAAGGAGATCTGGAGCGTGCCCTAACTCCAGAGGTGCCGCTTGAGAGAAATGCAGAAGCAGGGAATACCACGCCTGACGTGGCTATCGTGGTGCGATGAGAATCATGCGACCCCTGTCTCTCTGAAGCTTGAAGAGTGTTTTGGGAATGAGGGGAATGGGTGGGAAAGCGTAAAGGAAGACCTGACTCCAGTGAAGGAGGAAGGCATCCCTTGCCTGACAGTGGTGTGCCGGTATCCTGGAACAGAACCGGGGAGTTTGGCATTCAGTGGACTTGCAAAGAGGTCTATGTCTGGAGTGCCCCAGAGATGAAATATCTTTGCCACCTGGTCTAGGTGGACTGACCACTCGTGAGGTAGCAGTACTCAACTGAGTTTGTCTGCCCAAAGGTTTTGAATGCCTGGAATATTTACCACTAGAAGGTGAATTTGGTGCTCTCTGGCAAGGGCCCATAGTCGTAAAGCTTCGTTGCATAACGACAGAGAGCCGGTTCCGCCTTGCTTGTTCACATAGAACATTGCTACCTGATTGTCCGTCTGGACCAGGACTGTCTTGTAGCTGAGCTGGGCGTGGAACACTCGAAGAGCTAAATAAATTGCTCTTATTTCCAGGAGGTATATGTGTAAACCTACCTTCTGTGGAGTCCAGGTGCCCTGGGTAGAGAGATGATCCAGGTGTGCTCCCCAACCCACCTGTGATGCATCTGTTGTTAGGGTGGCCTGAAAGAGGGGTTGATGGAAAGGAGACCCCACTGTCAGATTTTCTAGTGATTGCCACCATTGGAGGGACAAAATTAGTCTTTGAGAGACTGTTATTTTGTCCGACAAATTGCCCTTGGCCTGTGTCCACTGTGTGAAGAGGGTCCACTGAGCTGCTCGCATGAGAGGTGAGCATATGGGACTATATGAACTGTGGATGCCATGTGTCCCAGTAACTGCAGTAGTTCCCGAGCCATGAGGGAGTATTTTCCTGCTGCTTGGGAAGCTAGCTGCATAATGCGAAGACACCGGGCTTGTGGAAGGAAAGCCCTTGCCTGCCTGGTATCCAGACAGGCTCCTATGAATTCTAGGCATTGGGAAGGAACTAGTTGAGACTTCGGGAAGCTGATTTCCAATCCCAAGTATTGGAGGATTCGCATTGTATGAGACAGTGCAGTGCTGGCCTCTGCAACTGTGGAGGCTCGAATGAGCCAGTCGTCTAAGTTTGGGAAGACAAAAATCCCCAGGGTTCGTAGAAATGCTGCTACTACTGCCATGCATTTCGTGAACACCCTTGGTGCTGAAGCCAGACCAAAAGGAAGAACCCTGTACTGGAAATGTCTTCCCCTCAAAAAGGAAACGTAAGAATTTCCTGTGACCTGGATGGATGAGAATGTGAGTGTATGCATCGTTTACGTCTAGAGAGCAAAGTCAGTCCTGGCCATGAAGGTATGGCAGAAGAGTTCCCAGAGAAATCATTTTGAATTTCTCTCGAAACAGATATTTGTTCAATTCTCTGAGGTCTAGAATAGGTCTGTGTCCCCCTGTTTTCTTTGGGATAAGAAAATAGGGGGAGTAGAACCCTGTTCCCTGTTAAAAAATGGGTACTTCCTCTATTGCCCCTTGGGCAAGAAGTATGGAGACCTCGTGATCTAGCAGATTGTCTGCAGAGGTTTGTGAATTGAACTGCTTTAGAATTGTAGGAGGGGGTAAGCTGTGAAAATGAAGCTTGTACCCCTCTCCTACAATGGACAAAGTCCAATCTTCTGCTGTTATTTGATGCCATCTGTTGATAAAGTGGCATAACCTGCCTGGAATATTGGGGGGTTGGGGACCCCTCAGAGGCAGGAAGGCGAAGCTCTCTGGGAAGGAGTCAAAGCCCTTGAGGGGGCTGAACCTGGAGAACTGGTTGGGCTCTCGATCCTTTTGGTTTCTTTTGCTGTCTAGGTTGTCCCTTTTGGGCAACCTTGCCTGAAGTCTGCTGGGTATAGGAAGGATAAAACTTCCTCTTTTTGCTAAAAGAGGGTTTCTTATAAGGCTTACTTTTGGCTGAAGTGGCTGTAGACTTTGACAATCTATCTAAGGTAGAATTGTCAGCATCTAACTCATTAGCCTTTTCCTGCCAGTTCTTGCTGAAGAGATTCTCCCCCGTGCAAGGAATGTTGCCTAATTTGTCCTGTACCCAAGTCTCCAAAGTCTGATGCCTGCAGCCAGGCAATCCGTCGTGCACCAATGGCAATAGCAGAAGTTCTGCTGATGCATTCAAAGCAGTCAAAAGCTGCACGATTGACAAACTTGGAGACATTTTGAGCATGCTTAACTAGAGCAAGAAAATCTTGTCTCTTATCATCTGGGAGAAAAGTGCTCATAAGTTCCAAGTCTCCTGTGACTTCCTTAAGGAACATTCCCATATATAGGATGTATGAACTGATTCTAGCTGTACGCATTGTGGAACACAAGAGCTGTATTAAGAGGAAATTGGTGGATAAGCCTCTGGTTCAGCATTGGATGGATAAAGACCATAAAATATCTGATTTGAAATTCTGTGTCATTAAAAAGGTGAAACTGAATTGGAGAGGCGGCGACATTGAGAAAACTATTCTTCGGTTAGAACAAAGATACATTTTTGCACTCAACACAATGACACCACATGGTCTAAATTCAGAACGGGATTTTTCTGTTTTTCTGTGACAGTTTTGGGTTCTTATTTATTTATTTATTTATTTAACTAGGTTTTATCCTGTTATGGGATTGATTTTTTATTCTCTTAATTTGGCACACGTATTGATATTTATTGCTTTGGCACATAATGTTATGTTTTTTAAATAGATATTTGTATAAAAGGGACGCGTCCTTTTTTTTAGGTTGGCTTGTTAGTCCTTTGTGAATACCTTGGGCATGTATCATTACTTATGTTTCCTCGGTGGTCTTTTTATCTTTTTATTATACACAACATACAGACAGATTTTTGGAAATTTATAATGCATATTCATTAAAACCGCACTTTGTGTGCCCATACATTAAACATCACATATGCTCGTATCCCCTCCGTTAATGTTAGAAAAGCTTACATGTTAATATGCGAAATAATATACTTTTGTGGCAATTCATTCACGGTTGTAGGGAATAGTTGATAATGTAACGGATATGGTTACTATTATAGCTCACACACAAGGCAGTTGTTTTGTTTATATACTGTGCACAATGTTTTTTTGGCTTTGTGGAATGAGGGTATTTAGTCCGCTTCCCCGTCTCCTCTGTTCCCGCCTTCAAAGTGTATATTTAAAGATACGCATGCGCTAGCGTTGCTTCTATTCTACAGAACGATTACAATACGGCTGAGACCGGCTACTAGTTTTCTTTGGATACAGCATAATCCTAGCAGTTGCAATCCTGTAAATATTTAAAAAAAAAGCATGTTACCATCTAGTTGGGACACACGATTATCCTGCACTTTGATTCATTTTGATTTGTGCTTGTTTTTAACTTCAGCGAGTGCTTTTTGCTGCTCCATGGTCAGGAGACCGATGTGTGTCGGCTTATTTCATTCTCATCTAATGTGATAAATGTTCACAGTGAGTGCGGCACAAGGGGAGGCGCATATATTTAACATTCCGATGAAGTTCATGACAGCGTCCTTGGAATTCTATAACCTTTTATAGTTTAGACGCACGTTATACAACTTTATTTTAAAAGTAGTTTGGTTCAGCGCATGTTAATTAGATCATGTGCACACAAAATACAGACGGGGATTATTTTAACATGCATGATATAACACATATACCCCCCTTTTTAATTCATTTAATGTTTAATTGTTTTGGTTGCAATATACTCTAGGGCAGCTATGGCGAACCTATGGCACGCGTGCCAGCTGTGGCACGCGAAGGCCTTGCAGCTGGCACGCGGGAAGGTCCGCAAATAGGTTTTTTTTTTTTTTTTCAATTTTACTTGTCTGCTGCCGCTGTCGGGGCCGCCGCGGCAAAATCGAGCGTGCCGCGGGGCCCCCCTGTACCCGGCAGAGCCTGCCCTCCCCGTAGCAGCTCTCTCTTTGGAGCTGCAGTCAGACGCGCCGGCTTGCAGAGCGCGAAGGGAAGAGTTTCCCTTTCGCGACTCTGTTAAGCCCGCGGGGGCTGATGGGAACTTCATCAGCCCCCGCGGGTTTAACAGAGCAGCGAGGGAGAAACTCTTCCCTCGCGCTCTGCAAGCCGGCGCGTCTGACTGCAGCTCCAAAGAGAGAGCTGCTACGGGGAGGGCAGGCTCTGCCGGATACAGGGGGGCCCCGCGGCACGCTCGATTCTGCCGCGGCGGCCCCGACAGCGGCAACAGACAGGTTTTCTTTTTTTTAAAATTTTCCCTGGGCTGGGGGGGGGGGTTAGGAGTGGTGATGTGATGGGCTGGGCTGGGGGGGGGTGTGGTGTAGTGGTGGGGTGGGGTGGGGTGGGGGGGGGTTAGGGGTGGGGGTGGGCTGGGCAGGGGGGTTAGGAGTGGTGATGGGCTGGGCTGGGCTGGGGGGGGTTAGGAGAGGTCATGTGCACTGCAGGCCACGCGGGGATAGGAGTGATGCGATGGGCTGGGCTGGGGGGGGGTAGGAGTAGTGATGGGCTGGGGGGATTTAGTAGTGGTGATGGGCACTGGGCTGGGGGGGGTAGGAGTGGTGATGGACACTGGGCTGGCTGGGCGGGTTAGGAGTGGTGATGGGCACTGGGCTGGCTGGGGGGGTTAGGAGTGGTGATGGGCGCTGGGCTCGGGGGGTTAGGAGTGGTGATGGGCGCTGGGGGGGGCTTAAACTAAAAATTGGGTGATGGGAGATTAGGACTGGAAATGGGCTGGTGGGATTAGGACTGGAAGTGGGTTGATGGGGGGTTAGGACTGGTAATGGGCTATGGGGGGGCTTAAACTGAAAATTGGGTGATGGGGGATTAGGACTGGAAATGGGCTGGTGGGATTAGGACTGGAAGTGGGTTGATGGGGGGTTAGGACTGGTAATGGGCTATGGGGGGCTTAAACTGAAAATTGGGTGATGGGGGATTAGGACTGGGAGAGGGCTGATGGGGAGGTTAGTACTGGTAATGGGCTATGGGGGGGCTTAAACTGAAAATTGGGTGATGGGGGATTAGCACTGGAAATGGGCTGGTGGGATTAGGACTGGGAGTGGGCTATGGGGGGCTAGGACTGGTAATGGTTTGGGGTTGCTAGGACTGGAAATGGGCTGAGTGGAAGGGGGCTTGAACTGCAAATAGCTGTTGGGGATGGGGCTTGGAATGGAAATGGGCTGAGGGGAAGTGGGGGGCTTGAACTGCAAATAGCTGATGGGGACGGGGCTTGGAATGGAAATGGGCTGAGGGGAAGTGGGGGGCTTGAACTGCAAATAGCTAATGGGGAGGGGGACTTGGACTGGCACTGGGCTGAGTGGAAGGGGGCTTGAACTGCAAATCACTGATGGGAAGGGGGGCTTGGAATGGGCTCTTAGGGGAGGGAGCTAGGACAGGAACTGGGCTGATGGATGGGCTAGGATAGAACTGAGAATTGGGTGTTGGGGGAGCTAAGATTGGAAATGGGCTGTGGTGGGGGCTTGGATTGAAATGGACTCATGGAGGGGCTAGAACTGGAGGTAGGCTCATGGGGGGCTTGGATTAGAAATGGGCTGAGTGGAGGGGAGCTAGGATTTAACATGGGCTGATGGTGGGGCTAGGAAAGGACTAGAAATGGGCTGATGGGAGGCTGGTATTGGAAATGAGCTGATGAAGTGACTCGGATAGGACTGGAAATGGATGGGGGAGCTAGGACTGGAAATGGACTGATGAGGGGACTAGAAGGGAGCGGATACTGGGTGGGGCTGGAACTAAAAGGGAGCTGATGTTGGGGGAGATTAGAAGGGGATGGGGCTGGGAGAATGAAATGGAGAGGGTAAAAATATTTTGTGTGAGGGAAGAAAAATGTACATTTGGCCGGGTATTGGGAGAGTAAGTGGGGATTGAGGATGGAGGGGTAAAATTTGAGTGGATGAAATAGGAATGAGGAAAGAGCAAAAGGAGAAAGATTAGTATGTTAAAGCGGATGTAGAGAGAGAGAATGGAAAAAAAAACTAGAAGAGAGAAGAAAGGACAAATGGACAGCAGATGATGGAGAGTTAGCAGAAAACATGAAGAAACCAGAAGAAAGTGGCTGGAGCAATTGCAACTGTGTAACTGAGCTGAGGTATTCTGTTTATGTAATTCCTTTTTGACATTGCCACTTGTTCTCTTTCCCCAGTAGGTCATGTATTGTTGTTCTCTGAAATGTATTGGTTTAATATTTGCAGTGTTGCCTTTTGATAGGTATGGTATGGTGCTTTGTGACTCCTGGTAGTGCTGTTAGGATACGGCGGGTTTGCTATTGGTTCTAAATGGGCAGTGTTTGTAGTAGTTCCTAATGTGCCTGGCGGTTGGCACTGGATTATAGTAATGTAGAAATCTTTTAGTCTGTCTTTATCCATACACTCATTAAGAGACATGTTTACTAAAAGTTAGTGTATGTTAGCATTATGCAAATATTTATGCAAATTGACGTGCTGGCACTTTGAGGAAATTCTTTGGTTTTGTGCGGCAGTTTGGGCACTCGGGCTCAAAAAGGTTAGCCATCACTGCTCTAGGGTATAAGTTTCATCATAATTTACATCACAGATTCATGTTTGGGTCATTGTAGGTGGGTATAATTTTGTATTGATGATATATTTCCACAACTATAACTTAATCAGGTACATTTAAATTTTACAGAGTATGAAATATACGTTCAGGCTCCAGTGACCTCTAATCTTATTTCTGGTTAGTTACTATATCATTCCTCTCTTGTATTTCTCCATTTTTGATAATTTTGATTTCAAAGGATGTTTAGTCATTTTTTTATATTATTTATTAATAAGTAATATATTTTTGTGATATTTTGAGTATTCACTTATGTTTACAATTTGCATGTACTCTGTCATCACACATTATTCCTTGTTATAGAATAATTATGATGTTTTTAGACGTTATGTTGGTTATTTTTGTAATATGTTTATGGAAGGTTCTTTTTAATTTGTTTTCATTCAGTTTATTTAGTATTATATACAGTTGTTGCTTTTTTATCATGTGGTTATTGGACAAATGGTTTTTATGCTTTTAACATTTTATGTTTTTTGGATATTTATGATTTTATTTGATGCTCTTATTCTTTTTAGCTGTTTATACATTAGTTTATAATGTATTTATTATTTAGATCATCTTAATATTTTTTGTAGTATATGGTGTGCCTCACCCCTGAGGAAGATCCTTTCGAAACACGGCCTGTGTCGGGTCTAGCCCCCCTCTATTATATATGGACCAATAAAATATTTTTGTGAGTTCTCGAATCCTGCCTATGTTTTTGTACTGTCTCTGATTCTAGCTGAAAGCATGGAAGCTTGAAAAGTTCTGCATCCAAAAGCATCCAGAGTCCTGCATTCACGACCTGGAGGATTGGATGCATGTCTCTTTGCACGTTTCATCCTACACATGGCTGATTACACTACCATTGAATGGTGTGGCAGCTGGGTTTTCTGAAAACCAGGACATGGTGGAACTCGATACATAGTATCAAGCCTCCTAGAGTGAGGAGAAGTGGTCAGAGGTGTCTCCCACATTCTGAGAATCAAGCTATGCAGAATTTCATGGATAGGCAGAGTAGCTGCCTCCTTGGGAGCTTTAGGATATTGGAGGATTTCCAATTCCTTTGCTTTGGGTTGTTCTTCAGGAGCTACTGTGATTGAAAGACCTTTGGCCATATCACGGATGAAATCCTGAAAAGGCATGTCCTCTGGAGGTGACATTCTGCGTTGGGGAGAAGAGGGATCTTCTAGGAGAAACCCTCTAGTGCCAGCAGAATTGTCAGAGTCTTCGGAATCGGAGGAATCAAAGTATTCCTGACCCCGATGCTCTTGCAAAGCACGATCCCGGTACTGATCGAAGTCGGTACCGAGGTGAGCCGGTACCGCTTTGTCCCCTCCAGTCAGAGATGGCATAGGAAGAGTTCCCACCGGGGCCGGCACTGTCAGTCCCGGCATCACCGGTGTCTGTACTGGTGTCGGTACCGGCATCGGTGTCGATGTCAGCACCGGTGCTCTTGGGACCACCGGTACCACAGCCGAGAGAAGAGCTGCGATACTGAGCTTGATAGCGAGGAATCTCTGGTCTATCGACGCTGCCGATGCCTGGGTGTCGGTACCGGCAAGGACGGCTGGAACCCCTGAGCATGGCACAGGTAGCTCTTGCGAGGTTGAGGCCTCGAGAACATCCTGAAGCCCCATCGATGCTTTGGAAGCTGAAGCCTCACGCCAGGGCTGTTTTGCCAGTGTGGTTCCCTCAAGGGCAATGCCAATGGCCTCTCGATGCTTAGCAGGAGAGCTACCCTTTGAGGACCGGCTCTTATGTTTAGTTACTTGAGATCCATGGGAGGAAGAGGCCCTCGACAATTGCGATGCAATGGATCTGGCATCTGAAGAAAAAAGGGTACCAAGCTTTGCAGCCCAGTTCTGTCTTCCTCTTTTGGTCATCCCCATACAGGAGAGACATTCAGTTGGAGAATCATCAGGTCCTAAACATTTTAGGCACCAAACATGGGTGTCAGTGACGGAAATGGTACCGCCACACTTAGTACATTTTTTAAAATCACTAGTTGGCTTTTCCATGATTTAGGAAAAATGGGGGCCTAGTGCCCAAAATGGCGCCTAGCACCAAAAAGGAAAGTTTCTGAAAGAAACACTGAAAGTTTTTTTTTTTTTAAAAGAAAGAAAAGAACCGGCGGTACCGGTAGGCGTCGTGCGGTAGGCAAACGCGACCACAGAAAGAAGTTTAAAGATGTAATTTTCTGCGGTGACAGGGAATAGGTCCTGTCGGCTCCACGGAAAACGAAGAACTGAAGAGGGACAGTTGGAAAGGCGGGAAGGCAGCGCGCATGTGCTGAGGTATGCTCCCAAAAGCGTTCTTATTGGACGCTGGGGAGCGTTCCTGCGCGGGCTCCGTCGGTACCGACGATACCCATATATGAGGACTATATTTATGCTTGTTCCTGAAGATTTCTTAATTCTTCCGCCTTAGGTTCCTTTTCTGGAATCACCATGATTGAAAGACCTTTGGCTAAATCACGTATGAAATCCTGGAAGGACAAGTCTTCTGGAGGAGACATTCTGCGTTGAGGAGAAGGAGTTGGATCCTCTGGTAGGATCGCTCTAGTACCGATAGAGTCATCAGAGTCATCGGAATCGGAAGACTCAAAGCCACTCTGTACCGGGTGCTCCTGTAACGCCCTGTACCGCTACCGCTACCGCTACCGCTCAGTCAGTACCGGAGTGTCTCGGTTCCTGTCCCTCGATACCTGAGATAGACTCAAGGCTTGGCATGGGGGGAAGCATACCTGCTGAAGCAGGTGCAGTCGGTACCGATACCTGTGAAACTGTCTTTAGCGGTCTTAGCGGTACCGAAGCTGCTAAGAGGGTGGCTAGACTGCGTTCGATAGCGAGGATTCTCTTATCCATCGCTCCTGCCGATGCTTGGTGTCGGTACTGGTGGAAGCAGCCACGACCCCAGAACATGGCACCAGTAGTTCTGCAGAGGTGGAAGCCTCTGGAACATCCTGGAGCCTCGTTAATGCTTTGGAGACCGAAGACTCCCGCCGTGGCTGTTTTGCCGGTGAACTTTCCTCGAGGGCAACGTCAGTGGCATCTTGATATTTAGAAGGAGATCTACCCTTTGAGGACCGGTCAGTCTTAGAAAACTTAAGTTTAGTTACCTGAGCTCCATGGGAGGAGGATGAAGCCCTGGAAGACGTCGATGCAACTGACATCGTATCTGCAGCAAAGAGGGTACCGAGTTTTGCAGCTCTATTCTGCAGGCCCCTCTTGGTCATCTTTCTGCAGGAGAGGCACTCCAGTGGACAATGGTCAGGACCTAAATATTTAAGACACCATTCATGGATGTCGGTGACGGATATGGTACTGCCACATTTAGAACATTTCTTAAAACCACTAGCTGGTTTTTCCATGTTTGAAGAAAAAATGGGCCTAGTGCCCAAAATGGCGCCTAACCCCGAGAGGGGAAAGGCTCCTAAAGAAAAGATTTTTAGAAGCTAGGGTGTTTTTTTGTTTTTTTTTAAAAGAAGAAAAGAGAACCGGTGGTACCGGTAGGCGTCGAGTGAAGGCAGACGCGACAACAAAAAAACAAAAGAAGAAGAAGAATTTTTCTGCGGTGACAGGGATACGTCCTGTCGGCTCCACGGAAAACAAAGAACTGACAAAGAAGAGTTGGAAAGGCAGGAAGGCAGCATGCAGGCATTGTGGGATGCTCCCAAAAGCTTTCCTATTGGACGCTGGGGAGCGTTCCCACGCAGGCTCCATCGGTACCAACGATACCCATATGTGAAGACTACATTCCTGCTTGTTCCTGGAGATTATAGTTTCCAATATGTTTCCACTATTGAGCTCCCATTTGTTGAGGGGTCCACTATGGACGTACAACTTAAAATCAAATTAATAAAAACATGACATTTAAAAATTAAAAATTTATTATTTAATCATTAGGAGGCAGAGAATTCATTGTGGTTTGGTTTTTTATCTTATATTTTCTGGTGAGGGATATTTGTACATCTTGTGCTCCATAAAGGCAACACATGGCCATATGTGCCTTTATGAAATAGCCTCCTCAAAAGCTCCCACACAATGTTACACCTGCTTGAGGCAGTTCTAAGTTTAAATTTGTGTGTATACATGCCGGTAAGAATAGGCACCAACAGGTCTATCCTATAGAATACGTATATCTCTGGAGATTCTGCCCCTGTTCCATCTATTCTCCAGACCTGGGAGCAGCTACACACATATCAAGTATGTTTTCTGAGCACCTACCTTTATGTGAATATCCCCTCAAGCAATTTTAAAAGAACCTACTTCAATATGTGAAACACTGATCTAAAGACTCAAGTCACTCTAACTTACCCCCACTATGTACAAGAGAAAAAAGGCATACTAAGAGCTAACTGAAGTGTGCAGCTTTTTGCCGCCAATACACTGGAACACATTAAACCCAGCTCTGGGATGGTTTATCTGCAACAGGCTCATGTCTGTATAATTAGGACACTGCATCAGCCTGGGTTGATCTGGATGCTTGATGCTCACAGAATTGTCTGGTGGAAGCGGGAGTGGGGAGCGGTTCTTGTCCTTAGTCCTTGTTTTTAAAATAATGAGTCTCAACCTTCTCCATCACATTCTCTCTCAATGCCGTTTTCAAAGACTTTCTGACCCTCTGTTGGCAAGGTTTATGTATGTCACAGTGGTGACCTGCAGGATCTCTCATACACACTCTTCAAGGGCTGCATTATTATATTTCCAGCCCAAGCACAAATATCCATGCCACTGAACGGAGATTACCACTCTCAAGCAAACCTAGCAAGGAGCCAATAATCAGTCACCTGGCCAGTGTATAAAAAAAGAACTAATGATTTATCTGCTCATCTTTATTCCCATTCTCAAGCCAATTCCCCTCGGCCTCTAACTAGGTTCCCCTATCTCTCCCTTCACTGATCTGGATCATTCGACAAGGCAATCAGAAGAGGGTTGGAACTCTAGTCTTCTGTCATCTTTACTGACTCCCAATCTAGGCATGTGAGTAGAGAACCAAATTCTAGAATTTGGCTAAGGACAAAACAGAAGAAATCTAAATGATATTCCCTGACCCTAAAGTTTGTCATCAAGATTCAACAAGTCCTCAAAAATACAGGGGAATGCACTTCTTCCAAGGTTTAAGAACCCGAACACTGTATTCCAACATCACAAGATCATGCTGTGAGTAAATTAACATTTTTACCTGAATAGCAGTCACCTTCTCTATACGAAATGTGAGATCTCGCTCAACAAGTAACAGAACTCTGTGAATACAATTAGGAACAGTGACCTGGTCAAAAAAAGAAAATAATTGTCTATTAGGTCAATCCTGTGGTTCACTCTCACCTGATCGATGTGCCATTATATGACTACGTATCCAGAGACCATTCTAATGACCTAACATTGTATACAATCATGTATTACAGTCATATAAATTGACTTCCTGAGCAAAGACAGCAGCCAGCTAGGACCAAAAACAGACAGGCAAAAATTATTAAAAACATGGGGCCCGGTATTGAAAGGGATTAACATAGCAGATGTGCTAACCATGTTAATCCCTCTAGCCAGGATATTCAGCAGCACTGACATGGTTAGTGACACTGAATATTCACAGGTGCTGCAACTGCATGCCCCGATGTTAACTGGTTAGCATCCTGGAGTTCTGGGGGTAGCACCCGGCGATACCCAGGCAGCGGCGATATTGAGCCACTTCCCAGTTATTACTAAGCGGTGAAAGTCAGGCGCAGTAAAGGCTGGCTTAACTTTCCCCACTGAAGCTAACCAGGAAGTGGCCGACTATCACAACTGCCCAATTAGCTTCCTAGCAATCCGGGCAGCCTAGATATTCAATGTCGAGGCCTAGATATGGCCTCAGATTTGAGGTTTAAAACTCAGCAGTGGTGGCTAGCTGCTTTAGCAGCGCTAGTCGCTGCCACTGAATATCAGGCCCATAGCTTTTATACAGAGACTAGAAAGATATTGGATTATGGACCTGAAGTGGTATTATGGACATTTTATTGTTTGATGTTGGTCTACTGTAATAACTATGATCAAAATTGGTTTATAATTATGTTACTACTACTACTTCTCATTTGTATATTTAACAGATTATTATGCTGCTTTATCATTTCAATCAAAGCGGTTTACATTGTAACTTAAACTTGGTAATGTACATTAAACAGGGCCATTGATAACTTGGATTTTTCTGAGCAATGGAGGGTTAAGTGACTTGCCCAAGACCACAAGGAGTGCTAGTGGGAATCGAACCCTGGTCTCTTGGCTCCCAAGCAAGTTGCTCTAACCATAAGGCTACTCCTCCACTCCATGCATATCTTGTATAGCACCACAAGACATGCACAGTGCTGTACATAAACACATAAGAGACTGTCCCTGCTCCACAGAGCTTACAACCTATTCAAGAAAAACAGAACAAACAAGGAGGTAGGGTAGCTCTTGAGGAAAATATTAAAAGGAAAATTATTACAATCAAATAGAACGGTAAGACTGTCTCCAAGCAAGCTAGATGTCTGACCCAGCGACCAACTCTTCAGGACCCCCTCTCCAGCCAGAAAAGCTCAGGCTGCATGGAGATAAGCCCCTCCCCCAGCAGACATTTCCCAGTGCTGCATCCACATTTAAAGGCCATTCATCTGGGCACACCCACACCTGGAGGGCTTATGCCGAATGGCCACACCTAGGAGTCCTTTAGTGTAGCCCTTAGAATGGCATAAAATCCTAGAAGCAATGATCTTGAGGGTATGCACAACACATCAACCATCTTAAAAAGACTATAAAAGAAATAAGAGGATTCCTGCAAGATGCCAAACATGTAAGTTTTGATTTTACTACTTGCACCAGTAAATATCAACCCTAAATTTTAAGTTATATAAGGAAAGGAAATATTTGGCTCTAAGGGATAAGCACAATCACCTCCAGGACTGACCCAACCTTTAAATAAAGGTTACCCAGCACACTACCTTCTGGAGGCTAGCAAACAGCAGGGAATTCAAACCTAACAATAGACCCTGCAAGCCAGAGGAAACAAAAGGTCTATAGTGTTAAGCAGGGCACAAACACCTAGAACCAACTCTGAGACAACCTTGTTGCACCCTGCCTAGTCCAAAAACCGCTGATGTAACTAGTAGGGGGTCTACACTCAATTATTCATTCAATCATTTAAACATTCGCCCTCGAGATAATAGTTGTTTGATACATGGCATCACCTTTACGAAACAAACACAGCCTTACCAAACCAAAAGCAGCTCTGAGGCAACCAGAAGCCATGACAGACCATCCAACCTTCAATCACCACTCTCCTCACCATCACCCTAATAGCATCAATACTAACAGCAGCTACCTCCACAATGTCAATACCTGTTTCAATACCCATCATACATCAACACAGACACAACAGCCTATGCCTTTACTGCAACTTATCACACCACAGACACCCATCCCACCTAATCAGGATACAGCCTCTCAACCTGGCACGCACCCCCCCCCCCCCCAAGAAGCAATTCATCACCCTCCACTTAAATGCGCCTTAGTCAATGCATGGTAATCCAAAAAACTTAGTGGTCACAATTCAGAGTGTAAGATCCAATACAGCAAAAAAACTCACTCTAGAAAAACACAAACTGCTCCATAGCTCTTGACAACTGCAAAATGAATGTTTTCACTTGGTAAATATTAAAGAGATAGCGTGGCCCGCAAGGTCTCAATTTCCAGGGCAATGGCAAAAACGATCCGGACCAAGCCAAGATCATGCCACAAACACAAGCCCAATGACATCAAGGACCTGCTGCCACGTATTATTACAAAGCAAACTACATCAACACCCAGGATAGCACTTATCTTAAAAAATTAGAAGGGTTGATTGCAAGCTGCTTCCCCGACGTTACTGCAGAGCTCTAATACGCTTCGCGAGTAATCTCGCTGCATCAGAGGAAATCACTACAAAACAGAAAACAAACATTCAAAAACAAACCATTTTAAAAGCAGGAACAAAACAACCCACGAGCCCGAACCAGCACATAAAACAAAGAAATGCTACTTACTATGAGCGGCAGCCAAACTAGCTCCTCAACATTGGTTCACAAAAACGCCGCGCATGCTCAGTCAACCGCGAAACAACGTACTCCCTGAAATACCCTACTGCTGACGTAGAGGGCATCCCCAAAGCAAACTCCACCCCTCAATTACAAACATACCGCCCAATCAATGCGGAGGTTTAAACCCTCGGGAACCACAGTGTGCAACTTGAAAATCCACTTTTGTTCACATATCAACAAAGATTGCTCCCGGCTCTTCCCATCTCGCCCTGTCAATACCCGATCAAAACAAAAGCACCACAAATCACAAAAGCGATGCTTAAACTTAACACAGTGTGGGACTAGAGGGGCCTCATGTACCAAACATTTCAATCTGCTCTTATGCTCAATAATGCGCTTACGAAACGGTCTACATGTACTCCCAACATACAACAGACCACAAGGACACATGATCCCATAAACAAATGAGGAATCACAAGAAGTTAAATACCTCAATTTGCATTGTACCCCATGATATTCAAACTGCGAGATCTCACTAGAGACCTCACAAATTGAACAATGGCCACAAAGAACATGACCATGAGGCTGATCCATCTCACCAGACAGCGCCCGCAAAGCAGAAGGACTCAATATTTCACGCAAATTCCGTTGACGCCGCCAAACACATCGCACTGTCTTATCTGCTAACCCAGGAAGAGTTTGCAACACCCCATGTGCCTCCGCAAAATTCGCTGAATAGAAAAGCTAAAAGGGGAATATTTCAAGATCAAATGCACAGGATCCTCATCATCCGAGGAATCTTCCTTATTTTTAGGCATTAACAAAAGAGACCGATTATTGTACAATGCCCTCCGATAGGCATCATGTACCACCCCGCGCGGATATCCCCTAGCTAAAAAACCACAGGCCAAAGACCTGGATTGGTGTTTGAAATCAGCAATGTCAGAACAATTCCTGCGGTAGCGAATAAATTGGGAAAAGGGTAAACTATTACGCAAACCCACTGGGTGAGCACTACCATAGTGTAATAGCGCGTTTCTGTCTGTGGCCTTCCTATGAACACTGGTAACCCATCCAGTACCCATTTTACACACCACCACATCCAAAAATACAATCTGAGCAAAACTAAAGACACTGGTAAACTGAATATTACTCACAACCATTCAACCAAAGCACAAACTCCTGAAATTCAACAGTTGTGCCATGCCACAAAACAAACACGTCGTCAATGAACCTGCACCACAACCGCAAATGTGCAGAAAAAGGAGAAGTATATACCCACTTTTCTTTGTATCTAGCCATATACAAATTGGCCACTGACGGGGCACAGGTGGCACCCATGGCCACCCCAGATACTTGATGATAAAACAGCCCCTCAAAAACAAAATAATTCTCCGTTATAGCCAAAGAAGCCAGACGTTTAACAAAACCGACCAACTCAAAAGACAAATCACCTCTACGATGTAAACATTCCTCAACCACCTCCAATGCAGCCCTTTGCGGGATAGAAGTATATAAAGAATACACATCCAAAGTGGCCAATAATGTCTCAGGGGAACCTGCTAAAGACGAATGTTCCTCTAGAATGTTCAAAAAATGCATGGTATCCCTAATATAAGCGGGAACCTCCAACAATAATGGTCTTAAAAAAGAATCGACAAACATAGATAAAGGTTCAAGAACTGTCCCACGTGTAGAAACAATGGGCCGCCCTGGAGGATGTTGTGAATTTTTATGAATTTTAGGCAGCAAATAAAATTTAGCTAAAGATGGACTCTGAACATTCAAAAAAACAAACTCCTTTCGGGAAATCAATTTAACTGCCAAAGCTTCTGAGGTGAGGGTTTTAATGACATTTTGTAATCGCTCAATAGGATCCTGAGATAAAACCTCATATGAAATCGGATCAGACAACTGACGTTGAGCTTCTTGGACATAATCATCCCGGGGCCAAACCACTACCGCCCCCCTTTATCTGCATTCCTGATCACCAGATCTGTTCTGGCGATCAACCCATTCACAGCCTTCTGTTCTGCACATGTGAATGCTGAAAACGTCGGCCGGCCAGTGCCCTCCAGATTCTGTACATCACGTAGTACCAGCTGCTTAAAAATAGATAATGCCGGAGGCAAATGACCTGGCGGACTCCAGGTGGATTTCAAGGGCAATGGTATCCGCTTCAAGAGCTGGGTGTCCCCAGCTCTAACCTGAGGTTGAGATGAAAAATAAACCTTTAAATGCAATTTTCGAATAAAGCCCTCAAAGTCCACCCGAAACTGGAATGGATCAAAAGAGGTCGCAGGCACATACGATAAACCTTTATTGAGAACACTCAATTGATCTTCAGAAAGAACAGCTGTGGAAAGGTTCATAACCAAAGACGGAGCCGAATCTGTAGTGATCTTCACTACTCCGAGATCTTCTACCGGTTCACACTGAGGCCCTTGGACCGTCCCCGGGTGCCCCCTTTCTTCTCTTGTCCAGAACCGCTGTCCAAAAAAGAACTCTGTCCTGACTTCATCGAGCCCCCAGAGGAAGAATCATCAGAGGACCGGTCAAAATCAATGCGTCTCCTCTGTTTCTTTTGCAATTTGCGATTGGGATTCATCCATGGATAGACTTATCCAAAAGTGTAATCCTCGTAGTCACGTTTCAATTTCTTGGCCTTAGCTAACTTAACTTCCTCATGGAGTTGATCAAGTTGTTTAGATATTTCCTCATTAAGGGACTTAAACCTTGAGTCAGATTCTTTCAACTTCAGCTCATCCAACAGAGCCTGAGCTTCTTTAGTTAAATCTTCCAAGCTAGTTTTAGCTGTATCTATGACCAAAAACCATTAAGTCCAAAGAACATTTGTTGAGAATACAATTCCATTTGGTCAAAAAAGCGGAATCTGAAGCAAACAAACGTGGCTTTTTGTAAACTTGTAATCCTCGGGGAATATGCTGACGCCGCACATACTCAATAAGAGAAAGCCGGTGAAGCTCAGAACGAACTATGCGCTTTTGTACTCCCAGCAGCCTGTCCCATGTAGCAGCTTCTCCGACAGTCCCCGGCTCATCCAAGCCAAAAGGGGCTTGTTCTGTGCAAAGATTGGAGACGTGAGCGCTAGAAAAACTAAAAATCTCCTTCCAGGATGAATGACCCTCCATGACTGGTAATCCAAAAAACTTAGTGGTCACAATTCAGAGTGTAAGATCCAATAAAGCAAAAAAACTCAATCTAGAAAAACACAAACTGCTCCATAGCTCTTGACAACTGCAAAATGAATGTTTTCACTTGGTAAATATTAAAGAGATAGCGTGGCCAGCAAGGTCTCAGCTTCCAGGGGCAATGGCAAAAACGATCCGGACCAAGCTAAGATCATGCCACAAACACAAGCCCAATGACATCAAGGACCTGCTGCCACGTATTATTACAAAGCAAACTGCATCAACACCCAGGATAGCACTTATCTTAAAAAATTAGAAGGGTTGATCGCAAGCCGCTTGCCACATGGGGGTGTTGCAAACTCTTCCTGGGTTAGCAGATAAAGCACAGTTACTTACCTGTAACAGGTGATCTCTGGGAACAGCAGGAATAAGTCTTCACATATGGGTACGTAGGTACCGACGGAGCCTGCGCGGGAACGCTCCCCAGCTTCCCAAAAAAGGAAGGCTTTTGGGAGCATCCCACCGTGCCTGCGCGCTGCTTTCCCACCTTTCTTAACCGCCTCTCCCCAGTTCGAGTTTTAAAGCTGAGACAAAGAGAGAGAGGAAAGGAAAGATAGATAGAGAGATACAACTCCTAGGGGAGGTGGGTGGGTTGTGAAGACTTATTCCTGCTGTTCCCAGAGATCACCTGTTACAGGTAAGTAACTGTGCTATCTCCAGGAACAAGCAGGAATGAGTCTTCACATATGGGGACTCCCTAGCTAGAGATGCCTGGGAGATCCCCAAGGTTATGAGACCCTGAGAAGGGCTCTACCTCCTCTTATGGATCTCAGGCATCCATCCAGGGAAGGAGGGCAGGAGTTGATTAAGAATGGAACAGGTGTTTGAGAACAGCCTGACCAAACAAGGCATCCCGGCGGGAGTCCTTGTCCAAACAGTAATGGGCTGTGAAGGTATGAACCGAGGCCCAGGTGGCCGCTCGACAGATCTGGTCGATGGACACAGAATTTAGATGAGCCATAGAGGTGGCCATGGCCCTCACATTATGAGCAGTGACATGGCCCTCCAGAGAAAGGTTCTTACTCTGGTAGGCAAAAGAAATACACTGAGCAATCCAATTGGACAGTGTCCTCTTAGAGACTGGAAGTCCCAAATGAGAGGGATCAAAGGCAACAAAGAGTTGAGAAGACTTTCTATGGTGCTGTGTCCTTTGTAAATAAAAGGCAAGAGCTCTCTTACAATCCAGGGTATGACGATTCCTCTCTGCAGTTGATGCATGAGGACCTGGAAAAAAGACAGGTAAATATACCTCTTGATTAAGATGAAAAGGTGAGACCACTTTAGGCATAAAGTGAGGATTTGTTCTAAGGACTATCTTATCATGATGGAACCTTGTATAAGGTGGATTAGCCACTAAGGCCTGCAGTTCACTGATGCGGCGAGCTGAGGTGACTGCAATGAGGAAAATAACCTTCCAGGAAAGAAATTTCAAGGATGTGGTGGCTAAGGGTTCAAAAGGTGGCTTCATAAGCTGACCAAGAACCAGATTTAAGTCCCATGCCACCGGAGGAGGCCTAATGGGAGGTTTAGTTAAAGTTAGGCCTCTCATGAATCTTGCAATAAGAGGATGAGAGGAAATAGGCTGTCCATTGATAGGCTTAAGGGATGCTGCAATAGCACTCAAATGGACCCTTACTGAATTCGTCTTAAGGCCTGCATTGGAGAGATGCAGGAGATATTCCAATACAAACGTAGTGCTAGAGGGTCAAGACCCTTCTCAGTACACCAAATGGAAAACCTCTTCCATTTAAAAGCATAGGAACGTCTAGTAGAAGGTTTTCTGGAAGCATGGAGGATATCCTTCACCTGCTGGGAAAGATTCCAATCTTGAAGGTCTAGGCCTTCAGCAACCAAGCTCTGAGGTGAAGGGACTTGGGGTTTGGGTGCCACAAAGTCCCCTCCTCCTGGGACAGAAGGTCTGGAGCAGCTCCCAAGTCTAGGGAGGGAGCTTGAGAGAGATGCAGAAGTAGAGGGTACCACACTTGGCGTGGCCAGCGTGGAGCTATGAGGATCATAGATCCTTGATCCCTCTGGAGCTTGAACAGAGTCTTGGGAATTAAGGGAATGGGTGGAAAGGCATACAGGAAGTCTTGACCCCAGTGAAGGAGGAAGGCATTCCTGGCCTGAACTCCCTGACACGGAATTCTGGAACAGAACCGGGGAAGTTTGGCATTCCACGGACTTGCAAAGAGGTCTATGTCCGGGGTTCCCCACTCTTGAAAGATTCTGAGTACCTGGTCCATGTGCAGGAACCATTCGTGTGGAAGCAGAACTCGACTGAGTCTGTCTGCCCAAGAGTTTTGGATTCCTGGAAGGTATACGGCCAGGAGAGGGATTTGATGCTCTCTGGCGAAGGCCCACAATCTTAAAGCTTCGTTGCAAAGCGACAGAGAGGCAGTTCCTCCTTGCTTGTTTATGTAAAACATGGCTACCTGATTGTCCGTATGAATGAGGACTGTCTTGTAGCTGAGCAGGGTATGGAAGACCTTGAGAGCTAGAAAAACTGCTCGGAGATCCAAGTGGTTGATATGTAGAGAGGTCTCCTGTGGAGACCAAGTGCCCTGAGTGGAGAGGTCTTGCAGATGAGCTCCCCAACCTGTTTAGGAGGCATCTGTTGTGAGGGTTGCCTGGGGCAATAACTGTTGGAAGGAGGACCCCAGCAACAGATTTTGGGTGGACATCCACCACTGGAGAGACCAAAAGGCGCCTGGAGGTTGCTATTTTGTCTGACAGAGCCCCTGATGCTTGAGTCCACTGGGTGGACAAAGTCCATTGAGCTGCTCTCATGTGAAGGCGAGCATAGGGGACCACATGCACTGTAGATGCCATGTGGCCTAGCAGTTGTAGCATCTCCCGGGCAGTTAAATGGCTCTTTGACTGAATCTGGGAGGCTAACTGCACTAGGCGTAGGCAACGGGCCTGAGGAAGATAGGCCCTTGCAGTGGTAGTATCTAGCCAGGCCCTTATGAACTCTAGGGACTGAGTAGGGGTGAGCTGGGACTTTGGGAGGTTTACCACAAGTCCCAGATACTGCAGAATGCGCCTTGTGCAGTCCAGGGAAGTCTGGGCCTCTGACTGAGCTGGAGCTCGGATGAGCCAGTCGTCCAGGTATGGGAATACAAATATTCCCAGAGTGCGTAGAAATGCAGCTACTACTGCCATGCATTTGGTGAACACTCTTGGAGCAGAGGCCAGACCAAAAGGAAGCACCCTGTATTGGTAATGCTTTCCTTGGAAAAGAAAACGGAGGAACCTTCTGTGAGATGGATGGATGAGGACATGTGTGTACGCATCCTTGAGATCTAGAGAACAAAGCCAATCCTGACTCTGAAGGTATGGAAGGAGAGTGCCCATAGAAAGCATCTTGAATTTCTCCTTGCACAGAAATTTGTTCAATTCTCTGAGATCTAATATGGGTCTGTAGCCCCCTGTTTTCTTTGGGATCAGAAAGTAGGGGGAGTAAAACCCTGACCCCTGTTGAAGAAGAGGTACTTCTTCTATTGCCCCTTGGGCAAGAAGGGTAGCCACCTCCTGACCTAGAAGGTCGAGGAGAGATGTTGGAGAATTGAAATGTCTCACCATGGTGTGGGGAGGAAGGTTTGAGAAATGAAGTTTGTAGCCCTCTCTTATGATGGAGAGGGTCCACTGCTCTGCTGTAATTTGCTCCCATCTGGGAGCAAAATGAGCTAACCTTCCTGGAATGGTGAGAGGCTCTGGCTGTTTCAGAGCCAGAAAGGCTACGTTCTCTAGCATCAAGTCAAAAGCCCTGAGGAGGCTGGGCCTGCTGAGTTGCAGCAGCCCCTGTAGGCTTAGGCTTGGCCTGTTTAGGTTGCTGACGTTTAGCAGCAAAACGACCTGTAGATGATTGTTGGCCAGAAGCAGGATGGAATCTGCCTTTCTTGAAAAAAGACGTCTTGGAAGGTTTTTTCTTGGCAGGAATGGAGGTTGACTTTGAAAGTCTATCCAAAGCAGAATTTTCTGCATCCATTTGAGTGGCTTTTATTTGCCAATCTTTGCCAAACAGGTTTTCACCTGTACAGGGAAGATTTCCCAAGCCATCCTGGACCTAAGATTCTAGATCAGAAGCCTGGAGCCAAGCAATTTTGCGAGCAGCTATGGCAATGCCAGAAGCTCTGCTGGCACCCTCAAAGGAGTCAAAAGCTGCACGGTTGGAAAACTTTGAAATATCTTGAGTATGCTTAAGCCACATAAGAAATTCTTCCCTTTTATCCTCTGGAAGAAAAGGGAGGAAAGTGTGCAGCTTATCTGCAACTTCTTTCAGAAACATACCCATATAAAGACTATAGGAGTTGATTCTGGCAATGAGCATACTGGCTTGGAAGATTTTCCTACCAGAAGCATCCAAAGTCCTGCATTCTCTTCCTGGAGGAGCAGAGGAGTGTCTTTTTGCACTCTTTATCCTTTTCATAGCTGACTCCACCACAATAGAATGGTGAGGAAGCTGTGTTTTATGAAACCCAGGACAAGGAGGAACACGGTACATAGTGTCCAATCTTCGAGAATGAGGAGAGATAGTGAGAGGAGTCTCCCATAAGTCAATCATGTGATCATAAAGAATCTCATGAATTGGCAAGGTGACTGCCTCCTTAGGAGCCTTAGAATAACCTAACATATCCAATTTTTTAGCTCTAGGCTCTGATTCAGAGGTTACTGAAATAGAAAGCCCTTTAGCCACTTCTCTTATAAAGTCTTGAAAGGACAAGTCCTCTGGAGGAGACATTCTTCTTTTTGGAGAAGGCGGCTCTTCAGGAAGGGCTATGGATACTTCAGCAGACTCCTCCGATGCATCAGAATCTTCGGAGGAATCAAAGTATCGACTGTCAGGGTGCTCTTCCAAAGCTCGATACGCGTATCGAGCGGTAGCGACATTGGGCGTCATCGGTACCGATTCGGTACCGATGGGCATCCCTGGACAGGGAACCGCTGCAGTCGGCATCCTGGTTGATGTCGATGCAGTCGGTACCGGTGCCGACACTGGTGCCGGTACCAGAGCTGATACCGACAACGGAGTTTGTTGTGGTATCAGCGGCGTCGCAGTTTGAATGAAGGCCGTGATAGCCTGCTGCATGGATAGGACATTCTGATCCATTGACGCCATGAATGCCTGGAATTCGGTACCAGAAGGTTGCGCCGGTACCCCAGATCATTCTAACAGGTGATCGGTCGAGGCCGTGCCATCGATGTCAACCTGTAACCCCATAGGTGGAGCTTTGGAAGCCGGAGCTTCCCGCCGGGGTTGTTTTGCCGGTGCGGGATCCTCGAGGGCAAGCCCGGAGGCATCTCGATGCTTGGAAGGAGATCTACCCTTCGAGGACCGGCTGGATTTATGTTTGGTTACCTGAGATCCATGGGAGGAAGAAGCAGCCCTGGAAGACGTCAATGCCACTGAAGCTGCATCAGAGGGAAACAGCACATGGAGCTTGACTGCTCGGTTCTGTAAACCTCGTTTAGACATCAAGGAGCAGGACGAACAATCCAAAATGGAATGGTCAGGACCCAAACATTTGAGACACCATTCATGGGTGTCGGTAACAGAAATCGTACCGCTGCACTTAGTGCATTTTTTAAACCCGGAGGCTGGTTTTTGCATGAAGAAAATGTTTCGTGAGGCCTAAGGCCCAAAAGAGGAAAAAAACACTAAGTGAGGGAAAATATGTTTTGTTTTGTTTTTTTTAGAAGAAAAGAAAGAAAGACCGGCGGTACCGGTCCGACGTCAGGGAAGGCAGACACGTGACCAAAGAAATAAAATAAAACAAAGAACTTCTTCAGCGGTGACAGGAACACGACCTTCTGGGTCCATGGAAAAGAAGAACTGGGGAGAGGCGGTTAGGAAAGGCGGGAAGGCAGCGCGCAGGCACTGTGGGATGCTCCCAAAAGCTTTCCTTTTTTGGGAAGCTGGGGAGAGTTCCCGCGCAGGCTCCGTCGGTACCGACGTACCCATATGTGAAGACTCATTCCTGCTTGTTCCTGGAGATGACAGTGCGATGTATTTAGCAGCGTCAACGGAATTTGCGTGAAATATTGCGTCCTTCTGCTTTGCGGGCGGTGTCTGGTGAGGTGGATCAGCCTCATGGTCATGTTCTTTGTGGCCATTGTTCAATTTGTGAGGTCTCTAGTGAGATCTCGCAGTTTGAATATCATGGGGTACAATGCAAATTGAGGTATTTAACTTCTTGTGATTCCTCATTTGTTGTTTATGGGATCATGTGTCCTTGTGGTCTATTGTATGTTGGGAGTACATGTAGACCGTTTCGTAAGCGCATAATTGAGCATAAGAGCAGATTGAAATGTTTGGTACGTGAGGCCTCTCTAGTCCCACACTGTGTTGAGTTTAAGCATCGCTTTTGTGATTTGCGGTGCTTTTGTTTTGATCGGGTATTGACAGGGCGAGATGGGAAGAGCCGGGAGCAATCTTTGTTGATATGTGAACAAAAGTGGATTTTCAAGTTGCACACTGTGGTTCCCGAGGGTTTAAACCTCCGCATTGATTGGGCGGTATGTTTGTAAATGAGGAGTGTTGTTTGCTTTGGGGATGCCCTCTACGTCAGCAGTAGGGTATTTCAGGGAGTACGTTGTTTCGCGGTTGACTGAGCATGCGCGGCATTTTTGTGAACCAATGTTGAGGAGCTAGTTTGGCTGCCGCTCATAGTAAGTAGCATTTCTTTGTTTTATGTGCTGGTTCGGGCTCGTGGGTTGTTTTGTTCCTGCTTTTAAAATGGTTTGTTTTTGAATGTTAATGTTTTCTGTTTTGTAGTGATTTCCTCTGATGCAGCGAGATTACTCGCGAAACGTATTAGAGCTCTGCAGTAACATCGGGGAAGCGGCTTGCGATCAACCCTTCTAATTTTTTAAGATAAGTGCTATCCTGGGTGTTGATGTAGTTTGCTTTGTAATAATACGTGGCAGCAGGTCCTTGATGTCATTGGGCTTGTGTTTGTGGCATGATCTTGGCTTGGTCCGGATCGTTTTTGCCATTACCCCTGGAAGTTGAGACCTTGCGGGCCACGCTATCTCTTTAATATTTACCAAGTGAAAACATTCATTTTGCAGTTGTTAAGAGCTATGGAGCAGTTTGTGTTTTTCTAGAGAGTTTTTTTGCTGTATTAGTCAATGCATGATCATCCCAAAACAAAATTCCCACTATAGTAGACTACATCACAGACAACCAAATTGACAATGTGTATCACAGAATCACGGATCAAAGAGACCAATAATGTGCTGCTTAATCAACTCTCCATCTCAACATACAACCTATTCAGCTGCCCCAGTGTTGCCAGAAGAGGAGGGGTATGTTAATTATTGCCAGAGACAATATTCACTTTCAGAATGTCAAAACCAGTTCAGATGACCTCGACCTCCTAACAGTCACCAGCAAGATCATCACAATCTGTATGGCATACTTATCACCATCCTCAAAAGACACACATCTCTCACCATTAATTCAAGAAACAGGTGTGCATAGCTCCAACACTTCATTCTTCTAGGAGACATAAACTTCCCCACCACAACCAATAAACAATCCCCTTCCTTCCTGGATGCCATGCAATATCAACAAACTATTAATGTACCAACTTATATAAGGGGAGGAACCCTAGGCCTCATCTTCACACCCAATTGGCCACAACTACATTCTCTACCTCCACCACAAACAGGCATACAGTGGTCAGACCACAGAATAACCACCTTCTTTCTCCCCCAAGCAACCAGTCAAAACACCACCACTACCCCACAGCACAGCTCCCGCAAATTCCACTCGTTTGACAAACAAGCATTTCTAGACAAAATTACACCACTTATAAATTCAGACCTACCAGACCTAGAATCTGCAAACAGCTGGACCACTACCATTTCGTCCTCTGCTATTATACCTCACACAACAAACATATCCAGGAAACAATATAAAGCCCCATGGTACTCGCCAGAATTTAAAATACTCAAAACATCAACTGCGAAGGCTGGAACATAAATGGAAGCGTACTGAAGGCCCAGTTCACCAACTGGAACAACACTGCACAAAATGAATACTGCTACCTAACCAATGCAAGGAGAAAGGACTATCACACTAAACTCATCAGATCCTCGTTAAATCGCCCCAGGGAACTCTGATATAACTAAATACCTCCTAAAAGGCCCCACCTCACAAAATATGAAGCCTTCACTATGCCCAAATGAAATGGCCAAATTCCTTCAGGACAAACAATACCGAATCACACCCACAAAAACATACACCCAGAGGAGCAGACAACAATTACCCCCAAAACCACCAGGGACACCTTCGACAATATTCCACCAGAACATCCAGACACCATAATCTCAAACACTGCCCTGCTCGAACCATGTCCAGTCTCTTGGATCAAAATAACCAGGCAGGAACTCAACCCTCTTCTCCTCAAAATCATGCAGTCATCTCTAGAGTCCGGATACATGCCCAAGAACCTCAAATGCACCTCCATCAGGTCTCCCCTAAAAAAAAAAAAACACACATTAGACCTGAAGTCACCTGCATCATACAGAACTATATCCATCACACCATTTTTGGCAAAAATCATACAAAAAGCTGTCTAAATACAACTGCAATAGGCACCCTCGCACCTCTAGACGCACAGCAACACGGATTCAGACCATTCCATGGAGTCAAAACCCTAATTACCTCACTAATGGACAACCTTATCAGAGGAACAGAGAAATTAACACAAGGATTCATACTTATCTTCTTGGACATTTCTGCTGCGTTCAACTCAATAGACCACCATAAACGTCTCTCACAGCTCCAAGCGATTGGTCTCCAGCAGAAAACCTTAGGATCGGAATCATTCCATCTACAGGATCGTTGCCAATAAGTAAAAGGACGGCCACACACCTCCTTTCCATTCCAACTAAACCAAGGCCTACCAAAAAGTTCAGCCCTATCCTCGCTCCTCTTTAATATATTCATATAACCACTATGCAATATAATTCAAAAATACAAGATCCAATACCACTTCTATGCCAACGACAATCTCATTTATACAACATTCTCTATAAACAACCCGGACTGCATAATAGGACAATGCTTCCAAGCAATATCACATAATGGCTCACTCAACATGATCTACATATCAACTACAACAAAACGGAAGCCCCACACATCACAAGAAAACAATCACTCTTCTCCACCAGCAACATTAACCCTAGCGAGAGCAACACTTCAACTCAAGAATCAAGTAAAGTATTAAAGAATCAAATTAGATCAGGGCCTAGACCTCCACGCCCACATAAAAAATGTCGTCAAAGCCGTCTACCATAAAATGAGGACCCTGCACAGTCTCAGATCACTCCTTGAACATATGGATTTCAGAAATGTTTGCCAAGCCCTCATCACCCCTATCATGGACTACTGTAACATAATATATCAAGGACTCCCGAAAACAGCCCTATACCCCCTACAAATAACAGCTACTCTTAGAAGAAACCACATCACACCCACATTACAACACACCTGCACTGGCTTCCAATACACATGAGAGCAAGATATAGCTAACCACCTTCAAAACGTTCCATAATACATCCACATCCAGTAATCAATACCTTATACAGAAAGGCCACAGCTCTAGGACAAGAAGAACAGCATCGCAAAATGTATTAAGAGTGCCCAAATTCATAATCAAATGCAAGCAATCCAGATCCTCACGTGCCTTCTCGCTACTCTCTACCCTTGGACCTGCGACTCCCTTCTGACTGTGACTCCGTTCTGTCTTTGTGTCTCTCCTCTAGGTATTGCTGCCAGCCAATCGCCTACTTGCTGCCTCCAATTCAGCCAATCACCTTTGCCTTTTCTCCACCTGGGAGTGACGCGACCGCATGAAGGTACCCTTGCACTTAAATTACAGCAGTTTGCGGCATTCCATGCCGCAGGCATGCCCAAGGATCACAACGTGCGCCTTGGGGAAATTCCGGGGGGCATCCGTTGCATATCACCCCTCCTACAATACGTGCTCTGTCCTGGGACATCTCCCATCCTCTGCCTCGCAAGCCATCTCAGGTAAGTGTCACTTATTTCAGTCTCCCTTGATTACTCTTCTGCTCTGTGTATTGGACTTCTGATACACTGGGGATGGCGCCCCTTGCCCTCCTCTTTCCTGCCTGGCCACCTCTCTCATGTCCCCGGAAATCTCTTACCGGTCATTCCTCTTCTCCCCCTACCCCATCCCATCCCATCCTATCCCCTTGCTCCCTACCATCTTCTCCTTAGTTTGGCCCTAGTAAATTGTAGATCCCTTTGTTCTGAAACCCTCCTTGTTCAGGACCTTCTGGTCTAACACTCCCTCGATATTTTATTTCTCAGAAACTTGGCTACGCGAGGGTGAGGACCCTCTACTCCACCATCGCCTCCCCCCCCCCCCCCTCCCAACTTCTCTGCATTCTTTACTTGTCGGTCAGGTCAGAGTGGTGGAGGTGTAGCCATAGCCTACTCCACCACTCTGACCTCCCCATCACTGAAATTCATCCTCCAGCCTTGCATTATTCAGAATCCATTCTGGTATGCTTTGACTCTGCTCCCGTTCTTTACTTTCTTCTCCTGCATGTCCCCCTCCCCCCCCCCCCGACCTTTGGGGTTCTCTGCTCATGACCATCTCTGAAGTCTCTCTCTCCTACCCTCATCTACTGATCCTGGGAGATTTCAATGCTTACCTTAACCCCCCATCCTGACCCAGGGACCTTGTCCTCTTTAATCTGCTCAATGATCTTTCACTTCACCAACACGTTTCTTGCCTCACCCACACTGTGGGCTGTACACTTGACCTAGTCATTATGCCTTTTAGCTCCCCATTTAAACCCTCCGCTTTTACTGCCCTCCCTCTCCTTTGGCCAGATCACCTCTGTTTGCTTTTCGCATTACACTCCCCTCCCCTATATCCCTCACCCCAGCCTCATCGGTCATCTCCAATCCACGTTTCAAATGCAATATGTGACGCAGTGGCAACAGCAGAAGCCATGGAAACTGATACTGACCCTCTGGTTAGTTCAGGTACTGCAAGAAAAGACAGAGTTTTCCACTCTCAGCATAACTTACAGGCAACCAATCAGCTCACCTCAGGGGAGGAGAGAAACAGAGCTGTGGATTGGGCATGCCCTAGTAGGAGGCGGGCTTCCCAGAACAGGGACCCCTTGTTAAGTAGAGAGAGGGAAGACACAGATAGATGGAGAATCGGAACAGGAAGAGGAAAGGGAATGAGAAGGAATGGAGAAGTGAGCACTACAAACGGATTGAGAAGGAAAGGTTTATGTTTTATGTTTATGTTTTATTGCACTTGATATACCGCTATTACATTTAGAACATAGCGGTGTACAGCAAAGCAGAACCTTATACAGAGGGACCAATAGGTCGGAGAAAAAGAAAAAGAAATGAAGTTACAATGTAAGACAGGAAAGCACCCAAGACATTTAAATAGACAAGACTACAGGTGAGGAAGGAAAGGGAGGGCAGGGAGGGAAAGAGGCTTGTTACGTAGGAGGCAGGGGGAGGTCAAAAGCAACAGAAAAAAAGTGCGTTTTTAAGTCTTTTTTGAATGTGGGATAATGTTGTTCTAGCCTGAGGGAAAGGGGTAGTGAATTCCAGTAGGCTGGACCAATAAAAAAAAAGGCAGAAGAACGTGTGGACTGTAAGTGAGCGAGGGATGGAGAGGGGAGGTGAAGGCGATTTATGTGAACGGAGCGGAGGGAGCGGGTGGGGATGTGAAAATGGAGTAAATCTGCTAGGTATTGGGGGGTATGGGTATATAAAACTTGGTGAACCAGTATAAGGATTTTGTAACGAATGCGGAATTGTAGAGGCAGCCAGTGTAAATGAGAGAGAAGTGGAGTAACATGATCGCGGGGGGAGGAATGGAAAATAAGACGTGCAGCAGTATTCTGGATGCGTTGAAGCCGATGAAGTTGTGAAAGGGGGAGTCCAGCAAAGAGGGAATTACAAAAATCGAGGCGTGATATCACCAAAGAAAGAAGGAGAGTGGTGAGGGCCTCAGGGGTGAGAAATGGACGGATAGAACGTATTTGGCGGAGGAAAAAGAAAGAGGTTTTTGTGAGATGGGAAATGTGATTACGGAAGGAAAGGTCAGAATCAAAGATTACACCAAGGTAGCGAAAGTCAGTGACTAGTGGGACTGAAGAAGTCGAGAAGGAAGGAGCAATTGAGGGGGGAGGACTGCCATGGGTGAACCAGATTGCGAGGGTCTTTGTCAGATTAAGGTGAAGGCAATTTGTAGTGAGCCAGTTTGCAACAGCGGAGAGACAGGAGTTGAGTGGGGTGAGATCAGGATGGAGGGGAGAGGTGTGAAACAGGAGGAGGAGGTCATCAGCGTAATAGTATGCAGAGATCCCAAACTGCTGAACCAGGAGTGCTAAGGGTGTGAGAAATAAGTTAAAAAGAAGGGGTGCCAAAACAGATCCCTGGGGGACACCACAGGAAAGCGGGAAAGAATCAGAGGGGAGTGAGGGAATCCACAAGAGAGAAGGCAAAAGGCATTGGGAAGGCAAGAAGCTCTCTTGATTGCAGAACCCTTTGACCCTGCTACAGAAACACTGCCCAGCTGCAACAGAAGGGAAACTGATTTTGAACCAAGAGTAAAGCCTACGTTGTGGGGAAACAGTTTTTACCCTTGGAGAGAAAGGCACGCTGGCAAGGCATTTTCTGACCGGTCTCATTCTAAGGTACCTGCTGCTCTTAATTCCTTTAATAAGTTTTACCAGCCAGAAAGAGAGAGTCCTGATTTTAAAGTACAGGATAGTTCTAGGCAATGTGAAAGACGTTGGTTACTGCCTGAAAGCTCTCTAAATAAGCCAACCTTTTCTCAGCCAGTAATTCCTGCTTTTAACAAGCAAGCTGACGAAAGAAACCCAGCCAAATTGTTTACAAAGAGATTAGGCTATATTGATACTGAAGGTCCTACCTTTGAAGCTTTTCTTAAAAGCAGAGCTTGTGCAAAGGAACCTCTGATTACACCACTCACTAACGGAGATAAGTGGGGGAGGGGTAACTCCACCACGGGCACAGAGTGTCTAAAGAGGGAGAGCACTGTTTGCTTACCTGGAGCAGATAATTACCTGCCCAAGCAAGGAGAAGATTTACCCAATAGTCCTGCTAGGAGACAGGCAGAGCAACTCCTGAGTGAATTTAGACAATTCTTGAATAAAAGAGCTGTTTCAGAAGAAGCTAGCATTCAAGCAGGGAATAATCCTGGAATAGGAATTCCCACATCGGCTCCACGGCCCATGCTTGAAATTAACCAGCCGATGGACTGCTCAATTGGGCTAATTGAGAAAACTGATAAATGCAAAGCTTGAATGTTTATACCTGACAGTTGATTCTGGTTATGCTAACCCAGAATAGGTGAAAAGCATATGAAAAGAAATTCTGTTCTGAGCAATTGAAAGGGAAGCTTATTGAAGTTTGAAATAAGCTGGACTGTATCCTAATTGCAAGAGAAACAATATTATTTCTTACCAAAGCATTTTTGTGAAAACAGCACAGAGAAGACACATGAGGTAATGTGTTTTCCTCAGAGAAGCATAAGCTGAAGCACAGCATTGAAAGCCTTTGTTTTGTATAATTCCTGATTGCTTAACCTTCTCACCTGTTCCTGACCACCAAGGAGCGGGGGAAATAAAATCCTTGTGAATATAAATTTTCTTGTTCCCGACTTTAATTGGCCCCCACAACTACACAAGGCCCATCCCTCCTTAACCCTCAAGGTTAGGGAGTGGGTGTAAGGGTGACAAATATAACACCTTCCACACTTAGCAATTCCCCCATCTGATATTATTTTCCTCTCAGACTTTCCTTCTCTCTCATCCGATGCCCAAGTCCAAACCTGGAATTCCATTCTTTCCACCGCACTTGACAATCTTGCCCCTTCTCATAGCTTCCCTCATCCCTACACATGTTCCCACTTTCCCTGGTACCATCCAGGTCTCTGCCTTCTCCATGCACAACTTCACTGCACCGAACATCGTTGGCACAACCACCCCTCACCTGATACCCCACGTCATTTCTGCCACTCTTGCCGACACTACCAATCCTCAATTCACACGGCTAAGCAATCTTATTACTCAAACCTCATCTCACCCTCCAAATATAACAAATTTTTCACTCACACATGGTACTATGCCTACCATTCTAAAAAGGGCTTCGATTAGACCTATTCTGAAAAACAAGAAACTAGATAATCTTGATCCATCTTCTTATAGGCCTATCTCTAGCCTACCATTTATGGCAAAGATCATAGAAAAAATAGTGTATAATCAATTACAGGATCACATTGAGCTTCATGCCCCCCTAGATACACATCAATACGGCTTTAGGCCGCACCATAGTGTGGAAACACTACTTACAGTAATCTTTGATGATATTCTAAAATACATTGACAAACCAAAGCAAGCAGTACTCCTTATATTTCTAGATATATCTGCTGCTTTTGATTCGATTAATCACCACATCCTCATTGAAAGACTCAAACAGATTGGAATACATGGTACTGTACTCGCATGGTTACAATCATATCTAACTGATCGTTCACAACAAGTCAAAATAGGAAATCATACATCCAAAACTTATACGCAGAAACAGGGAATCCCACAAGGTTCCACATTGTCAGCACTACTCTTTAACATATATTTACAACCTATATGCCACATCATTCAACAGTGCAAAATAAAATATGCAATTTATGCTGATGATATGATTTACCTTCCTATGGACATAGACTCTCTGGACTTCTCTAATATCAAATCATGCTTCATTAAAATGACACAATGGCTAAATGAACACAATCTATATATTAACATTAAGAAAACAGAAGCATTATTTGTATCTAGAAATCAAAAATTTACTCCCCCAACAGAAATAAAAATTGAAAACACAAGTATTTGCATAAAAGATGAAATAAGATATCTTGGTGTTATTATAGACAGAACATTAAGCCTATCAACGCACATTAGGAACACGACAAACACAATATATAATAAATTAAGATATCTTAAAAATCTAAAACCTTTATCATCACACCAGGACTTCAGATCAGTCCTACAAGCATTGATCCTGCCTCACTTAGACTTCAGTAACATAATCCTCCAAGGTATTCCAAAACATGCTCTACCTCACCTAAAAATAGCACAACATGTTGCTGCCAGAATGCTTATAGATGCAAGTGCAACTGAACACATAACCCCAATATTGTTCGAACTTCACTGGTTACCTATTCAAAGTAGAATAAAATATAAAGTTATTATGACAACTTTCAAAGTGATAAGAGATATAGCTCCATCGTATCTAACTGACCTACTAACAATTCATTCAAGGAACAGAACAGTGAGACAAAGGAACCTGAACACTCTACTTGTTTCTAACAGCTTCACAAAACTCAATAAAACTACAACAAATAGAGCATTCAGCTTCAATGCCCCTTTAATATGGAATGCTCTTCCAGACAAGCTCAGAAATATTACTGTTCTATCAACCTTTAGAAAAGATCTTAAAACCCACCTTTTTATAGAGTACTTTGGCAACTCAGTACCTAATGAAGAAATATTTCCCACTTAAACACATGTATACACATGGAGTGGAGGAGTGGCCTAGTGGTTGGGGCAAGGTACTTCAGGCCAGAAGGTCAGGGGTTCAAATCCCACTAGAGGACAGCAACCTTGAGCCGGAAGGACTGGGGTTTCTAGTCCCACAGGTGCTCCTTGTGGTCTTGGGCAAGCCACTTAGCCCTCCATAGCCCATGTTCCCTGTAAAATAGTTATCTCCAAGTTATAAGGCCCTGTTCAATGTGATTTCAGTTTGTTCAATGTAAACTGCACTGATGCAGAATAGCGCGGTATATAAGAGAATGTAAATAAATAAATGTATACTCCTATTCATCAAAACACAATTTACTTTTTCCTATCTCTCTCTCTATTCTACACAATTCCCAATCCTTCACATGGTTTAAGATAGTTATTCCAATTAACCTTCACATTGATAACTCTAGTGAGATACAATGCATATTACCTGAGCCAGATAAGATGAAAAGACATGTATAAATTTTGTATATATTGTAAATCTGTTTATATTTTTATACTATTTAACTCTATAATCAGCATTTACTCAACATTGCAATTCAAAACTACTTAATCTACTATGTAAAATTCTATAACACTCCCCTTTGTTCACTGTAATGTTAACTGTTAGAATATGTTACAATGTAATGTTTCAAGTTTTGTTCTATGTAAACCGCCTTGATTTTGCTGAAAAGCGGTATATAAAACCGTTCAATAAATAAATAAATTATTCCTGGAAACTTTACTCCATTCTCCACACATTTTCTATTCCTCGGTCCGCAACACCTCTTGTTCCTGCCCCCAGCCCCCGCCCCAGCCCAGCTAGCCACCTACATTTCTGACAAAACCCTTCAGTTATGATCCACTTTTCCCACTTGCCCCATCTCTCTCACCAAGGTCCGCACCCTCTCCACCCATCCCTGATTCACCCACTCTCCCATTTCCTTCCTCTCTCACACCTGGTCTTCCTTCCAGCCCACTTCCTCTGTAGAGCTCTCTAAGGCCCTTTCCTGCTCCCATAAGACCACCAGTCCTTCGGATCCTATTCCTTCTCACTGGCTGTCTGAACTCTCTCTTGCACTTCTGCACCTCATCCACAATATGTTCAACTCTAGTCTTTCCACCGGTACCTTCCAAACCCCCTGGAAGCACGCCTTCATCTGCCCAATCCTCAAGAAGCCCCACCTAGACCCTCTGTTCTCTCTCATTGGCACCCCATCTCAGACCTCCATTTTCTTTCCAAAATCCTCGAAAAACTGGTTCTCTCACAGCTCTCCATGCACCTTGATTCTATTCACGCCCTCCACCCCAATCAATCTGGATTCAGGCCTGGCCACAGTATTGAAAGCGTACTCACCTGTAACAGGTGTTCTCCAGGGACAGCAGGAATCAGTCTTCACTTATGGGGCAACGTCAACACCAACAGAGCCCGCGCGGAGCAATTCCCCAGCTTTCAAAAAAGCCTTTGGGATTGCTGCCACGCATGCGTGGTCCTCTTGCTACCCACGGGTACCATCTTGCTCAGTCAGGTCTCATAGCTAGAGCCCTACCAAGCAGATGGCAAGGGAAGAAAAAGAATGGCAACTCTTAAGGGGAGGTGGGAGGGTAGTGAGGACTGTTTCCTGCTGTCCCTGGAGAACAACTGTTACAGGTGAGTAACTACACTTTCTCCAGGAACAAGCAGGAAGTCAGTCCTTACTTATGGGAATCCCCAGATACAGGCTACCAAAACCTATAAGCAAAGCGCCTCTGCGAAGCTGTGAGCAGATGCAGACGATCCGAAGGAAGCCCGATTCCTCGGGTCCAAGCTCCTGGTAGCCGCAGGAGGTGGTCAGAGGGCAGGAGTTGCTTAAACCCCGAACAGATTACAGAGTACAGCCTGGCCGAAGGCGCTGTCCCGGCGGGACTATCTCCAGGCAACAGTGCGAAGTGAAGGTGTTTGCTGAAGACCAGGTCGCGGTCCAGCAGATGTCCATCAGAGGCACTGAGTGCAGCACAGCAAAGCCACAGACGCCATTCGCGGTGACTCGTCGACCCAGCAGGGCCCCAGTCTTTGCCTGGGTAAAGGTGATGCAGTCCGCCACCCAGATGGAGAAGGTGCGCTTGGTGACTGCAAGCTCCAGACGGTTGGGATCATAGACAACGAAGAACTGGGTGCGCTGCAGGTAGAAGGCAAGAGCCCTCTTGCAGTCGAGGGTATGCAGAAATGCCAACGCCCGGTCTGCATAGGGTCTCGGGAAAAAAGTCGGTAAGACTAACTCCTGGTTGAGATGGAAATCCGAAACATTCTGTAGGGACTTGGGGTGGGTGCAAAGGACCACCCTGTTCCCATAGAACCTGGTGTAGGGGGCCGCGGCAATGAGGGCTTGACGTTCGCCGAGCCAAGGTCAGCGCCACCAGGAAGACTACCTTCCAGGAGAGATTTTGAAGTGAGCACATCACCATCAGCTCGAAGGGCAGCTGCATCAGCTGCATGGGCCCGATGTTCAGGTCCCACACCATCGGCAGAGGCTGGACGGGGGGCTTGGAGAATAAAAGGCCCTGCATGAAGCGGGAGATGAGTGGCTAGTCCAAGAGGGGTTCACCCTCGATGGGAAAGTGGTTGGCTGAAATAGCGCTCAGGTGAGCCCTGACTGAATTGGATTTTAGCCCCACCTGCAAAAGGTGGAGGAGGTACCGAAGAACCCACCGGGTGGGAACAGGAGAATGGATCAATCTGAAGCTTGAAGCACCAGACCGAGAAGCCCTGCCACTTCAGGGTGTAGGGCCTGTCTCATTGAGTCTTTCCTTGATGCAAGCAGGACTTTCTCGATCTCCTCTGGGAGGTGCAGCGAGGCTAAAGAGACCTCGTTCAGTCGCCAGGCTGCTAGAGATAGCGAGTCCAGGTTCAGGTGAAGCACCCGTCCCTCCTCCAGCATCAGCAGACCCAAAGCACTGCCCAGGAGGACCAGGGACTCCAACGAGACCCAGAGTAGGAGCAGTAACCAGGGCTGTCGAGGCCACGAGGATCACCGATGCTCGGTCCCACTGAATCTTGTGGAAGGTCCCTGCTATGAGGGTATTAGGATGAAATGCATACAGAAGCCCGGAGGTCCAGCTCAGGAGGAACGCATCCGGGGCTACCCTGCTCGGGTGCAGTATCGGCCCGCAAAAGCGGGGAAGCTGTGCATTCGCTGGACTGGCAAACAGGTCTATGGATGGAGTCCCCCAGCAGCGAAACAGGTGGAAAGCCACCTCTTGACTCGGGCACCATTCGTGCAGGTGGAGAAGCCTGCTGAGCCTGCCGCGAGGACATTGTCTTGGCCCAGGAGGTAGATGGCTCTAAGGGTCATGCTCTGGGAGCACGTACCCCCTTCCTTGTTTATATAGAACATTGCGACCTTGTTGTCGGTCTGCACGAGCACCGACTTATTTATTTATTTATTTAACAATTCTTTTATACCGCGCTATTACAATCAGTGCGGTGTACAATGAACAAGAACATACTACAATGCATACAAGTAACATTGAGTTTTACATTAAACAGGGAACTTCAACAATAGGACAACCGGGGGAACTATGTACAGATTAACTTAATGTACTATGTACAGATTAACTTAATGTTATATACAGTAATATGAAACTCGTTTGGATGTTGTAATGTGGTTCACTAATAGGACTAGAGAGAAGGTTGACCAGCTAGCCCTTTTCAGGTTGTATTGCGGAGCTAGTTTTGATAATGTCTAGGTTGACTTCTGGGTAGCATTTTGTAAACAAGTGGTATTTCAATGCCTTTCTAAATAGGATTAGGTTTTTGATAGCACGGATTTCGTGAGGTAGCGCATTCCAGTTTAGAGGTGCAAATAAGGAGAAGGCCCTGTTGGAGGTGGCCTTAGTGCACTTCGTTATTATTTTTGGGACTATTAAGGTGTTCATTGATGTGGTTCTCCTTTTTTCTGTTTTCCAGGGTGACATGGATGAGCTTGCTGATTGGCGTAGGGGGGCAGTTATTTAGTGCCTTGAAAGTAAGGACTAAAGACTTATACTGGATTCTGGCATGTAATGGCAACCAATGCAGTTCTTTCATGATGGGTGTTATATGGTCAGATCTTGATGAGCCAGAAAGGACTCTGGCGGCTGTATTCATGGCTAGGCGGAGCGGATTCAAAGTTGATTGAGGGAGGCCATGAAGGATGATGTTGGCAAAATCCAGGTGTGGGAGGATTAATGCCTGGAAGGTTGTTCGGAAATCTGTGGGATCAAGTAGGGAGCGGAGGTGACGTAGCGATTTGATCTTATAATATATAGTTTTTGTGGTGCTCAAAGACCCTCAAGGCCAACCAGAATGCTCGAGTACGGAGGTTGTCGCAGTGGGCTCCCCAGCCCGACAGCGAGGCATCCATCATCAAGATGAACTCATGTTGCAGACCCTGGAAGGGCATGCCCCAAAGTAAGCTTCAGAGATTCTGCCACCAATCCAGGGAACTAGATAAGCTGCGTGAGACCAAGATGGGATCGCGAAGCCAGCCCAAGACTTGGTACCATTGTGCTCTGACGTACCACTGGGCTGCTCGCATATGCATGCAAGCATGGGGAACGATGTGTACGGTCGAGGCCATGTGCCCCAGAAGGCAGAGCATGACTCGTGCCGAGACCCTGGATCGGCTTTGGACCTCGACAGCCAGAACGTGGAGGCGGTCCGCGCGTGCTTGAGGGAGAAAGACGGTTGCCCGTTCCATGTCGAGCAATGTGCCGATAAACTCCAGAGCCTGCACCGGTTTGAGGTGGAGTAATTGATCAGGAAACAGAGGCACTCGAGGAGGAGGACCATGCGCGATGCCGAAAGGCGTGCCGCCTCGGCCGATGCATGCATGATGAACCAATCATCTAGGTAGGGGTAGACAGGTATGCCCTGCAGTCGAAGGCAGGCTGCAGCCGCCGACAGGCATTTGGCGAAGACTCACGGGGCAGACGCGAGCCCGAATGTGAGCACTCTGTATTGTTAGTACTCCCCCTGCACCCTGAAAAGCAGGTACTTCCTGTGCTTGGGGTGAACAGGGATGTGGGCGTAAGCATCTCTAAGATCCAAAGAGCGTAGCCAATTGCCCTGCCGGAGGAAGGGCAGCAGGACGCCAAGCAATAACATTCTGAACTTCTCCCTCACCAGAAATTTGTTCAGGTTCCTGAGATCGAGGATGGGGCACAGGCCTCCTGTCCCCTTCGGAATGAGGAAGTAAAAGGAGTAGAACCCCCGACCTCAGAGATGCGGTAGGACCCTTTCGACCGCATGTTGACCGAGGAGGTTGTCCAATTCTTGCTTTAAGCAAGCTTGGTGTGAAGGAAGCCGATTAGGCTCCGCTGGGGAGAAGGGAGGGGGAGGTCTGTCCAGATGGAGACGGAAACCTTCCCGGACGACCTGGATGACCCAGATGTCCGATGTGATGGCCTCCCACTTGGGGGCGAAAAGGGACAGATGTCCTCCTACTGGCAGGAGCGCCGCTGGAAGACGAGAGGATATGCATTTGGCATAAAAACCCCGGAGCTGGCTAGGGTGGTGCCGGTGGTTGAGTCTTGGGCCCCTTAGGTTTCCGGTGGCCCTGAGTTCCGCCCTCGCCTTGGCCACTGGGCATCGGCGCTGGGGTGGGCGGATAGGGTGGATATCCCCAGTAAGGAAGCCCCTTCCTCTGAAAGAAGGGCTTCTTGCTGTGCTGTTTCTTCCAAGAAAGGGAAGAGGTTTTCCGAGAGAGACGGGTGCGGGTTACGAACTCAGTCTCAATCATGGCTGCCTTGTCCTCCATGGGCTTGCCGAACAGTTGTTCGCCGAGGCAGGGAACATCCAAGAGTTTCTCCTGGACCCACTGTTCCAGGTCTGAGGACTGGAGCCATGTTTGACGCTGGGCTCAGATGCCAGCCGCTGCCACACAGGCGGAAGACTCGAACCCATCATATGCGGCACGAGAAAGGTATTTCGAGCAGTCCACGACTGATCTCAGGAGGGTCTGAAATTTGAGAAGGTGGTCACCTTCGAGGCCCGCGGAGAAACCACCAAGCTCTTTAGCGAGGTCGCGAAGGAACATACCCATATATAGTTGATATGCCAGCATGGATCCCTGGTAAGCCTTATGCTCGAGGGAGTCAAGGGCACGGGATTCTCTGCCGGGTGGAACCAAAGAATGCGATTTTGGGCTCTTCTGTGTCCGCATTGTGGATTCCATTACTATGGAGGAATGAGGAAGCTGAGCCTTTCAAAACCCAGGGCCGCGCTGGACTCTATACATGGCATCGAGTCTTTTACTGATGATAGGGACCGAGGCAGGTGCTTTCCACATGCGGAGTAGCAGCCAGGTCAGGATGGACAGCACAGGGCTCGTGAGAGACTCCCTTGGAGGAGACTCATATTGCAAAATGTCGAGTTCCTCTGCCCTTGGCTCTTCCTCTGTCTGCGTGGGCAGATTGAGGGCCCGAGCCATATAAAAGCTGTTAAATAAATAAATATCCCGCATGAATAGCAAGGAGGAGGTATCTTCAGGGGGTGACTGCCTTCACGAAGCGGGCGGGGACGGGTCAGAAGGAAGGTCCGGATGGGCGCGGGGGGTTTCAGAGGACATGTCCCCATCTGATTCCCAGCCCGAGGGGTCCAAGAAAGACTGAGTTGGGCTGATCCCCATGTCCGGTGGCCGAGGCCCGCCTGGAGCCGGAGACACTGACTCTGGAAGATCTCGCCCCCAAGGAACGGGACGGCGAGTAAGACTGGTGCCGAGGATCCTTGCGAGGCCTGTGGCTCTCAAGGGTTTCCAAGGCAGTTTTCAGGAGCACAGTCGAGGGACCCTCGGTCTCGAGGCGCAAGCCAGCCGTGCTAGGCAAGGGCACCTGCTGGGCAGCTAGGAAGGCAGAAATGCTGCGCTTTAGTGCCAGCATACAGGACTCCCACTCAGGAGTGGGTCCCTGGGACATCGACACCAGAGTTACCGGGTCTGGCGTGGAGGAGGAGAGGGGGTCCTCACTGGGACAACCCTCAGGAGACCGGGCGCCATCGCTGGAGGACTCTGTGTCTGTACCTTTCGAGGCCGCTCCTTGTCCGACTCTCAGGAACTCCGGGGAGAGCTAAGGAACAAGCACGAGACCGCTCACGCTTATCCAGAGCCCCCGACAGTGTCTTCGAGAACGTCTTCTTTTTTCGCAGTTCCACCTTGGGCGAACCCTGGTAAGAGTGATGCCTGGGATGCGGAGTCACTGCCGGGGACCCCGCAAGTAGTGATCCGTGGAGCGGGGCACCACCGGGGACTCCGGTACTGACTTACGCTTACAGCTTTGTAAGGCCTTAGCGGACATTTTCTTGCAAAGCAAGCAGAGCTCCTGTTTACGGTCAGCCCCCAGGCACTGCAGAAAACAGTCATGGGTGTCCGTGAACGACATGTTTTTTGGAGCATTTGTCACATTTTTTTTTAAGATGGTGGCCATGGGGGCAAAAAGAGCCCTGCGAGGTCGAATACCCTCGAGACCAGCGGTTAGAAAAAGGGCAGGAAAAGGGCCCGAAGTAAGAAAAGACTGAAGAAGGGAAAATTAGGGATCCCTTGGCCCACAGCCGAAGCGGGGGCATCGGGAAGGACGGAAGAGGACCAGTGCAACCTGAAAAAAGGCCAAAAGGTCGAAAGGAGAAAAATATTTTCCGAGGGACGAGGGCATGCGTCCGAAGGGCTCCGTGGAAAAAGGGATACTGAGCAAGATGGCACCCTTGGGTGAGAAGAGGACCATGAATGCGTGGCAGCAATCCCGAAGGCTTTCTTTGATAGCTGGGGAATTGCTCCGCGCAGGCTCCGTCGGTATCAACCTCACCCCATAAGTGAAGACTGACTTCTTGCTTGTTCCTGGAGAAACTGTCCTCCTCTCTTTCTTGAATAAGCTTCATGCATAGCACGACCGTGGTATCTTCCTGGCTGTTTCCCTGGACCTCTCCTCAGCATTTGACTTGGTAGATCACTCCACCCTTCTTGATCGCCTTCACAATTCTGGTATCTGGGGAACTGTTTTGCACTGGTTTCGTTCATTCCTTACGCCCGATCTTTCTCCATCCAATCCAGTTCCTCCATGTCCCCTGTCACCCCCTCCTCCTCTGATCTCTTCAACATCTTCTTGGCTCCCCTCGCTCTTATCCTCCAGCAATATACAATGCTGGTGTACTACTATGCCAACGATATTATCATTCTTTACCATACCAGCCCTACTACCCCAATTGAACTTGTCTCTCCCATGTTTCCTCCTGGTTGACTTCCAACATTTTACACCTTAATTCGTCTAAATCAGTTGCGATCTGGTTCATGTTTGGCCTCCCTTGCCCCCCACTGGCTCCTCTGCTCATGGGCACTCTCGTCCCCCTAGTTCCTTCACTTCATTACTTAGGCATTATCCTTGACTCATCTCTCTTTCCATGAGCACATTTCCTTTCTTGTTCATCGTTGCTTCTATTCTCTAAGCCAAATCGGCACGATTCACCTTTTCCTACACTCTTCTTCTCTGATTACACTCCTATCTCTTGTCGTTTCAAAGTTTGATTATTGCAATATTGTTCTCGCAGATCTCCCCCAACATCAATTACAATGCCTTCAACTCCTTGCTGCTCGTATCGTCACAAATGCTGCCCCTTACTGACCACGTCACCCTTTTACTCATCAGTCTTCATTGGCTCGCGCTTAAATTTAGAATACGCTACAAGCTCCTTGTCCTCCTACACAAGACTTTTTACATCCACCCCACAATATCTCGCAGACCTCATTTCCACACCCCCCACCATTCGCTCCACTCCATCCACTCTAACCGCCTCTATCTTCTACCCCCCTTCCAGGCCCACCTCGAGCTCACCGCCAATCTGCTTTCTTCTTCTTTGCACACACACTCTGGAACTCCCTTCCCTCCTTATTCCAATTAGAGCCATCATTTTCTACATTCAAGGCATTACTGAAAACTCACCTTTTCCAGATGGCTTTCGATCTCCCTCCCTCTTATACCTAACCCCACTTTTCATATCTCCCCCCTCTTTCCTCCCCTATTCTGTACTTGTCTCTTCGCTGTCCTATCTTATAATGGAGTTCCTTTCACTTTTCAGATTCTCACAACTCTTATCTTTTGTAAACCGCCTAGATGCTATTGTGAAGGTGGTATATCAAATGGAAATAAAGAAAGAAGAAAGAATTCAGACAAAACTTCAAAATACACTTCTTCAGTGAGGAAGCAACGTCATCAACTAGGATGGCAGCGAAGGGCTAGAGCTCTGTAACCCAATGGGGAAAAAAGTGTGATTTAACCTCGAAGCAGCTTTGCTCAGCTATAGCGAGTGTACGCGCAGAGTTGGGAGAGCTTTAGGAGACTGATGACAGCACGTAAAAAGAACCCAGTCCAAAGCATGGTAATTTCAAGAAACACTTTTATTAGAAAGTCACCAACCAAGGGTGTTAAAAGCCAAACCCAACACGGCCTTGTTTCAGCGATGCCTTCCTCAGGGTTTTTCCCCCCCCGCCTGCCCCCCACATAACAAATAAAATGTTAAAATATTAAAATGCTAAAATATTAAAAAAACAAACAAACCACAATTTCAACATATTTAAATATAGACATAAAAGCCCCTATCATAAGAGCCCAGGCTGCACAGTAATATACAAAAGAAAGGCATTTTAAAATAACTTTGTTTTTATTAACATATGGTTAGAATGGATATAAAGAACCAATGAAAAACAATAAATAGATGTGACAAATCTATATGTATGAGGACACACTTGCATAAATACATAAATAAATTAATTAATTAAATGAACAATGTTTTACTAAACATATATATGCATATAATCAATAAAAGGATTAACATGAAATACATATATAAATAAGCATATTACAAAAAAAAAAAAGCTTTGTATATGACCATAAATGAATTTGTAACACCACCCGTGAGTGTTTCACATTCAGGGTAAACTCCTTGTACAAATACACGTCTAGAATGAGGAGAGGAGCAACAATGAATTGCCATTAGAGAATTGAAACAAACCAAACATTTGAAAAAGAGATATAAATGAAGATTTGTCACATCTGTTTGTTTTTCATTGGTTCTTTATATCCATTCTTAACTTTAATTTTTATTAACATATGGTATTTTATGGTCTGTTTTATATTACTGTGTAGTCTGGGCTCTTATGATATATAGGGGCTTTTATGTTTGTATTTAAATATGAGAACATTTTTTTTATATTAACATTTTATGTATGTTATTGTTTCCAGTACACCAAAAAAACCAAAACGCTGAGGAAGGCATCGTCGAAACACGGCCATGACTGGTTTAGCTTTTATCATCCTTGGTTGGTGACTTTCTAATAAAAGTGTTTCTTGAAATTACCAAGCTTTGGACTGGGTTCTTCAATCAACACATGGTAATAGCATGTAAAAAGATATCAGACCTGCAAGAACTCGCATCCAAGCGAGCACCTGGGCCTAAGAAGGAATCAGCCAAAATAGCGGCAGACAAGATCAGCCTGCACCGCACCTTACCGGCACATCCAAACTCAGATCTGGGATTGAATTTTGAGGAGAAGTATTGCCAGTGGAGCTCTGAAGCTGGTTCAGGGAAATCAGGCAGGAGCTGAGTCTCTCTGAGGGGAGACTTTGTCACAATAGCAGTGGACCGCCAGAGTAAGCTCCACAAGGCGCGGGCACATGTGAAAAACATGGAAACACAGGTTGAAACTCAGGCTGAAGCCATGGAGCAGCTGGATAAGGAACCGCAGGGCCTCCAACAAAAACAGTCTGAATGGCAGATAAAAATAGAGGACATGGAAAACCGCAACCGGCACAGTAAATTATGGTTTCATATGCCTACCAGAGGACCCCCGATATGCAGACTGTGTGGCACTCATCGATAAGATTGTTTAAGCTCTCTGGGAAGGAGAAGGGGACTGCCCATCGGTCACACTGGATCGCGCCCATTGTGCTCTCGGTCATGCGCAGGGAAATCTTCCCAGGGACATAGTGGTTTGTTTTCACTCCTACGCCACTAAGGCACAAATTCTGGCCAAAGTACGGCAAAAAGTGAAGCTGCAATGGGACTCCCATGCGGTGGAGATCCTTGAGGACCTTTCCCCTACAACATTGAGATGCAGGCGAGAATTAAAGGACATTACCAGGCAGCTGAGGTCCAAGGGAATTAGATATAGATGGCTCTTTCCATTTGCTATAACCATCACAAAAAAGGACTGGACAGTTAAGAGCCAAGACTAGAGCTGAAGCCGTCCAAAGTCTGCAGACCTGGGGATTATGGATGCAGCAGACTGGGAGAAACTGGGGACCGCAGGAAAGGCCCCTGCCAGACTCAAATAGTCAGATGCTAAATGGCAGAGAGCGAAGCGGAACAGATGCCTCCGGAGGCAGTCCGCAGACTGGAGCCCTGTGAAATCCATGGACTAAAATGACTGATGGGGAATGTTAATGAGGCATGTCTGATGGGGTAGAATGGGCTGGAGGTGGCAGGGTGACTGGTATAGATGGGTTGATAGAAGGCGGGAGGTGGTGGAGGGCATCGGGTGAGGAGGCAGGATAGGGTGAATGCATGAATGTTGAGGGGGTGAGTCTGGGGACAGACCACTGGGGGGGGGGCCTCGATTATGGGGGTATAATTTACAGGCCTGGCTGGGGAGAACTAGCAGGAGGGACATTCACTTTCTCAAGGAGTTGCTGCTTGGAGGGATAGGCAGCTTGCTGAGGTGAGGAGGGGAGGAGAGGGGGAGGCAGAAGGGTGGGGGAGGAGAGGCGGGGGGATGGGGGGAGGATGGAAGCGAAGAATGGAGTGGGTAGGCGTCCTCTAGATAGCTATGTTGAAAATTCCATCCATAAATGCTAAGGGCCTCAATCTTCCGAGAAAGAGGCAGCTGTTGGTCAAGGAGACTGTGCCCCTCAAATGGGACATGGTGTGCATTTATTTAAAAGACTCATCTTCGGATGAGGCATCATGGGTTGCTGAGGGCCCAGCAATATCAGCAAGTTTTTTCTGCCTCTGAAAGAGGAGGTGGTAAGTCCGGGGGGGGGGGGGGAGGGGGGAGGGAGTTGCTTTCATGCTGCATAATACCCTACAGTTTGAGCTGTTAGGGGAAGCTTATGATTTGAAGGGTAGGTATATAGTTATTAAAGGATTAATAAGGGGTCAGGTCATCACTGAAGTATGCGTGTATGCACCTAATCAGGGCCAGGGAGGATTTTATGACAGGATTGAACTGAAATTAGTGGGATTCATAGAGGTCTCCCTGATTGTAGCAGGAGACTTCAATGTAGTACTGTAGCCACAGGTGAATTGGCAGGGGAGAGGGACTGGGGAGAGGAGGCTCACAGGCAAAGCTTAAGGAGGTTGATGCGACTTTGGCAATTGAAGGATGGTTGAATGGAGGTTAATTCGAGGGGGTGGGAGTATTCCTATTATTCCTCCACCCATCACTCCTACTCACACATTGATTTGTTGCTGGTTAGTAGAGATATAGGAGCGGCCTCCAGTCAGTGGACCTATGAACCCATAGCGTGGTTGGATCACAGACCTGTATGGGCAGAGCTGGGAGGGGGTGGGGGTGGCAACCTGGTTGTTACTTTTGGTGAATAAATGACAGCTTATTGCGGGCCCCGGAAGTTGTACGGCAATAGAGCAGTCTATAGGGGACTTTTTTGCACTGAATGGTAGGGGAGCTGTTGCCCCTCCCATAGTTTGGGACACCTTTAAAGCTTATCTTCAAGGGCAGTTTTTGATGTGGAGTGCCCAGCGCAAGAAGCCATGGCGACAACAATTACAGCAAGGGTGACAGAGAGTGGCACAGTTAGAAAAGGAACATATAAAGAGACAATCCCTACAGGGTCTCCGGGCGTTGGAGCAGGCATGCAAACATGTGCGCAATCTTCAACTGGATGATCTAGCCTTCCAGCTCCATATGCAAAGCAGCATTTTTATGAACACGGTAATAAACTGGGAAAGGTCTTGCTGCGGTGCTTAAAGGCACGGCAAGCATTCCAGGTGGTAGATAAAGTCCAGCAAGGGAGTTGGGAGATGGACCATGTGGAATGAGGCGGTTCAGCACAAGTTCCAAAGGTTTTACCAACAGCTATACATGCCAGAAGAGTCTGCACACAGAGGAGTTACATGATTATTTGGGCTCGGTGACCCTACTGGTATTGTTCAATAAAGACTGCGGGTGGTTGGATGCCCCATCACCCTAGTTGAAGTGCAAAGGGCAATCAAGGAATTGTCAGGAGATAAGGCTCCTGGGCTTGAAGGTCTCACTGCAGTGGTGTATAAAACCTTTAGAGACCAGCTAGGACCGTCATTGGTGAAGGTCTTCAGTGGCGTGGTTGGAGGAGGGGGCACCCTGCCGCCTACTATGAGGCGGGATTAGCGTTTTGTTGAAATCAGGGAAGGATGCTACCAGTTGTGCATCCTATCGCACTATATCCCTACTTAATCTGGATGTTAAGATCTTAGCAAAAGGTTTTGGCGAACAGGCTCAGCAGATGTTTACTGAACCTAATAGATGCCGATCAAACAGGTCACCAAACAGTGAATAACATTAAGCGTGTGGTAAATCTGTTCTTGCCAAGCTGCCCAGATCAATGGGGGGAGGGGGTTTATGGTGTTATCAGTCAACGTTGAAAAGGCATTTGACCGGGTCAAGTGGGAGCATTTGTGGGAGGTCCTTCAGAAGTTTTGGATGGGAACACAGTTTATACAGTGGATTCAGATGCTATACGCAAACCCTCAGCGGTCTTGAAGGTTAATGGGGGGATTCAGGATTCTTTAGGCCTGGGTAGGTAAGAGACAGAGTTGCCCCCTTTCCCAACTCTTGTTCGCTTTATCGGTTGAGTCCTTTTCGATGCGAGTCAGGAAGTAGGAAGATGTGCTAGGGCTTCAGATCAGTGACGAACACCATAAGATTTTGTTATTTGCTGATGATATGTTATTGGTTCTTCAAGAACCATAGGGATCCTTGTGGGCCCTATTAAAGGAGGTAGAGCGGTACGGTCGGATCTCGGGTTTTCGAGTTACTACACTAAGTCAGAAGCACTGAAGATATCACTGACAGATGCTGAAGTGATGCGACTTTGTGGGTCCATCCCATTTTGGTGGGTGGAGAAATCATTGGTCTATTTGAGGTTTAAGAACAGTTCTGATCCTAGTCACTTGTATCAACTCAATTATCCACTTCTTTTTAAAGAAATCTCTGATGATCTAGATCACTGGGTGACGTTTCCTACACCCTGGTTGGGTAGGATTGCATGTTTAAAAATGGTGGTCTTGCTGCACTTGCTCTATTTCTTCCAGACCTTGCCTGTGAGCATCCCTCATGGGGTACTGGAGAGGGTCCAGCAGAAACTGTTCTTTTATATCTGGAAAAAGCAACCGCCTTGAGTGGCGCGGGTGGTATTATACAGAGCCTGGGCTAAAGGGGGTTTGGCAATGCCCCATTTGTATTGGTATTATGTGGCTGCTCAATTGGCCAATATTGTATACTGGCATGATCCTGAACACCGGAAGTGGGTACGAATCGAGAATCACTATGTCCGAGGCCTCCCACTGCGGTATTTGATTTGGAACGGGGTGCAGGGGTGGAAGTTAGGAACCCCTTTGTAACCCAGGTGGAATGCCTGTGGAGGAACGCCGGATGGTGCAAACCCTTGCAGGCAGCAAATCCTTTGTTACAGTCCATTAGGTACAATGTGGCCTTTGTGCCGGGATTTGATAGATCCATTGTTTAAACAATGGGAGCAAGCAGGGCTAAAAATAGTGCTACAGCTCTGCCTAGATAGAGAATTTGATTCCTTTGAGGATTTGTATCAGCATTATGGCCTAAGCCCTCGAGATAGGTATGACTATTTGCAATTGCGCCATTGGCTGCAAAGGAAGCAGTGGGAAGCAGTCGCAGAACAGGAACTCCCAGAATTTGAGGGCCTGTGTTGGTATCCTGCACCCCAGAGAGTGATCTCAAATTTATAAATTATTGAATAGGTAGCAGGAGGGCAAGACACGTTTCCAAATACAATGGGAGGAGGATATGGGACAGATATGGGAGGAACAACAGTGGGACGGGGTGTTTAAGTATATGGGTAAAGGACTGGTCTCAGCCAATCATATTGAGAATGGGTACAAAGTGCTTTATCAGTGGTATTTGACACCAGAACGCCTTAGCAAAATGACCACGGCATATCCAGCGACCTGCTGGCGGGGATGTGGGCACACTGGTACATAATCGCCATATGTGATGGGACTGTCTCTGTATAATGGAGTATTGGAAAACAGTTCGACAGGAAATCCAGGGGTTAATGAGGAGGGAAGTGGACTGGGGGTTGGCCAACATATTGTTAAGGGTGGCAGGAGAAGGGTGGACTGGGGGATATAGGGAAATCTATTCAGGTCTGTGCACTGGCCACACGCAGTGAAGTGTCCTTGCATGGGATGGTAACACCTCCACCAACAGCTCTCTCTTAGAAAGCTCATATGCATAGTATTTATCTTATGGAAAGATTGACAGCCCTCCGAAGGCAAAAGATGGGCAAGTTTGAGAAAATGTGGGTTCCATTTGGTCACAAATATGTGTAATAATTAGCTGGGGGGGGGTGGATAATGGGGTATTTGTATTGATAGTTAAAGAGTTGGAATGGGGGCAGTAGTAAATGTAACAGTTTAAAAACTTGGTTTTCAATAAAAATAAAGTTTAAAAAAAACCCACACCTCTTCAAGGACCACTTTGGCACTGGCGCTTAACAGCAACAGTGCTACAAACTATAACTCACATACCCCTATCCTACAGCTTAATTTTATACAGCTGAACGTACGAAACCATCACACATCCAAAGAAGCCTTAATCAATAGGTTACCCTTACCCACACTTTGCCATTGTAAATAGTTATATCCCATGTTCCTCCACTGTAAACAGTTATATCCAATGTTCCTCCAATTTATGTCAACCCTGCTCAGTTAATTATGCTATATGTTAAATACTGTTATACTTTTCAATAATTAAGTTATGTTTAAACATTCCGCATTATGTTCCATATACACCGCTTTGACTGGTAGATAAAATGATATAGAAAATTTGCTAAATAAATAAAAGGCACACAGATATTAAACAGGAGAATAAGGGGGTCATGATCCAAAAACTGCCTCGAAGCACTGGTGTAAATTCCACCTAAGCCACCCCTGCAGTACAGGGGGGCTCATAGTAAAAGGTGGCCCATTAAAGTCATTCCCATATCTTTCTAAGGTGAATTCCCCCTGCTTTGGCGCCCTTTCAGATATTTTACTTAGGGGCCCTCAATCTGAATTTCTGCCACTGCCTCAAAGAGATGGGTTTTTAAAACCACTCTGAATAACCATGGACACCGTAGTGATACATAAAATTTTAAGAATAAAATAAAAAATACACATTCCAACCACTCAAACACACCCCCCACCTATTAACACACATACACACAGTCCCACCCACTGTTATACACCACATTCATACACACACACCTATCCATAGCACAATCCCCTACACTCACTTCCCAACCCTAACAAACACACACACAACCATCGCCATGACACTCTCCCCACTGCAACCTTAAACTACCTGACAAAATAGTTCCACCAGGATCAGGCCCTGTGCGTGCACATTTTAGCAATTATGAGCACTACAAATTGCTTTAAGCAGGAGAGGCTTCCATGAAGGAAAAAGCTGGTACACACATACCCCCAAACTGACCCATATACTCACACCCCCCATTTGTACATATGCCCAGAGGGCTCTTATTCCTATCCTATTCATATACATCTATGAACACATAACTCACTCACACCTCGCCCTCACATCCAACCCACATATACATCCCTACAACTCATATACTTACATTATAGGACAGTACAATAGGACAGAGGGATATTTTGGAGTCAGTGCTCCTAATCTGATTTTGTTAAATTGTAATGTAATAGTGGATGGGCCTGCCTGCCAATCACTGAATGGGAATGTCTTCTTCACTGCTTCTGAATTCAAGGATAAAAGGTCCTGTTTTTAGACGCCCGAGATCTTCCTTCACAAGAGTCCAAGAGAGAAGGTGAGGTTGCAGGAGCTCTGATCAAGCCTGGGAGCCAGCCTGCCATGGCTGGTTAGGTCATACAAGCAAAGGAATGCTCTTATCCATAAGCCAGTTAGGCTTAACCCCAGCTAAAGAGGAGGGAGTGGCTGATGAGACTCACAAGTGGGTCTGGGCAGAGGGAGCAGCCTACGGAGAATCCACAAGCAATAGATATTGAGATCTCAGCTTACGATCACCCAAATATCCATCTGCCCTAAAAGGTACATTTTTCTTATGTGAGATAAATGTGACCAATAAGGTACATTCCATCTCTACCACTGAGAAAATCAGAGTAGAAGAGCCAGGGACATCACTCCGGTGCATCTTAAACACCCAGTCCAGGAAAGGGTTTTGAACTTCGTATTACTCTCTGGAAGGAGAGTAAATTCCCCCATTTTTTGATATTTACAGTCAGGAGATATTTGGATAAAGAAGCTTTGGAGTTTGTGCGACTATCTAGATCCGGGGTCTCAAACACGCGGCAAGTGACGCATTTGGGGGCAGGGACAAACTCCTTCCGCGCAACAGAACATGCTGTTTGCAAGCGACCGTTTCTTCCTTTTCCGGCGTGTAAAGCAGCTATGGAGAGAAATCGGGTCTGTCTACCTGAAGGGTAAGTTCAGCTTTTGTGTAGCGACGGGAGCAGCTGCTGCGATGTATGTTGTGTATGTGTGTGGTGATTTTGCGGCCCGCAGGTTACCTTATAAGTCCTCATTTGGCCCTCACAGCAATTTGAGTTTGAGACCCCTGATCTAGATCATGAACCACTGACCGTGCCTACTTAAAATTGGAGTTCTGTGCAACTGCTTTTGCATATCTGCCTGAGGGAGTTTGAGATGCCCAGCCTAGGAGCAAGAATGAATGAAAAGGAGAACTGAGGAGCCACTTCATGTTTCAAGACTTGAAACAAAGATTCTTTTGCAACTTTTACCGACTTATTCACTTTCTGGGTTTTTTTGTTTTTTTGTTTTTTTTTACTCTGCCTTTATACTGTATATATTCAATTTCTGCGACCAACAAAGGTATTTTATTATAAGATGCCTTTGGCGTCTAAGAGTCTTTTTGAGAGTTTTGAATGTTTTTCTCACTCTAGCTTAAGCCTTGATGTTTTGCCTTCTGATACACTGGTAAATTTTCTACTGTTTCCCCCTTTATCTTCCAAGTACCAGTGTCCTTTGCTTTTATGCAGCACCTCTAAGGATATATTCACCCCCTTTAACGAGAAGTACCCTATATACCCACATCGTCAACACATTCCCCACTTGCAACCCCACCCCCACCTCAGCTACCATCCACAAACGCAATCATACCAGTCACCAGACCCTAGGTAGTGAAGTATTCGGTGTTAGGGTTGCTAAAGCATGCTGTTAGTAGGAAAGGCTTTCATGCAACGAGAATCAGTACAGCAGAGGCAAGTGAAAGCGTAGTTACTCACCTGTAACAGGTGTTCTCAAGGAGCAGCAGGAATCAGTCCTCACATATGGGTGACGTCGGCACCGACGGTGCTCTCGTGCGGAGCATTTCCCCAGCTTTCAAAGAAAGCCTTAGGGAATGCAGTGTGCATGTGCGGTCCCCTTCCCGCCCAAAGGTGCCATCTGCTCAATTTGATGACATAGCTAAAAGACAGCAAAAAACAAAATGAAGCATATGACTGCAACTCCAGGGGAGGAGGGAGGGTCGTGAGGACTGATCCTGCTGCTCCTGGAGAACACCTGTTACAGGTGAGTAACTACACTTTCTCCAGGACCAAGCAGGAAGTCAGTCCTCACATATGGAACTCCCTAGCTCTAGGCTACCGTGAAGCCAGAGCTGAAAAAATGGCTCCCTCTCAAGAGCCTCAGCATCCGTGATAACAATTTTATCTGAGAAAACACCCCGTACGGTGTAAGAATTTTATCTGAGAACACAAGGGCCAGAGGGTAGGAGTTGCCTAAACCTCAAAGAGATTACAGAGTACCGCCTGGCTGAAAACACTGTCCCGCCAGGACTCTCTCTCCAGGCAGTAATGGGCTGCAAAAGTCTGGCTAGAAGACCAAGTTGCGGCCCGGCAAATGTCTGCCAACGGAACAGAGCGGAGATGAGCTACTGACGCGGCCTTCGCCCTGACACGGTGGGCTGTGACCCGACCCTGCAAGGGGAGGTCGGCTGCCCTGTACACCCAGGCGATGCAATCTGCTACCCAAGTGGACAACGTACGGTTGGAGACAGGTAACCCCATCCTATTAGGGTCAACGGAAACGAAGAGCTGAGTAGCCCTTTGATGCTCCCGCGTACGTTCTATGTAAAAGGACAGCACCCTCTTACAGTCCAGGGTATGCAAACCATCTCAGCCCGGCTGGAATGCGGCCTGGGAAAGAAGGTTGGAAGGACCACCTCCTGACTGAGGTGGAAAGAGGAGACCACTTTCGGGAGGAACTTGGGATGGGTCCGTAGGACCACCCTGTTCCTATAGAACCGTGTGCACAGTCTATCAGAAACTAGAGCCTGTAGCTCACTCACACGTCTGGCCGATGTAAGGGCCACCAGGAAGAGCGCTTTCCACGAGAGGAAGCACAAATGGCAAGTAGCCATCGGCTCAAACAGTGGACGAGTAAGTTGTTGCAAGACCACGTTCAAATCTCACTCAGTCGCCAGTGCACGAACCGGAGGCTTGAGTAAAAGCAGACCTCTGAGAAATCTGGACACCAAGGTGTGAACCAACAGAGACTGTCCCTCCACCGGTGAGTGATGCGCTGACAAAGCACTGAGGTGGACCCAAACAGAGTTAGACTTAAAGCCTAGATCTGAAAGGTAAAGTAGATATTGCAGTACTACAGGCATAAGGCAAGAGAAAGGATCTTCACTGCGCTGAGTACACCATGCTGTAAACCTACGCCACTTGAGGGCATAGGACTTCCTGGTGGACTGCCTCCTAGAGGCCAAGACCACCTCCTCCACCTCCTTAGGTAGAAGTAAGGGAGCTAGAACTATCCTTTCAGCAGCCAGGCCATCAGATTGAGGAACCTGAGATTGGGATGCAGAAGAGAACCCTGCTCTTGAAACAGATCGTGTTACAGCCCCAGAGGGAACGGAGCTTCCACCACCAACTGCAGAAGAAGTAGAAACCATGGCTGCCTCGGCCATCTGGGGGCTACCAGAATCACCGAGGCCTTGTCCCGGAGGATCTTGAACAGAGTTTGGGCCACCAGGGGCATGGGAGGAAACGCATACTGGAGGCCCGTAGACCAAGAGATCAGAAAAGCATCTGCTGCCATCCTCAGGGGATGCGGTTGTCTGGAGCAAAACCTGGGCAGCTGACGGTTTAGTGGATTTGCAAAGAGATCGATGGATGGAAGTCCCCATCGGAGGAAAATCTGCTTGACCACCAATGGATTCAACTGCCATTCATGGGGCTGGAGAATCCTGCTTGGCTTGTCTGCTAGGAAGTTTTCCTGACCAGGCAGATAAACTGCTTTGAGAAACATGCCTTGTTTGACTGCAAATGAGCAAAGGTCTCGTGCCTCCTGACATAGGAGCCTGGACCCTGTGCCTCCTTGTTTGTTCACGTAGAACATTGCTACCTGATTGTCCGTCTGAACTAGGACAGACTGTTGAGAGAGAGCATGGCAGAAGGTTTGCAGAGCTAAGCGAATTGCTCGCAACTCTAAAAGGTTGATCTGCTGTGTGGCCTCCCAAGGGGACCACAGGCCTTGAGTGCACGTGCCCTGGCAATGTGCACCCCAGCCCTTTAAGGATGCATCTGTCGTCAGCACCCTGGTGTGTGCTGGAGCCTGAAAAGGCACACCTTTGAGGTGGTTTGGTAGATGTAGCCACCACTGCAAGGAGTTCAGAAGCCGTCTGGACACCTTTACTCTGTCTCGAAGGTCGCCGGTGGCTTGTGTCCACTGGCCTCTGAGGCACCATTGAGCAGTCCGCATGTGCAGACGGGCATTCGGGGTCACATGCACAGTGGATGCCATGTGGCCCAGAAGCCGCAGGTAGTGCCTGGCGGAAACCTGAAAATTGCTTTGGAACTGGTTTGCCAACTCCATCAATCTGTGGGCCCTGTCCTTGGGCAAGTAAGCCCTTACCTGAAGGGTGTCCAGTCACGCCCCTATAAACTCTAGATTTTGAGAGGGGAGCAAAGTGGACTTTGCATAGTTTATGACAAAGCCCAGATGTTGAAGAAGAGAAACAGCGCGAAGAGTGGCCTGTCGGGCCTCCTGGAATGACTGGCCCCTGATTAGCCAGTCGTCCAGGTATGGGAAGACAAAAATCCCCTGATTTCTGAGAAAAGCCGCCACCACCGCCAGGCATTTGGTGAAAACCCTGGGGGCAGAGGTCAGGTCAAAGGGAAGTACCCTGTACTGAAAATGGTTTCCTCCCACCACAAATCTCAGATATTGTCTGTGGTCTGGATGGATGAGGATGTGAGTATAAGCATCCTTTCGGTCTAAGGAGCATAGCCAGTCTCCCTGCTGGAGGTAAGGCAGCAGTATCCCAAGGGTAAGCATCTTGAACTTTTCCCCTCTCCAGATTTCGCAAGTCTAGGATAGGTCTGAGGCCTGCTGTTCTCTTTGGTACTAGGAAGTACCTGGAGTAGAAGCCTTGCCCTTCCAGGTGGTGTGGCACCGGTTCCACCGCCTGTTCCTTTAAAAGACTTGCCAACTCCTGAAGGAGGAGGTTCCTGTGCAGAGGGAGTCTTGGAGGCTCCCCTGGATAGTAGAATGGGGGTAGCTGGTGGAAATGGAGCATATAGCCCTTCTGGACTATGCTCAGTACCCAGGTATCCCCTGTGATGGCTGGCCACCTGTAGGCATACAGGGTCAGCCGACCCCCAGTGCTGAGTGGAGTCACCGGCAGAGGAGAGGCTATGCTGTGGGAGTCAAAACCCCGCTCCCTGCTGTGCAGGAGCCGGAGCTGGCAGCTTGGGGGTCTTCTGCCTACGGGGCCCATGTCCCTGCCCCTTGGCCTGCTGGCCCTGTTGGGGAGCCGGAGAGGCCTGATACTGAGGGTAGGTTTTGTAGGCAGCACCCTTCCTCGGGAAAAAGGGCTTCTTTCCCGAGCCCTTCTTTTTATGAGAAGGGGCAGAAGTCTTTCAACTCAGGACAGTCTTGTCCTGGTGAGAGTCTCGGTCTCGATTTCTGCAGCCTTCTCAGTCATGGGCTTGCCAAATAGGTTGTCACCTCGGCAGGGGATATCGACCAACTTATCCTGTACCCATGACTCCAGGTCCAACGACTTTAGGCAGGCCTGACGGCGTGCACAGATGCCGGACGCGGCTACCTGGGCCGAAGCCTCGAAGCCATCATAGGTTGCTCGAGATATAAACATCGAGCACTCACGGATCCCTGAAGACAAGGCTTTGAACCTCTGCAAGGGTTCCTCGGAGAGGCCAGCCGAGAACCCGGCAATTTCCTTTGCCAGGTCCTGTAAGTACATACCCATGTACTGCTGGTAAGTCTGGACATGGCAAGAGAGCACAGAGCCCTGGAAGCACTTTCTACCGAGGGCATCCAGGTTCCGGGCCTCCCGGCCAGGAGGCACTAAGGAGTGCATCTTCTGACTTTTCAGCCTGTGCATGGCCGATTCCACAACCATGGAGTTGCATGGTAGCTGTGCCTTCTGGAACCCAGGGCTCTTACGGACTCGATAAATGGAATCGACCCGCTTGCTCAGAACCGGCACCGAGGCCAGTGCTTCCCACATACGGAAGAGCAGCCGTTCCAGCATCGGAGGAACCAGAAAAGTAAAGGCTTCCTTCGGAGGAAAATCGTACTGGAGGGCATCGAGCTCTTCAGCTCGAGGCTCCTCCTCGGCGTCCGCCGGGAATACCAAAGTCTTCGCCATGTCCCTGACGAAATCTGAGAACCGGGTATCCTCCGTGGGGGACCTTCTCCAAGGCTCGGACTCCAGGGAGGCCGACGGGACGCACCAGGTCCGGAAGGTATCAGGAGACTCCTCATCCTCTGTTTCCCACACCGACTCCTCCGAGGAGGAGTCGAGTGGCTCTGGCCATGAGGGCCTCGATGCCACCCACCCCGACGCCGAGGGCACCGGCGTCGAAGACCTCGGCCCCGAACGGGAGGTTGAGGGAGACCGTGGCCGAGGATCGACTCGAGACTTGATTGAGCCGAGGATCGGCTCGGCCTCCGGGGTCGACTTAAGGTCCCGGTGGTCAGGGCAGATGCTCCGGTCAGACCGGCGATCTGTACCCGCTGCTGCTCCACGAAGGCAGCCAGGCTGCTCTCCAGGGCCGTCAGCCTGAGTCTGAGCTCAGAGATTCCGCAGGACAACAGAAGTTACCTGACTCGGGGACTCCGGCTCCAGGCAAGGTTGTTTGGGTCGACCGCTCCGACTCCAAGAGCCCGGGGCGGCAGTCAGAGCTGCGCGACCTGGCCCTCGAGGATCCAGCTGCCTCCACTGACGCCACCCTCACGAGCTTCTTCTTCCTTTTGTGCTCCCGTGTGAGAGACCCCCTCTCAGACTCCTGAGATGTCAAGGCCTCTGATGAAGTCTGGGCCCGGATGGACGCAGACTCTGAAAAAATTCTTTAACGCTGATGCTGACGGCTCTGAAGCGCCTTCAACGACATCTTGCCGCACGGGCCACAGACCAGCGGGTCATGGTCGGGCCCGAGGCATCGGAGGCAGCAGTCATGTGTGTCGGTGAGAGACATAAGTTTCTTACACCGATCACATTTTTTTGAACCCGCTGGCAGCCATTGGGGGAAAAAGGGACCCTGCAAGGTCAGAAGACCAGGCTGCCAGTAAAAATAACAGAAAAAGCGCGAACGCTATTCACAAAGGACAAAAACAAAAAAAAGAAGTTCCAGACTCGATACTGGTGTACCGAGCCCAGGCGGGAAGGGTAACCGGCGTCGAACCGGATAAAGAGAAGCGAAAATCGCAGAAAAAAAATCAACTTTTTCCTGGGTGACACGAACTACGTCCGTTGGGCTCCACAGAAAAAGAAAGACTGAGCAAGATGGCACCCTTGGGCGGGAAGGGGACCGTGCATGCACGCTGCATTCCCAAAGGCTTTCTTTGAAAGCTGGGGAAATGCTCCGCACGAGGGCTCCATCGGCGCCGACGTCACCCATATGTGAGGACTGACTTCCGGCTTGGTCCTGGAGAATAAGACATTCTACCATCTATTTTTTCATTATTTTATGATAGGCTTTTCAATTAGTATTTCAATAAACCATATTACTTCAGCAGAGTTCAAAATACAATTGTAGGAAGCTGTAATCTCACCTGCAATAAACCGAAAGCTTTAAAAAGTGCCGAGACAGGAGAGCAGCGGCGGGCGTCTACCAGGATTGTGAGTCCCAGAGCCTGACATTCTTGTCTGTAAGGAGAGATTTATATGTAAGAGTCAGACCAACTGTTTGCTGAGCACAAATCTAATTGCCCAGTGCTCACATTGAAGTTTGAGCTATTCCTTTATGCACCTTGTTCCTAGTTAAAGAAATACTGTAAGGTTCTAACAGGGAGCTTTGAGTTAATCATCCTTCTCTGATTTAAACAGATAATTCTTATCGGGCCAGATATTCAAAAGGCATTTACAGTCCTGTAAACCATGTAAATGCCTCTAACCGGAATATTCAACGGCATTAAATTGGTAAGTGCCACTGAATATCCCCAATCTTTTCCCTTACATGACCCAATGCTAACCACTAAGCATCAGGGCATGTTATAGGCGTTTTTGGGAGGCGTGGAGACGGCAACAGTCGATAACCGGGCAGCAGTGATATTGCATGCTGCCCGGTTAGCAACCTGCAGTAGCTAACCAAGCAGCATGCAATATCAGGCTGCCTGGTTATCTACTGCATCTGGGAGGCTGTGCAGCAAACCCAGATATTCAAACTGGGGCCATATGACCCCAGCATTGAATATCCAGGGTTAAGAGTTGGCGCACATGGCTATGCACCACACACACAGCACTGTACAGCGGAGCTTTGTATTCAGATATAATATGTCCCTGCCCAAAAGAGCTTGCAGTCTAAGTGGGTAATAAAGTGGCTTTGCTTCCCCAAGATGAGAGAGTTATCAGTGGCAGAAGTGGGAAGTGAACCATGGTTTCCATGGTTCTCAGCCCATTGTTCCAAACACTAGGCCACGTCCACTGTGCTTTATAAGACTCTCTTGCTTCCTCTGACAGACTACTTCGCAGACATATCACTTCCGGTGAAGAATGTTACTGACCAATATCCTCCATAATCAGGGCCGGTCCATCCACTAGGTGGCCACCTAAGGTGATAGACCTTGGTGGGCGGCCCGATCCAGATTTGAAAGCGGCTGCCCGACTGTTTTGAGCCGCCGCCACTTTCAAAATGGAGTCGTGCTGCCACTGAAAGATGAGACTGATTTGAGGGGTGGCAGCAGTGGTCCGACTCTCCGTTTTGAGCCGCCACTGCTTTCAAAACAGAGTTGGACGGCCGGCACCGCCCCCCCAAATCCATCTCATCTTTCAGTGGCGGCCCAAATCCATTTTGAAAGCGGCGATGGCTCAAAACTGAGTTAGGTCACTGCTGCCACTTTCAAAGCGGGGTCAAGCCACTGCCACTGCCCCCTCAGTCCATCTCATCTTACAGCGACGGTCTGACTCAGTTTTGAAAGTGGCAACAGCTCAAAACAGAGTTGGGCCACCGCCGCAAAATGAGAAGATGGATTTGGGTGGAGGTGAGAGTGGCAACAGGGGCATGGCGGCAGTGGGAGCAGCAGCAGGGGGGGGGGACAGCACGGCAGGGGCTTCTGCTGGGGTGGCAAAAACCCTTGGGCCACCCCTGGCCACAATGCACCCCTTTTCAGCATCACTGCCTGCCCCAGGTGCTGTCTTGTATCCCCTGCCCATCCTTTACATGTCATTATGCATCCTAAAGTTTATCGCCCTCCAGATGATCATTTCACACACAATGGACTTCTCACTGACCTTAAAGTGCTGTAGAAATATAGGAAGAGATGAACCAGTTCCTTGGTGTTACAGTGAGGATTTAACCAGGTAGTATTCCTTGTACTTATGATTACCACTGCACGCCCACTTTTATCTTTGGTTCCTAAATGTCAGAAAATGCCAGGTTGTAATATATACACTGAAAAACAGTACAAAGTAACTCGTTTTCCAATCATATTTCCAAGTAACCTAGAGAGAATTTAAAAAAAAAAAAAGACCACCACTTTCCCTTGTGCAATCTACAAATGCACAAAAGCAAAATTGACTTAAATCTGTTAATATGCCACTGGTATGCACGGCAAGTAAGAGCAATAGAAGAGAGTATCAAACTCGTAGGCAGCAGAATGAAGTGAACCACCAAGGCCATGGTTAAATCGACATTTTGCCTCTGCCACTGATATGCACGGCAAGTAAGAGCAATAGAAGAGAGTATCAAACTTATAGGCAGCAGAATGAAGTGAACCACCGAGGCCATGGTTAAATCGACATTTTGCCTCACAAGGCATCAGCAACTACGGAGTCAATTTTCAGCCGGCTCTATAATTTAACTATGAGTACTGGCACTATATTAATACCTATATTAAATATAGTGCCAAGTAGTAACAGTACCACACTGGTACTGTTTAGTTCAAGCCTCCTATCTGGCAGTCCTAAACTAAGTGAACACCTAAATACTTCGAGACTGGGTCAAAACACACTCAAAAATCCATAAAAAACCCAGGTAAATGTCAAACCACAATTAACTAAAAAAATTAATTAAAAAAAAAAAAAAAAGTTAATTGTGGTTTGACATTTAGCTGGGTTTTTTATGGATTTTTGAGTCCTAAACTAAGGGCAAATATGGCCACTTACATGCAAACTGCATCTATGTGTAAATGGCCATTTTAGAAACTGCTCATTTTACATGGACATGTCCATTTCATATCAGAATAGCCCAGGTGTATGTTGGGAATGTAACCTGGGCAGTGCAAACATCTAAATGTGTATTCTCCATTTCATATAGGGGAATAGATTGCATGTAGTAAAAGCTGTTCGTGTAGCTGGGTTTAAAAAAGGTTTGGACGAGTTCCTGGAGGAAAGGTCCATAAACCATTACTAAAGAGGACCCAGGAAATCCACTGCTTGCCCCAATACAAGCATTGTGGAACCTGTGTCTTGTGGGGAAAGTGTTAGGTACTTGTGACCTAGATTGGCCATTGTTGGAAAACCTTGGTCTGACCTAGTATGGCACCTCTTATGTTAATGCACATGTTGTAAGAGCAAATTATCCATGTCTGGAATTACATTTGCTCTCCGAGACGAATGGGTACTATAAAAGTGCTCCTTTTGGCTATCCCTTTGCAGAGGCAATTAAGAGTATTATGCTCCATAATCTCTCAATGTTAATTTCCCCCTCCAAATTGAAATGAGGCAAAGAAAGTCATTTGCAAACAGAATCTGCATGTCTAGGGTTGCAAAATGGTTCAGATGTTTGCTGACATTTACATGTGCATTGTGAAATGCCGGTATTTGCATAGGTAAATTGCTGGGTTTCCTCTGTCGATTTTTCCCATATGTACATTTGTGAGTCGGCACTTCCCGCTGCGCATCGATATCAATCCACATGGGCTCCTGCACGTCTTTCTGTGAATTTTAGAGCCGGTTCACCTTTACCAGAGCCATTTCTAAAATACTGTCAGAATAGAGTACATCTCAACCTCGATGTCTCAATTCCGATCTCCATGTACTATCTAAAATATGTCTTCATACATATAACTTGACATTGCTATCTAGATAATCATTCCTCCTGCTCTTGCCACCCCCTTTTTATATAGATAGTATCGGCTGTTTAGCGATTTAAACAGCCCAATATTATCCTTATATTTTTTAAAAATACATGGATAAGCAAGTTGTGTATAAATAGGTAGGGAATATCACAGCGGGCTTGGTGGGGCAGAGACTAGTTTGTTTGCACCCCACCCAACTCCAACAAAAATGGTGCTCCTCTGCCCCTGGAGTATGTACCCAAATAGAATTGTAACAGAGCAGTAACATATGGTTTATGGTTTATTAACTTAATATACCGCTAAACGCAATGTACATCATAGCGGTTTACAGAGTTCAAATCGAAACAGTCACCAAAAGGTGGGAAGAGAAAGGAAAAGAAGTTACATCAATTGATAGGAAAGCAAACTAGGCAGATTCATACAACAGGACAGTAGAAAGGAAAGTGAGGGGAGGGGGACGGGAAGACAAATCATGTGGGAGGTTCAGGAAGGTCGAAGGCAAGGGTAAAGAGGTGAGTTTTAAGGCGGGTCTTAAAGGTGGCATGGTCCTGTTCGAGGCGGATAGAAGAGGGGAGAGAGTTCCACAGGGCGGGAGCAAGGAAGAAGAATGCAGAGGAACGGGTGGATTGGAGGCGAGCACAAGTGGGTGAGGGGAGATGCAGACGATTTAGGTGAAAGGAGCGTAGAGAACGGGTTGGGTTATGGAAGTGAACCAGGTCAGCTAGATACTGAGGGGAGTGGGTGTGGAGGACACGGTGGAGAAGGACCAGAATCTTGAAATGACTGCGGAACTTGACAGGGAGCCAGTGGAGACGGATGAGGAGAGGAGTGATATGATCACAGATAGATGCATGAAAGATGAGCCGGGCAGCTGTGTTTTGGATGCGTTGGAGGCGTTGTAGTTGGGAGGCAGGGAGACCAGACATGACGAAATTGCAAAAATCGATGCGAGATATAACCAGGGAGAGAAGGAGGGTAGAAAGAGCCTGTGGAGAGAGAAAGGGACGAATAGCACGGATCTGACGTAGAAAGTAGAATGAGGTCTTAGAGATGTGAGCAATGTGATCCCGAAAGGTGAGGCCAGGGTCAAAAAGGACACCCAAGTAACGGAAGGAGGAGACTAAGGGAATGAGGGAGCCAGAAAAGGAGGGGGAAACCAAGGGAGGGGTACCGTCACGTGAGAACCAGATGGCCAGAGTCTTTGCAAGATTAAGATGTAAGCAGTGAGTGGTAAGCCAGTGGGCTACAGCTGTGAGACAGGTGTTCAGTGGGGAGAGGTCAGGGGAAAGGGGAGAGGTATGGTAAAGTTACATAGGGACAGCATCTGGGGAACAAGAGTAAAATGTGAAGGAGCAACAGAACAGCATGAAAGCACAACACTACCACTACTGCTACCCTTTCACGAATATCTTCTCCGCACAATCATGAAGGTATTCTCTATTTGATATAATTTACAGAGCTGCCAAGTTACCTAGTTCCAGAAGGGAAATTTTACGTCAGTCATGGATTTTTTTTATGACCCCTTCTTCATTTCATTTTATTACACTTGCTAATCACGTTTTTCACAGCTCAAAGTGATATACGCCAATATTAACATTACACTTCACAGTAAATAAATCTTGATACATTATGGGACTTGCTGCACTAATTTCAATGGGTAGATCGGGGACTACAAATACCACACTTCTTGGAACGCAAGTTCAAAATCATGACTAGCCAAAATGTTATATTATGTTAATATATATTTCTAGACCACCTTCCTTTATACCCAAGTTGTATGTATTTTATGCTTAATTATTAATTGCATTTGATTCAGGAATATTTGAAATTCTGAAATACAGAACTAGCTGAAGTAATTTATCAGTTAGCGAACTGAACACTGAAAAGTACATACTGTAACTCTCCTCTACCTAAAGACCAAACTCAGCCTGAAGAAAAAAAAAAGTTGAGCAGAGCCTATACATATGTGCCCAGACATCCTGAAAGTGAGCACTTCTCTTCCTTAACATAAACGTCAACTTATCAAAAATCAGGAAGTCCCTCGGACTATCACTCTACAATACTCAGCCTCAAATCGCCTTTCTAATTAGCTAGGACAGTCCACCAGCAGTTGAAAGGCCTGCCCACGAGTCCTGGCCCACAAAACAGGCCATAAGATTTAAAGGAGTAACTACCTAAAACCTCTCTACTCAAAACCTTCCTATTCATCAAACAATTCAATGAAGACCCCTAGCTACTCTAATCAATTACACGGTCTGCACCTCCCTTCCACCCACCATTCTTGTTACGATGTATATAAGTTTAATGTCCGAACTTCCATCTGACCCCTCCCCTTCGTTCTACACAGAAATCCTTCTCTGATTGTTTTAAGTTTTTAAGTTTAATGTTATTGTTTCTACATGCAAGTTCTCAGTAAAGTTGAGGTTTTATTGTAAACCGCCTTGATTAAATAAGGCGGTATATAAAAATTGTTAAATGAAATAAATAATTTGTTGTTGAATACTATTCCAATAGGACCCTATGATGAGATATTCCTACCTCAAGTATTCTGGGGACTCAATAGCCCTAATTTTAAACAAGAGAATATGATGCTAGATACAAACTACACACCACTGTACATGGAGTTTGTATAACAGCCGTTGATATAGAACACCTGTAACACCAATTATGAATGATCTTCACTGTGCTGTTGAGAGGGGGCTGTTTAACTAGCCGTTTCATGCCCTTATGTGAGCGGCGTCCCTCTCTGGTACATTCCAACCAATAACTTACATATTCTGAACAGAAGAGCTTTATATTTATTATTCTTGAAGAGACACTCTTAATTTGTAATTTGGCCTGATGATGCTCCTCTTGTAGACCTGACCAATTGCTAAAAGCCTTAAATTGAAAATCGTGGAAAAAAGAAATTCTAAATCAAACCCCATCTTCATCTCCAGCTGCTGTTATCAAGAGGAAGGAATTGTTTTCAAAAGGTCCACCACCTTTCTCAGCCCCACATGCTCCAATGCCCTTTTCCAGCCACACATGCTCCAATGCCCTTCTGGTCTCACTAGAAAAGCATAGTTACTCACCTGTAACAGGTGTTCACTTATGGGTGACGTCGGCACCGACGGAGCCCGCGTGGAGCAATTCCCCAGCTTTCAAAGAAAGTCTTTGGGATTTCTGCTACACATGCGTGGTCCTCTTCCCGCCCAAGGGTGCCATCTTGCTCAGTCAGGTCCCATAGCTAGAGCCCTACTCAGCAAATGGCAAGGGAAGAAAAACAAAAATGGCAACTCTTAAGAGGAGGTGGGAGTGTAGTGAGGACTGATTCCTGCTGTCCCTGGAGAACACCTGTTACAGGTGAGTAACTACGCTTTCTCCAGCAACAAGCAGGAAGTCAGTCCTCACCTATAAGACTCCCCAGCTACAGGCTACTGAAACCTGCAAGCCAAAAATGCCTCCGCGAGGCCATGAACAGAAGCCGATGACTGAAGGAAGCCCTTGGGGCCAAGCTCTCGCAGAAGAAGGGTCAGAGGGCAGGAGTTGCTTATACCCCGAACATATTACGGAGTACAGCCTAGCCGAAGGCGCTGTCCCGGCAGGACTCCCTCTCCATGCAGTAGTGCAAAGCAAAGGTATTCGTGGAGGACCAGGTCGCAGACTGGCAGATGTCCCTCAGAGGCACTGAGTGCAGCAAAGCCACCGATGTCCCCTTGATCCAGCTGCCGTGCACGGTGACTTGACGATCCAATGGGGCCCAAGCCTTTGTCTAAGAGAAGGTGATGCAGTCCGCCACCCATATTGAGATGGTGCGCTTGGTGACTGCGAGCCCCAGGCAATAAGGATCGTAGGCAATGAAGAGCCGGTCGGACCTGCGATGACCCTGGGTGCGCTGCAGGTAGAAGGTGAGAGCCCTCTTGCAGTCAAGCGTATGTAGGACCGCCGATGCCTGGTCGGCGTGGAGTCTCAGGAAGAAAGTCAGTAGGACGATCTATGGTTGAGATGGAAGTCCGAGACAACTTTCGGTAGGGTGAGCTCGAAGGACCACACTCTGTTCCCTTAGAACCTTGTGTAGGGAGCCATGGCCATGAGGGCTTGCAGCTCGCTGACTCGCCGGGCCGAGGTCAGTGCCACCAAGAAGACTACCTTCCAGGAGAGGTGCCGAAGAGAGCATGTCACCATCGGCTCGAAGGATGGCTGCGTCAGCTGCATGAGCATGATGTTGAGGTCCCACGCCATTGGCTGAGGCCAGATGGGGGCCTTGGAAAGTAAGAGGCCCTGCATGAAGCGGGAGACCAGAGGCATGCCCGAGAGGGTTTACCCTCAACAGGGAAGTGGTTGGCCGAGATGGCGCCCAGGTGAACCCGGACCAAATTGGATTTCGGCCCCAGCTACGAGAGGTGGAGGAGATACCGGAGAACCCACCGGGTGGAACAGGAGAATGGGTCGATCTGGAGCACCAGACCAAGAAGCACCGCCACTTCAGGGTTTGGTCTGTCTCGTCGAGTCCTTCCTCGACCTGCTCTGGGAGGTGCAGCAAGGCTAAAGACACCCGTTCAGCCGTCAGGCTGTTAGGGATAGTGAGACCAGGTTTGGGTGAAGCACTTGTCCATCCTCCTGCGTCAGCTGACCTGGGGTACCGCCCAGGGGGACCGTAGGTTCCGACAAGAGCCGTAGAAGCGGGAACCAGGGCTGTCGAGGCTACCAAGCAGCTACGAGAATCACCAAGGCTCCGGTTCCGCTGGATCTTGTGGATGGTCTTCACAATGAGAGGAGTGGGAGGGAATGTATACAGAAGCCCAGAGGCCCAGCTCAGGAGGAACGCATCTGGGGCCACCATGCTCGGGTGCGGTATCAACCCGCAAAAGCGGGGAAGCTACGTGTTCACCAGGCTGGCAAACAGGTCCAAGGACGGAGTCCCCCAGCAGCAGAACAGATGGAGAACCACCTGGACTCAGGCGCCACTCGTGTGGGCAAAGGAGCCTGATGAGTCTGTCTGCGAGGACATTGTCCTAGCCCAGGAGGTAGACCGCTCTTAGGGTCATGCCCCGGCATACGGCGAAGGAGTAGAGGAGAACTGCCTCCTGACAGAGGAGGCGGGAGCCCGTAACCCCCTCCTTGTTTTTGTAGAACATCGCGACCTTGTTGTTGGTCTGCACAAGCACCGGCTTGCCTCACAGGTGGTACTCACTTCAGGGCCAGCCGGACTGCTCGAAGCTCGAGCAGGTTGATCTGCTGCCGAGATGCCTCGGGTGACAACCGCCCCTGGGTATGGAGCTTGCTGCAGTGGGCTCCCCGGCCCAACAGTGAGGCATCCGTTGTCAAGATGAGCTTGTGATGCCGAGTCTGGAAGGGCATGCCCCAAAGGCGGCTTTGGGGGTTCTGCCACCAATTCAGGAAACTGGATAGGCTGCGGGAGACAGAGGGGATCCCGGAGTGGCCCGAGGCTTGGGCCCATTGTGCTCTGAGGCACCATTGGCTCGCTTGCATGTGCATATCAGCATGGGCAACGATAATGGACGGTTGAGGCCATGTGCCCCAGAAGGTGCAACATGGCCCGCGCAGAGATCCTGGACCGGCTTTGGGCCTCGACGGCCAGAGCGCGGAGCCGATCCGCGCGCTCTCAAGGGAGGAAGGCGGTTGTCCGTCCTGCGTCGAGAAGAGCACCGATTAACTCCAGTGACTACTCCGACTCGAGGTGGGACTTGGAGTAGTTGATCAGGAAACCAAGGCGTTCGAGGAGGAAGACTGTGCGCGATGCTGAGAGGCGAGCCTCCTCTGCTAATGTGCCCGTGACGAGCCAGTCATCCAGGTAAGGGTAGATGGATAAGCCCTGTAGCCGGAGGTGAACTGCAGCCACTGACAGGCATTTCGTGAAGACTTGCAGGGCAGACGCGAGCCCAAAAGGGAGCACTCAGTATTGGAAGTGCTCCCCTTGCACCCTGAAACGCAGGTACTTCCTGTGCTTGGGGTGAACAGGGATGTGGGCATAAGCATCTCTGGGATCCAAGGAGCATAGCCAATTGCCCTGCCGGAGGAAGGGCAGCAGGACGCCAAGCGAAAGCATTCTGAACTTCTCCCGCACCAGAAATTTGTTCAGATTCCTGAGATCGAGGATGGGGCACAGGCCCCCCGTCTTCTTCGGAGCAAAGTAGTACCAGGAGTAAAACCCCGACCTCAGAGGTGTGGCGACACTCTCTCGACCACCTGTTGACCGAGGAGGTTGTTCAGCTGTTGCTGCAAGCAAGCCTGGTGCGAGGGAAGCCGAGTAGGCTTTGCTGGAGAGAAGGGAGTCCAGATGAAGATGATAACCGACCCGGATAACCTGAAGGACTCAAGTGTCTGATGTAATGGCCGCCCATTCGGGGGCAAAAAGGGACAGACGCCCTCCCACTGACAGAGGTGCCGCCGGGAAGCAAGGGGCTATCCACTTGGCGTCAAAACCCAGGGGCTGGCTGCAGCTTTAGGCCCTTTCGGTTTCCGGTGACCCTGAACTCCCCCCTTTGCCTTGGCTGCTGGGCGGGCGGATAGGGTGGGTATCCCCGGTAAGGGAGCCCCTTCCTCTGGAAGAAAGGCTTCTCTTGTTGTGATTCTTCTGCGGAAGGGAAGAGGTTTTACGAGAGAGACGCGTGCGGGTTACGAAATCCATCTTGATGCTGGCTGCCTTGTTCTCTCTGAGCTTGCCGAACAGTTGTTTGCCAAGGCAGGGGACATCCAAGAGCTTCTCCTGGACCCATTCTTCCAGGTCTGAAGACTGGCGCCAAGCTTGATGCCGGGCTCCGAAGCCGGCCGCTGCCACACGGGCGGAAGACTCAAATCCGTCATATGTGGCACGGAAAGGTATTGCGAGCAGTCCATGACCAATCTCAGAAGGGTCTGAAATCTGAGGAGGTGTTCGCCTCAGAGGCCGGCGGCAAAACTACCGAGCTCTTTAGCAAGGTCAAGAAGGAGCATGTCCATATACAGTTGGTATGCCTGGATGCGGTACGCCAGCATGGATCCCTGGTAAGCCTTGTGCCCGAGGGCGACAAGGGCACGGGATTCTCTACCAGGTGGGTCCGAAGAGTGCGACTTCAGGCTCTTCTGCTTCCTCATCGCATATTCAACTACCATGGAGGTATGGGGAAGCTGGGTCTTCTGGAACTCCGGGCTATGCTGGACCCTGTACATGGCATCGAGTCTTTTACTGACAATAGGGATAGAGGCAGGTGCTTCACACATGCAGAGGAGCAGCCGGGTCAGGGTGGATGGTACAGGGACAGTGAAAGACTCCCTAGGGGAAGACTCATATTGCAAGATGTCCAGTTCCTCTGCCCTCGGCTCTTCCTCGGTCTGCGTGGGTAGACTGAGGGCTCGAGCCATATCCCGCACAAATACCAAGAAGGCGGTGTCTTCGTGAGGTGACTGCCTTCACAAGGTGGGTGGGGAAGGGTCAGAAGGAAGGTCCCTATGGGCGTGGGTTTCAGGGAATATGTCCACATCCGATTCCCAGCTCGAGGGGTCCGAGGAGGACTCTGAATCGGGCTGATCCCCATGGCCAGTGGCCGAGGACCGCTTGGAGCTGGAGGTACTGACTCTGGAAGACCTCTCCCCCGAGGAAAGGGATGGCGAGCGAGGCCAGTGCCAAGGACCCTCACGAGGCCCACGGCTCTCAGGGGTTTCCAAGGCAGTTTTCGGGACCCCCGTCGAGGGACCCACCAGCCGTGCTGGGTATAAGTGCCTGCTGGGCAGCTAGGAAGGCAGAAACGCTTGCGCTCTAGTGCCAGAATACGAGACTCCCACTCAGGAGTGGGTCCCTGTGCCATCGACACTGGGGTTACCGGGTCTGGCGTGGAGGAGGAGAGGGGGTGGGTCCTCGCCAGGACAACCCTCAGGAGACCGGGCGACATCGCCTGAGGCCTCCGTATTCGTACGAGGTACCTTTTGAGGCTGCTCCTTATCCAACTCCCGGGAACGCCGAGGAGGGCTAAGGGAAAGAGTGCGAGTCCGTTCGCGCTTGTCCGGAGCCCCCGACAGCAACTTCAGGGTCGTCAACTTCTTTTGCCGTTCCACCTCGGGCAAACCATGATCCGAGTGAAGCTTGGGGTGCGGGGTCACTAGGGGGGACCCCGTAAGTGGATCAGCGGGGTGAGGCGCCACCGGGGACCCCAGTGCTGCCTTACGGAAAATGTCATCGGACTTCTGTTACGGCTTAGCAAGGCTTAGTGGACATTTTCTTACAGAAAGAGCAGAGCCCAAGGTTCCGGTCGGCTCCCAGACACCACAGACAACAGTCGTGGGTGTCCGTGAGCAACATATTATTGAAGCATCTGTCACAATTTTTGAAGCTGGTGGCCATGGGGGCAAAAAGATCCCCTGCGAGGTCAAAGACCCTCAAGGCCAGCAGTTGGAAAAAAAAAAAAGGGCGCAAAAAGGGGCCGAAAGAAAAAACACACTAAAGGAGAAAAAAAAAGGGGATCCCCTGGCCCACAGCTGGAGCAGGGGCAATGGGGAGGATAGGAGAGGACCAGTGCTACCGGAAAAAGGGACAAAAGGCCGGAGAAGAAAAAACTTTTTCCGAGGGATGAGTAAGTGCGTCTGAAGGGCTCCGCAGAAAAAGCGAGACTGAGCAAGATGGCACCCTTGGGCGGGAAGAGGACCACACATGCATGGCAGCAATTCCAAAGGCTTTCTTTGAAAGCTGGGGAATTGCTCCGCGCGGGCTCCGTCAGTGCTAATGTCACTCATAAGTGAATACTGACTTTCTGCTTTTCCCTGCTTGTTCCTGGAGAAGCATAGTTACTCACCTGTAAAAGGTATACTCCAGGGGCAACAGGAATCAATCCTCACATATGGGCGACATCCATGCCAGGGTGACCAGAAAAAGGTGAACCATGAGAAGGAAAACTGAGTCAAGGACACCAGACCCAAAGAGCGGCCCCAAGTGTTAAGTGAGGAGCCAGTTCTTCAATAGCCTGAACACACCACAGGGCCAGAGGGCAGGAGTTGCCTCACACCCCAAAAAAATGACAGAGTACTGCCTGGTCAAAGGCGCTGTTCTGGCAGGACTCCCTCTCCAAGCACTAATGAGCTGCAAAGGTATAGACTGAGGACCAGGTGGCAGCCCAACAGATCTCTGTCAAAGGAGGTATGCTTAGAGACCGCTGTCCCCAGCCAATTTAGGTCATAGGAGACAAAGAGCTGTGAGGAGCAGCAGTGGGCCTGGGTATGCTCCAGGTAGAAGGACAGGGCCCACTTATAGTCCAGAGTGTGGAGAGTGGCCTCAGCCCTGTTGGTATGGGGCAATGGGAAGAATGTGGTAAGCATCACCTCCTCCTGGCTGTGGTGGAATGGAGACACCACCTTTGGGAGAAACCTGGGGTGTGTGCAGAGCACAACCCTGTCATTGTAGACCCTCATATAAGGTGGGTGAACCACCAGGGCCTGAAGCTCGCTGACCCTGCAAGCTGAGGTGAGCACCATGAGGAAGACCACCTTCCAGGATAGATATTTTAGGTGGCACAAGCAGAGAGGCTCAAATGGTGGCACAGTACGTTTTGAAAGAGCCACATTAAGGTGCCACTCTGTCACCGGGGGGTGAATGGGTGGCCTAGAGAGTAGTAGGCCCTTCAGGAAGCAAGTCATGAGGGGCTGAACGGAAAGGGGCTTTCCCTCAACAAGATGATGGTGTGCCGAATATGCGCAGAGGTGAACTCTGACCGAATTGGACTTCAGCCCTGCCTGGGACAGGTGCAGCAGGTACTAGAGGTCCAGCTGGAACATACAAGAGAAGGTGTTAATCTGCCTCTCCACGCACCAAACCAAGAACCTTCACCATTTCAAGGCATAGGCCTGGCGAGTGGAAGGCTTATGGGAAGCGAAAATGACTTCCTCTACCTTGCTGGAGAGATCGAAGTGGGCCTAGGCTACCCTTTCAGCAGCCAAGCTGTCAGAAACAGGGACCATAAATTGGGGTGTAGGAGAGCGCTGTCTTCCTGCAACAGCAGGCCCACATCACACCCCAGAGGGACCGGAGGCACCTGGGACAGGCGGAGGAGCAGGCCACCAAGAAGCGGCCAGTATCAATGTGGCTCTGTCAAGCTGAACCTTGAACAAGGTCTTGGAGATCAGCGGTGTGGGCAGGAAGGCGTAGAAGAGGCTCTCCGTCCATGGGATGAGAAACGAATCCGCCACATCCTGCGAGGGATGTGGCTGCCTGGAGCAGAAGCGAGCTAGTTGAGCATTGGCCAGACTGGCAAAGAGGTCCACCTGCAGGAGCCCCTACAGGCAGGTCAATTGGCCACACTAGGGTCCAGCTGCCACTCGTGTGGTTGGAGGATTCGACTGAGCCGGTCTATCAGGACATTACCTCCAGGGCCAGGAGGTAGACTGCCCGGAGGAGCATCCCGCTGCTGCTGGCGAAGGAGGCTCACTACCTCCTGGCACAGGAGGGACGAACCCAACACTCCCTGATTGTTGATGTAAAACATCGCCACCTGATTGTGAGTCTGGATTAGGACAGTTTGGTGGTGTTGGAAAACCAGGAGGGCAAGTTCTATCGCCCAGAGCTCCAGAAGATTGATCTGCTGGAGGCTCTCTGCCTGCGACCAGTTGCCCTGAGTGCAAAGGTTGTTGCATTAGGCTCCTCAGCCCAATTTGGAGGCATCTGTGGTAAGGATCCTCTGAGGGGCAGGGGCCTAGAAGGGCATCCCGGCTTGCAGGTGCTGGAGCTGTTGCCACCAGCCGAGGGAGTCTGCCAGAGGACAGGTCACGAGCACTCTATCCCATAAGCGCCCTGTTGCTTGTGACCACTGGGAACTCATTGCCCTCTGGGCCAAATGCATGTGCAGGCGGGCGACCAGGGTGATGTGCACCATGGACGCCATGTGGCCCAGAAGGCGAAGCAGGAGGCTGGCAGAAGCAGAGAGTTGACCCTGGACATGCACCGTGAGCATCCTGAGGCACTGGGCCTTGTCTGGAGGAAGAAAGGCCTTGGGCTGGACAGTGTCCACCAGCATCCCTATGAACTCCAGGCATTGTGCCGAAAGAAAATGGGACTTTGGAGATTATGACGAACCCCAAGTGTTCCAGGATACCCTCAGGGTGGAGGCCAGACCAAAGGGTAGAACCTGTACCGATAGTGGCAGCCTCCTACTATGAAGCAGAGGTACTGCCTGTGAAGGGGGTGGATGAGGATGTGTGTATAGGCATCCTTTAGATCCAAGGAGCATAGCCAGTCTCCCCGTTGGAGGTATGACAGCAATGTTCCAAGAGAGAGCAGGGATCTGTCCTTGGTCCGATTCTTTTTAACATCTTTGTTAGTGATATAGCAGAAGGGCTGTCGGGTAAGGTTTGCCTCTTTGCGGATGATACCAAAATCTGCAATAGAGTAGACACCCAGGAAAGTGTAGATAACATGAGGAGGGATTCTAGCTAAGCTTGAAGAATGGTCTAGAATTTGGCAGCTGGGATTTAATGTTAAAAAATGTAAGGTCATGCGCATTTGGGCTGCAGCAATCCAGGGGAGCAATATAGTATAGGGGGTGAAGTACTTTTGTCCACTAAAGAAGAGCGGGACCTAGGCATGGTTGTGTCTGATAATCTTAAAGTAGAAAAGGCGACGGCAAAAGCTAGAAGGATGCTTGGATGCATACAGAGAGGAATGGCTAGCAGAAAAAAGAAGGTGATAATGCCTCTGTATAAGTCTTTGGTGCGACCTCATTTGGAGTATAGTGTGCAATTCTGGAGACCGCACCTTCAAAAGGATGTGAACAGGATGGAGTCGGTGCAGAGGGTGGCTACTAAAATGATTAGTGGTCTTCATTATAAAGCATATGAGGACAGACTGAAGGATCTTAATATGTACACCTTAGAGGAAAGGCGGATAGAGGTGATATGATTGAGATGTTTAAATACCTCCGTGGCATAAATGTTCAGGGAGAGAGCCTCTTTCGATTGAAAGCAAGTTCTGCTACGAGGGAACATGGGATGAAGGTGAAGGGAGATAGATTCAGGAGTGATATGCGAAAATATTTCTTTACGGAAAGAGTAGTGTATCCGTGGAATAGTCTCCCAGTGGAGGTGGTAGAGATGAGGACAGTAACTGAATTCAAAAAAGCATGGGACAAACACAGAGGATCTCTAAAGGTAAAAAGGGGACTGTTGTAGTTGTTGATATGGAAGGACAGACTAGATAGGCCATGTGATCTTTTTCTGTCATCATGTTTCTATCTTGAATTTCTCCCTCACCAGGAATCGGCTGAGGTCTTGCAGGTCTAGAATGGACAAACCCCCCCCCCCCCCCCCAGTCCTTTTGGGAACCAAGAAGTAGCGGGAATAGAACCCTTTTGCCCCCGTGGTGAAGAGGGGCAGGTTCCACCGCCTGTCTCCCATAAGATTTGTGAGTTCCTGCTGAAGCACGTCCTGGTGAAGGGGATGCATCGGTAGCTCTCCCGGAAAGAATGGCAGGGGCATCTGTTCAAGGTGAAGAAGGTACCCCTCCTTCACCATTTGCAAGGCCCACACGTTGGTGGTGATGGCAGCCCAGCGATCAGTGAAGAATACCAGACACTCCCCCATGTGCTGCAGGGCAGGTCCTTCTGGGGGAAGAGAGGCTATGCCCCAGGAGTCAGCCGCCCCCCAGGTTGCACCTGAGGCATGGACTGGGGCTTAGGGGCCTTAGGCTTACGAGGGCCATGCCCTGGTCCCTTGACCTGCTGGCCCTGTCGGGGAGCTGGGAAGACTGAGTGATGAGGGTGGTCTCTGTAAGCCTCTCTCTTTTTTGGGTATATGGGCTTTTTACCCAAAGCCTTCCTACAGGAAGGTTCAGCGGTCTTCTTAGAGAGCCTGGTCCTGGGTCATGAACACAGACTCCAGCTCAGTAGCCTTGTTTGTCATGGGCTTGCCGAAGAGGTTCTCTCCCCAACAAGGGACATCAACCAATTTGTCCTGTACCCATTGCTCCAAGTCATAAGACTGTAACAAGGCATGGCGGCAGGCACCATGCCCACTGCTGCTACTCTAGCTGCCGACTCAAAGCAGTCATAGGCCACTTGAGTCAAATTTGGAGCACTCCCTGAACGTGGAGACCAGGGTCCAGAACCACTGAAGAGATTCTTTGGAGAGACCAGCAAGTTCCCTCACCACATCCCACAGGTACATGCCCATGTAGAGCTGGTAGGCCTGGATCCGGATGATCAGCACCGAGCCCTTGAAGCACTTCCTGCCCAGGGCATCCATGGCACAGGCCTTCTTATCCGGGAGCACAGAGGAGTGCGTTTCCTGGCTCTTGAGTCTATGCATGGCAGACTCCAACACCATGGAGCTGTGAGGCAGTTGAGCTTTTTGGAAGTCAAGGCTCTGGGTGACCGGGTTCATTGAGTTCAGCCGCCTGCCCACAATGAAAAGAGAGGTCAGGGTCTCCCATACGTGGAACAGCAGCCATTCCAGGATAGGAGGGATGAGCACTGGAAGAGCCTCCTTGGGGGGAGCCTCATAGTGGAGGATCTCGAGGTCCTTCGCCCAAGATGCCTCCTCGGACTCTGTGGTGAAGTCCAGTTCTTTGGGTGGAGACTGGTGCCGGGCCTCTTGACGGGAAGGGTCAGAGGACACATCCCTGTGGAGCCAGGTATCCGGGGACTCATCATTCTCAGTCTCCCAGTCCGACCCAGAGTCAGAGGAGCCCCGAAGGCCCAGGAGTCCCAATGACCCTGCATACTGAGTCAGGTGCACTGTGCAGGGAAGTCCTTGGTCCCGAACGGGACTGGGACTGGGGTGCCTTGAGGCCGATGGCGCGCAAGAATCGGCTCCACTTCTGGAGAAGCCCTTGCTGTGGAGGGGCTGGTGGTTGGGAGTGATGATTCTGAAGAACCGTGCATCAGAGCCCGCTGCTGGGCTATGAAGGCAGACAAACTATGTTCCAAGGCTGCCATCCTGGCCTCAATGCCAGATGGCTCTGCAGCCACCGGCGCTGGCACCGAGGACCTCAGGCCCGACACCAGCGCCATCAAGGGGGTGTCCTCGACAAGGATGGCCTCGGAGGATCGAGACCAATCCCCGGACGCTGATGGTGTTTTATCCCACCTGGGCAGCTTTGAGGGCTGCTCCCAGCCATCGCCCTCGGCCTCACATCAAGGGCTCCGAGGCCGGAGACCATAGGACTTCCCCACAGTACTGGACTTGTCACCCAAGGCGGCCACTGATGATGTCAGGCTCTTTGTGGGACATCCATCACTGAGGGAGCCCCAGCTTGACACTGTGACCTCAAGGCACCATGGTCGCCAAGCAAGGTCGAAGCCTCCGTGGCAGCTCTCAAGAGTGCTGGTTCCATGGATGGCTCTGGGGCTGTGGTCTTGTGGAAAAATTGACTCATGCTGCTTCTTACGGTCTCAGAGAGCCTTGGGGGTCATCTTCTGGCAGAGACTGCACGCCAAGGCTTCATTATCTGGCCCAAAGACTACAATCATGCAGATCCGTGCACAACAGTGTGAGCGCAATGATCGCAATGCTTGAATCCACTGACCGAGGCCATGGCGAAGAAGACAGTCCTCGCGAGGTCAAACTCCTTTGGCATGACCAGAAAGAGTGCAAAATCCCATGCACCAGAGAAAAACCTCTGATTGGGGAAAATGTGATGGCGAAGGCAAGCGTAAATCGGGAGGGCACCGGTACACAACTGGAGAAAAGACAAAAAATAAAAAATTCAACTTTTTCCAGGAGGAACAGACACATGTCTGATGGGCTCTGCAGAAAAAAGGAGACCGAGGCATGATGGCACCCTTAGGTTGGAAGGGGATCATGCATGCGTAGTTAAGCGGGAAGGGGACCATGCATGCGAGGTACATATCCCAAAGGCTTTCTTTGAAAGCTGGGGAGAAGTTACTATTTGGGCTCCATCAGTACCGACGTCACCACTGTGAGGACTGACTTCCTGTTTGTTCCCGGAGAACATGAGAAGGAGCTTAAGTCCTCCAACTTACTAGAGGGATATACCAGTTCTTGAATGCTCATCTTTTCCCTCAGCACCTTCCATGTGATGACCAGTAACTTTAGGAAAGGGTGATACCAAAATCTTCTTTGCCTAGGGTCCTCATCCCCCCCCCCCCCCCAATGTGCCTATTTAAATAATCAGAATGAAGCCAGGACCTTTTGTTCAGTCAACTCTGAACAGCCTCAGGTTTTTCATAGTGGAGTTTAACAGTCCTTATAGTATATCCTTCAGCACAGGCATCCCATGTCCCTATCTTCTGCAGGCAACGTCAATCTTCTCCACTTCATCCTAGCTTTATTCCACTTTCAAACAAACTGGCTTAACACTATCTAATTTCTTCAAAATTTTGGGAGATATGCTTATTGGAAGCTGCAAAAATAAAAATGTGAATTGATGGGGACGGAGTCAAGATGGCAGCACCTTTGGAGGTCAGCATGCGAGTGTCCTTCGTGCTTGTTTACCTTCTTTTCCTGATGGCTCCTAAGCACAAAGGAAGTGCCAAAGCCAAGCCGGCTAAGGCCACTTCCATGATGGCAGGACAGCAGCAAATTGAAGTGCTCCTCCTAAAGGCTGCGAAAAATGGCTCATTAGTGCAGAGTGTCAATGGGGAGGCATCTGTACTTGATCATGGAACAAATGAGACACAGCTGCATCTTAGTGGTACCCTATCCAGCTCAGCAAATCTGGAGCTGAGCTCTGTCTCTATCAGCCTGCTGACCTGCTAACTTCCTCTCATGTTGAGAGGGAAGGCGAAGAGGTTGGGGACCCTGTCTCTTCTTCTACACCATGAGTTCTCCTTCCCATATCGGAGAGGACAGTCGACGATAGTCCTGGGAGGGATAGTACAGCAGCGAATGCTGTTTCATTGGGAGAGAAGGAAAACTAGCCAGTGGCTCTACCTATCTCACAGAGCCATTTTCCAGTGAAGATTACCTTGTAATCTATTTGGACCTTGCTGATAAAGTTGGCAGTTACTGTTTTTAAATGTGCCATGGATGTTCTGCATTGGTGCAATCTGTTGTGCAAAATTCTACCCTTTTGTTAAAAAAACTCATGATAAATTCGAAGGAATTTATAAGGAATTCAGTGACATCAGAGCTGTGATTGATCAAATGGTAAAGGACAAAGCAGTTCACTATCAAAAACTGGAACAATTTGAGAATAAGTTTTGGAGTTTAAATTTGAGGGTTTTAAATTTCCCTCAAATTCTAAACGTCTCTCCGTTGGAGACTTTTAAGAAATACTTGTGTGAAGTTCTCTTAGTACCCGAGTCTGCCTTACCACGAATAAATAAATCCGTTTTTTGTTTTGTTTTTTACCTGTTAAGAATCCAGAGCAAGAACAGGCTAAGCATTCTCCTGACATAAATTTAACTGATTTCTTAGAAGCTTCCCCTAGTCTGGCTCTCTCTAGACAGAGCAACCTTACTGGTTAACTTTGTATTTGTAACTTTGTATTTGTCTAGGATACTTTACCTTTTATGGGTGAGACTCAGAATTTTCCCAGATGTGAGGTGCTCCACTCATGAGCAGAGGTGTTTGATTCTAGCTGTGCGACAGGAAACATTATCTTTAGGCACGAGCTTCCGACTGCAATCTCCCTGTAAATGTTATGTTACCTATGTTAAAGTTAAGTATATTTTCTTTTAGTCTGATCAGCTCCGTGCCTTCTGGCATTTTAAGGCGGCTTTAGCCCCGGCTGATGTGAGTGAGGGTAGCGGCTAGTGGCAGCGATTAATGTCTGGGGTGTGTGCTTATTACCAAAGTCTTTTTTTTCCCTTTGTTACTTAACCCCCATATATATTTCTCTGTCCCCCTTATTGTGGTCTGAATGAGAGCATATGTACCTTACTTTTGTTTTGTTTCTTTGTTTATTGTACACATGATACTCTCGAGTTACTTACACAAGTTAAAACAAAATTACAAGTATAAATGGCAAATAAATATACAATTAAAAAAAAAAAAAAAAAAGATGCGACATGAGGCATAGCCAGGTCCGATCCGAAACCCAGACCGTGTTGCCGCCCCTCCCCCCCCAACTACTGCTGCCACCGATTCTGTCTTGGGAGGGAGAGATGAGCAGCGGCAGTATTTCTAAAAGTGGTAGCTTTTTGCTGCCGCTTTCTTGCCAAGAGAAAGCGGTGGCAAAAAAGCAGCCACTTTGGAAATGCTGCCGCTGCCCTCCTCCCCCTCCTGAGATGGAATCATCAGTAGCAGCTGGGGGGGGGGGGGGCAACAGCAATGCTGCCGGTCATGTGTGCCACTGCTGCCCAGCTCATAGCAATCATCATTTTAATTGTCACAATCCTCTAAAACCACCCAACTGCCATCTCCCCCATGCCTCCAGGTCCTCCTTTACTTTATGCAACAGCAGCTTGTAATTCAGCTCAAATATCTGCTCAAGTTTCACCAGAAAAGCCCAAATATTTTAATCCATGATTTGACCATGTCAGCATCCCTAAGAGCTATCCCTAATGGCCTTCCATTTTTTCCACGTTTAAACTGCACGCAGAGGGTCTGGTTGCCCATGCCTAGATGTTTTTGGACTGTTCAGAGAGGCACGGCTACTACCCCTATTACCTTGGTAAAGGTATAGCGAGCCGCATCTAGGTTTAAGTCGAAGCCCTACTACTACCACCATCAATCATTTATATAGCGCTACAAGGTGTATGCAGGGCTGTACTGACACATATAATAAGATGGTCCCTGCTCATCAGAGCTTACAATCTAATCAAGATGGACAGTATAATAGATGAGAACAAGGGTACAACCGGGAAGGGTAAGGAGGCAGGAGAACAAAGAAAAGCTACCTCAAAGAGATGAGCTTTTAGCATGGATTTGAAAAGGGGGAGAGATAAAACCTGACAAAGATACAGGTAGTTTGTTCCAGGCATAAGGAGAAGCAGGGTGAAAGGATCGAAGTCTGGAGTTGGCAGTGGAAGAAGAGGGCATAGAATAAAGAAAGCTAGAAGACCTGACTCATGGAGGTGGCATACAATGCAGACAGGGAGAAACAGCTAATGATGTTCATCCTGGAAAGTGACAAATTCCATGGAAAAGTCCAGGAGGCGAGCCCTACTTGACAGTTGCAATGCCAGACCCAAACTAGAGAGACACACCAAGTAGAAAGATCACAGGTTTTAGGCCCAGGACATGCCAAAATGAACATCCCTTTGTGGATCTGCATGTCCCAGGGATAACATCTCAGTCCTTACCATGGTGGGGCGGAAGAAACAGCCTGTCACTGCTGGAAGAGCAAAAGAGCGTCGCCATCATGTGTTAAAGTGTCCCTCGTGATCGATTGCACATCCAGTGGCTCATCTCCCTCTAGGGCTCTGAAAATCCACACATTTGACTGCTTCTCTCTGCTTTCCTTATCCTCGACATATAAACAATAGAATACTTAAAGGCGAATAACTTTCTCAGTTCTACGTAAACTCCCTCTCAGCAGTCCTCTAAGTGCCTGATACTGCCTTCCATTTCCACAATCCTATTTATTAATCCCTCAAACTTCTCCTCAAATTTTTCTACTGCTTTTTCTCATTTTTGACTCACGAATCTCTTGTAACAGAATGGTTAAATCACCTTCCGTGTAGCCCAGGTTCTCATCCATCAAACTCCCCCTTTGCCAACTCCAAAGATGGCGGTGACTCTGGGGCAGTGTTTGGCTTCTATCTCCCCAGCCTTGTTCTCTGGAGAGCAGGAACAGGGCTACCCTTCATGAGCAAGGAAGAAGCAAAAAACAGCAATCAGCCATGAAAGTTTAAGAGAGAATCAGCACTGCACCACTTGTCTCCACAGCTGCCTTTTTCCATTCTTTCACTGCTGCTGGTATGTGAGCTTCATTCTGATTAGAAATAAAGCCTACACAGGGAGCAAAAGAGGCGGCACTTGTGAGCACAGGAAGAGTAGCACTTTGCCTCCCCACAATTTAGCTCAGTTTGGTTACCTTTTCTGATCCTCCTATGCTCATGCTTGTGTGCGTTCTTTAAAAATCTATAATGTGCATTTTCGGACACTTGCACCACTATTTATCACCATTTTACATAGAAAAGCAGGCACCTACTTTTCTTTATAAAATAGGCTTGAGATAAGCTCATTCTGGGTGCCTAAAACTAGGCACCCAGATATAAAATTATCCTCAGAAAGTGTTGCCTCTTCATAAGCCATGAGAAAAATGATTTATCTGGTCTCATACTTACCAGGTAAACACATCAAGCCACTGCTCAGTACATCAATGTTCACATCTTTTGCACAGGTGGGGACAGTCTGTGAACTTCTGACTGGAAAGAAAAACTGAAGTTACTGAGAATGTACTATAATCAAAAGGAAAAAAAAGTGAAGTCAGGATCTGTGTTAAACATGCAGGGGCTTAAGGGCTGAAATTTAGGTGTGGGCTCCCAAGTCCACCAGCACACTGTATCTTCTTCAGATTCAGACAGGCTTGGGGCTCCCTGTAGCATGAGGGCCCTGGGCAATTGATCTTTTGGCATTCCCCCCCCCCCAACACCATCCCTGGGTTAAAGGTCAGTTTATGGGAAGATGACATTGTTTTACACTTCCTTACAAGACATCTGGGCCTTGATAATTAATCAGAACCAAACAAAAGGCAAAATCTTATTAAAATCGTAAGCTGCCTGGAGTGTTAATGAAAACAGAGGAAAAACTCTCAGCATTGAAGGTTTCAGTGCCACAGCATTTCAGTTGCCGTTCATTCATAAATTTGATATATGATACATTCGCAGACTAAAAACCAATGATTATATCAAATTAAAATGCTCGTTGTACAAACTGCCTTTGCCTTCCTTCTAAAAACTAAACTATCAGTGAGCTCATGAGTGCCACAAAAGAGGTGCAACCACTGTGAATGAATACTGCCAGGCTTCAACAGTTCTAACACTGGATAAATTTGGTACCAGATATGAATTACGCAAAAAAGATCAAATGGGTCCTATTGATGTATAAGAGGTTAACATAGAACAGAAGCAGCTGACATTCCATAAATAAATTTAAATTTTTAGTCTTCATGTTTAAAGTTAACACCAAATTCAACAGGCAGCCAGTATAATTGCATTAGGCCAGGAGAAATGAGATCATAACACGTCAACCCCAAAATTATTTATGCGGCAGCATTCTGAATAATTTGCAATGCTTCAACTGTAGACTTTGGCAAACCAATAAAAATGGAATTTGAATAAATCTAAACATGGAACTATATTAGCCTGCAAAGCAGTATGACAATCATTGGATTCCAGATACTGCCTCAATCTGCGCTGCATATGTAACTTGAAAAATGCAGCACAAACCACCTTACTAATATGTGACTTAAGGGGTTAGTTGAACATCTAAATAACCTTTAATATTTTATTCTGACCTAAATAGAAGTTTTATAGCCCCCAAAATTCACTGCTGCCAAGTCAAAATTAGAACTTTGATCAGAAATAAACAAGAGCTTCAGTCTTTTGAAGGTTAATTGATAACCCAAGAAATCACTGTCTGAAAACAAACCACCACTGTTTTATTTATTTATTCAATATTTCTCCTGTCCTTTAAAATTGCTCAGGGCAGGTTACAAATTACATACATAATAACAAAAAGTAGCATAATACAGACTGACAATACCTCATCATAACACAATATCTACTCTTCATAAAAATTACAGTACAGGAATTACTTAATTTGCAAGATCGTACAAAATTGTACAATGTCCACCATACCTCAGGAAAAAGGTATGTTTTTATCACCTTCCAAAAATATAACAGATTAAGATTGTCCCATAGAACAATAAAGTTTTGGTATTCCATTCTACAGTAGTGGCAAAGAACATGAATAAGCATTACGACATGCACATTCAAGACAAAAATGTTTGCAAGAGAGAACCACTAACACACAATCTGATTGAGACCTCAGAATACGAGCTGGGACATACTTCTGCAATTTATTTACAACATAGGCTGGAAGCAGACTATAAAAATATTTAAAAGCCAAGACAAGCATTTTAAAAATACAACACATCTCAATTGGTAGCCAATGAAGTGAGTTTAGATAAGCAGAGACATGATCTCTAAACCTCAAATCAAAAATCAGTCTCACAGAAGCATTCTGTATCCATTATAGTCACTTTTTTGATGTGTTCTGAATGCCAGTACTAATAGAAAATGGAACAAATAGCATTATATCATCTGCTTAAAGATGGTATAAATGCCAAAGCTCTTAATTAACCCACACAATGGACGTAGATGGATATTAAACAACATAGCGGAGAGACAAGACCCCTGTGGGACTCCATAATTTATATCCCTCTATAAAGAGCATGTTGAACCAATCCTTACTTGCTGCATCTGACCTGACATATAATTGAAACCATTCTAAAACCATATTTCTTATCCCCATCTGTTGCAATTGAATCAAAGGCCGTAGAAATATCAACAAAAATAAGCAAAAATGTTGTCTGGGGATCATTCAACTCTGGGCCTGACATTCAGCACCAGCAGCTAGTGTGATTACAGTGGCTAGCCGCCGGCATTTAACATTAAATGTGGCTATTCAATGACAGGGTCATACCAGCATTGAATATCTGGGGTCGCTGCACAGCCGCAGATGCTAATCAGGTAGCGGCAATGTTGCACCACTGCCCGGTTAGTGCCTGCGGGTAACGAGAGACCGTGGGTGCTAATCAGGAAGCAGAGCAATATCGCTACTGCCCAGTTAACAACAGGTGCAGTCTCCGCTCTGCCACACCCACGACACGCCCCAATGCTACATGTTTAGCATCGGGGCATGTAGCACCATTATTCTAGGATATTCAATGGCACTAACTGTGCTAGTGCCACCAAATATCCCTCCAAATGGAATTTACACGGTTTACAGGTCTGTAAAACAGTGTAAATGCCCTTGAATATCAGGCCCTCTGTACTTAGGAGTCACAGTCATGGGACAAGCACAGCGGATCCCTTTACAGCAACAGGATAAAAACAAAATAAACTGAGCCATCTAACTTCTCAACAAATAGGGGTGCCCTACATGGAGTGGTGGGTCCACCCCTAAACAAAGACATGGGGAGGGGTGACCTGCACAGAGCGTCAGGTGCACCTACTCTTGCCGTATTGCTGGGCAGACTGGATGGACCATGCTGGTCTTTATCTGCCGTCATTTACTATGTTACTATGTTACAGTCAATTCTTACTCAAATCCAACCCTTCTTAATGTACTCATGGTAAAACCTTCATCTTTGGTTTAAATAAATTATAAATGATTAAATTATCAGTGACTGTGTTGGAGAGGTCATGTTGTTATTGTTGTTGTTAAGTGCCGTCGAGTCGGAGTCGACTCATGGCGACCCTCTGGATAGCTATCCTAAATTGTGTTCGGTCTTCAGTCAGGCGGATCATTGTTGACAGACTGGTACCTGTAGCTGCTGTTATTGTATCGATCCATCTCATTGCTGGCCTTCCTCTTTTGTGTTGACCTTCTATCTTGCGAAGCATGATGTCTTTCTCTAATGACCTCTCTCTTCGCATGATATGTCCAAAGTATGAAAGTCAGAGTCTTGTCATCTGAGCTTCTAAAGAAAGCTTAGGTTTGATCTTCTCTAGTACCGACTGGTTTGTTCTTCGGGCAGTCCATGGTATACACAGTATTCGCCGCCAGCACCATAATTCAAAGGCATCAATTTTCTTCCTGTCTATCTTTTTCACTGCCCAACTTTCACATCCATATGATGTTATTGAAAATACCATGGTTTGAACAAGTCAAATCTTTGTATGGAGAGAGACGTCTCTGTTCTTGAGAATCTAATCTAGGTCTTTCATAGCCATTCTGCCAAGAGCAATGCGTCGTCTGATTTCTTGACTGCTTGTTGCTTCTTTATTGATAGTTGATCCAAGTAGGGTAAAGTTGTTCACGATTTCAATTTCTTCTCCTTCAACGAAGAACCTGCTGATTATGCCAGTTGTCATGATCTTTGTCTTCTTTACATTTTGAGGCCCATTTTGAGACTATGTTCTTTGATTGTGAGAAGCAAATATTTCAGATCACCTTCACTTTCCGCCAGTAATGTGGTATCATCAGCATAGCGAAGGCTGTTGATGAGTCTTCCACCAATATTCACACTTCTGTTGTCTTCATACAATCCTGCTTCTCTGATGATTTGTTCTGCATATAAATTAAACAGGTAAGGGGAAGTATGCAGCTTTGTCTTACACCTTTGCTTATTTTAAACCATTCTGTTTCTCCTTGTTCCATTCGAACTGTTGCTTCTTGATCAATGTACAGATTGTGCAAGAGAACGATCAAGTGTTCTGGTATACCCATGCTTCTTAATGTGGCCCAGAGTTTCTCATGGTTTACACAGTCAAAAGCCTTGCTATAGTCGATAAAGCACAAATAGATATCGTTTTGGTATACTTTAGTCTTTTCAAGGATCCATCTCACATTCGCAATGATGTCTCTCGTTCCTCGCCCTTTCCTGAACCCTGCTTGCACTTCAGGTAGTTCTTGTTCCAGGTATGGTTGTAGTCTCTTTTGAATAATCTTCAGTAGAATCTTGCTGGCATGTGGGATCAGAGCGATTGTGTGATAATTTCCACAGTCAGTTCGATCACCTTTCTTTAGTATTGGTATAAACACAGATCTTTTCCAGTCAATTGGCCATGATGCTGTCTTCCATATTTCTTGGCAGAGCCTTGTAAGTACAGTAACAGCTGCCTCAGATTGCTGTAATACTTCTATGGGAATGTTATCAATACCTAGTGCTTTGTTCTTTGATAAGGCTTTCAAAGCTGCTTCAACTTCTTCTTTTGTCACCAATGGTTCCCGATCATAAGGTACAGGTTGAAACAGCTGTTGGTCCACTTGATCTTTATCATATAACAACTCTGTATATTCCTTCTACTTTTTTTGATCTTCTCAGCATCATTCAACATAGAACCTTGAGCATCTTGTAACATTCCAATTCGAGGCTGGAACATTTTCTTTAACTCTCGTAGCTTTAGGAAAGCCGATCTTGTTCTTCCTCTAATAGTTTCTGCTTCTATTTCCTTGCATGCGTCATTGTAGTACTTTTCCTTGTCCTGTCTTGCTGCACGTTGGAAATCTCTGTTGAGTTCTGCGATTGTCTTTATTTCTCCTCTGGCTTTAGCTTCTCTGCGTTTCTGGGCAATTTTTAGAGTTTCTTCTGTCATCCATTTTGGCCGTTTTTGCTTTTTCACCTTTTGTAGAGACTTCTCGCTTTCTTCCAACACAATCTTCTTGATGTCATTCCATAACTCTTCTGGAGCTCTGTCATTTGTATCTAAAGCAGCAAATTGATTTTGCAGGCAGTCTTTAAATTCTAGTGGTATATTCTCAAGGTCATACCAGACAGCTAATTTTAAATTTCATCCATTTTGATTTAGACTCCTATAATATTTAATCTCTCAGGCATAATTGTGTTATACCTACATACAATATAAGAAATCTTTGGAAAGCTTGGACTGAGAAACTTAAAATCCAGATGACCAATATATTGTTAAAATAACACTTGTTATGTTCTTAACAGAAATCTGGAACTTTTTAGTAGAGTCTAAGTTACAAGATGCTGCCACATAATAAAGACTGACAATTTCTGCACATCATCAGTTGTATTCTGTACCACCACTCCTCCTTTGTCAGCCCATCTAATAGCAGAATCTTCATTAAGCGACAAAATAGCCAGTCTTTCTTCTTTCATTTGAACAAAAAAAAAAAAGCGTTCTTTTACTTTCCAGAATTCCTACATCTTTCAACACTTCCCAAGTATAAGCAGAGGTTTTTTTTATGACCATTGATGTATATATAAGAATGTCACTTGGAAAGCTGTGGCATGGATACATTCAATACAGAGGGCATTTTCTCCATTTTTGTTAAATACTCCTGACAGCATTTATTTTTTATAATATTTGGTTTGACTTTGGAGAGAGTTTTTGTTCTGACTGATTATTCCACCTCTCACCTCTTTTTCTATTTTTATACTAATCTTGTTGGTAGTAACACCTGCAATAAGCATAGCAGTTTTCAACCAGAATGCTAAAGCCCCTCCGCCCCACAAATGCACCCCCCTTAAAAATGCAGTGTTAAAGTATTGTGTTAGGGAGATGTTACTTATACCACTCTTCTCCTGAGAGGCTGACATATTCATAAATGATCTGGAGACAGGAGTAATGAGTGAAATGCGGATGACATAAAAGTATTCAGTCATTAAAATGGCAGAAGACTGAGAATCTGCAGCAGCATCTTGTGAAACTAGAAGACTGGGCATCTAAACGGCAGACAAAATTTAATGTGGACAAGCGCTGAGTGATACAGATAGGAACTAACTACAGGCACAAATGCTGGGTCCCGAGCTAGGAGTCACCACTCAAGAAAATGATCTTGGAGTCATTGTCCCACAGATGCTCCTTGTGGTCTTGGGCAAGCCACTTAACCCTCCATTGCCTATGTTCCCTGTAAGTATTAGTGTATGTGTCTCATATCCCCTCGTGTTAAATGCATCCCCCAATTGGTAGTGCTGTCCTCCCACCATGAACTAAAGGTATTTTCTGTGGCTGGATGAACTAGGATATGAGTGTATGCATCCTTTAGGTCTAAGGAGCAAAGCCAATCTTCCTGCTGGAGGAATAGCAGTAGCGTTGTAAGGGAGAGAATCTTGAACTTCTCCCTGACCAGAAACCTGTTGAGCTCTCGCAGGTCCAGGATGGGCTTGAGGCCCCCAGTCCTCTTGGGGACGAGGAAATATCTGCAGTAGAATCTGGTGCCCCAGAGATGTTTTGGCACTGGCCCCATTGCTTTGATCCTGAGTAGTCCTGATAGCTTGGTGAGGAGCAGGGTTTGTGGAGGAGAGGCCTGGTGTGTTCTCTTGGGAAGTGCAAGGATAGTGGCTGATGTAGGTGGAGGAGGTAACCCTCCTTGACCACTTGTAACACCCAGATATTGGTGGTGATGGCTATCCACCTGTAGGCAAACAGGGCTAGGTGCCCCCTGTGGGTAGCAGGGAACCTCCTGGGGGAATGGAGATCACATCCAGGCAGTCAAAAGTATTTCCAAGATTGGGGCTTTTCATTTTCTGGGACCCTTCTGTTGTTGGCCCTACTGAGGGGCTGAGAAGACCTGGAATTGTGGAGTGCTACCAAAGTACCCTTTCTTCCTCAGGAAGGAGGTCTTTTTCCCTGGGGTTGCACAGAGGTCTTCTTTGAGAGTCTGGTTCTCATGACATACTCTGTCTCTGTCTCCGCTGCTTAATCCACCTTGGCCTTCCCAAATAGGTTTTCACTTATGCAGGGGACATGGATTAGTTAGTTCCTACCCATTGTTCCAGGTCTGACGAATGTAGCCATGCTTAGCATCGGCCACAATACTGGTAGTGGCCACCCTGGCCAATGACTCGAAGCCATTCCACATCTCAAGCCATTCCACTCAAGCCATTCCACTCGAAGCCATTCCACTCGAAGCCATTCCACATCTCAAGCCATTCCACTTGAAGCCATTCCACATCTCACCTTCCACATCTCAAGTCCCCTGGTCTGACCACTACCTGATTAGGTTTTCTTTCCACCTCCCACAACACACCAAAACACCCCTTGTCAATCTACAACAAGGTCAAAGATTTCGACCATTCAACAGAGAAGAGTTTCTTGAATCAGTACTCCCTAGATTGGATCCTCATATCCATAACCTTGATGCCGCAATATCAAGCTGGAATTCCATTATTGGATCCGCATCAGAACCATATTCAACAAAAATGCGCCATAAAACGAGAAAAAATGAAAAATGGTACACTATTGAACTTGCAACTCTGAAAAAAGGTCTTAGAAAAATGGAATCTACTTGGAGAAGGAAAAAAACTCACAAACTCAGAATACAATATTTCTCACTACTCAAAGATTACAAGGATGCGATTAATAACGCTAAAAAACAATATCACTCGAAAACCTTATCTAAAGCTATTAATCGTCCTAGAGAACTATTTGAGATTGTCAAATCATTAACCAAAGCCCCATCTAACAAGTCTCATAAAATCTGTATTAACCCGCAAATACTTGCTGATCACTTTGCAAATAAACTCAAACTTAACAGCCATTTCACCCCACCTAGCCTATCTCATTCAGATAATAACCAACTGGAATGGAAAGCCTTCCATCCTATTACCAACAAGCTCCTTCTTCAGACAATCTCCAACCTAAATACTACAACCTCTCTTCTTGATCCTTGTCCAGTGTCTTGGATAAAATCAACAAAAACAGAACTTGCCCCAGACTTACTGAACATAGTAAACCAATCTCTTCAACAAGGACGTATAGCAGATGTCCTCAAAAGGTCAGCAATCCGACCGCTGTTAAAAAACAAAGCACTAGACAGCAACGACCCAACGTCATATCGTCCTATTGCAAGTATTCCATTCCTTGCCAAGATTATTGAAAAGATTGTGCAAACGTAGCTGCAAGATTATATAGACTCATCAGCTCCATTAGATGATCATCAATATGGATTTTGCCCATTTCATGGTGTAGAAACACTCCTAACAGCACTATTTGATACAATCATCAGAGGTATTGATAATACCAAGCGAGCCTTCATTCTCATATTCATTGATATTTCCTCGGCCTTTGACACTGTAAATCATATCACGCTCATTTCAAGACTCTCACAACTAGGCATCAAAGATAAAACCCTTGAATGGTTCATATCCTATTTTACTAACCGGACCCAATATGTGCAAATAGATCGAAATGCCTCATCCCCATTTCCACAAGAACAGGGCATCCCTCAAGGCTCTGCCCTTTCGGCTCTATTGTTTAATCTTTATCTTCAACCCATCTGTTCCATATTTAAACGCTTCAAAATCAACTACCACATCTACGCGGATGACATCATGCTATACTCGCCATTTGATGTGTCCAACCCGGATTATAGCAACATCTGTCGTTGCCTCTCTGAAGCTGAGCTGTGGCTGAAATCAATGAATATGAATATTAATTTTAAAAAAACAGAAGTTCTATTCATAACAAGAAACACAAGCTTCACTCCCCCACTTGAAATCAACATTGGAAACAACTCTCTCCCAGTCAAAGATGAGATCAAATATTTAGGAGTCACGCTGGATAAGACCCTCAGCCTCACTAAACATATAAAACAATCTGTAAAAACAATATATTTCAAATTAAGGACGATCCAACAACTTAGACCACTGATAGATAACACTGATTTCAGAACCATAGTACAAACACTAATTACACCACATTTAGACTACTGTAATGGTATTCTTCAAGGGACCTCTAAGAAAAATATTCACACACTTCAATTAGCCCAAAATGTCACCGCAAGGATTATCCATAAAGCGAAACTTTCGGATCATATATCTCCGATTCTCTACTCTCTCCATTGGTTACCTGTCTCATGCAGAATCATCTACAAGACCGTAGTCAATACATTTAAGATCTTTAATAACATAGCTCCATCCTTCTTATCTACACTCATCAACATCCCACATGAAAATAGATCAAGACGAAAAATAAACCTTCACACGTTACAAGTCCCTGATTCTATCCGAAAGACAAGTCAGAAGACAAGCAACACAGCTTTCTCATACTTCGCTCCTACATTATGGAACAACCTCCCGACTGAAATCAGAGAAATCAAGGACCTTCAATTATTTAGAAAAACCTAAAAACCCATCTATTCACTCTGCACTACAATAACCTTCACATTGAAGATAATCCTAACACTGAGAAAAACACCGATCATCAGTCACTCAATGACCCTACCTAGACAAGCATAAAATCTTTCCCACACATTTCACATTGCTCACCTAGTTTAAGCTTACTCTTTGAAAGCAATTACTTGTCGCTAATGTGAAAAACTGTAATATATTGTAAATATATCCCTTTACTGTTATACTGTTGGTAGTATTTTTGAAACATTATCTAATTCTTACCCATTCAAATGTTCCTACCTCTCTTCCTATCTCCTGGTATATATAAGTTACAATTAATAGTTGAATGTTCATTGTTCTAAATCTGTTCTATGTAAAATAATAGTACTCTATTATTAAAGTTTATGTTACCTGTAAACCGCCACTGATCTCTGGAAGTGGCGGTATAGAAAAGATGTATAAATAAAATAAAATAAATAAAAAATCATAGGATGCTTGGGTCAGAAACTTTGAGCATACTTTTACTGCCAAGGTTAGAGTCTTGAACCTCTGCAGAGTTTCACCCTCAGGGCCCGCCGAGAATTCCCTGAACTCCTTTGACAGATCCTTCAGATACATGCAGATATAGAACTGGTGACTGGATTTGACATGTTAGCATTGAGCCCTAGGAGGCTTTCCGGCTGAGGATGTCGAGGGTTCGGGCCTCCTTGCCAGGTGGCACCGACGAATGGATCTTTTGGTTTTGAGCCTACCAATGGCAGACTCCATGACCATGGAGTTGTGGGGAAGCTGGGTCTTTTGGAACCCCAAGCTTCAGCATACTCTGTACATGGTGTTGAGGCGCCTGTTAACAATTGGTACCGATGCCAGTGTTTCCCACATGCCTAAGAGGTGGCGGTCGAGGATTGGGGGCATTGGGACCATAAGGGTTTCTTCTGGGAGTGCCTCATATTAGAGGATCTCCAATTCCTCGGTTCGCGGGTCCTCCTTGGCTTTGGTCTTGATAGCAAGAGCCTTGGCCATATCTCTCACAAAATCGAGGAACGGCATTGAGTTGCCTGGGGAGATGGGTCCGAGAGCACATCATGGTGGTGCCTCGTGTTCAAGGACTCTTCGTCCTCTGTCTCCCCATTTGGAGAAGTCAGAGAATGACTCAGATGCTGCACAATTGCCTCGGTCGAGGACCGCTCTCTGCGGTGCATGACCTCTGGAGGATCGTCTGTCCGAGCCATGAGTGCTGGCCGGGGAGGACCGGTGTCCCAAAGAACGGGACTGGGAACGGGACCTTGACCTGGGGTACTCTTGAGGCTGATGGCGCTCAAGGACCGATTCGACATCTGGGAAAGCCCTCATTGCTGAGGGTCCCATCATTGGGGCAGATGAACTGGACAAGCTGGACATGAACGCCCGCTGCATGGTCACTAGGGCAGATATACTGCTCTCTAGGACTGCCATTCTGATCTCCATGCCAGTTAGCTCTGCAGCCTTCGACGCAGGCACCAAGGACTTCGGGTTCAGAGTCGGTACTGTGAAGGGGGGAGTCCTCGACAAGGATGGCCTCGGAGGCCCGAGGCCAGTTGGCAGGAGCAGACAACTCCTTGTGGGGCATCTTGGTGGGCCACTCCTGCTCCGATTCCCTGGATCACACCTGGGACTGCAGGACCTGGTGTGGGATTTCACCTTCTTCCAGGATCCATCCTCCAAGGCAGTCTTCGAGAATTTTGTCTTCTTGTGCTCCACCTCTGGGGACTGCTGCTCAGAACCACCGTGGCTGCGGGACTCCAAAGAGGCTCTGGCTTCGCAGGGCACCAAGGGGGCCCTGGAGTATGGTGTCCCTGGAGACTCCGGGGCAGAGTCTGACTTCCCCACCTCACTCAGATAACTCCTACACATAACAACAACCCAGAACAAAAAATCAAAACGTAATAACACTGTATTCTTGTCAAACTCAAATTTTGATGTAACCTATCTAATGTATATATAATTATGTATAATTATGTAGATAGTTATCCCCAGTTTACACCCAGTTTATCCTCCCTGTTATCTGTAAACCTAGATCAGTCATGTATTGACAGGTATGTTGTTGTTCAATGTAAACCGCACTGATGATGAATAGTGCGGTATATAAAAAATGTTAAATAAAATAAATAAATAAATAAAATTCTGGAAGAATTTCTCCTGCTGCTGATGGCTACTCTTTAAGGCCTTTGGGGTGCTGGTTCCACAGAGCTCACAGTCCGAGTCGTTGTACTCTGGGAGGCAGCAGTTGTATGGGTCGGTCAGTGACATTTTGCCACACTGTTCACACTTTTTGAAGCCACTGGTGGCCCAGAAAAGGGGGTCCCCGCTGTCCTGTGTGGGTCCGAGGCCTTCGGCTGAAAAAGGGCATGAATGCCAGTCGAAGGAACCTTGATGGAAAACTAAGGAAAAAATAAACAAACGGACCCGAGGAGCGTCGCCAAGGCAAGCTGGCTCAGGGGCGGGAAGGAACCGGTATGCAAACCGGACGAAACTTGAGAATAAAATCAGACTTTTTCCAGGTAAATTGGACAGCATCCGAAGGACTCCATGGAAAAAAGGAGACTGAAGCAAGATGGCACCCTTGAGCGGGAAGTAAACCATGCATGCATAGTGCCTCTCCCAATGGCTTTCTTTGAAAGTTGGGGAGATGCTTCCATGCGGACTCCGTCAGTACTGATGTCACCCATATGTGAGGGCTGACTTCCTGCGTGTACCCGGAGAATTGTTGTTTAATTTTTCAACATCCAAAAGCAGACAATATTCCATGAAACTAATAATTGGCAAAATCAAAGAAAGCATTTTTTTCACACAGCACATAATCCACCTGTGAAATATGCTACTGGAGGATGTGGTTAAGATGACTAACAGAAGTGTTTAAAAAAACATCTGGATAAATTCATGGAGGAAAAGTCCATAAAAAGTTTAGCCAGGTAGACTTTGGAGAGCCATTGTTCATCTCTAGAAATGAGCAATGAGAAGTAGATCTACTTTTGGGATCCGCCGGGTATTTGTGACCTGGTCTGACCACTTTTGGAGACAGGTTGCTGGTCTTGATAGACTTTGGTCTGAATCAGGATGGCTTTTCTTATGTTCTTATGTTCAAAAAACGTGCACAAAACCTATGTTAAGCTGTGAGCTAAGCGTCCCATTCTTTAATCCTATTAACTCTTCAATAAGAAGAGGGGGGAAGGAATACAAAGACAGGAAGGGAAGGGTTAATGCTTGCTTTGACCTTTGTACATAAAAACATAAGAAATGCAATGCTGGGTCAGACCCAGGTCCATCAAGCCCAATATCCCGTCTCCAACAGTAGCCAATCCAGGTCACAAGTACCAGGCAGGTTCCCAAAAGGCACACAGATTCCATAACGCTTGTCCCTGGGCAAGCAGTGGATTTCCTGGGTCCTCTTTAATAATGGTTGATGGACCTTTTCTCCAGGAACATGTCCAAACCTTTATTTAAACCCAGATACATTAACAGCTTTTACTATCTCCTCTGATAATGAATTCCCAAGTTTGACTGCATGTTGAGTGAAAAAATATTTTCTCTTATTAGTCTTAAATGGTTTACATTGTAGCTTCATTGCATGTCCAGTGTAGTTACTCACCTGCAACAGGTAATCTCTGGAAACAGCAGGAATTTAGTCTTCACATATGGGTGACGTCGGTACCGACTGAGCCCATGCGGGAACGCTCCCCAGCGTCCAATAGGAAAGTCTTTGGGAGCACTCCACTGCACCTGCGTGGCTGCCTGCCCACCTTCTCAATTTCCTCTCCAGTTGAGTTTGTAGCTCAGAAAAAAAAAAAAGAGTGAGAGAAAAAAAAAACCTACAACTCTTAGGGGAAGAGGGCAGGTTGTGAAGACTAAATTCCTGTTGTTCCTGGAGATCACCTGTTGCAGGTGAGCAACTACTCTATCTCCAGGAACAAGCAGGAATGTAGTCTTCACATATGGGACTCCCTAGCTCCCATTTTCTGATGACATGTCCTCAGAACCGGTGGAGGTTCACCTCGAAGTAGGCTCGAAGAGGTCATGGATCCCTCATGGATGTCTCGTATCATCAAAGTCTGGGACAAAGGGTAGGAGTTTGCCCTTAAGTCTGAAAGAGGTGCTGGAGTACAGCTTGACCAAACATGGCATCACAGTGGGAGTCCTTGACCAGACAATAATGGGCAGCAAAGATATGGACAGAAGACCAAGTTGTTGCTTTGCAAATTTTGTCAATGGCTACAAAGCGTAAGTTTGCCATCAAGGTAGCCATGGCACGAACACTGTGAGCAGTGACATGCCCTTCCAGGGAGAGTCCTGCTTTGTTATAAGCAAATGAAATGCAGTCCGCTATCCATGTGGAGAGTGTACGTTTAGATACCGGGAGACCCAGGTGACTAGGGTCAAAGGAAATGAACTGCGAGGCTTTACGGTGATCTCGAGTTTTCTGAAGATAAAAAGTCAATGCACACTTGCAGTCAAGAGTATGCAAGGTTGCTTCTGCTCTAGACACATGTGGTCTAGGAAAGAATACAGGAAGGTAAACCGATTCAAATGAAAAGGAGACACCACTTTTGGCATGAAATACGGGTGAGTTCCGCCACCAAAGCTTGAAGCTCACTAATGCATCTAGCTGAAGTGAGGGCAATAAGGAAGATGACCTTCCAAGAGAGGAACTTTAGTGAAGTCGTGGCCAATGGTTCAAAGGACAGCTTAAGAAGCTGCACTAGAATGACATTGAGATCCCAAGCCACCGGAGGTGGCTTAATGGGTGGCTTGGTCAGCAGAAACCTTCTCATAAAGCGCATTAGCAGCAGTTGTGAGGAGATGGGCTATCCATTCAGTAGATAAAAGATTGCAATGGCAATGAGGTAACCTATAACAGAGTTGATCTTGAGACCTGTGGAAGACAGGTGGAGGAGATACTGGAAGAGGGACTCCATAGGAGCAGAGAAAAGATTTAGATACCTTTGGTAACACCAGAAGAGAATCTACACCACTTGAAAGCGTAGGAACATCTGGTGGATGGCTTCCTGGAAGATTAAAGTATCTCATTTACCTCTTGTGTAAGGTTAAAGTCTTGTAATGCTATGCACTCAGCAGCCAAGCTGTGAGATGGAGAAACTGTGGATTGCGATGGAGCAGTGTCCCGTCTTCCTGGAAGAGAAGATCGGGCGCAAATCCCAATCGTACAGGCTGAGTCTGAGTCCAACATAGCAGCAGAAGAAATCACGGTTGACATAGCCAGTGGGAGGCTATGAGAATCATGGAGCCCTTGTCGGTCTGTAGCCTGAGAAGCGTCTTGCAAATAAGGAGTATGGGAGGGAAGGCATAAAGCAGACCCTGCCACCAATGTAGGTGAAAAGCATCCACCTGCTGGTTGCTGGATGTCAGAGATCTGGTGGAGAAACGTGGAAGCTTGGCATTCTGCGGAGTGGCAAACAGATTTATGTCTAGACTTCCACAGGTCTGAAAGATGTAGGACGTTGTGTCCAGATGGACATACCATTCGTAGGGAAAAAGGATCCAACTCAGCTTGTCTGCCAAGATATTGAGCTCCCCTGAGAGATACACCGCTTGGAGGTATATTTGATGAGAAATGGCAAAGGACCACATATGAAGAGTCTCCTCGCAGAGGGCCCAAGAGCTTGTTCCACCCTGTTTGTTCACATACAATATGGCCACTTGATTGTCTGTCCTGACTAGAACCTGCTGTCCTGAGATGATCGTGAAACACCCTGTGGCATTTGAGGTAGCGCAAAGCTCCAGGAGATTGATCTGGAACTGTGACTCCTGCGTTGTCCAGAGGCCTTGTGTAGAGAGAGTGCCGGTCTGGAGGCATCCGCTGTCAGGGTGAATTGATGTGGAGGCATCTGAAAAGGTGACCAGATGAGGAGATTTTCTGGTGAACACCACCATTGGAGGGATGTGGTGAGAGGGGCAGTGACTTCGAAATTGTTCCTGAGGTGGCCTGAGGCCTGCATCCATTGGGAGGCAAGAGTCCACTGTGCTGTCTGCATATATAGGCAGGCATATGGGACATGATATACTGTTGAGGCCATGTGTCCCAGAAGCTGCAGCATTTCTTGGGCCGTCAGATGGTCTTAGAGTAGCACTTGGGACATTAGCTCGATGAGATGGGCACAACGGAGTTAGGGCAGAAATACCCTGGACTGTTGTGTGTCCAGTAAAGCTCCAATAAGTTGGAGCGAGCTGGGATTTTGACAAATCCCAAGAGTTGTAGTACTGTGATGGTACGATGCAAGGAAAGCTGAACCTCTTGGGAGATGTCTGCTCTTATGAGCCAATTGCCTAAGTAAAGGAAGACAGATATCCCCAGAGATCTTAGCTATGTGGCTACGACCGCCATGCACTTTGTGAAGACTCCTGGGGCAGAGGAAAGTCCGAAGGGAAGGACTCTATATTGATAATGTTTTCCCTGAAAGATGAAGCATAGATATTTCTTGTGTCCAGGATGGATGAGGTTTTGTGTGTAAGCTTCTTTAAGATTTAGAGAACAGAGCCAGTCTTGACTCTGCAGGTAGGGAAGAGTCCCAAGAGAGATAATTTTGAACTTCTCGCGGACCAGAAACTTGTTGAGGTTTCTGAGGTCCAGGATGGGCCTGTATCCTCCAGCCTTCTTTGGTATGAGAAAGTACGGAGAATAGAACCCCATTCCCTGTTGGGATATTAGTACATCTTCTATGGCACCTTGGGATAGAAGAGAAGATACCTCTTCCTGCAGGAGAGCAGTGAATGAGGTTTGTGTGTGATATTCCCCTCCAGAAATCGAAAGGGGCAGAGTTTGCAGATGTACCTCTCCTGGACTATGGTAGTGTCCATTGCTCTGAGGTGATAAGGTGCCATCTGTTAGTGTAATGACAGTCTGTCTGCTATGTGGAGGGGGTGAGGGTCCTCCAGAGGCAGAGTGGCAGTGTTCTCTAGAAAGAAGAAGAAAAGAAAAAAAAAAAAAACAAAAAAAAAAAAAAAAAGAGTAAAAAACCAGGTGCAGACTATGGCTGCAGAGCTGATTGATATTTAGTCCCCTGTGGCTTCTTCTGTTTAGGTGGCTGCTGCCTTTTCTGAGGGCCATGAGCTTGGTACTGAGAAGCAGGAGGATAAGAAGAGTAGAATTTCTTCTTATTGAAGAAAGCCTTCTTTGCAGCTGTCTTTTTTTCTACCAAGGTTAGCTGTTGTTCTGCACAGCCCGATTAGAGTGGTATGTTCTGACTGAGAAGCTTTATCCTGCCAGTCTTTGCCAAAATGGTTTTCCCCTGTACAGGGTATGTTACCAAGCTTATCTTGAACTCGCTGTTCAAGATCTGAGGCCTGAAGCCATGCAATCCTATGTATACTGTTGCATATTGCTGTGGCTCTGCTTGTGCATTCAAATGCATTGAAGGTTGCCCTATTGACAAACTTCGATACATTTTGAGTATGTTTGACTACAGCAAGATAGTCTTTTCTTTTAACATATGAGAGGCCATGGTCTTGAGGTCCCTGGAAACCTCCTTGAGGAACATACCCATGTAGAGTATATAGGAGTTAATCCTTGCTGAAAGCATGGAAACATCGATGCCCAAAGGCAATCAAGAGTTCTCTATTCTCTACCCGGTGGGTTAGAGGAATGAGTTTTGGAACTCATGATTCGGCGCATCACCGATTCCACCACCATTAAATTGTGGGGAAGCTGTGGCTTTTGGAAACCAAAACACTCCGGTACTCGATACATGGTATCGAGGCGTCAAGTATGAGGCAAGATCGTGAGGGGAGACTCCCACATCTGGAGCATCACATCATGGAGGATGCCGTACACCGGCAGAGTGGCCACCTCCTTGGGAGCTATTGAATATTGGAGGATCTCCAATTCCTCTGACCTGGGCTCTCTCGAATGTCACTGTTATGGAGAGACCTCTAGCTAGGTCTCGAATGAATTCCTGAAAGGACGTCCTCAGGAGGCAACATGCATCGCTCTGGAAGCGGGGAGGGCTCCGAAAGCAGGCCTCAGGGCCCCTGGAAGTCAAGTGACTCCACATCCAAAACAGGAGAGTCTGAATCAGAGGACTCAAAGTATCGGCGGGGACAGTGTTCGCCCTCTGCCAGGTGCCGGTACTGATGGATGTCGGTATTGAGCTTGGGGAACCATTTGGGTCAAGCCCTGGTATCAGCGATGGACATGAGGGAAAGCATGGGTGGCAGTGATGACAGTGCCATGTATCCCGACGCACCAAGCACTGGTGCCGGTGTCGGCAAAGGTATGATGGGAACAGAGGCTGCCAATAGAGCTGCCAAGCTCTGCCTGACAGCCAGTATATGCTGGTCTATCGAGGTTGCCGATGCTTGGGTATCAGTGACAGATACTTGTGCCACCGTCCCAGAGCATGGCACCAGTAGCTCTCTCCTGAGGTTGAGGCCTCAGGAGCATCCTGGGACCCCTCAATGGCTTTGGAGGGCAGGTCCTCACGCATGGGGCTGTTTGGCAGGCTGATCCACCTCCAGGGCAACACCTGAAGCATCTTAATGCTTGGAACAAGATCTCTATCTGGAGGAATTTCCTGTCTTTGATGAAGACTTGTGCTTGGACATTTCTGATACCAAAGATCCGTGGAAGGAGGAGGAGGCTCTCTATGATGTTGATACCAAAGATACCATGTCCGAAGTGAAGAGAGTTCCAAATTTAGAGGCCCAGTTCTGCAGGCCTCTTTTTGACATCTTTTTACAAAGGGAACATTCTGTTGGCTGGTGGTCAGGCCTAAGGCATTTCAAGCACTAGTCATGTATGTCAGTTGACGAAATGGTACTGTCATATTTAGAACATTTTTTGAAACTACTAGTCTGTTTCTCCATACCGTCTGTGGACAGTATGGTAGGCTTAAGGCCTAAGATGGCATCGTTACCCCTGAAGTTGGGGTTTTTTTTAAACTAAGTTAAAGAAAGAATAAGGGAACCAGTGGTGTTAAGACTGTGCCAGTGTCGACAGGAAGGCAGATGCTAACCACAAAAAGAACCAAAAGAGAATTTTCTGCGTTGACAGGATTTGCTTCCTGCTGGCTCCGTGGAAAACGAAGAACTGAAGAGAGGGAATTGGGAAGGCCGGAAGGTAACCATGCAGACACAATGGAGTGCTCCCAAAGGCTTTCCTATTGAATGCTGGGAAGTGTTCCCACACGGGCTCCGTTGGTACCGACATCACCTATATGTGAAGGCTACATTCAGGCTTATTCCTGGAGATCCTAGACTTTCTACTTTTTGATGGTGTACAACCGATCTATGTTTACCCGTTCCACTCCATTAATTAATTTATAGACTTCTATCATATCTCCCCTCAGCTGTCTCTTTTACAAGTTGAAAAGCCCTAATCTTTTAAGACTTTCCTCACAGAAGTATCTTTCCATCCCCTTTACATTTTAGTGGCTCCTCTCTGTACCTTTTCTAATTCTGCTATATTCTTTTTAAGATATGGTGACCAGAACTGCACACAATATTCAAGGTGCGGACTCACCATGGAACGATACAGAGGTATTATAATATCCTTTGTTTTATTCTCCATTCCTTTCCTTATGATTCCTAGCAATCTATTTGCTTTCTTGGCTGCTGCTGCTCACTGGCAGAGGGTTTCAACATATTATCCACAATGACATCTAAATCTTTTTTCCTGAGTTGTGGTTCCCAATGTAGAACCTTGCATTGTGTAACTATAGTTTGGGTTGTTCTTTCCTAGGTGCATGCATAACTTTGCACTTGTCCACATAAAATTTCATCTGCCATTTGAACTTCCAGTCTTCCAATTTATCAAGATCCTCTTGCAATTTTTCACAATCCTCTTGTGCTTTAAAAACTTTGAATAATTTTGTGTCATCAAAGAAGAACAGCGGAAGTATGACCACAGCCTACCAGATGGTAATAAATATTCTTTTGGGGTCCTTAATAAAGAATATTTATTACCATCTGGTAGGCTGTGGTCATACTTCCGCTGTTCTTCTTTGTTTGTCCACTTGCGGAAGATTATCTTCTTTTTCTTCCCCTAATTTTGTGTCATCTGCAAATTTGATCATCTCACTCGTTATTCCCATTTCCAGGTCATTTATGAATATGTTAAAAAGCAGCGGACCTCTATTCACCTATCTCCATTGGGCAAATTGGCCATTTAACCCTACCCTCTGCTTTCTATCTTTTAAACAGTTCCTAATCCACAATAGTACACTGCCTCCAATCCCATGACCCTTTAATTTGGCCAAGAGTCTCATGAGGTATTTTGTCAAAAGTTTTCTGAAAATCCAGATACAGTGTATCAACAAGGCTCACCTTGGTTCACCTATTTAGCCACACCTCCAACAGTAGCCAATCCAGGTCACAAGTACCTGTCAGGTTCCCAAAAGGTAGACATATTCCATGCTGCTTATCCCAGGGGTAACCAGTGGATTTTCCTATTCAGCTTTAATAATGGTTTATGGACTTTTCTCCAAGAACTTGTACAAGCCTCTTTTAAACCCAGCTACCCTAACAGCCTTACCACATCCTCTGGCAACAAATTCCAGAGTTTGATTACACATTAAGTGAAAAATTAGTTTTAAATGTACTACATTGTAGCTGGTGCCCCCCCTTATCTCTCTACCTTTTGAAGGAGTGGACAACATTTTCCTGTTCCACTCCACTGTTTTACAGACCCTCTATCATATCTCCCCCTCAGCCATCTTTTTTCTAAGCTGAAAAGCGCTAACCTTTTAAACCTTTCTTCATAAGGGGTATGCTTCCATCCCCTTTATCATTTTGGTCACTCTTCTCTATACCTTTTCTAATTCCCCTATGAAGGTCATTCCATAACATGAATAAGCTGTTTGGATGTGCGCTGTCGATTTTTTTCTAAAGAAAACTTCTAAGACCATATTCTGAAACTTCTGCGGCCCTGCACGTCTACGGCACTAACATTAGGATCTCAGAGGGGGGGGGGGGGGCGGAACAGGGGCGTGGTCAGCCACGGAGATGTATAAAGCACATTCAGGAAAGGCCAGTGTAAGTTTTCAGTGTTTCCCGCAGACATAGCCATTATTCCTGCAGAAACATAGAATAAGGCCAGGGCTTAGAAAATATTTTGCTCTGTTCTTCAATGTGTCCCACACTGAAGAATGGTTGGGATAATTATATTTTGAACTGGTATGTCTGCAGTTTGGAAAAACAAACACAAGAAGCCATTTTAAAGAACATAAAGCAGAAGTGAGGGAAGGCTGTAAGGTAAAGAAACTTTAACACCCCTAGAGAGAAATTTTAAGAAGAGCAATAGTGTTTAATCTGGCTATGCTGACATTTGCTATTTGTGCTAAAGTAGTTAATCTAGGATTCCCTAACAATTCCTATGGTCTGAAAAATTGGACTGTTGATGTAGGGATAGTATGAGAGTAAGTATGGAAAAGATTCTTGTTTGGGTGAGAAATGCAGATCAGCTGTTCTTGACCAGCGCATGCAGGGCTGGCCCCCTAGAGTTGGTCTAAAGCAGTGGTTCTCAACCTTTTTTGTACCGTGACCCCTTTTACCATTGGTCAACTTGTGGTGACCCCCAATGATAAAATCAAATGCGTCTCTCTTCCTTTACCGTTAACACATTATCGCTGTAATCATTTGTTGAATTATTAATATATTATAGGCCTTTGCAATATGTTTTTATTTATAAAATTTACTTATTTAAACCACAATTAATCACAACAACAAGTAACAATATTTGATTTCAAAATTATGATGATTTTGTAGTCAAATCACTAATATGAAATAAAATTATTTTTTCTACCTTTGTTGTCTGACCAATTTATTCTCTGATCATGCTGGTCCCAATCTGAGGCTTCTGCTTTCCTATCTTCTCTTAGTTCTCTTTCCGTGGTCTATGGTCCATCTGCCATTTCTTATCTCTTCTTTCGTTTTCTTCACTTCTTTCCATCAGCCTATTTCCAATCCCAGTAACCATCCCCAGTATCAGCCCCTTTCCAGTCCTCACTCTCAGTACCTTCCAATGTCAACTTACATTCCCATGACTGCCACTGGTGTCCATTCCCTTCCAGTCCCCCTCCTTCCCCACTGACCAGTCCCTTCTAGTACAATTACCATGGCAGCCCCTCTCAGATCCACTCCCTTCCAGTTCCATTCTCCCATCCCCTCGTATCAGCCCATTTGTAGCCATAGCCCCCAGTTTTCTTCCAGAGCCAGCAGCTCTATCCTCCCCTCCCCACAATCAGCCCATTCCCAGTCGAAGCCCCCCAATCAGCTCACTTCTAGTGCTAATCCCTCCTCAACTCCATTACCAGTGCTAGCCTCCCCTAATCAGCCCAATACCAGTCCTACCACCCCCCATCAGCTCATTACCAGTCCTAGCCTCCCCTAATCAGCTCATTTCCAGTGCTAGTCTCTCCTCAACCCCATTACCAGTGCTAGCCTTTCCTAATCAGCTCATTTCCAGTGCTAGTCCCTCCTCAACCCCATTACCAGTGCTAGGCTCCCCTAATCAGCCCATTACCAGTCCTACCCCCCCCCCCCCATCAGCCCATTTCCAGTCCTAACCTCCCCGATCAGCACATTAACAGTCCCAACCCCCCCCCTTGATCAGTCCATTCCCAGTCCTAGCCTTCCCTAATCAACCCATTACCAGTCCTAGCCCCCCCATCTGCCCATTATAATCCTAACCCGCACTGACTCTCCCCTCTGTCCAGCATTTATTGCCCGTCTGTACAGTATGTCCCCCTGTCTCTTCCCTTTGTCCATGTCAGCCCCCCTCTTCCCTCCCTCCATGTCAGCCCCCCTGTCCATGTCAGACCCCTCCCTCCATCCCTCCATGTCAGCCCCGTTGCAGGTTCCCTGCCCCCTCCTCCCCTGTCCCTGTCTGCCTGCTGCTGCCTTGCTGTTCTTCTACAGCCGCGGCTCCCTTTCTCTTAGGGAACCGCGGCTATACCTGTAAAACCGTTGCGGAGCCTTCCTCTCGGCTCCATGCAGCATTGTCCCACCTCCAAAGGTCAAGAGACAGGAAGGCTCTGCAACAGTTTTACTGGCACAGCCGCAGTTCCCTAAGAGGCAGGGAGCCGCGGCTGCATTAGAAGGGACTGGGAGGCGGTGAGTTTGCCGCTGCCGAGAAGCGAACTCGGCAGCGGCAGCAACTAGGGTACTTTTTTTTTTTTTTTACGGTGGAGTGAGGTGAAGCGACCCCCGCTAAATCCTGTGGCGAACCCCGTGGGGGTCGCGACCCACAGGTTGAGAACCGCTGGTCTAAAGTGTTAGAGCACTAGGCAAACTTCAAGCTTTACACCCAATATGACTGTCAAAATCTTTTATTTAGCTTTCAATGGCCTGATTTTGCTGCCCTCCGGAGGTTGCTGCCTTAGAGGACTACCAAGTTTGCATAGTGGTTGGGCAGACCTTAGATGCAGGGCATATTTTTGGCAGACGTATGTTTTTGTTGACTACAAATGAGAGTATGTGTGATATGAGTATTGCACAGGAAGATCTGGTGGGATCATCCACAATTTTGGGGGGACATGAATGCCTGGCCAGTACCTGGCACGTAGGGATGACCGCAGCATCACCAGGTGCCAGTGTGATCAGGCAGAACAAATCAGAAAAAGTTCTCCATAGCTAAAGGTCAAAAACATATCCCTGTCAATAACAGCAGACCTTCAGAATGAGAGCATGCAACAGTGCAAACAGCACTAATACATGCCCAAAAGCATCATCATCAGGGTGCTTATTAGTGCTGTTTGATTTGTTGAATGCTGTCATTCTGAGGGTCCCCTTTTATTGATAAGGATATATTTTGATCTTTAGCTATAGAGGACCTTTTCTGATTTGTTCTGGTCCATATATAGCAATGTACAGACTGTTTTCAGAGTTGATCAATGCAGGAATAACTAAGGAGTTCTTCTATTGCCATGTATGTAGTGATGCAAGGTATGTCATGACAAACATATCAGTTTTTACTTGCTTTTATACTATGAGTGCACTGATATTACTTTGCAGTGTTCTGAGCATGCAACAGACTAGTATATATAGCCTAGTTTACATCAACATTTATCATCAGTATAGCACAGTTACTTACCTGTAACAGGTGATCTCTGGGAACAGCAGGAATAAGTCTTCACATATGGGTATCGTCGGTACCGACGGAGCCTGCGCGGGAACGCTCCCCAGCGTCCAGTAAGAAAGCTTTTGGGAGCATCCCACCGCGCCTGCGCGCTGCCTTCCCGCCTTTCCTAACCGCCTCTCTCCAGTTCGAGTTTTAAAGCTGAAACAAAGAGAGAGAGAGGAAAGGAAAGATAGATAGAGAGATACAACTCCTAGGGGAGGTGGGTGGGTTGTGAAGACTTATTCCTGCTGTTCCCAGAGATCACCTGTTACAGGTAAGTAACTGTGCTATCTCCAGGAACAAGCAGGAATGAGTCTTCACATATGGGGACTCCCCAGCTAGAGATCCCACGGAGATCTCCAAGTTGTGAGTCCCTGAGAAGGGCTCTACCTCACCCCATGGATCTCGGGCATCCAACCAGGGTAGGTGGGTAGGAGTTGATTAGGAATGGAACAGGTGTTTGAGGACAGCCTGACCAAACGAGGCATCCCGGCGGGAGTCATTGTCCAAACAGTAATGGGCTGTGAAGGTGTGAACCGAGGCCCAGGTGGCAGCTCGACAGATCTGGTCGATGCATACCGAGTTCAGATGAGCCATTGAGGCTGCCATGGCTCTCACATTGTGAGCTGTGACATGGCCCTCCAGAGAAATGTCCTTACTCTGGTAGGCGAAAGAAATACACTGAGCAATCCAGTTGGACAGTGTTCTCTTAGAGACTGGAAATCCTAAATGAGAAGGATCAAAAGCAACAAAAAGTTGAGAAGACTTTCTATGTTGCTGTGTTCTTTGTAAGTAGAAAGCGAGAGCTCTCTTACAATCCAAGGTATGAAGATTCCTCTCTGCATTTGATGCATGAGGTCCTGGAAAAAAGACAGGTAAATATACCTCCTGATTCAGATGAAAAGGCGAGACCACTTTAGGCATAAAGTGTGGATTGGTCCTGAGGACTACCTTATCATGATGGAACCTTGTATAAGGTGGATTAGCCACCAAAGCTTGCAACTCACTGATGCGGCGTGCTGAGGTGACTGCAATGAGAAAAACAACTTTCCAAGAAAGAAATTTCAAGGAGGTGGTGGCTAAAGGTTCAAAGGGTGGCTTCATAAGCTGGCCAAGAACCAGGTTTAAGTCCCATGCCACTGGAGGTGGTCTAATGGGAGGTTTAGTTAAAAGAAGGCCTCTCATGAATCTTGCTATAAGAGGGTGAGAGGAGATAGGTTGTCCATTGAGAGGCTTGAGGGACGCTGCAATAGCACTCAAATGGACTCTTACTGAATTCGTTTTCAGGCCTGCATGGGATAGATGCAGGAGATACTCTAGTAGAGAATTCAGAGGTATTGCAAGAGGGTTTAGACCCTTCTCTGAACACCAAATGGTGAATCTTTTCCATTTGAAAGCATAGGAACGTCGAGTAGAAGGCTTCCTAGAGACATGAATAACATCTCTGACTTGTTGAGAGAGATGAAAATCTTGAAGGTCTAGGCCCTCAGCAACCAAGCCCTGAGATGGAGTGACTGGGGGTTTGGGTGTCACAATGTTCCCTCTTCCTGGGACAGAAGGTCTGGTGCAGAGCCTAAGTCCAGGGAAGGAGCTTGAGAGAGATGCAGAAGTAGAGGGTACCACACTTGGCGTGGCCAATGTGGTGCTATGAGGATCATGGTCCCTCGATCTCTCTGAAGCTTGAATACAGTTTTGGGAATTAGGGGAATTGGTGGAAAGGCATAAAGGAAGTCTTCACCCCAGTGAAGGGAAGGCATCCTTGGCCTGAACTCCCTGACACGGAATTCTGGAACAGAACCGGGGAAGTTTGGCATTCCACGGACTTGCAAAGAGGTCTATGTCCGGGGTTCCCCAAATTCGAAAAATCCTGGCTACCTGGTCCATGTGGAGGGACCACTCGTGTGGGAGCAGAACTCGACCGAGTCTGGCCGCCCAAGAGTTTTGAATACCTGGAAGATATACTGCCAGAAGATGAATGTGATGCTCTCTGGCGAAGGCCCACAGTCGCAAAGCTTCGTTGCAAAGCAACATAGAGCCAGTCCCTCCCTGCTTGTTTACATAGAACATGGCTACTTGATTGTCCGTATGGATAAGGACTGTCCTGTAGCTGAGCAGGGAATGGAACACACTGAGGGCTAAGAATATTGCTCTGAGTTCCAATAGACTGATATGCAGAGAAGTCTCCTGTGGAGACCAGATGCCCTGGGTGGAGAGATCTTGTAGATGAGCTCCCCAACCCTTTGGAGAAGCATCTGTTGTGAGAGTTGCTTGGGGTAGCGGTTGCTGAAAAGGGGACCACAGCAACAGGTTTTGAGAGGACTTCCACCACTGGAGAGACCAAAATAGACGACTGGAGTTTGCTATTTTGTCTGACAGCAACCTGATGCCTGAGTCCATTGGGTGGACAAAGTCCATTGAGCTGCCCTCATATGAAGGTGAGCATATGGAACCACATACACGGTGGATGCCATGTGGCCTAATAGTTGTAACATCTCTCGAGCAGTTAATTGGGACTTTAACTGAATCTGGGAGGCTAACTGCACCAGACGTAGGCAAAGGGCCTGAGGAAGATAGGCCCTTGCAGTTGTGGTATCCAGTAAGGCCCCTATGAACTCCAGGGACTGAGTAGGGGTGAGATTGGATTTTGGGATGTTTATTACTAGTCCCAAATACTGAAGGATACGCATTGTGCAGGTTAGACAATTCTGGGCCTCTGACTGGGATGGGGCTCGAATGAGCCAGTCGTCCAGATATGGGAATACGAATATTCCTAGAGTGCGGAGAAATGCAGCTACTACTGCCATGCATTTCGTGAACACCCTTGGTGCAGAGGCCAGACCGAAAGGAAGCACCCTGTATTGGTAGTGCTTTCCTTGAAAAAGGAACCAAAGGAACCTTCTGTATGTAGGATGGATGAGGACATGGGTGTACGCATGCTTGAGATCTAGAGAACAAAGCCAATCCTGACTCTGAAGGTATGTAAGCAGAGCCCCTAGAGAAATCATTTTGAATTTCTCCTTGAATAGAAACTTGTTCAATTCTCTGAGGTCTAATATGGGTCTGTGGCCCCCTGTTTTCTTTGGGATAAGAAAATAAGGGGAGTAGAACCCTGAACCCTGTTGAAGAAGAGGTACTTCTTCTATTGCCCCTTGGGCAAGAAGGGTAGCAATCTCCTGACCTAGAAGGTTGAGTAGAGATGTTGGAGAATTGAACTGTTTCACCATGGTGTGGGGAGGAAGGTTTAAGAAGTGAAGCTTGTACCCTTCCCTTACAATGGAGAGGGTCCATTGCTCTGCTGTGATTTGCTCCCATCTGGGAGCAAAGTAAGTCAACCTTCCTGGAATGGTGAGGGGCTCTGGGTTTCCCAGAGCTAGAAAGGCTAAGTTCTCTAGTTGCAAGTCAAAGGCCCTGAGGAGGTTGAGGCTGCTGGGCTGTGGTAGGCCTGGCAGCCTTTGACTTGGCCTGTTTAGGTGGTTGCTGACGCTTTGCAGCAAAACGACCTGCAGAAGATTTCTGCCCATGAGCAGGATAATATCTTCCCTTTTTAGAAAAAGATGTCTTTTTGAACAATCTTTTCTTAACAGGGACAGAGGTAGACTTTGAAAGTCGATCCAACGCAGAGTTCTCAGCATCCATCTGAGTGGCCTTTGCTTGCCAATCCCTGCCAAACAGGTTTTCACCTGTACAAAGAAGGTTTCCCAACTCATCCTGTACCCAGAGTTCCAAATCAGAGGCTTGTAACCAAGCAATTCTGCATGCACCTATGGCAATAGCCGTGGCTCTGCTTACACACTCAAAAGAGTCAAAGGCTGCACGGTTGGAGAATTTGGAAACATCTTGGGCATGTTTGAGCCAAGTGAGAAATTCCTGCCTTTTATCTTCTGAAACAAAAGGAGCTGAAGTCTGCAGATGATCTGTGACTTCTTTTAGAAGCATCCCCATATAGAGACTATAGGAGTTGATTCTGGCAGCAAGCATATTGGCCTGGAATATCCTTCGGCCAAAAGCATCTAGAGTCCTACATTCACGTCCTGGAGGGTTAGAGGAGTGTCTCTTTGCACTCTTTATTTTCTTCATAGCAGACTCAACCACAATAGAGTGCTGAGGAAGCTGAGTCTTATGAAAACCAGGACAGGGAGGGACACGGTACATGGTGTCTAACCTGCGAGAATGAGGAGAGGTGGTGAGAGGAGTCTCCCACATGCCCAACATGAGATCATAGAGAATCTCATGAATAGGTAGGGTAGCTGCTTCCTTAGGAGCCTTAGGATATTGTAAAATATCTAATTGCTTGGCTCTAGGCTCTGACTCAGAGGCCACTGTGATGGAGATGCCTCTAGCCACTTCCCTAATGAAGTCTTGAAAAGACAAATCCTCTGGAGGAGACATTCTTCGTTTTGGAGAATCAGACTCCTGAGGAAGAAGCACCGGTACATCGACAGAAGCCTCCGACTCATCAGAGTCTTGGAAGGAATTGAAGTATCGCCTGTCTGGATGCTCCTGTAAAGCCCGATATGCGTACCGAGTGGGATCGACATCGGGAGTAAGCGGTACCATTCCGGTACCGATGGGCATTGTAGGACAGGGTACCGTTGCAGCCAACATTGAAGCCGATGTCGATGCAATCGGTACCGGCAATGGAGATTGATGCGGTACCGAAGGCGTCGAAGCCTGCATAAACGCCGTAAGGGTGCGCTGTATGGACAGAATTTTCTGATCCATCGACGCCACCAGAGTCTGGATGTCGGTACCGGTGGGGGCCACCGGTACCCCAGAACACGGCAACAGGTGATCGGTCGAGGCCGTGCCATCAATGTCAACCTGTGACCCCATAGATAATGCTTTGGAAGCCGGAACTTCCCGCCGGGGTAATTTTGCCAGAGCGGAGTCCTCGAGGGCAAGCCCGGAGGCATCTCGATGCTTGGAGGGAGATTTACCCTTCGAGGACCGGCTAGATTTATGTTTGGTTACCTGAGATCCATGGGAGGAAGAAGAAGCCCTGGAAGACGTCGATGCCACCAAGGCTGCATCAGAGGGAAACAGGGTACTGAGCTTGGCTCTTCGATTCTGCCGACCCCTTTTAGACATCATGGTGCAGGACACACAATCCGTGATGGAATGGTCAGGACCCAAACATTTCAGACACCAATCATGGGTGTCGGTGAAAGAAAAAGTACCGCCACATTTTGTGCACTTTTTGAACCCGGAAGCGGGCTTCTCCATGAGGAGAAAATATCAAGGCCTAAGGCCCAAACTGAAAATGCACAGCTGAAAGAAAAAAGGTTTTGGGGTTTTTTTTGAAGAAGAAGAAAGAAAAGAAAAGACCGGCGGTACCGGTCTGACGTCGAAGGCAGACGCGACTACAGAAAAATAAAGAAAAAAATAAAGAACTTCTTCTGCGGTGACAGGAACACGACCTGCTGTCTCCGCAGAAAAGAAGAACTGGAGAGAGGCGGTTAAGAAAGGCGGGAAGGCAGCGTGCAGGCGCGGTGGGATGCTCCCAAAAGCTTTCTTACTGGATGCTGGGGAGCGTTCCCGCGCAGATGCGTCGGTACCAACGATACCCATATGTGAAGACTCATTCCTGCTTGTTCCTGGAGATACATGTGTAGTTTGCATCAGCACAACACTGTCAGTGAGAAGAGCAGCCTAGGAGATGCACGTTTTACAGAGGAGGCATGGCTGATGGGTGAGACGGGCAGGATTGGACATGTCGATCTTTTCAACTCTCAATTACGGGACTCTGCAACCAGCTTAGTATACTGGTTTGCCTATGATTTTCCTTTCAATGCCTTTGACCTGTTGATATGTCTGCCTGTCTCCATCAACCCCATACCCTTACCATAGCTTTTTCCATTATTTCCTGCCACCTGCCTGCGTCTTTGTAATAGCTATTGGTGTAATCTCACTTCCAAAATTTATCATGGAGGAAAGACTCCACGATCAGTGGTAGAAAAAAATGTTACAAAATGTTACCAGAGGGTAAGCAAGCACAGTGCCAAATGCTTCAACTCATGTTTGCTAATTAACACTGTTCCTTTGAAATACTAACCTCATGCAACAAGTTCTGAGAGTACCATGACTCCTTATAGCAAAACTCCCAAGAATGATTGCAAAGCTGCCAAGTTCCCCCATTCCAAGAGGGAGATTTTAGGCTAGTCCTAGATTTCTCGTTACCCTATCCTGATTATGGGACCTGCTGCAGTGATTTCAATGGGTAGAATTAGGAATTACAAATACCACATTGCTTTGAGATGTAAATTCAAAACAAAAACTGACCAAAAACGTCTACCTCCTGAAACTGCATGATTTGAAAGCTCTGGTATTGCGCATAATCATAAGCAGAGAGTGTCTGCATTGGTGGTTGTGGTGAGAGAGATGGGCATGGCTAGAAAGATGGACATAAGAAAGCGGGTAATTTATAAACTTTCCTCATGTTCTTACCTTAGTGGTATACAAATATGACAAATAAACAAATACATAAATATGTTTTATACATGTAAAGGGGCTTTTTATACCATGGGGTACACACATACAAGTATACACAGTGACAAGAATGCACATACTTGTATCCAATCCATATAGGCATGTTCTGTATGCCCCTTTATAGAACAGCTTCAAATAGGTGCCTACATGCTCTCTCAATCTAGGTAGCCTCGTATAAAGCTACCCTCCACCACAACCACCGATGTCATGAAAAGTGCCTGCACTTCTGAATGTCTGACTACATCACTGATCCTAACCCTTGGTGTTCATTTTCTCAACAGATGCACCTTGTGATCTTGGGCAAGTCCCTTAACATTTAGATTGGTAGCTCTTCAGGACAGAGACGTATCTACTGTATCCTTGAGCTGCTCCTAAAAAAATGGGCATGCGCTAAATCCATGTAATGTGTTTATAGCACAAATCAAGGTCTAGGTGATGTGTCCATAAGCAAAAGCATATTATGTACTGTACATTATAACTGTATTTTTATCATAGAGTACTGTACCTTTGGGAGGGAAAATCTCTATAGCCGTCTCTTTCTCCTGCTTGACCTCATTAATGTTGATAGTTCTATCTGTGTGCTGCTTTTTTTGCTCCTCAGAAGCTTTATCTGTGACCTGAGGTTTTTGTCCTTTTGAACCTCTCTCTGTGGATTGATAGAGGAACGATATGGAGTCTGCTTTACAAACAGTGCTTTTGGATCTGCCTGGTGCTTCCTTTTCAGCACTCTGTAACTCTTCTTTAGCACTTTTTCCCCTGCCATCTTCGCTCTCTGCCTGCTCTTCTCTGCAGGTTTGCAACAAGTCCAAGTTTTCATTCTTTCCTGTGATCGTGTTAACATTAGATGTGATTTCTGTATTGTGTACCACTCCACCCTGAATATTACTGCTGCTGGGGTTTACGGCCAGGTCCTGGCTCTGGCAGTCACTGTTAGCTTTCGCTGTGAATATCTCAGCACGTGTAGCATCTGCTGACACACCAACATCAACAGATGGTCTTTCTCCTGAAGTTAGATGTGAGATAGCAGTGTTTTTAAATCTCCTGTCACATTCTCCTTTCTCTTCTATAGAGACTATGCCTGTCTTTGAAGAGGATGTGTTTATTGTTTGTGGGTATCCCACTATCTCGCCAACACCATCCCTTAGTTTCTTGTGCCCAAGACGTTCGAGATTATCTGTCCTCAGGTCCATCTCTTCAACCTGAAGTGGATCTTGCTTTTTGTGGTTCTGGGTATGCGTTCCTTCTGCCTGGAATGGTACATCAAAAGACAAGGGCTTACAAAGTTTGACTGAGAAATTCTCTCCCAGCAAACTATCCTGGTCATTTACTCTGTTTGATGGATCGCCTGTGCTTTCAGGATACTCTGAGCATTTCTGTTCAATCACCTGATTAAATATTTTATCAGCTGCATGTCCAAGAATGCTTTCTCTGGGCATTTGATCAATAATTTTTGAGCTTTCTGTAGACAGCTTGCACTGTGTGTGTGAATGTTCTATTACAAACAGAGAAGAATCCATTACCGGGTCATTGTGTGTCTGGACATCTCTCAAGTGGCTACTGTTTTCAGAATGCACTGGTCCCTCAGTGGTCAGTGAGCAGTTATCACACGTGATCTCCGTGATTAGAGAATGGCAGAGATCAGCTGTGTGTGTGGCTTCAGTCAGTGATGTCTCTGTGGCTAGTAAAGAGTTGTTGTCATCCTCTTTGGATAAATCACCAACTGTACCTGTCTGTGTTGCAGCCATAGTTGGAGAATGGCTTCTATCCATCCATATAGCTTCCGTAGAATTGTCGGCATCAATTGTGTCTTCAGTTTCTGCGGTCAAGAGACAGATATCACCTGAACTTACCAAGCTTTGGGAAGATGTTGTGCTCTCACGAATAACTATAGGCCTTTGTTTCTCTCTTGACTGCATCGTCCTTGTTAAGTGCTGGGATCTGTAGTTTAACACTATTGATTGAGTTAAAGAGCCCATTTGGGGGCCAAATCGAGGTGTGGATATATTGGCAAGTTCTACATACTCCCCTTCCAAATCACTGTCAGAATTTGCACCATCCCCTGTGAGGACACACAAACCATTTATAGATGGCTCTAAGCAAGGCAGGGCGGAATGGCTTGCTAATATATCTTCCACTGTGCATTCTTTATCCTGACAATGCATGGGAGGACCTGCACACCCTGCTGTAAAGGAAGTTGATGACATTTCACTCGTGATATCATTTACAGTAGCCATGTTTTCAACCATTTTTGGTGATTCAATAAATTCCGGATTTACCACTTTACTCCAGGGAACACGAAGCAGCTGACCTTCACTGACTAGTAGACAGTTTGCCAAAGATGTTCCCGCTCGATCTCCATTAACAGAGTCCAGCCACTCTAAGGTAAAAATAGAAGTGTAAGAGACTTCTGGGATTACCACTTCTTCTATGTTATGACTGTCATGTGAGAGACATTTCAGCACAATGTGTGGGGTCTTCCTGAGATACGGTACTACTTGTAGATAGAAATCAGCAGGCTGCAGTAACCTCCAGTCTACGGATGCCAATTGTACTACAATCTTCTCATGCATGCACAGAGGCCAGCCTTCATGTAGGAATAGTCGTCCACAATACTGCAACTGCCAAGAGAATAAAAAGGCAAGTTACTATGCTGTCTTGACGATAATTGTTAATATGAAATACATTTGTATAGATAGAAAGACAGCTATAGACAGGGCCGGATTAAGGTTTTGGCACCCATAGGCAAGTTCAAACAGCAGAGCCCAGAGGTGAGTAGAGGGTGTCAGAAGTTGGACAGCCAGAAGAGGAGCAGAGGAAGACCACAGCGGTGCCCCTCTGAAGCAGCACTTGTACATAAACATTAAGTAAACAGGAGAAGACTCCTCTTTGGCATGGGTATTTGAGGCCTTCAAAATTTGGCACTCTAGGCACTTGCTTATGTTACCTTTGCCTAAATCTGGGTCTAGCTATGATAATGATATAGATAAGTAAGAGGAAAAATTTCTCTTTACATAAAAATTACAGTAGGAAATGAAACTCGATGGTTCTCCAATGTGACTACTAATGGGATTATACCCCCTGAAATCTTCACTGGGAGTCATTTTAGGAGCACATGATTTCTTCCTTAAACCCTGAAACACAGTCCACTAAAGCCATTTTTTGTGCCACAAACTATAAAACTCCAATGCTTCCTAAAGGATCATTCATGCTCCTCCACTCGCCCATCCCTCCTTTCCAATAAACAGCATGGCAATGCTTTCCATACAGTTCATGGCCTAACAATCTTCATTTGTATTATGTTATTGAAATTAGTGAGCATGGAACAACTTGGATTTGGTGCTTAGCGAGTCAGCAATACAACTGTTAACAGCTGCGAGAAAGACACCTTCAGAACCATGACAAGATGAGTGAATATAATGTAGCCAATTGCAAAAAATTAAAACTATAAATTTTTTAAAAAACCCTATTTGGGCAGGGGAGACAGATGATGAATCTATGGCGGTAAATTGCCCAGTATTTACTGGCCCTGAAAAGCACCCATTGAGGTTCTCTTAGCTCTTATTGATATTTTTCTTGTTCAACACTCTGAGTTTGAGTGATTTTTTTTATTGATATTATCACAGAATTTAATAAAATGCTGCATGAAAAACACCTCACACCTCACTGACTAAAGCAGCATTAAATAACAAGGTATAACATATTTTACCAACTGCACTTAACGAGCACCTAACCTATGACCATTCCATGATCACTGATGTGTCTTGATTTGCACATCATAGCCATTGCTGCAAGCTTCCCAGCTCCACTTCTCAAAGGGCCTCACTAGACCTCGCCTCATTACTCGCACCTGGAAAAACCGTGCAGACCCACAGCATTCAGCATAATGTCAAGAAAATTCCATACTAACAGAAGCCTCATTTAGTCTTCCATATCACAATCCAAAACCAATCAAGGCAACATCTGCATGACGACATCTCTGCACTTGTTAATGATATACAGTATAAACCACTTGCTGCCAGTGAAATAGCATTATGAACAACCTCCCTTTCTAGATTATTTACTGACCCATGCAACTGCCAGGCTTTAATTTTGCAAGTTTCTTCTTTGAGTATATACTGCTACTGAACAAAACATTCTGTCAGTCTGCTGCTTTACAGCCCATTTTGCCTCATACACCATCACTCACTGTTGTAATAAGCTGGGAACTACTACTACTACTGGAAAACTCATCCCTGAAATGTTATCCATCTGAAGGCAACAGAAGACAGCCATAATGAAAGCTAGGCTGCAGTTAGCTCCCAATTTACACCTGCTGTATTTGCCATGATACTATTAAACATTTATATAGTGCTGCTACATGTAAGCAAAGCTGATCAAGACACGCGGACAGCAAGAGATCATTAACTTCACTATATGAAAGGATCCATGTGGGATCCTCATTGGCCCAGTATGCTCCCCTGGTAGCAGGACTATACCATCTAGAGCATCTTCATCTGGGATGGCTTACTGTGTTTTTTTTTCTCTATCTATATACTTCCCAGGGAACAAAGAAACACAGTCACACCCAAATATCAATAACTACATTCCAACCACGTAAACTTTCCTGTCTCAACAGCACATTACTCTACTTCACCAGATTAACAGTACTCTTTTCAGACACTATGACACTGTTATGTAAATAGTTGTTTTGTAAATAGTTGCTCCTGTTATCCAAGTTGATTTTCCTGTTAACTGTAATGACCAGATAAATGTAACTTGTCTGAGGTTTCTTGTTCCATGTAAACCGCGCTGATAACGAATAGTGCGGTATATAAAAAATGTTAATAAATAAATAAAGTCAGTGACCCCTAGGTGGCAGTGTGGATTTGCTTTTATTACAACACCATGCATATTTCTTTTGGCTCAGCTTGAGCCTGTAGTTTTTCTTGTTTAATAATTTTTATTGGCTTTATGAAATTGCAGTTCCATCAAAGGAGATAAAATATATCAGAAAACAGTAAAGGAAGTCAGAAGAAACAATGGCTATTGCTGCTGCCACTTTCTATCTACAGATCATAAGCGCCATGTGTCACTAACAAATACAATCCAACATGCTAAAACGGATGAGTACCAGCCAGCAGCTATTGAGCGGCACTATCCAAACTGCCTTAGCACTATCTGGATAATAGGACAAAAAAAAAAAAAAAAAAAAGAAGGGACACCCCCACGAAAATAAAGAGCAAAACAAAGAGCGGGGGAATAAAATTGACAGTGACAAATTTTATTAAGCCTGACATGGCCGTGTTTCAGAGTTATGTGCCTACGTCAGGGGCAAATATATAATGTAAACCAACAGATTAAAAAAATCAATGAAATAAAACAAATTGACCACAAAGGTCTCAATAATCAACGCATAGAGCAGTCTCAGCTATTTGCCAAATTTTATTCCCCCCACTCTTTGTTTTACTATCTGGATAACACCAGGGTAGTCTGTGAGTGGAGCATGGACAGAACTGGAACTTATCCAAATAGTGGTGATATTCAACTGCTATCCAAATAAGTTATTGGGATATATTTAGAACATCTGAAAGGCTGTCCTAAATTTATCCAGTCAAGTCTATCTGGATAGATGCCATGCTGACTGGTCTATCCAGATATTCAGTACCAGCCACAATCCGAATACTGGAATAAATTTAAATGCTGCAGCTGGTGTTTAAACAAAACATAAGCTGCTGTTTTTCAATATCGGGGCCACAGATTTCAGAATAACTGCTGCTACTGTTGTTGTTGTTAGATATTTTAATTATTTTTGTAAGCTAAAGATTCTTGAGACTTCAACCCATATTTTCTCCCAAAATGTCTGAACATTAGTGCAGCAGAAGATCATACTGGATCAGTAATGCCATGCTCAACAGAAATTAGAAGAAATTAATTTTGATTTAAACATTTTTAGGGGAGTCTGTACTAGCTTGTGCATAATAAAATATATTAACAAAGATACTGCCCAGAAAAAAAACACAAACCATCTGGGTCAAAACCAATTTTAATCAACAATCCAGATCTTTTTCACAAAATCTCTATGGCCCAGGAGGTTTAATTTTAGAGAATCTATAAAGAAATTTATAAAACCAAGATGCTCTGATTAAGAGGCATAAAGGTGAAATTAGACTTACCTGCTAATTGTTGTTCCTTGAGGAACTCCAGTCCAGTCCCGGAATCTCTGGGATTAGTGTACCTCCAGCAGCTTGGAGACTGAACAATGACACTCTTTTGATGTCACTGGTAATAAATACCCGACGGACCACCTCCTTGCTCCAGTTTACCTATTGTAAACTCCTAGTCGTTAAACTTCCTGAACGATTACCACTTGTAATAAAGACAGTCCAATTCGTTCAATAATCTAAACTCTGCAACTTGAAATTTTCTAATTTCATCTCTCGGTGAAGATCAGATCTCAGATAAAACTAGTAGCACTTGACCATGGACTAAACATTTAGCCCTCTTTTTGTGCTAGTTTTTACATCAATGACCTTTCTCCATCATATAATCTTTTTTATATATAGAAATGCTCATATTGTTGTGTATAAATAGAATGTCTCACTTAACTTAAGAAATGCACAATTGGTCAATCCCGACGCCTTCTCTTAGGCACCCCAAGCGTTTCACTACTGTCGGTTTCTTCAGGGAATTGCCCATTAATTCAACTACCGAAAAAGATAAAAGCAGAAATATCATCACCGCAATATTTCATGTTGCTTTCTAAAATACATCATTAGGAACGTTAAAAATCTTTTTACCATGTGTCTAGATGCTGCCCACGTATCTTTCACCACCGCTGAACCATCCAAACGGTTGAAGCTATCATTTTATGACTGGAAAACGCCGCACATGCGGATTACTTGCTGGTTCAGAGTATTTAAAGCTTCTCTCTATGGGCCCTGTCAAGACCCCATGTGACACGCTAAGTTTAAAGGCTTTAGCCACCTGAACCAAATGGAAACATCCTATCCATTGGCATGTTCATCGGTATGACAAAACATTACAATAGTTTACATCCCGAGGACTTCAATCATAAATGTTCACTCTCTCTCTTATTGCGTGATTAGTATGACTCTTATTAAGTCACAAACAAACTGCACAATCAAGCTTAACATTCAAACCCTGAGGAGCTACCGAATTCAAAGTGAATATCCACTTCTGTTCCTTGATTAACAGTGTTTTTTCAATCGTCTTGCCTTTTGTACCATAATTAACCTGTTCTATGCAGAAGCACCTTAATTGTTCAAAAATACGATGCTCACCTATACAATTTATTTATTTTATTTATTTAGCATACATTTGTATACCGCTACTTCCAGCGATCAGTAGCGGTTTGATTAACGAACAGAATTGTACAATCATGTCAAATTTTCGAAGTATACAATGTTGTACTAGTGGTGCGTCTAGTGTTCTGCACTTTAACCGGCTGTAATGTTCTCTCATCCTTGTTTTGAATGATCGTGTTATCTTTCCAATGTAATTAATTCACATGGACAAACAATTGCGTATACCACATTCGATGATGTACATGTAGCATACTGCTTCAATTTATAAGTCAACCCTTTATGTGTAAATTGTTGTATCTCCATTGTAATATCACAAATATTACAATTACCGGATTTCTTATGACCTGCAGTTGTCTCTTGCATTATTGAAGCTGTGGAGATCTCTGGAGGTAGTATCGACGGACATAGTTGTTCTTTCAAATTTCTATTTCTACACCACACCGCAAAAACTGTGACAATGGTAGGCTCTCCTGCAAGTTCCTAGGGTGCGCACTCCCGTAGTGCAAAAATGTGTTACGATCTGTTTCCTTCCTATAAACAGATGTTTTCCAAGTCTTGTGGCTTCTCGTAATTAATAAATCCAAATAGGTGATAGTATCATGGTGACATAAATATGTGAACTTTATCCAAGGATCACATGTATTCACCCACTGGAAAAAACTTTCAAATTTATTCTCAGAGCCCTGCCACAGCAGAAAAACATCATCTATATACCGATTCCACGTTTTTATATGTTGTTTAAACGGGGACTACTCAATCCAGGTTTTTTCAAAATTGCTCATATACAGGTTGGCTATGGAGGGAGCACACGTAGCCCCCATAGCCACCCCTGATATCTGTTGAAAAATTATCCCAAACAGCAGCATTTTCTTTGGTGGAGCAATCGTTAAAGGTCCGTGGTGATGTAGGAGAATCACAGTTATCATTTTTATTACAGTTGGCCAATTTGGCAATTTATAAGAAATTTTTTTGTTTTTGATGGGATAATTTTTCAAAAGTAAATCTCGTCTCTTGATGAAGAATTTTGAAATGAGAGGGTACCCCCGTAGAGTAGTTGCACAGGCATACACCAGGGCTTTATATAATGATCGGAATCGGTTATTAATACAACGAATGCAAAATAATGATAATAGGAGAGATAAGGATGAGGTTCACATTAATTTCGTAACTAAATTTTCACCGATGAGCAGGGGAATTCAAAAGATTATTTAAAAACATAGTAATGTGTTGAGAGTTATTCCAGAATTGCAAGACAAAAAAATTTGTTGCGTGTGGTGTAGAAATAGAAATTTGAAAGAACAACTATGTCCGTCGATACTACCTCCAGAGATCTCAACAGCTTCAATAATGCAAGAGACAACTGCAGGTCATAAGAAATGCGGTAATTGTAATATTTGTGATATTACAATGGAGATCCAACAATTTACACATAAAGGGTTGACTTATAAATTGAAGCAGTATACTACATGTACATCATCGAATGTGGTATACGCAATTGTTTGTCCATGTGAATTAATCTACATTGGAAAGACAACACGATCATTCAAAACAAGGATGAGAGAACATTACAGCCGGTTAAAGTGCAGAACACTAGAAGCACCACTAGTACGACATTGTATAGGTGAGCATCATATTTTTGAACAATTAAGGTGCTTCTGCATAGAACAGGTTAATTATGGTACAAAAGGCAAGACGATTGAAAAAACACTGTTAATCAAGGAATAGAAGTGGATATTCACTTTGAATTTGGTAGCCCCTCAGGGGTTGAATGTTAAGCTCGATTGGGTAGTTTGTTTGTGACTTAATAAGAGTCATACTAATCACGCAATAAGAAGAGAGAGAGTGAACATTTATGATTGAAGTCCTCGGGATGTAAACTATTGTAATGTTTTGTCATATCGATGACCATGCCAATGGATAGGATGTTTCCATTTGGGTCAGGTGGCTAAAGCCTTTAAACTTAGCGTGTCACATGGGGTCTTGACAGGGCCCATAGAGTGAGACGCTTTAAATACTCTGAACCAGCAAGTAATCCGCATGTGCAGCGTTTTCCAGTCATAAAATGATAGCTTCAACCGTTTGGATGGTTCAGCGGTGGTGAAGATACGTGGGCAGCATCTAGACACATGGTAAAAAGATTTTTAACGTTCCTAATGATGTATTTTAGAAAGCAACATGAAATATTGCGGTGATGATATTTCTGCTTTTATCTTTTTCGGTAGTTGAATTAATGGGCAATTCCCTGAGAAACCGACAATAGTGAAACGCTTGGGGTGCCTAAGAGAAGGCGTCGGGATTGACCAATTGTGCATTTCTTAAGTTAAGTGAGACATTCTATTTATACACAACAATATGAGCATTTCTATATATAAAAAAGATTATATGATGGAGAAAGGTCATTGATGTAAAAATTAGCACAAAAAGAGGGCTAAATGTTTAGTCCATGGTCAAGTGCTACTAGTTTTATCTGAGACCTGATCTTCACCGAGAGATGAAATTAGAAAATTTCAAGTTGCAGAGTTTAGATTATTGAACGAATTGGATTGTCTTTATTACAAGTGGTAATCGTTCAGGAAGTTTAACGACTAGGAGTTTACAATAGGTAAACTGGAGCAAGGAGGCGGTCCGTCGGGTATTTATTACCAGTGACATCAAAAGAGTGTCATTGTTCAGTCTCCAAGCTGCTGGAGGTACACTAATCCCAGAGATTCCGGGACTGGACTGGAGTTCCTCAAGGAACAACAATTAGCAGGTAAGTCTAATTTCATCTTCCTTATCGTCTCTCCAGTCCAGTCCCGGAATCTCTGGGGATGTAACAGAGCAGTAAAACCTTTAACGGGTGGGATCCGCTAGACCAGCCTGAAGCACTGCCGATCCAAAACAGGTATCCCTTTCCTCTTGTACATCTAGCCGATAATGTTTTACAAAGGAATTTAACGATGACCAAGTAGCCGCCTTACAGATGTCCACTGGCAGTACCAAACTGTAAGCAGCCCAGGACGCAGCTAGCGCCCTTGTCGAATGCGCTTTAAGCCCATCCGGTATTGCCCTACCTTTCAACAAATACGCTGAAGCTATAGCTTCCTTGAGACACCTGGCAATAGATGCTTTAGAAGCTGCATGCCCTTTTCTTCCACCCCCAAAAAGAACAGCCAGCCTATCTGTTTTACGGAATTCTTGTGTCCGCTTTAAATACGTCTTTAATGCTCTACGCACATCTAAAAGATGCAATTTTATGAACTGAACCTCCTTGGCACGATCTTCAAATACTGGTAAAGAAACTACTTGATTGACATGAAAAGCAGACACCACTTTGGGTAGAAATGAAGGCACTGGTCTCAAAACCACCTTCTTTTCGTAAAATAATTGAAAAGGCTTTCTACAAAACAATGCCTGTAATTCCGAAATCCTCCGTGCCGACGATATAGCTACTAGAAAAACTACCTTGAGAGAAAGATCCTTTAATTGCGCCCGCAACAACGGCTCAAACAGTTTGCGTACCAATGTCTCCAACACCAAATGGAGATCCTAAGTCGGAACGGTTGATCTACACGGTGGCCTCAACAGTGAAACTGCTCTCAAAAAACACTTCATATCCGGGAGTGCTCCTAACACCTCACCATTTATCTTACCTCTATAACAAGAGAGACCTGCCAACTGCACTCTCAATGACGCAGCTGCTAAGCCTTTCTCAAACCCATCCTGCAAAAAAGAAGGAATTTGAGAAATAGACGCCTTTAATGCTTCAAAATCTTTGTCGACACACCATGCTTCGAATATTCTCCAAATTCGAATATACGCCAAAGAGGTAGACTTTCTCCTTGCTTTCAACAAAGTGGAAATCACCGACGATGAGTAACCTCTGGTCTTTAGCCTCGCCCTTTCAAGAGCCAAGCTGTAAGCGAGAATTGAGCCACCTGCAGCATGCGTAATGGACCCTGGCGCAACAGATCTTCTCTCATCGGTAAGAGCCGTGGACGACCTACTAACAACCTTATGAGATCCGCGTACCATGGTTGCCTTGGCCAATCCGGAGCTATCAATATTATGTGACCCTTGTGCCGTTCTACTCTTTGAAGAACACGCCCTATCAATACCCATGGAGGGAAGACGTACAGAAGTTGCTCCTCTGGCCACCTTTGAATAAGAGCGTCTAGGCCAGGGATGGGCAAACTACGGCCCGGCGGACCTTTTAATCCGGCCCCCTCTGCCCGGCTGAAATCTCCCGGCGCGGCTGAAGCCCTCTGCTCCGGCTTGCAGATACGCGAAGGGAGAGTGTCTCCCTCGCGTCTCTGTTAAGCCCGCAGGGGCAGATGGGAAATTTCCCATCAGCCCCTGCAGGCTTAACAGAGACGCGAGGGAGACACTCTTCCTTCGCGTATCTGCAAGCCGGAGCAGAGGGCTTCAGCCACGCCGGGAGAGTTCAGCCGGGCAGAGGGGGCCCCACGGGACACTCCATGCTGCCGCGGCGGCAGCGGCCAGCTTTTTTTTTTATTTTAATTTCCATGAGCCGATGGGGGGGGGGGTTAGTACTGGCAGTGGGCTGTGAGCCGATGGGGGGGGGGGTAGGACTGGCAATGGGCTGTGGGCGGATGGGGGCTGTCTGGACAGGGGGTGATGGGGGGTTAGGGCTGGTAATGGGCTATGGGGGGTTAAGACTGGCAATGGGCTGTGGGCTGATGGGGGGGATAGGACTGGTAATGGGTTATAGGGGGGTTAAGACTGGTAATGGGCTGTGGGCTGATGGGGGCTGTCTGGAAATGGGGTGATGGGGGGATAGGACTGGTAATGGGCTATGGGGGGGGTTAAGACTGGCAATGGGCTGTGGGCTGATGGGGGGGTTAGGACTGGTAATGGGCTATGGGGGGGTTAAGACTGGTCATGGGCTGTGGGCTGATGGGGGCTGTCTGGAAATGGGGTGATGGGGGGTTAGGACTGGTAATGGGCTATGGGGGGGTTAGGACTGATAATGGGCTATGGGGGGGCTAGGACAGGAAATTGGCTGGTCACTTGGGAGGATCTGGATATCCCACTTCCTGACACTTCGGCACGCAATAACTGCAGATTCATGTGAGGTGATTCAGAATCTTAAATCTCGCTCATATCTTGCCCACCCCATCTTTTCGGATGAAGCGGGTGGGACAGCCCCCACTTTGGCTACCACGCTTCAGAAACCAAAAGACCCACCCACAGAAGGAAGTAGGGAGGCATGGTCTAGTGCAGGGATGGGCAAACTACGGCCACTAAAATTGAAGGTACTATTTTATGAAAGAAATACATTGCATAAAAGTTTTGTAAAATAACTCTTTTTATGCTTTTCTACCTTAAATTAATCTAAACATTTAATGTTACAAATTTAAATTTAATTTATATTAATTCACACATACACACCGTCCATCTACTCTTGGTCCGGCCCCCGGGTCCAATATATGAACCCATTGCGGCCCTCGAGTCAAAAGGTTTGCCCACCCCTGGTCTAGGCCTTCTGACATTCTCTCTCTCCTTTGGCTGAAAAACCGATTGACCTTCGCTGACTTGAAGGTTACCATGGGATCCATCACAGGAGCTCCCCAACGATTTATCATCAATTGGAACACCTGCGGATGCAGAACCCACTCTCCTGGGTCTACTTTGACCCGACTCAAAAAAAAAAAAAAAAAAAAAAAAAATCGACCTCCACATTGTCCACCCCTGCTACATGAGACGCAGACAAAGCTCTCAAATTCATCTCGGCCCACACGAACAACTGCTCGGCTTCCAGGAAGACACTGCTTGTGCCCCCTTGATGGTTGATGTAAGCCACTGCGGTCGCGTTGTCTGACAAAACGCGAATGCCCTTCCCCTGAAGGCAACATTGAAATGCTTGCAGTGCTAAGGCTACCGCTCTCAACTCCAATCTGTTGATTGACCAAACTTTCTCCTGTTTGGTCCATTGGCCTTGAACAAACCTTCCTTGGAAGTGAGCACCCCAGCCCACGAGACTGGCAACCGTTGTAAGAGGAATCCAAACTAGGGATTCTAGAGGCATTCTCACCTCTAGAATCCCCGGCTGTAACCACCATTGCAGAGCTTGACGTGTCCCCGGAAGCCAGGGTAGTGTCCGCGATAGAGGATCCTTCTGATATGACCACCTCCTTAGTAACGCTTTCTGTAATGGACGCATATGAGCTCTTGCCCATGGAACTAACTAACGTTGCTGCCATGGTTCCAAGCAACTGCAAGTAATGCCATGCAGTGGTTTCCTTTCTCTTTAAGAAACTGCTGTCATAAGGTAGCGCCATCAGAACCCATGGAAGTAGGGGATTGTGAGCAAAATGTAAGGGAAACTGACAGCTCAGGTTCACACATGGGGGAAGGTTGCTATGAGCAACAGATGAAAACAAAGCCACGTGGTGTTAGGGAACGCCTGAACAGAAAGGGAGCACAGAATTCATTAGAAAATGAAGAGCACCTGCATGGGGGCGGAGCCCAGGCTAACACCAATTTGAACATACTTAAAAATCACTTACTGGAAGGTAGAGAAAAGGAGAGAGAAAGGAGAACTGAGAGAGAAGTAGTAGGAACTACAAGGGCTGTAGTTGGAACTACGGGAGAAGCGTTAGGAACTGCTGAGCTTGAGAGCAGTGTCCGTGGAGCTGTGAGGACGGAGCCAAGGGGATTATCCAGAGCACAGGAGGTTGGTGATTCTCAGAGAAGCTGTTGGGAACAGCAGTGCACAGCCTCTCAATATCCCCAGGAACATTGCTGTGAGGCAAGCAGAGAGGGCAGTCCAACAGCCAAGGCTTTAAGATATAAATTACCTAACACCAGAAATGCAGAAGGGGAAAACTTTTACCCTGAAGAACATTTGAATGAGTCAGAGAAACACCGTGGAAAAGGGGCTTCCAAGCAGAGCTGTGCTTATCCGAGAGAACAGGAAATAGCAGTGCCTAAAGGTAGGCGTATTTACCCTAATAAGAGAGGTTTGCAATACCCTGACTTTCTATGCACGTACCAAGAGCTCTGTAGTTCTCAGGAACCCAACTACAGGAAATACGGTAGTTACCCACGGGCCACTAGTATAGTGGGGGAGGAGAGTGTTTTAACTCCCCGACAAGAACCTTATAACTTTAACGGCAGTTGGGAGCCTGAAGTTTACTCTGATGAAGAGGAAATGCAGATTGAATCTCTTGGAGAATCCTTAGAGGAAAATGAGATGGACTGCACGTACACATTATCTGAATGTATAGCATCTCTATGTTAAAAGCAGCCAGAACTGTTTATGAGAAGAAACAGGTGCAAGAGTTCCGTGAGTAAAAGGAACTGTTTTCTGTTACTTTTTGTTTCCTGGTTTAATGCTGAAGAAAGCTAAGTTGTGTTGAAAGTATTTTTCTTTAATTGTGTTATCAGACGAAGGGTCTGACCTGCTTTAAGTTCCACTGTTATGAATCCACCCCGGACGGGGAATAAAGCCTGAGTTTAAACCTTACCCTCTGCTTCAACTACACTTCTTTGGCTAATGGTGAAAACTACAGGATCCAGAAGGCTTTGCAAAATGCCTTCATAGGAGCTCTAGCCATAAAAATACTGCCCCATCAAACGACCCAAGCCCTTTTTAGCCTCTGGGTACGTTAGTGGGTGACACTGCGCACCAGGTTTCTCAACCCCAGCGCTCGTGTCTGAGGAAGAAACACCCTTCCTATCCTTGTATCGAATCGAGCTCCCATGTGTTCTAGATTCTGCGACAGAACCAACTTGCTTTTTGCCATATTGACAACCCAACCAAGACTTTGTAACAATTCCACTACTCTGGTTGTTGCCAACTCGCTTTCCTTTTTGGATTTTGCCTGAATTAACCAGTTGTCCAGATCTGGGTGAACTAAAACTCCTTCCTTTTGCAATGCTGCCGCAACTACCACCATCACTTTGGTAAACGTTCGAGGAGCCGTTGCTAAACTGAACGGCAACGCCCGAAACTGGAAATGACCCATAGGAACTGCAAATCTTGGAAATTTCTGATGCTCCTGATGAATCGGAATGTGAAGATATGCCTCCGACAAATCCAGAGACGTAAGAAATTCTACTTTCCTTACAGCCATTATAACAGACTTCAGTGTCTCCATACGAAAATGAGTCACGCGACGACAACGATTTACCTTTTGCAGATCCAAAGTTGGTCGAAAGGACCCTTCCTTTTTTGGAACCACAAAGTAGATGGAGTATCAACCGGAGCCGCGTTGGTCTGGCGGTACCGGAATGACAGCTTTGAGATTCAAAAGTCTTTGCAAGGCCTCGCGCACCGCTGTACACTTGATGCGTGCCTTGCACGGAGATTGAATGAACAAATCAACCACGGGGCATTGAAGCTCCAGAGCATATCCTTCTCGAATGATCTCCAACACCCACTGATCGGAAGTGATCTGGACCCAGGCTGGATAAAAATCCCATAGACGACCTCCCACGGGTATCCAACCTGCCCGGGTCTCCATGACTTCATTGTGATTTTCTAAGGTACGAAGAAGCAGAGGAGGTTGCAAATCACCTGCTCGCTCCTCAAAAATCTCGAAATCCCTGACTTCTGAAAAACTGATGTCCTCTTTGAAATTGACCGAAACGTGTGGAACGAAAACGACATAGGCCTCTGTACTGGCCCCTAGTCGCCCGAGTTGAACGTCCCGGCTTCTGCCTATCCTCTGGCAGTCTGCCGCCTTTGGACTCTAAGTCCTTTACCAGCTTATCTAAGTCTTCACCAAAGAGTAGCTTACCCCAAAAAAAGGAAGCTTACTGAGCCTTGCTTTAGAAGAAACATCTGCTGCCCAGTTACGCAACCATAGATATCTTCTAGCTGCAATAACCGAGGCCATACTCTTAGACAAACCCCTAATAAGGTCATAATGAATATCAGCCAAATAAGCTGCCCCAGTTTCTAACCGGGATGCTTCTGCCGCAGAGTCTTCCCCGTTTTCTGCGTGTACTCGCTGAGACCAACGAAGAGAGGCTCTGGCTACCCATGCACCACAAATTGAAGCCTGAATGGATAAAGCATTGACATCAAACACCTGTTTTAACAACGTATCCAACTTTCTATCATGGCTCTCCTTAAGGGCAGCACCACCTTCCACAGGAATTGTAGTCTTTTTGGTAACAGCCGATACCACTGCATCTACCTTGGGAGACTTACACAACTCCCGATCCTGATCCACTAAAGGATACAACTGAGCCATGACCCTGGACCCCTTCAGTCCTGCTTCGGGCATGTCCCATTCTTCTTGAATCATCTCTCTTACAACTCTGTGTATCAGAAAAGCCCTTTGCGTTTTCCTTAATACCTGCAAAGGATCCTCCAATGTGGAATCCTCCGCTGGCTCAGAAGCTGGCATATTAAGGGCTTTAAGAGTTTCCATAATCAACGCTGGCAACTCATCACGATGGAAAACACGAACCACTCTTGCTTGGTCCTCTTGTTCCATGAGTTCTCCTTCTAATTCATCCTCCATTTCCAAATCAGGATCCAAATCCTCCGAGTGAATCTCCTCAGAGGTTACCAAATGCTCCTGTCGATCCTTTGCTGTTTTAGCTTTCTTAACAGGAACAGCTCCCTCAGGAACTTCCAGAGGAATACCTGGACGCTTCCCTCCGAGATCTCTCTGGCAGAGGACAGTGAACCCGTTTGTCCATTTCCAAATGTTTGCTGAAGCAGAGATACAAACTCCTGTGAAAACAATGCCACCAAACCTGCTGAAAATATTGATGGTGCCTGAGGCAAATCTGGAACAGAAAAAGCCCTGCAACAGATTCTGGCTGAGGTTCCGGAAGTGACTCAGCGTCTGATATAGACATGGAAGCAACTTTAGCACCTTCTCCACTGCTCTCTAAAGCAGGGGTCACCAACCTGCGGCCCACGAGGTCCCTTCGTGCGGCCCGCGAGGCTCTACCCCGGTTAACATTACGTGCGGCCCGCCAAGGATTCCCGCCATTGTATCCACGCGCTCGCAGCTCACCGACGACCACCTGCAAGCGTCCCTTCTCCTGTCACTGTCATCTGTTAAGCCGGACTTTAAGCGTTTGTCTGCTAGCATGAATCATCAGCCATCTCATTAAATTCAATAAAGGTGATCAGCCATTGTTTTCTTAATTTTGCGTTTGTTGTTTTTTTTCGCGGGGGCGGGGAGAAGGGGGGTGCGGCCCGCGAGGCTCCCGGTAGTCGGCTGTGCGGCCCGCGGCCCTCTGGAGGTTGGTGACCCCAGCTCTAAAGCCTGCTCCATAGCTGCTGCCTCTTGGACGCAGGATCTACAGACTCCTGTATCAGATAAAGCTCCTCTCCTAGAGCCACAGACCAAACACTGTGGCCTAGAAGGCATTAATTACTCCACTATAACGCTGAAGTAAAATCTAATTTGCCTGATAACACCTTTTTTTTTTTTTTAAACAAGGATCAGCCTCACTTCAAAACACCTAAATCAATTTAACTGCTACTCCCTAGAATAAACCTACCAAAAGGGAGTCCCCCCCCCCACCCCTCTAACCAGACTTCTCTGGTATTCAAAAACTCTCCTTTATTGCACTCCTGTTTTTCCCGTGCACGCGCCATGCGGTGCGGCCTGCAGCGAAACCAACTGCCATTGCTATCTAACTGCGCTACAGGGTCCACTTATCTCAGAGCTGCAGTTTAGAAAAAAAACAACATTTTTAATCCTGACCAGACCACCCCACGCTCGGCCGTAACGATGGCTTCAGCGTTGGAGGAAAAAGTGGAGCCGCTGCACAAAGATGAATATTTAAAGAAAGCTGCTCACAGCTCCGGCGGCTCGTTAAATCTGCGCTCGTCACAGAACTCCTCCAGCTCCAGTGGCTCGCTATAGTTCACCGCTCCTCATCTAAAACAAGTAGGTTCGGGAGGCGGAAACTTGCTCATCAAGCTGTGCTGGAAGCAGTAAAAATTATCGCGGCTTCAAGCAGGGAGAGGAGAAGAGGGGGGGGGGCGCACCCAGGACTGCTAAGCTTCAATTTAATTACATAATTAAATAATAAGAAGCTTCTTTAGATTAAAATTAATTAAATAAATAAATTAAAACTAATTCATCCAGTCTACTACTTAATTGTCCCTCTAGTGAGCCCGGAATCTCTGGGCTCAAACAACCTCCAGCTGCTTTGAGACTGAACTAACTGGAGCAAGGAGGCGGTCCCTCGGGTATTTATACCAGTGACATCAAAAGAGTGTCATTGTTCAGTCCCCAAGCTGCTAGAGGTACACTAATCCCAGAGATTCCGGGACTGGACGGGAGAGACGATAAGGAGGGTAAGTGTTTATAATAACTGAAGTCTCAGCTAATGTGTTAAGAGGCAGCCTACTATTCATTTTAACTAAAGTACTTTTATGATTATTAAAAAGACAGACCATATTTAACATGCAGTTTATCAAGGAGAAGAAAATTGACCCCTTCTATAATGTTCCCAAGAATCCATATCCTTTTTTAAGATACTAACTGACCCAGAAATATGGCTTGTTATTTCTTAGAAGACTGGGGTTATACCACCATATGGATCTTTTAGTATCTGACCATTTCATCTCAGAAAACAAATCTAAGTGATTAAGAGCCCTGTAAGAGGCTTGAATAGCAGGGAAGTCATATAAATGTCTGGGCAATAGGATACCAGTAAGACTCGATGAACCAAAGGGAAGGTGGCCTCTGCCTCATCTTCCCCTAGAAATGGGGTGCCATGTCTTGTGGAGAATTTGTCTGTGGACCTCGTCAACTCACTGCTCCTGGGCCCTCCTTAATGACAAGAACTAAGTTATACCCCTGGGGATGCCTTTTTGTGCTGCAGCTAAAATTGCACGATATGAATCTACACAAATACTTTTAGCTTGCTGAAAATTCACATAGGAGGATTTAGCCACTACTTGCGTAACTCTTGATTTTGCCAGCATTGTTCCTAAGGCTTTGAAAATTTGTCCTTTAACATATTATTAATCCAAAGAGCAGCAATCATTTTAATTGCTTCTATCCTGCCCCGCCAAAATAAATAAAGAGAAGGAACAAGAGTATCCTTAACTCTTGTTAAGCACCTCTGTAATATATTTAGCATTGCTGCACAAACAATTTTTGAAATACACATCAAAAGATAGTTGATACTGCAATGGAGAAACAGCAAACATTGTACAAAGACAATAAATATCAACTGGTTTAAGTGCAAATCCATCCCCAATAAATTTTATACCCAGAACAAACAGGAAGAGCTTTCATAATTTATTACAGGACCAGAATGTAGGCAGAATATCATCAACAGACAGGCAAACTGAAGCATTAGCTGTAAAATAAATTATCCTTAAATGTCTCATGACTGCAAACAGCAATGCCCATGGTTTGATGCTAGAATAATAAGCAATGGTGAAACAGTATCTTTGTCTGGATCCCCTGGCAAGAGGAAAACCAGAAATCATAGAATTTGTATAAAAATGCTGATTAACAAGTTGGAATATAACAACTGTCTCATATAGGGGTAGATTAGTGGTTAGAGCACTGGCTTGGGAACCAAGAGACCAGGATTTGATTCCCCCCAACACTCCTTGTGGCCTTGGGCAAGTCACTTAACCCTCAGATGAATCCAAGTTATCAATGTCCCTGTTTAATGTACATTACCAAGTTTAAGTTACAATGTAAACCGCTTTGACTAAATGATAAAGTAGTATTAAAAAACTGTTAAATTAATAAAGTCCATTCCAATACCAAACCAATTCAACACCAATCATATTAAGTCCAATTAAACATCTTTTCAATGCCCAAGATTAGAGCCACTACAGAAAAAAACACTAAACAAATAGATTTTGAAAGATGTGATAAAAAGAAAAAAATCCTGGAAATGGGTAAGTTTGGCTAAATAAGTCAGTAACATTTGCTTGGTGTTTATTGTAATTATATTCATAGTTTTGTTATTTTTTGTTTTGGATCTTCTTTTGCCATAGTGAGTATAATATGCGCATCTATAAAATGAGTATGGATGTGTTCATCTTAAATATATTTCTTTTGACACTATTAAAGTCAGAAACTTGGGAAAAAAATCCTAGTGTTACAGGATTCCAGTATTCCCTTCCGAAAGCCCATTTAATCCTAATAAATGAAATAGTTTAACACCTTAGATAATTCCCTAACCAAGATCTTCGTTCAAGGCGAGCTAGCTACATTTGGGATAGCTATTATTACCAAAAATGAATTAGGTAAATCCAAATAATTTTTGGTTTCTTCCTTGTTTTCCTAACAACATAAATCAGAGATGCACCAGCTAATGGAGTTTTAGTTTTCAAACATAGTGTTACTTGAAAATTATACTCACATCCCAATGGGTAACAGTTTTATTTGCTACAAGCAGCCCAATGTTGGATGTTACCAACACACAGCTAACCCAAGATTCCCTACAATGAATCTGATTCTTAATACTGTACCTTACTGCACATTAATAAATGCTGTACCTTACTGCACATTAAGGTTCTTAAAATCTCTTTTCAGACTAACTGAAGTATATCCTAAATAGAAGTCTCCATCCTTGCACCATGATTAGCTGCCCAAAGTTTCAGATTGTGCCAAAACATCAGCTTGGATTTTATCATTATAGTGCTTTTACTCTCCTGTAACAGGTGATCTTCGGGAACAGCATGAATCAGTCTTCACATATGGGTGAAGTCAGCATCGACGGAGCCATGGCACAGGAATACTCCCCAGCATCTAATAGGAATGCTTTTGAGAGCATCCCTCCATGCATGCATTCCTGCCTTACCAACAGGTATATAGCATAGAGAAAACACATCATAGGAAAACCAAAAGTAAGAACAAGAATTTAGTCCCATCTACAACTCCGAGGGGAGGCAGGCGAGTTGTGAAGACAGATTCCTGTTGTTCCCGGAGATCATCTGTTACAGGTTAGCAACAACGCACTATCTCCAGGAACAAGCAGGAAGTCAGTCTTAACATATGGGACTCCCCAGCTCCCAGCTACTATGAAGGATAGAAATAAGACCGTGTCAATGGGGAGGAAAGCATAGTTATTCACTTGTAACAGGTGATCTCCAGGAACAGCAGGAATTTAGTCTTCACATATGGGTATCGTCGGTACCGACGGAGCCTGTGCAGGAACTCTCCCCAGCGTCCAATAGGAAAGCTTTTGGGAGCATCACACAGCACCTGCATGCTGCCTTCCCGCCTTTCCCAACTGTCCCTCTCTCCAGTTGCGTTTAAAGCTGAGACAAAAGAGAGAGAGAAAGAGAGAGATAGAAAGATACATTTCTTAGGGGAGGTGGGTGGGTTGTGAAGACTAAATTCCTGCTGTTCCCGGAGATCACCTGTTACAGGTGAGTAACTATGCTATCTCCAGGAACAAGCAGGAATGTAGTCTTCACATATGGGGACTCCCTAGCTGCAGATGCCAGGGAGATGGCCCCAGAAAGTTGTGTGCCCTTGTGAAAGGGCTCCTCTTCCCCCCATGGATTTCTGGCATCCTACCAGGGATGGTGGGTAGGAGTTGATTAAGTCTGGAACAGGTGTTGAAGAACAGCCTGACCAAACAAGGCATCTGGGTGGGAGTCATTGTCTAAGCAGTAATGGGCTGTGACGGTATGTACCGAAGCCCAAGTAGCTGCTCGACAGATGTCATCGATAGACACAGAGTGAATATGAGCCATTGAGGCTGCCATGGCTCTCAAATTGTGAGCTGTGCCTTGGCCTTCAAGAGGAAGGTTCGTACTCTCATAGGCAAAAGGTATACACTGTGCAATCCAGCTGGACAGTGTACCTTTGGAGACTGGAAGCCCCAAATGACTAGGATCAAAAGCAACAAAGAGTTGAGAGGATTTTCTATGTTGCTGTGTCCTTTGCAAGTAAAAGGCTAAAGCTCTTTTACAGTCCAAAGTATGAAGGTTCCTTTCTGCATTTGAGGCATGAGGCCTTGAAAAGAATACACGAAGGTAAACCGCTTGGTTTAAATGAAAGGGTGAAACCACCTTTGGCATAAACTGTGGATGAGTGCTAAGGACTACCTTATCATGATGGAACCTTGTATAAGGAGGATCAGTCACCAACGCTTGCAATTCACTGATGCGACGTGCTGATGTGATTGCAATGAGAAAGATAACCTTCCAGGAAAGGAATTTCAAAGAGGTAGTGGCTAATGGTTCAAAGGGCGGTTTCATGAGCTGCCCAAGTACCAGATTCAAGTCCCATGACCCCGGTGGTGGCTTAATGGGAGGCTTCGTTAAAAGAAGGCCTCTCATAAGTCTTGCTATGAGAGGATGAGAGGAAATAGGTTGTCCATTTAGAGGCTTGAAAGAAGCTGCAATAGCACTCAAATGGACTCTCACTGAATTGGTCTTAAGTCCTGCATTTGTTAAATGAAGGAGGTACTTCAGTGATGATTCCAGAGGTATCGCAAGAGGGTTAAGACCCTTCTGCGAGCACCATATGGTAAATCTTTTCCACTTAAATGCATAAGAGCGTCTTGTGGAAGGCTTCCTGGAAGCATGAAGGATATCCATTACCTGCTGGGAAAGGTTAAGACCGTGAAGTTCTAGGCTTTCAGCAACCAGGCCCTGAGATGCAGAGACTGGGGATTGGGATGCCACAGCATCCCACCTCTTGAGAAAGAAGATCTGGAGCAGATCCTAACTCCAGAGGCGGAGCTTGAGAGAGATGTAGGAGCAGAGGGTACCATGGTTGCCGTGGCCAACGTGGAGCTATGAGGATCATATGACCTCTGTCTCTCTGAAGCTTGAACAGGGTTTTGAGAATTAGGGGAAAGGGTGGAAAGGCATACAGGAAATCCTGACCCCAATGAAGGAAGAAAACATCCCTGGCCTGACAACTTCGAGCCGGAATTCTGGAACAGAACCGGGGAAGTTTGACATTCAGCAGACTTGATCGGGAGCATCGGCTCCAGCTATGTGAGCAGCGCTGGATCTACATGTTAAATTCGGTCACCCCAGCTGGTTTAAACTTACAAATAGACTGGCACACACTGTTATAATGACAGTTCTTCATCATCAGTTTTTTGTGTAAGACCGCTCCCCCTTTGGGATTCCCTGTGTGATGGGATTCCCTGAAAGGGGTTGGTCCAATTTTGATTGGTTGCATGGCACTCTTGCTCCTCTGACGTCAGACGCCGGCGATTATATAACGGCTGATACGTTCCCGTGGCCAGTATGCTGTTACTTACCGATTGCTGGCTTATCTTGACCTGAAGCAGGGTTTTCTACAAATTCAGAAGTAAAGCCCGAAACGCGAGCCGCATCATCTTTTGAGAGTCTCGGCATCTTGGTGATCTCAGCTAAGTGGTGGACTTTTGTTCATTTTTAAATCTATTAATTAAAATGGAGTGGTCTCGGCTGTGTCTTTGATACACCGATTCTGGACACTGGGCAGACCTTCTCCGACAAAAAAAGTTTTTTGGCAACAAGGGGGGTTCTTTTTATATAATTGGATATTCTTGGTTCTGTGTAAGTAAAAAGCAAGAGCTCTTTTACAATCTAGAGTATGAAGGTTCCTCTCTGCAGTGGATGCATGAGGAGCTGGAAAAAAGACAGGTAAATATACCTCTTGATTAAGATGAAAAGGTGAGACCACTTTAGGCATAAAGTGAGGATTTGTCCTAAGGACTACCTTATCATGATGGAACCTTGTATAAGGTGGATTAGCCACTAAGGCCTGCAGCTCACTAATGCGGCGAGCAGAAGTGATTGCAATAAGGAAAATAACCTTCCAGGAAAGAAATTTCAAGGAGGTAGTGGCTAAGGGTTCAAAAGGTGGCTTCATAAGCTGACCAAGAACTAAGTTTAAATCCCATGCCACTGGAGGAGGTCGAATGGGAGGTTTAGTTAAGGTTAGGCCTCTCATGAATCTGGCAATAAGAGGATGAGAGGAAATAGGTTGTCCATTGATAGGCTTAAGGGATGCTGCAATAGCACTTAAATGGAGGAAAGGTCCATAAACCATTATTAAGAAGGGACCCAGGATATCAATGCTTGAACCAATACAAGCATTGTGGAACCTGTGTCCCTTGGGGAAACTGCTAGGTACGTATGACCTAGATTGGCCACTGTTGGAAACAGAATACTGGGCTTGATGGACCTTGGTCTGACCCAGTATGGCATATCTTATGACCCTTACGGAATTTGTCTTAAGGCCTGCATTGGAAAGATGCAGGAGATATTCTAATAGAGAATTCAGGGGAAGTGCTAGAGGGTCAAGACCCTTTTGAGCACACCAAATGGAAAATCTCTTCCATTTAAAAGCATAGGAACGCCTAGTGGAAGGTTTCCTGGAAGCATGAAGGATATCCTTCACTTGTTGCGAAAGATTGAAGTCTTGAAGGTCTAGGCCTTCAGTAACCAAGCTCTGAGGTGAAGGGACTTGGGGTTTGGATGCCACAAAGTCCCCTCCTCCTGAGACAGAAGGTCTGGAGCAGCTCCCAAGTCCAGGGAGGGGACTTGGGAGAGATGCAGAAGTAGAGGGTACCACACTTGGCGTGGCCAGCGTGGAGCTATGAGGATCATATACCCTTGATCCCTCTGAAGTTTGAACAGAGTCTTGGGGATCAAAGGAATGGGTGGAAAGGCATACAGGAAGTCCTGACCCCAATGAAGGAGGAAGGCATCCTTGGCCTGAACTCCCTGACACGGAATCCTGGAACAGAACCGGGGAAGTTTGGCATTCCACGGACTTGCAAATAGGTCTATGTCCGGGGTACCCCATTCCTGAAAGATTCTGAGTACCTGATCCATGTGCAGGGACCATTCGTGTGGGAGCAGAACTCGACTGAGTCTGTCCGCCCAAGAGTTTTGAATTCCTGGGAGGTATACTGCCAGGAGATGGATTTGATGCTCTCTGGCAAAGGCCCATAATCTGAGAGCTTCGTTGCAAAGCAACAGAGAGCCAGTTCCTCCTTGCTTGTTTATGTAAAACATGGCTACCTGATTGTCCGTTTGAATGAGGACTGTCTGGTAGCTGAGGAGGGTATGAAAGACCTTGAGAGCTAGGAACACTGCTCGAAGTTCCAAGTGGTTGATATGAAGAGAGGTCTTCTGTGGGGACCAAGTGCCTTGGGTGGAGAGGTCTTGCAGATGAGCGCCCCAACCTGTTTGGGAGGCATCTGTTGTGAGGATTGCTTGGGGCAACAAGGGTTGGAAGGGGGACCCCAACAACAGATTTTGAGTGGACATCCACCATTGGAGAGACCAAAGGAGACTTTTGGAGTTTGCTATTTGGTCTGAGAGAGCTCCTGACGCTTGAGTCCACTGGGTGGACAAAGTCCATTGAGCTGCTCTCATGTGTAGACGAGCATAGGGTACCACATGTACTGTGGAAGCCATGTGGCCTAGTAGTTGTAGCATCTCCCGGGCAGTGAAGTGGTCCTTTGACTGAATCTGGGAGGCTAACTGCACCAGACGTTGGCAACGAGCCTGGGGAAGATAGGCTCTTGCAGTAGTGGTGTCCAACCAGGCCCCTATGAATTCTAGGGACTGAGTAGGGATGAGCTGAGACTTTGGGAGATTTACCACAAGTCCCAGATACTGCAGAATGCACCTGGTAGTGTTCAGGGAAATTTGGGCTTCTGACTGGGATGGAGCTCGGATGAGCCAGTCGTCCAGATATGGGAAGACAAAGATTCCCAGAGTGCGCAGAAATGCAGCAACTATTGCCATGCATTTGGTGAACACTCTTGGGGCAGAGGCCAGACTGAAAGGAAGGACTCTGTATTGGTAATGTTTGCCCTGGAACAGAAAGCGTAGAAATTTTCTGTGGGATGGATGGATGAGTATATGGGTGTACGCATCCTTGAGATCTAGAGAACAAAGCCAATCCTGACTCTGTAGGTATGGAAGGAGAGTGCCTAAAGAGAGCATCTTGAACCTCTCCTTGTACAGAAATTTGTTCAATTCTCGGAGATTTAGAACAGGTCTGTATCCCCCTGTTTTCTTTGGGATGAGAAAGTAGGGGGAGTAAAAACCTGACCCCTGTTGAAGAAGAGGAACTTCTTCTATGGCCCTCTGGGCCAGAACGGAGGTTTACCTCCTGATCCAGAAGGTCGAGGAGAGATGTGGGAGAATTGAAATGTCTCACCATGGTGTAGGGAGGAAGGTCTGAGAAATGAAGTTTGTAGCCCTCTCTGATGATGGAGAGGGTCCACTGCTCTGATGTGATTTGCTCCCATCTGGGAGCAAAATGAGCCAACCTTCCTGGAATGGTGAGAGGTTCTGGCTGTTGTAGAGCCAGAAAGGTTAAGATCTCTAGCACTAAGTCAAAACCCCTGAGGGGCTTGGGACTGCTGGGTTGCAGCAGCCCCTGCAGGTTTAGGCCTGGCCTGTTTGGGTTGCTGACGCTTAGTAGCAAATCGACCTGCAGAAGACTGTTGACCAGAAGTGGAAGGAAATCTGCCCTTCTTGTAAAAAGACTTTTTAAAAGATTTTTTCTTGGCTGGAGTGGAGGTAGACTTAGAAAGTCTATCAAGAGCAGCATTTTCTGCATCCATTTGAGTGGCTTTAATTTGCCACTCTTTGCCAAATAGGTTTTCACCTGTATAGAGTAGATTTCCTAAACCATCTTGAACCCAGGGTTCTAGATCAGAAGCCTGGAGCCAAGCAATTCTACGAGCAGCTATAGCAATTCCTGAGGCTCTGCTGGCAACCTCAAAGGAATCAAAGGCTGCCCTGTTGGAAAACTTTGAAATGTCTTGCGTATGCTTAAGCCAAAGAAGGAATTCTTCCCTTTTATCTTCAGGAATAAAAGGGAGAAAGTTGTGCAGCTTTTCTGCAACCTCCTTCAGAAACATACACATATAAAGGCTGTATGAATTGATTCTGGCAGTAAGCATGCTAGCTTGGAAGATTTTTCTACCAAAAGCATCCAAGGTCCTGCATTCTCTTCCTGGAGGAGTAGAAGAGTGTCTTTTGGTACTCTTTATTCTCTTCATAGCTGACTGCACCACAATAGAATGGTGAGGAAGCTGAGTTTTTTGAAAACCAGGAGAAGGAGGGACACGGTACATAGTGTCCAATCTACGAGAATGAGGAGAAAGGGTGAGAGGAGTCTCCCACAATTCAAGCAAATGTTCTTGTAGAATTTCATGAATTGGCAAGGTGACTGCCTCTCTGGGAACCTTAAAGTATCCCAAAATGTCTAACTTTTTTGCTCTAGGTTCTTTTTCAGAGGTTACTGAAATAGAGAGTCCTTTAGCTACTTCCATGATGAAGTCTTGAAAGGACAAATCCTCTAAAGGAGACATTCTCCTCTTTGGAGAAGAGGGCTCCTCAGGAAGAGTAAGAGATACTTCAGGAGAGTCATCCGATGAATCGGAATCATCAGAAGACTGGAAGTATCGTCTGTTTGCTTCCAGGGATCGATAAGCGTATCGACATCGGGCATACCCGTAACCAGATCGGCATCGGGAAAAGCCCCGGAACCGAGAACCGGAACCAGTATCCTGGTCGATGTGGATGCCCTGGGTACCGGTATCGGTTGCGGTACCGGAACCGAGGTCGGTACCGCTTGGTGCGGTACCGTGGGCGTCGCAGCCTTAATAAAAGCCATTATGGCCTGCTGCATGGATTGAACTGTATGATCCATAGACGCCACGACTGCCTGGATGTCAGTACCGGAAGAGTGTGCCGGTACCCCAGAGCAGTCTAACAGGTGATCGGTCGAGGCCATGCCATCGATGTCAACCTGTAACCCCATAGGAGGAGCTTTGGAAGCCGGAGCTTCCCGCCGGGGTTGTTTGGCTGGGGCAGGGTCCTCAGGGTCAAGCCCGGGGGCATCTCGATACTTGGAGGGAGATTTGCCCTTTGAGGACCTGCCAGAAGAATGTTTGGTTACCTGAGATCCATCAGGAGAGGAAGACCTGGAAGATGTCGATGCTGGAGTATCTGTGGAAAACAGCATATGAAACTTGGCTGCTCGGTTCTGTAAGCCACGTTTAGACATCAGGGAGCAGGACTGGCAATCCGGTATGGAGTGGTCAGGCCCCAAACATTTAAGACACCATTCATGTGTGTCGGTGACTGAGATGGTACCGCTACACTTGGTGCATTTTTTGAAACCAAAAGCTGGTTTCTCCATGAGGGAAAAATTTTCTCCAGGCCTAGAGGCCTAAGGGGAGAAAAAATTTCACCAAGTAGGGAAAAGAAAATTTTTTTTTTTTTTTGAAAAGTAAAAAGAAAAAAGACCGGCGGTACCGGTATGGAGTCGGGGAAGGCAGACACGCGACTAAAGAAACAAATTAAAATAAGAACTTCAGCGGTGACAGGAACAGACCTGCTGGCTCCGCGGAAAAGAAGAACTGAGGAGAGTTGGTCAGGAAAGGCGGGAAGGCAGCGCGCATGCGCTGTGGGAGGCTCCCAAAAGCTTTCTTCTGGGAAGCTGGGGAGCTTTCCCGCGCAGGCTCCGTCGGTACCGACGTACCCATATGTGAGGACTTATTCCTGCTTGTTCCTGGAGATATGCTGCTACCACAGCCATGCATTTTGTGAACACCCTTGGTGCAGAAGCCAGGCCAAAAGGAAGAACCCTGTATTGGTAGTGCTTCCCTTGAAACAGCAATCAAAGGAACCTTCGGTGAGTTGGATGGATGACAACATGAGTGTAAGCATCCTTGAGATCTAGAGAACAAAGCCAATCCTGACTCTGAAGGTATGGCAGCAGAGTTCCTAGAGAAATCATTTTGAGCTTCTCTCTGAACAGGAATTTGTTAAATTCTCTGAGGTCTAGAACGGGTCTGTGTCCTCCTGTTTTCTTTGGAATAAGGAAATAGGGGGAGTAAAACCCTGTACCCCATTGGGGAATGGGCATCTCTTCTATTGTTCCTTGAGCAAGGAGCATTGTGACTTCTTGACCTAACCCGTCGTTGGGAGAGGTCTGAGAATTGAACTGTCTTACTATTGTAGGAGGGGGCATACTGAGGAAATGAAGCTTGTACCCCTCTCGTACAATAGACTGAGTCCAATTTTCTGCTTTTATCTGACCCCATCTGGGGGAAAAATGACATAACCTTACTGGGATGGTAGAGGGTTCTGGGCCGTTCAGGGCCTGGAAGGCAAAGTTCTCTAGATAGGAGTCAAAGCCCCTGTGGAAGCTGAGTCTGCTGAGCCGGTTGAGGCTTAGCTGCTTTTGGCTTCCTTTGTTGCCTAGGTTGTTGCTGCTGTCCCTTTTGGGCAGACTGACCTAAACGATGTCCCTGCTGGGTATAGGAGGGATAAAACTTCTTCTTACTGAAGAATGGTTTCTTAGAGGATCTTTTCCTCGCAGGATCAGCTGTAGATTTGGACAATCTATCCAAAGTGATATTGTCAGCATCTATCTCATTAGCTTTTTCCTGCCAATTCTTGCCAAAGAGATTCTCTCCTGCGCAAGGTATATTCCCCAGTTTGTCCTGTACACAGATTTCTAAGTCAGATGCCTGGAGCCAGGCAATTCTGCATGCACCTATGGCAACAGCAGAGGTTCTGCTTATGCATTCAAAGCAGTCAAAGGCTGCACGATCCACAAACTTGGAAACATCCTGAGCATGTTTAACAAGAGTAAGATAATCTTGCCTTTTATAATCAGGAAGAAGAGGGCTCATAAGCTCTAAGTCTCCTGTGACTTCCTTAAGGAACATTACCATATATAAGATATAGGAACTGATCCTAGCAGAAAGCATGGAAGCCTGGAAGGATTGACGTCCAAAGGCGTCAAAGGTCCTACACTCACGTCCTGGAGGATTAGATGCATGCCTTTTTGCACTCTTCATCCGTCTCATGGCTGATTCTACCACCATGGAATGGTGTGGTAATTGAGTCTTCTGAAACCCAGGACAAGGAGGAACTCGATACATGGTGTCGAGTCTTCGAGAATGAGGAGATGTGGTTAGAGGTGTTTCCCACATCCTTAACATAAGATCATGCAAGATCTCATGAATAGGTAAGGTAGCTGCCTCCTTGGGAGCTTTAGGGTATTGTAGGATTTCTAATTCCTTTGCCCTAAGCTCTTTTTTCAGGAGCCACTGTGATGGAAAGACCTCAGGCCACATCTCAGATAAAATCCTGAAAGGACATATCCTCTGGTGGAGACATCCTACGCTGAGAAGAGAAATCTGGTATCGGCAGAGCCTTCGGAGTCTTCAGACTCATCCGAGGATTCGAAGTATCTCCGATCCGGGTGATCGTGCAAGGCACAGTACCAGTACCGATCGAAGTCAGCATCAGAGTAGTCCGGTACTGACTTGTCGATGCCGGATAGAGACGCATGACTTGGTCCCGGTAGAATACCTGCCGATGTCAATGCAGTCGGTGCCGGTACTGGTTGAATTGTCTGAAGCGGTTTCAGGGGCATCGAGGCCGTGAGAAGAGCCACCAGACTGCATTCAATAGCCAAGACTCTCTGGTCTATCGACGCTGCCAATTCTTGGGTATCGGTGCCGGTTAAAGCGGCCGGAACCCCAGAGCATGGCACCAATAGTTCTGCCGAGGTTGAAGCCTCGAGAACATCCTAGAGCCCCGTTAGTGCTTTGGAAGCCGAAGCCTCCCGCTGGGGCAATTTTGCCGGTGAAAGTCCCTCAAGGGCAACACCAGAGGCTTCTCGATGTTTAGAATGAGATCTACCCTTTGAGGACCGGCTAGATTTATGTTTAGTTACCCGAGATCCATGGGAGGAGGATGAAGCCCTGGAGGACGTCGATGCCATGGAGGCTGCTTCGGAGGGAAAAAGGGTGCTGAGCTTAGCAGCTCTGTTTTGCCGGCCCCTTTTTGACATCATTCCACAGGCAACACACTCTGAAATAGAGTGATCAGGACCTAAACATTTGAGGCACCACTCATGGGTGTCGGTGACGGAGATGGTATTGCCACACTTAGAACACTTTTTAAAACCCGAAGTGGGTTTTTCCATTTTGAGGGAAAAAGTTGGGCCTAGTGCCCAAAATGGCACGTGGCACCCGAGAAGAAAATTACTGAAGAAGGACTCCAGAAGCAACGGGGTTTTGTTTTTTTTTTTAGAAAAAAATTAAAGAACCACCAGCGGTACCGTTATAGCGTCGAGGGAAGGCAAACGCGACCACAAAAAAGAAGTATAAGAAGGGAATTTTCTGCGGTGACAGGATGTGCGACCTGTCGGCTCCGAGGAAAATGAAGAACTGGAGAGGGACAGTTGGGAAAGGCGGGAAGGCAGCACTCAGGCGCTGTGGGATGCTCCCAAAAGCTTTCCTATTGGACGCTGGGGAGCGTTCCCGCACAGGCTCCGTCAGTACCGACGATACCCATATGTGACGACTACATTCCTGCTTGTTCCTGGAGATACCTGAACAACAAGGAAGGTAAAAGCAGGGATCTCTCAGACCCAGCCCCTGGGGCGCACTCTTCATAAGGTGGTTGGCTAAGGACAGTGGGAGGAAGTGTAGTTAAACGCCGAAAAGATGCTTAAGACGGCTTGGCCAAATTGTGCATCTCGACTAGAGTCCATATCAAGACAGTAATGGGCAGCAAAGGTATGCATCGAAGACCAAGTGGCTACTCGGCAAATCTCTGAGATGGAGACAGAGCGTAGGTTGGCTACAGTGGCAGCCATAGCTCAGACATTGTGGGTGGTGACATGCCCCTGCAGAGAAAGTCCGGCCTATGCGTACGCAAAAAATATGCAATCAGCAATCCAGTTGGAAAGCATCTGCTTGGAGATTGGGAGATGGCTAGGGTCAAAATAGACAGAGCTGTGAGGATTAACGATGACCCTTAGTTCTATCGCAATAGAAAGCAAGAGCTCTTTTGCAATCAAGCGTATGCAACAAGGCTTCCCCCTAGAAGAATGAGGCCTTGGAAAAAAGTTCAGAAGAGAAATGGATTGATTAAGGTGGAAAGGAGAAACCACCTTTGGTAGAAACTTGGGATGAGTCTGGAGGACCACTCTATCATGGTGGAAGCGAGTGTATGCAGCACAGTCCACCAGAGCTTGCAACTCACTAACCCGACGGGCAGAGGTGAAAGCAATCAGAAAAACAATTTTCCACGTAAGGAACTTCAGGGAAGCCATAGCTAGTGGCTCAAAAGGGGGTTTGAGCAGTTGTGACAGGACAACGTTGAGGTCCCATGCTGCAGCAGGATGGCGGCTTGGCGGTCTTGTTAAAAGGCGGCCATGCATAAAGCGCGTAACAAGTGGATGTGAAGAAATTGGATGATCCACAATTGGTCGGTGAGAGGCCAAGATTGCACTAAGGTGGACTCGTACAGTTTGTTTTTAGTTCCGATATGGAGAGATGAAGATGATATTGAAGCAGGTACTCCAATGGACCAGTGAATGGGTTGAAAGTTCTTGGGAACACCAGAGGGACTCTATGCCATTTAAAGGCATACGTATGCCTAGCAGAATTTTTCCTAGAAGCCAGTAAGACCTCTGTCATTGTTTATATTGTTTATTGTTTATATAACATTTGATATACCGCCCCCCGTTACATCGGGGCGGTTTACAATATAAATAAAATCATCAAGTCAGAAACGGAAAGAGAAAGTTACAATTACTTGAAAAAGAAAGGGAAACCGAGGACAGTGGAAGACAGGAAGATAGAGTCAGGAGAGTCAGCTAGGTCCAGGAAAGGCACAGGAGAACAGATGAGTTTTGAGAAGGGAGCGAAATTTAGGATATGATTCTTCCAAATGGAGGGCAGTGGGTAGTGAGTTCCAGAGGGAGGGACCAAGGTAGAAGAACACTGATTTACGGGTGGATTGGAGATGTGCACGGGAAGGGGCTGGAAGGTGAAGGCGATTGATGTGAATGGACCGGAGGCTTCGAGAGGGGACATGGAAGGAGAGCAAATCAGAAAGTTATTGGGGTCTATGAAAGTAAATGGCTCGATGGACCAGAGTAAGGACCTTGTAGGGGATCCGGAATTGTAATGGCAGCCAGTGAAGGTGTTGTAGAAGGGGGGTGACGTGATCGCGCGGAGAGGCATGTAGAAGCATCCGGGCAGCCGTGTTTTGAATTAACTGTAGTCGATGTAATTGATACTGGGGGATACCGGCGTAAATAGAATTACAAAAATCTAATCGGGTTATGACTAATGAAAGAAGAAGGGTAGCGAGTGCCTGAGGAGATAGGAAAGGTCGAATGGCACGAATCTGCTGAAGGCAGTAAAAAGAACGCTGAGAAATAGAGGAAATGTGATCGTGAAACGTGAGTGCACTATCAAGAATGACACCAAGATACCGAAGTCATGTCTTCTGGGAGATGCAAGCGAGATAAGATGAAGCATTCAGAAGCCATGCCATCAACCACAATATTCTCATGTTGGGGTGAAGAAGTGCTCCTTGGTTTTGCGAGAGAAGATTGGGTGTATGCCCAAGACTGAAAGATTGTGCCTGTGTCAGCTGAAAAAGTAAGGGAAACCAAGTCTGATGGGGCCAGAATGGAGCAATGAGAATCATCTTCCCTCTGTCAAACTGCAATTTGAAGAGAGTTTTCAGAACCAGTGGAAGTGGCAGGAATGCATAAAGCAGGCTCTAACCCCATTGAAGCAGGAAAGCATCTAAGGCTTCACTCCGTGGTGATGGGATTCTTGAACAGAAGTGAGGGAGTTGGGCATTCATTGGAGTTGCAAAGAGATTGATGATGGGCATTCCCCATAATTGGAACAAGTGTTGCACCATTTCCTGATGAAGCCTCCACTCATGTGGGGAAAAGATATGGTTGAGCTTGCCAGCTAGATGATTCTGAGATAAACAACCTAAAGAAGAATCCGATGAGCTATTGAAAAAGTCCAAAGTCAGATCGACCTCTTTGCAAAGGAGGCAAAAGCTGGTACCGCCCTGTTTGTTGATGTAGAACATCCAACCTGGTTGTCAGTCTGAATGAGTACGAACTATCCCAAAAGGTGGGAAAAGATGACGCGGAGGACCATGACAATCGCTCGGAGCTCCAGCACTTTGATATGTTAATAGGCCTCTAATGGGATCCACTGGCCTTGCATGGTGAGACTGTGTAGATGGGCTCCCCAAGCCTTGCTTGGACGCATCAGTGGTCAGGGTACACTGAAGTGTAGACCTTTGAAAAGGTAACCTAACAAGATGATTTTGGGCAGATGAGGGAGGTCACAAACTGGGGTGAGATGGTGATCTTGTCCAAGAGATGACCTGTAGACTATGTCCACTGATCTGAGAGGTTTCATTGCCCCAGTTGCATGTGAAGATGGGCATATGGAACGACATGGACTGTGGAGGCCATGTGACCAAGGAGACATAGCATGTCCCTTGCCATGATACTGGTTTGGTGTTGGTAATGGTTTGCCAAGGAAATGAGATGAAGGCAGTTCTCTGGTAGAAAGGCCCGAGCCTTTCTAACATCTAGAAGAGCTCCTATGAACTCCGATGTTCGAGTAGCAGTCAGGTGTTACTTTGGATAGTTGAGGATGAAGCCTAAATGCTGTAGAACCAGAATGGTGCAATGAAGTGATGTGGAGACCATCTGTGGGGTATTCCCCCCCCCCCCCCCCCAATGAGCCAGTCATTTAAGTAAGGGAAGACAAAGATGCCCAGGGAACGGAGGTAGGCCGCTACACTTTGTGGACACCCTTGGAGCTGAAGCTGAAGGGTTGAACACTGTATTGACAGTGGTGCTCCTGAAATAAAAAATGGAGGTATTTTCTGTGGAAGAGGTGGATCATGATGTGTGTATAAGCATCCTTGAGATCCAGAGCACAGAGCCAGTCTCTTTCCTGAAGGTAAGGGAGCAAAGTCTCTAGCAAGATCATTTTGAGCTACTCCCTCACTAGGGATTTGTTGAGATTCCATAGGTCCAAGATAGCCTGAAGCCCCCTGTGTTTGGAACGAGGAAGTAACGGGAGTAGAACCTTAGGCCTTGTTGAGGGAGTGGGACTTCTTTGATGGCCCCTTGAGTTTTTAGAGTGGCAATCTCCTGCTGCAGCAGAATGGAGTAAAGGAGATCCATGGGAAACATGCCCACAAAGTAAGTGGGGGTGGATCTTTGAAATTGAGCCCACACTCACCACTGCCAAGGTCCAGGGTTCTGAAGTTATGAGGGCCCATCTGTGGGCATAATAGGTTAACCTGCATGCTATGTGGAAGGGGTGGGGTTCCTTTAGGGGTAGACTGAATTTGCTCTCGAGGAAGCAGTCAAAAATTAACCTGAAGTTGTGGCTGTGGAGCTGGCTAGGACTTTGCAGTCTTAGGCTTTCTGGGCTGATAATTCCCTTGCTGTTTTTGATGGGGATGTTGAGCCTGGTGGGAGGAGTAAGAGTGGGAAGGGCAGTACCTCTTCTTTTTCAGGATAAAAGACCTTCTTGTAGAAGCCTTCATTTTAGCAGGTCTGCTGTTTTTATGGATAAAGGTTTCATGGTGAGATCATCAGTCTCTCTCACCGGCTTTCTCACGCCATTCTTTGCCAAAAAGGTTCTCTCCATTATAGGAGATATTGGCCAGTTTATCTTGAACCCATTGTTCAAGATCAGAGTCCTGCAACCAGGCTGTTCATCTTGCTCCAATGCAGGCTGCTGCTGTTCTACTAGTGGCCTCAAAAGCATCAAAAGCTGTCCTGGTCAGAAACTTGGAAGTGCTCTGAGCATCAGACACCAGAGCCTCATATGGGGCCTGTTTATCTGTTGGCAGTAAAGAGGTGAATTCAGAGAGCTCCTTTGATACATCCCTCAAGAACATGTAGGAGTTAATTCTGAACCCAAGCGTAACAGCTTGAAAAGCTTTCTTGCCAAAAGCATCGAGGGTTCTGGATTCCCTGCCCAAGGAAACCAATGAGTGATTCTTAGTACTTTTAATCCTTTGAATAGTCGATTCCACAACCATAGAATAGTGTAGCAGTTGTGGTTTCTGAAATCCTGGACATGGAAGGATTTGATACAGAAAATGTCCAGTCACTTGCTGATGGAAGAAACTGTTAGTGGTGCTTCCCACATCCAGAGCATTAAGTTCCATCCATAAGATTCTTCGGGACGGGTGGAGCCTCCTTCGGAGCCAAGGGATACTGAAAGATGTCAAGTTCCTCTGCTCTCTGATTCGATTCTGTTATCACAGACACCTAGAAAGCTGCCGCCATGTCCTTGATATGGATGGTATATATCCAAGGGTGTTGAAAGAACAACTATGAGATTGCAGACCTGCTATTAGTAATCTGTGAACTTTCATTAAAATCATCTGTAATACCTGAAGATTGGAGGATTGCCATTGCAACGCCAATTTTTAAAAAGGGTTCCAGGGGTGATCCGGGAAACTACAGACCGGTGAGCCTGACGTCAGTACCGGGAAAAATGGTACAAATCATCATAAAGAACAAAATTACTCAGCATGTAGATAGTCATGGCCTAATGGGAGACAGCCAACATGGCTTTAGACAAGGAAGATCTTGTCTTACTAATCTGTTATGGTTTTTTGAAGGTGTGAATAAACAGGTGGACAAAGGTGAGTGGGTTGATATAGTGTATCTGGACTTTCAGAAAGCCTTTGACAAGGTCCCTCATCAGAGACTTTTGGCAAAACTAAAGAGTCATGGGATAGGAGGCAGTGTACTATTGTGGATCAGGAACTGGTTAAAAGATAGAAAGCAGAGGGTAGGGCTAAATGGCCAATTTTCCCAATGGAGAAAGGTGAATAGTGGTGTACCCCAGGGATCTGTGCTGGGTCCGCTGCTTTTTGACATATTCATAAGTGACCTGGAAAAGGGAATAACGAGTGAGGTTATCAAATTTGCAGATGACACAAAACTATTTAAAGTTGTTAAAACCCAAGAGGATTGTGGAAAATTGCAAGAAGATCTTGATAAATTGGAAGACTGGGCATCAAAATGGCAGATGAAATTTAATGTGGACAAGTGCAAAGTTATGCACCTAGGGAAGAACAACCCAAACTATGGTTACACGATGCAAGGTTCCACATTAGGAACCACCACCCAGGAAAAAGATTTAGGCGTCATTGTGGATAAGATGTTAAAACCCTCGGCCCAGTGTGCAGCGGCGGCCAAGAGAGCAAAGAGAATGCTAGGTATCATAAGGAAAGGAATGGAAAATAAAACAAAAGATATTATAATGCCTCTATATCGTTCCATGGTGCACCTTGAATATTGTGTGCAATTCTGGTCACCGTATCTTAAAAAGGATATAGCATTATTAGAAAAGGTTCAGAGAAGAGCCACGAAAATGTAAAGGGGATGGAAGGATACTCCTAAGAGGAAAGGCTAAAAAGGTTAGGGCTCTTCAACCTGGAAAAGAGACGTCTGAGGGGCAATATGATAGATATGATAGAAGTCTATAAATTAATGAACGGAGTGGAATGGGTAAACGTAGATCGATTGTTTACGTTATCAAAATATAGAAAGACTAGGGGACATGCAATGAAGCTACAGGGTAAACTATTTAAGACTAATAAAAGAAAATATTTTTTCACTCAACGTGTAATCAAACTTTGGAATTTGTTACCGGAGGATGTAGTAAAGGCTGTTAGTGTAGCTGGGTTTAAAAAAGGTTTGGACATGTTCCTTGAGGAAAGGTCCATAAACCATTGTTAAGAAGGGACCCAGGATATCAATGCTTGACCCAGTACAAGCATTGTGGAACCTGTGTCTTTTGGGGAAACTGCTAGGTACGTATGACCTAGATTGGCCACTGTTGGAAACAGGATACTGGGCTTGATGGACCTTGGTCTGACCCAGTATGGCATATCTTATGTTCTTATGTTCTAAAATCTGGGAAGGACATGCGCTCGGGGGGGGGGGGGGGGGGGGGGTTGATCGACATCTCTAGTGTGATGGAGAATGATCTAAGTAAATATCCTGGAGTGGCTTGGAATCGAGAGACTCAGCATTAGAGTTTGAAGAAGTGGTACTGGAATCCATGAGAAAGTCAAAAGTAGAGACTGTCTGTACCATGGTATCGACGATGTTCGGATGCTGACCTCAAAGCTCTGTGCTCATGGTGTGAGATTCTGAAATCAGGGTGACCGGCACCCAATGCTGCAGAATGCCATGGGGCAGCTCGAGGCTCCATGTACAATGGTACCAACTCTCTGAGCAACACTCCCGAAGCTCTTGATACATCAGCATCAAGGGGCAGTATCGGAGCAGTGGAATCCAAGGGCCTCAAAGGCCACGGCACTACTGTTGCCAGGATCGTGGCCAGAATCCTCTCAATAGCTTGGACATGCTCAAGGGAGACTGGAGTTGACTGGAAAGAATCGAGCATTGAGCCCAGCGCCACCATCTCAGAGCAAGGTACCGGGGGTTCTGCCAAGGACTATGCCTGGAAAACATCCCTGAGCCCCAAGGCGTTGGAGAAAGTGTCCTCCCTCTGGGGTTGTTCGCTGGCAGCCCAACTCCGAGTCATCTGTAGCTGAGTGCCAATGTCGATGTCAAGCATCAGAGTCCATTGCAGAGGCAGACACAAAGGATTGGGACCCCTTGCCTGCCGATGCAGAGATCTTGGATACCTTTCCCAGTGAAGCAGATCGATGATTGCTGTTATGTTTGGACTTAGACAACATATGGGAACCATGCGACTATGCTGACGGTGTGGAGGCCACCGAAGAGTGTGTCGAAGCAGCTGAGTCTAACTGAAACAGCTTTACCCTTTTGCTGTTCCCAGTTCTTGAGTCCCCGTGGTGTCATTTGCTGACAATGAATACAAGAAGAAATGTCACCAGTCATGCTGATCAGTCGCCGAGATAGTACCCTGGCATTTAGTACACTTTTTAAAACACTGTATGGCTTTTCCATTGTGGAAAAATGATGGAGGCAAAATCAATTTGGGCAATGGTGACCCAAACGCCTGAAGAAAAGAAAAGCAAAAGAAAATGAAGAAAAGTACCGGAACAATGCGGTACCATTCCGGTCAATGGGAAGGCAAGCACAGAGTACCGAAAAGCGTAAAAAAAAACCCTTTGAAATGTTCACAGCAGGGTTAGGACAAAGTCCTGATAGCTCTGCAGAAAAAAAAGACAACTGAGGAGAACTGTTAGGAAGGCAGGAAGGCAGACATGCATGCCTGGAGGGATGCTCCCAAAAGCATTCCTATTGAATGATGGGGAGTGTTCCCATGCAGAGCTCAGTCGATGCCAACATCACCCATATGTGAAGACTGACTCCCTGCTTGTTCCAGGAGATAATATGATATTGCAAAATGTAGTAGGATGTTAGCAAAAGGTTGATCACACTCAAGCAATACTAGTACTCTCTTCCGTTTGGCTTATACTTACACAGGTATCCTGCTGGATACATTGCAAGATGTGTTTAGCTGGAATAAGGAAATCTATTAGGTAGCGCAATCCATCACCCCGATATGTTTTCTCCACCACATCAAACACCTGGCAGAGAACTGTGGCTGCCGTGGCCTGGAATGGTGGGTAGAGTGCAGAGAGTGTACTCTGTATGCACTTATCCAAGGAGTCTGAATCCTGTCAAGAAAACACAAAAGAGGAATTAAATCTAGAAAGTCCTTAAGTGTGACTGTGAAAATTGATCTACTACTAATAAACTCTAGTAATATAGAAAAGAGATACATTCTTATAATCGTTCTTTCTGCATTCATGGTATGATGCCTTCCTAGATTCATGGAATAAGTTTTAAACTAGAAAATGTGTTGCCACAGCATGTGGTCAAGGCACTTAGAATACAGTTTTAAAATAGGTGGAGTAACAGGTGACCCACTCAAGGCTGCACCCCTGCGACTAATATATGCCATACTTAATCAGACCAAAAGTCCATCGAGCCCAGCATCCTGCCTCCAAAAGAGGCCAATCTAGGCCATAAGCACCTGGCAAGATCCCAAACAATTCAGCATTCTTTATTACTACTACTACTACTACTACTACTACTGAGCATTTTTATAGCACTACCAGTCGTACGCAGCGCTGTACAGACATGTAAGAGACAGCCCCTGCTCATCAGAGCTTACAATCTAGTCAAGACAAAACACAGAAGGCATAAGCAGGGGTAAAACAGGGGGAAGGAAAAGGAGATCAGGTGAGTCACGATCCAAAAGCAGCTGCGAAGAGGTGAGCTTTCAACCTGGATTTGAAAAGGGTTAGAGAAGGTGCCTGGCGTACAGACACAGATAGTTTGTTCCAGGCATAAGGTACAGCAAGGTGAAAGGAGCAAAGTCTGGAGTTGGCAGTAGAAGAGAAGGGCACAGAGACGCAGTTGGCTAGAAGAGCAGAGTTCCCGAGGGGGGTTGTAAGGAGAGATAAGAGAAGAAAGGTACTGAGGAGCCACAGAGCGAATGCATTTATAGGTTAGCAGGAGATATTTGAACTGGATGCGGAAACGGATAGGGAACCAGTGAAGTGACTTGAGAAGAGGGGTAATATGGGCATGACGAGGCTGGCGGAAGATTATACGTGCAGCGGAGTGTTGAAAATACTGAAGGGGAGAGAGATAATTCTAAGTGAGACCAGCAAGGAGTAGGTTACAGTAGTCAAGACAGGAGGTGATTAAGGAGTGGATAAGCGTTTTAGTAGTGTGTTCAGAAAGGAAAGGGTGGATTTTGCTAATGTTATAGAGAAAGAAACGGCAGGTCTTAGCTATAAGATGGATATGTGCGGAGAAAGAGAGAGGGGTCAAAGACAACCCCCAGATTGCGGGCCGAGGAAACAGGAAGGAATACAGAGCTGTCCACGGAGACTGAGAAAGGAGGAAGAGGAGGGGAGGTTTTAGGGGGAAAGATAAGAAGTTCAGTTTTGGCCATGTTCAATTTCAAGCGGCGTTGAGACATCCAGGCGTAAGACATCCAGGCAGCAATGTCAGAAAGGCAGGCAGAGATCCGGATCTGGATTGCCGGAGAGAATTCAGGCGTAGAGAGGTAGATCTGGGAGTCATCAGCATACAGATGGTACTGAAAGCCATGGGAAGAGATAAGCGCACCAAAGGACTGGTTACAGAGAGAGAAAAGGAGCGGACCCAAGACAGATCCTTGGGGTACACCGACTGGGAGCGGGGTAGCGGAGGAGGAGGAGCCACCAGAACATACACTGAAGGAACGTGGGAGAGATAGGAGGAGAACCAGGATAGTACAGAGCCCTTAAAGCCAAGTGAGGACAGGGTATCGAGGAGAAGGTTGTGGTCAACGGTGTTGAAAGCAGCAGAGAGGTCAAGGAGGATGAGAACATAGTACAGGCCCTTGGATTTTGCCACGAACAAGTCACTGGAGGCTTTGACAAGAGCCGTTTCAGTAGTGTATAAAGGACGAAAGCCAGACTGTAAGGGATCCAGGAGGACATGAGAGGAGAGGAAGTTGAGGCAGCAGCAGTGAACCGCACGTTCAAGTAGTTTAGAAATGAAGGGGAGAAGAGAGATGGGTCGATAATTAGAAGAACGGTGAGATCAAGTGAGGTTTCTCAAGGAGAGATGTGACCACACCATGTTTGAAGTCTGCAGGGACAGTTGCAGTGAAGAGCGAAAGGTTGAAAATATGAGAGATGGAAGGGACAATGGTGGAGGAGATGGGGCTTAGGAGACGGGTGGGGATAGGATCAGAGGAGCAGGTGGTGAGTTTGGAGGAAGAAAGAAGGTGTGCAGTTTCCTCTTCAGTGATGACAGGAAAGGAAGAGAGGGTAGCAAGGGAAGGGGGGAGAGATGGAGTAGAGAGGGGGAGGAGAGGAAATGGCTGCGTTTGTGGGGAATTGGAGGGTGATCTTGGGGATTTTGTCATGGAAATAGTCAGCCAGGGTTTGGGCAGAAAGGGAGGGAGGGATCAGAGGCGGAGGGTACTTTGAAGAGAGAGCTGAGAGTAGTAAAAGAGATGGCGAGGATCAGAGGCAAGAGAGTTAGTCAGATGGACATAATAGTCTAGTTTGGCAAGAGCTATGGCTGACTGGAAAGAGACAAGCATGAATTTGAAGTGTAGAAAGTCTTCCAGGGAGCGGGATTTGATCCAAGCACGCTCAGAAAAATGGGCACAGGAACGTAGCTAGCGGGTAGTGGATGAGAGCCAGGGCTGGGGTGCAGAACGTCTCACAGGATGTGGGGTGGGTGGAACAAGAGCATCCAGAGCCGAGGAGAGTGCAGCATTATAGGAAGTTACTGCCTCGTCAACAGACTTGGATGACATAGTGGAAAAAAGAGATGGAGAAATGATGGAGGAGAGAGTCAAGGGATCAATAGCATGAAGGTTTCTAAATAGGTTGGAGGAGACAGGAAGAGGCTGAGGCAGCAGGAAATGAAGATTAAAGCTTAAAAGATGATGGTCAGATAAAAGGAATAACTGTGCTATGGAGGTTCGAGGGTGAGGAATTAGAGAAAAATATCAGGTCCAGGCAGTGGCCGTGCTGGTGAGTGGGGGCAGTGGAACAAAGTTGGAGGTTGTGATAAGGAAGCTTATCATAGTTCAGGAAGGAGCTATAATAGAGGTGAACTGGCTCTGAACAAGCAACCTGTCTTTGCTGGTAGAAATACTAAAACAGAATGTTCTCATAAAAGACTACCAGTCCCAGAATGCACCAGGTTTCAAACAGCCTCTAGAAGAGCTGAAGTGGGGAAACGTGTGTTCAATCAGGAGAACTATGAGGTAATCCCCAATCACTCATCTCCAAGGGCAGGGCTTGATTCAGCATAGCTGAGCTGTGCTAGGGTGGAGTATCCCTCTAAGCAAGTTAAAAGTAAAACATATTCTACACAGAATCAGATGAGGATCAGGAAGCAGCAGCAGCCACAACGTGGAAGAAAGAAGAGGAAAACATCTTGGAGGTCTAAAGAAGGAACCCACAGCAGTACGTGTGTTGGGAGTCATTCCAGAGGCAAGCATACTCCATTGGACTGGAGGAAGCCAGAGGAGTGGGGTTACAGAGCCAGGAAGTCCCAGACGGCACCTTTGAGGGAGACGGCTGCATATGGAAGGGGCCCTAAGACCAGTGCAAGAAGGTATGTGAAGAGAGACCCAGTGTCCAGGGATCTTGATTGGAAGGCTGGACATAAAAGCTGGACTACTTACTGGCCAGGATATCTGGAGAGGAAAACTAACAGCAAAGGAAGCTCAGGTATGAACACTGATCTATGCCCTAGCTCTTCATTTGGAAGACAGCAGGGAAACAACTATTATCCTGAGAGTGCTCCATTAAGGAATTCCTCTGAGCCAGACCATGATATTGATTCTATGATATTTGAAGAAGGAGATATTTTAAATGATCAGAATGAATACATGGATTGCTCTCTGACTAGGCTGCTGTGGTAAAAATACTTTCACAAATACAACAACCATCAAAAGGAACTATAACTTGTTCTTTTATCTATCCAGAAAAGTCTACAAGAAAGCTTTAGGGTAGGATTTGAGCCACGTAGAGAAAGTGAACCAGCAAAGGGGTTTGCAGCTGGCTAATTATTGGTAATTAAGCCATGCACAGTTGCACGTGAGCTCTGAAAGGAAACTACTGTTTGTGTGTGAAAATAGGAAAAAGTTATCCTGGAAAAAGAACAGTTTTTGGTTACTTTTTGGGTTTTGTTTTTGCTTTTGGAGCACTGCTAAAAGTTATTAGCAGGAGCCCTTTAAAAGACCTTTTCTGTTTTCCCATCAAGGTCTTTATTATTTGATTGCTTAAGAAGTTCAGTTGTTTATATCATGATTTGTTTTTCCTAAAGTACAATACTGAAGCAAGTGTCCTTTTGTGTTACCAAGTAAATCTGTGTGGGAGAATTAACCCCATGAATAAAATATATTTTTCTTTGCTTACATTCGAGCAACACAACTCATTATTTTGTGAACGGCTGATTCTGGTATGAATGGACTACATTCCCCACAATCCTTTGCAAGTCATAATAGTATATTGCCTTTGCCAAGACTGTGGACATTCACGCCCAGCGCCCCCGTTTACAAGGTCAAACAAGGAGGTAAGGGAGAGGAGCTTTAAAGCATAAGGATCATAGGGGTTATCGACATGAATGTTAAAATCCCCACGAATAAGAGTGGGGGAAGAGGAATCCATAAAGAGGGAAAGCCATGAGTAAAAGTCAGTGAGGAAGGTAGAAGCAGACTTGTCAGGAGGTCGATAAATAACAGCTACCCAGAGAGGAAGTGGACTGAAAAGGCGAATGGAGTAGACTTCAAAAGAGAGAAAGGAGTGAGACTGAGGCAGCAGGAGGGGTTGGAATTGGCAAAAGGGAGAAAGTAGAAGCACAACACCACCACCACGGCTAGTGGGATGAGGCGTGTGGGAGAACTGATAGCCCCCGTGGCAGAGGAGCAGCAGTAGATGCGGTATCATCTGGGAGGAGCCAGGTCTCAGTTAGGGCAAGAAGATGTAGAGCGTTAGAGATAAAGAGATCACGAGTAAAAGCAAGTTTATTAGAGACAGAGTGTGCGTTCTAAGGCACATGAGAAAGGGGGAGTGGAAGGGGAAAGGAGAGGGATATGGATAAGATTAGACAAGTTGCGTGAAGATCTCTTCTCAGAGTGAGACAGAAATCTAGGGGGGCCAGGGTTGGGGTTAATATCTCTGGATGAGAGAAGAAGGAGTAGAAGAGAACGGGGTAGAGAGGGGACGGTACGGTGGAAACAAGGGTGAGGTTGCCTTAGAGAGAGAGGGTATGGTTGAATGAGAGGGAGAGAGTGATGAAGCTCAAGAGTTGATGATTGGTTAGAAGACAGAGTGGAGGGAGAAGTGAGGATGGTAAAGGGGGAATAGGGAGGGAAGGAATGAGGTTGCTGGTAGGAGGGGAAACAATTAGGGAGAATGAAGAAAAGGAGGACAATGTGATGTGGCGCCATAGAGGAGGAGCAGGGAGGGGCTATGAGGTGTATGTTATCTTACAAGCAATGAGGTAGCAGTGGATTCTACAGGCTATGCAGCATATATTACAAGCAATGGAGTCTACAGGCTGTGCAACATATGTTATTTGCAAGCAATGAGGAAGCAGGGAGGTAGCAATGGAGTGGAATGGTGGATGCTTACTTCGTGTAGTTTATCACATGAGTCTTTTGGTTCTGTTTCCTCGGGGCCTGACCCTTTCATGGATTCGCCTGTGTGGGGTGGAAGTGTCCTCGCTGCAGTGCCGCGCCAAAGGGCTCTCAGGCACGGGCCCTCAGGCGCGCAATGGTTTAAAGGTGCAGCAGCAGGTAGCTGATTGGCTTGGGGCTCTGGAGCTGGGAGGAGCCTTTCCTTCCTTCTCCCGGGCTCTGACCCAATCGGGGAGCCGCCGGTGGTGCAATCTTCCCACGCCCGATGACACGCACAGGTTTAAAGGTGCAACAGCAGGTAGCTGATTGGCTTGGGGCTCTGGAGTCTTTCCTTCCTTCTCCCGGGCTCTGACCCAATTGGGGAGCCGCCAGTGGTGCGATCTTATTTATACCTAGAAATAAGCAGTGGTTTTCATAATCCTCTGTGACATAATGATTTAAAGACTTTTCCTCCAGCAACTTCTCTAAATACTGTTTAAGTTCAACTATGCTAACTGCCTTGACCTCATTGTCTGGTAACATAGTAAATGACAGCAGATAAAGACCAAATTCAACAACTTACTTGTGTGTTGAGTGAAAAAATAATTTCACTGCTTTGTTTCATGGTGTGCCACCCTAGTCTTACTACTACTTGAATGGGTAAAATTCTCTCCCTGGCCGCACATCGCTCTTCCTCTAACTATATTTATCTCAGTCTTGTCATCTGAGCTTCTAAAGAAAGCTTAGGTTTGATCTCCTCTAGTACTTACTGGTTTGTTCTTCAGGCAGTCCATGGTATTCACAGTATTCGTCACCAGCACCATAATTCAAAGGCATCAATTTTCTTTGTGTCTTTCTTTTTCACTGTCCAACTTTCACATCCATATGACGTTATTGAAAATATCATGGCTTGAATGAGTCAAATCTTTGTATGGAGAGAGACATCTCTGCTCTTGAGAATCTTGTCGAGATCCTTCATAGCCATTTTGCCAAGAGCAACACATCGCCTGATTTCTTGACTGCTAGTTGATCCGAGTAGATTAATGAAACACCAATCAAAGTTGTCCACTATTCAATTTATTTTCCATCAACAATGAACTTATTGATTTTGCCAGTTGTCAGTCTTAACATGGACCTGCACCTTAATGTAAAGAAGACAAAGATCCTATGTTCCTTGATTTTGAGAAGCAAATGTTTCAGACTGTCTTCACTTTCAGCCAGTAATGTGGTATCATCAGCATAACAAAGGTTGTTGTTGTGTCTCCCACCAATCTTCACACACCTGTTGTCTTCATACAGTCCTGCTTCTTGGATGATTTGTCCTGTATATAAATTAAACAGGTAGGGGGAAAGTATGCAGTCTTGTCATACACCTTTGCTGATTTTAAATCTCTGTTTCTTCTTGTTCTGTTCAAACTGTTGCTTCTTGATCAATGGGAAGGAACTTTCTGTAACTTGGGTGGATTAGGATGTGTATATATGCATCCTTCAGATCCAAAAAGCATAGCCAATCATTTTGTTCGAGGTAAGGAAGAAGGGTACCTACAGAAATCATTTTAACTTTTCTTTGACAAGAAATTTGTTGAGATTTTGGAGATCTAAGATAGGAAACCTAAGACCTATCTTCTACGGGATAAGGAAATTATCGGGAGTAGAACCCTAGGCCTTGTTGAGATGGAGGGATCTCCTCTATTACTCCCTGTGTGAGTAGAGAGAGTAGATCTCCTGTTGTGGTAAGGATGTATGTTGGAGAGCCACACAGGGCTGGGCCACAAAGTGAATGGGTGAGGGCTCCTTGAAGAACAACTTTAGGCCACTGCTGACTAACTTTAAGGTCCAGGGTTTTGAGGTGATGAAGCCCCATCCATGTGCAAAATGAACCAATCTCCCTGGAATTAGGGGAGGAGGTTCTATGGGACAACTCTCTTGAAAAAGAGTCAAAAATTCTGGGTGGGCTGAGGTGCAGGGGTAGGTTGTGGTTTAGCTACCTTAGCTTTGCAAGGTTGCTTAGTACTCTGCTGTCTCTGCTGTTGTTGAGGAGCAGAGTAGGTTGGGTAGGTACGGTAGGGAGGATAAAGCTTCTTTTTCTTAGGGAAAAATGGTTTCTTGGCAGCAGGTTTCTTCTTGGAAGAATCTACTGTTTTTCTTGAGAGCCTTTTCATTGTGAGGTCGCCAGTTTCTATCTCCCCTGACTTCTCTCCACCTCTGGCCAAAGAGATTTTCTCCATTATAGGGAATGTTGATCACTTTATCCCGGACCCATTATTTAAGGTCAGATGCTTGAAGCCAGGCCATCCAACCAGCACCAATGCAGGCCACAGCTGCCTTACTGTTGGCCTCAAAAGCATCAAATGCTACCTTTGTCAGAAATTTTGAGGTGTTTTAGGCATGAGATACTAGGACTTGATGAAGTGCTTGTTTGTCAGAAGGTAGCAGGGCTGTGAATTCAGCCAGGTCTCTAGCCACATCTTTAAGGAACATGCCCATGTATAGCATGTATAAGTCAACCCAGGAGGCAAGCACCTTTGCCTGAAAAGCTTTCGTAGCAAAGGCATAGAGTGCGCTTGTTTCTCTGCCTGGAGGTACAGAGGAATGGTTCTTCTGGCTTTTAATCTTCCTCATGGCAGACTCAACCACTATGGAATGGTGTGGAAGTTGTGGCTTTTGGAAATCTGGAGACAGTGGCACTCTATAAAGAGAATCCAGACATTTACTGACCACAGGTATCAACATGGGAGCCTCCCACATCCGAGACATTAAGTTGTTTAGGATGTTGTGCACTGAGGGTTGCACCCTCCTTTGGTTCAGAGGGATACTGAATATCCAGTTCTTTGGCCCTTGGTTCTGTCTTGGTAGCTACCGATACCTATAGAGCAGCCGCCATATCTTTTATAAAGTCCTGGAAGGACATGCCTTCAGGCGGTGATTGTCATCTCTCATAGGGAAACGATGGATCCGACGGTATATCTCAATGTGGATTGGTATCAGTGGACTCCAGATCAGATACTTTGGAACCGGAATCAGACGCCAGTAGGAATTCAAAGTAATCCCTGTCCGGGCCTCAATACCTTTGATGGTCAGAAGACACAGGGTGCTTCGACACAGATTGTACCGAGCAAGGCAGTATAGAAGATCGTGGTGCCGGTTGCTCCATTGAGCAATGTTCAGCGGGCGGAGACTGAGTCACAGCAGCTCCGGATTTTGCTATATCGATAACACTCGTCAGTGTTGGAGACAGACAGCTGCTGTGGAAGAGTCGAGGACATCGGTGCCACTGCAGCTATAATTGCTGAGATGCTGTGCTCAATGGCAATGACCCGATCATCGAGCGATGAAACTGGGAAGAAGTGGCTCCAGACACTGCGGTCTGGGCTACAACGCCCGATGCCAGTAAAGAGGGCTCCGCTGAGGACTGAGCCTCCAACAGACGCTGACCTCGATATCGATGAATGGGAGCACCTTGATGCTGAAGCAGATGTCTTTTTGAGATGGGCTGGGGACTCCAAGCGATGCTTCTCTTTCTGTGTAAGTGTCAATGATGACTTGGAAGCATAAGATGATTTTGATGGAGTTGATGCCCCCAAGGAGTGCACCGAAGGAGCAGAGTCTGCTGGAAACAGCTTAGCCTTCTGTTCGACTTGGTTCTCTCTCCCTCTGGAAGTCATATGGCGACAGAGGGAAAAAGACTCTACATCGTGATCTGGGCATAAACACCTAAGGCACCAGTCATGCTCATTGGTCAAAGATATGGAAGTGGAATACTTTGAGCATTTCTTAAAACCACTTCAGGACGGGGGTGTGGCTAACTGCAAGATGGTGATGGTGAGGATCTGAGCCAAGATGCCTAAACGAAAAGGCAAGCCTAGGGCTTTCCCCATGGAGCTTTTGCCTACTGTTGTGGGGCCTATGGATAAATTTGTTTGGCTATCCGAGGACCAGATTTGGGGGATTAGAGAGGGCTTTGAGGCGCCGATGGAGGTGTTCTCGGTGCTCTCCAACCTGGATGTTTCTCTCTCCCCGAATGGGCGTATCCCTCCCGCCCTCCAAGGTTCCGCGGCGTGCCCTCCATTGAGTGGGGCTGTGATCTCACCAGAGGTGTGTGCTTCTGCAGCGTTGAAGTGGAACTTGTCGGATGAGTTTGCCGGAGGTCAGCTGAGACAAAGAGAGAGAGAGAGAGGGAAAGAGAAAGAGATAGAGAGATACAACTCCTAGGGGAGTTGGGTGGGTTGTGAAGACTAAATTCCTGCTGTTCCCGGAGATCACCTGTTACAGGTGAGCAACCATGCTATCTCCAGGAACAAGCAGGAATGTAGTCTTCACATATGGGACTCCCTAGCTTTAGATGCCAGGGAGAAACCCCAGAAGTTGTGTGTCCCTGAGAAAAGGCTCCACTTCCCCCCCATGGATCTCTGGCATCCAACCAGGGATGGTGGGTAGGAGTTGATTAGGTATGGAACAGGTGTTGGAGAACAGCCTGACCAAACAAGGCATCCCGGCGGGAGTCCTTGTCCAAGCAGTAATGGGCTGTGAAGGTATGAACGGAGGCCCAGGTGGCTGCTCGACAGATGTCGTCGATAGACACACAGTGTAGATGAGCCATTGAAGCTGCCATGGCTCTCACATTGTGAGCTGTGACATGGCCCTCCAGAGGAAGATTCTTACTCTGATAGGCAAAGGAAATACACTGAGCAATCCAGTTTGACAGTGTTCTCTTGGAGACTGGAAGTCCCAAATGAGAAGGATCAAAAGCAACAAAGAGTTGAGAGGACTTTCTATGTTGCTGTGCTCTTTGTAAGTAAAAGGCTAGAGCTCTTTTACAGTCCAAAGTATGAAGATTCCTTTCTGCATTTGATGCATGAGGCCTTGGAAAGAACACAGGTAGTAGACCGCTTGGTTAGATGAAAGGGCGAGACCACCTTTGGCATAAAGTGTGGATGAGTCCTAAGGACTACCTTGTCATGATGGAACCTTGTAAAAGGTGGATCAGCCACTAGTGCTTGCAACTCACTGATGCGACGTGCTGATGTGATTGCAATGAGAAAGATAACCTTCCAAGAAAGGAATTTCAATGCGGTAGTAGCTAAGGATTTGAAAGGTGGCTTCATGAGCTGACCAAGAACCAAGTTTAAGTCCCATGCCACATTTGGTGGCCTAATGGGAGGCTTAGTTAGCAGAAGGCTTCTCATAAATCTCACTATAAGAGGATGGGAGGAAATAGGTTGTCCATTTAGAGACTTAAAAGAAGCTGCAATAGCACTCAAATGGACTCTCACTGAGTTAGTCTTAAGTCATGCATTGGATAAATGAAGGAGATACTCCAGTAATGATTCCAGAGGTACCGCAAGGGGGTTAAGACCCTTCTGCGAACACCGTATGGTAAACCTTCTCCACTTGAAAGCATAAGAGCGTCTTGTGGAAGGCTTCCTCGAAGCATAAAGGATATCCTTTACTTGCTGAGGAAGGTTAAGACCATGGAGATCTAGGCCTTCAGCAACCAAGCCCTGAGATGCAGAGACTGGGGATTGGGATGCCACAACATTCCGTTCTCCTGAGATAGGAGATCTGGAGCAAACCCTAACTCCAGGGAGGGAGCTTGAGAGAGATGTAGAAGCAGAGGGTACCACACTTGCAGAGGCCAATGTGGAGCTATGAGAATCATACGGCCTCTATCTCTCTGAAGCTTGAATAGGGTCCTGGGAATTAGGGGAATGGGTGGAAAGGCATAAAGGAAGTCTGGGCCCCAGTGAAGGAGGAAAGCATCCTTGGCCTGAGAGTCCGGAGCCGGGATTCTGGAACAGAACAGGGAAAGTTTGGCATTCAACGGACTTGCAAAGAGGTCTATGTCCGGGGTTCCCCAAATTTGAAAAATCTTGGTCACCTGATCTACATGTACAGTCCATTCGTGTGGAAGCAGAACTCGACTGAGTCTGTCTGCCCAAGAGTTTTGTATGCCTGGAAGATACACTGCCAGGAGATGAATCTGATGCTCTCTGGCAAGGGCCCACAGTCGCAAAGCTTCGTTGCAAAGCGACAGAGAGCTTGTTCCCCCCTGCTTGTTCATGTAGAACATGGCTACTTGATTGTCCGTATGAATGAGGACTGTCCTGTAGCTGAGCAGGGTGTGGAACACTTGAAGAGCAAGGAAGATTGCTCTGAGCTCCAAGAGATTGATATGTAGATGAGTCTCCTGTGGAGTCCAGGTGCCTTTGGTGGAGAGGTCTTGCAGATGAGCTCCCCAACCCACTGGTGAAGCATCTGTTGTGAGAGTTGCCTGGGATAAGAGTTGTTGAAATGGGGACCCCAGCAACAGGTTCTGAGTGGACTGCCACCATTGGAGGGACAAAACAAGGCGATTTGTGTTTGCTATTTTGTCTGACAGGCACCCTGATGCCTGGGTCCACTGAGTGGATAAAGTCTACTGGGCTGCGAACATAAGGAACCACATGCACGGTAGATGCCATGTGGCCTAGTAGTTGTAGCATTTCTCGGGCAGTGAGATGAGGCTTCAGCACTGCTTGAGAAGCTAACTGCACCATGCGAAGGCAACGGGCCTGGGGAAGATAGGCCCTTGCTTTTCTGGTATCCAGCAAAGCTCCTATGAACTCTAGAGACTGAGTGGGAGTTAGACTGGATTTTGGGATGTTTATGACCAGACCCAGATACTGAAGGACACGCATTGTGCAAGATAGAGAAGTCATGGCGTCTGAATCTGATGGGGCTCGAATGAGCCAGTCGTCTAAGTAGGGGAAGACGAATATCCCTAGAGTGCGGAGAAATGCTGCTACCACAGCCATGCATTTCATGAACACTCTTGGTGCTGAGGCCAGACCAAAAGGAAGCACCCTGTATTGGTAGTGCTTTCCTTGAAAAAGGAACCGAAGGAACTTCCTGTGAGTTGGGTGGATGAGAACATGAGTGTATGCATCCTTGAGATCTAGAGAACAAAGCCAATCCTGACTCTGAAGGTATGGCAGCAGAGTTCCTAAAGAAATCATCTTGAATTTCTCTTTGAACAGGAATTTGTTCAATTCTCTGAGGTCCAAAATAGGTCTGTATCCCCCTGTTTTCTTTGGGATAAGGAAATAGGGGGATTTAAACCCTGTACCCTGTTGATGAATGAGTACCTCTTCTATTGCCCCTTGGGCAAGAAGCATAGTGACCTCTTGACCTAACAGGTTGATGAGAGGTGTCTGAGAATTGAACTGTCTTACCATGGTGGAAGGGGGCATGCACAGGAAGTGCAGCTTGTACCCCTCTCTTATAATGGAGTGTCCACTGCTCTGCTGTTATCTGCTCCCACCTGGGGCCAAAGTGACATAACCTTCCTGGAATGGTGGAAGGCTCTGGTCCATTGAGGGCCAGGAAGGCTAGGTTCTCTAGATGAAAGTCAAAGGCCTTGTGGAGGCTGAGACTGCTGAGACGGTTGAGGCTTAGCAGTCTTTGCTTTCCTTTGTTTAGGTGGTTGCTGACCCTTCCGGGTAGGCTGACCCATAGAACGTCCCTGCTGGGAATAAGAGGGATAAAACCTCTTCTTTTTTGAGAAGAAAGAAGTCTTTCAAGAAGCCTTTCTCGCAGGATCAGCTGTGACTTTGGATAGCCTATCCAAAGTGGAGTTGTCAGCATCCAACTCACTGGCCTTTTCTTGCCAATCTTTACCAAACAGGTTTTCACCAGTACAAGGAATATTGCCCAGTTTGTCTTGTACCCAGAGCTCCAAATCAGATGCCTGGAGCCAGGCAATTCTACGTGCACTTATGGCAATGGCAGAGGTTCTGCTTATGCACTCAAAGCAGTCAAAAGCTGCACGGTTCACAAATTTAGAAACATCCTGGGCATGTTTGACCAATGTGAGAAAATCCTGTCTTTTTTCCTCAGGAAGAAGAGGGCTCAAAACCTCTAAATCCCCTGTAACTTCCTTCAGGAACCTTCCCATATATAAAATATAGGAACTGATCCTGGCAGAAAACATGGAAGCTTGGAAAGTCCGACGTCCAAAAGCATCCAAAGTTCTGCACTCGCGTCCTGGAGGATTAGAGGCATGTCTCTTTGCACTCCTGATCCTTCTCAGAGCTGATTTCACTACAATAGAGTGGTGAGGAAGCTGAGTCTTCTGAAAACCAGGACAAGGAGGGACTCGATACATAGTATCCAGTCTACGAGAGTGAGGAGAGGTGGTAAGAGGCGTCTCCCACATTCTTAGCATGAGATCATGCAAGATCTCATGGATGGGTACAGTAGCTGCCTCTTTAGGAGCTTTGGGATATTGTAAAATTTCCAACTCCTTTGGCTCTGGGCTCTGATTCAGGAGCCACAGTAATGGACAGACCTCGAGCCATCTCCCTGATGAAGTCCTGAAAAGAAATATCCTCTGGAGGAGACCTCCTGCACTTAGGGGAGGAAGGCTCCTCTGGGAGAAGTATTCCTGCATCGACAGAACTGTCAGAATCCTCAGATTCTTCTGATGACTCGAAGTGCCGTCTGTCCGGATGCTCTTGAAGAGCCCGATACCCATACCGACCAAAGCCGGTACCAGTGTATCGATACCAGAGGGCATCGCATGACTGGGTGCCGGCAAAGCAGACACCGATGTCGATGCTATCGGTACCAGTGCCGATACCGGTACCGGCACCGGTTGAACTGTCTGACGCGGTTCCGAGGGTGTCGATACCGCAAGGAGAGCCGCCAGACTGTGTTCAATAGCCAGGAACCTTTGGTCTATCGATGCTGCCGATGCCTGGGTATCGGTACCGGAAGCAGCCGGTACCCCAGAGCATGGCACCAGTAGTTCTGCCGAGGTTGAGGCCTCGAACGTCCTGGAGTCCCGATAATGCTTTGGAAGCCAAAGCCTCCCGCCGGGGCAATTTTGCCGGTGAAGAATCCTCAAGGGCAACGCCAGAGGCATCTCAATGTTTAGAAGGAGATCTACCCTTTGAGGAGCGGCTAGACTTGTGTTTAGTTACCTGAGATCCACGGGAGAAAGAGGAAGCACTGGAAGACGTCGATGCCACCGAGGCTGCATCAGAGGGGAACAGGGTACTGAGCTTAGCAGCTCGGTTCTGCCGACCTCTTTTAGACATCATGGCACAGGCCATACATTCCGTGATAGAGTGGTCAGGACCTAAACATTTTAGACACCACTCATGGGTGTTGGTGACGGAGGTGGTACCGCCACACTTGGTGCACTTTTTGAAACCCAAAGAGGGTTTTTCCATTGTGGAAAAGGCGTGTGCACGTGGAAAAAAGTACTAAGTATTTTTTTTTTTAAGACAAGAAAGAAAAAGAAAAACCGGCGGTACCGGTAAAGCGTTGAGGAAGGCAGACGCGACTACAAAAAAGGGCAATAAGGAGAATTTTCTGCGGTGACAGGAACAACGACCTGCTGGCTTCGCGGAAAACGAAGAACTGGAGAGAGGCAGTTGGGAAAGGCGGGAAGGCAGCACGCAGGCGCTGTGGGATGCTCCCAAAAGCTTTCTAATTGGACGCTGGGGAGCGTTCCCGCGCAGGCTCCATCAGTACTGACGATACCCATGTGAAGACTACATTCCTGCATGTTCCTGGAGATACACAGAAGCGGCGGAAATCTTTCCTATTACTTAGACCCAGAGTGGTCCAACTGGGAGCTTCATTTGTGTTAACATTTCCCTGTAAATGCATAGTAATTTTATTTATTTATTTATTAAACACTATTATACCGCACTTTCCCATGGAGCAAGTGCGGTTTACAATGAACAGTGGTATAACTGGTACAACAGAAATGCATACCTATTCATATTACATAGAACATTTGTGAACTTTTTACAGAGAACCTAGCAACTATATACATTACAGAATGTAGTGACAGTCCGACATTCTGATATTCATACAACTATATACAGTGGGAAGAAATTGGTTGGTGTCTGTGTCTCTATAATGTATAAGTCGCAGAAATATGTCTTTTTTTCAACCTGAAGACCTTTCCTCCTTTGTCAGCACTCATTTGTCTATATCTTCTCCTTCTTGAGTAGGTTGTTTTTCTCCCATTCATGTGTATATTGGTTCTTGGAACACCGGTAAAGTTGTTTCCTTAAATGAAATTCAAAGGGGAGATCCTGTCCCCTTTGTGTTAGTGTGTCACCCCCCCCCCCCCCACACACACACCTTTGTGGACTAATGATATATCTTGCCATTATTGTCTTGCTTGTATTTCTTCTTTGTCTTTACTGCTGCAAGTTGTATCTTTCTGTACAAGCTTTGCTTGAATTATTGTTAAAAATTTATAAATACAAATTCGGAAAAAAAAATACTTCAGGACTTTTCCATTGTTGGAAAAAGGAGGGCGATAAGATCAAACTGGGCAAGAGTGCCCAGGTAGGTGCTAGGCCCGAAAAACAGACAAAGTAAAATTAGTTTAAAAATTAATTAAGAAAAAAATTTAAAAAGGGAACCAGAATAGATGGGAAGTCAAGTCAGTGGATGGGAAGGCAAAAAACTAAAGTACTCTACGGTACCAGTAAAAACTTAGTCTCTTGTCACGGCAAAACATGGACAAAGTCCCAACGGCTCCACGGAAAAAATGATGACTGAGGAGACCAGGAGGGAAGGTAGGAAGGCAGGCACACATGTGTGGAGAAATGCTCCCAAAAGCATTCCTATTGGATGCTGGGGATTGTTCCCGTGCCGGGCTCTGTTGATGCCAACATCACCCCATATATGAAGACTGACTTCCTGCTTATTCCTGGAAATTATAATTCTCCCTCTTACTAAGCAAAATACAAAAATTTAAGAAATGTATATTCCCAAAGTTGATATTTTACAGTCACTAAAAAATGAAAATAAAATCTTTTTTTTTTAAACCATTGTTGCATGTGCACCTTATTTTTCTAATTGGCATGGTGCCAATCTCTTCCCTCTCTCCTTTGGTTGGTCTTCTCCTAAATCTTCTTTCAAAGTCTCCCTTTTAAAAAAAAAAAAAAAAAAAAAAAGGATTGCTTCATTTTCTCCCTTCCTTGCTTGCTTACATTTGTCTCTGACAGAGCTTTCCCTTTTTTTCTGATCTCTCTTCTGTGTCTGTGTCCATTCCTCATTATACTCCTCTCCTTCACCCTCCATTCCTCAGTATTCCTTCTTTCTTTATTTAATAGGGTTTTTATACAGTTTTATCATTTAATCAAAGCAGTTTACAGTACATTGTAACTTTAAACTTGGTAATGTACATTAAACAGGGCCATTGATAAAGCGCAGTTACTCACCTGTAACAGGTATTCTCCAGGGACAGCAGGAATCAGTCCTCACATATGGGTGATGTCGGCTCTGACAGAGCCCTAGCGGAAGCATCCCCCCATCTTTCAAAGAAAGGCTTTGGGAGATGCCACCAGGCATGGGTGGTCCCCTTTCTGCCTAAGGGTGCCATCTTTCTCAGTCAGATGACATAGTTAAAAGACAGCAGAAAGAAAAGATGGTAAAGAAGCAACTCCAAGGGTAGGAGGGGTGGTTGTGAGGACTGATTCCTGATGTCCCAGGAGAAGTCCTGTTACAGATGAGTAACTATGCTTTCTCCTGGAACAAGCAGGAAGTCAGACTCCCTAGCTACAGACTACTGAAAGCCCATAGAGAAAAATATCACGGTTACCCTCAGGGGAAGCCGTGAGCAGCAGCAATCGAGTCTACAGGTGCAGACTGCAGTAGGACCCATGTGTTCGATCTTAACCAGCACTCTGGTAGCCTGAACACAAAAGGGCTGGAGGGCAGAGTTGACTAGACACCGAAAAGGTTACAGTGCATGGCCTGGCCAAAGGCACTGTCCTATCAGGACTCACTCTCCAGGCAGTAATGAGCTGCAAAGGTAAGGATGGAAGACCAGGAGGTGGCCAGGCAGATGTCCACCATCGAGACGGAGCACAGGTTTGCCACAGAGGCCACCATGGCCCTAACACGGTACACTGTGACCCACCATCCAGCGAAAGCCCCACCTGCTAATAGGCAAGGGTGATACAGTCCGCCAACCAGGTAGACAGCATACACTTGGTCACCACTTTCCCCAGTCTACTGGGGTCATACGAGACAAAAAGCTAAGAAGCTTTACGGTGGCCCTGGGTGCATTGAATGTAGAAGAACAGGGCCCTCTTACAGTCCAAGGTGTGAAGGACAGTCTCCATCCTACTGGCATGAGGCCTCAGGAAGAAGGTGAGCAAAATATCATGGTTGAGGTGAAAAGGCGATACCACCTTCAGAAGGAATTTGGGATGTGTGCCAAGCACAATCCTGTTCTTGTAGAACCTGGTGTAAGGTGCCTCCACCATGAAGGCTTGGAGCTCGCTGACCCTGTGAGTGGAGGTGAGCGCAATCAGGAACACCACCTTCCACGAAAGGTATCGCAGGTGGCCAAGGGCTCAAAAGGCAGGCGAGTAAGCTGTGCCAGTACGACATTGAGGTCCCACTTATTTTATTTATTTAACATTTTTTTATATACCGCACTATTTAACATCAGCGCGGTTCACAAGTAACATAAATGTCCAGTGTGGGGGGTCTACATTGGACTTACAGTGAAACAAGGAATTTAAACTTGGAGAACAGGTAAAACTATGTACATAATTCTTCAATATATCTGTGCATGTTATTTAAAGGTCGCTGTGGCGTATAGAATCGAGGTTGGTAGGGTGGCTAATCGGAATAGGAGGGTTGGAGGGTCGGGGGGTGATTGGGGTGTCTGTTCAATGGATGTTGGGTAAGGGTGAAATGTGGCTATGTAATGTCTTCAGAGTTGGGAAAGCATTGAAGGAAGAGGTAGTGCTTCAAAGCCTTTCTGAATTGGTGAAGGTTGTTTATAGCACGGATGTTAGTTGGTAGATTGTTCCAGCATGAAGGTGCGGATAGAGCAAAGGCACGGTCTCTAGAGGCTTTGTTGCATTTGGTGATGGTTTTCGGGAGTATTAGGGAGTTGGTGGCGACAGATCTTCTCAGTCTGTTGGGGGGGATGAGTTGGATAAGTTCAGAGAGGGCGCTGGCTGTGCATTTATGGATGGCTTTGAAAGTTATTGTTAAGATTTTGAAGGTGATCCTGTAGCGTACTGGGAGCCAATGTAGCGTTTTCAGGATAGGGGTGATGTGCTCCCTTCTAGATGCTTGGTGAAGGGTTCGGGCTGCAGTGTTCATTGCTAGCTGCAAAGGTTGTAGAGAGCACTTCGGAAGGCCGTGGAGAATGGAGTTCGCATAGTCGAAGTGGGGCATCACCAGTGACTGAAAGACTGTTCGAAAGTCCTCTGGCTCAAGTAGCGGTCTGATGTGACGTAGCATCCGGATTTTGTGGTAGACTGCTTTTGAGATGTTGCCTATCTGGGCGTTTAAGTTGAGATGTTGGTCGATCGTTACTCCAAGGTAACGGATCATTGTCTTCGTGAGAAGTTCGGCATCACGTACTTTCAATGAAGGTGGCGGGGTGAATGCTTGGTCTCTGCTGATGAAAAGTACCTCCGTCTTTTTGAGGTTGATTTTGAGCTTCTGAGAGCGTAGCCAGTCTGTGACTGCGTTGAAGCATGAGGATAATCGGGATATGTCTGGGTGATCACTATGTATTGGAGTGAACATGAGGACATCATCGGCATAAATTAGGCAGTTTACACCGAAAGACCTGATGATGGAGCAGATAGGCTGCATATAGATGTTGAAGAATAGGGCAGAGAGTGATCGCCCTATTCTTGGCCACTTGGTCGCCGAGGGGGCGTACCAGGGGTTTTGATAAAAGGAGACCCCCCATGAAGCGGGTCACCAATGGCTGGACTGAGAGGGGTTTGTCATCGACCGGATGGTAATGTGCCGCCAAAGCACTGAGGTGCACTCTAATAGAGTTCGATTTGAGCCCGGAATGTGAGAGATGGAGAAGGTACTGCAGCACTAGCTACACCGGACAAGAGAATGGGCTAATCACATGTTCTGCTCACCAAACTGAAAATCTGCACCACTTGAAGGCATATAACTTCCTGGTGGAGGACTTACAGGAAGCCAGCAGGATCTCCTTCCAAGAGGTTGAAAGGGGCTAGGGTCACTCTTTCAGCAGCCATGCTGTCAGTGACAGGGATCCCAGATTGGGATGCAAGAGAGCCTCCCTCCTGCGACAAGAGCCCTGGGGAGCTCCTCAATGGGATGGGAGTCTCCATCGACAGCCGGAGGAGTAGCAGGAACCGTGGCTGCCTGGGCCACCGAGGGGCTATCAGGATCAGCAAGGCCTTGTCACAGACGGTCCTGAATAATGTTTTGGCTATTAGTGGTGTGAGTGGGAAGGCATACATGAGATCTTCCAACCACAAGAAGAGAAACGCATCTGTCGCCACCCGGGAAGGGTGGGCTTGCTGAGAGCAGAAGCGGGGCAACTAGTAGTTGTCCGGGCTGCAAAACAGGTCTGTCCATGGTTCTCCCCAGAGGTGAAAGAGCCGGCTGACCATTCTGGAATCCAGCTGCCACTCCTGCAGCTGGAGGACCCTGCTTAATCTGTCAGGCAGTGCGTTGTCCTGGCCCAACAGGTATACAGCCTGTAGGAGTATGCCCCGCTGGACTGCGTAGGAGGAGAGGGCCATCACCTCATCGCAGAGGACGTGGGACGCCATGCTACCCTACTTGTTCACATAGAACATAGCCATCTGGTTGTCTATTTGGACCAACACTGGTTGGTGCCATAGGCGGAGGGAAATGGCTCAGAGGGCTAGGTTTATCGCCCGCAATTCCAGGAGATAGATCCAAACAACAGAGCAATCTCCTTGATGGAGGCAACATAGTAACACAGCAAATGATGGCAGATAAAGACCAGTATGGTCCATCTAGTCTGCCCAGTAAGATGACAGGAGTAGGTGCACCTGCCACTCTGTGCAGGCCACCCCTCCCCATGTCTTTGTTTAGGGGTGAACCCACCGCTCCATGTAGGACACCCCTATTTGTTGAGAAAATAGATGGTTTATTTATTTATAGCTTTTCTATACCGCGCTATTTGACATCAGTGCGGTTTACAGTTAATTTTGCACAGGACAGGGGGAGGTGCCTTGTGCTTACATCGAACAGGACATAATAACTTGGATTAATAACATTGAACTATTTGCATCTAAACAATGACAGATTACTAGTGTAACTTTTATATTATTAATGCTGTTGGGTGGTTGTGTTAGTACAAGGTGTAGGGGTACAGTTGGATTGCGAGAAGTATAATAGGAGTAAATGATGTTTAATGGCTTTCCTGAATTGTGTGAGATCTTTGATTGATCTGATATCGGACGGGAGATCAGTTTATTTTGATTTTATCCTGATGCTGTAAAGGGATCCACTGTGTATGTCCCATGCCATTTTGAATTCCGTCACTGTGTTTGCCCCCACCACTTCCATCAGGAGGGCATTCCAAGAATCCACCACCCTTTCAGTGAAAAAGTATTTCCTGACATTGCCTTTCAATTTACCCCCTTGCAGTTTCATGTTATGCCCTCTAGTTTTACAGCTTCCCCGTCTTTGGAAGAGGTTTGTTTGTTCATTATTTCTCTTTAAGTATTTAAAGGTCTGAATCATATCTCCCCTTTCCCTCCTCTCCTCCAAAAGTGTACATATTTAGGTCTTCAAGTCTCTTCTCATAAGGCTTCTGATGCAGGCTCCAAATCATTTTGGTCATCTTCCTCTGAACCGTTTCCAGTCTTTTTACATCCTTTGCAAGATATGGTCTCCAAAACTGAAAGTATTCCAAGTGGGACCTCACCAGTGACTTATACAGTGGCATTAGTACCTCTTCCTTTCTGCTAGTAATTCCTCTTTGTATGCAGCCCAACATCCTCCTGGCTTCTGCCACCGCCTTGTGGCACTGTTTTGCCACCTTGAGATCCGCAGAAATATTCACACCAAGGTCCTTCTCCTGATCCATGCACACCAACCTCTCGCCCCCTATCGCAGACATTTCCCTTGGATTTCTGCTACCCAAGTGCATGACACCGCACTTCTTTGCATTAAATCTTAATTGCCAAGCATTAGACCACTCTTCCAGCATTTCTAGATCTTTTCTCATGTTAACCACTCCCTCGGGGGGAGTCCACTCTGTTGCAAATTTTCACATCATCTGCAAAAAGAGACAGACTTTTCCCATTCAGTCTTTCAGCAATATCACTCACAAATACATTAAACAGTGCCGGGCCCAGGACCGAACCCTGGGGCACCCCGCTAATCACCTTCCTTTCATCCGAGTGAGCTCCAGTTACCATCACCTTCTGTCGTCTGTCAGTCAACCAATTTCTGAACCAGTTTACCACCTTGGGATCCATCCCCAAACTACTGAGCTTATTTATAAGCCTCCTATGAGGAACAGTATCAAAGGCTTTGCTGAAATCCAGGTAAATGACATCCATCACATGCCCCTGATCTAATTCTCTGGTCACCCAGTCAAAGAACTCAATCAGATTTGTTTGGCAAGATCGTCCTTCAGTAAAACCATGTTGTCGCAACCTGTTGGTTTTGAGAAAGTCCACTATTCGCTCTTTCAGGAGCGCCTCCATTACTTTTCCCGCCACCGAGGTAAGGCTCACGGGTCTGTAATTTGTCACTTCTCTGTCACCACTTTTGTGTAGAGGTACCACATCAGCCATTCTCCAGTCCTGAGGAACATCTCCGGTTTCCAAGGATCTGTTGAAAACATCCTTTTTTTTTAAATTATTTATTTATAGAATTTCACAAAACAGCAGGACAATAATTCCTTACATCAGATACAGTGTGTGCAAGTAATAATGTTAAACCATAACAAATATAATAAGAACAAATAGAAAGCTTACACTGTTGTAATCCACATTACGGGAGAGGAGGAGAGACACACCCACCCAATACAGAGAATTGGAAAAGTTATAAAGAAAAAGGCTTAAAGAAAACCCAGGAGGCCACGTACCCCTAGAATACATTCATGGAGGATAAAGATATAATAAATCCACAGATCACTCATTAGAGGACACAGCAGGAAGTCTTCTAGCATTGATAAATTTACCCAAATCCATAGGATCAGAGAAAATATACTTATTTCCGTCCATAAGCACTAGGCATCTACAAGGGAACCTCAAGAAAAAGGTACCCCCTATAGCCAATACCCCAGATTTATAAATCAAAAACTGCCTTCTCCTCCTTTGTGTTTCTCTGACTAAATCAGGAAACATTGATATCCTGAGACCCAAAAAAGTGTCACATCTTTTCTTAAAGAACATTTTCAGGAGCCAATCTTTGTCAGACACCAAAGCACACTGCACAAGGAGAGTAGATGAAATGGGAGTAGAAACTTTGCGCCCAGATCCCTCCAGGAGGCCAGTCACATCCAGGACGTCAAAATTCACAGTAGACACAGCCACAGACGTCTCAGCTTTTCTTCGGGAAGGCAGATAGTATACCTTACTTAAAGGAGGTATTAAATCCGAAGGAACTTTCAGAATTTCCATGATATACCGCTTGAACATGTCCAAAGCCGACACCTCAGGGAGACGAGGGAAATTCAAAACCCGTAGGTTAGACGCTCTGGAAGCGTTCTCCAACACTTCCAGCTTATATTTAAGGACTTCATTCTCCTTCACCAAGGCGGAGGACACTTCTGAAAACGTAGCAAGCTGAGCACCAAAAGAAACATTGTCCTTTTTAATCTGTTCACAAGTAGACACCACCGACTGAATATTATCCACATTTCCCTGGATGTTAACAGCATTCTCCCGGATATGGGAGGACAATACAGCAGTCTGAGAATTAATTGAAGCTGAAAGAGTAGCTATAGCTTCCCAAAGAGTCTCCAATGTAAATACCTTAGGGCGAGTGAGGGAAGGCAATTTCTTCAAAGGCAGACTTCCAGTCGGAGTACTCAGGTCCAAGCTGCCAACCGAAATCTCAGCGAGACTATCGGGAGACAAGGAGACCAAACTTCCAGCGCGCGCCTCACAGCAGCCGATGCCCCCACCTCGGGAGGAGTCGACGTCACACCCGCTGGAGTGGGCTCCAAGGCAGCAGGACACGGTGGAGGAATCCTCCCCGCAGGAGAGAGGGAGGTGTCTACATCTGACGGAGGCAGCCGATCCTCTGTAATCAGCGCGACCAAGCCGGCTCTAATCTCCTGTGCTTTCTCCGGGGGTATGTTAACGAAACGGTCCATAGGACCCGAACTGGATGGCTGAGGTGCAGAGGGAGCAGCCCTCAGCTTTCCCTTCCTCTTAGAAAACATCCTTTAATGGCCCTGCAAGAACCTCTCTGAGCTCTTTCAGTATCCTGGGATGTATCCCATCCGGTCCCATGGCCTTGTCCACTTTCAGTTTTGCAAGTTGTTCTAATATATCTTCTATGAATGGTGTGGTATCTACTTCATTCCCATTTTTATATTTGGGAGTCACAGGTGGTTCTTCTCCAGGATTTTCTTTAGTAAAAGCAGAGCAGAAGTATTTGTTTAGCAATTTCGCTTTTTCAATGTCACTTTCCACGAGTCCGTTCCCAGCACTTCTGAGTCCTGCAATTCCACCTCTGATCTTCTTCCTTTCCCTAATATGCCTGAAGAATGAAGTGTGGTGACAAAACTTTCTTCAGGTATATTAGGGAAAGGAAGAAGATCAGAGGTGGAATTGCAGGACTCAGAAGTGCTGGAACGGACTCGTGGAAAATGACATTGAAAAAGCAAAATTGCTCAACAAATACTTCTGCTCTGTTTTTACTAAAGAAAATCCTGGAGAAGGACCACCTGTGACTCCCAAATATAAAAATAGGAATGAAGTAAGGTAAGGCAGCAATGTTTCAAGGGAAAGTATCTTGAATTTTTCCTTCAACAGGAATCTGTTCAGATTGTGCAGGTCGAGGATGGGTCTTAGGTCCCCTGTTAATTTTGGTATGAGAAAGTACCTGGAGTAGAACCCTTTGCCTCTGAGATGGTGGGGAACTGGTTCTACCGCTTTGTCCTCGAGAAGACCTGCCAGTTCCTTCAGTAGAAAGTCCCAGTGAAGGGCAGACCTGTGGGGCTCTGCCGGAAAGAAAGGGAGAGGTGTCTGGGCCAGGTGGAGAAGGTAGCCCTCCTTGACCACTTAGAGTGCCCAAGAAACAGTGGTGATGGTTGGCCACCTTTGGGCATAGTGAATGAGATGTCCCCTGAGAACTGCTGACCTCCTTGGGGTGGAGAGGCTATGCCCAAGGAGTCAAAAGCGCCTCCCTGGCTGGGCCAGTGCAGAAGCCTGGGGCTTCGGAACCTTCTGCTTACAAGGACTTTGCCCATGTCTCCTGGCCTGCTGACCCTGTTGGGGAGCTAGTGAGGCCTGAAAAGGTGGGTAGTTTCTGTAAGCAGCCCCTTTCCTTGGGTAGAAGGGCTTTTTACCAGAGCCCTTCTGTCGGGGAGGGGCACTGGTCTTTTCAGAGAGCCTGGTGCTCATCATGAACTTGGTCTCCAACTCGGCAGCCTTGTCGGTCATGGGTTTGCCAAAGAGGTTCTCTTCTTGGCATGGGACATCAACCAATTTGTCCTGAACCCATTGCTTGAGTTCAGACGACTGTAGCCAAGCCTGACATAGGGCACCGATGCTCACCACCCCTACTCGAGCCGCCAACTGAAAGCTGTCATAGGCTGCCTGAGACATAAGCTTGGCGCACTCCAAGACAGCTTTGGCCAGGTTCTTGAACCGCTGCAGGGGTTCTTCGGAAAGACCAGCTGAGAATCCAGCGAGTTCCTTCGCCAGGTCTCTCAGGTACATGCCCATATACAGCTGGTATTCCTGGATCCGGCCAATGAACATCAAGCCCTGGTAGCACTTTCTGCCAAGGGTGTCCAGGGTGCGTGCCTCCCTGCGGGGGGGGGGGCACCGAGGGGTGTGTGTTCTGACTCTTCAGACGATGCATGGCCGATTCCACCACCATGGAGTTGTGCAGCTTGCTTACCACTGGCACAGATGCTGATGTCTCCCACATACGGAACATTAGCCATTCCAGGATGGGAGGGATGGGCACCGTAAGTGATTCCCTCTGTGGGGCCTCTTATTGAAGGGATTTTTAGCTCCTCTGTCTGAGCGTTCACCTCATATTCGGTCAGGAACACTAGGGCCTTGGAAATGTCCCTGATTAAATCGAGGAACGCCATGTCCTCGGGTGGGGACCGATGCCGGGGCTCCGAGGGAGGGGAGTCCGAGGGGACATTGCAGTGGCAACTGGTGTCTGGCAATTCCTCGTCCTCCGTTTCCCACTCAAAATAGTCTGTCGAGGATTCAAGGGAAGGATAGCTTGTGGGCTCCGGGGCTGATCCCCGCTCGCGGGCCTCGGAGGCCCCGTGGCCGGCGCCAAGCACACTAGCTGGGGCAGATCACAGCCCCGTAGAAGGGAAACGGATCAAGACCTCAAGGATCGGCTCGGCCTCCATGGACATCCTCGATATCAAGGGCCCGGTGGTCTGGGCGGAGGAAAAGGTGGTACCAGACAACAGCGCCTGCTGCTGGTTCAAGAAGGCACAGGCTGCATTCCAGGGCCGCCATTCTGGATTTCAGGCCAGAAGGCTCCGCAGCCATCGATGTAGGCACCGAGGGAATCAGGTCCAATGCCGGTTCCCCCGAAGGAGAGTCCTCAACGAGGATGGTGTCAGGTGACAGAGGCCGGCCCGAAATAGAGTCATTTCAGGGGACCCTTACAGGTCACTCCTTCTCTGCTCCCTTGGACGAGTGTCTAGGACTGCAGGACCAGACTCAGGACTTACCCGACCCATCTGAGATGCCCAGGGATGCTGCCTTCGTGGCCTTCTTGAGCTCCCTCGAGGGAGACCCCCTTTCCGAGGAACCACGGCGTCGCTCGGGGTTTGTAAGACTATCTCGGAATTCCACGGTTTCAGAGGAGGTCTTGTCCTTCAGAGGTACCAGGGACTCCGAGAAAAAAAAATTATTGTGCTGCTGCTGGCAGCTCTTGGGGGCCTTGGTGGATATCTTCTTACAGAGGCCACATGCCTCTGGGAAAGCCAGACAGTCACCCAGGAGCGCATGGTTCGGACAAAGGTATCCTTGAAGGATACTACCAAAAGCAGTGAGGTTCCAAAAGGGAGTATAGTAGCCCAAATGCCCTTGAGTAAGGAGCAGACAGAGCATAAGGATTCCCAATTACCCATGCCTACCAATAGCCAGATTAATATTAATAAAATACAGTCTCTAAAATGCTTGTATGCCAATGCTAGAAGTCTAAACAATAAGATGGGAGAATTAGAATATATAGCACTAAATGAGAGGTTAGATATGATTGCACTCTCAGAGACATGGTGGAAGGAGGATAACCAGTGGGACACTGTGATACCTGGATACAAACTATATCGTAATGATAGAGCTGAACAAATTGGTGGAGGGGTTGCGCTCTATGTTAGAGAGGGCATTGAGTCAGAAAGGATTAAAGTTTTGCAGGGAACAAAATTTGCTGTAGAATCTCTATGGATTGAAATTCCATTTATGAAGGGGAAGGTGATGGCAGTGGGAGTATACTATCGACCACCTGGCCAGAATGAACAAATGGATGATGAAATGCTCAAAGAAATCAAGGAAGCTAACAAAAGCCACAACAGAGTAGTAATAATGGGTGATTTCAATTACCCCGGTATCGACTGGGACAGTGTCACAGCAGGACAAGCTAAAGAGATAAAGTTTCTAGATGAAATAAATGACTGCTTCTTGGAGCAGCTGATTCATGAACCGACCAGAGGGGAAGCCATACTGGACCTAGTCCTTAGTGGAACGCCAGATCTGGTGCAAGAAATAAGGGTGTTGGGACCACTTGGCAATAGTGATCATAGTATGATCATGTTTGATTTAATCAGTGGAGGACAGACAGTAAAGGAATCCATAGTACTACCTTTTAACTTTCAAAAGGGAGACTATGATAGAATGAGGAATATAGTTCGGAAAAAACTAAAAGGAGCGGTTCCAAAGGTTAAAGACTTACAGCAAGCTTGGGTGTTATTTAAAAATACTATCCTCGAAGCCCAGACCAGCTGTATTCCACGCATTAAGAAAAGTGGAAGAAAGTCCAAAAAACTGCCAGCATGGTTTAAAGGTGAGGTCAGAGAGGCTGTTGCTGCCAAAAGAGCAACCTTCAGGAAATGGAAAAAAGAGCCAAATGATGAAAACTGGAAACAGCACAAGCACTGGCAAGTTAAATGCAAAGCATTGATAAGGCAGGCAAAGCGGGAATTTGAGAAGAAACTTGCTACGGAAGCAAAAACACGAAATAAAGACTTTTTCAAGTACATTCGTAGCAAAAGGCCTGTGAGAGAGTCAATTGGACCATTAGATGATAGAGGGGTAAAAGGGGCAGTAAGAGGAGACAAGGCTATAGCAGAGAGACTGAATGAATTCTTTGCTTCGGTCTTTACTGAGGAAGATGTAGGGATGTTACCCAAGACTGAAGTGGTATTTAAAGGTGATACTGCAGAGGAATTGAGAGAAATATCGCTACACCGGGAAGATATATTACAACTATTTGATAAACTGAATAGTAGCAAATCACCTGGACCGGATGGTATACATCCCAGAGTGTTGAAAGAACTGAAATATGAGATTGCAGACCTGTTATTGGTAATCTGTGAACTTTCATTAAAATCATCTGTAATACCTGAAGATTGGAGGGTCGCCAACGTAACACCAATTTTTAAAAAGGGTTCCAGGGGTGACCCGGGAAATTACAGACCGGTGAGCCTGACGTCAGTACCAGGGAAAATGGTAGAAACCATCATAAAGAACAAAATTACACAGCATGTAGATAGTCATGGCCTAATGGGAGACAGCCAACATGGCTTTAGACAAGGAAGATCTTGTCTTACTAATCTGATCTGTTTTTTTGAAGGTGTGCATAAACAGGTAGACAAAGGTGAGTCGGTTGATATAGTGTATCTGGACTTTCAGAAAGCTTTTGACAAGGTCCCCCATCAGAGACTTTTGGCGAAGCTAAAAAGTCATGGGATAGGAGGCAGTGTACTATTGTGGATCGGGAACTGGTTAAAAGATAGAAAGCAGAGGGTAGGGCTAAATGGCCAATATTCCCAATGGAAAAAGGTGAATAGTGGAGTACCCCAGGGATCTGTACTGGGTCCGCTACTTTTTGACATATTCATAAATGACCTGGAAAAGGGAATAACTAGTGAGGTTATCAAATTTGCAGATGACACAAAACTGTTTTAAAGTTGTTAAAACCCAAGAGGATTGTGGAAAACTGCAGGAGGATCTGGATAAATTGGAAGACTGGGCATCCAAATGGCAGATGAAATTTAATGTGGACAAGTGCAAAGTTATGCACCTAGGAAAGAACAACCCACACTATAGTTACACGATGCAAGGCTCCACATTAGAAACCACCACCCAGGAAAAAGATTTAGGAGTCATCGTGGATAACATGTTAAAACCCTCCGCCCAGTGTGCAGCGGCGGCCAAGAAAGCAAATAGAATGCTAGGTATCATAAGGAAAGGGATGGAGAATAAAACAAAGGATATTATAATGCCTCTGTATCGCTCCATGGTACGACCGCACCTTGAATATTGTGTGCAATTCTGGTCACCGTATCTTAAAAAGGACATAGAGTTATTAGAAAAAGTACAGAGAAGAGCCACCAAATTGGTGAAGGGGATGGAAGGCTACTCCTATGAAGAGAGGCTAAAAAGGTTAGGGCTCTTTAACCTAGAAAAGAGACGGCTGAGGGGAGATATGATAGAGTGTATAAATTAATGAATGGAGTGGAACGGATAAACGTGGATCAATTGTTTACGCTATCAGAATATAGAAGGACTAGGGGACATGTAATGAAGCTACAGGGTAAACTATTTAAGACAAATAGGAGAAAATATTTCTTCACTCAACATGTAATCAAACTCTGGAATCTGTTACCGGAGGATGTAGTAAGGGCTGTTAGTATAGCTGGGTTTAAAAAAGGTTTGGACAAGTTCCTGGAGGAAAGGTCCATAAACCACTATTAAAAAGGGACCCAGGATATCAATGCTTGGCCTAGTACAAGCACTGCAGAACCTGTGTCTTTTGGGGAAACTGCTAGGTACGTATGACCTAGATTGGCCACTGTTGGAAACAGGATACTGGGCTTGATGGACCTCGGTCTGACCCAGTATGGCATTTCTTATGTTCTTATGCCATGGGGTCGTGGTCCAGTGCCAGGCAACGAAGGCAGCAGTTGAGTTTGTTGGTCAGAGACATTATTTTGGCACACCAATCACAGTATCCCAGTGAGGTCAAAGACCCACGGTCCCGCCAGTTGGGGGGGTAAAAAAAAAAAAGGCACGAAGGTGCCAAGGAGGAAGAAAAACTACCAACCGGAAACTCGATGCCGGGGCAGAAGGCTCAGATGGCAGGAAGAGGACCGGTGCACTACAAGAGAAGATTCAAACTCAGGTCAAGAAAATCAACTTTTTCCAGGGGAAGAGCAGACAGACATCTGAAGGGCTCCATGGAAAAAAGGAGACTGAGCAAAATGGCATCCTTGGGTGGGAAGGGATCCACACATGCTGGGGAGATGCTGCTGTGAGGGCTCCATCGGCACAGATGTCACCCATATGTGAGGGCTGACTTCCTGCTTGTTCCCAGAGGACTTGGATTTTCCTAAGGGATAAGAGACTTGCCCAAGGCCACAAGGAGAGCTAGTGGGAAATGAACCCTGATCTCCTGGTTCCCAAGCCAGTGCTCTAAACATTAGGATACTCCTCCACTCCATCTTTTCACCTTTTATTTTCCTACTAGTTTTCCATCTCCCCCTTTTATTCCTCCCCCAGCCAACTCAGTTCCTTCTCAGCCTCCACTCCTTCCCCAGTATTCTGTTCCTCTTCTGTCTTTCACTCAGTCCCTAGAACCTCATTTCCAATCCTTTGTACTCAATTCTCTTTCCAGCCTTCAAATAGCTTCCATTGCCCGTCTCCTCACCAGCCTCAGCTCCTTCCCCATTATTTATCTTTCCTCCTGATCTTCAGTCATTTCTTTTTATCTTACCCCTACTTAGCTTCCCATACTCCCTTTTCACCTGCTCTTCAACTCCTCCATTTCCACCTTCTCTCATCCCTTCAGAGACCTGCCATCCCTTTCCTCTCTTCACCTTTCACCAGCACCTCCATGTCCTTCACAGTTTCACACCAACTCTCCTATAGCAATATCACTTGAAGGACTAGAAAGGGGGACTGTTACTTCTGGAGAGAAATCTGCAACTGTGAGTATATACTTCTGGTAATTTTCTAAAAAGAATTCTTTGTATTAAAGCTACTTAATCTGTGAACCCACTGTTTTTTGTTGGATCAGTTAGGGCCTAGTAGCAGGAATTAAAGTTTGAATTTAAAACACAGAGGAGAGCTTTCTGGTTACATTTCATACCCAGCAGAGAGCTTGTAGTTTAAATTTAATAGTTACTCAGGGTCAAGTAACAGCAAAGTACTTTTAGTTTAAATTTAACACACAGAAGAGAGCTTTCTGGTTAAATTTAGTACCCAGCAGATAGCTTGTAGTTTAAATTTCATAAGAAGTTAGAGCCTAGCAGCAGCTAAGAGCTATAATTTAAAATCAAATCAGAATTTAGCTTACCTCAGCAGCACAAGACAGGGTACTGTGTAGCAGCCCTCTTTTAATAAGTGTTATTTCCCTCCCTCCCCACACCCACCCTCCCCTGGGATAATCATAGCTTTATAGGTACTTACACATCTTAAAGACAGGAGGTGCTTTCAGGTGAAGCTCATTACCCAAATCAGTCATACACTAAGGACCTGAGATTAATTAAGCTTCAGGTGAACAAGGTATATTAAACATATTAGGTACAGTTTTATTGGTATAAATACCCAAAGCAACCCCTAGTAAGTAAGAACTTAAAGATCTAGACACAAACTTAAAACTAAGATGCAGACAGCAGTCCAGCAGCGGGATGGGGGCTTTCCAGTCTTTTGCATTGAGTGTCACATGTATGATTTTCTCCCAGTTGGTGAGAGCTCTTACGTGTGCACTAGGTGCAAGGAGCTCTTTTCTCTCAGGGAACAAGTCCGTTCTCTAGAGGCTAAAGTAGCAGACTTGGAAAACATAAGACAGACAGAGAGGTACACAGACGAGACCTACAGGGATATAGTCCTGAAGTCCCACTTCCAGTCTGGCAGCACCCCTGTTGACATGGAGGAGAGAGGTCACGTGACAGGAGAGCATCACCCTGGTGTGGCAGGAAGTGATCCTGTAACTAGGACCTGTCCTCAAGGAAATGTAAAACCCTCTCGCACCAAGGAAGTTTCTCCAGGGCCATGTGCCCATGAGGGAAGGGTTAGGACAGCCGTTATAGTTGGTGATTCGATCATTAGGCATGTAGATAGCTGGGTGGCTGGTGGACGTGAGGATCGCCTGGTAACATGCCTGCCTGGTGCGAAGGTAGCGGACCTCACGCGCCACCTAGACAAGGTCTTAGATAGTGCAGGGGAGGAGTCTGCTGTCTTGGTACATGTCGGTACCAATGACATAGGAAAATGTGGTAGGGAGGTTCTGGAGGCAAAATGTAGGCTTTTAGGTAGGAAGCTGAAATCCAGAACTTCCAGGGTAGTATTCTCCGAAATGCTGCCTGTTCCACGCGCAGGACCCAAAAGGCAGGCAGAGCTCCGGAGTCTCAATGCGTGGATGAGACAATGGTGCAGAGATGAGGGTTTTGGATTTGTTAGGAACTGGGGAACATTCTGGGGAAAGGAGGGGCTCTTCCGAAGGGATGGGCTTCACCTTAACCGGGATGGAACCAGGCTGCTGGCATTAACCTTCAAAAAGGAGATAGAGCAGCTTTTAAACTAGATATTAGGGGAAAGCCGACAGTCACCCAAGAGCGGATGGTTCAGAAGAATGTATCCTTGAAGGATACTACCAAAAGCAGAGAGGTTCCACAAAAGAGTAAAGTAGCCCAAATGCCCTCAAGTATGGAGCAGACAGAGCTTAAAGATCCCAATTTACCCATGTCTAAGAATAGCCAAATTAACATGAATAAAGCACAGTTACTTATCTGTAACAGGTGATCTCTGGGAACAGCAGGAATTAGTCCTCACATATGGGTACATCGGTACCGACGGAGCCTGCGCGGGAAAGCTCCTCAGCTTCTCAGAAGGAAAGCTTTTGGGGCCTCCCACTGCGCATGCACGCTGCCTTCCTGCCTTTCTGACCAACTCTCCTCAGTTCGAGTTTAAAGCTGAGACAATAGAGAAAGGAAAGGAAAGAGAGAGAGAGAGAGAGATACAACTCCTAGGGGAGGTGGGTGGGTTGTGAGGACTAATTCCTGCTGTTCCCAGAGATCACCTGTTACAGGTAAGTAACTGTGCTATCTCCAGGAACAAGCAGGAATAAGTCCTCACATATGGGGACTCCCTAGCTGAGATGCCAGGGAGATCCCCTGAAGGGTATGAGACCCTGAAAGGTTCCTCATCTTCCTATGGATCTCAGGCATCCATTCAGGGAAGGTGGGCTGGAGTTGTTCAAGAATGGAACCAGGTGTCTGAGGACAGCCTGACCAAACAAGGCATCCCGGCGGGAGTCCTTGTCCAAACAGTAATGGGCTGTAAAGGTATGAACCGAGGCCCAGGTGGCTGCTCGACAGATCTGGTCAATGGACACAGAGTTTAGATGAGCCATAGAGGTGGACAGGCCCTCACATTGTGAGCGGTGACATGGCCCTCCAGAGAAAGGTTCTTACTCTGGTAAGCAAAAGAGATACACTGAGCAATCCAATTGGACAGTGTTCTTTTAGAGACTGAAGTCCTAAATGAGAAGGATCAAAAGCAACAAAAAGCTGAGAAGACTTTCGATGTTGCTGTGTCCTGTGGAGGTAAAAGGCAAGAGCTCTTTTACAATCTAGAGTACGAAGGTTCCTCTCTGCACTGGATGCATGAGGAGCTGGAAAAAAGACAGGTATTTAAAATATACCTCTTGATTAAGATGAAAAGGAGAGACCACTTTAGGCATAAAGTGGGGATTGGTCCTAAGGACCACCTTATCATGATGGAACCTTGTATAAGGTGGATTAGCCACTAGAGCTTGCAGTTCACTGATACGGCGAGCTGAGGTGACTGCAATAAGGAAAATAACCTTCCAGGAAAAACATTTCAAGGAGGTAGTGGCTAAGGGTTCAAAGGGTGGCTTCATAAGCTGACCAAGAACCAAGTTTAAGTCCCATGCCACCGGAGGAGGTCGAATGGGAGGTTTAGTTAAGGTTAGGCCTCTCATGAATCTTGCAATAAGAGGATGAGAGGAAACAGGTTGTCCATTGATGGGCTTAAGGGATGCTGCAATAGCACTCAAATGGACCCTTACTGAATTCGTTTTGAGTCCTGCATTGGAGAGATGCAGGAGATATTCTAAAAGAGAATTCAAAGAACGTGCTAGAGGGTTAAGACCCTTTTGAGCACACCAAATGGAAAATCTTTTCCATTTAAAAGCGTAAGAACGCCTAGTGGAAGGTTTCCTAGAGGCATGGAGGATATCCTTCACTTGCTGCGAAAGATTGAAATCTTGAAGGTCTAGGCCTTCAGTAACCAAGCTCTGTGGTGAAGGGACTTGGGGTTTGGGTGCCACAAAGTTCCCTCCTCTTGAGACAGAAGGTCTGGAGCCACTCCCAAGTCCAGGGAGGGGACTTGGGAGAGATGCAGAAGCAGAGGGTACCACACTTGGCGTGGCCAGCGTGGAGCTATGAGGATCATGGACCCTTGATCCCTTTGAAGTTTGAACAGAGTCTTGGGAACCAAAGGAATGGGTGGAAAGGCATACAGGAAGCCCCGACCCCAATGAAGGAGGAAGGCATCCTTGGCCTGAACTCCCTGACACGGAATTCTGGAACAGAACCAGGGAAGTTTGGCATTCCACGGACTTGCAAAGAGGTCTATGTCCGGGGTTCCCCATTTCTTGAAGATTCTGAGTACCTGACCCATGTGCAGGGACCATTCGTGTGGAAGCAGAACTCGACTGAGTCTGTCTGCCCAAGAGTTTTGGATTCCTGGAAGATATACTGCCAGGAGATGGATTTGATGCTCTCTGGCGAAGGCCCATAATCTTAGAGCTTCGTTGCAAAGCGACAGAGAGCCAGTCCCTCCTTGTTTGTTTATGTAAAACATGGCTACTTGATTGTCCGTATGAATAAGGACCGTCATGTTGCTGAGGAGGGTATGAAAAACTCTGAGAGCTAGAAAGATTGCTCGAAGTTCCAAGTGGTTGATACGAAGGGCGGTCTCCTGTGGAGACCAAGTGCCCTGAGTGGAGAGATCTTGAAGATGAGCTCCCCAACCTGTTTGGGAGGCATCTGTTGTGAGGGTTGCTTGGGGCAACAATGGTTGAAAGGGGGCCCCCAACAACAGATTTTGAGTGGACATCCACCATTGGAGAGACCAAAAGAGACGTTTGGAGTTTGCTATTTGGTCTGAGAGAGCTCCGGATGCTTGAGTCCACTGGGTGGACAAAGTCCATTGAGCTGCTCTCATATGTAGGCGAGCATAGGGCACCACATGTACTGTGGAGGCCATGTGGCCTAATAGTTGTAACATCTCCCTGGCAGTCAAGTGGCTTCTGGACTGAGTCTGGGAGGCTAAGTGCACTAGACGTTGGCAACGGGCCTGAGGAAGATAGGCCCTTGCAGTGGTGATATCCAACCAGGCCCCTATGAATTCCAGGGACTGAGTGGTGGCGAGTTGAGACTTTGGCAGATTGATCACAAGTCCCAGATACTGCAGAATGCGTCTGGTGCGATCCAGGGAAGTCTGAGCCTCGGACTGAGATGGAGCTCGGATGAGCCAGTCGTCCAGGTATGGGAAAACAAAAGTTCCCAGGGCTCGTAGAAATGCAGCTACTATTGCCATGCATTTGGTAAATACCCTTGGAGCAGAGGCTAGACCGAAGGGAAGTACTCTGTATTGGAAATGTTTTTCCTGGAACAGAAACCGTAGGAATTTTCTGTGGGATGGATGGATGAGTATATGTGTGTACGCATCCTTGAGATCTAGAGAACAAAGCCAATCCTGACTCTGTAGGTATGGAAGGAGAGTACCCAGAGAAAGCATCTTGAATTTCTCCTTGCATAGGAATTTGTTCAATTCTCTGAGATCTAGAATAGGTCTGTACCCCCCTGTTTTCTTGGGAATAAGAAAATAAGGGGAGTAAAACCCTGACCCCTGTTGAAGAAGAGGAACCTCTTCTATTGCCCTTTGGGCGAGAAGGGTGGTCACCTCCTGACCTAACAGGTTCAGGAGAGAAGGGGGAGAATTGAAACATCTCACCATGGTATGGGGAGGAAGGCTGGAGAAATGTAGTTTGTAGCCCTCTCTGATGATAGAGAGGGTCCATTGTTCTGATGTGATTTGTTCCCATCTGGGAGCAAAATTAGCTAACCTTCCTGGAATGGTGAGAGGCTCTGGATGTTTTAGAGCCAGAAAGGTTAGGTTCTCTAGAGTTGAATCAAAAACCCTGAGGGGGTTGGGACTGCTGGGCTGTAACAACCCCTGCAGGTTTTGCCCTGGCCTGTTTAGGCTGCTGACGCTTAGGAGCAAAGCGAGCTGCAGACGATTGTTGGCCAGTATTTGTAGCAAATCTGGCCTTCTTATAGAAAGGCTTCTTGAAAGATTTCTTCTTGACAGGGGCAGAGGTAGACTTAGAAAGTCTATCTAAAGCAGCATTTTCTGCATCCATTTGGGTGGCTTTGATTTGCCACTCCTTACCAAACAGATTCTCACCTGTACAGGGCAAATTTCCCAATCCATCCTGGACCCAGGGTTCTAGGTCAGAGGCCTGGAGCCAAGCAATTCTGCGAGCCGCTATGGCAATACCTGAGGCTCTGCTAGCACCCTCAAAGGAGTCAAAGGCTGCTCTGTTGGAGAACTTTGATATATCTTGGGTATGCTTTAGCAAAAGAAGGAATTCCTCCTTTCTATCCTCTGGGATAAAGGGGAGAAAATGGCGTATTTTCAATGCAATCTCCTTCAGAAACATGCCCATATAGAGGCTGTATGAATTGATTCTAGCAATAAGCATACTTGCTTGGAAGATTTTTCTACCAAAAGCATCCAAAGTCCTACATTCTCTCCCTGGAGAAGTAGAAGAGTGTCTTTTGGTACTCTTTATCCTTTTCATAGCTGACTACACCACAATAGAGTGGTGAGGGAGCTGAGTTTTTTGAAAACCAGGAGAAGGAGGGACACGATACATGGTGTCCAACCGACGAGAATGTGGAAATAGGGTGAGAGGAGTCTCCCATAAGTCCATCATGTGTTCTTGAAGAATTTCATGAATGGGCAAGGTGACTGCCTCTTTGGGAACCTTAGAGTATCCTAAAATATCTAATTTTTTTGCTCTAGGTTCTTTTTCAGAGGTTACTGAAATAGAGAGACTTTTAGCCACTTCAAGGATGAAGTCTTGAAAGGACAAATCCTCTGGAGGAGACATTCTCCTCTTTGGAGAAGAGGGCTCTTCAGGTAGAGTTAGGGATACTTCAGCAGAGTCATCTGATGAATCAGAATCATCAGAAGACTCGAAGTATCGTCTGTTTGCTTCCAGGGATCGATAAGCGTATCGACCGGTATCGACATCGGGGGTACCTGGAACCGGATCGGTATCGGGGAAAACCCTGGAACCGGGAACGGTATCCTGGTCGATGTGGATGCCCTGGGTACCGGTATCGGTTGTGGTACCGGAACCGGAGTCGGTACCGCTGGCTGCGGTACCGATGGCGTCGCAGCTCTAATAAAAGCCATAATAGCCTGCTGCATGGATTGAACTGAATGATCCATAGACGCCACGACTGTCTGGATGTCGGTACCAGAAGATTGAGCCGGTACCCCAGAGCAGTCTAACAGGTGATCGGTCGAGGCCGTGCCATCAATGTCAACCTGTAACCCCATAGGAGGAGCTTTGGAAGCCGGAGCTTCCCGCCAGGGTTGTTTGGCTGAGGCAGAGTCCTCAGGGTCAAGCCCGGGGGCATCTCGATACTTGGAGGGAGATTTGCCCTTTGAGGTTACCTGAGATCCATCAGGAGAGGAAGACCTGGAAGATGTCGATGCTGGAGTATCTGTAGAAAACAGCATATGAAACTTGGCTGCCCGGTTTTGTAAGCCACGTTTAGACATCAAAGAACAGGATGGGCAATCCGGAACGGAGTGGTCAGGCCCCAAACATTTAAGACACCATTCATGGGTGTCTGTGACTGATATAGTACCGCTACACTTGGTGCATTTTTTAAAACCAGAGGCTTGTTTCTCCATGAGGGAGAATTCTGTGAAGGCCTAGAGGCCTCACAGAACAAACACACCAAGTGGGGAAAAAAAGATATATTTTTTTTTGTAAAGAAATAAAGAAAAAAGACCGGTGGTACCGGTCCGGAATTGGGGAAGGCAGATACGTGGCCAAAGAAACAAATTAAAATAACAACTTCTTCAGCGGTGACAGGAACACGACCTGCTGGCTCCGCGGAAAAAGAAGAACTGAGGAGAGTTGGTCAGGAAGGCGGGAAGGCAGCGAGCATGCGCAGTGGGAGGCCCCAAAAGCTTTCCTTCTGGGAAGCTGGGGAGATTTCCCGCGCAGGCTCCGTCGGTACCGACGTACCCATATGTTATTCCTGCTTGTTCCTGGAGATAATACATTCTCTTATTCCTCTTATTCCATACTTATTCCTGCTTGTTCCTGGAGATAATACATTCTCTAAAATGCTTGTATGCAAATGCTAGAAGTCTAAAGAATAAGATAGGAGAGTAAGAATATATAGCACTAAATGAAAGGTTAGATATGATTGGAATATCAGAGACATGGTGGACGGAGGACAACCAGTGGGACACTGTGATACCTGGGTACAAACTATATCGTAATGATAGAGCTGATCAAATTGGTGGAGGGGTTGCGCTCTATGTTAGAGAGGGCATTGACTCAGAAAGGATTAAAGTTTTGCAGGAAACAAAATCTGCTGTAGAATCTATATGGATTGAAATTCCATATAAAAGGGGGAAGGCGATGGCAGTGGGGGTGTACTATCGAGCACCTGCCCAGAATGACCAAATGGATGATTAAATGCTCAAAGAAATCAAGGAAGCTAACAAAAGTTACAGCGCAGTAATAATAATGGGTGATTTCAATTACCCCGGTATCGACTGGGTCAGTGTCACGTCAGGACATGCTAGGGAGATAAAGTTCCTAGATGAAATAAATGACTGCTTCTTGGAGCAGCTGGTTCATGAACCGACCAGAGGGGAAGCCATATTAGACCTAGTCCTTAGTGGAACACCAGATCTAGTGCAAGAGATAAGGGTGTTGGGGCCACTTGGCAATAGTGATCATAGCATGATCGTCTTTGATTTAATTAGTGGAGGAGGGATAGTAAGGAAATCCACAGTACTACCTTTTAACTTTCGAAAGAGAGACTATGATAAAATGAGGAAAACAGTTAAGAAAAAACTAAAAGGAGCAGTTGCGAAGGTTAAAGACGTACATCGAGTTTCGTTAGTTTGCTGCAGCAGGTGGCTGTTCCCAACCCCAGTAGACCGAAAGACCATCGAAGCCAGAGACATGGACTCTAGGTTCCAGTACACACCTGCCGCTAATACTTACCCAATGGCAGAAAGCGATGAGAAGGGGGTGCCTGCCTCCACCGTTATCTCCGTGCCGTCTTACAGTCCCCAGACCCGGGATCACATCCTCTGGTCTCTGTTCAACACCATCTACTGCAATTTCTGCTGCCTGGGATTCCTGGCTTTGGTGTTCTCCGTAAAGGCAAGAGATCGTAAAGTTGTGGGGGATATGAATGGTGCGACCAGCTATGGCTCTACTGCAAAGTGGCTGAATATAGCTTCTGTGGTGCTGAGTGTTGTCGCCTTCATTGTGATCATCATACTAGTTGCCACTGGAGTCATTGGCGCAGCACGCTTCATGAATGAGAATGACGACATTTGGAGGCATAGGAATGGAAAGTAACCAAGCTCCTGTGATCTGAAGCCAGATGCCTGTGCACTGGCATGATCTTCATGTTGCCAGAAGTCTCTTCTCTAGTCTTGTATTCCTCATTAGCTAGCAAATGCTTTACTGTCACTAGGGACCTTTATCTAGCTGTACAACCCATAATATACTGGGACTTTGCCTCAGAACTTTGTCTCTGTTCTTCTAAACTTCAGATGGTGGTCTACATGTGTATGTAATATCTGGGCCCATTATATAGAAGGCCTAACATAATGCATGTATTTATGGGCAAAACTGAACTAAACTGTTATGGTGCCTATTCTGTTCACTCAGAGATAGATGAAATATCTTTTAGGGACAGAAGGTGGTTTAAACATACTTTGGAGAACCTTCATACACTAATGTTGCAAGCCTTTCCTTGATCACTTGTATTTAAGGAATTGGTGGGGTTTTTTTGGGGCTTTTTTGTATCGGGAGTCTTCACATGATGGGGTGATCGAACAATTCAGTCTACTTGTTCCCTAAAACTCTGTCCACATTTTGGATCTGTGTATAATTGTTTATAAAAAGTGTATATTCTTGTGTAAGCCTCTTGTCTCCTCTGGTTGCTAGAATTCTTTCATACATGTACACATTGTGCCTTTATAACAGCACTAAGTATGGCCACAACAGAGCAATTGTAAACCTTTAGTGAGCTCTGTGTTCCTAGGTGCACCTTCTGAAGCAGTGATGACATGTTACGTCGGTAGACTTACCACTGATTTTGGATGACTCTGGTACCACTTGGTTTTTATGTTAATCTTTGCTAGATGGCCTACAGTTGTAGCAGTTAATAAATTGCCTTTTTGGGGGAGTGTTAAAACATGCTGTAATTGGGGGCGTGGGAGGGGGGTTGTGTTCATGCTTTTTATACTTTTGTGTGAAAATAAATGTTCACTTGTTGCAAAAAAAAAAAAAAAAAAAAAAAAAAGACGTACATCAAGCTTGGGTGTTGTTGAAAAATACTATCTTGGAAGCCCAGACCAGCTGTATTCCACGCTTTAAGAAAAGTGGAAGGAAGTCCAAAAAACTGCCAGCATGGCTTAAAGGTGAGGTCAGAGAGGCTGTTGTTGCCAAAAAAGCATCTTTCAGGAAATGGAAAAAAGAGCCAAACGACGAAACCTGGAAACAGCACAAGCACTGGCAAGTCAAATGCAAGGCATTGATAAGGCAGGCAAAGAGAGAATTTGAGAAGAAGCTTGCTGCGGAAGCAAAAACGCGAAATAAAGACCTTTTCAAGTACATTCGTAGCAAAAAACCTGTGAGAGAGTCAGTTGGTCCATTAGATGATAAAGGGGTTAAAGGAGCACTAAGAGGCGACAAGGCAATAGCGGAGAGACTGAATGAATTCTTTGCTTCTGTCTTTACTGAGGAAGATGTAGGGATGTTACCCATGACTGAAGTGGTATTTAAAGGTGCGGAAGAATTGAAGGAAATATTGATACATCAGGAAGATGTCTTACAACTGTTAGATAAACTGAAGAATAGCAAATCACCTGGGCCGGATGGTATACATCCAAGGGTGTTGAAAGAACTGAAATATGAGATTGCAGACCTGCTATCAGTAATCTGTGAACTATCATTAAAATCATCTCTAATACCTGAAGATTGGAGAATCGCCAATGTAACACCAATTTTTAAAAAGGGTTCCAGGGGTGATCCGGGAAACTACAGACCGGTGAGCCTGACGTCAGTACCGGGAAAAATGGTAGAAACCATCATAAAGAATAAAATTACTCAGCATGTAGATAGTCACAACCTAATGGGAGACAGCCAACATGGCTTTAGACAAGGAAGATCTTGTCTTACTAATCTGTTATGTTTTTTTGAAGGAGTGAATAAACAGGTGGACAAAGGTGAGTTGGTTGATATTGTGTATCTGAACTTTCAGAAAGCCTTTGACAAGGTCCCTCATCAGAGACTTTTGGCAAAACTAAAGAGTCATGGGATAGGAGGCAGTGTACTATTGTGGATCAGGAACTGGTTAAAAGATAGAAAGCAGAGGGTAGGGCTAAATGGCCAATTTTCTCAATGGAGAACGGTGAATAGTGGTGTACCCCAGGGATCTGTGCTGGGTCCGCTGCTTTTTGACATATTCATAAATGACCTGGAAAATGGAATAACGAGTGAGGTTATCAAATTTGCAGATGACACAAAACTATTTAAAGTTGTTAAAACCCAAGAGGATTGTGAAAAATTGCAAGAGGATCTTGATAAATTGGAAGACTGGACATCAAAATGGCAGATGAAATTTAATGTGGACAAGTGCAAGGTTATGCACCTAGGGAAGAACAACCCAAACTATGGTTACACGATGCAAGGTTCCACATTAGGAACCACCACCCAGGAAAAAGATTTAGGCGTCATTGTGGATACCATGTTAAAACCCTCGGCCCAGTGTGCAGCGGCGGCCAAGAGAGCAAATAGAATGCTAGGTATGATAAGGAAAGGAATGGAAAATAATACAAAAGATATTATAATGCCTCTATATCGTTCCATGGTGAGACCGCACCTTGAATATTGTGTGCAATTCTGGTCACCGTATCTTAAAAAGGATATAGCGATTTTAGAAAAGGTACAGAGAAGAGCCACCAAAATGGTAAAGGGGATGGAAGGATACTCCTATGAAGAAAGGCTAAAAAGGTTAGGGCTCTTTAACCTGGAAAAGAGACGGCTGAGGGGAGATATGATAGAAGTCTATAAATTAATGAACGGAGTGGAACGGGTAAACGTAGATTGATTGTTTACCTTATCAGAATATAGAAAGACTAGGGGACATGCAATGAAGCTACAGGGTAAACTATTTAAGACTAATAAAAGAAAATATTTTTTCACTCAACGTGTAATCAAACTCTGGAATTTGTTACCGGAGGATGTAGTAAAGGCTGTTAGTGTAGCTGGGTTTAAAAAAGGTTTGGACAAGTTCCTGGAGGAAAGGTCCATAAACCATTATTAAGAAGTGACCGAAGATATCAATGCTTGACCCAGTACAAGCATTGTGGAACTTGTGTCTCTTGGGGAAACTGCTAGGTACATATGACCTAGATTGGCCACTGTTGGAAACAGAATACTGGGCTTGATGGACCTTGGTCTGACCCAGTATGGCATATCTTATGTTCTTATGTTCTTATGTTCACTGCATCAGGTTCATCCTCTTTCTCTCATGCCCCCCAGCCTCACCCTCTCTCAATCCCCCCCCCCCCATGCTCCCAACCCATATGCATATTCTGTCTCTTTCCCCTTTCAATACCCCACAACCCCCCTTCACTAGTTCCCATTTTAAAACACTATCCACTCCATAATTAAAGTTGGCAGGACAAAGAATATTGTGCATGGGGTGGAGGGCGATGAGGTGGGGGGGGGGGAGTTGCTCAGGAAATTTGCTTCTCTGCAGGGATTGGGCAGGGATTGGGCAGGGATTGTGGCCAGAAGGGAGGATATAGGATGCAGAATTTTTAGCCTTGGATGGTGGCAATAGTGATCTTTATCTTTATTTTACACTTGATATACTGCCCACGTTGAAACATTAGGGCGGTTTACAATAAAACATGCCAACGCTTACAGAAAGGAAAAGAACGCCAATATAACATAGGAAAGCAACAGAAGTCAATAGTGATAAACCAAAAGAAGAAAAGCAATTAGGTAGTAGTATCACAGGGGAGGTCAAAAGCCTGTTGGAATAAATGGGTCTTCAGTAAACTTTTAAATTGTGCATAGGAGAGTTCCAAGCGGAGGGAAGATGGCAGGGCATTCCAAAGTGAGGGGCCACAAAAGAAAAATGCAGCATGACGAGTTTGTTTGAAATGGGCCTGAGAGGGTGAGGGCAAAGAGAGACGATTAGCATGTAAAGATCGAAGTTGGCGATACGTAGTGTGAAGGGAGATAAGGTTAGCCAAGTAAAGTGGTGTGGATGTGTAAAGAGCCTTGTGAATCAAAATTAAGAACTTGTAATGAAATCTGTAACGAAGGGGTAACCAATGAAGGCAGTGGAGGATAGGGGTGACATGGTCATATCAGCTAGCAGATGAGATAATCCGAGCTGCTGGGTTTTGCAATAACTGTAAACGTTGAAGTTGATACGCGGGTAAATTAGCCAAAGCCACATTACAGTAGTCTAAGCGGCTCATAACCAAAGCCAATACCAGAGTGGTGAGAGAGGAAGGAGACAGCAGGGACCGGACTGCTCTAATTTGTCGCAGAGCATAGAAAGACTTACGAATGAGAGTGGCGACATGGTCATGAAAGGAAAGGGAAGAATCCAGGATCACACCCAAATAACGAAAAGAAGATGTCAGAGGAATATGAGCAGAATCAATTTGAGGGGCAATATCTGGACAGGAGGTACTTAATGAGACCCACATAGCAGTGGATTTGGATGGGTTCAAATGAAGATAGTTTGTGGCAAGCCACGATGCAACATGGGAGAGGCAAACATTTAGAGCCGAGATATCCACATTGATAGGGGAGGTATGAAAGAGCAGGATAATATCGTCTGCATAAATGTAGGTGGAAACCGGATACTGGTGAATTAAAAGGGGTAGGGGAGCCAGAAAAATGTTAAACAACAAGGGAGACAGAACCGACCCCTGGGGAACCCCACATGAAAGAGGAAAAGAGGGAGAAGACTGCTTGTGACGTGAATGGAGAAAGTGCGGTTGGACAAGAAGGAGCGAAAACGTTGTAACACTGTGCCCCGCAGGCCCGCATCGTAGAATCAAGAGCAAGGTCCAGTGATCAATCAGATCAAACGCCGAGGACACATCGAGAGACACCAAAAGAGTGACATCCCCCCGATCATGAGCGACATGTAGTTCATTTAGCAGAGCTAGAAGAACTGTTTCCGTACTATGTCCCATACGGAAACCTGACTGTCTCGGATGAAGAACATTAGTAGCTTCCACATGTGATGCTAGCTGAAAAAACACCAACCGTTCTAATACCGTAACCAAGAAGGGAAGATTTGAGACAGGACGCCAATGTGCTAAAACGGAGGGATCGAGAGAAGGTTGCTTCAGGAGTGGATGGATAATAGATTACTTCCATGGCATAGGGAAGCAACCAGAAGATAGACTGGTATTTAAAATTGTTAAAATAACAGGAAGAAGCTGAAGCGAAGGATTGGACAGCCACCCTGAAGGAATGAGGTCCAGTTGACAAGTAGTCTTCCTAGAATTGGAGATAGTCTTAAGCAGTTCTGAGGGAGTAATAGCATGAAAGGTGGACCAAGTGTGAGCTAGTGCTTGATTGGGTGGTGACAGAGGGGAAGCAATAGCACCCTGAATGGTCACCTCTGAGGAGGGCGACAAAGAGGAGGGAGATAAAGGTGGAGGTGGGTGATTAGAAAAAGAAGAGCGTAGGTTATGAATCTTGTCTGAGAAGAAAGTAGCCAACAAAGAGGGAGTAGGCGCGGCAACCTGAAGTGGGGGGGGTAGGCACAGTAGAGGAGAGGCGACGCAGGATAGTATATAGCTGTCTAGATGAATTAGTGGCCTCAGAAATTTCCAAGGAATATAACAAACGTTTGGCTGCCTGGACTGCCAGGCGATAGGCGAAATAAAGCTGTTTGAACCGAGTCATTGCTACCAGAGAAGGGTGCTTCTCCCAGTGGCGCTCTGCTTGCCAAAGTTGGGACCGCTGTAGACGCAAATCTGGATGAAACCATGGAGAGTGCGCTTGCTGTGACAACACAGAAGAGGGGCGAAGGGGAGCTAGACTATCCAATGCAGCACCAAGCATAGAATTCCAGAGACAAACCTGCGCATCCACGGAACGTAAGGCAAAATCTGACGGAAAAAGAGATTGTGCTGATGGGAAAGCAGCCAGTGTACGTGGCATGATACAACGCCGTAGACAAGGCGAGGATGGGGGACTAGGAGAGTCTGCAGGAACTGGGGCTGGGAAAGAAACAAAAAAGGAGATGCAATAGTGATCAGACCATGGGATACGATGGACAGAAATATCAGAAAATAAAGGATCCAAACTAGAGGACGCAAGAACTATGTCCAATGTGTGTCCAGTCATATGGGTAGGGCCAGAGACATATTGATGCAATGCAAGATCATTTAGAAGGTTCAGAAAAACACGATCCTTAAGCCTGGAAGGGGAATCAATGTGGACATTAAAGTCACCAAGGATTATGCAATGCAATGTGTACCTTCTGGACTAATGAAGAATAGTCTCAGAGAGAGTCTGTAAGGCTGCCTCCCATCTACAAGTGGACAGAGAGGGAGGAAGATACAATAAAAGGAAATACAATGGGGGAGAGGAGTGTAAACGGAGAAAAAAGGATTCAGAGTAATGAATGATCTCAACAGAAGCACAGGTAGGTTCAGGATGCATTGATACATGCAGATTGTTAGGGAGGGGGAGGGAGAAGAGAAAGGGGAAACAGACCTGCAACATTTTCAGCTTGGACTGGTGGCAACAGTTATAAGGGGGGGGGGGGGGGTGAGGGGAAGCAGAATCAGGGAATGGTTATAGAAATTTCAGATAGATACATTGCTCACTGTCTGCATTCTCCCCCGTCTGCAGGCACATGCGTTGTTAAGGAAAGCTCTGGCTTGCTGTCTGTGTCAAATGTTTAGTGATATAGCTCCCAGTTCTTGGTGACACACTAGTGTGGATCGCTGAATTAAATTAATGGGCGGACCCATGTAAAGTGGTAGTTGAGAACAAGGAAGCATTCTCAGCAACTTGAAGACTGACAAGAGTCTTGCCACAGAATTTGAGTCCTGGTTTCTGACTCTAGACTTGACCTGCTTACTTTCAACCCTATTTGCCCCACACCAGAACTTCACTGAGCCTTGATTTGATGATAGAACTAGATTTTCCCTATTGCCAAGACTAAAGCGAACCTGTTTTTATATTACCCAGTTGGTAACCTGCTTTTATCTGTTGCCCAGTAGGTATAACCTGAAACAACTAGACCTGTTTTTGACCTCCTTGTCCATCTGTTCTTGGGGAATCTATGAATACATCCCATCCCCCACCCAGATTTTAAAAAAATGTAATTTATTTCCCTCGCTAAGACCTGTTCCCAAATAGATTTACTCCATTTCAAAGCAGGAATAAACCTAAGTAACTTCCCTTTTACCCACACAGCTCCCATTCTTTCCCATGGAAAGAAAAAAAATGTATGCTTTATTGTCTTTTGCTCCCATGGAAAATCATGAGAGTTGGGTCATGACACTATTTCCTTGAACTTGGAAAAAAAAACAGCAACTATTATATTACTATGTTAGGAAATAATGCAAAAAAAGGTTCCATTTAGAGTAGGGGTTCTCAACCCAGTCCTCGGGACACACCTAGCCAGTCAGGTGTCCCAAGGACAGGGGTTGGGAACCCCTGATTTAGAGCAATTTCTCACTACTTTTAAAGAGAGGGTACTGCAATGATTTTGCTACTTTACAAAAAACATCCCCATCTTTCCTACTCATAACTTTTCCTAAGAATTGCTCCTACAAGAATACATCATCAGGACCTAGGCTGTACACCTGTACACATACATTCACAGTCCTGTAATAACATTTACCACACAACCACTAAGCTTAGGCAAAAATATCAAGGACACCAAATGCCAGCCCACGGAACAATTTACATACTTGCTAATTTTTTTCCTCAACTCCTGTTAGACCAATCCAGAACTTCCCAAGAAGTAAGCAAGACTGAAAAACTCAGAGATGCATAAGAATCAACTAAACAACTTGGCAACAAATAACTTGAGTAAGTTTTTGGCTCTTATCACAATGAAATCTGTATTGGACCATGGTACTGACTAAACATTCTACAGCAGCAAGACTCCAAAACCTGCAGAAAAAGAGTCTTCCAGGGTGGGTCCTAGAGTGGTTTAGCAGGATTCAAGGAGAAAATTAGCAGGTATGTACATTTTTCCTTCCTTATCATCCTGCTAGACCAGTCCAAATACACAGGATATACTCAAGCAGTCAGGACCCAGGGTGAGAGGAAGACCATGCTCAGGCAGACAGATCCTGCTAAAGGCGCCATCTATACTTCTCAAGTCACTTCATTAGCTTCCTGTTTCCACTTCCAGTTCAAACTTCTCCTACTAATCTTTGCTTCACAAAGACACTTACTGAAGAGCAGGCATCCTTATGGATGTCCTCTAGAGTCAAAGCAGGATGAGACCTGTGCCCAGTGGAGTGAGCTCTAACTCACTCTGACACAAGCTTACCAGCTAGAATGTACACTGATCCAATGGGCTCCTCATGGCCGCTGCCGGCCCTATCCGCAGAACACCAAGGAGCACAAAGATGATCTGACCAGCAGAAGGGATTAGTAATTGCCATGTATCTAATTAACACACTCCACACATCCAACAGATGCAACAAGGAAAAGAGACGGCTGAGGGGAGATATAATAGAGGTCTATAAATTAATGAACGGAGTGGAACGGGTAAACGTAGATCGATTGTTTATGCTATCAGAATATAGAAAGACTAGGGGACATGTAATGAAGCTACAGGGTAAAACTATTTAAGACAAATAAGAGAAAATATTTTTTCACTCAACGTGTAATCAAACTCTGGAATTTGTTACCGGAGGATGTAGTAAGAGCTGTTAATGTAGCTGGGTTTAAAAAAGGTTTAGACAAGTTCCTGGAAGAAAGGTCCATAAACCATTATTAAAAAGGGACCCAGGATATCAATGCTTGACCCAATACAAGCACTGTGGAACCTGTGTCTCTTGGGGATACTGCTAGGTACGTATGACATGGATTGGCCACTGTTGGAAACAGGATACTGGGCTTGATGGACCTTGGTCTGACCAAGTATGGCATATCTTATGTTCTTATGTTCTTAAGGAGTCCTTCTGAAGATCCTTTTCAGAGAAGGAAAGCAGAACAGTCCGTCAAGAAGAAAAGGGTGACAGCACCTTTGAGACAAGGACAGCAGTCTACCAGGAGGCAGAAGTCATTGAGATGATCAAGAAAGGTTCCCTGCAAGACACAGCCTGATTCTTGGACACCTGCCTGACAGATGCAATAGCTCCCAGGAAATCCCCTTAAAAGGCATCAGGGTACACTGTCAATTAAATCCCTTGGATACGACCCTATAATACTCCAGGACCACCAACTGAACCTTGAGAGAGTTCAGCACCAACCCTTGGTCCAGATTGGACTGAAGGAGGATAAAACAGCAACTGTGTCCACCTTCCTGGCATCCAAGGACCAAGAGGAACATTCTCGCTTGAAATCCCTTCCAAATTCTCCAATAAGCCAAGGACACAGAGGCAATTCCAGGCCTTAAGCAGAGTGTCTACTACTGTCCCAGAGTAGCTGTTCTTAGAGAGCCTATGCCCCTCCAGGGCCACACCATAAGAAGGGACCATGAACCTCCAATTACTAGGAGCTCCACTGCAGTAGACCCTAATCTTAAGATAGCAAGAGAAGGGGCAACATATAATGGATCAAAAATATGCATACAATGGCCTGGGAAGCCAGTCTGGGGCCACTAGGATCACCAGGTCCAGATAGGTCTTAAATCTATTACTTTTCATTTGTATAGTGCTACAAGGTGTAAGCAGCACTGTACAGACATGTAAGAGATGGTCCCTGCTCATCATAGTTTACAATCTAGTCAATACAAACAGCACAGGAATTCGAACTAGGATATATCTAGGGAATAGTAAGGAATTACATAGAAGGTGAACAGAAGACCAAGTGGATTAGGACCCAAAAACAGCCTCAAAGAGTTGAGTTTTTAGCCTGGATTTGAATAGGGCCAGAGATGGAGCCTGACATATAGGCTCAGGTATTTTGTTCCAGGCAGAAGGAGCCACAAAGTGGAAAGATCGAAGTCTGGAGTTGGCAGTGGAAAAGGGAACAGATAGAAGAGATCTGCCAGAAGAGTGAAGTTCCCAAGGAGGGGTGTAGGGGGAGGTAAGAGAGGAAAGGCAGCGAGGAGCAGACAAATGAATGCACCTATAGGTCAGTAGGAGAAGTTTGAACTAGAAGTGGAAACAGATAGGAACTAATGAAGTGACTTAAGAAGAGGGGTTACATGAGCATAGAGACACAGGCAGAATTTAAGTCATGCAGCTAAATTCTAACAGATTAAAGTGAGGAGAGATGATTCAGAGGAAGACCAGCAATGAGGAGACTGCAATAATCTAGATGGGAGGTGACTAAAGATTGGATACGGGTCTTAGTAGCGTGTTCAGAAAGGAAGGTGCAAAATTTGCTAATGGTTTAGAGAAAGAAATGGCAGGTTTTAGCTATCTGTTGGATGTGTGTGGAGAAGGAAGAGAGGGAGGAGTCAAAGATGACCCCAAAGTTGTGAACCATTATTCACGGAAACAAAGAAAGGAGGAAGGGAAGAGGTGGGTTTAAGGAGAAAGAAAAGCAGCTCAGTTTTGGCCATATTCAGTTTTAGATGGTGGCAGGACATCCAGGCAGCAATGTTAGATAACCAGGCAAAGATACGAGCCTGGATTGCAGGATAAATTTAAGGAGAATCATCATCATAAAGATGGTATTCAGGGCCGGTGCTAGGGTTTCTAGCAGCCCCCTGCAATCTATAAATCGGCGCCCCTCCCTCACTATTATTAATGTTGGCTGCACCCTACCTCCTTTTTCCCAAAACCGCTTTGTGAACTCTTTTCATGCAATTCAGGAAGGCACTCAAGCACTACTTATTTATACAATACTACCAGATCAATATTAATCCACCATAGACACACCTCTCCTCTAGTCCTAACGCATACCCATAGATTTATCATAAGATACTCACAAAGCTTATTGTTATATATGTAAATAATTGTTGTGCATGTCTCCCTAAGTTATCCAAGTTGTTCTTCCCTGTTCTATGTAAAACTGATATTTGTTTTGTTAATTATGGTTCCATGTAAACCGCGCTGATGCTAAAAAGTGCGGTATATAAGAAAAATAAATAAAATAAATAAATAAATAAATATTAGTATGTCTCCTTCAAATCCAGTGTTCTAAGAAAATTGCAGCAAAAAAAGCAAATGCATAACCAAAATAAAATACTTTGCAATGACTACTTAGCATCAAACAGGCTGTGATAGTCCAAAATAAATAAATAAATAAATAAAATCTGATTCTGGTCATCTCACTAACAACATTCTCTGGTGCCAGGCATATTGTGAACTAATATAAAACACTGCAAATGTCTCTGAAAATCTACAAAGTTAAATCTACCATACCATACCAGCATACACTTCCAAAACTCATACAATAAGGGGCCTACACAGAAAAAAAGCAGCACTACAAATACTGCAATGTGCCCCAAAACATCCATATACCTATTTGAAAAGCTGTACAAGTCAAATTATCACAGTACAGAGCCCTACATACAAATTCCATGTTAAAAGAACACCGATCCTCACTAAGTACAGAATAAGTGACCACAAAGCACAGTTACTTACCTGTAACAGGTGATCTCTGGGAACAGCAGGACTAAGTCTTCACATATGGGTATCGTCGGTACCGATGGAGCCTGCGCGGGAACGCTCCTCAACGTCCAAAAGGAAAGCTTTTGGGAGCATCCCACAGCGCCTGCGTGCTGCCTTCCCGCCTTTCCTAACCGCCTCTCTCCAGTTCGAGTTTTAAAGCTGAGACAAATAGAGAAAGGAAAGGAAAGAAAGATAGAGAGATATAACTCCTAGGGGAGGTGGATGGGTTGTGAAGACTTATTCCTGCTGTACCCAGAGATCACCTGTTACAGGTAAGTAACTGTGCTATCTCCAGGAACAAGCAGGAATGAGTCTTCACATATGGGGACTTCCCAGCTAGAGATGCCAGGGAGATCACCCAGGTTGTGAGTCCCTGGGAAGGGCTCTACCTCCACCCAAGAATCTCAGGCATCCAGCCAGGGATGGAGGGTAGGAGTTGGTTAGGAATGGAACAGGTGTTTGAGAGCTGACCATCAGCTGTAAATCAGCTGTAAACCTGCTAGCAATACCAAAGGCTTCAACAAAGTCCAACACGAACACCACAAACAGGGCATTCAGTTTTTATGTACCAAAATGCTGGAACACCCTACCCCCTGACATTAGAGCCATTACCAATCTATATCAGTTCAGAAAGGCTCTCAAAACATACCTTTTCTGCCAATATTTCCCAGACAGCAACTGAACTAGATATCCCCTCCAAGAAATGACCCAATCTAGAAATGCCCTCACACTGCAGTGTAAATAGTTTATGTATATAGTTAACCCAGTTATCCAAGTTTGTACTCCTGTTCAATGTAAAACCTGACAGTTTGTCGTTATGGTCATTTTGTTATGATGTAAACCGCGCTGATTCTAAATAGCGCGGTATATAAGAAACTGTAATAAATAAATAAATAAAATCCCGGCGGGAGTCCTTGTCCAAGCAGTAATGGGCTGTGAAGGTATGAACCGAGGCCCAGGTGGCCGCTCGACAGATCTGGTCGATGGACACAGAATTTAGATAAGCCATAGAGGCTGCCATGGCCCTCACATTGTGAGCTGTGACATGGCCCTCCAGAGAAAGGTTCTTACTCTGGTAGGCGAAAGAAATACACTGAGCAATCCAATTGGACAGAGTTCTCTTAGAGACTGGAAGTCCTAAATGAGAGGGATCAAAAGCAACAAAGAGTTGAGAGGACTTTCTATGTTGCTGTGTCCTTTGTAAGTAAAAAGCAAGAGCTCTTTTACAATCCAGGGTATGAAGATTCCTCTCTGCACTGGAAGCATGAGGTCCTGGAAAAAAGACAGGTAAATAAAAAAAAAAAGAAAAAGAAAAGGTGAGACCACTTTAGGCATAAAGTGTGGATTAGTCCTGAGGACTACCTTGTCATGATGGAAACTTGTATAAGGAGGATTAGCCACCAAGGCTTGCAGCTCACTGATGCGGCGAGCTGAAGTGACTGCAATGAGAAAAATAACCTTCCAGGAAAGAAATTTCAAGGAGGTAGTGGCTAAGGGTTCAAAGGGTGGCTGCATAAGCTGGCCAAGAACCAGATTCAAGTCCCATGCCACTGGAGGTGGTCTGATGGGAGGTTTAGTCAAAAGAAGGCCTCTCATGAATCTTGCTATAAGAGGATGAGAGGAAATAGGCTGTCCATTGAGAGGTTTAAGGGATGCTGCAATAGCACTCAAATGGACTCTTACTGAATTCGTTTTAAGACCTGCATGGGATAAATGCAGCAAATACTCTAGTAAAGAATTCAGAGGTATTGCAAGAGGGTTAAGACCCTTCTCTGCACACCAAATGGTAAACCTTTTCCATTTAAAAGCATAGGAACGTCTAATGGAAGGCTTTCTGGAAGCATGAAGGATATCCTTCACTTGGTGAGAAAGATGCAAATCTTGAAGGTCTAGGCCTTCAGCAACCAGGCTCTGAGGTGAAGAGACTGGGGATTTGGGTGCCACAACATTCCCTCCTCCTGGGACAGGAGGTCTGGAGCAGATCCCAAGTCCAGGGAGGGAGCTTGGGAGAGATGCAGAAGTAGAGGGTACCACACTTGGCGTGGCCAATGTGGTGCTATAAGGATCATAGACCCCTTGTCTCTCTGAAGTTTGAAGAGTGTCTTGGGAATTAGGGGAATGGGTGGAAGGGCATAGAGGAAGTCTTGCCCCCAATGAAGGAGGAAGGCATCCCTGGCCTGAACTCCCTGACACGGAATCCTGGAACAGAACCGGGGAAGTTTGGCATTCCACGGACTTGCAAAGAGGTCTATGTCCGGGGTTCCCCAAATTCGGAAGATCCTGGCTATCTGGTCCCCATGGAGGGACCATTCGTGTGGAAGCAGAACTCGACTGAGTCTGTCTGCCCAAGAGTTTTGAACCCCTGGGAGATACACTGCCATGAGATGAATTTGATGCTCTCTGGCGAAGGCCCACAGTCTCAGAGCTTCGTTGCAAAGCGACAGAGAGCCAGTCCCGCCCTGCTTGTTCATGTAGAACATGGCTACTTGGTTGTCCGTGTGGATGAGGACTGTCTTGTAGCTGAGCAGGGTGTGGAAGACTCTGAGAGCTAGAAAAATTGCTCTGAGCTCTAAGAGGTTGATATGTAGAGATGTCTCCTGTAAAGACCAGATGCCTTGAGTGGAGAAATCTTGAAGATGAGCTCCCCAACCTCTTGGAGAGGCATCTGTTGTAAGGGTTGCTTGGGGTAACAGCTGTTGAAAGGGGGACCCCAGCAACAGATTTTGAGTGGACTTCCACCAGTGGAGGGACCAAAAGAGACGACTGGAGGTTGCTATTTTGTCTGACAGGCAACCTGATGCCTGGGTCCATTGGGTGGACAGAGTCCACTGAGCTGCCCTCATGTGAAGGCGAGCGTAAGGAACCACATGCACAGTGGATGCCATGTGGCCTAACAGTTGTAACATCTCTCGAGCAGTTAAATGGGATTTCAACTGAATTTGTGAGGCTAACTGCACCAAGCGTAGACAACGGGCCTGGGGAAGATAGGCCCTTGCAGTTGTGGTATCCAGCAAGGCCCCTATGAACTCTAGAGACTGAGTAGGGGTGAGATGGGATTTTGGAAAGTTTATTACAAGTCCCAGATACTGAAGGATACGCCTTGTGCAGGTTAGAGAAGTCTGGGCCTCTGACTGGGATGGAGCTCGGATGAGCCAGTCGTCCAGATATGGGAATACGAATATCCCTAGAGTGCGTAGAAATGCAGCTACTACTGCCATGCATTTTGTGAACACCCTTGGTGCAGAGGCCAGACCGAAAGGAAGCACTCTGTATTGGTAGTGCTTCCCTTGATAAAGGAACCGAAGGAACCTTCTGTGTGTTGGATGGATGAGGACATGGGTGTACGCATCCTTGAGGTCTAGAGAGCAAAGCCAATCCTGACTCTGAAGGTATGGAAGGAGAGTACCGAGAGAAATCATCTTGAATTTCTCCTTGCATAGAAACTTGTTCAATTCTCTGAGATCTAATATGGGTCTGTAGCCCCCTGTTTTCTTTGGGATAAGAAAGTAGGGGGGAGTAGAACCCTGAACCCTGATGACGAAGGGGTACTTCTTCTATTGCCCCTTGGGCAAGAAGGGTAGAAATCTCCTGACCCAGAAGGTCGAGGGGAGATGTCTGAGAATTGAACTGTCTCACCATGGTGTGAGGAGGAAGGTTTAAGAAATGAAGCTTGTACCCCTCCCTTATGATGGAGAGGGTCCATTGCTCTGCTGTGATTTGTTCCCATCTGGGAGCAAAGTAAGCCAACCTTCCTGGAATGGTGAGAGGCTCTGGATGTTCTAGAGCCAGAAAGGCTAAGCTCTCTAATTGTAAGTCAAAGGCCCTGAGGAGGATGAGGCTGTTGGGCCGTAGCAGTCCTAGCAGCCATAGGCTTGGCCTGTTTCGGTTGTTGCTGTCTCTTTGTAGCAAAACAACCTGCAGTTGATGACTGCTGACCATAAGCAGAATAATATTTCCTTTTTTTGGGAAAAAATCCCTTTTTGAACAACCTTTTCTTAAAAGGAGCAGAAGTAGACTTTGAAAGTCTATCTAAAGCAGAATTTTCAGCATCCATTTGGCTGGCCTTTGCTTGCCAATCTTTGCCAAAAAGGTTTTCACCTGTACAAGGAAAGTTGCCTAGTCCATCTTGAACCCAGGGTTCCAAATCAGAAGCTTGTAACCAAGCAACTCTGCGTGCACCTATAGCAATGGCCGAGGCTCTGCTGGCACCTTCAAAAGAGTCAAAGGCTGCACGGTTGGAAAACTTGGAAATATCCTGGGCATGTTTGAGCCAGGTGAGGAACTCTTCCCTTTTATCTTCTGAAATAAAAGGAGATAAAGTTTGCAGGTGATCTGTAACTTCTTTTAGAAACATCCCCATATAGAGACTATAGGAGTTGATTCTGGCAACAAGCATACTGGCCTGGAAAATTCTCCTGCCAAAGGCATCTAAGGTTCTGCATTCTCTTCCTGGAGGAGCAGAAGAGTGCCTTTTTGTACTCTTTATCTTCTTCATAGCAGACTCCACCACAATGGAGTGGTGAGGAAGCTGAGTCTTATGGAAGCCAGGACAAGGAGGAACACGATACATGGTGTCCAACCTGCGAGAATGAGGGGAAGTGGTGAGAGGAGTCTCCCATATGCCCAACATGTGATCATAAAGAATCTCATGTATTGGTAAAGTGGCTGCCTCTTTAGGAGCCTTAGGATATTGTAAAATATCTAATTTTTTGGCTCTAGGCTCTATCTCAGGGGCCACTGGGATGGAAAGGCCCCTGGCCACTTCCCTAATGAAATCTTGAAAAGACAAGTCTTCTGGAGGAGACATTCTCCTTTTTGGAGAAGAGGGCTCCTGAGGATGGATCACCGATGCTTCGACAGAGACCTCTGATTCATCAGAGTCTTCAGAGGAATCGAAGTATCGCCTGTCTGGATGCTCCTGCAGAGCCCGATACGCGTACCGGGTGGTATCGACATTGGGAGTGATCGGTAGCGGTTCGGTACCGATGGGCATCACAGAACAGTGTACCGCTGCAGTCGACACTGAAGCGGATGTCGATGCAATCGGTACCGGCAACGGAACCGATGTCGGTACCGGTGCCGGAGTCAGTACCGGCAACAGAGTTTGTTGCGGTACCGAAGGCATCGCAGCTTGTATTTATTTATTTATTTATTTATTTAACAGTATTTCTAAACCGCCTTATCTTAATAATCAAGGCGGTATCACAGCAAACAATCAGGTAAAGTGTGTGTGTTATACATGCAGTGAGGGTGAAATTTAGTTGAGTGTGTGTTGTATTGTGTGCTAGATTGGTTTGAGCTATATACAAGGTGGTCTATATACAGTGGTGCTAAAAACTTTTCTTACATCCATTGTTTGGGTGGTATCATGTACTGTTGTACATTCTCTGAGGTTATGTGACGTGTCCATAGTGTTCTATGAATAGCATGGTTTTAAGCTGTTTTCTAAAGTCTTTGAGGTCAGTAGTTGCCCTCAGGTCGTCCGGTAGTTTGTTCCATATTGTTGGAGCAGCCATGGAGATTGCTCTGTCTGTTGTGTCCTTGCGTGTATGTTTGTATTCACTTGGGGTGCTGACTCGGTTGTGTGTTTGTTTTCTTCTAGGACGTGTGCTGGTGTCTGGTTGTATGAGGGCGTGTAGGCTGTTGGCTGATGTGTGCTGCTTTATCTTGAATAGGTTTATGATAGTTTTGTATCTGATGCGTGCACCGATTGGGAGCCAGTGTAAGTCCTTTAAGATAGGTGTGATGTGCTCTTGTCTTGTAGTTCCGGATATGATTCGTGCTGCAGTGTTTTGAGCCAGTTGGAGTGGTTTGAGGGCTTGTTTCGGTAGTCCAAGGTATATCGGATTGCAGAAGTCCAGTAGTGGTGTTATCAGTGCCTGACAGACGGTACGGAAGTGATCTGGGGCGAGGAGTGGTTTCAGTCTTCTGATTATTCGCATCCTATAGTAGGCTTTTTGGATTGTTTTGTCTATGTGTGGCTTGAGGTTTAGTTTATTGTCCAGAGTAACTCCGAGGTATCTTACTTCTGATCTTATTGGTATAGTGGTGCTTTGTATCCTTATATTTGTTGGGTGTATGAAGCTTTGGTTCCGAGTGATGATTAAGGCTTCAGTCTTGTTGTAGTTTATTGCGAGGTTGTTGTTTTGACACCAACTCGTCATTTGGGTAAGGCAGTCTGTTATTTTAGAGAAGTCCGGGTTGTCGATCGCTATCGGGGTGTATATCATGATGTCATCCGCATAGATTGTGTATTGAATGTTGCTCTCTTTCATGATGTTGCATATTGGTTGGATGTAGATGTTAAATAGGAGTGCTGAGAGTGCGGATCCTTGAGGTACTCCTTGACGGACGTTTATGGGTCGGGAGGTGTTGTGTCCCACCTTGACCTGTAGCTGTCTTTCGGTTAGGTATGATTGGAACCATTTCAGCGTGATACCGTGTACACCAGTGTTCTTTAGTCTTTCCAGGAGCGTGTTGTGGTCCACTGTGTCGAAGGCAGAGGAGATGTCGATGAAGATCATTATGATTCCATTCCTGGTGTTGTCAGTTATTCTTAGGATGCTGTCGAAGAGGTATATCAGAAGTGTTTCGACTCCATGTTTGGGACAAAATCCGTGTTGGTTGTCGTCAAGTGTTTCGTGTTTGTCGATGTGTTCCTGAAGCTGTAGTTGAACCGTTTTTTCGATGATTTTTGCGAGGAAGGGTATGCTGGAAATTGGTCGGTATGCTGCTGGATCTTTTTTGTTGAGAGTTGTTTTCTTTGGGATTGGTCTTACTGTGGCAAGTTTTAGTTGCTTTGGCATGAGTCCTTGAGCGAGTGAGTTGTGTACCATTTTGTGTATGGTGGGGATGAAGCTTGATTTGGTGGCTTTGACCCATGACACTGGGCACGGGTCTGTAGGAGCAGTGCTTGTGTTGATTGTAGAGATGATGTGAGATATCTGTTCTGTTGAGGGTGTGTAGAATGTACCCCAGGTTTTGGAGTGAACGTCCGTCCTGTTGTTCCCACTATGTGTTGTTCGTTCCGTGGAGTGAAATTTGTCTTTGATGTGGTCGGCAAATTCCTGTGGATCAACTTGTACTTCCCCTTCTGTTGTTTGCTCTTTTGTGAGGATCTTCACTATTTCGAAAAGCTCCCTGGGTTTGTTGATGGAGGAATTTATCATGTTTGTGTTGAATTCCATCTTTGATTGGTTGATGTGTGTATTGTATTGTTTTTGCTTTGTTAGATAAAGATGCTGGTCGGCAGTTGTTTTGTTTTTTCTCCATCTCCGTTCAATCTTCCTGAGCTCCCTCTTTTCCTGTCGTATTTTTGCTGAGTACCATGGTTTGTTTTGTCTCTTGTTGTGGTGTGGATTCTTGGTCCCGGTACCAGCTGTTTTGGCGGCGTTAGCTAGAATGCTGTTCCAGCTGGAAACTTGATCCTCCAGGTCATCTGTAGTAATGTTCAAGTGCTGTGTTGTGTCCTGTATGAATTCGTCCCTGTCGAAATGTTTGAATCTTCTTTGTGTGTGTGAGCTGTTTGCTCTTTCGTTTGTCTGGTCCTCTGGTGATCGCAGCTTTGTTTCGATTAGGTAATGGTCAGACCATGGCACTGGGGTAATGGTGGGTTGGGCAATTAGGTCTCTTGATGTTAGGTAATTGGATGCGAAGATGAGGTCTGGGGATGATCCATGTTTATGCGTTGGTGCATTGATTATCTGTGTGAATTGTAGTGAGGTCATTGCTTGAAGGAAGGCCTCTGCGTCTTTGGCATTGGTGGACTTGAGGTTGAAGTCACCAATCAGTAGCGCTGGTTTGTTGTTTGATGTTATGGCACAGGCTTCTTCGAGTGTGAAGGCTAGTTCGTCGGGTGGAGCTCTGGGTGCTCTGTAGGTTAGGCAGATTGTAATGTTCTTGTTCTTGATGCTAATTGTGTTACATTGCTGTGTATCGGTGAGGTTCTGTGTCTTGAACTTTAGGTTTGTTTTTGCTATTATCAGGACTCCTCCTCCACGCTTGTGGGTGCGTGGGCAGTTGTACGCTGAGTAGTTTTCCGGTACCAGTTGGTTGAGTAGAACATTGTCGGTAGGGTTGAGCCATGTCTCTGTGATGCATATTACGTCGGGCTGTCGCTCTTCTATGTGGTCTACAAGGGTGTATATCTTGTTGCAGACGGATCTGGCATTTATGAGCTCAATCGTTGTAGTCTTTGTTGCGGGGTTTGCTCTTACATGTGCTTCCTTTGTGTATGTGTGGGAGTTTGCTTTGTTTCTGTTCGTCCGCTTTGTCTGGAAAGTTCGGAGTATCTCTTTGTGTGTGTGTTGTGGTTCTAAATATGGCAATGCAGTTGTTGTGTGCCATGTTGTGTTTGCTTGTGGGTAGGGGAGGTGTGTGGTTGGTGGGAGGAGTTGTGTGACGAGTAGGTAGAGTGGGAGGAAGTATGTGGCGTGCATGTTGGTCTCTTGTGAAGTTTTATTAGGGTGATGCCTGTTTTCTTAAGTCTTCGTCTGTTGTCTGATCGGTGAGCGGTGAACTTGTTGCGGGAGCCTGACCCGTGGAGGGAGAGCCGGATCTGTGGCGGGCGTCTTGGTGCGGGAGCCTGTCCCGTGGGGGGAGCCTGTCCCGTGGAGGAGGAGCCGGAACTGTGGAGGGCGTCTTGGTGCGGGAGCCTGTCCCGTGGAGGGAGCCTGTCCCGTGGAGGAGGAGCCGGAACTGTGGAGGGCGTCTTGGTGCGGGAGCCTGTCCCGTGGAGGGAGCCTGTCCCGTGGAGGAGGAGCCGGAACTGTGGAGGGCGTCTTGGTGCGGGAGCCTGTCCCGTGGAGGGAGCCTGTCCCGTGGAGGAGGAGCCGGAACTGTGGAGGGCGTCTTGGTGCGGGAGCCTGTCCCGTGGAGGGAGCCTGTCCCGTGGAGGGGGAGCCGGAACTGTGGGGGGCGTTTTGGTGCGGGAGCCAGTCCCAAGGGGGACGGGCTGGATCTATTCGGTTGTGGCTCGTGGGGTGAGAGTTTGGTGGTGGGCTATGTGTGATGTTCAGCGAGTATTCTACTTGCGGTTCTGTCGTCTTTCTCTTCTGTCTGCACCTTGTTGGGTTCTGCTATGATGCTGTCGGCACTGCTATTTCTTTTGGTTGTTTCCTTCTGCACGCCAGTCAGATGTAGATTGCTGTGCCCATGAGTAAATGTAGTTTGCTGATGTTTGAGCCCAGGCTGGGCTTCGGTGTTGATTGCACGGGTCGGAGATGTCATCGGTTAATGTTGCTGTGTCTTTGGTGCTGTAGGGGGTTGTGGTGTCCTGTTTTCCTTTTTGCCGTTTTCGTTCCGGCGTTCCTGTTGATTTTGCTGAGTTGTTTGCGCCTCTGTGCCGCGCCTAAGGGCCACGCCAAAGGGCCCTCTGGCGAGGCCCTCAGGCGCGGGCGCGCCCTGCAGGGACGCTGCTTTTGAGGAGGGCTGGAGCTGCCCAGACGACCTCCCACTGCCCGGATTGGGCAGGAGTGTTGGTGGGGGCGGGCTGCCTCAAAGCGGCTCCCTCGGAGCAGGGACGCCGCTTTTGAGGAGGGCTGGAGCTGCCCGGACGACCTCCCACTGCCCGGATTGGGCAGGAGTGTTGGTGGGGGCGGGCTGCCTCAAAGCGGCTCCCTCGGAGCAGGGACTCGTTTTTGAGGAGGGCTGGAGCTGCCCGGACGACCTCCCACTGCCCGGATTGGGCAGGAGTGTTGGTGGGGGCGGGCTGCCTCAAAGCGGCTCCCTCGGAGCAGGGACGCCGCTTTTGAGGCGGGCTGGAGCTGCCCGGACGACCTCCCACTGCCCGGATTGGGCAGGAGTGTTGGTGGGCGCGGGCTGCCTCAAAGCGGCTCTCTCGGAGCAGGGACGCCGCTTTTGAGGAGGGCTGGAGCTGCCCGGACGACCTCCCACTGCCCGGATTGGGCAGGAGTGTTGGTGGGGGCGGGCTGCCTCAAAGCGGCTCCCTCGGAGCAGGGACGCCGCTTTTGAGGCGGGCTGGAGCTGCCCGGACGACCTCCCACTGCCAGGATTGGGCAGGAGTGTTGGTGGGGGCGGGCTGCCTCAAAGCGGCTCCCTCGGAGCAGGGACGCCGCTTTTGAGGAGGGCTGGAGCTGCCCGGACGACCTCCCACTGCCCGGATTGGGCAGGAGTGTTGGTGGGGGCGGGCTGCCTCAAAGCGGCTCCCTCGGCTCCCTGTATGAATGCCGTGATGGCATGCTGCATGGTCAGGATATTCTAATCCATCGACGCAACCAATTTCTGGATGTCGGTACCAGGATGTCAGAACATGGCAACAGGTGATCGGTCGAGGCCGAGCCATCGATGTCAACCTGTGACCCCATAGATAAAGCTTTGGAAGCCGGAGCCTCCCGCCGGGGTAATTTTGCCGGTGCGGATTCCTCGAGGGCAAGCCCGGAGGCATCTCGATACTTAGAGGGAGATCTACCCTTCGAGGACCGGCTGGATTTAAGTTTGGTTACCTGAGATCCATGTGAGGAAGAAGAAGCCCTGGAAGACGTCTATGAAACCGAAGCTGCATCCGAGGGAAACAGGGTACTGAGCTTAGCTGCTCGATTCTGTAGACCTCTTTTAGACATCATGGAGCAGGACTCACAATCCGCAATGGAGTGGTCAGGACCTAAACATTTTAGACACCATTCATGGGTGTCAGTGACAGAAATAGTGCCGCTGCACTTTGTGCATTTTTTAAACCCAGAGGCGGGCTTTTCCATGAGGAAAAATTTGCTAGGCCTAAGGCCAAGAAGAAAATGCACTGAAGTGAGAAAACCAGTAGTTTTTTTTTTTTTTTTTTAGAATAAAGAAAGAAAAGACCGGCGGTACCGGTCCAGCGTCGAGAAGGCAGACGCGCGACCAAAGAAATAAAATAAAATAAAGAAATTCTTCAGCGGTGACAGGAACACAAAGAAAAGAAGAACTGGAGAGAGGCGGTTAGGAAAGGCGGGAAGGCAGCGCGCAGGCGCTGTGGGATGCTCCCAAAAGCTTTCCTTTTGGACACTGGGGAGCGTTCCCGCGCAGGCTCCGTCGGTACCGACAATACCCATATGTGAAGACTCATTCCTGCTTGTTCCTGGAGATTAAGTCTTCACAAATGGGTAAGTCGGTACCGACGGAGTCTGCGCGGGAACGCTTCCCAGCGTCCAATCAAGAGCTTTTGGAAGCATCCCAGCACGCCTGCGTGCTGCCTTCCCGCCTTTCCCAACTGCCTCTCCTCAGTTAAGTTTTAAAGCTGAGACAAAGAGAGAGAGAGGAAAGGAAAGATAGATAGAGAGACAACTCCTGGGGAGGTGGGTGGGTTGTGAAGACTTATTCCTGCTGTTCCCAGAGATCACCTGTTACAGGTAAGTAACTGTGCTATCTCCAGGAACAAGCAGGAATGAGTCTTCACATATGGGGACTCCCAAGCTGAGATGCCTGGAGTCCCAGCATGTCATAGGTTGGAACATGCTATCTCCCAGAACACCAGGCATCCTGAGGATGGAGGGTAGGAGTTGAAGAAAGAAAGATGCTGTGGAACAGCTAACCTAGCATAGGACTGCAGAGAAGGAGTCCATGTGTGGATGATGATTGTCATCAATGATATTGCAAAGAATATTGCAATATGGACCTCCCCTGATAGGATTTCACAGAAGTATGGAGGTTCATGGATCTACTGGGAAACCCAGTAGAGGAACCGTGAAGAGGACCTCACTGTAAAGTGGTGGTAATAAACCTGTAGGAAAACAGTGGAGGTCAGAATTCTGAAAGGTAACAGGTAACCCCAGTAGGAAAAACTGGGGTAGTACAAAAACGGTGGGCCTTCAGCGGAAGGCTGTATGACAAAAACCTAACTCTTTTGGCGGCAGAGTGGCTCACTCTTAGGAACAAAAAGAGAAAGGCTAACCGATTTGGACAAACAGGCACAGTCCTTGTGGGGAGAAAGGGTATGGGAACCCCTTGTATCCCAAAAAGAGAGGACAAATGCCTGAGGCGTTAAAGCCTGTGATTAACTGAAGATCCACAATGTCTCTCCTAACTGGGGTAAGCTAGGAGAGATATTGGGCACGGAGAGCTTCAGAGGTACCTAAACCCTTAGGTTATGGTATAAAAATTGTGAGTGGTTGTGTGCGTAGAACCCCAAACCTGCTGGATAGCATAGGTATGGGTAAAGCCCCTCTGTCAGAAACATATAGCTATATGAGCATAGACAGTCAGATAGATAAGTATGTGGAGACATATCTATCTATAATGAAATATCTCGACAGATACATATATATATAGATAGATATATATATAGATAGATAGATAGACATAAGAATATAGCTATAGTGAGATATGGAGGGACATAAAATACACACAAAAGATAAATATAAATATGTAGGCCTAAATATGGGTGTCTGCAATTAAACAGACAGAGATATGCCTACCGCATGGTATTCACATAGGATATGTGGAGAGGAAAGATTCATCTAATAGCAAGGAGGTGGAACCTACTTGAGAAGATATATAGAGAATCTATTCCCCCCTGGTTATGATCTGCAAGGATGCTAGCTAGTGAAATAACCAGGATGGTTACATGAAAAACAGAGGATAATATCAATCTGCAGCGAGCAAGTCCCGAGTCTTCCAGGACTTTAGCATGGCAAGTAGACAGAAGACACATAGAGATGAGATACCATGTTGACCTGCTTAAGGGCAAAAAGAATTATGCGTTCTTACCATGAGGACGAGCTGCAAGGAGAAAGAGCATATCCCCGATTGGGAATGCTATGGACCAAAGCAGGGAATTGGCAACTCCTTAAGCCTTTACGTAAGAGAAGGCCTATGTCCTTTATATCAAAAGGAGATAGTAAAAGAAGGGAGAACCTTCTAGTCATGGGAGACATGACTGAAAAGCCTTTTCCAACCATCTAGGATAGTTGTTGGAGAAAAAAACCCCATGCTCTCTAGCAAGGGCCCATATGGAAAGCTTCTCTGTAGAATTGCAGAGAGCATGATGCAGGAGAATGAGGAGATAGAACTGGCTGCTAGAGAGCCAGTATCTCTGCCAACTATGCTGCCAAACCCAGGGAAATGGAGATGGCAGAAATAGAAGACCAATCCAGAAAGCTTGTAGTGAGATAATCTCCAAGATAGATGAAAGCACTGACTTGGAGCCACTACTAAGACTAGACAGAATGTTAGTGGAGGACAAATCTGGTTGTTTGTGGACAAGAACCAGTGGACCAAACATTAAGGCTCCTGCATAAGCAGCTGCTAGCAAGACAGCAGAAAGAATCTTACTGTTCAAAAACAGAAAGAACAGACAGAACAGGAGTAGAAAACTCTGGACATGTCTGATAAGCTGCCTCAAAGTAAGACTGAAACTGAGGAGGTAACTCAGAGAGGAAAACTCCGCACTGGAAAGTGACAAAAACTAGAGAGGCTGAAGAAAAAGTCTCCCAGCGAAGTAAATCCGCTCTTACAGAGGAAAAACTTGGTAAGAGGGTGAAGAGAACGGAGCTGAAGACGACTTACCAAGTAGTAAGTCCATAGAAAGGAAAAAAAATACATGCTGGCACAGGAACTATCATTTGATAGTGGTGAGACCTCTTTCCCTAGCAGAAAAAGGAGGAGAAACCTGTGACCTGTAGGCATGAACATCCTGACAGCTCATAGAAATATAGAAAAAATGGATGTTTTTTGGAAAGAGATCCATGTGTAGGGGTTAGAATGAAGTGGTGGATTGCCTCTATTGAGAAGAAGCAACTGTAGATTCTAACCCCAAGAGTCACAAGCATCTGATGATGATTGATCAGAAACCCTGCAGCTGCTGGGTTTACTGAGCCTGGTGAGAGGTTGGATTCTTCAGACCAGGACGATGCCTCCCCTGTTGGGGAACATCTGTATGATGGGCAAGCGATGAATAAAACCTTCTTCTCCTGTGGGAAGAAAGTTTGGTAGGACATTTCCTACCTACTGGGACAGAAGAAGGTGTAGAACAACCCTAAGGAAAAGGTAAATCAGTGGACAACTGAGTAACCTGACGTAAAGACTCCTTGTTGAAAAGATTTTCTCCAGTGCAAGGAGTATGTCCCAGCCGTTGTTGTGCCCATTTGTCCACGTCTGAAGCTTGGAGCCAGGCTCTACGTCGTGCCCCTATAGCTATAGCAGAAGTCCTGCTAACAGACTCAAAAGAGTCTAGGGAAGCACGAGAAAGAAAGCAAGAGATATTCTGAATATGCTTAAGCAGTGAGGAATAGTCTGAACTCCTGGAATCTGGAAGGAAAGGAGTGAAAAGATGCAATTGCTTTGTGACCTCCTCAAGAGAAAGACTCATATGGAAAATATATGAGAGAATTCTTGCAGAAAGCATAGATGTCTGGAAGGTTTGACGTCCAAAGGCATCTAGTGTCTTAGACTCACGACCTGGCGGATAAGAAGAGTGCTTTTTCTTACTCTTTACCCGCCTCATTGCTGATTCCACTACTATGGAATGATGAGGAAGTTGAGTCTTTTGAAACCCTGGAGAGGGGGGCACCTGATATAAGAGATCAGTTGCCCTGGGAGGTGGGGTACCTTTAAAGGTGTTTCCCACATTCCTAGAAGGAGATCCTGCAAGGAATGATGCAAAGGAAGCATTATGTTTTCCTTTGCTTTGGTAGAAAGAGAGCCTTGTGCAGGATCATGTCCTGGGATAGGAATGGCAAGAGATCTTGCTATATCCAGGAGGAAACTCTGAAAAGAGGGATCCCCAACAGGAATCTCCCTTGGACAGGTTAGATCTGAAGAACTAGGCTGAGCACCGACAGAGCTATCCAAATATATAGGAATAGAAGATCCTGCACAGTGAAGTGTGGAATGCTTAAGGGATGGTCGCCGGTACTGGCTGTCAGGAGCAGCGACTGTCATTACCACATTGTCCATGCCAGGTATCGACTCCAAGCTTGGTATAGAAGGGAGCGATCCTGATGAAAAAAGCATGGCAGGAGTTGGCCACGATGCTACTGTGGATACCGGTACCGATGCTAATACCGATACCGATGTCGGAGTCGGGCCCGACAAAGACATCGGAGTAGTCATCGGTGACAGTTCAATCGGTACCGAGGTAACCGAAAACCTCCGGCCGCTATCCTCGGTATCAAGCCACCGGTATCGATGGGTGTCGGTACCAAAACCTATTGGTACCCAGTCTTCCAGACTAGAAATCGATTCCAAACTCGGCATCGAGGGCAGAGAGCCTGATAAGCGAAGCATGGAAGGCACCGACCGTAAGGGTAATGAGGACATCGGTACCGACTTCTGTACCGTGTCTGATACCGGTGAATGAAGGTCAACCATTGGCAACTCAATCGGCCTCGGGGGAACCGAGAGTTGAGGATCCGAGTCATCGGAACCGAGCCTTCGGTACTGCCGCGAGATGGTACCAAGGCGAGTCGGTACCCAGTCCTCCAGACTGGAGATCGATTCCAGACTCGGCATCGAAGGAAGCGAGGCTGTCGATGCACATCTGGAGGGTACCGACGTCGGTGGTAGTATCGGTGTTGGTACCGATAATGGAAAGTCAATCTGGGGAGTATCCACCGGTCCCGAAGGCACCGAGGACGCCAGATGACGATCCCTGGTGAGGAGTGTTTCATCCAACACCAGTGCTGATGCCGGGGTATCGGTACCGCTCAAAGCAGATGCCACCACCGTAAACGGCTTAGGTATGTTCTGTGGGGGGTGAACCCCAGGAACAACCTGAAACCCCTTATACGCTTTGGAGACCGAATACTCCCGCCAGGGTTTTGAAGCCAGTGGGCCGTCGAGGGCAAGGCCGGAGCCGTCTACATGCTGTGCATGAGACCTACCACTCGAGGGACTGGCTAGTCTTAACAGACTGTTTGTGGGTTGCCTGATCCTGTGTGGAAGAAGAAGGGGACGGTGCCCCGAAGTTGGAGGGCAACCGTGTATCGAGGGAACCTCGATGTTGAAGACGTCTTCTCACCAAACTGTTGTCAGGATCCAAGCAGGTTAGACACCGACTTCGAGGGTCTAAAAATAAAGTTGTACCGCCACAGTCTGAACATTTCTTGGAGAAAGTGTCTGGCGGTTCCATGAAGGAAAAAGAAGAGGCCTAAAAGGCCTAAGAGACCGTGGGACACTATGAAGAAAAAATATCCTGTGTAAAAGGAAGATTTTACAAGAAAAGAAAAGAAAACACCGGCGGTACCGGTGGCGTCGGGAAGACAGCCGCGACCACAAGAAAACTAAGAAATAAGAACAAGAATTTTCTGCGGTGACAAGAGGACGTCCTGCCGGCTCCGCGGAAAAACGAAAACCGAGGAGAGGCAGTTGGGAAAGGCAGGAAGGCAGCACGCAGGCGTGCTGGGATGCTTCCAAAAGCTCTTGATTGGACGCTGGGAAGCGTTCCCGCACAGACTCCGTCGGTACCGACGTACCCATATGTGAAAACTCATTCCTGCTTGTTCCTGGAGATCCTAAAGTAAAAATAAAAATATGTAAACAAAAATTAAAATGAAACCCCAAGAAGCCAGACTCCGTATGTGGTGCCACACCATATAAGAGATGCAGTTCCCCATACTGTTTGAAATATAAAGATAGTGCAAGGTCCAATCACTGAATTGCTGGTCCTGATCTGAGGTTTCTGTTTTAATCTGTCTTCTCTTAGCTCTTTTTCTATGGTCTATAGTCCATCTGCCATTTCTTGTCTCTCCTTTTGCTTTCTTCATTTTCTTCCATCAGCCTTTTTCCAGTCCCAGTAATCCTCCCCACAGTATCAGCCCCTTTTACAGCCTCCCTTCACAGTACCTTCCAGTGTCAACCCCCTTGCATCCACCACCACTGGTGTATATTCTCTTTTAGTCCTCCTCCTTCTCCATCATCCAGCCCCTTCTAGTCCAAATATCATCCCAGGTATCAGCAAACGTCCAGTCCCAGTGCCCCCTCTCGTGTCAGTTCCCTTCCAGTCACTCTCTCCTCTATCCATCTTTTCAATGCCATCCCCAGGTATCAGCTCCTTTCAAGTCCCCACCACCTTCCCTCCAGCCTCCTCCTTCCCCTCTTTTCCGTTCCCTTGCAACCCCCCATGTGAGCTCCCTTCTAGCCCCCACCTTCCCCCCCTTGTCAGTTCTCTTCCAACCCCCCCTCCTATTATTCAGCCCCCTTCCAGCAACCATTCCCAAGTGTCTGTTCCCTTCCAGCTCCCCGTATCTGCTCCCTTTCAGCCCCCCCCCCCCATGTCTGCTCCCTTTCAGCCCCTCCTCCCCCCGTGTCTGCTCCGATTCATCCTTCAAAAAAAGAAAGCAGCCATGGGAACATTTCTCTGTTCCCGCGGCTCTAACTTTTAAACTGCTAGGTAGCGGAGTTTCTAAAGACAAGAAACAGAAAATGCTTATTCTTGCCTTTAGAAACTCCACAACCTAGCAGTTTAAAAGATAGCAGAGCTGCGGGAACAGAAAAATGTTCCCACGGCTGCTTTCTTTTTTGAAGCGGTGGCAGGTGGCTAGCGACAGCGCACCCTCCCCCCCCCCCACCACCGCCCACCTGCCGCGCTTACCGGGTAGCGCCGGCCCTGATAGTACTGAAAACCTTGGGAGATGAGTGCACCAAGGGACTGGGTGTAGAAAGAGAAAAGGATAGGTCCCAAGACAGAGCACTGGAATACACCAACTGAGAGCAGGATAGCAATAGAGGAAGATACACTAAAAGTATAGTGGGAGAGAAGAATTGTAAAGAGACAGCAGGAATCAGAGGCAAGTTAGGTGGACATAGTTATACATGGTGAGTGCTATGGCTGACTGTGTAGAGGCTAGCACGAATTTGAAATGTAGAAAGTCTGCAAGGGTGCAGGGTTTGAGCCAAATGTGCTCAGCTGAGTGGGCACAGGAAGGTAGGTAGTGGATTTTAAAGGACAGTCAGAGCTTAGGTACAGTACACGCCTCACAGGATATGGAATGGGAGAAGCAAGAGCATCCTGAGCAGTGTTATAGGAAGATACTGCCTTATTAACAGACTCACATGACATAATAGAGAAAAGAGGTGATGAGAAAGTAGTGGAGAGAGCATATGGGTCGACAGCATGAAGATTCCTGAGGAGATTGGGCGAGACTGAGGTGTGGGGGGGGGGGGGGGTGATGAAGAGTAAAACTTAGCAGGTTCGTGGTCAGATAAGGGAAGAATCGAAATGCAGATGTTTGACGGTAAGCAGTTAGAGAAAAAGACAAGGTCAAGGCAATGGTCTTGCTGGCGAATAGGAGCAGTAGAGCAAAGCTGAAGGTTGAATGAGGTGGTAAGGGAAAGAAGCTTTAAGGCATAAAGGGGAGAGGAGTCATCAACATGAATGTTAAAATTCCCAAGAATAAAGGAGGGAAAGGATGCATCCAGAAAGAAGGAAAGTCATGTGTCAAAGTCGGTGAGAAAAGTAGAGGTGGACTTAGAGTTGATAAATGGCAGGTATTTAGAGGGGGAGTAGACTAAAAAGGAAGATGGAATGGACTTCAAAAGAAGGAAAGGAATGACACTGAGGCTGAAGAAGGGGTTGAAACTGGCAGGAATGAGAGAATAGAAACCTACCACCACCACCACAGCCGATAGGATGAGGCATATAGGAAAATTGGTAGCCCCCAACATGAGAGGACAGCAACTGAAGCAGATCTTCAGAGAGAAGCTAGGTCTCAGAGCAAAGAGATGGACAGTATTAGAGATAAAGAGATCATGGCTAAAGGCAAGGTTATTTGACATGGAATGTGCATTTCACAAGGTGCATGAAAAGGGGGGGAGGGGGAGAAAGAGGGCTATGAATAACATTTGAGGAGTTGCATGTGGATCTACCCTGACATCGTGGAAAACGACTAGCAAGCCATGGTTGGGATCGATATCCCCAGATGAGAGAAGGGGGGTCAGGAAAGTGAGGGGATAGAGGAGACACAATGGTAATAATGGTGAGGTTCTTTCAGAGAGAGGAGATGGCTGATTTAGAGGAAGAAATGGTGAAGCTCAAGAGCAGATGATTGGTCCTGCTATCTTTTCTTCTACTCTGGGTCCCTGTGCCAACTGGGACCCAGCCTGTCACACTAGCATCCAGTGATAATCACTCAATCCAACTTGTGTCCCTTGATCACCCATGGGTAAGAAGAGCCACTGAACATCTGAGAACTGGGAAACCAGAACCTTAGCAGGTGCCTCTACAGAAGGTATGTATGTACCCTGGTCCAAAGTCGATGCCATGAATGCTAGGACCTTGAAGTAGTTCCTTGTCCATGGAGCTGACCGAGTACCAAATGCCCCAAAATTGGTTCTGAAGCCTGAAGATATCTCCATTATACGGAAATCCATCCCAGGAGAGTATGGAACCAAACCCCACGTACTCCAAGTCCTGGGAGAGAATCAGACTGTTCTGAGAACATTTGGTCACTGACCCCAGCCTTTCCAACCATTAAATCACCAGGCCTAGGTTCTCTCTAGACTTCTCTAGGGTGACTGACTAAGGCCAGTCAGACATCCAGGTATGGTCAACTTTGGGTTTCCTGCTTGCAAAGAAATGCCACTACTACCACTATTGCTACCATAGAAAACGTATAGGGAGCATATCTAGGACAAAAGGCAGGGCTCTAAACTGGAAAAGTGGCCCAGAAACTGCTGAGGCTGTTACCACATGGGAAAGTGAGAATAAGGCTTGGCAAGAACTAGGAAGGTGAGGAACACCGCCTACCTGACCGATACAAGACAAACCCGAAGGTTCTCATATGGAAATAAGAGACTCAGTACAATAACCACCACCTTTAGGTTCAGGTTATGCCAATATCCCTTCCTGGGCATTGCTACATAGATGAAATAATGCCTCTGACCCTGCTGCAGAAGGCACAGTAAAATCAACCTGCAGTTGCAAGAGATGTTGAAAGATTTCCTTGAACGTCATCCACATGAGCGGAGAGCTGCAAAGAGACTACCAGAGAGTCACTTATAAGTATTGTTGTAATTCAAATATGATGCATCATAATTCCCAGGCTGACCTGAACCAGAGACTTTAGACAGTAGGAATCTTCCAGAAAGCACAGTTACTTACCTGTAACAGGTGATCTCTGGGAACAGCAGGAATAAGTCTTCACATATAGGTACGTCGGTACCGACGGAGCCTGCACGGGAATGCTCCCCAGCATCCAATCAGAAAGCTTTTGGGAGCATGCCTCGCGCCTGCGCGCTGACTTCCCGCCCTTTCCACTTCTTCTCCTCAGTTGAGTTTCATAGCTGAGACAAAGGAGAGAAAGAGGAAAGGAAGATAGATAGATAGATACAACTCCTAGGGGAGGTGGGTGGGTTGTGAAGACTTATACCTGCTGTTCCCAGAGATCACCTGTTACAGGTAAGTAACTGTGCTATCTCCAGGAACAAGCAGGAATGAGTCTTCACATATGGGGACTCCCTAGCTAGAGATGCCAGGGGGAGATCCCATAAAATGCATGTTCCTGGATCAGGAGTGCATTTCCCACACAGGAATCTCCGGCATTCCATTAGGGAATGGAGGGTAGGAGTTGAGAATAGAAGAGCTGTAAGGAAAACAGCAAACCCAAGGACTACAGGAGAGGAGTCCATGGCATGTATGATAAGTACCATTAAAATTACAATATGGAGCTTACCTACTGGATTGTAGGAAGTAGAAAGCGTGAAGGAGTCTACTGGATATGCAGTAGCGGAATCCTCAAGGTGACCTCACAGCAGTGAGGGTGAAGGTCCAGACCTGGAATTAGGAGGTGATCCAGGTGTCAACTGGGGTAGGATTAGAACGGCAGGTCTTCAATGGAAAGCTTTATAAGAAAAAGCTGAAAACTCTTAGGTACAGAGTCATAATATTGAGGACTAAAAGAAGAAGACTGACCGATTTGGACAACTAGCCCAGTCTTGGAGGGAAGAAGGGGTATGGAAAAAAGCCCATATTCCCAAGGAGAACAATGTGTACTCAAAGCAATGAAGATGTACACTGTCTTTCCTAGCTGATGAGAGATAGGAAAGATATTGAAGCTCGAATCTTCAAGGATAGAGAGACCTAGAGCAAAGCGGAAGCTGTTATCACCACAGTAGTGGTTGTGTGCATAACAGTCCCCACATACTAAGGAACAGTATGAAAAAGGGAGCTCACTGTCTGTAACCTCTGAGAAAGGTACAAATTGCTATAGCATAGACAGTGAGGAAATAGTATTTAATACATATCGATCTATAAAAAGTCTCCCAACAGATATATATATATATAGATATATATAGATATATATCTAGATATATATCTAGATATATATAGGTGGTATATATATACATATGGGGGCATAATTATGCACACACAGCTTACAGACATATGTATGTAGAGGCATATATAGAGATATTTACATACATGACAAAAAGTCCGAAGATACACTAAGCCCCATAAGAACATTCACATGGGGAATGTGAAGGGGAAAGATTCATCCAATAACAAGAGGGTGAAACCTACTTGACAGATATATAGAGAATCTATTTCCGTGGGCTAAGAGGATGCAGGAATGCAATCCAGTAAAATAACCAGGATGATTGCGTGAAAAACAGAGGATAATATCAGTCTGTAAAGAGCAAGTCGGGAGTCCTTTAGAACTCTGACATGATAGATGGGTAGAAACACAGAGGAGATACCAGGAGGACCCACTGGAGGGACATAGGGGTATCATGCGTTACTAATAGCCTTGGATATTCACGCAGAAAAAGCTTATATTCTGAATTATAACAAGAGACAAGAGGGTGTGGAGAACCCTCACAGTCATGGGAATGATTTATAAGCTTTTTTTTTTTTTTTTTTTACTATATAGAATAGCCCTCAGAGACAAAGATCAATGCTCTGTAGCAAGGGCCCATAGTAGAAAACTTCTCTGAAGATTGCAGAGAGCATTGTGCAGGAGAATTATGAGATAAAACTGACTGAAGTCAGGTGTGTTGCCACATCCTAGGAAAAGGAGATGGCTAGAAAGAAGATAATGTGAGTAGCCTAAGTGAGTAGGATTATTCAAGATAGATGAGGACTAGCTTGGAATCACTACTGAGGCTAGACAAAAATTGTGGAAGATAGACTGGAACTTGTGGAAAAGTACCAGTAGTTCAATCACTGGAACTCCTGCATGCACAGCAGCTGAAAAGACAGCAGAGAAAATCTTGTGCAAAACAAAAAGAAACAGACAAAGGGAGAGGAGATATTCCTGTCCCTGCCTGATGAGTTATCTTGAGAATGTATTCAAGGAAACAAAAAGTCTACACTGGAATGAAAGGCTAAAGAAGCTTTTCAGTATGGTACCACTCAGTCAGGGGAAACCCTGGATGAGAGGGTAGAGAAAACAGGTAATTGGAGGGTGACTTACCCATAGGGTGAGTCAGCTGAAGGAAAAAAATGTTCATGTTGGGACAGAAACTATCATGGGATAGTTGTAACTTCCCTTCTTGGTAGTAAGAAGAGGAGAATTCTGTGACCCATGGACAAGAATATCCTGACAGCTTAGCATACTGAAAAAGGAAAACTCCAGTGTAGAGCTTTAAGAAAAAACAGTGAACAAACTTCTGTTAAGAAGAAGTTAACTGTAGATTGTAACCCTCAGAACCTATGGTTGCTGGGTATGTTGAGACTGGCTAGAGTTTGGAAACTTCAGACTAGGACGAGGTGTCCCTTGCTTGGGCACCTCTGGATGATGGGCAGGAGAAGAGTGAAAAGCGTAGTTACTCACCTGTAACAGGTGTTCTCCAGGAGCAGCAGGAATCAGTCCTCACATATGGGTGACATCGGCGCCGACGGAGCCCTCGCGGAGCAATTTTCCCCAGCTTTCAAAGAAAGCCTTTGGGAATTGCAGCGCGCATGCGCGGTCGCCTTCCCGCCCAAGGGTGCCATCTTAGCCAGTCTGATGACATAGCTAAAAGACAGCATAAAAATTTGCAAAAAAACTTAAGCAGATGATTGCAACTCCACGGGGAGGAGGGAGGGTTGTGAGGACTGATTCCTGCTGCTCCTGGAGAACACCTGTTACAGATGAGTAACTACGCTTTCTCCAGGACCAAGCAGGAAGTCAGTCCTCACATATGGGACTCCCAAGCTTAAGGCTACCGGAGACCCTAAGCACAAAAATGAGCTCCCTCTAGCTCAGCGGCACAGAAGGAAGGAATCTTCACTGAATTATCACCCACCGGTAGCCCCCATCCGGGATGGAGGGTAGGAGTTGCTCAAACCTCGAAGAGATTTCGGAGGACTGCCTGTCCGAAAGCACTGTCCCTGCGGGACTCCCTCTCGAGACAATAATGGACCGCAAAAGTCTGGCTCGAAGACCAAGTAGCGGCCCGGCAGATGTCTGCCAGCGGAACAGAGTGGAGGTAAGCCACTGACGTAGCCTTCGCCCGAACACAATGAGCCGTGACTCGACTTTCTAAGGAGAGTCCGGCTGCCCCATAAGCCCAAGCGATACAGTCAGCAACCCAGATGGACAGAGTACGCTTGGAGACCGGGAGCCCCAATTTATTGGGGTCAAAAGACACAAAAAGCTGAGCAGCTTTACGGTGCTCCCGCGTACGGTCAAGGTAGAAGTTCAATGCCCTTCTACAGTCCAGGGTATGCAGGACCCTTTCAGCTCAGCTGGAGTGAGGCCTGGGAAAGAAGGTTGGAAGTACCACCTCCTGATTGATGTGAAAAGGGGAGACAACTTTTGGAAGAAATTTTGGGTGAGTCCGTAGGACTACCCTATTTTTGTAGAACCGAGTGAAAGGGGGATCAGACACGAGGGCCTGCAATTCACTTACGCGTCTAGCGGAAGTGAGGGCTATCAGGAATAAGGTTTTCCACGAAAGAAAACGCAGAGAACAGGTAGCCATCGGTTCAAAAGGCGGACAGGTGATCCGCTGTAAAACCACATTCAGATCCCAGTCAGGTGCTGGCGGGCGCAGAGGTGGTTTAAGTAGAAGGAGACCTCGGAGAAACCGTGCTACGAGAGGGTCGCTGGAAAGAGGTCTGCCGTCCACCGGCACATGGTGTGCTGAAAGAGCACTGAGGTGGACTTTGACGGAGTTGGACTTAAGTCCCAGATTAGAGAGGTAGAGCAGGTACTGCAAGACCACCGACACCGAGCAGGAGAAGGGATCCTGAGACTGCTGTACACACCAAACGGAAAAGCGACGCCATTTAAGGGCGTAGCATTTGCGGGTAGAAGGTCGCCGAGACGCTAGGACGACCTCTTCCACCTCTGCCGGCAGGGGAAGGGGAGCAAGGACTACCCTTTCAGCCGCCAGGCCATTAGATTGAGAGATCTGAGGTTGGGGTGTAGCAGAGACCCCTGATCCTGTGTTAGGAGATCCGGTTGAAACCCCAGAGGGAACGGATCCTCTACCGCTAATTGCAACAGGAGTGGAAACCACGGCTGTCTGGGCCAGCGAGGAGCCACCAGGATCATGGAAGCTTTGTCCCGGAGAACCTTGAATAGAGTTTGAGAGACTAGCGGGATGGGAGGAAAAGCATAGAGAAGGCTTTCCGACCATGAGAGTAGAAAAGCATCTGCCGCTACCCGAAGGGGATGTGGCTGACGAGAGCAGAAGCGAGGAAGTTGCCGGTTGAGAGGACTGGCAAAGAGATCCATCGTGGGGAGGCCCCACTTCAGAAAAAGTTTCTGAACTACCAAGGGATCCAGACGCCACTCGTGCGGCTGGAGTATCCTGCTGAGTTTGTCCGCCAGGCAATTCTCTTGGCCTGGGAGATAAACTGCCTTGAGAAGAATGCCGTGACTGACAGCCCAAGAGCAGAGCTTCTGAGCTTCTCGGCAGAGAAGGAAGGAGCCCGTGCCCCCCTGCTTGTTCACGTAGAACATGGCAACTTGATTGTCCGTCTGGACAAGGACGGACCGGTGAGAAGTCAGGTGGGAGAAAGCCTTGAGCGCCAGACGGATTGCTCTGAGCTCCAGGAAGTTGATCTGTTGAGCAGACTCCCACGCGGTCCAGAGACCTTGAGTACATGCCCCCTGGCAATGTGCTCCCCAACCAGGAGGGAAGCCTCGGTCGTCAGCACTTGAGCCGGCTGAGGCGACTGAAACGGCATTCCGAGCACCAGGTTCGGCCGATGAAGCCACCACTGTAGGGAAGAGGCCAGCGGCCCGGAGACGCGCACTAAGTCGGCTAGTGCGCCGGTGGCTTGTTGCCACTGCTTGCGAAGGCACCATTGAGCAGGCCGCATATGCAGGCGAGCATTGGGGGTCACGTGGACGGTGGAAGCCATATGGCCGAGTAGTCTCAGGAAGCGCCTGGCGGAGACCAGGGGCTGGCTGCGAAAACTGCCGGCTAGGTCCATGAGCCGTTGAGCCCTGTCGAGAGGCAGGAAAGCTCGTGCCTGAGGAGTGTGCAGTCTTGCGCCGATGAACTCGAGATCCTGTGAGGGGAGCAAAGTGGACTTTGCGAAGTTTATGACAAAGCCCAAGTACTGCAGAAGAGTCACCGTGCAGTGTGTGGCATTGGTGACTGCCGGAGAGGACGATGCTCTGATGAGCCAGTCGTCGAGGTACGGAAAGACATAGAGGCCGTGAAGCCGGAGATAGGCCGCCACCACCGCGAGACATTTTGTGAAGACTCGCGGTGCGGAGGATAGGCCAAAGGGCAGTACTCTGTACTGGTAATGATTTCCTGCCACCACAAACCTTAGGTATTGGCGGTGGCTTGGGTGGATGAGGATGTGCGTGTAGGCATCTTTTAGATCCAAGGAGCATAGCCAATCTCCCTGCTGGAGGTAGGGCAGAAGGATTCCAAGGGTAAGCATCTTGAACTTCTCCCTCACGAGGAACTTGTTGAGGTTGCGCAAGTCCAGGATGGGTCTGAGGGTTCCTGTCCGTTTTGGTATTAGGAAATACCTGGAATAAAAGCCTTGACCTCTCAGGTGGTGGGGCACCGGTTCCACAGCCTGTTCCTGAAGAAGACTTGCTAACTCCTGAAGGAGTAAGTCCCTGTGCAGAGGGAGTCGAGGAGGTTCTCCCGGAAAATAAGAGGGAGGGACCTGATGGAAGTGGAGAAGATATCCTTCTCTCACGACTTGAAGCACCCAGGCATCTGAAGTGATGTTGGACCACCTGTGGGCGAAGTGAACCAGCCGGCCTCCTGTGCTGGGAGGAGCCAGCTGAGGGGGAGAGGCTATGCTGAGGAAGTCAAAAACCCCCACCCTGCTGAACAGGGGCTGGTGGTGCAGGCTTGGGGGCTTGCTGCCTACGGGACCCGTTACCCCGTCCCTTGGCCTGCTGGCCCTGTGGGGGAGCTGCGGAGGCCTGATATTGAGGGTAGTGTTTATAGGCAGCCGCCTTTCTCGGGTAAAAGGACTTCTTTCCCGAGCCCTTCTTTTTCTGGGAAGGGGCGGAGGTCTTCCTAGAAAGCCTAGTCCTGGTGAGAGTCTCCGTCTCGATTTGTGCAGCCTTTTCAGCCATGGGCTTGCCAAAGAGGTTCTCACCTCTGCAGGGGACATCGACCAACTTGTCCTGCACCCAGGGTTCAAGGTCAGACGACTGAAGCCAAGCCTGTCGGCGGGCACCGATGCCAGCTGCGGCTACTCGAGCCGATGCTTCAAAGCTATCATAGGCTGCTCGGGACATGAATTTGGAGCATTCCCGAATACCAGTTGTCAAGGCCAGGAACCTCCGCAAAGGTTCCTCGGACAGTCCAGCGGAGAATCCGGCTATCTCTTTAGCCAGGTCTCGGAGATACATGCCCATGTATAGCTGGTAGGTCTGGACACGACAAGCCAGCATAGAGCCCTGGAAACACTTCTTACCAAGGCCATCCAGGTTACGGGCCTCCCTGCCCGGAGGCACCGAGGAGTGCATCTTTTGGCTCTTAAGCCTATGCATGGCCGATTCTACTACCATGGAATGGTGTGGCAGCTGTGCTTTTTGGAAGCCAGGACTCTTGCGGACTAGATAGATGGAATCGACCCGCTTGCTTAATACCGGCGACGAGGCCGGACTCTCCCACATGCGGAAGAGTAGTCGTTCCAGCATGGGAGGAACCGGTACAGTAAAGTGCTCCCGGGCGGGAGAGTCGTACTGAAGGGCGTCGAGCTCTTCGGCTCGAGGCTCCTCCTCGGGATCCGCAGGGAAGGCCAAAGCCTTGGCCATATCCCTGACGAAGTCCGAGAACCGGGCATCCTCCGGAGGGGACTGCTTCCGAGGTTCGGACTCAGGTGAGTCCGAGGGGACACACCAAGTCCGAAACGAATCAGGTGACTCTTCCTCTTCAGACTCCCAGGCCGACTCCGAGGAGGAATCGGTGGGGTCGGCTCGGGCAGGCGGAGGCGTCGGCCGCCCCGACGCCGAGGGAGTCGGCGGCGACGACCTCGGTCCCGAAAGGGAGGCCGAGGGTGACCTCGACCGAGGATCGACTCGAGTTCGCATGGACTCGAGGATCGGCTCGGTCTCCGGGGTCGACTTAGACGTCGACGTCCCGGCGGTCGGGGCAGTGGCGCCAGCGAGGCTAGCGATCAGTGCCCGCTGCTGGTCCATGAAGGCAGATAGTCTGCTCTCCAAGGCCGTCAACCTGAGTCCGACCTCAGGTGACCCAGCAGCCCCCGACTCGGGCCCCGACGGCGTCGGGCCCGACGTCGGACATCTCGGAGGCGAGTCCAGAAGGACTACAGGACTTACCCGAGCAGGCAACTCCGACTCCAGGCGAGGTCGCTTCGGGAGGTGCTCCTTCTCCAAAGACCCGGGACGGCTATCGGGGCTATGCGACCTGGCCCTCGCGGAGCCAGGAGCGTCCACCGACGCCGCCCTCGCGGGTTTTGCCTTCCGTCGATGGTCCCCGGAGGGAGAACCCCTGTCGGAGGAGCTTCGGCGATGGTCAGAGCTGGAGCCTCTGGATGCCGAGGCCTCCGACGAGGTCCGGGTACGGCCGGGGTCAGCGAAGATTCTATCCCGCTGGTGCCGCCGACTCCTTAACGCTTTGGAGGACATTTTGCCACAGGCTCCACAGATCAGTTCTTCATGATCCGGGCCCAGGCAGCGGAGGCAATTATCGTGTGTGTCAGTGAGTGACATATTTCTGTCACACTGACCACACCGCTTGAAACCACTGGCAGCCATCGGGGGAAAAAGGGCCCCTGCAAGGTCAAAGGACCGGGCTGCTAGCGAAAAACCGAAAACGAAACTGACCAAAATCAGAAAAACCGAAAAATAAGAGAAGGACTCGCAACGGCGTCGCGAGTCCGGGCAGGAAAACGACCGGCGTCGAACTCACGAAAATCAACTTTTTCAGCGGGGACACGACGGGTACGTCTGTAGGGTTCCGCGGAAAAAAGAAGACTGGCTAAGATGGCACCCTTGGGCGGGAAGGCGACCGCGCATGCGCGCTGCAATTCCCAAAGGCTTTCTTTGAAAGCTGGGGAAAATTGCTCCGCGAGGGCTCCGTCGGCGCCGACGTCACCCATATGTGAGGACTGACTTCCTGCTTGGTCCTGGAGAACCTTCTTTTCTTAGGGAAAGAAGGCTTGGTAGGACATTTCCTACCTCCTGGGGAAGAAGGCGGCTTAGAATGGTCTCCAGAACCAGGGAAGTCAGTGGAGCAATGAGCAACCTGACGTAAAGCCTCCTTATTGAAGAGATTTTCTCCAGTACAAGGAGAATTACCCAGTGTATGTTGTGCCCATCTGTTCAAGTCAGAAGCTTGGAGCCAGGCTCTACGACGTGCTCCAATGGCAATAGCAGAGCATCTGCTAACAGACTCAAAAGAGTCTAGAGAAGCACGAGAAAGAAACCAAGAGATATTCCGGCTATGACTAAGAAGCAAGGAACAGTCAGCAGCCTTAGGCTCTGACAAAAAAGGAGTCAAAAGAGATAATTTCTTTGTGACCTCCTGGAGTGTTAGACTCATAAAATATATAAGAAATAATTCTTGATGCCAGCATAGATGTTTGGAAGGTTTGACGTCCAAAGGCATCAAGTGCTCTAGAAGCACGACCTGGCGGATAAGAAGAATGCTTCTTCTTGCTTTTTACCTTCCTCATTGCTGATTCCACTACAATGGAATGATGGGGAAGTTGATTCTTTTGAAACCCTGGAGAGGGGGCACCTGAAACAGAACATTAGTTGCTGTAGAAGGTGAGGGAACCCTTAAAGGTGATTCCCATATTCTCAGAAGAAGATCCTGCAAAGAATGATGTAAAGGAAGCATTATATTTCCCTTTTCTGCAGGAGAGCCTTGGTTAAGATTACAGCCAGGGATAGGAATATCAAGAAAGGTTGCTATGTCAAGGAGAAACTTCTGAAAAGAAGGATCTCCAATGGGAACCATCCCTGGGAAGGCTAAGGTTGAAGATGCAGCCGGAGCACCAGAGGATGTACTGGTCTGGTGCAGAAAAATAATCTTACTAGATGGATAATAGAAACATAGAAACATGATGACAGAAAAAGACCACAAGGCCCATCTAGTCTGTCCTTCCATAACAACAACTACAACAGTCCACTTTTTACCTTTAGAGATCCTCTGTGTTGGTCCCATGCTTTTTTGAATTCAGTTACTGTCCTCATCTCTACCACCTCCACTGGGAGACTATTCCACGGATCCACTACTCTTTCCGTAAAGAAATATTTCCGCATATCACTCCTGAATCTATCTCCCTTCACCCTCATCCCATGTCCCCTCGTCGCAGAACTTGCTTTCAATTGAAAGAGGCTCTCTCCCTGAACATTTATGCCACGGAGGTATTTAAACATCTCAATCATATCACCTCTATCCCGCCTTTCCTCTAAGGTGTACATATTAAGATCCTTAAGTCTGTCCTCATATGCTTTATAATGAAGACTACTAATCATCTTAGTAGCAACCCTCTGCACCGACTCCATCCTGTTCACATCCTTTTGAAGGTGCGGTCTCCAGAATTGCACACCATACTCCAAATGAGGTCGCACCAAAGACTTATACAGAGGCATTATCACCTCCTTTTTTCTGCTAGCCATTCCTCTCCGTATGCACCCAAGCATCCTTCTAGCTTTTGCCGTCGCCTTTTCTACCTATTTAGCTACTTTAAGATCATCGGACACAACTACGCCTAGGTCCCGCTCTTCTTTAGTGGACAAAAGTACTTCACCTCCTATGCTGTATTGCTCCCTTGGATTGCTGCAGCCCAAATGCATGACCTTACATTTTTTAACATTAAATCCCAGCTGCCAAATTCTAGACCATTCTTCAAGCTTAGCTAGATCCCTCCTCATGTTATCTACACCTTCCTGGGTGTCTACTTTATTGCAGATTTTGGTATCATCCGCAAAGAGGCAAACCTTACCCGACAGCCCTTCCGCTATATCACTAACAAAGATGTTAAAAAGAATCGGACCAAGGACAGATCCCTGGGGCACACCACTGGTAACATCCTTCTCCTCAGAGTGAGCTCCATTTACTTGTACTCTTTGTCGCCTCCCACCCAACCAATTTCTAACCCAAGCAGTAACTTTAGGGTCCATCCCTAGGGTGCTCAGTTTGTTTATAAGTCGCCTGTGAGGAACAGTGTCAAAGGCTTTACTGAAATCTAAATACACCACATCTAGAGCTCTCCCTCGGTCCAACTCCCTGGTCACCCAGTCAAAGAAATCAATCAGATTTGTCTGACAAGACCTGCCTCTGGTGAATCCATGCTGCCTCGGATCCTGTAATCCGCTGGACTCCAGAAACCTCACTATTTTCTCTTTCAACAGCGTTTCCATTAATTTACTCACCACTGAAGTTAAACTAACCGGCCTGTAGTTTTCAACCACATCCTTACTTCCGCTTTTGTGTAAAGGCACCACATGAGCCTCTCTCCAGTCCTTTGGCACCACTCCCGACTCCAACGAGGCATTGAAAAGGTCAGTCAGTGGAGTTGCTAGAACGTCCCCAAGTTCCCTCAGTATTCTAGGGTGTATCCCATCCGGTCCCATTGCTTTGTCTACTTTAAGTTGAGCTAGTTAATGATACTGGCAGTCACGACTTGAGGCAGTTAGTACTGCATCGTCTATGCCAGGTATCGATTCCAAACTAGGCATAGAAAGGATCGATGGCACCGATCTAACTGCAGGAATCGACATCGATACCGATACCGGTAATGGCATCGAGGCCGTCATCGGAGGCTGCTCAAGCGGTACCGAGGCAACCAGAGAGTCTTGGTGAGTATTCTCGGTACTGCGTATCCGGAAACGATAAGGGTCGGTTCCAAGGCGCGTCGGTACCCAGTCATCTAGACTAGATATCGATTCCAGACTCGGCATCGAAGGGAGCGAGTCTATCGATGCATGTCTAGAGTGCACCGACGTCGGTGGTGGTACCGGCGATGCTGATACAGGGAAGTCAGTCTGGGTCGTATCAATCGGTCCCGAAAGTACCGAGGACGCCAGATGACAATTCCTGGTGAAGAGTGGAACACTCGACACCGGAGCCGATGCCGGGGTATTGGTACCGCTGGAAGCGGATACCACCCCCGAGCATGGCTTAGATACAGGAAAGTCAATCTGGAACGTATCGATCGGTCCCGAAGGTACCGAGGATGCCAGATGACGATCCCTGGTGAAGAGTGGAACACTCGACACCGGAGCCGATGCCGGGGTATCGGTTCCGCTCGAAGCGGATACCACCACCGAGCATGGCTTAGGAAAGTCAATCTGGAACGTATCGATCGGTCCCGAAGGTACCGAGGACGCCAGATGACGATCCCTGGTGAAGAGTGGAACACTCGACACCGATGCAGATGCCAGGGTATCGGTACCGCTCGAAGCGGATACCACCCCCGAGCACGGCTCAGGTATGTTCTGTGAGGGGTGAGCCCCAGGAACAACCTGAAACCCCTGAAATGCTTTGGAGCCCGAAGACTCCCGCCGGGGTTTTAATGCCAATGGGGTCTTGAGGGCAAGGCCGTAGCCGTCATCATGCTTGGCATGAGACCTACCACTCAAGGATTGGCAAGTCTTAACAGACTGTTTATGGGTTACCTGATCCTGTAGAGAAGAAAACCCCGGTGCCCTCACTGCAGGAGGGAAAACGGTATCGAGGGAAACTCGAAAGAGGGAAGGTCTTCTCTCAGTATTGCAGCCTGATAGTTCAGGGGAAAAAGGGCCATGACCCAAACAGGTTAGACACCAGTAATTGGAGTCTAAAAAGAAAACTGTGTTTCCACAGTGAAGGCACTTCTTAGGAGAAGAAGGCTCCATGATGGAGAGGCCTTATAGGCCCAAAAGGTTAAGACAGAAACAGAGGGAAAAATCTCTCTGAGTTTAAGAAAAAAGAAAAGAAAAAACCACCGGCGGTACCGGTGTCGGCGGGAAAAACAGCCGCGACCACAAGAAAACAAGAAATGAAGTATTTAAAGAAAAACGTTTCTGCGGTGACAGGACGACGTCCTGCCGGCTCCGCGGAAAAACGAAAACTGAGGAGAAGAAGTGGAAAGGGCGGGAAGTCAGCGCGCAGGCGCGAGGCATGCTCCCAAAAGCTTTCTGATTGGATGCTGGGGAGCATTCCCGTGCAGGTTCCGTCGGTACCGACGTACCCATATGTGAAGACTCATTCCTGCTTGTTCCTGGAGATTGAACTAATAAATCTCCAATCTTGCCATCATGGATCGCTATGTGGGAGGCATAGGGTAATGACATCTCTTCCCTCTTCCATGCCTTGTTGCTGCTGCTACTGCTACTGCTACTACTACTAATCAACTTGGAGCATAGGTCTCTCTCCCCATCCCCCTCCCCCTCCCCACACACACTTTTGATAAGTGTCGCAGATTTGCCTGCAAAAGATCTGGTAACCTTACTCGAAAAGGGAATCCCAGCACCTGTCGGGCTAACTAGAGAAACCCAAGCAAGAAGCCCCAGATAACCAGGCAGGCCTTGGAGGCCGAGCTGAATATAGGCTTTTTTTTTTTTTTTTTTGGAGCTGCTTCATTGAAAACAGCAGAGAACCAAATACTGCCCACTGAAAACCAACAGGAGAAAAAAATAAAATCATGGGAAGGACAAAACAGAAAAAAATCCAAAGCATGCAGATAAGAACAGCAAGAGGGAAGAGGGACCCTGGGCCCAACTTACCATCCCCCCTCAGAAGTCCCATGGGATCCACCTGCACTTCTTCAGGCCCACCAAACACTAGGAAACCATGGGAAACAGTACTGGACACAGGGCAGTTGTCAGCTCCTGGAGACAAGGATGTACCCATGCTGCAAATAAAGTTTGGCCTTACCAGATTCAATCACAGTGACTATAGCACTGTGATATGGGCCAGGAGAGTACAGCTGCACCAGTCAAAAACACCTTGCCACCTGCTGGGAAGCAGGCAAATACTAATGTCTGTTAGCACTGCACCAGAGAAAGCACAGTTACTTACCTGTAACAGGTGATCTCTGGGAACAGCAGGAATTAGTCCTCACATATGGGTACGTCGGTACCGACGGAGCCTGTGCGGGAAAGCTCCCCAGCTTCCCAGAAGGAAAGCTTTTGGGGCCTCCCACTGCGCATGCGCACTGCCTTCCTGCCTTCCTGACCAACTCTCCTCAGTTCGAGTTTAAAGCTGAGACAATAAAGAGAGGAAAGGAAAGATAGAGAGAGATACAACTCCTAGGGGAGGTGGGTGGGTTGTGAGGACTAATTCCTGCTGTTCCCAGAGATCACCTGTTACAGGTAAGTAACTGTGCTATCTCCAGGAACAAGCAGGAATAAGTCCTCACATATGGGGACTCCCTAGCTGAGATGCCCAGGAGATCCCCTGAAGGGTATGAGACCCTGAAAAGGTTCCTCATCTTCCTATGGATCTCAGGCATCCATTCAGGGAAGGTGGGCTGGAGTTGTTCAAGAATGGAACAGGTGTCTGAGGACAGCCTGACCAAACAAAGCATCCCGGTGGGAGTCCTTGTCCAAACAGTAATGGGCTGTAAAGGTATGAACCGAGGCCCAGATGGCTGCTCGACAGATCTGATCAATGGACACAGAGTTTAGATGAGCCATAGAGGTGGTCATGGCTCTCACATTGTGAGCGGTGACATGGCCTTCCAGAGAAAGGTTCTTACTCTGGTAAGCAAAAGAGATACACTGAGCAATCCAATTGGACAGTGTTCTTTTAGAGACTGGAAGTCCTAAATGAGAAGGATCAAAAGCAACAAAGAGCTGAGAAAACTTTCGATGTTGCTGTGTCCTGTGGAGGTAAAAGGCAAGAGCTCTTTTACAATCTAGAGTATGAAGGTTCCTCTCTGCACTGGATGCATGAGGAGCTGGAAAAAAGACAGGTAAATATACCTCTTGATTAAGATGAAAAGGGGAGACCACTTTAGGCATAAAGTGGGGATTGGTCCTAAGGACCACCTTATCATGATGGAACCTTGTATAAGGTGGATTAGCCACTAAGGCCTGCAGTTCACTGATGCGGCGAGCTGAGGTGACTGCAATGAGGAAAATAACCTTCCAGGAAAGAAATTTCAAGGAGGTGGTGGCTAAGGGTTCAAAAGGTGGCTTCATAAGCTGACCAAGAACCAGATTTAAGTCCCATGCCACCGGAGGAGGCCTAATGGCTTAGTTAAAGATAGGCTGTCCATTGATAGGCTTAAAGGATGCTGCAATAGCACTCAAATGGACCCTTACTGAATTTGTCTTAAGGCCTGCATTGGAGAGATGCAGGAGATATTCCAATAGAGAATGCAAAAGTGGTGCTAGAGGGTCAAGACCCTTCTCAGTACACCAAATGGAAAACCTTTTCCATTTAAAAGCATAGGAACGTCTAGTGGAAGGTTTTCTGGAAGCATGGAGGATATCCTTCACTTGTTGCGAAAGACTCCAACCTTGAAGGTCTAGGCCTTCAGCAACCAAGCTCTGAGGTGAAGGGACTTGGGGTTTGGGTGCCACAAAGTCCCCTCCTCCTGGGACAGAAGGTCTGGAGCAGCTCCCAAGTCCAGGGAGGGAGCTTGAGAGAGATGCAGAAGTAGAGGGTACCACACTTGGCGTGGCCAGCGTGGAGCTATGAGGATCATAGATCCTTGATCCCTCTGGAGCTTGAACAGAGTCTTGGGAATCAAGGGAATGGGTGGAAAGGCATACAGGAAGTCTTGACCCCAGTGAAGGAGGAAGGCATCCTTGGCCTGAACTCCCTGACACGGAATTCTGAAACAGAACCGGGGAAGTTTGGCATTCCACGGACTTGCAAAGAGGTCTATGTCCGAGGTTCCCCATTCTTGGAAGATTCTGAGTACCTGGTCCATGTGCAGGGACCATTCGTGTGGAAGCAGAACGCGACTGAGTCTGTCTGCCCAAGAGTTTTGGATTCCTGGAAGGTATACGGCCAGGAGATGGATTTGATGCTCTCTGGCGAAGGCCCACAATCTTAAAGCTTCGTTGCAAAGCGACAGAGAGCCAGATCCTCCTTGCTTGTTTATGTAAAACATGGCTACCTGATTGTTCGTATGAATGAGGACTGTCTTGTAGCTGAGCAGGGTATGGAAGACCTTGAGAGCTAGGAAAACTGCTCGGAGCTCCAAGTGGTTGATATGTAGAGAGGTCTCCTGTGGAGACCAAGTACCTTGAGTGGAGAGGTCTTGCAGATGAGCTCCCCAACCTGTTTGGGAGGCATCTGTTGTGAGGGTTGCCTGGGGCAACAACTGTTGGAAGGGGGACCCCAGCAACAGATTTTGGGTGGACATCCACCACTGGAGAGACCAAAAGAGGCGCCTGGAGGTTGCTATTTTGTCTGACAGAGCCCCTGATGCTTGAGTCCATTGGGTGGACAAAGTCTATTGAGCTGCTCTCATGTGAAGGCGAGCATAGGGGACCACATGCACTGTGGATGCCATGTGGCCTAGCAGTTGTAGCATCTCCCGGGCAGTTAAATGGCTCTTTGACTGAATCTGGGAGGCTAACGGCACTAGGCGTAGGCAACGGGCCTGAGGAAGATAGGCCTTTGCAGTGGTAGTATCTAGCCAGGCCCCTATGAACTCTAGGGACTGAGTAGGTGTGAGCTGGGACTTTGGGAGGTTTACCACAAGTCCCAGATACTGCAGAATGCGCCTTGTACAGTCCAGGGAAGTCTGGGCCTCTGACTGAGATGGAGCTCGGATGAGCCAGTTGTCCAGGTATGGGAATACAAATATTCCCAGAGTGCGTAGAAATGCAGCTACTACTGCCATGCATTTGGTGAACACTCTTGGAGCAGAGGCCAGACCGAAAGGAAGCACCCTGTATTGGTAATGCTTTCCTTGGAAAAGAAAACGGAGAAACCTTCTGTGAGATGGATGGATGAGGACATGTGTGTACGCATCCTTGGGATCTAGAGAACAAAGTCAATCCTGACTCTGAAGGTATGGAAGGAGAGTGCCCAGAGAAAGCATTTTGAATTTCTCCTTGCATAGAAATTTGTTCAATTCTCTGAGATCTAATATGGGTCTGAAGCCCCCTGTTTTCTTTGGGATCAGAAAGTAGGGGGAGTAAAACCCTGACCCTTGTTGAAGAAGAGGTACTTCTTCTATTGCCCCTTGGGCAAGAAGGGTAGCCACCTCCTGACCTAGAAAGTCGAGGAGAGATGTTGGAGAATTGAAATGTCTCACCATGGTGTGAGGAGGAAGGTTTGAGAAATGAAGTTTGTAGCCCTCTCTTATGATAGAGAGGGTCCACTGCTCTGCTGTAATTTGCTCCCATCTGGGAGCAAAATGAGCTAACCTTCCTGGAATGGTGAGGGGCTCTGGCTGTTTCAGAGCCAGAAAGGCTAAGTTCTCTAGCATCAAGTCAAAAGCCCTGAGGAGGCTGGGTCTGCTGAGTTGCAGCAGCCCCTGTAGGCTTAGGCCTGGCCTGTTTAGGTTGCTGACGCTTAGCAGCAAAACGACCTGTAGATGATTGTTGGCCAGAAGCAGGATGGAATCTGCCCTTTTTGAAAAAAGACTTCTTGAAAGGTTTTTTCTTGGCAGGAATGGAGGTTGACTTTGAAAGTCTATCCAGAGCAGAATTTTCTGCATCCATTTGAGTGGCCTTTATTTGCCACTCTTTGCCAAACAGATTTTCACCTGTACAGGGGAGATTGCCCAAACCATCCTGGACCCAGGGTTCTAAATCAGAAGCTTGGAGCCAAGCAATTCTGCGAGCAGCTATGGCAATGGCCAAAGCTCTGCTGGCACCTTTAAAGGAGTCAAAAGCTGCACGGTTGGAAAACTTTGAAATGTCTTGAGTATGCTTGAGCCAAAGAAGGAATTCTTCCCTTTAAGGGAGGAAAGTGTGCAGTTTATCTGCAACTTCTTTTAGAAACATACCGATGTAAAGACTATAGGAATTGATTCTGGCAATGAGCATACTGGCCTGGAAGATTTTCCTGCCAAAAGCATCCAAGGTCCTGCATTCTCTACCTGGAGGGGCAGAAGAGTGTCTTTTTGCACTCTTTATCCTTTTCATAGCTGACTGCACCACAATAGAATGGTGGGGAAGCTGTGTTTTATGAAACCCAGGACAAGGAGGGACAGGGTACATAGTGTCCAATCTTCGAGAATGAGGAGAGATAGTAAGAGGAGTCTCCCATAAGTCAATCATGTGCTCATAAAGAATCTCATGAATTGGCAAGGTGACTGCCTCCTTAGGAGCCTTAGAATAACCTAAAATATCCAATTTTTTAGCTCTAGGCTCTGATTCAGAGGTTACTGAAATAGAAAGTCCTTTAGCCACTTCTCTTATGAAGTCTTGAAAGGATAAGTCCTCTGGAGGAGACATTCTTCTTTCTGGAGAAGAAGGCTCTTCAGGAAGGGCTATGGATACTTCAGCAGACTCCTCTGATGTATCAGAATCAGAGTAATCAAATATCACCTGTCAGGGTGGTCTTCTAAAGCTCAGTACGCGTATCGAGCGGTATCGACATCGGGCGTCGTCGGTACCGGTTCGGTACCGACAAGCATCCCTGGACAGGGAACCGCTGCAGTCGGCATCCTGGTCGATGTCGATGCAGTCGGTACCGGTACCGGCGCTGGTGCCGGTACCGGAGCCAATACCGACAACGGAGTTTGTTGTGGTATCAGCGGTGTCGCAGCTTGAATGAAGGCCGTGATAGCCTGCTGCATGGATATTACATTCTGATCCATCGACGCCATGAATGCCTGGAATTCGGTACCGGAAGGTTGCGCCGGTACCCCAGAGCATTCTAACAGGTGATCGGTCGAGGCCGTGCCATCGATGTCAACCTGTAACCCCAGAGGTGGAGCTTTGGAAGCCGGAGCTTCCCGCCGGGGTTGTTTTGCTGGTGCAGGATCCTCGAGGGCAAGCCCGGAGGCATCTCGATGCTTGGAAGGAGATCTACCCTTCGAGGACCGGCTGGATTTATGTTTGGTTACCTGAGATCCATGGGAGGAAGAAACAGCCCTGGAAGACATCGATGCCACTGAAGCTGCATCAGAGGGAAACAGCATATGGAGCTTGGCTGCTCGGTTCTGTAAACCTCGTTTAGACATCAAAGAACAGGATGGACAATCCGGAATGGAGTGTTCAGGACCCAAACATTTAAGATACCATTCATGGGTGTCAGTAACAGAAATAGTACCGCTGCACTTAGTGCATTTTTTAAACCCGGAGGCTTGTTTTTCCATGAGGAAGAAATTCTTTGTGAGGCCTAAGGCCCAAAGAAGAAAAACACACTAAGTGAGGGACAACTATATATATATATTTTTTTTTTATAAGAAAAGAAAGAAAAGACCGGCGGTACCGGTCCGAAGTCGGGGCAGACGCGTGACCAAAGAAATAAAATAAAACAAAGAACTTCTTCAGCAGTGACAGGAACACGACCTGCTGGCTCCGCGGCAAAGAAGAACTGAGGAAAGGCGATTAGGAAAGGCGGGAAGGCAGCGCGCAGGCGCTGTGGGATGCTCCCAAAAGCTTTCCTTTTTGGGAAGCTGGGGAGCGTTCCCGCGCAGGCTCCGTCGGTACCGACGTACCCATATGTGAAGACTCATTCCTGCTTGTTCCTGGAGATTGAGTCTTCACATATGGGGACTCCCAAGCTCAGATGCCCAGAAGGAGTCCTAGCATGTTGCAAGTCTAGAACGAGCCATGCCATTCCTCAGGACCTCAGGCATCCTGGGGATGGAGGGTAGCAGTTGAATACAGCAAAGGAGCTGTGGAACAGCTGGTTAGAACAGGGCTTCAAAAGGGGAAGACCCTGTATAGAGGGCATTTAGGAATATAATATTGTGACCTGGGCCTCCCTTGTTGGCATTGCACAAGTCCACTGAGGTAGATATGGATCTGTTAGAAGAGCCAGTGAATGCGCTTAAGAGGTACCTCACTGAGAAGTAGAGGTAACAAAGTAGAAAAAACAAGTGGAGGTCAGAACCCTTCAGGGTGAGCACAGCCCCAGGGAAAACAACTGGAGTAGTATAAGAGGTAGAGCTTCAGCAGAGACACAGAAGGTACTATTGAAGTAAGCTTAAGCTGGTTTTGTCCAAAAATAATACAATCCTTGGACCAAGAGAATAAATGAGTCTGGCTCAACTGGACTGGGGTTGAAAGCAGTCCATGTAGGGGAGAAAGGGTGTGGAGACCCTTGTATCTGATAAGAAGGAAGGAGAGACTCAGGAGCGTTAAGCTTTAGAGTAACTGAAGCTCCGCAATGTCTTTCCTAAATGGGGTTAATTAGGAAAGAAAAAAGGGACATGGAGAGCTTCAGGAGTACCTAAAACTAAAAAGGTTATGGTAAGGAAAAAATTTGTTAATTACCACAGGAAGTGGTTATAGTGTAGCCCCCTAAATATGTTGGCACAGCATTGATAGGGGTAGTGCCCATCTGTCAGGATCAGGTAGAGATGTAAGGATAGCTGAACCTAACAGAGAGATAGATAAGTAGATGGATACAGATCTATCAAAAAACATCTCATTATATCTGTAAATACATATTATATATATATATATATATATATATATATATATATATATATATATATATATATTATATATATATATATATACACACACACATATATATATATATATATCTATATACATATATACACACATACACACATACACCCATAGGGTATATATGCATATATGTATAAAGAGATATGTATGGGCAGAAAAACACACAGATAGATATAGATAAGTATATATATGTATCTATATATAGCTATATATACCTATATGAATATGCCGGTATATAGACACTTGTCTCCAGGTGTATGGATGGAGAGATGTCCATAGAACCTCATCCCCTGTAGGGAGATAGGAAGATGTATTTGACAGCAAGAAGGTTGATACCTGCTTGAAGAGATATATAGAGAATCCTCTTTTCCTGGTTATGACTGGTAGAGTCAGAGGAAAAGTTTCCCCGACAAGAAGAGTCTGACGTCTTTACAGAATTTGAGCTCTTGGATAACCAGGATGGCCTACGTGAAAATTGCAGAAGATAACTTCAGTCTGCAGACAGGAAATCCAGATCTATCCAGAATGGCAGTATGGAGAAGGGATAGAGGACGCCCCTGGAGGAAGATACCCTAGTGACCCACCTATGAGGTCAAGATGGGTATTAGGCATCCTCTAGCTGTCTTTGAAGAAGCTTATCTCTGACTAGAAGATTCATGGAGATATGGGCCAACTCAGGGAATTGGCCCTCCTTGAGGTTTTCATGGAATGAAAGGCCTGAGGCTTATGCCTCAAAAGAGATTTAAGATGAGATGGTAAGGGTAGGGAATACCTGCCAGACACGGAACATGACTGGGGGACCCCTCCTAACCATCTGAGGTTATCTGCTAGGCCAGATACTGATGCTCTCTAGCAAGAGCCCATAATGCAAACCTACTCTGTAGAGATGCAGAGAGCATGCTGCAGTTTGGTTAGAAGAAAAAACTGGCTGTGGAAAGCCAGTAGGCAACCAGATATTCCGCCAAGACAAGGAGGCAAAGAATAGAAGGTAACCAACCAGACTGTGATAATAGGGTTTCCCAAACGAGGCTACTAACCAGTTTGGGACCTAGCATTAAGGCTAGGAGGATTGCTAGTGGAGGGGAAGCCCTGGTTGTGTAGTGAACAAAACCAGTGGCTTAACCACTAGGAATTGCTGTATGTGCAGCAACTACCAGGGCAGCATGGAAAATCTTGTTTTCCCTCTTTCTTGTTGGGATTGGGAAAAAGAAAGAACAGACATGGTAGGATTTCCTATAGTCTGATGAGCTGCCCTAAGGTAACAAGGGGGGGAACAATCCAAAAAGGAGAAATCCCCCGGTAGAACAGGCAGAGGACCATAGGGGCTTACCGGTTTAAAGAGTCCCTCTTACAAACCAATGTTACAGGAAGAGGGAAGACAGACAGAGTTGCAAGAGACCGACTATGGAGGAAGTCTCTGACCGATGAGATGATACATGCCAGTACAGGGAAACAACTGTCTATTGATAGCTGTTACCTCTGTTTCCTCCAAGAGGAAAAGGAAAATCTGTTAAGTATGGGCATGAGCATCATAAGACTCTTAGAGTTAGAGAAAAGATGTCTCATGAAGAGATATCTAGGAGGGTTAGGATGAAAATTGGTGCAGATACTTCAAGTGAAAAGAAAGCACAGTTACTTACCTGTAACAGGTGATCTCTGGGAACAGCAGGAATAAGTCTTCACATATGGGTACGTCGGTACAGACGGAGCCTGCGCGGGAACGCTCCCCAGCGTCCAATCAGAAAGCTTTTGGGAGCATCCCACAGCGCCTGTGTGCTGCTTTCCCGCCTTTCCAACTGTCTCTCCTCAGTTGAGTTTTATAGCTGAGACAAAGAGGGAGAGAGAGGGAAAGGAAGAGAGATAGAGAGAGAGAGACAACTCCTAGGGGAGGTGGGTGGCTGTGAAGACTTATTCCTGCTGTTCCCAGAGATCACCTGTTACAGGTAAGTAACTGTGCTATCTCCAGGAACAAGCAGGAATGAGTCTTCACATATGGGGACTCCCTAGCTTTTGATGCCAGGGAGAGCGCCCAGAAGTTGTGTGGCCCTGGGACAGGGCTGCACTTCCGCACCTGGATCTCTGGCATCCCCTGAAGGATGGTGGGTAGGAGTTAATTAAGTATGGAACAGGTGTTTGAGAACAGCCTGACCAAATAAGGCATCCTGGCGGGAGTCCTTGTCTAAGCTGTAATGGGCTGTGAAGGTATGAACCGAGGCCCAAGTGGCTGCTTGACAGATGTCGTCGATAGACACAGAGTTCAGATGAGCCATTGAGGCTGCCATGGCTCTCACATTGTGAGCTGTGACATGGCCCTCCAGAGAAATGTTTTTGCTCTGATAGGCGAAAGAAATACATTGGGCAATCCAGTTGGAAAGGGTTCTATTGGAGACTGGGTGTCCCAAATGAGAAGGATCAAAAGCAAAAAAGAGTTGGAAAGACTTTCTATGTCTGCAAGTAAAGCACAGTTACTTACCTGTAACAGGTGATCTCTGGGAACAGCAGGAATTAGTCCTCACATATGGGTACGTCGGAACCGACGGAGCCGGCGCGGGAAAGCTCCCCAGCTTTTCAGATGAAAAGCTTTTGGGGCTTCCCACAGCGCATGCGCGCTGCCTTCCCGCCTTCCTTACCAGCTCTCTTCAGTTCGAGTTTATAGCTGAGACAATAGAGAGAGGAAAGGAAGGTAGATAGATAGAAGATACAACTCCTAGGGGAGGTGGGTGGGTTGTGAGGACTAATTCCTGCTGTTCCCAGAGATCACCTGTTACAGGTAAGTAACTGTGCTATCTCCAGGAACAAGCAGGAATAAGTCCTCACATATGGGGACTCCCTAGCTAAGATGCCTGGGAGATCCCCCTCCAAGGGTAAACCATCTTCGTATGGATCTCAGGCATCCATTCAGGGAAGGTGGGAAGGAGTTGCTTAAGTATGGAACAGGTGTTTGAGGACAGCCTGACCAAACAAGGCATTCCGGCGGGAGGCCTTGTCCAAACAGTAATGGGCTGTGAAGGTATGAACCGAGGCCCAAGTGGCTGCTCGACAGATCTAATCGATGGATACAGAGTGAAGACGAGCTATAGAAGTGGCCATGGCTCTCACATTGTGAGCTGTGACATGGACTTCCAGAGAAATATTCTTACTCTGGTAAGCAAAAGAAATACACTGAGCAATCCAATTGGAAAGTGTACGTTTGGAGACTGGAAGTCCCAAATGAGAAGGATCAAAAGCCACAAAAAGTTGGGAAGACTTTCGATGTGGCTGAGTCCTGTTGAGGTAAAAGGCGAGAGCTCTTTTACAGTCAAGAGTATGAAGGTTCCTCTCTGCACTGGATGCATGAGGAGCCGGGAAAAAAATAGGTAGATATACCTCTTGATTAAGATGAAAAGGTGAGACCACTTTGGGCATAAAGTGGGGATTCGTCCTAAGGACCGCCTTATCATGAAGAAATCTGGTATAAGGTGGATTAGCCACCAAAGCCTGCAGTTCACTGATGCGGCGAGCCGAAGTGACTGCAATAAGGAAAAGAACCTTCCAGGAAAGAAATTTCAGGGAGGTAGAAACCAAAGGTTCAAAAAGGTGGCTGCATAAGCTGACCCAGAACTAGGTTTAAGTCCCATGCCACCGGAGGTGGGCAGATGGGAGGCTTGGTTAGGGTCAGGCCTCTCATGAATCTGGCAATAAGAGGATGAGAGGAGACAGGTTGTCCATTTATAGGTTTCAAAGATGCTGCAATAGCACTTAAATGGACTCGTACTGAATTCGTCTTGAGGCCTGCATTGGAAAGATGCAGGAGATAGTCTAATAGAGAATGCAAAGGAAGTGCTAGAGGGTCAAGACCCTGTTGAGCACACCAAATGGAAAAAACGTTTCCATTTAAAAGCATAGGAACGCCTGGTAGAGGGTTTCCTAGAAGCATAAAGTATATCTTTCACTGGTTGAGAAAGACTATAATCATGCAGGCTTAAGCCTTCAGTAACGAAGCCTGGAGATGTAGGGACTTGGGGTTTGGATGCCACAAAGTCCCCTTCTCCTGAGACAGAAGGTCTGGCGCAGCTCCCAGGTCCAGGGAGGAGTCCTGGGAGAGCTGTAGAAGTAGAGGGAACCACACTTGGCGTGGCCAGTGTGGAGCTATGAGGATCATGGATCCGTGATCCCTCTGTAGTTTGAACAGAGTCTTGGGAATCAAAGGAATGGGTGGAAAAGCATACAGGAATTCCTGACCCCAATGCAGGAGAAAGGCATCGTTGGCCTGAGCACCCTGACACGGAATCCTGGAACAGAACCGGGGAAGTTTGGCATTCCACGGACTTGCAAAGACGTCTATGTCCGGGGTCCCCCATTCCTGGAAGATTTTGTGTATTTGGTCCATATGCAGGGACCACTCATGTGGAAACAGAACTCGACTGAGTCTGTCTGCCCGAGTGTTTTGAACTCCTGGAAGATACACTGCCAGAAGATGAATTTGATGCTCTCTGGCGAAGGCCCATAATCTGAGAGCTTCGTTGCAAAGCGACAGAGAGCCCGTCCCTCCTTGTTTGTTGACATAAAACATGGCTACCTGATTGTCTGTCTGGACTAGGACAGTCAGGTTGACAAGGAGGGTGTGGAAGACTGTGAGGGCAAGGAAGATTGCTCGCAGTTCCAAAAGGTTGATGGGAAGGGTGGTCTCCTGGGGAGACCAGGTGCCCTGAGTGGAGAGGTGTTGGAGATGAGCTCCCCACCCTGTTTGGGAGGCATCTGTTGTGAGGGTTGCTTGGGGCAACGAAGGTTGGAAGGGGGTCCCCAACAACAGATTTTTGGAGGATGTCCACCACTAGAGAGACCAAAACAGACGTTTTGAGGTGAGTACTTGGTCTGAGAGCAGTCCCGATGCTTGAGACCACTGGGTGGCCAAAATCCATTGAGCTGCCCTCATATGAAGACGAGCGTAGGGCACCACATGGACCGTGGAGGCCATGTGGCCCAGAAGTTGCAGCATTTCTCTGGCTGACAAGTGACTTCTGGACTGAGCCTGGGAGGCCAAGCTGATTAGCCGTTGGCCTCGGACCAGAGGGAGGTAGGCCCTTGCAGTGGTGGAGTCCAAGTGGGCCCCTATGAATTCCCGGGACTGAGTAGGGATGAGTTGGGACTTGGGAATGTTTACCACAAGTCCGAGATATTGAAGAATACGCCTTGTGCGGTCCAAGGAAATCTGGGCTTCTGACTGAGATGGAGCTCGGATGAGCCAGTCGTCCAGATATGGGAACACGAAGATTCCCATGCCTCTTAGAAATGCGGCTACGACTGCCATGCATTTTGTGAATACTCTTGGAGCAGAGGCGAGACCGAAGGGAAGTACTCTGTATTGGAAATGTTTTCCCTGGAACAGAAATCGAAGATATTTTCTGTGGGATGGATGGATGAGTATATGAGTGTACGCATCCTTGAGATCTAGAGAACAAAGCCAATCCTGACTCTGAAGGTATGGAAGGAGAATGCCCAGAGAGAGCATTTTGAATTTCTCCTTGAATAGAAACTTGTTCAATTCTCTCAGATCTAGGATAGGTCTGAAGCCCCCTGTCTTCTTTGTTATGAGAAAATAAGGGGAGTAGAACCCTAACCCCTGTTGAGGAAGAGGAACCTCCTCTATTGCCCCTTGGGCAAGGAGAGAGGAGACTTCCTGACCCAACAGGGTCAGAAGAGATGGGGGAGAACTGAATTGCCTCACCATGGTATGGGGAGGAAGGCTGGAGAAATGAAGTTTGTAGCCCTCTCTGATGATAGAGAGGGTCCATTGCTCTGATGTTATTTGCTCCCATCTGGGAGCAAAGTGAACTAACCTTCCAGGTATGGTGAGAGGCTCTGGTTGTTCCAGAGCCAGAAATGGTAAGTTCTCTAGGGGCAAGTCAAAACCCCTGAGGGGGTTGAGCCTGCTGGGGTGTAGCAGACACTGCAGACTTTGACTTTACTTGCTTAAATTGCTGACGTTTAGCAGCAAAGCGAGGCTGAGAAGATTGTTGGCCAGTATTTGTGGAAAATCTGGCCTTCTTATAGTAAGGCCTTTTAAAAGACTTCTTTTTGGCAGGAATAGAAGTAGATTTAGAAAGTCTATCTAGAGTGGCATTTTCTAAATCCATTTGAGCAGCTTTAATTTGCCAGTCTTCACCAAATAAGTTCTCACCTGTACAGGGCAGATTCCTTAGGCCATCCACAACCCAGGGTTCTAGGTCAGAAGCCTGGAGCCAAGCAAGACGTCGGGCTGCAATAGCAATTCCCGAAGCCCTGCCAGCAAACTCAAAGGAATCAAAGGCTGCCCTGTTGGAAAGCTTGGAGACCTCTGAAAGTTGTGTCACCACAGAAGTGAAGTCCTCCTTTTTATCCTCAGGGATAAAGGGGGCAAAATGCCGTACCTTTAGGGCAAGTTCTCTGAGAAACATGCCCATATAAAGGCTGTAAGAATTGATCCTGGCTATAAGCATACTAGCCTGGAAGATCTTTCTACCAAAAGAGTCAAGGGTCTTATATTCTCGCCCTGGAGGGGTAGAAGATTGCCTTTTGGGACTCTTTATCTTCTTCATAGCAGACTTCACCACAATGGAGTGGTGAGGCAGCTGAGCTTTTTTGAAACCCAGGAGAAGGAGGGACCCGGTACATGGTGTTCAACCTACGAGAATGAGGAGACAGAGTTAGAGGAGTCTCCCACAAATCCATCAAGTGTTCTTGAAGGATTTCATGGATAGGCAGAGTAACTGCCTCTTTAGGAGCTTTAGAGTATCCTAAAATATCCAATTTTTTTTTTTTTTTTGATCTGGGTTTCTTTTCAGAAGATGTAGCAATAGAAGTCCTTTAGCTACATCAACAATGAAATCCTGAAAGGATAAATCCTCTGGAGGAGACATCGCCCTCTTTAGAGAATAGGGCTCCTCAGGAAGATCAAACTCAGCAGAGTCATCAGAGGAATTGAACTCATCAGAAGAATCTGAGTATTCTCTCTGTGCTTGCAATGCACGATACGCGTACCGATCGATATAGAGATCGGGCATATCGGGCATGGGATTGGTATCGGGCAAAAGCCTGAATCCAGCAAGTGGAACCGATCGACGCTTGGAAGTCGATGGTCTCGGTTCCGGTGTGGATACCGGAACCGGGGTCGGTACCGATGGAATCGGTACCGAGGGCGTCGCAGCCTTAATGAAAGCCAGAACGGCGTGCTGCATGGTCTGGACAGTATTGCCCATGGACGCCACTGCTGCCTGGATGTCGGTACCGGTATCGACCGGTACCCCAGAGCAGTCTAACAGGTGATCAGTCGAGGCCGTGCCATCAATGTCAACCTGTAACCCCATAAGTGATGCTTTGGAGGCCGGAGCCTCCCGCCGGGGTTTTTTGGTGTGGGCAGAATCCTCGAACTCAAGATTGAGAGCCTCTCGATCTTTTGAAAGAGATTTGCTTTTAGAGGATTTGCCCACAGTAAGTTTGGTTACCTGAGATCCATCCGGAGAGGAAGACCTGGATGACTGTGATGCTGGATTATCTGAAGCAAACAGCACATGGAACTTGTTGGCCCGGTTCTGCATACCACGTTTAGACATCTGGGAGCAGAATGGGCAGTCCGGTAAGGAGTGGTCAGGTCCCAAACATTTAAGACACCATTCATGGGTGTCTGAGAGAAAAATAACAGCACTGCACTTGGTACACTTTTTAAAAACCAGGGGCTGGCTTCTCCATGAGGAGAATTAGTGTAGGCCTGAAGGCCTAGGAAAAGTTACCACGTTGTGCTGAAATAAAAAAAAGATTTTTTTTTTTTTTTTAAAGAAATAAAGAAAGAGAGAGACCGGCAGTACCGGTTTTGGTATGGGGAAGGCAGGTACGCGGTCAAAAGAAACAAATTAAAATAACAATTTCTTCAGCGGTGACAGGAACACGACCTGCTGGCTCCGCGGAAAAAGAGAAACTGAAGAGAGCTGGTAAGGAAGGCGGGAAGGCAGCGCGCATGCGCTGTGGGAAGCCCCAAAAGCTTTTCATCTGAAAAGCTGGGGAGCTTTCCCGCGCCGGCTCCGTCGGTTCCGACGTACCCATATGTGAGGACTTATTCCTGCTTGTTCCTGGAGATAAGGCCAGAGCTCTTTTACAGTCCAGGATATGAAGATTCCTCTCTGCAGGTGATGCATGAGGTCCTGGAAAAAAGACAGGTAGGTAGACCTCTTGGTTGAGGTGAAAAGGCGAGACCACCTTAGGCATAAAATGTGGATTAGTCCTAAGGACCACCTTGTCATGATGGAATCTTGTATAAGGTGGATTAGCTACTAGTGCTTGCAATTCACTGATGCGGCGTGCTGATGTGATTGCAATGAGAAAGATAACCTTCCAAGAAAGGTATTTCAAGGAGGTAGTAGCTAAAGGTTCAAAAGGCGGCTTCATAAGCTGACCAAGAACCAAATTTAAGTGCCATGCCACCGGTGGTGGTCTAATGGGAGGCTTTGTTAAAAGGAGGCCTCTCATGAACCTTGCTACAAGGGGATGAGAGGAAACAGGTTGTCCATTTAGAGGCTTGAGTGAAGCTGCAATAGCACTCAGATGGACTCTTACTGAATTTGTCTTAAGGCCTGCATTAGACAGATGCAGGAGATACTCCAGCAACGATTCCAGAGGTATGGCACGGGGGTTAAGACCCTTTTCAGAACACCAGATGGTAAATCTTTTCCACTTGAAGGCGTAATAACGTCTAGTGGAAGGTTTTCTGGAAGCTTGAAGAACATCTTTCACTTGCTGAGAAAGAGGAAGATCCTGGAGATCTAGGCCTTCAGCAACCAAGCCCTGAGATGCAGAGACTGGGGATTGGGATGCCACAACTTTCCGTCCTCCTGAGAGAGGAGGTCTGGAGCAGACCCTAACTCTAGGGAGGGAGCTTGAGAGAGATGTAGAAGCAGAGGGTACCACACTTGCCGTGGCCAATGTGGAGCTATGAGAATCATGTGGCCTCTGTCTCTCTGAAGCTTGAACAGGGTTTTGGGAATTAGGGGAATGGGTGGAAAGGCATACAGGAAGTCTTGACCCCAGTGAAGGAGGAAAGCATCCCTTGCCTGAGCCCCCTGAGCCAGAGTTCCGGAACAGAATTGGGGAAGTTTGGCATTCCACGGACTTGCAAAGAGGTCTATGTCAGGGGTTCCCCAAATTTGAAAAATTTTGGACACCTGGTCCATATGTAGGGACCACTCGTGTGGAAGCAGAACTCGACTGAGTCTGTCTGCCCAAGCGTTTTGAACCCCTGGAAGGTAGACTGCCAGAAGATGAATGTGATGCTCTCTGGCGAAGGCCCATAGTCGCAGAGCTTCGTTGCAAAGCGACAGAGAGCCAGTTCCTCCCTGCTTGTTTATGTAGAACATGGCTACCTGATTGTCCGTGTGGACAAGGACTGTCTTGTGGCTGAGCTGGGTGTGGAAAACTTGTAGAGCAAGGAAGATTGCTCTGAGTCCCAAGAGATTGATGTGGAGACAAGTCTCCTGTGGGGACCAGATGCCCTGGGTGGAGAGGTCCTGAAAATGAGCTCCCCAGCCCATTGGAGAAGCATCTGTTGTAAGAGTTGCCTGGGGTAGAGGCTGTTGAAAAGGACACCCCAGCAAGAGGTTCAGAGGGGACTTCCACCACTGGAGGGACAAAATGAGGCGACTTGTGTTTGCTATTTTGTCTGACAGGCAGCCTAATGCCTGGGTCCACTGGGTGGATAAAGTACACTGAGCTTCTCTCATGTGAAGGCGAGCATATGGCACCACATGAACGGTGGAAGCCATGTGGCCTAGCAACTGTAATATCTCTCGAGCAGTGAGTAGGGGTTTCAACTCTGCTTGAGAAGCTAACTGCATCAAGCGAAGGCAACGGGCCTGGGGAAGAAAGGCCCTTGACTTTGTGGTATCCAGCAGTGCCCCTATAAACTCCAGGGACTGAGTAGGGATCAAATTGGATTTTGGGATGTTTATTACCAGCCCTAAGTATTGAAGGATACACATTGTGCAGGTTAGAGCAGTCCTGGCCTCTGATGGAGTGGGTGCTCAAATGAGCCAGTCGTGCAGGTAGGGGAAGACAAATATTCCCAGGGTGTGCAGAAAAGCAACAACCACTGCCATGCATTTCGTGAACACCCTTGGTGCAGAGGCCAGGCCAAAGGGGAGCACTCTGTATTGATAGTGCTTCTCCTGGAAAAGGAACCGAAGGAACCGTCTGTGAGTTGGATGGATGAGAACATGAGTGTACGCATCCTTGAGATCTAGAGAACAAAGCCAATCCTGACTCTGAAGGTATGGCAGCAGAGTTCCTAGAGAAACCATCTTGAATTTTTCTTTGACTAGGAATCTGTTCAATTATCTGAGATCTAAAATGGGTCTGAAGCCCCCTGTTTTCTTTGGGATAAGAAAATAGGGGGAGTAGAATCCTGTGCCCTGTTGTTGAGAAGGCACCTCCTCTACTGCCCCCTGGGCTAGAAGAGTGGCAACCTCCTGCTCTAATAGGCTGAGGAGGGAGGTTGGAGAATTGAACTGGTCACTCTTGTGAGAGGGGGCAAGCTGGAAAAATGAAGTTTGTACCCCTCTCTTATGATGGAGTATCCACTGCTCTGCTGTGATTTGCCCCATCTGGGAGCAAAGTGACATAGCCTTCCTGGAATGGTGGAGGGCTCTGGTCCTTCTAGGGCCAGGAAGGCTAAGTTCTCTAGCAGAAAGTCAAAGGCCCTGAGGGGGCTGAGACTGCTGGGCTGGAGCAGGCCTCGCAGCCTTTGCCTTGGTCTGTTTGGAGATTGCCGACGTTTGGAAGGGAACTGAGCTGCAGAAGATGCTCTCTGACTATAAGCAGGATAGGATCTTCCCTTTTTTGAAAAAGGTGGTGTTTTTTTTGTTTTTTTTTTTATTTACATTCGCTTATATACCGCGCTATTCTGCATCAGTGCGGTTTACATTGAACAAACTGAAATTACATTGAACAGGGCATTATAACTTGGAGATAACTATTTTACAGGGAATTTTTCTTGAACAACCTTTTCTTAGCAGGAGCAGCTGAAGATTTGGATAGTCTATGCAAAGCAGAATTTTCAGCATCCATCTGATTGGCTTTTGTTTGCCAATCCTTACCAAACAGATTTTCACCTGTACAAGGGATATTTCCCAATTCATCTTGGACTCAGGTCTCCAAATCAGATGCTTGAAGCCAAGCAATCCTACGTGCTCCTATAGTTATAGCTGAGGCTCTGCTTACGCATTCAAAGGAATCGAAAGCTGCACAGTTGGAGAATTTGGAGATATCCTGGGCATGTTTCAGCCCAGAGAGAAATTCTTGCCTTTTATTGCCAGACATAAAAGGACAAAGTTTGCAAATGGTCAGTGACTTCTTTTAAGAACATGCCCATGTAGAGACTATAAGAATTAATTCTCGCAGCAAGCATGGAAGCTTGGAAGACTCTTCTACCAAAAGCATCCAGGGTTCTACATTCACGTCCCGGAGGATTAGAGGCATGTCTCTTGGCACTTCTCATCTTTTTCATTGCAGACTCAACCACAATAGAGTGGTGAGGAAGCTGAGTTTTATGGAAACCAGGACAAGGACGGACACGATACATGGTGTCCAACCTGCGAGAATGAGGAGAGGTGGTTAGAGGTGCTTCCCACATCCTTAACATGAGATCATACAGAATCTCAGAATAGGCAAGGTAGCTGCCTCTTTAGGAGTTTTAGGATATTGTAGAATATCTAACTCCTTAGCTCTAGGCTCTGACTCTGGGACTACTGTAATAGAGAGACCCCGAGCCACCTCTCTGATAAAGTCCTGAAAAGACAAGTCTTCTGGAGGAGACATCCTTCGTTTAGGAGAGGACTCCTCCTGTGGAAGAAGCATCGCTGCATCGACAGACTCTTCAGAATCCTCAGAGTCATCAGAGGAATCAAAGTATCGTCTGTCGGGATGCTCTTGCAAAGCCCGATACCCGTACCGACCGAGGTCGGTATCGGGAATCATCGGTACCGGGGTATCGGTACCGGAAGGCTGCAGAGGGCAGGGTATCGGCATGGCTGACACCGATGCCGATGTCGATGCCACCGGTACCGGGAGCGGTACCGATGGCAATACCGGAGCTGGTACCTGCAGAGTAGTCTGTTGTGGTACCACGGGCGTCGATGCAACAAGGAAAGTCGCCAGACTGCGTTCCATGGACAGAATCCTCTGATCCATCGTCGCTGCCAATGCCTGGAAGTCGGTACCGGTGGAGGCCACCGGTACCCCAGAGCATGGCACCAGGAGATCTGTTGAGGCCACGCCATCTAGATCGTCCTGGAACCCCGATGATGATGCTTTAGAAGCCGAAGCCTCCCGCCGGGGTAATTTTGCCGGTGCAGAATCCTCGAGGGCAAGGCCAGAGGCATCTCGATGCTTAGAAGGAGATTTGCCCTTCGAGGACCAGCTGGATTTATGTTTAGTTACCTGAGATCCATGTGAGGAAGAAGCAGCCCTGGACGACGTCGATGCCACCGAAGCCGCATCAGAGGGAAACAGGGTACTGAGCTTGGCAGCTCGGTTCTGTTGACCTCTCTTAGACATCATGGAACAGGACACACAATCTTTAATGGAATGGTCAGGGCCTAAACATTTGAGACACCAGTCATGGGTGTCGGTGACGGATATAGTACCGCCACATTTTGTGCACTTCTTAAAACCTGAGGCAGCTTTTTCCATATTTAAGGAAAAAGGTTTTGGGCCTAAGGCCCAAAACTGAAGTACACCTGAAGGAAAAATAGGTCTTTTTTTTTTTTAAGAAAGAAAGAAGAACCGGCGGTACCGGTATAGCATCGAGGAAGGCAGACGCGTACAGAAAAGAAATAAAGAAAAAAATAAGGAAATTCTTCTGCGGTGACAGGAACACAACCTGCTGGCTCCGCGGAAAAAGAACAACTGAGGAGAGACAGTTGGAAAGGCGGGAAGGCAGCACGCAGACGCTGTGGGATGCTCCCAAAAGCTTTCTGATTGGACGCTGGGGAGCGTTCCCGCGCAGGCTCCGTCGGTACTGACGTACCCATATGTGAAGACTCATTCCTGCTTGTTCCTGGAGATGCAGACTGCCACCCTAACCATCAACCAAGAGGGACAATGGTCTATTTGAAACCCTGTGACTGCTGGGTTTGTTGACCCTGTTGAGGTTGTGGATTCTTCAGACCAGTGCGATGTTTCCCCTGTTTGGGAACATCTGTGTGATGGGCAGATGATGGATAAAACCTTCTCCCCCTAGGGGAAGAAAGTTTGGTAGGACATTTCCTACCTACTGGGAAAGCAGAAGGCGTAGGATAGCCTCTAGAAGCAGGACAGTCAGTTGTTAACTGAGCAACCTGGAGTAAGGACTCCTTGTTAAAGAGATTTTCTCCAGTGCATAGAGTATTTCCCAGTCTAACTTGTGCCCATTTATCCAAGTCTGAAGCTTGGAGCCAGGCTTTATGTCATGCCCCTATAGCTATAGCAGAAGTCCTGCTAACAGACTCAAAGGAGTCTAGGGCAGCATGAGTAAGAAACCTAGAGATATTCTGAGCATGACTAACCAGTGAGGAATAGTCTGCACTCTTGGGCTCTGGAAGAAAAGGAGTCAAAAGATGTAATTTCTTTGTGACCTCCTCAAGAGATAGACCCATATAAAAAATAAATGAGAGAATTCTTGCTGAAAGCATAGATGCCTGGAAGGTTTGACGTCCAAAGGCATCTAGTGTCTTAGACTCACGACCTGGTGGATAAGAAGAGTGCTTTTTTGTACTCTTCACCCGCCTCATTGCTGATTCTACTACAATGGAATGATGAGGAAGTTGAGTCTTTTGAAACCCTGGAGAGGGGGGCACCTGATACAGAAGATCAGTTGCTCTGGAAGGTGGGGGTACCTTTAAAGGAGCTTCCCACATTCCTAGAAGGAGATCCTGTAAGGAATGATGCAAAGGAAGCATGATGTTCTCCTTTGCTTTGCCAGGAATATAGAAGGATCCTGTATTCCCCTGTGTAGGATCCTGTCTAGGAATAGAAATGGCAAGTGATTTTGCCATATCCCGGAGGAAAGCCTGAAAAGAAGGATCCCCAGAGGGAACTTCCTTTGAATAGGCTAGATCTGATGAAGAACTAGCATTGGCACCGAGGGATCTATCCAAGTTCATAGGGATAGAAGATCCTGAATTGTGCAGTCTTGGATCCTTAGAGGATGGTCGCTGGTACTGCCGGAAGTCGGGACCAGCGACCGTCGGTAGCACATCGTCCATGCTAGGGATCGATTCCAAACTCGGTATCGAGGGAAGCGAGCCTGATGAGAGAAGTATGGAAGGCACCGACGGCAATAGTATTGTGGATAACGGTACCGGCTTCAGTACCGTATCCGATACCGGTGGATGAAGGCCAGCCGGTGGCAACTCTAACGGCATCCAAGACACCGAGAGTGCTGGATCCGAATCCTCGGAACCAAGCCTTCGGTACCGTCTGGCATCGGTACCAAGGCGAGTCGGTACCCAGTCCTCCAGACTGGAGATCGATTCCAGACTCGGTATCGAAGGAAGCGAGTCTATCGATGCACGTCTGGAGGGTACCGACGTCGGTACTAGTATCGGTACCGGGGACGATACCGATACTGGAAGGTCTGTCTGCAGCGTATCCAAAGGCCCCTTAGGTACCGAGGACGCCAGACGACGATCCTTGGTGAGGAATGTTTCATCCAACACCATTGCCGATGCCGGGGTATCGGTACCGCTCGAAGCGGATGCCACCACCAGGCATGGCTCAGGTATGTTCTGTGAGGGGTGAACCTCAGGAACAACCTGAAACCCCACACGGGTTTTGGAGGCCGAAGACTCCCACCGGGGTTTTGAAGCCAGTGGATTCTCGAGGGCAAGGCCGGAGGCATCTCTATGCTGTGCATGAGATTTGCCACTCGAGGACTGGCTAGTCTTAACAGACTGTTTTTTGGTTACCTGATCCTGTGTAGAAGAAGATATGGTCGGTACCCTGAAATTGGATGGGGACCGCGTGTCGAGGGAAACTCGATGTTGAAAACTTCTTCTCACAATAGTATTGCAGGAGGGACACTCCGGAGGAAAATGGTCAGGACCCAAACAGGTTAGACACCAATTGTGAGTGTCCAAAATTAAGGTTGTACCGCCACAGTTTGTACATTTCTTGGGGATAGTGGCTGGCGGTTCCACAAGGAAAGTGGAGAGGCCAAGCAGGCCTGAAAAACCGTGAGACACTAGGAAGGAAAAAATATTCCTTAAAAAGGAAAAATTTTTACAAGAAAAGAAAAAAGAAACACCGGCGGTACCGGTGGTGTCGGGAAAGGCAGCCGCGACCACAAGAAAAATAAAAAATAAAAGATGAATTTTCTGCGGTGACAGGAGTACGTCCTGCCGGCTCTGCAGAAAAACGAAAACTGAGGAGAAGCAGTTGGGAAGCGGGAAGGCAGCATGCAGGCGTGGTGGGATGCTTCCAAAGGCTTTCTGATTGTACGCTGGGAAGCGTTCCCGCGCAGACTCCATCGGTACCGACGTACCCATATGTGAAGATTCATTCCTGCTTGTTCCTGGAGATAATAAAATGGACAGACATGTACCAGCAAAACAGCTGACCTGCCTAAATCACTGCAAGGCATAATCCTCAACACAAATGCTACAGAAACACTGATCTATTTATAAAGTAGCCTGGCCCTGTAGGCCAATGAGTTTTCTTAATCGCCCAGTTCTTAATCTCAACACACAGTCAATCTGAATTCTGTAAAAAGGGAAACAACCTAGGAGTGTACAATGAAAAAAAACCACACACTTCCACAGAGTTGCCAGGAGTCTATGTCAACTCAATTGCACTTAATAACAAAACATTTTAGACTGCATTAAATGGTTTTAAGGGAAAACTGTGCCAGTTTAGAAACAGCACAAAACAAGGAAGCAAATGTTGCAAACGTTTTCATGTAATTTCAAAATGAAAGCACATCACCACAACACGGAGTTCCAGAAATCAAAGGCTCCCATAACAGTGGTTCCTTCTCCACTGCTTTTCAGTCAACAGCCCCGAGGACCCTGGACCTCAAACTCCATATATTTATTTATTTATTTAATGTTTTTTTATACCACTTCATCATTTCTGTCAAAGCAGTTTCCATTGTAACTTAAACATGGTAATGTACAGTAAACAGAGACACTGATAACTTGGATTTTCCTGAGACAATGGAGGGTTAAGTGACTTGCTCAAGGCCACAAGGAGTGCTAGTGGGAATCGAATACTGGTTTCTTGGTTCCCAAGCCAGTGCTCTAACCATGAGGCTACTCCTCCACTCCATATGACTTCACTCCTTTTTCCCAAAACAGCTTTTACACTTTGTTAGTGATACTGCTCAACATACACTGTGTGCCTGGGGACATGTTTTCAAGTAACTCCCCTTCCAGACAATAATCCATTAAAAACACCTGCTAAAGCTTTAAGCATTATAAGCATGCAGTACTGCTTAGGAGAAAACAAAGCAAACCTTAGCTAAGCCTCTCTTTTTGGCTAGACTCCCATTCATCCCTACTGCCAAATATTTATCTTCCCAAGTACTGATAGGACTTTATTGAAAGGTTTGCAGAGCGGAACACAGAGTAGAGGATAGCAGAATAAGACCAAGTGATCTGTTTGCTATTGTGGTCCACAATGTTAAGTCTATATGCAAGCAGCCAGCTCTAGTAGCTTGATCATTACTAAGATGCTGCCCCTTAACTTAGGTCAGCTTTTGTTTTTGCCCTCATTGTACATCTACCTTAAATAACAATCCTATTAGCCCCCTGAACGCCAATTGGAAAAACTCAAGCTTTACCCCATTCATGAAAGGGCACATTTTTCAGAACTTGCTTTAAGAAATTAACTTTATTCAAGCAGATTTTCAATTCTAAACAGGACAACTATAGTCTTTTTCTGCATATCATCAAACCCCTAATATGTAGTATGTGGCCATTACAGAAACATGGCTTAACGAATTGCATGAATGGGATATAGCCATAGCTGGCTATAATTTATTCAGAAGAGACAGAGAAAGTGGAAAAGGAGGAGTAGCCTTGCATGTAAAAAGCAATATTAAAGCTACGGCAATGCAGGGGGCATTGGGAAAAGAAGCAGCGCTCTGGATTGTGTTGGAAAGAGGAGATGGCACTGTCATCCATATTGCTGTAGTCTACAGACCTCCAACTCAAATTGAAGAAATAGATAATGAATTGATTAAAGATATTTCCAATATAGCCACAAAGGGGGAAGTGATCATATTGAGTGACTTTAATCTACCCGATGTGGATTGGAGTACTCCTTCTGTGAATCTGGCAAAAAGCAAAACAATTGTGGATGCTTTCCAAGATGCGTCACTTAAACAAATGGTGATGGAACCAACTAGGGAAAGCTCAATGCTGGATTTGGTGCTCACCAACTGTGAAAGCGTGTCAAATGTCTGGGTGGGTGCCCCTGTGAGCAGCAGCGATCATCACACGCCAAAGATAAAAGCCAAGGTGCAGTCCAAATCATTGCAAGCTCAAAGTCCTAAACTTCAAAAACACTGACTGACTTCAGTAAAATGGCCAAGTACCTGAAGGAGAAGTTGGCAGGGTGGGAGGGGCTAAGGGAAGTGGAATTGCAATGGGCTAAACTAAAGGTGGCAATAAAAAAGGGGCAGCAGATAAATATGTAAGGAAAGTAAATAAAGACAAGAGAAGGAAACCTATTTGATTCTCCAAAGAAGTGGCTGCTCAAATAAAGGCAAAAAACACAGCTTTCACAAAATTCAAAAGCTTGCAAACAGAGGAACACAGTAAGGAATACAGGATCAAACTAAAAGAGACAAAAAGAGAAATAAGGAAAGCAAAATCAAAGGCAGAGGAAAAGATGGCTATAGATGTGAAGTGTGGCAACAAAACTTTCTTCAGATATATTCAGGAGAGGAGGAATATCAGAGATGGAACTGCAGGACTCAGAAGTGCTGGGAACGGATTTGTGAAAAGTGACATTGAAAAAGCAAAACTGCTAAACAAATACTTCTGCTCTGTTTTTACTAAAGAAAATCCTGGAGAAGGACCATCTGTGACTCCCAAATAGAAAAATGGGAATGAAGTAGATACCACACCATTCACTGAAGATGATGTGTTAGAACAACTTGCAAAACTGAAAGTGAACAAGGCCATGGGACCGGATGGGATACATCTCAGGATACTGAATAAGCTCAGAGATTCTTGCAAGGCCGTTAAAGGATGTTTTCAACAGATCCTTGGAAACAGGAGTAGTTCCTCAGGACTGGAGGAGGGCGGATGTGGTACCTCTTCACAAAAGTGGTGACAGGGAAGAAGTGACAAACTACAGGCCTGTGAGCCTTGCCTCGGTGGCAGGAAAAGTAATGGAGGCGATTCTGAAAGAGCGAATAGTGGACTCTCTCAAAACCAACAGGTTGCATGATCTGAGGCAACTTGGTTTTACCAAAGGACGATCTTGCCAAACAAATCTGAGTTCTTTGACTGGGTGACCAGAGAACTAGATCAGGGGCATGCGATGGATGTCATCTACCTGGATTTCAGCAAAGCCTTTGATACTGTTCCTCATAGGAGGCTTATCAAACTCAGTAGTTTGGGGATGGGTCCCAAAGTGGTGAACTGGATCAGAAATTGGTTGACTGACAAGACGACAGAAGGTGATGGTAAATGGAGCTCACTCAGATGAAAGGAGGGTGATTAGCGGGGTGCCCCAGGGTTCGGTCCTGGGCCCGGCACTGTTCAATGTATTTGTGAGTGATAATTGCTGAAGGACTGAATAGAAAAGTCTGTCTTTTTGCAGATGACACGAAAATTTGCAACAGAGTGGACTCCCCTGAGGGAGTGGATAACATGAGGAAAGATCTACAAAAGCTGGAAGAATGGTCTAATACTTGGCAGTTAAGATTTAATGTGAAGAAGTGTAGTGTCATGCACTTGGGAAGTAGACATCCAGGGGAAATGTACGTGATAGGGGGCGAGAGGTTGGTGTGCACAGACCAGGAGAAGGATCTTGGTGTGATTATTTCTGCGGATCTCAAGGTGGCAAAACATTGTGACAAGGCAGTGGCAAAAGCCAAGAGGATGTTGGGTTGCATACAAAGAGGAATTACTAGCAGAAAGGAAGAGGTACCAATGCCACTGTACAGGTCACTGGTGAGGCCTCACTTGGAATACTGTGTTCAGTTTTGGAGACTATATCTTGCAAAGGATATAAAAAGACTGGAAACTGTTCAGAGGAAGGCGACCAAAATGATTTGGAGCCTGCTTCAGAAGCCTTATGAGAAGAGATTTGAAGACCTAAATATGTACACTCTGGAGAAGAGGAGGGACAGGGGAGATATGATTCAGACCTTTAAATACTTAAAGAGAAATAATGAACAAACAAACCTCTTCCAAAGACGGGGAAGCTGTAAAACTAGAGGGCATAACATGAAACTGCAAGGGGGTAAATTGAAAGGCAATGTCAGGAAAGGTTAAATTAGACTTACCTGCTAATTGTACATAAGAACATAAGAACATAAGATATGCCATACTGGGTCAGACCAAGGTCCATCAAGCCCAGTATTCTGTTTCCAACAGTGGCCAATCTAGGTCATACGTACCTAGCAGTTTCCCCAAGGGACACAGGTTCCACAATGCTTGTATTGGTTCAAGCATTGATATCCTGGGTCCCTTCTTAATAATGGTTTATGGACCTTTCCTCCAGGAACTTGTCCAAACCTTTTTTAAACCCAGCTACACTAACAGCCTTTACTACATCCTCCGGTAACAAATTCCAGAGTTTGATTACACGTTGAGTGAAAAAATATTTTCTTTTATTAGTCTTAAATAGTTTACCCTGTAGCTTCATTGCATGTCCCCTAGTCTTTCTATATTCTGATAAGGTAAACAATCGATCTACGTTTACCCGTTCCACTCCGTTCATTAATTTATAGACTTCTATCATATCTCCCCTCAGCCGTCTCTTTTCCAGGTTAAAGAGCCCCAACCTTTTTAGCCTTTCTTCATAGGAGTAGCCTTCCATCCCCTTTACCATTTTGGTGGCTCTTCTCTGAACCTTTTCTAAAATCGCTATATCCTTTTTAAGATACGGCGACCAGAATTGCACACAATATTCAAGGTGCGGTCTCACCATGGAACGATATAGAAGCATTATAATATCTTTTGTTTTATTTTCCATTCCTTTCCTTATCATACCTAGCATTCTATTTGCTCTCTTGGCCGCCGCTGCACACTGGGCCGAGGGTTTTAACATGGTATCCACAAGGACGCCTAAATCTTTTTCTTGGGTGGTGGTTCCTAATGTGGAACCTTGCATCGTGTAACCATAGTTTGGGTTGTTCTTCCCTAGGTGCATAACCTTGCACTTCTCCACATTAAATTTCATCTGCCATTTTGATGCCCAGTCTTCCAATTTATCAAGATCCTCTTGCAATTTTCCACAATCCTCCTGGGTTTTAACAACTTTAAATAGTTTTGTGTCATCAGCAAATTTGATAACCTCACTCGTTATTCCACTTTCCAGGTCATTTATGAATATGTCAAAAAGCAGCGGACCCAGCACAGATCCCTGGGGTACACCACTATTCACCTTTCTCCATTGGGAAAATTGGCCATTTAGCCCTACCCTCTGCTTTCTATCTTTTAACCAGTTCCTGATCCACAGTAGTACACTGCCTCCTATCCCATGACTCTTTAGTTTTGCCAAAAGTCTCTCATGAGGGACCTTGTCAAAGGCTTTCTGAAAGTCCAGATACACAATATCAACCGACTCACCTTTGTCCACCTGTTTATTCACTCCTTCAAAAAAACATAACAGATTAGTAAGACAAGATCTTCCTTGTCTAAAGCCATGTTGGCTGTCTCCCATTAGGTCATGACTATCTATATGCTGAGTAATTTTATTCTTTATGATGGTTTCTACCATTTTTCCCGGTACTGATGTCAGGCTCACCGGTCTGTAGTTTCCCGGATCACCCCTCGAACCCTTTTTAAAAATTGGTGTTACATTGGCGATCCTCCAATCCTCAGGTATTAGAGATGATTTTAATGATAGTTCACAGATTACTGATAGCAGGTCTGCAATCTCAAATTTCAGTTCTTTCAACACCCTTGGATGTATACCATCCGGCCCAGGTGATTTGCTACTCTTCAGTTTATCTAATAGTTGTAAGACATCTTCCCGATGTATCGATATTTCCTTCAATTCTTCCGCACCTTTAAATACCACTTCAGTCGTGGGTAACATCCCTACATCTTCCTGAGTAAAGACCGAAGCAAAGAATTCATTCAGTCTCTCCGCTATCGCCTTGTCGCCTCTTAGTGCTCCTTTAACCCCTTTATCATCTAATGGACCAACTGACTCTCTCACGGGTTTTTTGCTACGAATGTACTTGAAAAGGTCTTTATTTCGCGTTTTTGCTTCCGCAGCAAGCTTCTTCTCAAATTCTCTCTTTGCCTGCCTTATCAATGCCTTGCATTTGACTTGCCAGTGCTTGTGCTGTTTCCAGGTTTCATCATTTGGCTCTTTTTTCCATTTCTTGAAAGATGCTTTTTTGGCAACAACAGCCTCTCTGACCTCAGCTTTAAACCATGCTGGCAATTTTTTAGACTTCCTTCCACTTTTCTTAAAGCGTGGAATACAGCTGGTCTGGGCTTCCAAGATAGTATTTTTCAACAACACCCAAGCTTGATGTACGTCTTTAACCTTTGCAACTGCTCCTTTTAGTTTTTTCTTAACTGTTTTCCTCATTCTATCATAGTCTCCCTTTCGAAAGTTAAAGGGTAGTACTGTGGATTTCCTTATTATCCCTCCTCCACTAATTAAATCAAAGGCGATCATGCTATGATCACTATTGCCAAGTGGCCCCAACACCCTTATCTCTTGCACTACATCTGGTGTTCCACTAAGGACTAGGTCTAATATTGCTTCCCCTCTGGTCGGTTCATGAACCAGCTGCTCCAAGAAGCAGTCATTTATTTCATCTAGGAACTTTATCTCCCTAGCATGTCCTGTTGTGACACTGACCCAGTCGATGCCGGGGTAATTGAAATCACCCATTATTATTACTGCACTGTAACTTTTGCTAGCTTCCTTGATTTCTTTGAGCATTTCATCATCCATTTGTTCATTCTGGCCAGGCGGACGATAGTACACCCCCACTGCCATCGCCTTCCCCTTCTTACATGGAATTTCAATCCATAGAGATTCTACAGCAAATTTTGTTTCTTGCAAAACTTTAATCCTTTCTGATTCAATGCCCTCTCTAACATAGAGCGCAACCCCTCCACCAATTTGATCAGCTCTATCATTTCGATATAGTTTGTACCCAGGTATCACAGTGTCCCACTGGTTGTCCTCCTTCCACCATGTCTCTGATATTCCAATCATATCTAACCTCTCGTTTAGTGCTATATATTCTAACTCTCCCATCTTGTTTTGTAGACTTCTAGCATTTGCATACAAGCATTTTAGAGACTGTATTTTATTCATATTAATTTGGCTATTGGTAGACATGGGTAATTTGTGATCTTTAAGTTCTGTCTGCTCCATACTCAAGGGCATTTGGGCTACTTTACTCTTTTTTGGAACCTCTCTGCTTTTTGTAGTATCCTTCAAGGATACATTCTTCCGAACCATGCGCTCTTGGGCGACTGTCGGCTTTCCCCTATTATCTAGTTTAAAAGCTGCTCTATCTCCTTTTTAAAGGTTAATGCCAGCAGCCTGGTTCCATCCCGGTTAAGGTGAAGCCCATCCCTTCGGAAGAGCCCCTCCTTTCCCCAGAATGTTCCCCAGTTCCTAACAAATCCGAACCCCTCATCTCTGCACCATTGTCTCATCCACGCATTGAGACTCCGGAGCTCTGCCTGCCTATTGGGTCCTGCGCGTGGAACGGGAAGCATTTCGGAGAACGCTACCCTGGAAGTTCTGGATTTCAACTTCCTACCTAAAAGCCTAAATTTAGCTTCCAGAACCTCCCTACCACATTTTCCTATGTCATTGGTACCAACATGTACCAAGACAGCAGACTCCTCCCCAGCACTATCTAAGACCTTATCTAGGTGGCGTGTGAGGTCCGCTACCTTCGCACCAGGCAGGCATGTTACCAGGCGATCCTCACGTCCACCAGCCACCCAGCTATCTACATGCCTAATGATCGAATCACCAACTATAACTGCTGTCCTAACCCTTCCCGCATGGGCACTTGGCCCTGGAGAAACCTCCTCGGTGCGAGAGGGGTTTACATCACCTGGAGGACAGGTCCTAGTTACAGGATCACTTCCTGCCACACCAGGGTGATGCTCTCCTGTCACGTGACCTCTCTCCTCCATGGCAACAGGGATGCTGCCAGACTGGAGGTGGGACTTCAGGACTATATCCCTGTAGGTCTCGTCTATGTACCTCTCTGTCTGTCTTATGTTTTCCAAGTCTGCTACTCTAGCCTCTAGAGAACGGACTCGTTCCCTGAGAGCAGAGAGCTCCTTGCACCTAGTGCGCATGTAAGACCTCTCACCAGCTGGGAGAAAATCATACATGTGACACTCAATGCAAAAGACTGGAAAGCCCACATCCCGCTGCTGGACTGCTGTCTGCATCTTAGTTTTAAGTTTGTGTTTAGATCTTTAAGTTCTATATGTACTAAAGGGTGCAATGGATATTTATACCACTAAAACTGTACCTAAGAAGTTTAATATACCTTGTTCACCTGAAGCTTAATTAATCTCAGGTCCTTGGTGTATGACTGATTTGGGTAATGAGCTTCACCTGAGAGCACCTCCTGTCTTTTAAGTTGTGCAAGTACCTATAAAGCTGTGATTTTCCCAGGGGAGGGTGGGTGTGGGGAGGGAGGGAGGGATATAACACTTATTAAGAAAGGGCTGCTACACAGTACCTTGTCCTGTGCTGCTGAGGAAAACTGTAGTTCCTGGAGTGGAACAGTCTAGTCCCATAACCTCTGGGTTCCCAATCCAATCCAGCAGCTTGGAGACTGAGAAACTCCACCTTTTTGTGACATCATCCGTATAAGTCTCCGGTGCCAGCCTCATGCCACCAGTAACCTATTGACAAAGAAGACTCACCGGAGAAACAAGTAAGCCAAAGACTATAGTAAACATTGATAACAGTAAAATAGCAACTGAGGGCAAGAAACTCCCAGCCCATTGTAGCACTTAAGAGAAAGTGGGAGCATTCCAACCCCCTGCTTGAAGTAAGGAACAGACCCAGCAGAACCAAGAAAGTAGCCCCTCTTACCTGTGAAGCTGAGCCAATCCGGACATGTGTTTGCCCAGGAACTCTGGGAGGGATATGGGACTAGACTGTTCCACTCCAGGAACTACAATTAGCAGGTAAGTCTAATTTAACCTTCCTGATCGTGTCCCAGTCTAGTCCCATAACCTCTGGGTCTATACCAGAGCAGTGAAACACACTTACACACGGGAGGGACCTGGCAAACCAGCCTGAAGAACCGCTGATCCGAAGGAGGTCTCCTCCGCCATCTGAACATCCAGACGGTAGTGCCTAGCAAAAGTATTGAGGGACGACCACGTCGCCGCCCTACAGATATCCACCGGCGAAACTAAACGAGCCTCCGCCCAGGAGGCAGCCTGAGCCCGCGTAGAATGAGCTTTCACCCCATCCGGCACAACTCTGCCCTTCAACACATAAGCCGACTCAATGGCTTCCCTAATCCAGCGAGCAATAGATGCTTTAGAGGCCGCTTCACCACCCTTTTTCGGCCCCGCGAAAAGCACAAAAAGTCTATCCGACTTCCGAAAGGACTCCGTCCTCTTGAGATACTTCCGTAAAGCTCTCCGGACATCCAACCGATGAAACCGAGTAGCTGGAGAACTACTGCTATCACCTCGCAATACCGGCAAGGAAATCGCCTGATTAATATGAAACGCCGAGACTACCTTCGGGAGGAAAGCCGGCACCGGTCGCAACACCACTTTAGACGGAAAGAAGGAAAGATAGGGCTCCCTACAGGAAAGAGCCTGTAATTCTGAAACACGCCTGGCCGAGCACACCGCCACGAGAAAGGCCACCTTCAGAGAAAGATCCTTGAGTGAGGCTCTAGCCAGCGGCTCGAAGGGCTCCCCCACTAAGGTCTCCAACACAAACGGAAGACTCCATTTGGGAAATACTGGGCGGGTTGGAGGCCGAGCAAGAGAAACCGCTCGGAGAAATCGTTTCACATCCCGCTGGACCCCCAGCGACTGACCCGCCAGCCTGCCCCTGAAACAAGATAAGGCAGCCACTTGGACTCGCAACGAAGCCGCTGCCAAACCCTTTTCGAAACCATGTTGCAAAAATTCCAGAATTTGCGGGAGGGAAGCTCGTAACGCTTGGTACTGCCGCGCACTACACCAGGCCTCAAAAATCCGCCAAATGCGGACGTAGGACAACGAAGTGGAACGCCTTCTGGACTTGACCAAGGTAGAGATAACCGCTGGAGAATACCCCCGGGAGGTCAACCGCGCCCTTTCAAGAGCCAGGCCGTAAGAGAGAATCGACCCACGTGAGGCATGACCAGCGGCCCCTGAGATAACAGATCCGTTCGGTCGGGAAGACGCCAGGGCCTGGCCACCAGCAACTGCACCAGATCCCCGTACCAAGGACGCCGGGGCCAATCCGGCGCAATCAAGATGACATGGCCCCGGAAGCCCTCTATTCTTTGTAGAACTCGGCCGATCAACACCCACGGAGGGAAGACATACAGAAGCTGCTCCTCCGGCCAGACCTGCAAGAGAGCATCCAGACCCTCCGACATTCTTTCCCTGCGCCTGCTGAAAAAGCGGTTGCACTTTGCAGACGCAAAGGTCGCCATGAGATCCATCACCGGCCTGCCCCACCGTCGGACCACCATTTCGAACACCTCGGGATGCAGGACCCACTCCCCGGGATCCACTCTTACCCGGCTGAGGAAGTCGGCCTCCACGTTGTCTACCCCTGCTACATGGGCTGCCGACAGGTCCAGAAGGTGGGCCTCTGCCCAGGAACACAGAGCTTCGGCCTCGGACTCTAGGGACGCACTGCTGGTGCCGCCCTGCTTGTTGACGTAGGCCACTGCCGTCGCATTGTCCGAAAGCACCCGGACTGCTTTCCCGTCGAGGAGCGGCCGGAACTCCCGCAAAGCCAGCGACACCGCCCGGAGCTCCAACCGGTTTATCGCCCAGGCGCTTTCTTGAGCGTCCCAAAGCCCCTGAGCGAAGGCTCCCTGGCAGTGAGCTCCCCAGCCCAGCAGACTGGCATCGGTCATCACCGCCACCCAGTCCGGCGATTCGAGGGATTTCCCCCTGTCGAGCGACTGGGGGAGCAACCACCATCGTAGAGACTGACGAACATCCTCCGGACATTCCAGCTTCCGGGAGAGGGAGTCCCGCTGGTGCGACCACCGACGAAGCAGAGCCCTCTGTAAGGGCCTCATGTGAGCTCTCGCCCAGGGGACGGTCTCTATCGCCGCCGCCATGGTGCCCAACACCTGCAGGTAGTGCCACGCGGAAGGCGTCCGGAGCCTGAGAAACCCCTGAACGCGATTCCGCAATTGCAAGGCCCGTTGGGCGGTAAGAAACACTCTTCCGCTCCGCGTATCGAAGCGCGCCCCCAGGTATTCCAGATTCTGGGAAGGCTGGAGATTGCTCTTGGCCAGATTGACAATCCAACCCAGGCTCTCCAGTAGAGAGACTACCCGGGCCGTAGCCTGCACGCTGTCGTCGTGCGATTTCGCCCGGATCAGCCAATCGTCCAGATAAGGATGCACGAGGATGCCTTCCTTTCGCAGAGCCGCCGCCACCACTACCATGACCTTTGTAAAGACTCTCGGGGCGGTCGCTAGCCCGAAGGGCAATGCTTGGAACTGAAAATGACCGAACGGGACCGCAAATCTGAGAAACTTGTGATGCTCCTGCCGAATTGGAATGTGAAGGTAAGCTTCGGACAGGTCGAGGGAGGTGAGAAACTCCCCCTGTCGCACCGCCACTATGACGGAGCGCAGGGTTTCCATGTGAAAGTGAGACACACGGAGACAGCGGTTGACTCCTTTGAGATCCAGGATCGGGCGAACATCTCCTCCCTTCTTTGGGACCGTAAAATAAATGGAGTATCGACCGCACCCGTACTGATCTACGGGCACGGGCGCAATCGCTCGGAGATCCAGTAACCGCTGTACCGTCAGCCTTAAGGCCGCCCTCTTTGTCACCGTCCTGCCGGGGGAGAGCACAAAGGAATCCCGCACGGGACGCAAGAGCTCCAGAGCATAACCGTCGCGAACAACCTCCAACACCCACTGATCCGTCGTGATGTGGGCCCAGGCGGGAAGGAACTCCCGCAGACGTCCACCCACGGGGGTGGGGGACGACTGGGCCCCCCTCACTTCATTGGGGCTTTTTAAGATTAAGGGAGGAGGAGGAGGAGGTATTAAGTCCGAAACCTCGCCCCGCGCCCCGAAACCCCCGGAAACTCTGTGATCGGAAGGGAAAACGCCCCCTCTGTCCTGGAGCAGCCCTTTGGGGACGAAAGCGACGAGAGTCCCGCAACTGCCCCCTGGAACTCGATGCCCCCCGAGAGGCCCGGGGCTTGTCCTCGGGCAAACGCCCGCCCTTGGACTCCCCGAGCTCCTTGACCAGCTTGTCCAAGTCCTCGCCGAACAGCAGACGCCCCTTAAAGGGCAATTTGCTCAACCGCGTCTTGGACGACGTGTCAGCGGACCAGTTCCGCAACCAGAGATAGCGCCGCGCTGCGACCGCCGACGCCATACTCTTGGACAGCCCCCGCATAAGGTCGTACTGGAGGTCCGAGAGGTAAGCGGCCCCTGACTCCAGGCGTGCCGCTTCCCCCGCCAAAAGAGACTCCTGGCCCTCCTGGACTTTCTGAGACCAACGCAGGCAGGCCCTGGAAACCCAGGCGCCACAGATGGCTGCCTGTAGGGAAAGAGCATTAATATCAAAGACTTGCCTGAGCAAGACATCCAGTTTCTTATCCTGAACGTCCTTGAGCGCCGCGCTACCTTCCACCGGAATGGTAGTCTTCTTGGTCACTGCCGAAACCGCAGCGTCCACCCTGGGAGGTTGAAACACCTCCTTGTCCCGGTCTAATAAAGGGTACAAACGGCCCATCACTCTGGCACCTTTCAAAGGCGCCTCGGGGACATTCCATTCCTCTTGAATCATCTCCTGAAACACCCTGTGCACCGGGAAAGCCCTCTGAGTTTTCCGGAACACCTGCAGCAGCGGATCTTCCAATGACTCGTCTTCCGCAGCCGCAGGCTCCGGCATGTTGAGCGCTTTTAGCGACTCCACAATGAGGGATGGCAGTTCCTCTCTCCGAAATACTCGCACTACTCTAGCCTGATCCTCCTTGTCAGGGATCTCGCCCTCCTCCAACTCGTCCTCCAAACATACGCTGTGGGCGCCCTCATCCGAGAGAGGGCTTTCCGACAGCCCGGAGAGGTCCGCCAGGGTATCGTCTCCCCGAGCCCTCTTGCTCCTACTCGGGGAAAGGGACCGACGCGGGGACGCCGGACGTTTACCGGCACCACTGGAGCCGCTCGGCAAACCCGCCTGCAACAAACCACTAAAAGCAGAATGTTGAATAAGTGCCACAAACTGTGGAGAAAAAATGGTAGAGAGCTCAGTGGGGAACACCATGGGAGAAGCCGGAGCGCCCAAACCTGAAGACGTTCCTGGCAGCGGTTCCTCATGCGCCAGGGCCGGGAGACGCGACGGCGAAGCCTCTGGCTTGAGCCCTGGCGCTGGAACTGCCTGTGAGGGGGGGTTATCCAGCTCCCGGGCCTCCCCCGCACACTCTTTGCAGACCCCTGCACTTGTGCCCTTCCGTGTCCCACACACAATGCAAAGGGGTTTGGAGGGCATGCTGACCACTGCTGCCTCAACAGAAAAGGAAGTGAGTGAAAAGAAAAAGGCCCAAGGTACACCCGAGAAAATGCCGAAAAAAAAACGCCGAGGGCACAGAGAGAAAAAATCCCCCACAGCTGAAAAACTGCTGCGCTATAATATCGGAGAGTTTGCCTGCACCTGTATGCCTCCACAACTCTCCCTAAAGAGCAGGGCAACTTCAAAACAAAAAGAACCGGCCCGCGCAGAAAAACCACGGCGTCACCACGAGGCAGGGCTGCGAGGAAAAAAGAGCGCGAAAGCGCGCTGAGAAACACTGACCGGGCCGCGGCCCCTGCCCGAGCACAGCAAAAACCACGCCGGCTCTAAAGACAGTCCCGCGGCTGCTCGGAGGCTCCCGCCAGCCTAGGGAACACCCTCCGCTTCCCCCCAAGGTAAAACTCACCGCACCGCTGAACCGCGGGAGAGACAGAGGAGAAGGGGGGGGTTAGGAGCAGCCGAACGCGCTAGCAGGCACAGACTTCTGCGTGGCGCCGGCTCTCCCGAAGGCAGACTTACCCCACCGGATCTCGCCCGGGCCGCTGCTGTGTCTCAGGCAAACCTCTGAAACAGCCGGCCACAGCAATGAGCTCTGCCCCGAAGAGTAGCTAAGTGCAGGAGGGGGGGGGGGTGAGGAGGGAGACGGAGGACCCAGAGCCAAAGAGCTGGAGTGCTCCCAATTCCACGAAATAGACAGCAAAGCAGGACTGCAAAATAACTAACAGCTAAATTAAGCCCATAAACTAAGGTGTCTCAATTGTTTCTCCTGTGAGCCCGGGACCCCCGGGCTCCCAACTATCCAGCTGCTTGGAGACTGAGGTAACTGGTGGCATGAGGCTGGCACCGGAGACTTATACGGATGATGTCACAAAAAGGTGGAGTTTCTCAGTCTCCAAGCTGCTGGATTGGATTGGGAACCCAGAGGTTATGGGACTAGACTGGGACACGATCAGGAATACTTCTTCATTGTAAGGTGGTGGATGCTTGGAATGCCCTCCCGATGGAAGTGTTAGGGGCAAATACAGTGACAGAATTCAAAATGGCATGGGACAGACAGACACAGTGGATCCCTTTACAGCAACAAGATAAAATCAAAATAAACTTAACTAACTAATTTCTCAAAATACAGGGGTGTCCTACATGGAGCGGTGGGTTCACCCCTAAAACAGACATGGGGAGGGGTGGCCTGCACGGAGCGGCAGGTGTACCCTCTCTTGCCATCTTACTGGGCAGACTAGATGGACCATACTGGTCCTCATCTGCCGTCATTTACTATGTTACTATGTACTGGTTTGCTTACACAAACATATTTGTCTTTTATCAATACATATTCAACTGCTAGTCACCTTGTAAAACCTTTTCATGTCTAGGAATTTTCTGATATACAATTGCTGCGCCTCTCACTCAAGAGAGAAGTTGGTGAGTGGGGAAGCTTAATTTCATAAAAGGGTGCCTATGAGAAACATCCAAAAATGCACCTGTTTTATGCCTATTTTATAAAAGCTCATAAAGCATCATACTGACATGGCACCAAGATCGCATTCTTATCTTTCTACATCACGGTATCCAATCATTCACAGAAGGTCCCTTAAAACAGAGCCATTCTTCATAGTCCAGCTTCTAGCATGCATCATTCTCTGTGCCTTTATAAAATACTAGGCTCCCAGAACTACACTTATTAGCTCACAAATTTATACGTTCTCCAAAGGAGGTGTAAATGTGTACTCTATAAAATACATGCATATATAGCAACTCTACTCTTGCTCCACTCAAGCGATGCACCCAGGAACACCTATGCAAGTCATGCAAAAAACTACATGACTCCGTGTAGGTATGAATGAATCCACTGTTTTCTGCATGCACTATACGTAGAAAAACTGCATAAAACTGCCTCCACAGTGTACTGTTCAAAGACGGAAAAGAGGAGAGTTCTGTGCAGGTTTCCATCATTGGTGGTTTAATTTTTGGATACAAATTCCCAGGTCATTTTGTGATCCAAAGAATGGTGATATGCAATTTAAGTTACTTCAGTTTCCTCAGTGTCTGTTCATCATCTGGCAAATATGCAAAATATCAACAGGGATGTTATCTGAATGCAAACTTAAGCCATGTGATAAGGGCAGACTATTGTAATTTGGCACTATGCCTGTTCAGAAGTAGGAGTAGCAGCCCAGTGGCTTCAGCAGTCACTAAAAACCAGGGAGGCCAGGATTCAAATCCTGCTTCTCCCCAGACATCTTGTGACCTTAGACAAGTCACTCTACCTTCCATTGCCTTAGGTACAAATTTACAGCTCTGGTTACTAACAGCTCAATTTACATAGAAAATGACCGCAGATAAAGACAATACAGCCTACCCAGATTGCCTTCCATACCAACTAAGCAGCTCTATAATCCTTTCCTCTCCCTTAGAGAAGTGCTTCTCAACCAGTGTGCCGGGGCACACTGGTGTACCTTCAGAAAGTCCTTGGTGTGGACAGCCAGAAACGTGGCTAAGCATGGGCTCATGTGGCGCACACCCCATCTCAATTGGACAGTACCCATGAGAAAGCACAGTTACTTACCTGTAACAGGTGATCTCTGGGAACAGCAGGAATAAGTCTTCACATATGGGTACATCGGTACCGACAGAGTCCACGCGGGAACGCTTCCCAGCGTCCAGTCAGAAAGCTTTTGGAAGCATCCCAACACGCCTGCGCGCTGCCTTCCCGCCTTCCCAACTGCCTCTCCTCAGTTAAGTTTTAAAGCCGAGACAAAGAGAGAGAGAGAGCAAGGAAGGGAAAGATAGAGAAAGAGGAATGCAACTCCTAGGGGAGGTGGGTGGGTTGTGAAAACTTATTCCTGCTGTTCCCAGAGATCATCTGTTACAGGTAAAGCACAGTTACTTACCTGTAACAGGTGATCTCTGGGAACAGCAGGAATTAGTCTTCACATATGGGTACGTCGGTACCGACGGAGCCTGCACGGGAATGCTGCCCAGCTTTCAATTAGAAAGCTTTTGGCAGCATCCCTCGCGCCTGCGCAGTGACTTCCCGCCTTCTCCACAGCCTCTCTTCAGTTGAGTTTCAGAGCTGAGACAAAGGCGAGGAGAGAAAAGGAAAAAAATAAAAAAGATGCAACTCCTAGGGGAGGTGGGAGGGTTGTGAAGACTAATTCCTGCTGTTCCCAGAGATCACCTGTTACAGGTAAGTAACTGTGCTATCTCCAGGAACAAGCAGGAATGAGTCTTCACATATGGGGACTCCCTAGCTGGAGATGCCAGGGGGAGATCCCATAAAAATGCAAGTGCCTGGAACAGGGGTGCATTTTGTTTCCAGGAATCCCCGGCATCCAATGTGGGATGGCGGGTAGGAGTTGATAATAAAAGAGTTGTAAGGAAAGAAACAGCATAGCCAAGGACTAGAAGGTTCTACAGAGTACAGGAGTCCTTGGTAGATATGATAAGTAGCATTAAACAAATTTAATGTACACTTAAAATATGCAGCTTACTTACTGTATTGTAGGAAGTAGAAAGCATGATGGAGTCTACTGGATAAGCAGTGGCGGAATCTTCAAGGTGACCTCTCAGAGTGAGGATGAAGGTTCAGACCTGGAGGTAGTAGATGATCCAGGTGTTAACTGGGTAGGAGTAGACGTCTGGTCTTCAATGGAAAGCTTTATGGGAAAAGCTGAAAAGTCCTTTAGGCATCATGAACATTGAGGACTAAAGGAAGAAGACTGACGGAGTTGAAGAACTAGCCCAGTCCTGGCAGGAAAGGGGGAATGGAAAACCCCTATTCCTACGGAAAACAGTTGTGTACTCGAAGATAAAGATGTACACTGTTTTTCCTAGCTGGCGAGAGATAGGAAAAATATTGAAGCTGGATGCTTCAAGGACAAAGAAAAATGGAAGATGTTAGCACCAAAGTGGTTGTTGGTGCTTAACATGTCCTGTATCATAATTTGGTATGGGACGTAGGGCAACAATCTGTCTAAAACCTCTAAGAGGTAAATCATGTAGTATAGACAGTAAGGGTGATAGTGAGTACGATTGACCAACCCTTCAGAAGCCCCCCATCAAACACATACATATGGGGAGATATATATATATGTGGCTGGAATAGATATGTATATATTCATATATATATAGAGAGAGATATTAATATACATATGTCCAGATTTGCATATTAGGATATGGGTGGTGAAATATATCAAATATATATATATATATATATATATATTTCCATATATCTAGGTATATTTCCATATATCTAGGTATATCATCTATATATATATATCTATATATATATATATCTATCTATCTATCTATAGATAGATAGATAGATATAGATGATATACCTAGATATATGGAAATTTGTGGGGCATGGTTTAGCACCACCAGAGTAATGATATAAGTATGTAGACATATATGGAGATGCTACATACAAGACAACAGATTGAGATACATGTCTACCACCCAGCCCCATAATTGTACATGGGGAATATAAAAGAAAAAGATTCTGCGTTCTACAAGAGGGTGAGCCCACTTGGGATATGTAGAGAGAATCTATTTTCATGGATTGAGGGATGCAGGAAGGCAATCCAACCAGTTATCCGTGATGTTCGGTGAGAACAGATGAAGATAGGAATCTGTAAGGAACAAGGCGGGAGTTCCACAGAACACTGACATGGTGGATGTCTTGGATCTTCACGCAGAAGAACTGAGATTACGTGTTAACACCCCAATCTAAAGGGGGGGGGGTGCGGAGAACCCTCTCAGGTATAGGAAGGGTTTATACGTTTTTCTCTAATAAAAGAGGAACTTCAGAGACAAGGTCAATGCTCTGTAGCAAGGCCCCCATAGTAGAAAGCTTCTCTGAAGACTGCAGAGAGCATTGTGCAGGAGAGCTGTGAGATAAACTGACTGAAAGTCAGGTATGTTGTCATATCCTAGGAAAGGAGATGGGTAGAATAATGTGAGAAAGTCTAAACAAGTAGGAGGATCCAAGACAGCTTGGAATCACTACTGAGGGTAGACAAAATGTGGAACAAGGGACTGGAACTTGGACAAAGTTCCAGTAAGAGAATTACTGTAACTCCTGCAGGCAGAGCTGCTGACGGAAACAGCAAAGAGACTGTTCTGTGCTGAATAAGAAAAATAGACAAGAAAAAAAGAGGGGATATCTCCTATTCTTGTCTGGGGAAGGAGCTTGCCAGAGAAGTAGTTCCGTATGGTAGTTCTCAAGTTGAAGGGTGACGTACCCATGGGGTAAGTCAACTGAAGGAAAAAATGTTCAGTCGGGATAGAAACTATCAGGTGATAGTTGCAACTGCTCCTCTAGAGAGTAGAAGAGGTGTGCAGTATCTGAACAAAACAAGAGGTTTTTTTGTTTTTTTTTGACAGGGTAGTACACTGAAAAAACTTCTAAGATGTAGAAGGAAAGTGTAAGTTACAATTCCCGGTCCCTATTGTTGCTGGGAATGCGGAGACTGGCCAGAACTGGAGGACTGCAGACTAGGTTGAGGCGTCCCTTGTTTAGGTACAGCCGAATGATGGGCAGGAGATGAATGAAATTTTCTTTTCTTAGGGAAAGAAGGTTTAGTAGGACATTTCCTACTCTTTGAAGAAGGAGGCGGCTGAGAATGGTTCCTAGTGGAAGAAGAGTCAGTGGAGCATTGAGCAACCTGACGTAAAGCCTCCTTATTGAAAAGACTTTCCCCTGTACAAGGAGAATGAGCTAGTATAGTTTGTGCCTGTTTGCTCAAGTCTGAAGCCTCAAGCCAGGCTCTGCGACGTGCTGCAATGGCAATAGCAGAGGATCTGCTAACGGACTCAAAAGAGTCTATAGAAGCACGAGACAGGAACCAGGATATATTCCGACTGTGACTAATGAGCAAGGAATAATCAGTAGCCTTGGGCTCTGGTAAAAAAGGGGTCAAAAGAGACAATTTCTCTGTGACTTCCTGGAGTGTTAGACGCATGTGAAAAATATATGAGAGAACTCTGGAAGCCAGCATAGAGTTTTGGAAGGCCTGACGGCCAAAAGCATCAAGTGTTCTTGAAGAACGACCTGGCGGAAAAGAAGAATGCTTCTTCTTGCTCTTAACTTTCCTCAGTGCTGATTCCACTACAAGGGAACGATGAGAAAGTTGAGGTTTTTGGAACCCTGGAGAGGGTGGCACAAGGTACCTAACCTCAATGTCAGTAGAAACTTGAGGAAGTCGTAAGGGTGATTTCCATACCCTAAGAAGGAGATCTTGCAGAGCAGGATGTAAAGGAAACTGTATATGTTGCATTTGAGCCGGTGAGCCATGGGTAGGATCACAACCAGGGATAGAAATATTAAGAAAGGTTGCCATATCCAGGAGAAAAGTCTGAAAAGACTGATCTCCTATGGGAACTATTCCTGGTGAGGCTAAAGAAAGAGCCTGAGTATCAGAGGACGTACAAGGTACTGCACCAATGCCAGGTATCGGTTCCAAACTAGGCAGCGGTGCAAGAACAGGCATCAACATCGCTACTGATAAAGGACTAGCAGGTGAAGTAGTCATCGGGAACTGCTGTAGTGGTACCAAGATCATGAGGGAGTTATGGCTAGGATCTTCGGAACTACCTATTTGGAAACGACAGGAGTCCGTTCCGGGACGTGTCGGTACGCAGTCCTCGAGACTCGATATTGACTCAAGACTCGGCATCGAAGAGAGCGAGACTAGCGATGCATGTCTCGACAGTTCCGACGCCGGTGGTAGTATCGGCGATGCCGATACCACTAAGGCAGCCTGGGTGACATCGATCGATACCGACGGTACCGAGGATACCCGATGAGCACCCATCCATGTCGATGCCGATGCTAGGGTATCGGAACCGATCGACGTCGGTACCGTCCCAGAGCATGGCTGAGATTGAGGGAAGTCAATGCGGTGCGTATCGATCGGTCCCGAAGGTACCGAGGATGCCCGATGACGATCCCTGGTGAAGAGTGGAGTACTCGACACCGGTGCCGATGCCGGAGGCTCGGTACCGCTCGAAGCGGATACCACCCCCGTGCATGGCTCAGGTATGTTCTGTGAGGGGTGAGCCCCAGGAACATCCTGAAACCCCTTTAACGCTTTGGAGCCCGAAGACTCCCGCAGGGGTAATGCCAATGGATTCTTGAGGGTAAGGCCGGAGCCGTCACCATGCTGGGCATGGGACATACCACTCAAGCATTGACTAGTCTTAACAGACTGTTTTTGGGTTACCTGATCCTGTGAAGTAGAGAAAGCACAGTTACTTACCTGTAACAGGTGATCTCTGGGAACAGCAGGAATTAGTCCTCACATATGGGTACGTCGGTACCGACGGAGCCCGTGCGGGAAAGCTCCCCAGCTTCTTAGAATAGAAGCTTTTGGGACCTCCCACTGCACATGCGCACTGCCTTCCCGCCTTCCTGAACAGCTCTCCTCAGTTTCGAGTTTATAGCTGAGTCAACAGAGAGAGGACAGGAAGATAGATAGATAAAAGATACAACTCCTAGGGGAGGTGGGTGGGTTGTGAGGACTAATTCCTGCTGTTCCCAGAGATCACCTGTTACAGGTAAGTAACTGTGCTATCTCCAGGAACAAGCAGGAATAAGTCCTCACATATGGGGACTCCCTAGCTTAGATGCATGGGATCCCCTGTAAAGGTTCGCCATCTTCGTATGGATCTCAGGCATCCATTTTGGGAAGGTGGGCAGGAGTTGTTTAGGAATGGAACAGGTGCTTGAGGACAGCCTGGCCAAACAAGGCATCCCGGCGGGAGTCCTTGTCCAAACAGTAATGGGCTGTGAAGGTATGAACCGAGGCCCAGGTAGCGGCTCGACAGATCTGATCTATGGAAACAGAGTGCAGATGAGCCATAGAAGTTGCCATGGCCCTCACATTGTGAGCAGTGACATGGCCTTCCAGAGAAATGTTTTTGCTCTGGTAAGCAAAAGAAATACACTGAGCAATCCAATTGGAAAGTGTACGCTTGGAGACTGGAAGTCCCAAATGGGAAGGATCAAAGGCCACAAAAAGTTGAGAAGACTTTCGATGTGGCTGAGTCCTATTAAGGTAAAAAGCGAGAGCTCTTTTACAATCCAGAGTATGAAGGTTCCTCTCTGCATTGGATGCATGAGGAGCTGGAAAAAAGACAGGTAGATATACCTCTTGATTAAGATGAAAAGGCGAGACCACTTTAGGCATAAAGTGGGGATTCGTCCTAAGGACCACCTTATCATGATGAAATCTTGTGTAAGGTGGATTAGCCACTAAAGCCTGCAGCTCACTGATGCGGCGAGCCGAAGTGACTGCAATGAGGAAGATGACCTTCCAGGAAAGAAATTTCAAGGAGGTGGAAAACATTGGCTCAAAAGGTGGCTTCATAAGTTGACCGAGCACTAGATTCAAATCCCATGCGACCGGGGGTGGTCTGATGGGAGGTTTAGTGAGAGTCAGGCCTCTCATGAATCTTGCAACAAGAGGATGAGAGGAGATAGGTTGTCCATTTATATGTTTCAAGGATGCTGCAATAGCACTTAAATGGACTCTTACCGAATTCGTCTTGAGGCCTGCATTGGAGAGATGCAGGAGATAATCAAGAAGAGAATTCAAAGGAAGTGCCAGAGGGTCAAGACCCTGCTGAGCACACCAAATGGAAAAACGTTTCCATTTGAAAGCATAGGAACGCCTGGTAGAGGGTTTCCTAGAGGCAGAAAGGATATCTTTCACTGGTTGGGAAAGATGAAAGTCTTGAAGGTTTAAGCCTTCAGTAACCAAGCACTGAGGTGAAGGGATTTGGGGTTTGGGTGCCACAAAGTCCCCTCCTCCTGAGACAGGAGGTCTGGCGCAGCTCCCAGATCCAAGTAGGATCCCTGGGAGAGCTGTAGAAGTAGAGGGAACCACACTTGGCGTGGCCAGCGTGGAGCTATGAGGATCATAGTTCCATGATCCCTCTGGAGTTTGAACAGAGTCTTGGGAATCAAAGGAATGGGTGGAAAGGCATATAGGAATGCCTGATTCCAATTCAGGAGAAAGGCGTCCGTAGCCTGAGCTCCCTGACACGGAGTTCTGGAACAGAACCGGGGAAGTTTGGCATTCCACGGACTTGCAAAGAGGTCTATGTCCGGGGTCCCCCATTCCTGAAAGATTCGGTTTATTTGGTCCAAATGTAGGGACCATTCGTGTGGCAGCAGAACTCGACTGAGCCTGTCTGCCCGAGAGTTTTGAACTCCTGGGAGATACACTGCTAGCAGGTGAATCTGATGCTCTCTGGCGAAGGCCCATAGTCTTAGAGCTTCGTTGCAAAGCGACAGAGAGCCCGTCCCTCCTTGTTTGTTTATGTAAAACATGGCCACCTGATTGTCCGTCTGAACTAGGACAGTGAGGTTGGCTAGGAGGGAGTGGAAGACCTTGAGGGCAAGGTAAATTGCTCGCAGTTCCAGAAGATTGATATGAAGGGTGGTCTCCTGTAGAGACCAAGTGCCCTGAGTGGAGAGAGTTTGCAGATGGGCTCCCCACCCTGTTTGGGAGGCATCTGTTGTGAGGGTTGCTTGGGGTAGCAATGGTTGAAATGGAGCCCCCAACAACAGATTCTTGGTGGAAGTCCACCAGTGGAGGGACCAAAACAGACGATCGGAGGTTTGTATTTGGTCTGAGAGCGCTCCTGACGCCTGAGTCCACTGAGTGGCCAGGGTCCATTGAGCTGCTCTCATATGAAGACGAGCATAGGGCACCACATGCACTGTGGAGGCCATATGACCCAGTAGGCGTAGCATTTCCCTGGCTGTCAAGTGAGTGCTGGACTGAGCTTGGGAGGCCAAACTCAGGAGGCGCTGGCCTCGAACATGTGGAAGGTAGGCCCTTGCAGTGATGGTGTCCAACTGGGCCCCTATGAATTCTAGAGATTGAGTAGGGATGAGTTGGGACTTGGGAAGGTTTACTACCAGTCCCAGATACTGCAAAAGGCTCCTTGTGTGGTCCAGGGAAATCTGGGCCTGTGACTGAGTTGGAGCTCGGATGAGCCAGTCGTCCAGATATGGGAAGACAAAGATTCCCATGCCTCTTAGAAATGCGGCTACGACTGCCATGCATTTTGTGAATACTCTTGGAGCAGAGGCTAGACCGAAGGGGAGTACTCTGTATTGGAAATGTTTTCCCTGAAACAGAAAGCGAAGATACTTTCTGTGGGATGGATGGATGAGTATATGTGTATACGCATCCTGTAGGTCTAGAGAACAAAGCCAGTCCTGACCCTGGAGGTAAGGAAGGAGAATGCCGAGAGACAGCATTTTGAATTTCTCCTTGAAGAGAAATTTGTTCAATTCTCTCAGATCTAGGATTGGTCTGAATCCCCCTGTCTTCTTTGGAATGAGAAAATAGGGGGAGTAGAAACCGGACCCTTGTTGAGGAAGAGGAACCTCTTCTATGGCCCCTTGGGCAAGAAGAGAGGAAACCTCTTGACCCAACAGGGTTAGGAGAGATGGGGGAGAATTGAATGGTCTCACCATATGATGGGGAGGAAGGCTGGAGAAATGAAGTTTGTAACCCTCTCGAATGATAGAGAGGGTCCATTGTTCTGTTGTGATTTGTTCCCATCTGGGAGCAAAGTGAACCAACCTTCCGGGTATGGTGAGAGGTTCTGGTTGTGTTAGAACCAGAAGTGGCAAGTTCCCTAGGAGCAAGTCAAAACCCCTGAGGGGTTGGAGCCTGCTGAGCTACAGTAGCTGCTGCAGGCTTAGCTCGTGCTTGTTTGGATTGCTGACGCTTAGCAGTATAGCGAGGTTGAGAAGACTGCTGGCCAGTATTTGAAGCAACTCTGGCCTTCTTATAGTAAGGCCTTTTAAAAGACTTTTTCTTAGTAGGAATTGAAGTGGACTTTGAAAGTCTTTCCAAGGTGGCATTTTCAGCATCCATCTGGGTGGCTTTGATTTGCCACTCTTCCCCAAATAAGTTCTCACCTGTACAGGGCAGATTCCGTAAGCCATCTAGAACCCAAGGTTCCAGATCAGAGGCCTGGAGCCAAGCAAGACGTCGGGCTGCAATAGCAATGCCCGAAGCCCTACTGGCTCCCTCAAAGGAATCATATGCTGCCCTATTAGAGAACTTAGAAACCTCTAAGAGTTGTTTCACTAGGGAAAGGAATCCCTGCTTTTTATCCTCAGGGATAAAGGGGGCAAAATGCCGCACCTTTTTGGCAAGTTCCTCCAGAAACATGCCCATATAGAGACTGTAGGAATTAATCCTGGCTATAAGCATACTAGCCTGGAAAATTTTCCTACCAAAAGAGTCCAAAGTCTTACATTCCCGTCCTGGAGGGGTGGAAGAGTGCCTTTTGGTACTCCTAATCTTCTTCATTGCAGACTTCACCACAATAGAGTGGTGGGGCAATTGAGTCTTTTGGAAACCAGGAGAAGGAGGGACCCTATACATGGTGTCCAACCTACGGGAATAAGGAGATAAAGTCAAAGGATTTTCCCAGAAATCCATCAGTTGTTCTTGAAGGATTTCATGGATAGGCAGGGTAACTGCCTCCTTAGGGGCCTTTGAGTATCCCAAAATATCCAGTTTTTTGGATCTGGGTTCCTTTTCAGAGGATGTGGTAATAGAAAGGGCTGTAGCCATATCTAAAACAAAGTCCTGGAAGGACAAATCCTCTGGAGGGGACATTCTCCTTTTAGGAGAAGAGGGCTCCTCAGGTAAGTTGAGTGAAAACTCAGCAGAATCATCAGAGGAGTGAAAATCCTCAGAGGAATCGGTGCTTTCCTCTAACGCACGATACGCGTACCGATCGGTATCGATATCGGGCGTATCGGGTATGGAACCGGTATGGAGCGAAAGCCCATACGGTACCGACTTGCGTTTAGAGGTGGACGGCCTCGATACCGGCATGGCGGACGATACCGGTATCGGGCCCGGAACCGCTGAAAGCGGAACCGATGGCGTTGCAGCTTTAATGAAAGCCATGACGGCCTGCTGCATGGACTGTACAGTATCGCCCATGGACGCCATAGCTGCCTGGATGTCGGTACCGGAGTGACCCGGTACCCCAGAGCAGGCTAACAGGTGATCTGTCGAGGCCGTAGCATCGATATCAACCTGAGACCCCTGAATTGGCGTTTTTGGAAGTTGGACTTCCCGCCGGGGTTGTTTGGCTGGGGCAGGGTCCTCAAGTTCTAAGCTAAGAGCCTCTCGATGCTTTGAAGGAGATTTGCTCTTTGAGGACTTGCCCACAGAAGGTTTGGTTACCTGAGATCCATCCGGAGAAGAAGACCTGGATGACTGTGATGCTGTATTCTCTGAAGCAAACAGCACATGGAATTTGTTGGCCCGGTTCTGCAGCCCACGTTTAGACATGTGGGAGCAAGATGGGCAGTCCGGTATGGAATGGTCAGGCCCCAAACATTTCAGACACCAGTCATGGGTGTCTGTGACTGAAATAACAGCATTACATTTGGTACACTTCTTAAATCCAGGGGCTGGCTTCTCCATGAGGAGAAATTGAGTAGGCCGAGAGGCCTCTCTGAAGTGACCAAAAAGCTAAAAAATAAGAAAAAAGAATTATAATTTTTTAAAGAAAGAAAGAAAAGACCGGCGATACCGGTATCGGTATGGGGAAGGCAGGTACGCGGTCTAAAGAAACAAATAAAATAACAATTTCTTCAGCGGTGACAGGAACACGACCTGCTGGCTCCGCGGAAAAAGAGAAACTGAGGAGAGCTGTTCAGGAAGGCGGGAAGGCAGTGCGCATGTGCAGTGGGAGGTCCCAAAAGCTTCTATTCTAAGAAGCTGGGGAGCTTTCCCGCACGGGCTCCGTCGGTACCGACGTACCCATATGTGAGGACTTATTCCTGCTTGTTCCTGGAGATACCGGGTACCCTCACTGCCGAAGAAAAAACAGTATCGAGGGAAACTCTAAATACTGAAGGTTTTCTCACAAAATTATCTCCTGACAAGTCAGGGGAAAAAGGGTCAGGACCCACACAGTTGAGACACCAACTATTGGTGTCTAAAAAGAAACAGGTGTTTCCACAGAGGATGCACTTCTTAGGAAAAGAAGGCTCCATAATGAAAAAGGCCTAGTAGGCCTAAGAAGTTAAGGCAAAAAAACTGAAGAAACGTTTTACAGACTTTAGCCTAAAAACCACCGGCGGTACCGGTGCTAGCGGGACAAACAGCCGCGACCACAAGAAAACAAAAAAATTAAAATAATTAAAGCAATTAAAAAGAAAAGTTTCTGCGGTGACAGGACGACGTCCTGCCGGCTCCGCGGAAAAACGAAAACTGAAGAGAGGCTGTGGAGAAGGCGGGAAGTCACTGCGCAGGCACGAGGGATGCTACCAAAAGCTTTCTAATTGAAAGCTGGGCAGCATTGCCGTGCAGGCTCCGTCGGTACCGACGTACCCATATGTGAAGACTCATTCCTGCTTGTTCCTGGAGATGTAACTGTGCTATCTCCAGGAACAAGCAGGAATGAGTCTTCACATATGGGGACTCCCAAGCTCAAATGCCCGGAGGAAGTCCTAGCATGTTGCAAGTCTAGAACGAGCCATGCTATTCCTCAGGACCTCAGGCATCCTGGGGATGGAGGGTAGGAGTTGAATACAGAAAAGAGCTGTGGAACAGCTGGCTAGAACAGGGCTTCAAAAGGGGAAGACCCTGTATCGAGGGCATTTAGCAATAAGATATTGTAATCTGGGCCTCCCTTGTTGGATTGCACAAGTGCACTGAGCTACATATGGATCTGATAGAAGAGCCAGTGAATGTGCTCAAGGGGTACCTCACTGAGAAGTAGAGGTAATAAAGTAGAACAAAAAACAAGTGGAGGTCAAAACCCTGTAGGGTGAGAAAAAATAGCCCCAGAGGAAAACTGGGGTAGTATAAGAGGTAGAGCTTCAGCGGAGACGCAGAAGGTACTATTAAGGAAAGCTTAAGCTGCTTTGGTCCAAAAATAGTATAAATTTAGGATCAAGAGAAAAATTTAGTCTGACCCAACTGGACTGGGGTTAGAATCAGTCCATGTAGAGGAGAAAGGGTATGGAAACCCTTGTATCTGATAAAAAGGTAAGGACAGACTCAGGAGCGCTAAGCTTTAGAGCAACAGAAGCTCTGCAATGTCTTTCCTAAATGGGGTCAATTAGGAAAGAAAGGTACATGGAGAGCTTCAGGAGTACCTAACCTGAAAAGGTTAATTACCACAGGAGTGGTTCTAGGTGCAGTCCCCTAGGTATGCTGGTACAGCATTGATAGGGTTAGTGCCCATCTGTCAGGATCATAAAGGAATGTCAGGATATCTGATCCTAACAGCCAGATAGATAAGTAGATGGATACAGATCTATCTAACAATATATCTGATTATATATATATATATATATATATATATATATATATATATATGTAGATTTAAATATATACACATATTGGGTATATATGCATATATCTATAATGATATATATATATGGGCAGAAGACACACAGATAGATATAATCAATATATATATATATTTATTTATTTTATTTATTTAACAGTTCTTATATACCGCGCTATTTGTTATCAGTGCGGTTTACATTCAACAAGAGCTCAGTGCAGTCAAGACTGTTTGAGTTTACATTATAACAGGAGTTGGAACTTGGACCAAATAGGGAAACTATTTACATGTTGAGATATCTTTAAACGATACAAATACAGAGTAACTATATACACGCTGAGTTTGGACGGAGTAGATAGAGAATACAAGATATATATATACCTAGATGAATAGGCAGGCATATAGAGACATGTCTCCAGGTATATGGATGGAGAAATGTCCAGAGAACCCCATCCCCCCTTATAGGGAGAGAGAGAAATTTATCTAATAGCAAGAAGGTTGATACATGCTTGAATAGATAAAATAGAAAAAATACTCTTCTCCTGGTTATGACTGGCATAGTCAGAGGAAAGGTGTCCCTGACAAGAAGGCGGCTTAATTCTTTGCAGAATTTGAGCTCTTGAGTAACCAGGATGGCCTACGTGAAAATGGCAGAGGATAACAGCAGTCTGCAGACAGGAAGTCCAGATATCTCCAGAATTGTAGTATGGAGATTGGATAGAGGAGGCCTCAGGAGGAAGATACCCTAGTGATTCGCCTATGAGGGCAAGATGGGTATTAGGTATCCTCTAGCTGCCAGTGAAGAATTTATCTCTGATGGGAGACCCCAGGAGATATGGGCCAGGGAATTGGCCCCTCTTTAGGATTTCACGTAATAAAAGGCCTGAGGCTTATGCCTCAAAAGATTTTTAAGATAAGATAGAAAGGGTAGAAAATACCTGCCAGGCATGAACATGACTGGGGGAACCCCTTTTAACCATCTGGGGTTATCTGCTAGGCAAGATACTAATGCTCTCTAGCAAGGGCCCATAGTGCAAAGCTACTCTGTAGAGTTGCAGAGAGCATTGCTGCATGTTGGTCAGAAGAAAAAACCAGCTGTGGAAAGCCAGCAGGTAACCAGCTATTCTGCCAAGGGCAAGGGGCGAAGAATAGAAGTTAACCAACCAAACTGTGATAATAGGGTTTCCCAAACGAGGTTGATACCCTGTTTGGGACTTAGCACTGAGGCTGGAAGGATTGCTAGTGGAGGGGAAACCCTGGTTGTGTAGTGAACAAAAACCAGTGGTTTAACCACTAGGAATTGCTGCATTTGCAGGAACTATCAGGGCAGCATGGAGAATTTCTTTTCCCTCCTCTTTTTAGATTGGGAAAAAGAAATAGACATGGTAGGACTTCCCATTGTCTGAGGAGCTGCCCTAAGGTAACAAGGGGGAAGACAACTCCAGAAGGGAGAATCCCCCAGTAGAACAGGTAGAAGACCATAAGGGCTTACCCGAGTAAAAAAGTCACTCTTACAAACTAAATTTATTTTATTTATTTTTTATTTATTTAGACAGTTTTTGTATACCGCCTTATCCTTCAATCAAAGCGGTCACAACACATTTGGGGGATACATTTAACACGCGGGGATATGAGACACATACACTGATACTTACAGGGAACATGGGCAATGGAGGGTTAAGTGGCTTGCCCAAGACCACAAGGAGCATCTGTGGCACTAGAAACCCCAGTCCTTCCGGCCCAAGGTTGCTGTCCTCTAGTGGGATTTGAACCCCCGACCTTCCGGCCTGAAGTACCTTGCCCCAACCACTAGGCTACTCCTCCCTGTTGTAGTAAGAGGGAGGTAAGACAGAGTTGCAAGAAACCAACTATGGAGGAAGTCTCCGACAGGTGAGATGATACATGCCAATACAGGGAAAACAACTGTCTATTGATAGCTGTTAACAGATTTCCTCTTCCTCTAGGAGAAAAGAGAGGTAAGTATGGGCATGATCATCATAAAGACTCTTAGAGAAAAAAATTTAGTGCAGATACTGCAAGTGAAAAGAAGCAGACTGCTACCGTAACCAGCAACCAAGAGGGACAAAGATCTATTTGAAACCCTGCGACTGCTGGGTTTGTTGACCCTGTTGAGTTTGTAGATTCTTCAGACCAGGGCGATGTTTCCCCTGTTTGGGAACATCTGTATGATGGGCCGATGATGGACAAAACCTTCTCCCCCTAGGGGAAGAAAGTTTGGTAGGACATTTCCTACCTACTGAGAAAGAAGGCAGCGTAGAATAGCCCCTGGAAACAGGAAAGTTAGTGGATAACTGAGTAACCTGGAGTAAAGACTCCTTGTTGGAGAGATTTTCTCCAGTGCAAGGAGTATTTCCCAGTCTTTCTTGTGCCCATTTGTCCAAGTCTGAAGCTTGGAGCCAGGCTCTACATCGTGCCCCTATAGCTATAACAGAAGTCCTGCTAACAGAATCAAAGGAGTCTAGGGAAGCACGAGTAAGAAACCTAGAGATATTATGAGAATGACTAACCAGTAAGGAATAGTCTGCTTGTTTGGGCTCTTGAAGACAAGGAGTCAAAAGATGTAATTTCCGTGTGACCTCCTCAAGAGATAGACCCATATAAAAAATATATGAGAGAATTCTTGCTGAAAGCATGGATGTCTGGAAGGTTTGACGTCCAAAGGCATCTAGTGTCTTAGACTCACGACCTGGCGGACAAGAAGAGTGCTTTTTATTACTCTTTACTCGCCTCAATGCTGATTCCACTACAATGGAATGATGAGGAAGTTGAGTCCTTTGAAACCCTGGAGAGGGGGGCACCTGATATAGGAGATCAGTTGCTCTGGAAAGTGGGGGTACCCTTAAAGGAGCTTCCCACATTCGTAGAAGGAGATCCTGCAAAGAATGATGCAAAGGAAGCATTATGTTCTCCTTTGCTTCGTTAGGAACAGAGAGGTATTCTGTATTCCCTTGTATAGGATCTTGTCCAGGAATAGGAATGGCAAGTGATTTCGCCATATCCAGGAGGAAAGTCTGGAAAGAAGGATCCCCAGAGGGAACTTCCCTTGGATAGGCTAGATCTGATGAAGAACTAGCGTTGGCACTGAGGGATCTATTCCAGTATATAGGAATAGAAGATCCTGAATGGTGCAGTATGGGATCCTTAGATGGTGGTCGCTGGTACTGTAGGTCAGAACCAGCGACAGTCGGTAACAGATCGTCCATGCTAGAGATCGATTCCAGACTCAGCATCGAGGGAAGCGAGCCTGAAGAGAGAAGCATGGAAGGTACCGACGGTACTGTGGATATCGGTACCGATCTCGGTACCGTATCTGATACCAGCGGAAGAATACCAGTCGGTGGCACTCTAACGGTGTCGGAGGAACCGAGAGTTGCGGATCTGAAGTATCGGAACCGAGCCTTCGGTACCGACAGGAGTCGGTACCAAGGCGTGTCGGTACCCAGTCCTCCAGACTGGAGATCGATTCCAGACTTGGCATCGAAGGAAGCGAGTCTATCGATGCACGTCTGGAGGGTACCGACGTCGGTACTAGTATCGGTGTCGATACCGATACTGGAAAGTCGGTCTGAAGCGTATCCACTGGGCCCGTAGGTACCGAGGATGCCAGACGACGATCCTTGGTGAGGAATGTTTCATCCAACACCAGTGCCGATGCCGGGGTATCGGTACCGCTCGAAGCGGATGCCACCACCGGGCATGACTCAGGTATGTTCTGTGAGGGGTGAATCTCAGGAACAACCTGAAACCCCACACAGGCTTTGGAGGCCGAAGACTCCCACCGGGGTTTTGAAGCCAGTGGATTCTCAAGGACAAGGCCATAGGCATCTCTATGCTGTGCATGAGAAGTGCCGCTCGAGGACTGGCTAGTCTTAACAGACTGTTTTTGGGTTACCTGATCCTGTGGAGAAGAAGATGTGGTCGGTGCCCTGAAGTTGGAGGGGGACCGCGTGTCAAGGGGAACTCGATGTTGAAAACTTCTTCTCACCATACTGGTGCCCGAGGGCTCCGGAGGAAAATGGTCAGGACCCAAGCAAGTTAGACACCAATTGTGAGTGTCTAAAAATAAAGTTGTACCGCCAGAGTTTGTACATTTCTTGGGGAAAGTGGCTGGCGGTTCCATGAGGAAAAATGGAGAGGCCTAGAAGGCCTGAGAACCGTGAGACACTAACAAAGAAAAATATATTCCTTAAAGGGAAAAATTTTACAAGAAAAGAAAAAAGAAACACCGGCGGTACCGGTGGCGTCGGGGAAGGCAGCCGCGACCACAAGAAAAATAAAAAATAAAAGAAAAATTTTCTGCTGTGACAGGAAGACGTCCTGCCGGCTCCGCGGAAAAACGAAAACTGAGGAGAGGCAGTTGGGAGGCGGGAAGGCAGCGCACAGGCGTGTTGGGATGCTTCCTAAAGCTTTCTGATTGGACGCTTGGAAGCGTTCCCGCGCAGACTCCGTCGGTACCGACATACCCATATGTGAAGACTCATTCCTGCTTGTTCCTGGAGATACAGCCATATGCTTCCTACTTCAGCCCCAAGCAGAATACAGAGACCAGAAGAGAACAGGGTAAGCTTTGAGTAGATAAAGCAAAGAAGAGCTAGTCTGCCTTATAATCCATTCCTCCCCGCCTGTCATTCCAGGGCAGCAGGAAAGGAGGGTGAATAACTGGAACTAGCACTCCAGATCAAAGTATAGCCCCTACTCTACAATCAGTAACCTACGGACCAAGGAAAGTGTGATCTAATAACTCTAAGCTCCGAAGAGTAACCTGGATACTCTGGAACCCAGTGCAAAATCTCTGACTTGAGTCTGTCTCTTACACAGAATTTACATGTTGGGTATCGTACAATTGTGTTAATTAAATGGATTTTTCTCTGGTGCATAACTGTCTTGTAGGCAGGACATATTCACAAGACCTGAGGCTTTTGTATCGAACCCAAAAATATTTTGTAGTAGCAAAACAAAGAAAATGCTTTTAGGTATAGTTTGAGAGTGGATTACTACAATTTATGGAGAGAATCCACTGGACGTCTCTCATCCTCCACACCAAACTGAACTCATTGCTTCCCCTTCCATCGGTAAGCAGCAACACTTCTTTTGGGACCAATTTCTCAAAACTGATTCGTTTTGCGCATACCATAATAGTAAGAAACCTCATTCTTAAGCCAGGGTATGTCGAAGAGTTATGTATGCACCTCTTCTGATTTCAGTCTAGTGTCTACATGCATGGAGCCCTGCCAACCCACATGATCTGCTGGCCTCATATGTTCAGATGCGAGGTTGAATCTGGCAGACAGAGGAACCCACAGGTAAAGCATAGTTACTCACCTGTAACAGGTGATCTCTGGGAACAGCAGGAATTTAGTCCTCACAAATGGGTATCATCGGTACCGACGGAGCCTGCGCGGGAACGCTCCCCAGCGTCCAATAGGAACGCTTTTGGGAGCATCCCTCAGCACATGCGTGCTGCCTTCCCACCTTTCCAACTGTCCCTCTTCAGTTAAGTTTGTAGCTGAGTGAAAGGATAGAGGGAGAGAGGAAAGAGACAAAGAGAGAGAGAAAACAAAGAGAGAGAGAGACAACTCCTAGGGGAGGTGGGTGGGTTGTGAGGATTAAATTCCTGCTGTTCCCAGAGATCACCTGTTACAGGTGAGTAACTACGCTATCTCCAGGAACAAGCAGGAATGTAGTCTTCACATATGGGGACTCCCTAGCTGAAGATGCCAGGGAGATATCCCCAGGAAGGTGCCACCGCCGAAGGTGAGAATCCTTCCTCCCATGGATCTCTGGCATCCCACCAGGGTTGGTGGGTAGGAGCTGGTTTAAGATTGAAAGAGATTTTGAAGAACAGCTTGGCCAAAGAAGGCATCCCGATGGGAGGCTTTATCCAGGCAGTAGTGGGCTGTGAAGGTGTGTACCGAAGCCCAGGTGGCTGCTCGACAAATGTCATCGATAGACACAGAGTGGAGATTAGCCATGGAAGCTGCCATGGCTCTCACATTGTGAGCTGTGATATGGTCCTGAAGAGAAAGACCCTTACTCTCATAAGTAAAGGATATGCATTGGGCAATCCATTTAGATAAAGTTCTTTTGGAGACTGGAAGTTCCAAATGACTAGGGTCAAAAGCTACAAAACGTTGCGAGGACTTTCTATGTTGCTGTGTTCTTTGAATGTAAAAGGCTAAGGCCCTTTTACAATCCAAAGTATGAAGGTTTCTTTCTGCATTACAGTCGTGAGGCCTCAGAAAAAATACAGGAAGATAAACTGATTGGTTTAAATGAAAAGGCAAAACCACCTTTGGCATAAAGTGTGGGTGAGTTCAAAGAACAACCTTATCATGATGAAATCTAGTATAAGGAGGATCAGCCACTAAAGCTTGCAATTCACTAATGCGACGGGCAGAGGTGATTGCAATTAGGAAAATGACCTTCCACGTCAAAAACTTAAGGGCTGTAGTGGCTAAAGGTTCAAAAGGCGGCCTCATGAGCTGCCCGAGAACTAGATTTAGATCCCATGCTACCGGTGGTGGCTTGATGGGAAGTTTAGTTAATAAAAGGCCTCTCATAAATCTTGACAGGAGTACATGAGAGGAAATTAGTTGTCCATTTAGAGGCTTATAAGAAGCTGCAATTGTACTAAGATGGACTCTTACCAAATTGGTCTTTAAGCCAGAATTTGATAAGTGAAGGAGATACTCCTGTATCGATGCTAAGGGTATGACCAGGGGGTTTAATCCCTTCTTGGAGCACCATATAGTAAAACATTTCCACTTGAAGGCATAAGATCTTCTTGTGGAAAGTTTCCTAGAAGCCTGAAAGATATCTTTTACCTGTTAGGACAGGTTGAAATCCTGGAGGTCTAAGCCTTCAACAACCATGCAGGGACTGGGGATTCGGGTGCCATAGCATCCCATTCTCCTGGGAAAGGAGATCTGGAGCATGCCCTAACTCTAGAGGTGGCGCTTGAGAGAGATGCAGAAGCAGGGAATACCACGTTTGGCGTGGCCATCGTGGTGCTATAAGAATCATGCGACCCCTGTCTCTCTGAAGTTTGAAGAGTGTCTTGGGGATGAGGGGAATGGGTGGGAAGGCATAAAGGAAGTCCTGACCCAAGTGAAGGAGGAAGGTATCCCTTGCCTGACAGTTGTGCGCCGGAATCCTGGAACAGAACCGGGGAAGTTTGGCATTCAGTGGACTTGCAAAGAGGTCTATGTCTGGAGTGCCCCAGAGATTAAATATCTTTGCCACCTGGTCTAGGTGTAATGACCACTCGTGAGTTAGCAGTACTCGACTGAGTTTGTCTGCCCAAAGGTTTTGAATGCCTGGAAGATATACCACTAGAAGGTGAATTTGATGCTCTCTGGCGAGGGCCCATAGTTATAAAGCTTCGTTGCATAACGACAGAGTCTGTCCCGCCCTGCTTGTTCACATAGAACATGGCTACCTGATTGTCCGTCTGGACTAGGACCGTCTTTGTAGCTGAGCTGGGCGTGGAACACTCGAAGAGCTAAATAAATTGCTCTGAACTCCAGGAGGTTTTATATGTAAACCAACCTCTTGCGGAGTCCAGGTGCCCTGGGTAGAGAGATGATTCAGGTGTGCTCCCCAACCCACCTGTGATGCATCCGTTAGGGTGGCCTGAAAGAGAGGTTGAGGGAAAGGAGACCCTACTGTCAGATTTTCTTATGATTGCCACCATTGGAGGGACAAAATTAGTCATTGAGAGTGTTATTTTGTCCAACAAATGACCCGTGGCCTGTGTCCACTGTGTGGAGAGGGTCCACTGAGCTGCTCGCATGTGGAGGCGAGCATATGGGACTACATGAACTGTGGATGCCATGTGTCCCAGTAACTGCAGTAGCTCCCGAGCAGCGTGGGAGGATTTTCCTGCTGCTTGGGAAACTAACTGCATTATGCGAAGACACCGGTCTTGTGGAAGGAAAGCCCTTGCCTGTCTGGTATCCAGACAGGCTCCTATGAATTCTAGGCATTGGGAAGGAACTAGTTGAGATTTCGGGAAGTTTATTACCAATCCCAAGTATTGGAGGATTCGCTTTGTATGAGACAGTGCAGTGCTGGCCTCTGTCACTGTGGAGGCTCGGATGAGCCAGTCGTCTAAGTAGGGGGAAGACAAAGATTCCCAGGGTTCGTAGAAATGCAGCTACTACTGCCATGCATTTCGTGAATACCCTTGGTGCTGAAGCCAGACCAAAAGGAAGAACCCTGTACTGGAAATGTCTTCCCTTGAACAGGAAACGTAGAAATTTCCTGTGATCTGGATGGATAAGAATGTGAGTGTATGCATCCTTTAAGTCTAGAGAGCAAAGCCAGTCCTCGCTTTGAAGGTATGGCAGAAGAGTTCCCAGAGAAATCTTGAATTTTTCTCGAAACAGATATTTGTTCAATTTTCTGAGGTCTAAAATGGGTCTGTGTCCCCCTGTTTTCTTTGGAATAAGAAAATAGGGGGGAGTAGAACCCTGCACCCTGTTGAAGAATGGGTACTTCCTCTATTGCCCCTTGGGCAAGAAGTGTGGAGACCTCGTGATCTAGCAGATTGTCTGCAGAGGTTTGTGAATTGAACTGCTTTAGAATTCTAGGAGGGGGGAAGCTGTGAAAATTAAGTTTGTACCCCTCCCCTACAATGGACAAAGTCCAATCTTCATAAGAACATAAGATATGCCATACTGGGTCAGACCAAGGTCCATCAAGCCCAGTATTCTGTTTCCAACAGTGGCCAATCTAGGTCACATGTACCTAGCAGTTTCCCCAAGAGACACAAGTTCCACAATGCTTGTACTGGGTCAAGCATTGAAATCTTCGGTCACTTCTTAATAATGGTTTATGGACCTTTCCTCCAGGAACTTGTCCAAACCTTTTTTTAAACCCAGCTACACTAACAGCCTTTACTACATCCTCTGGTAACAAATTCCAGAGTTTGATTACACGTTGAGTGAAAAAATATTTTCTTTTATTAGTCTTAAATAGTTTACCCTGTAGCTTCATTGCATGTCCCCTAGTCTTTCTATATTCTGATAACGTAAACAATCGATCTACGTTTACCCGTTCCACTCCGTTCATTAATTTATAGACTACTATCATATCTCCCCTCAGCCGTCTCTTTTCCAGGTTAAAGAGCCCTAACCTTTTTAGCCTTTCCTCATAGGAGTATCCTTCCATCCCCTTTACCATTTTGGTGGCTCTTCTCTGAACCTTTTCTAAAATCGCTATATCCTTTTTAAGATACGGCGACCAGAATTGAACACAATATTCAAGGTGCGGTCTCACCATGGAACGATATAGAGGCATTATAATATCTTTTGTTTTATTTTCCATTCCTTTCCTTATCATACCTAGCATTCTATTTGCTCTCTTGGCTGCCGCTGCACACTGGGCCGAGAGTTTTAACATGGTATCCACAATGACGCCTAAATCTTTTTCCTGGGTGGTGGTTCCTAATGTTGAACCTTGCATCGTGTAACCATAGTTTGGGTTGTTCTTCCCTAGGTGCATAACCTTGCATTTGTCCACATTAAATTTCATCTGCCATTTTGATGCCCAGTCTTCCAATTTATCAAGATCCTCTTGCAATTTTTCACAATCCTCTTGGGTTTTAACAACTTTAAATAGTTTTGTGTCATCTGCAAATTTGATAACCTCACTCGTTATTCCACTTTCCAGGTCATTTATGAATATGTCAAAAAGCAGCGGACCCAGCACAGATCCCTGGGGTACACCACTATTCACCTTTCTCCATTGAGAAAACTGGCCATTTAGCCCTACCCTCTGCTTTCTATCTTTTAACCAGTTCCTGATCCACAATAGTACACTGCCTCCTATCCCATGACTCTTTAGTTTTGCCAAAAGTCTCTGATGAGGGACCTTGTCAAAGGCTTTCTGAAAGTCCAGATACACAATATCAACAGACTCACCTTTGTCCACCTGTTTATTCACTCCTTCAAAAAAACATAACAGATTAGTAAGACAAGATCTTCCTTGTCTAAAGCCATGTTGGCTGTCTCCCATTAGGTCGTGACTATCTACATGCTGAGTAATTTTATTCTTTATGATGGTTTCTACCATTTTTCCCGGTACTGACGTCAGGCTCACCGGTCTGTAGTTTCCCGGATCACCCCTGGAACCCTTTTTAAAAATTGGTGTTACACTGGCGATCCTCCAATCTTCAGGTATTAGAGATGATTTTAATGATAGTTCACAGATTACTAATAGCAGGTCTGCAATCTCATATTTCAGTTCTTTCAACACCCTTGGATGTATACCATCCGGCCCAGGTGATTTGCTACTCTTCAGTTTATCTAATAGTTGTAAGACATCTTCTCGATGTATCGATATTTCCTTCAATTCTTCCGCACCTTTAAATACCACTTCAGTCATGGGTAACATCCCTACATCTTCCTCAGTAAAGACTGAAGCAAAGAATTCATTCAGTCTCTCTGCTATCGCCTTGTCGCCTCTTAGTGCTCCTTTAACCCCTTTATCATCTAATGGACCAACTGACTCTCTCACAGGTGTTTTGCTATGAATGTACTTGAAAAGGTCTTTATTTCGTGTTTTTGCTTCCGCAGCAAGCTTCTTCTCAAATTCTCTCTTTGCCTGCCTTATCAATGCCTTGCATTTGACTTGCCAGTGCTTGTGCTGTTTCCAGGTTTCGTCATTTGGCTCTTTTTTCCATTTCCTGAAAGATGCTTTTTTGGCAACAGCCTCTCTGACCCTCACCTTTAAACCATGCTGGCAGTTTTTTGGACTTATTTATTTATTTAACATCTTTTATATACCGCACTATTGTCACCAGCGCGGTTTACATGTAACAAACATATACATACAAAGAACTGTAATGCATTTTACAAGTAACAGGGTTTTTGAAAACTTGGGAATAACAAGGTACAACTACATAGGCTAGTTAACTATTTACAGAATATTGAAATACATTAGTCACATTTGGATATCAGTTGGGAAAAATGTCCTGGTCAGAAAAGCGTGGAATACAGCTGGTCTGGGCTTCCAAGATAGTATTTTTCAACAACATCCAAGCTTGATGTACGTCTTTAACCTTTGCAACTGCTCCTTTTAGTTTTTTCTTAACTGTTTTCCTCATTTTATCATAGTCTCCCTTTCGAAAGTTAAAGGGTAGTACTGTGGATTTCCTTACTATCCCTCCTCCACTAATTAAATCAAAGGCGATCATGCTATGATCACTATTGCCAAGTGGCCCCAACACCCTTATCTCTTGCACTAGATCTGGTGTTCCACTAAGGACTAGGTTTAATATGGCTTCCCCTCTGGTCGGTTCATGAACCAGCTGCTCCAAGAAGCAGTCATTTATTTCATCTAGGAACTTTATCTCCCTAGCATGTCCTGCTGTGACACTGACCCAGTCGATGCCGGGGTAATTGAAATCACCCATTATTATTACTGCACTGTAACTTTTGCTAGCTTCCTTGATTTCTTTGAGCATTTCATCATCCATTTGTTCATTCTGGCCAGGCGGACGATAGTACACCCCCACTGCCATCGCCTTCCCCTTTTTACATGGAATTTCAATCCATATAGATTCTACAGCAAATTTTGTTTCTTGCAAAACTTTAATCCTTTCTGACTCAATGCCCTCTCTAACATAGAGCGCAACCCCTCCACCAATTTGATCAGCTCTATCATTACGATATAGTTTGTACCCAGGTATCAGTGTCCCACTGGTTGTCCTCCTTCCACCATGTCTCTGATATTCCAATCATATCTAACCTCTCGTTTAGTGCTATATATTCTAACTCTCCCATCTTGTTTTTTAGACTTCTAGCATTTGCATACAAGCATTTTAGAGACTGTATTTTATTCATATTAATTTGGCTATTGGTAGACATGGGTAATTTGGGATCTTTAAGCTCTGTCTGCTCCATACTCGAGGGCATTTGGGCTACTTTACTCTTTTTTGGAACCTCTCTGCTTTTTGTAGTATCCTTCAAGGATACATTTTTCCGAACCATGCGCTCTTGGGCGACTGTCGGCTTTCCCCTATTATCTAGTTTAAAAGCTGCTCTATCTCCTTTTTAAGGGTTAATGCCAGCAGCCTGGTTCCATCCCGGTTAAGGTGAAGCCCATCCCTTCGGAAGAGCCCCTTCTTTTCTCCAGAATGTTCCCCAGTTCCTAACAAATCCAAACCCCTCATCTCTGCACCATTGTCTCATCCACGCATTGAGACTCCGGAGCTCTGCCTGCCTTTTGGGTCCTGCGCGTGGAACGGGAAGCATTTCGGAGAATGCTACCCTGGAAGTTCTGGATTTCAACTTCCTACCTAAAAGCCTAAATTTAGCTTCCAGAACCTCCCTACCACATTTTCCTATGTCATTGGTACCGACATGTACCAAGACAGCAGACTCCTCCCCAGCACTATCTAAGACCTTGTCTAGGTGGCGCGTGAGGTCCGCTACCTTCGCACCAGGCAGGCATGCTACCAGGCGATCCTCACGTCCACCAGCCACCCAGCTATCTACATGCCTAATGATCAAATCACCAACTATAACTGCTGTCCTAACCCTTCCCTCATGGGCACTTGGCCCTGGAGAAACCTCCTCGGTGCGAGAGGGGTTTACATCACCTGGAGGACAGGTCCTAGTTACAGGATCACTTCCTGCCACACCAGGTGATGCTCTCCTGTCACGTGACCTCTCTCCTCCATGGCAACAAGGATGCTGCCAGACTGGAGGTGGGACTTCAGGACTATATCCCTGTAGGTCTCGTCTATGTACCTCTCTGTCTGTCTTATGCTTTCCAAGTCTGCTACTTTAGCCTCTAGAGAACGGACTTGTTCCCTGAGAGCAAAGAGCTCCTTGCACCTAGTGCACACGTAAGACCTCTCACCAGCTGGGAGAAAATCATACATGTGACACTCAATGCAAAAGACTGGAAAGCCCACATCCCGCTGCTGGACTGCTGTCTGCATCTTAGTTTTAAGTTTGTGTTTAGATCTTTAAGTTCTTTACGTACTAAAGGGTGCTATGGATATTTATACCACTAAAACTGTACCTAATAAGTTTAATATACCTTGTTCACCTGAAGCTTAATTAATCTCAGGTCCTTAGTGCATGACTGATTTGGGTAATGAGCTTCACCTGAGAGCACCTCCTGTCTTTTAAGTTGTGCAAGTACCTATAAAACTGTGATTATCCCAGGGGAGGGTGGGTGTGGGGAGGGAGGGATATAACACTTATTAAAAGAGGGCTGCTACACAGTACCCTGTCCTGTGCTGCTGAGGTAAGCTATATTCTGATTTGATTTAAATTATAGCTCTTTGCTGCTGCTAGGCTCTAACCTATTATGAAATTTAAACTACAAGCTCTCTGCTGGATTCTAAATTTAACCAGAAAGCTCTCTTCTGTGTTTTAATTTGAAACTAAAAGTACTTAGCTGATGCTAGGCCCTGAGTGACTATGAAATTTAAACTACAAGCTCTCTGCTGGATTCTAAAGTTAACCAGAAAGCTCTCTTCTGTGTTTTAATTTGAAACTAAAAGTACTTTGCTGATGCTAGGCCCTATTCTATTATGAAATTTAAACTACAAGCTCTCTGCTTGATTCTAAATTTAACCAGAAAGCTCTCTTCTGTGTTTTAATTTTAAACTAAAAGTACTTTTCTGGGAGAGGCAAGATGGCGGCGGCATTTATCTCCCAGTCGGAGGTCTGATTCCTGTGGAGTCTTTGGAACCGTTGGTGATCCTCCTGGAAGTGGCTATGGGTAGGAGGAAACGGAAGCAGGGTCACCTGCCCTCCGGGGATACCTGCTCTGCCCCTGCGGCGCAAAAGACTCTCCATATGTGTGGGTTCTCCGTGTTGGGAGATGGAGCAGCGTATTCGTCGGGCCCGCAAGGTTCTGCGGACCTGAGCACATTCGGGGTGTTCCTGTCCCCGGAGCAATGGGTCCCCCCGCCGTGCCCCGGAAGCGATATTGCCGGCTGCGGCGAAGCGCCAGTCGGCATGAAGACTAGCACGCCGAAGTTTGGTGTGGAGGAGGGAGCTGCAGCTGACAAATTTGCTCCGCATGGGCTCCTGGAAGTTGGGGGAAGATCTGCAGCAGAGGAGGGGAGGATTGCTGTTCCTACCCAGGAGAATTTGGCCCTGAGGATTCATGCAGGTGCCGGCGTTTTGGTGAGACCCGAAAAAGTTACATTAGATGTGCTATGGGATGCCTTGTCTGCAATGAATGCCTCCCTACAAACTGTTGTTTCTTCTATGAATATTAAATTTAAGACTTTAAAGCATGATATATTAGAAGTCTCGAAGGTTCAAAAGGAACAGGAGGGGAAAATAGAAAAACTACTTAGTGACTTTGAGCAGACCCGGGAGTTTAACCTGGCCCATGTGAAAGACCGGAATGTGACTGCCAGGAGATTGGAGTATTTGGAAAACCAAGTCCGGAAAAACAACTTGAGACTGGTTAATTTTCCTAGATCTCCTGTGATTTCCCCTCTGGCGATGGTGCGTAGATATTTTGTGGAGGTTTTAAAAATCCCCACGGAAAATCTACCGCCGTTGACTAGAGCTCAGTATTTGTCCATGGGTGGTGGCTCTCAGGGAGGTAACAACATTTCACAGGGGGCTCCTGGGGACCTTACGGGGTTTCTGGAGAGCTCCCTGGAGGTGGTCACTGCTCGTACTACCCTTCTTATTACTTTAGCTCTTGAGACAGATAAAGTGTTGATTCTTCGTTTGTATTTTCGGAATTTCAGTGAGCAGTTTTTGGGGTCCTATATACGTATTTTTCCTGACTTGGCTAGAGGTACCCAGCTGAGGAGGAAAGAATTCTTGGGCTTTAAGCCCAGGGTTTTTTCCCTTGGTGGGACATTCTTGTTGAAATTTCCTTCTCGATGTTGTGTTACATATAAAGATAAATTGTATATATTTTTTGAACCCCGTCAACTCCTGGAGTTCTTGAAGGCTAGGGAGGGAATAGTTGGCGATGTCTTACTCCGCCTGTATTTTTTCTTATTTCCTGTCTTTGATATAATGTAATTTCCTGAGGCCTCTCTCTCAATCATTAATAGAGGGCTAATTTTAGTATTGTAATTTAATTGCCTTGTTTGTGGTCCCTTATTATGGGATTGTTAAATTTTTATTTCCTTGTTACCATTTTTCCAATCATTCAAGTTTTGTTGGCTGAATGTAATTTGAAAAACTGAATAAAAAATTAAATTATAAAAAAAAAAGTACTTTTCTGATGCTAGGCCCTAACCTATTATGAAATTTAAACTACAAGCGCTCTGCTGGATTCTAAATTTAACCAGAAAGCTCTCTTCTGTGTTTTAAATTGAAACTAAAAGTACTTTGCTGATGCTAGGCCCTGAGTGACTATGAAATTTAAACTACAGCTCTCTACTGGGTATGAAAGGTAACCAGAAAGTTCTCTTCTGTGTTTTAAATTGAATCTTAAACTGTTGCTACTAGGCCCTGACTGATTTAACAAAAAATAGTGGGTTCACAGATTAATTAGCTTTAAAAGAAAAAAATTCCTTTCAGAAAAATTCCCAGAAGTATATACTCACAATTTCAGATTTCTCTCCAGAAGTAACAGCCCCCCTTTCTAGTCCTTCTGCTGTTATCTGATGCCATCTGTTGACAAAGTGGCATAACCTGCCGGGAATATTGGGGGGTTGAGGACTCCTCAGAGGCAGGAAGGCAAAGCAGGAGGCAGGAGGGGGCTGAACCTGGAGAGCTGGTTGGGCTCTCGGGCCTTTTGGTTTCTTTTGTTGTCTAGTTTGTCCCTTTTGGGCAACCTGACCTGGAGCTTGAGTCTGATGGGTATAGGAAAGATAAAACTTCCTCTTTTTGCTAAAAGAGGGTTTCTTATAAGGCTTTCTTTTGGCCTGAGTGGCTGTAGACTTTGACAAATCTATCTAAGGTAGAATTGTCAGCATCTAACTTGTTAGCCTTCTCCTGCCAGTTCTTGCCGAAGAGATTTTCTCCCATGCAAGGAATGTCGCCTAACTTGTCCTGTACTCAAGTCTGATGCCTGTAGCCAGGCAATCCGTCGTGCACCAATGGCAATAGCAGAAGTTCTGCTGATGCATTCAAAGCAGTCAAAAGCTGCACGATTGACAAACTTGGAGACATCCTGAGCATGCTTAACCAGAGTAATAAAGTCTCGTCTCTTATCTGGGAGAAATGGGTTCATAAGTTCCAAGTCTCCTGTGATTTCTTTGAGGAACATTCCCATATATAGGATATATAAGCTGATCCTAGCTGAAAGCATGGAAGCTTGACATGTTCTGCGTCCAAAAGCATCCAAAGTCTTGCATTCACGACCTGGAGGATTGGATGCATGTCTTTTATCACTTTTCATCCTATGCATGGCTTACTCCACTACCACTGAATGGTGTGGCAGCTGAGTTTTCTGAAATCCAGGACATGGTGAGACTCGATACATAGTATCAAGTCTCCTAGAGTGAGGAGTAGTCGTCAGAGGTGTCTCCCACATTCTGAGCATCAAGTTATGCAGAATTTCATGGATAGGCAGAGTAGCTGCCTCCTTAGGAGCTTTAGGATAATGGAGGATTTCCAATTCCTTTCCTCTGGGTTGCTCCTCAGTAGCTACTGTGATTGAAAGACCTTTAGCCATATCACGGATGAAATCCTGAAATGACATGTCCTCTGGAGGTGACATTCTGCGTTGGGGAGTACAGGGATCTTGTAAGAGAATCCCGCTAGTGCCAGCAGAATTGTCAGAGTCTTCGGATACGGAGGACTCTAAGTATTCCTGACTCCAATGCTCATGCAAAGCACGATCCCGGTACCGATCGAAGTCGGTACCGAGGTGACCCGGTACCACTTTATCCACTCCAGCTAGATGTGGAATAGGAAGAGTTACCATCGGTACTGGCATCATTGGCGTCGGTACCGGCATCGGTGTCGATGTCAGCACCAGTGCCCTTGGGACCGCTGGTACCACAGCTGAGAGAAGAGCTGCGATACTGCGTTCGATAGCAAGAAATCTCTGGTCTATCAACGCTGCCGATGCCTGGGTGTCGGTACCGGTAAGAACAGCCGGAACCCCTGAGCATGGCACAGGCAGGTCTTGCGAGGTTGAAGCCTCGAGAACATCCTGAAGCCCCATGGATGCTTTGGAAGCCGAAGTCTCCCACGGGGCTGTTTTGCCGGTGTGGTTCCCTCAAGGGCAATGCCAATGGCCTCTCGATGCTCAGCAGGAGAGCTACCCTTTGAGGACTGGCTTTTGTGTTTAGTTACCTGAGATCCATGGGAGGAAGAAGAGGCCCTTGATGATGTTGATGCAATGGATCTGGCATCTGAAGAGAAGAGGGTACCGAGTTTTGCGGCCTGGTTCTGTCTTCCTCTCTTAGTCATCCCCATGCAGGAGAGACATTCAGTTGGAGAATGATCAGGTCCTAAACATTTTAGACACCAATCGTGGTGTCAGTGACGGAAATGGTACCGCCACACTTAGTACATTTTTTAAAACCACTAGTTGGCTTTTCCATGATTTTGGACAAATGGGGCCTAATGCCCAAAATGGCACCTAGCACCAAAACAGGAAAGTTTCTGAAAAGAAAAAGTGAAAGTTTAGGGGGGGGCGAGTTTAGGAAAAGAAAAGAAAAGAACCGGCGGTACCGGTAGGTGTCGTGCAGTAGGCAAACGCGACCACAAAAAAGAATTTTAAAGACAGAATTTTCTGCGGTGACAGGGAATAGGTCCTGTTGGCTCCTCGGAAAACAAAGAACTGAAGAGAGACAGTTGGAAAGGCAGGAAGGCAGCGCGCATGTGCTGAGGGATGCTCCCAAAAGCGTTCCTATTGGACGCTGGGGAGCGTTCCCACGCAGGCTCCGTCGGTACCGACGATACCCATATGTGAGGACTACATTCCTGCTTGTTCCTGGAGATAAAATGCTGCTCTCCTTCTGCCAATGGGAGGGATAGAGCAGGATCATAGTGGTTGGGTTGGCCCTTTTGTAAGTAATCTAGGCATGTCACTTAGAACAGCAGATGGGGGGGTAAGGGAAACAGAGAGCAGCTAGTCAGTTAAAATGTGATGGGTTCTGGCAGCCACACAAACAGTCATCAGTGCATGCTTTTACCTGCAGGAAAATGGGCGATATGAAAATAATCTATTTATGGTTTACTACTGTTACCTTTGATTTTGCTTTCCTTATTTCTCGTTTTGTCTCTTTTAGTTTGATCCTGTATTCCTTTCTGTGTTCTTCTGTTTGCGAACTTCTGTATTTTGTGAAAGCTGTGTTTTTTGCCTTTATTTGAGCAGCCACTTCTTTGGAGAACCAAATAGGTTTCCTTTTCCTCTTGTTTTTATTTATTTTCCTTACATATTTATCTGCTGCCCCTTTTATTGCCATCTTTAGTCTAGCCTATTGCAAGTCCACTTCCCTTATCCCCTCCAACCCTGCCAACTCCTCCTTCAGGTACTTGGCCATTTTACTGAAGTTAGTGTTTTTGAAGTCTAGGACTTTGAACTTGCTATGATTGGACTGCACCTTGGCTTTTATCTCAGACCACACCGTGTGATGATTGCTGCTGCTCACAGGGGCACCCATGCGGACATTCGACACGCTATCTCCGTTGGTGAGCACTAAATCTAGCATTGAGCTTTCCCTGGTTGGTTCCTTCACCATTTGTCTAACGTATCTTGGAAAGCATCCACAATTTATTATTTTTTTTACTTCTTTCCAGATTTGCAGAAGTACTCCAAATCAACATCGGGTAGATTAAAGTCACCCAATACGATCACTTCCCCCTTTGAGGCTTTCTTTGCAATATCTATAATCAATTCGTTATCTATTTCTTCAATTTGAGTTGGAGGTCTGTAGACTACACCAGTATGGATGACAGTGCCATCTCCTCTTTCTAACATAATCCAGAGTGCTGCTTCTTTTCCCCATGCCCCCAGCATTTCAGTAGCTTTAATATTGCTTTTGACATAAGGCTACTCCTCCTCCTTTTCCACTTTCTCTGTCTCTTCTGAATAGATTATAGTCAGCTATGGCTATAGCCCATTCATGTGATTCATTAAACCATGTTTCTGTAATGCCCACAAGTCCAAGTCCATTTCCACTATTTGGGCTTCCAGGTCAGGAACTTTGTTGGCTAAGCTTCTAGCATTTGTGCTCATTGCTTTCCAGCATTTAACTGGCTTACATATATTTTGAATTGATTTTGTTCTACCCACCTCTTTCCACTTGTCATTGATGTGTGGTTTACAAGTGTGGCTGTTTCTGATGTTATTCTGCTTTTGCCAGAAGTGACATCTTGAACTTGTCCTTCCCCATCCGTCACCCCTTTTCTCTAGTTTAAATGCCTGTCCACATACTGCCTGAATTTTTCACTTAGGATTCTTTTTCCTGAGACAGAGAGATGTAGTCCATCAGCACAATATAGTCTCTTGTTGGTCCATCTGTTTTCCCAGTTGCCTATAAATCTGAATCCTTCTGGTTTGCACCAGGTCTGGAGCCATGTATTAAAGCTGTTGATGCGATGCAGCCTTTCTGCCCCCTTACCATTAATAAATTTGCACCTGCTCCTAAGAAAACATAAATCTGTGTATGTTTTCCTGTGTGCATACTCACATATTCTATACATTGCAACTCTGTTCTTGCTCTGCCCAAACTACCCTTCCAAGAATGCTACACATGGTCCACGTAAAAGTACATGCTGTCTTTTAATGTGTCTTAACAGGATGTCCATGCAGAAAAAAAAAGCTTCATAAAAATTACCACATTTTTGCTTAAGACCCATTTTCACGTTTTATCCCTGGAAATATTGTGCTATCCTGTAATTTTACAACCATGAGGAATATGGGTACTTAAATAATTAAATTAATTTAAACCATCATATTGGAAGCCAAAGCGTTGCCTAACACAGTTTTCAAAGACATTAAGTAGCTTCAGGAGCGAACCGGTAATGCCGCATCTGTATCAGAACCAATTTTTAAAACTAAGATTCAATAACCCGATGGCATTGCAATGTATACAATTCATGATAGAAAACATGGATTTTATGATCCATATTAGGTAGTGGGCATAATTTAAAAACTAGACTTATCCCAACATAATCAGTAGCTTAATGCCTCACTGTTCTATTGTTGCTTATCCCTTTAGATAAAGTGTTTAACTTTCACAATCTCCAAATGCAGCAAAGTAGGTTGCTTTTATCTTTGCACATTACACCATTCCAGACTGTGATAAAGGTGACTGACTATACTCTTCCTCCTCGTCTCTACATATATATCATTTTATCATTCTATTTATGCTGTATTGGCAGTATTGTTTTGGTACTTTTATTATTAGACTTACAGTATAGCACAATATTAAGTCTGTCAAGATATGTTTTTTTTTTTAGTGGTTTTACTCCTGATTTCTATATATTTATTGTTTTATCTTTTATAATTAACAAGATGTAACATTTATATATGATTCTTATTATTTGTCATTTATCAATTGTTTTTTTTATAATTTATGATTTTCAATGTGTTTTTAACATTGTCTTTCTGTTGGAGGTTACTCTACCTCCTGAAGAAGGCATACTTGCCCAAACACTACAAATGTAGAGGTATACAATAAAAGCTGCTCTGGATTTTTAGAGGTCTCTCAACTTTGTCTCGCTCTAGTTGACCCTTGGGAACCAAGAGACCAGGTTTGATTTTCACTAGCGCTCTTTGTGGCCTCGGGCAAGTCACTTAACCCTCCATTGCCTCAGAAAAATCCAAGTTATCAATGTCCCTGTTTAATGTACATTATCAAGTTTAAGTTCCAATGTAAACCACCGCTTTGACTGAAATAAAAGCAGTATTAAAAAAAAAATACTTAAATAAATGGTGTCAGTTTCAGTGAATCCTACATAAAACATACATTTGAAAGTTATGTAGTGAATTGCACAGCTGCTGTGAATCTGCCACTGAGTAATTTAAAATAATTTTGACAGACGCTATGTTGAAACCATTTATGTGAAACAGAAAATAATATTTACAAGACAGCTTTAGTTTCACATTGAAAATAAAGGCACCAACAGGTACAGTCTGTTTCAGTACCTATGATTTCCTGATCTGGTCTTCAGTCTTAAGCGATGATCTTGCTGTCCTGGGTAGTCCTTTATAATTGGAAAGCCATCGAGTCTCAGCTTTCTAAAGATATTAATTGCTTGTGTGACAAATATTTCTCAAGACTGCATGACTTTAAATAAAGGCTGGGGCAGTACAAAAATAGCTCAAATGAATGTTTAAATCATAGGTGACTCCCGAAGAGCATTCAGTAAGCCTTCAACTATCAAAAAAAGGTGAAAATCTGCAAACACACTACACTAATAGCAGAAAACGGAAAAAATACGAGGAAATGTTTTTATTTCTCCCTCGGGCAGTTGACTTTCCAGAATGGTCTGCTGAAAGTTCCACACTGGAACGTAGATCACTTTGATTGACAGCTGTTTAATCATGGTTTTGCATTCTTGCCTGTATGCATATGGTTCAACTGTGCAATACAGAAATGTATTTACCCAGTGAGGAAGAACTCTTGATACAGTGCAACACTGCCTCAGGTATGCCCATTTTCTAATTTGTTTCTCTGTATAAACTAAATAAAACGGTTCTGTTTAATTCCTGATACATTGGTTGGAACACAAGGGTGTGATTCTGCTGAAATGATCCTGTTTCACAGATTTGACTGTCTGGAATATTTGCATCAACTACTTTTGTAAGATATAATTTCCCCTCTTCAAAATACACAGCAAAAACTTTAGCCTTTAATAGCAATAATCCCTTCTACTCAGGTCAGCTAATACCATTTAATGCATTTTCCAGTCAGAATGTAAAAAGCACTCTTGTGTTTCCTCCTTTGTATTTAATACACAGTAGGGTTGCGTTGATAGTAATATCTCTGCATGGTGCCAGGGAACTTGTCTCACCACAAAAACCTTCACAACAAATTATCTCTTCTTGAACTAGCACATGTGAAAGGGCTGCCATACAGGATTAAGGGTAGATTCCTGGAGCATCCAAAGGTGTTACACCATGTAAACTGAAGTAGGCTAACACAGGCAAGAAGGCCAAGTCTCACTCATTAGGCACTCATTCTGTTAGAGCCTCTCTCACTATCATATACAATGGACCCCATTTCTCAAGCATCAGAGTCTTAGTGCTAATACACAGATCTTGATCACCACTCTGGTGAGAAGAAAGCTTAAAAAAGGAAAAGCTAAGCGCTGACACCTCCATTGTAGGAAGAAACTGAAGTGTATTCATATTAATCTCCAACCTCTTGTGACTGGCTGGTTCATCCAGCTCCTGAGAGCCGATCAGGTCCAAGTGTAGGAATTAAGTAGTCTTGGGGGCTTGTTTACAAAGCCGCGGTAGCGGTTCGCGATCATTATCGGAGCTGCGGCCCCAATGAAATCAATGGGGCCATGGCTCCGATAACGATCACGAACTGCTACCGCAGCTTTGTAAACAAGCCCCTTGGACTTGGAAGGCCTTTCAAGGGAGCAGCCTGAGAAGAGCAGGTGAAGAAAGAGAGGAAGAGCTTTCCTTTTCCAAATTTGTATTGACAGCCCTTTGTGCCGCTCACTTTAAGCCCTACTTATTAGACATTTTTACCATACACAAATGGGAGAACACATTTACTAAAAAGGTCCCTTTGGGAGCATCTATCTCCCTCTCCATCCCAGCACATGTCTCTTTCTGCACATATGTATATTGGAGTAGCCACCTAATGGTTACAGCTGTGGGCTGAGAAACAGTGAAAACAGCTAGGGCCAGGGCATTTGAGGCAGCAACCAGTAATATTCAGGGGAACTAACCGCACACCAAGAGTAACAGGTAGATGCAGAAAGCTAGCACTAGACCCGCACTGGATCGATTTTTTTTAACGTTCTTGATAATGCACACATTTTAACGTGCAATGCAGGAAGGTTAGGGTATGAAAATGCCCACCGCAGTAACCTTGTGTATGAAAATGAGCCACTGCAGCATTAAACTGGGAGAGCAAGCCAAACACATGCGTACAAGAAGTCTGCACTAGTTTGGCTTGCTCTCCAAGCACCGGGGGCTAATTTGCCTTTTTTTTTTTTTTTAACACTGTATTGCCGAACAGAGGTTCTGCTGCAAAAATGCTCATAAGGGCCTATTGCTGGCTTCAGGAAGCAGGAACAGCTGGTTTCCAGGGCTGCAGACAACGATCTCTGTCTCCTACTGTCAGGGGGACGGGGCGCCAGGGATTTTTTTGCTGGCACAGCTCCAACAATGTTTTGATGGCACAGGGGCTTTGCCCGATCATCTGGGAAGATGATGATGATCTAGGCATCGGAGAAAGCAACCGGTGCCATCAAAATACTGTCGGGGACAGCGTTAGAGATTTACTTCTACTCACACCATGCAGTAAAAATTTTAGCATTATGGCTGGTTGCGAAATCTACAAGTCTCTGCATACGGCATAACCATGATTTGCATACCAGCCAAGCAGATTAAAATACATTTAAATAATTAGTGGTGTTAATTGGGCGCTAGTTTTTCCACCTGCATTTACATTTATTTCCTGCATGGGAAGGATCATAAAAATGTGCTTAAACATTGTGTTATGGGCTCATAAAGTCCGTGCTAGCTTTGTGCATCAGCCTGTAAAGCACAGTTACTTACCTGTAACAGGTGATCTCTGGGAACAGCAGGAATAAGTCTTCACATATGGGTATCGTCGGTACCGACGGAGCCTGCGCGGGAACGCTCCCCAGCGTCCAGTCAGAAAGCTTTTGGGAGCATCCCACAGTGCCTGCGCGCTGCCTTCCCGCCTTTCCCAACCGCCTCTCTCCAGTTCGAGTTTTAAAGCTGAGACAAAGAGAGAGAGAGGAAAGGAAAGAAAGATAGAGAGATACAACTCCTAGGGGAGGTGGGTGGGTTGTGAAGACTTATTCCTGCTGTTCCCAGAGACCACCTGTTACAGGTAAGTAACTGTGCTATCTCCAGGAACAAGCAGGAATGAGTCTTCACATATGGGGACTCCCTAGCTGCAGATGCCAGGGAGAAACCCCAGGTTGTGTGTCCTTGAAAAGGACTCTACCTCCCCCCTTGGATCTCTGGCATCCGACCAGGGTAGGTGGGTAGGAGTTGATTAGGAATGGAACAGGTGTTTGAGAACAGCCTGACCAAACGAGGCATCCCGGCGGGAGTCCTTGTCCAAACAGTAATGGGTTGTGAAGGTATTTATTTATTTATTTATTTATTTACATTCTCTTATATACCGCGCTATTCTGCATCAGTGCGGTTTACATTGAACAAACTGAAATTACATTGAACAGGGCATTATAACTTGGAGATAACTATTTTTACAGGGACATGGGCTATGGAGGGTTAAGTGGCTTGCCCAAGACCACAAGGAGCACCTGTGGGACTAGAAACCCCAGTCCTTCCGGCCCAAGGTTGCTGTCCTCTAGTGGGATTTGAACCCCTGACCTTCCGGCCTGAAGTACCTTGCCCCAACCACTAGGCCACTCCTCTACTCCCAAATGAACCGAGGCCCAGGTGGCCGCTCGACAGATTTGGTTGATGGACACAGAGTTTAGATGAGCCATTGAGGCTGCCATGGCTCTCACATTGTGAGCTGTGACATGGCCCTCCAGAGAAATGTTCCTACTCTGGTAGGCGAAAGAAATACACTGAGCAATCCAGTTGGACAGTGTTCTCAGAGATTGGAAGTCCTAAATGAGAAGGATCAAAAGCAAGAAAGAGTTGAGAAGACTTTCTATGTTGCTGTGTTCTTTGTAAGTAAAAAGCGAGAGCTCTCTTACAATCCAAGGTATGAAGATTCCTCTCTGCATTTGATGCATGAGGTCCTGGAAAAAAAGACAGGTAAATATACCTCTTGGTTCAGATGAAAAGGTGAGACCACTTTAGGCATAAAGTGTGGATTGGTCCTGAGGACTACCTTATCATGATGGAACCTTGTATAAGGAGGATTAGCCACCAAAGCTTGCAACTCACTGATGCGGCTTGCTGAGGTGACTGCAATGAGAAAAATAACTTTCCAAGAAAGGAATTTCAAGGAGGTGGTGGCTAAAGGTTCAAAGGGTGGCTTCATAAGCTGGCCAAGAACCAGGTTTAAGTCCCATGCCACTGGAGGTGGTCTAATGGGAGGTTTAATTAAAAGAAGGCCTCTCATGAATCTTGCTATAAGAGGATGAGAGGAAATAGGTTGTCCATTGAGAGGCTTGAGGGACGCTGCAATAGCACTCAAATGGACTCTTACTGAATTTGTTTTCAGACCTGCATGGGATAGATGCAGGAGATACTCTAGTAGAGAATTCAGAGGTATTGCAAGATAACTTTCCAGATACCCACCAGCGATAACCAGCGGCATAGTAACCGAAAGTCTAACAGCACAGCTCGAATGTCAACAAGAAACTTTTGCACATTTAACAGAGAGTTCATCCTCTCTCAAACTCACTCCTTCCTCAACAAAACCACATCCGATCCTGAAGAACTAGTCTCCTCCTGGAATCTCAACCTCAATGCCATCTCACAACGCCCACAATCCAATATCACATCAAGGAGAATAAGAAAGGCGGCCACATGGTTCTCTCAAGAGCTGAGAGCCTCTCTCACACAACTACGCAGGCTTGAGAAAAAATGGCGCCGATCGCTCTCCACGGAAGATCTGACCGCCTACCAACTCCACCTATCAAAGCACAGAGAAGCAATCACAATGAAAATGAAACACCACCACACCGACACTCTGAAGAGATCCCTGAACAAACCACGGGATCTTTTCAACTTGGTCCAAGCCCTTTCAAAGGAACCATCTCCTGAACACCACGTGGATATTCACCCACAAAAATTCGCTGATTACCTCCAATCAAAGATCATACAGACCGACAAAATCTCAACAGCCTCGTTTCAAGAACCTACCGGCTTAACCCCCCTACTCAAGTTCTCCACACCATCCAGGAAAAGCATTGAAGATACAATAGCTTCTCTCAATACCTCCACAGCGCAAACTGACCCTTGCCCAGCGTTTTGGGTAAAGGAACTACGCAGGGAGTTCAGTCCATTCATCGCAAAACTGATAAACCTTTCCTTCACTACTGGTTCCTTCCCCACAGCACTCAAACAAACCTCTATTAGGCCCTTATTGAAGAACCCCAAACTTGACCCTCAAAGGGTCGATTCCTACAGGCCAATAGCTAGTATTCCGCTCTTAGCAGAGATAATTGAGAAAGAGGTTCAAAGGCAAATTCAGGATCATATAGACTCCACAGCTCCCCTAGATCACTGCCAACACGGGTTCAGAGAGTATCATGGAGTCGAGACCCTTCTCACCTTCCTTTTCAACAATATAATTACAGGCATTGATAACATCCGACAAGGTTTTGTGCTCATCTTTTTAGATATTGCTGCGGCCTTTGACTCGGTACATCATGAGCTTCTCCTCGGGCGACTGAAAGAGAAGGGAATCTGTAATACTGCGCTCGAATGGTGCAAGTCCTACCTAGATGGTCGATGGCAATATGTAAAATCCGGATCAGAAGAATCAAAACAATTCCATCAAACACAAGGCGTGCCTCAAGGTTCCTCCCTGTCATCTCTACTGTTCAATATATACATGCAACCTATCTGCAATATCATTAGATCATTTAACGTGAGCTGTCTGATATATGCGGATGACATTCTCTTATACATGCCTTTCTCGACAGTTAAAATGGACCTTACACCACTTGTAGAGTGTTTCAATGCAATATCCGATTGGCTACAATCACAAAACCTCCGCATCCAGCACAAAAAACCGGAGGTACTGTTCATCTCAAGAGACCCCGACTTTATTCCACCATCCCATGTAAGAGTCAAGGAAGCGGAATTGCAAACCAAAGAAACAATAAAATACCTTGGGGTCACCCTAGACCAACATCTGGACATGAAATCTCACATAAGCAACATAGTCAAAGCTGTTTATTTCAAAATCCGTTCACTCAGACATCTGCGCTCCCTACTGGACCCAGATGATTTCCGGACAATATACCAAGCACTAATCCTGCCTCATTTTGACTTTGCTAATTCCATTTTACAAGGTCTCCCTCAATCTACACTGAACCCGTTACAACTGGCCATGAATGCCGCAGCAAGGGTCCTCCACGGAGCCTCCAGAAGTGACCATGTGACTCCTATTCTAAAACAGCTTCATTGGCTACCTATACACGGAAGGATTATATTCAAGACTTTACTCCTCTCATTCAAGGCCATCAATTGCCTCTCCTCTACTGCACTTACTGAGCTTATCCACACAGTGCCCCCCAACAGATCCAGAAGGTCAACAACCCTAAATCTACTAATAACCCCGAAGTCCTTGACTAAATGCAACAGCACAACGGCAAATAGGGCTTTCAGTCTTTACGTCCCCAAATGCTGGAATGCACTACCACCAGACATTCGAGCTATTGTAGACTTATCTCAATTCAGGAAGGCAATCAAATTTCACCTCTTCCTCCAATTCTACCCAGCCAGCAATGGAATCTAAGTAACCCCACCTAAGAAAACACCCATCCCTAGTGTTCTTATATTCCCAGCCTCCTTCCTGCAGATCAGGCACATACCGTCTTAAAGTGATCATTGTATTTCATATAGATCTTTGTAATTATTATTTCATGTATATAGTTCAACCCTGTTTTTGTAATTATTATCTCATGTATATAGTTCAACCCTGTTAGCCAAGTTGGTACTCCTGTTCCATGTAAAACCAAACAGATTGTTGTCTTGGTCATTTTGTTATATTGTAAACCGCGCTGATACCGAATAGTGCGGTATATAAGCAACTGTAATAAATAAATAATAAATAAGAAGGTTTAGACCTTTCCCTGAACACCAAATGGTAAATCTTTTCCATTTGAAAGCATAGGAACGTCTAGTAGAAGGCTTTCTAGAGACATGAATAACATCTCTGACTTGCTGAGAGAGATGAAAATCTTGAAGGTCTAGACCCTCAGCAACCAAGCCCTGAGATGGAGCGACTGGGGGTTTGGGTGCCACAAAGTTCCCTCATCCTGGGACAGAAGGTCTGGTGCAGAGCCCAAGTCCAAGGAAGGAGCTTGAGAGAGATGCAGAAGTAGAGGGTACCACACTTGGCGTGGCCAATGTGGTGCTATGAGGATCATGGTCCCTTGATCTCTCTGAAGCTTGAATAGTGTCTTGGGAATTAGGGGAATTGGTGGAAAGGCATAAAGGAAGTCTTGACCCCAGTGAAGGAGGAAGGCATCCTTGGCCTGAACTCCCTGACACGGAATTCTGGAACAGAACCGGGGAAGTTTGGCATTCCACGGACTTGCAAACAGGTCTATGTCCGGGGTTCCCCAAATTCGAAAAATCCTGGCTACCTGGTCCATGTGGAGGGACCACTCGTGTGGAAGCAGAACTCGACTGAGTCTGTCCGCCCAAGAGTTTTGAACGCCTGGAAGATATACTGCCGGAAGATGGATGTGATGCTCTCTGGCGAAGGCCCACAGTCGCAAAGCTTCGTTGCAAAGCGACAGAGAGCCAGTCCCGCCCTGCTTGTTTACATAGAACATGGCTACTTGGTTGTCTGTATGGATGAGGACTGTCCTGTAGCTGAGCAGGGAATGGAACACTCTGAGAGCTAAGAATATTGCTCTGAGTTCCAAGAGATTGATATGCAGAGAAGTCTCCTGTGGAGACCAGATGCCCTGGGTGGAGAGATCTTGCAGATGAGCTCCCCAACCCATTGGAGAAACATCTGTTGTCAGAGTTGCTTGGGGGAGCGACTGCTGAAAAGGGGACCCCAGCAACAGATTTGGAGGGGACTTCCACCACTGGAGAGACCAAAATAGGTGACTGGAGTTTGCTATGTTGTCTGACAGGCAACCTGATGCCTGAGTCCATTGGGTGGACAAAGTTCATTGAGCTGCCCTCATGTGAAGGCGAGCATATGGAACCACATGCACGGTGGATGCCATGTGGCCTAATAGTTGTAACATCTCTCGAGCAGTTAAATGGGACTTTAACTGTATCTGGGAGGCTAACTGCACCATGCGTAGGCAATGGGCCTGAGGAAGATAGGCCCTTGCAGTTGTGGTATCCAGCAAGGCCCCTATAAACTCCAGAGACTGAGTAGGGGTGAGATGGGATTTTGGGATGTTTATTACCAGTCCCAAATACTGAAGGACACGCATTGTGCAGGTTAGAGAAATCTGGGCCTCTGACTGGGATGGAGCTCGAATGAGCCAGTCGTCCAGATATGGGAAAACGAATATTCCTAGAGTGCGTAGAAATGCAGCTACTACTGCCATGCATTTCGTGAACACCCTTGGTGCAGAGGCCAGACCGAAAGGAAGCACCCTGTATTGGTAGTGCTTTCCTTGAAAAAGGAACCGAAGGAACCTTCTGTGTGTTGGATGGAGGAGGACATGGGTGTATGCATCCTTGAGATCTAGAGAACAAAGCCAGTCCTGACTCTGAAGGTATGGCAGCAGAGTACCGAGAGAAATCATCCTGAATTTCTCTTTGAATAGAAACTTGTTCAATTCTCTGAGATCTAATATGGGTCTGTAGCCCCCTGTTTTCTTTGGAATAAGAAAATAAGGGGAGTAGAACCCTGAGCCATGTTGAAGAAGGGGTATTTCTTCTATTGCCCCTTGGGCAAGAAGGGTAGCAATCTCCTGACCCAGAAGGTTGAGGAGAGATGTTGTAGAATTGAACTGTATCACCATGGTGTGGGGAGGAAGGTTTAAGAAATGAAGCTTGTACCCTTCCCTTACAATGGAGAGGGTCCATTGCTCTGCTGTAATTTGCTCCCATCTGGGAGCAAAGTAAGCCAACCTTCCTGGAATGGTGAGGGGCTCTGGTTCTTCCAGAGCCAGAAAGGCTAAGTTCTCTAGTTGCAAGTCAAAGGCCCTGAGGAGGCTGAGGCTGCTGAGCTGTGGAAGGCTTGGCAGCCTTTGACTTGGCCTGTTTAGGTGGTTGCTGACGCTTTGCAGCAAAACGACCTGCAGAAGATGCCTGCTGACCATAAGCAGGATAGTATCTTCCCTTTTTAGAAAAAGTTGTCTTTTTGAACAACCTTTTCTTAGCAGGAGCAGAGGTAGACTTTGAAAGTCGATCCAAAGCAGAGTTCTCAGCATCCATCTGAGTGGCCTTTGCTTTCCAATCCCTGCCAAAAAGGTTTTCACCTGTACAAGGAAGATTTCCCAGTTCATCTTGGACCCAAAGTTCCAAATCAAAGGCTTGTAACCAAGCAATTCTGCGTGCACCTATGGCAATAGCAGAGGCTCTGCTTACACACTCAAAAGAGTCAAAGGCTGCACGGTTGGAAAATTTGGAAACATCTTGGGCATGTTTAAGCCAAGTGAGAAATTCCTGCCTTTTATCTTCTGAAATAAAAGGGGCTAAAGTCTGGAGATGATCTGTGACTTCTTTTAGAAACATCCCCATATAGAGACTATAGGAGTTGATTCTGGCAGCAAGCATATTAGCTTGGAAAACCCTTCGGCCAAAAGCATCAAGGGTCCTGCATTCACGTCCTGGAGGATTAGATGAGTGTCTCTTTGCACTCTATTTTCCTCATGGCAGACTCTACCACAATAGAGTGGTGAGGAAGCTGAGACTTATGAAAGCCAGGACAAGGAGGGACACGGTACATGGTGTCTAATCTACGAGAATGAGGAGAGGTGGTAAGAGGAGTCCCCCACATGCTCAACATGAGATCATAGAGAATCTCATGAATAGGTAAAGTAGCTGCTTCTTTAGGAGCCTTAGGATATTGCAAAATATCTAGTTGCTTGGCTCTAGGCTCTGACTCAGGAGCCACTGTAATGGAGAGGCCCCTAGCCACTTCCCTAATGAAGTCCTGAAAAGACAAGTCTTCTGGAGGAGACATTCTTCGTATTGGAGAATCAGACTCCTGAGGAAGAAGTACCGGTGCATCGACAGAAACCTCCGACTCAGAGTCTTCGGAGGAGTCGAAGTATCGCCTGTCTGGATGCTCCTGTAAAGCCCGATACGCATACCAAGTGGGATCGACATCGGGAGTAAGCGGTACCGGTTCGGTACCGATGGGCATCATAGGACAGGGTACCGTTGCAGTCAATACCAGAGCCGATGTCGATGCAATCTGTACCGGCACCGGGAACGATGCCGGTGCCGGAGTCGGTACCGGCAACGGAGACTGTTGCGGTACCGGAGGTGTCGAAGCCTGCATAAACGCCGTTAGGGTGCGCTGCAAGGACAGAATCTTCTGATCCATCGATGCCACCAGAGTCTGGATGTCGGTACCAGTGGAGGCCACCGGTACCCCAGAACACGGCAACAGGTGATCAGTCGACGCCGAGCCATCGATGTCAACCTGTGACCCCATAGACAATGCTATGGAAGCCGGAACTTCCTGCCAGGGTAATTTTGCCGGTGCGGAATCCTCGAGGACAAGCCCGGGAGGCATCTCGATGCTTAGAGGGAGATTTGTCCTTCGAGGACCGGCTAGATTTATGTTTGGTTACCTGAGATCCATGGGAGGAAGAAGCAGCCCTGGAAGACGTCGATGCCACCGAGGCTGCATCAGAGGGAAACAGGGTACTGAGCTTGGCTGCTCGGTTCTGCCGACCTCTTTTAGACATCATGGTACAGGACACACAATCCGTGATGGAATGGTCAGGACCCAAACATTTTAGACACCAGTCATGGGTGTCGGTGACAGAAATAGTACCACCAAATTTCGTGCACTTTTTGAACCCAGAAGCGGGCTTTTCCATGAGGAGAAAATATGTTCAGGCCTAAGGCCCAAACCTAAAATGCACAGTTGAAGAAAGAAAAGGGTTTTTTTTGTTTTTTTTTAAGAAAGAAAAGACCGGCGGTACCGGTCTGACGTCGAAGAAGGCAGACGCAACACAGAAAAATAAAGAAAAAAATAAAGAATTCTTCTGCGGTGACAGGAACACGACCTGTTGGCTCCGTTGAAAAGAAGAACTGGAGAGAGGCGGTTGGGAAAGGCGGGAAGGCAGCGTGCAGGCGCTGTGGGATGCTCCCAAAAGCTTTCTTACTCGACGCTGGGGAGTGTTCCCGCGCAGGCTCCGTCAGTACCGATGATACCCATATGTGAAGACTCATTCCTGCTTGTTCCTGGAGATGGCAGTTAAGCAGGTCTCTGCCCATAAAACCTGGTGGAAATTACTCCTTAAGCTTTTTATTAAATTTGTGACTATATGCTCTATTGCCCAGTAGTTTATCCTTTATCTTCATACCCTCTTTGTAGTATTTATAAATGGATTATTTTGCAAACAGGCCAGCCAGAGAATCTCTGAAAGTGGTGAATCTCCCAGAATATCCTGCTCAATTTTAACCCACTTTTGAACTGTCCCCATATCTCCCGCCAATCAAGCAGCACTCATAGCTGCACAATCAAATATGTTTATTTCATTGCTTGATATACCGCCTTTCAGACTATCCAATCTCTTATGCCCTAATACCTCCCATGTATATAGTTGTATCTGTTATGTACTATATTATGTACGTAGACACCACATTCTGTTAGTTAATTGTTTTAACACAGTTCCAGTTAATTGTTTTAACACAGTTCCAGTTTAAAATCACTGTTTAATTTTCCTAGATTTAAGTTTGTTTAATTTATGATACTTTAAGACGTTCTATGTATATTTAAGATGTTCTATGTAAAACAAACTTCGATTTGTTAATTGTTGTTATTTGTACACCGCAACTGATCTCTGGAAGATGCGGTATAAAAATGAGTGTTAAATAAATAAATAAATAAATCAAAGTGGTGTACATATTATAAACAAGAAAAAGTAAGGCCGCAGCCTAAGAAAAGGAAAGGAAAGGAACTACAGTAATCGGACAGGAAAGAATAGAACTCAATCATTCAAGGTATAGAAATCAAGAGGCAGAGACAGCAAGAGGGCTAGGGGGCAGAGTTTGGGAGGTCAAAAGCAGAAGCAAAGAGGTGAGTTTTTAAAAGGGACCCAAATTTTGATTTTAAGATTTTAAACAGGGCATCCCTGGACCCCCCCCTCCCCCCAATATCTTTGGTAAGGCAAAGTACTACTACTAATGAGCATTTTTATAGCGCTACAAGACATATGCAGCACTGCACAGACATGTAAAAGACAGTCCCTACTCATCAAACATACAATCTAGTCAAGACAGACACAGTATGTGTACACAGGGATATCTCTAGGGGAAATATTAAGGAAATACGAAGGAGATCAGGTGAGTCATGATCCGAAAGTGGCAGCGAAGTGGTGAGTTTTCAGCCTGGATTTGAAAAGGGCCAAAAAAAGGCACCTAACGTAGAGACTCAGGTAGTTTGTTCCAGGCATAAGGAGCAGCAAGGTGAAAGCAGCGAAGTCTGGAGTTAGCAATAGAAGAGAAGGGCACAGATAGAAGCAATTTGCCAGAAGAGCAGTTTTCAGGGAGGGGTGTAGGGAGGTATAAGAGGAAAGGTAGTGAGGAGCTGCAGTGTGAATTCACTTATAGGTCAGCAGGAGAAGTTTGGACTGGATGCAGAAACGGATAGGGAGCCAATGAAGTGACTTGAGAAGAGGGATAATATAAGCATGACAGGGCTGGCAGAAGATTAGCCATGTAGCAGTGTTGAACAGCAAGGAGTAGGTTACAATAGTCAAGACAGGAGGTGATTAAGGAGTGGATAAGTGTCTTAGTAGTGTGTTCAGAAAGGAATGGGTGGATTTTGTTGATGTTATAGAGAAATAAATGGCAGGTCTTAGCTATCAGAAGGATGTGTATGAAGGAGAGAGAGTAGTCAAAGACGATCCCAAGGCTGCGAGCTGAGGAAATAGAGAGGAGTAGAGTTATCCACAGAGAATGAGAAAGGAGGAAGAGGCAAGGTGGTTTTAGTGGGAAAAATAAGCAGCTCATTTTGGCCATGTTCAATTTCAAGTGGCGGTGAGACATCCAAGCAGCAATGTCAGAAAGACAGGCAGAGATCCGGGTTTGGATTACCAGAGAGATTTCAGGTATTGAGAGGTGGATCTGGGGGTCATCAGCATAAAGATGGTAAAGCCATGGGAAGAGATGAGTGCACCAAGGGACTGGATATAGAGACAGAAAAGGAGAGAACCTAAGACAAATCCTTGGGGTACACACCAACAGAGCAGGATAGCAGCAGAGGAGGATCTACCAGAATAAACACTGAAAGAGCGATGGAAGAGATAAAAAGAGAACCAGGATAGTACAGAGCCCTTAAAACCAAGCAAGGACAGAGTATAAAGGAGGTGGTTGTGGTCGACAGTGTCAAAAGCAGCAGAGAGATCAAGAAGGATGAGGACTGAGAAGCCCTCTTGAGATTCAAGCTCTTAAAAGCTCTACTGGGAACCTCAACAGGCAGTGCCAGAGATACAGCACTCAGGGCAATATATTAATTTTATTTAACAGATTTTTTTTATACTGCCTTATCATTTTAGTCAAAGCGGTTTACATTGTAACTTAAACTTGGTAAATGTACATTAAACAGGGACACTGATAACTTGGATTCTTCTGAGGCAATGGAGGATTAAGTGACTTGCCCAAGGCCACAAAGCAATTTGTCCTAATGAGGACAGACACTTATCTGTCCATCTGCCTAGATCTCCAACCATCGCCATTATTATTGGACCATAATTTAATTCAAATATTTAGTCCAATCCATGACATTTCCAATGCCCAAATATCTGAGGGATTCCTTAGCCCGTTTCAAAGGGAAAGACTGATGCAAAGTTCCCTCTAATTCAGGGGTCTCCAACTCCAGTCCTGGAGGGCCACAAACCAATCAGACTTTCAGGATATCCCTAACAAATATACAGGCGATAAATTTGAATTCCATGGGGCAATGCATGCAAATATCTCTCATGCATATTCATTAGTGACACCCTGAAAACCTGACTGACTTGCGGCCTTCCGGGACTGGAGTTAGAGACCCCTGCTCTAATTGATCAGCAAGCTTCATCTTGAGGACTTCAGATTTGCATACATTAATTTTGTATCCACATACCTGGCTATATTGCCATAACTCACCCAGCAGAACAGAGTGGTAAACGGGCAGTTAACAGCAAAAATATCATCAGCGGCAAACAAAGCAATTTTATAAGTACCTTCCTGAACTCAGAAGCCTTTAATGTCCTCCTGCTGCTGCAAATAAAGGAGAAAGTGGGCAATTCTGACGTGCCCTTCCCCAAATCAATTACTTCTGAATACCCTCTCTTTGCTCACATTCTAACTTAAGGGGACATATACAAAGCCTGAATCCAATGAATAAAACTCTGGCCCCAAGCCAGCCCTAGTTAACACCTTGAACATAAAATTCCATTTCACAGAGCCGAATACCTTGCATCATCTACCACTAGGAGCAAGGATGGGTCTGTTGCTTTCTGGGCCACCTAAATCAGATTGAGAAGTCTATGAACGTTGTCAGTGGCTTGACACCCTAGAACGAACCCAGATTGATCTTTGTATATTAATGCCAGAACAAGCGCCTGTATGCGATTAGCCAGCATCTTGGCCAGTAATTTAGCATCCAGGTTATTTTTAAGAGAAGGACTGATATGACATGCATACACTAGGATCGTCGTCTGGTTTCAAAATCACCATGATCTTTGCAACATTCATAGAGCTTGGAAGGATACCATCCTTCAAAACAGAATTAAATAACCTCACCAAAAGACCTATTAAGACCCCCCTGAATTGTTTAAAGAACTTTAACATAAAACCCTTCAGAGATTTGATAGCGGCCAACACACCCATACCAGCAATATCTCGATTACAGCTTCAATCTCTCTCTCTCAGGAGCAAATACCTCTCTAGAGTACAAGTTCATTTACAATTTTTAATTCCTCTCTCATCTTGTCATAGTTGTATAGCCACTTTCCCTCCTTCCTTCTATATCGCATAATTTAGGTCTTTCCCAACTGAATCCTCAACTTATGTGCTAGAAAGCTACTAACTCTAAATTATGAGTATGGCAAAATGATTAGTAGTAGTAGAAGTAAATAGGGTTAAACAGGTATATTAATTAATCTTATTATTCAGTTGTAACAATTCCTTACATATGTTCTCAATTTGAGTCCAGACAAATTGGGGCAGATCCTTCTTATGTTACTTCTTCAATTTTATCGAAGTTGCTCCAAGTTCCCTCTCTCTGACAAGCCACAACACAGATCATTTTCTCCCTTACTGTCACTTGCATACTATCTCAGAAGGTTAAACCAATTAAAGAGAAGAAGGTGCCCATATTCACTGTCAGGTGTGGCTGGTTTTCCTCATCAGGAATACATTAATTAAAGACTGAGACTAATTAATCTTGAGGTGAACAGACTCCATTGAACATATTAGGTATACTTCTATTAGTTTAAGTATCCCCAGCAAACCTAAGTAAACAACTTAAATACCTTAACAAAACCTTAAAACTAAGATGCAGACAGCAGTCCAGCAGCGAAATGGGGGCTTTCCAGTCTTCTGCATTGAGTGTCACATGTATGATTTTTCTCCCAGTTGGTGAGGGGTCTTACGTGTGCACTAGGTGCAAGGAGCTCTTTACCCTCAGGGAACGAATGCAATCTCTGGAAGCTAGAGTAGCAGACTTGGAGGACATAAGGAAGACAGAGGTATATAAACGAGACCTACAGGGACGTAGTACTGAAGTTCCACCTCCAGTCTGGCAGCTTCCCTGTTGCCATGGAGGACAGGTGTCACATAACAGGAGAGCATCATCCTAGTGTCGCAGGAAGTGATCCTGTAGCAAGGACCTGTCCTTCAGGTGATGTAAAACCGTCTCACAGAGAGGTGGTTTCTCCAGGGCCATATACCCATGAGGGAAGGGTTAGGACAGCCATTATAGTTGGTGATTCGATCATTAAGCATGCAGATAGACGGGTGGCTGTGGATTTAAGGATTGCCTGGCAACATGCCTGCCTGGTGCAAAGGTAGCAGACCTCATGTGCCACCTAGACAAGGTTTTAGATAGCACAAGGAAGGATTCTGTCATCTTGGTATAGCACAGTTACTTAACTGTAACAGGTGATCTCTGGGAACAGCAGGAATAAGTCTTCACATATGGGTACATCGGTACCGACGGAGTCTGCGCGGGAACGCTTCACAGCATCCAATCAAAGAGCTTTTGGAAGCATCCCACCATGCCTGCGTACTGCCTTCCCACCTTTCCCAACTGCCTCTCCTCAGTTAAGTTTTAAAGCGGAGACAAAGAGAGAGAGAGAGGAAAGGAAAGATAGATAGAGATACAACTCCTAGGGGAGGTGGGTGGGTTGTGAAGACTTATTCCTGCTGTTCCCAGAGATCACCTGTTACAGGTAAGTAACTGTGCTATCTCCAGGAACAAGCAGGAATGAGTCTTCACATATGGGGACTCCCAAGCTAAGATGCCTGGAGTCCCAGCATGTTATAGATTGGAACATGCTATACCTAATAACACCAGGCATCCTGAGGATGGAGAGTAGGAGTTGAAGAAAGAAGGATGCTGTGGAACAGCTAACCTAGCATAGGACTGCAGAGATGGAGTCCATGTGTGGATGATGATGGTCATCAATAATATTGCAAAGGATATTGCAAGATGGACCTCCCCTGACAGGATTTCAGAGAAGTATGGAGGTTCATGGATCTACTGGGAAACCTAGTAGAGGAACCTTGAAGAGGACCTCACTGTAAGTGGAGGTAATAATCCTGTAGGAAAACCAGTGGAGGTCAGAATCTTGAAAGGTAACAGGTAACCCCAGTAGGGAAACTGGGGTAGTCCAAAAAACGGTGGGCCTTCGGCGGAAGGCTTTATAAGGAAAAACCTTAGCTCTTTTGGAGGCAGAGTGAGTCACTCTTAGGAGCAAAAAGAGAAGGATAACTGATTTGGACAAACAGGCACAGTCCTTGTGGGGAGGAAGGGTGTGGGAACCCCTTGTATCCCAAAAAGAGAGGACAAATGTCTGAGGCGTTAAGCCTGTAAGTAACTGAAGATCCACAATGTCTCTCCTAACTGGGGTAAGCTAGGAGAGATATTGGGCAGGGAGAGCTTCAGAGGTACCTAAACCGTTAGGTTATGGTATAAAAATTGTTGACTACCACAGGAGTGGTTGTGTGTGTAGAACCCCAAACCTGCTAGATAGCATAGGTATGGGTAAAGCCCCTCTGTCAGAATCATATAGCTATATGAGGATAGACAGTGAGATAGATATGTATCCACATACTTATCTATCTATAATAAAATATCTCAATAGATACGTATATATCTCAATAGATACGTATATATATATATATATTGTGACGTAGAAGCCTCTCATGAAGCTATGGAAACAGACAGAGATCTGGTGGAGAAAACCGGTACTGCAAGAGAATGCTGGATTTTCTCTTCAGAGAGAAAAAAAACACGTTGCTAATCAGGAACCACACCTCACCTTAGGGGAGGAGGGAAGCCAAGTCCCTGATTGGGCACGCCCAAGCAGGAGGCGGGCAGTGCAACACACGGGCAGCTTGTTAAACAGTCAGAAACAGAGTTAGAAGTAGTAGAAGAAGCAAGAGCAGGAGCAAAAGGAGAGTTTGAAGGACAAGAGGAACAGGAAGAGTTGGAGAGAGAGCAACTAGACAGCTGTGATCCACAGAGAAGCAGTTGGGACTCACGGAGCAAGTACCTGGGAGACTCAGGGGCAGTGAGAGACTTCTGGGAGCAGAAGGATTCAAGAGCACTGAGAGACCCAAGGATACAACCCAGGCTTCCAGAGAACCAAGCAGGACCTTGGAGCAGAAAGCAGAGGGACAAAGAATTCTCCTGGAGAAAACCTCAGCACAAGGTACAAAGGGGAGTTGAAGCAGCTAGCAGCTATAACAGTGGGAAGCCAGAAAGATTGAAGGCTAACTTTAAAAGCCAGAATAAAGTCAGACAATATGGTGGCAGTTGGGGGCAGCCTGAAAAGTATTTAAGCAGCCCAAGATACTCTCATAAGCCAGCTGAAGACTATAGCTTAGAAGCTAGTAGAAAGAAAGCTGATGAGTCTTATTGCAGAGAAGTGAACCCAGAGAAACCTGATGGTTCTACTTTTAAAACCCTGTTAAGAAACTCTCCAGACTCAGCTGAAGTTTTAAACCCAGCACTTACGTTCAGAGATAAGTGGGGGAAGGGTTCTTCTAACACGCTGAACTGTTGTCCTAACAAATCAACAAGAAAGCACAATTCCACGTGCCAAATAACTGACCCAGTCCAAGACGTGGAGCAACACTCTCGTTTCACAAAGCCAGGCCCATGGCATTCCAGCATTTCACGAAGCCACTTTCCTCTGAATACATTCCTGGTGCCTTAATCACTCTGAGACCTCGAGGGATAATTTTTGATCTGCAACACTCAAGTAGGTATGCAGCGTGGAGCTCTTCTTTTACTTGCTTCTGCGTGAGTTGTACAACTTCTTCCCATTGTTGCATCAATTGTTGCATAGCGTTATCATTGCTGTCTTCTTTGCATGTAAGCAAGTAAAAGCTGGACTGGGTCAGTTATTTGGCACGTGGAATTGTGCTTTCTTGTTGGACTGTATATCCTAGCATGTTTTCCCCCTGGAAGGACGTGCTCAGCTTTGGGGATGATGCACTGGAGCGGTTTCAATCTCAGGAAGCCTTGATTTCATGCAAAGAAGACAGCAATGATAACGCTATGCAACAATTGATGCAACAATGGGAAGAAGTTGTACAACTCACGCAGAAGCAAGTAAAAGAAGAGCTCCACGCTGCATACCTACTTGAGTGTTGCAGATCAAAAATTATCCCTCGAGGTCTCAGAGTGATTAAGGCACCAGGAATGTATTCAGAGGAAAGTGGCTTCGTGAAATGCTGGAATGCCATGGGCCTGGCTTTGTGAAACGAGAGTGATCAACAAATAAATAGTTCCTTCCTTGCCTCCACGTCTTGGACTGGGTCTGTTGTCCTAACAAAGGCAGCATTCCTAATTATCATGAGATAAGGATCTTAAACAAACATTTACCTGAAGGAGAAGGAAAATACCAGCTTAGCCCAGGAAAGACGCAGGCTGAATTATTTCTCAAAGTCTTCAGGGAATTCCTTGAGAGCAGGGCAGTTTCTCCCTATAATTCAGCACAGGTTACAAACAGCTGTGCAGAGGAGATGCCTCTAGATTCTTCTCTGCCGTCCACAGAACAAGACTGTTCAATGGATTGCTCAACATGTGTTATTGAGAAGGAGATTAAGTAAATGCTTTAAAAGATTATATGAAGAAATATAACAAGAAGTTACCTTGCTGATTGTCATGTTAAAAAGCTTATGAGAAGTGAATAAGTTAAAGCATAATTGTCTGGATGTCAAGAGCTTTGCTGTTATGCCAGAGTTTGTTTCAGTTAATGAGAAGTCACATGACAAATGAATGTGAATCCTGAAGCTTATGGACATTTAGCCCAGCAGTGCAAGCCTTGTATAAGTTTGGTTTCTTACTCTTGTTTTGTGCCTTAAAACTTCTTTTGCGTCTGTTTGCACTTGAACTGCAAAGCGGGAAATAAACCTCACAAAAGAAATTTCTTTGCCTGCCTTAACTACTTGAGCACACACAACTACAATCTCAACCCTGAAGGGCACCAAAGGCCACCTCCTACTGAAACCCTCAAGGTTCAGGTAGTGGGTGGGTGGCAATATATAGACAGACATATAAGAATATGTCTATAGTGAGATATGGCAGGGCATAAAATACACACAAAAATAAATATGGATATGTAGGCCTACATATGGGTGTCTGCAATTAAACAGACAGAGATATGCCTAAAGCACAGTGATCACATAGAATATGTGGAGAGGAAAGATTCATCTAATAACAAGGAGGTGGAACCTACTTGAGAAGACATATAGAGAATCTATTCCTCCTGGTCATGATCTGCAAGAATGCTAGTTAGTGAAAAATAACCAGGACTGTTACGTGAAAAACAAAGGATAAAGTCAAAGTGCAGCCAGCAAGTCCCGAGTCTTTCAGGATTCTAGCATGGTAAGCAGACAGAAGACGCCTAGAGATGAGATACCATGTTGACCTGCTTAAGGGCAAAGGTATCATGCGTTCTTACCATGAGGACGAGCATATCCCCGATTGGGAATATTATGGACCAAGCAGGGAACTGGCAACTCCTTGAGCTTTCACGTAAGAGAAGGCCTATGTCCTTTATATTAAAAAAGGAGATAGTAAAAGAAGGGAGAACCTTCTAGTCATGGGAGACATGACTAAAAAGCCTTTTCTAACCAGCTAGGATAGCTGTTGGAGAAAAAAAAAACCATGCTCTCTAGCAAGGGCCCATAGTGGAAAGCTTCTCTGTAGATTGCAGAGAGCATGATGCAGGAGAATGAGGAGATAGAACTGGCTGTTAGAGAGCCAGTATCTCTGCCAACTATGCTGCCAAACTCAGGAAAAGAAAATGGCAGAATAGAAGACATCCTAGAAAGCTTGTAGTGAGATGATCTCCAAGAGAGATGAAGCACTGACTTCGAGCCACTACTAAGACTAGAGAGAATGTTAGTGGAGGACAATCTGGTTGTTTATGGACAAGAACCAGTGGTCCAAACATTAAAGCTCCTGCATAGGTAGCTGTTAGCAAGACAGCAGAAAGAATCTTACTGTTGAAAAACAGAAAGAACAGACAGAACAGGAGTAGGAAACTCTGGACATGTCTGATGAGCTGCCCCAAAGCAAGATTGAGCAGAGGCGGTAAACTCCGCACTGGAAAGTGAGAAAAGTAGAGAGGCTGAAGAAAAAGCCTCCCAGTAAGTAATTCCCTCTTACAAGGGAAAAACTTGGTAAGAGGGTGAAGAGAATGGAGCTGAAGAAGACTTACGAAGTAGGAAGTCTATAGAAAGGAAAAATTCATGCTGGCACAGGAACTATCATTTGATAGTGGTTAGACCTCTTTCCCTGGCAGGAAAAAGAGGAGAAACCTGTGACTTATAGGCATGAACATCCTGACAGCTCAAAGAAATATAGAAAAAATGAATATCTTTTAGAAAAAGATCCATGTGTAGGGGTTAGAATAAAGCGGTGGATTGCCTCTATTGAGAAGAAGTAACTGTAGATTCTAACCCCAAGAGTCACAAGCATCTGATGATGAATGATCAGAAACCCTGCAGGTGCTGGGTTTGCTGAGCCTGGTGAGAGGTTGGATTCTTCAGACCAGGACGATGCTTCCCCTGTTGGGGAACCTCTGTATGATGGGCAAATGATTAATAAAACCTTCTTTTCCTGTGGGAAGAAAGTTTGGTAGGACATTTCCTACCTACTGGGACAGAGGAAGGGGTAACACAACCCTTAGGAACAGGTAAATCAGTGGACAACTGAGTAACCTGACGTAAAAACTCCTTGTTGAAAAGATTTTCTCCAGTGCAAGGAGTATGTCCCAGCCTTTGTTGTGCCCATTTGTCCAAGTCTGAAGCTTGGAGCCAGGCTCTACGTCGTGCCCCTATAGCTATAGCAGAAGTCCTGCTAACAGACTCAAAAGAGTCTAGGGAAGCATGAGAAAGAAACCAAGAGATATTCTGGATATGCTTAAGCAGTGAGGAATAGTCCGTACTCCTGGAATCTGAAAGGAAAGGAGACAAAAGATGCAATTGCTTTGTGACCTCCTCAAGAGAAAGACTCATATAAAAAATATAGGAGAGAATTCTTGCAGAAAGCATAGATGTCTGGAAGGTTTGACGTCCAAAGTCATCTAGTGTTTTAGACTCACGACCTGGTGGATAGGAAGAGTGCTTTTTCTTACTTTTTATCCACCTCATTGCTGATTCCACTACTATGGAATGATGAGGAAGTTGAGTCTTTTGAAACCCTGGAGAAGGGGGCACCTGATATAACAGATCAGTTGCCCTGGGAGGTGGGGGCACCCTGAAAGGTGTTTCCCACATTCCTAGAAGGAGATCCTGCAAGGAATGATGCAAAGGAAGCATTATGTTCCCCTTTGCTTTGGTAGAAAGAGAGCCTTGTGCAGGATCATGTCCTGGGATAGGAATGGCAAGAGATCTTGCTATATCCAGGAGGAAACTCTGAAAAGAGGGATCCCCAACAGGAATCTCTCTTGGATAGGTTAGATTCAAAGAACTAGCCTGAGCATCCACAGAGGTATCCAAATATATAGGAATAGAAGATCCTGCACAGTGCAGTGTGGAATGCTTAAGGGATGGTTGCTGGTACTGGGTATCAGGAGCAGCAACCGTCCTTACCACATTGTCCATGCCAGGTATCGACTCCAAGCTTGGTATAGAATGGAGTGATCCTGTTGAAAAAAGCATGGTAGGAGTTGGCCACGATGCTACTGTGGATACCGGTACCTATGTCAATACCGGTACCGATGTCGGAGTCGAGCCCGACAAAGACATCGGAGTAGTCATCGGTGACAGTTCAATCGGTACCAAGGTGACCGAACCCATCCAGCCACTATCCCCGTACCGAAGCACCGGTATCGATCGATGTCGGTACCAAAAGCTACTGGTACCGAGTCCTCTAGACTAGAGATCGATTCCAAACTCGGCATCGGGACAGAGAGCCCGATAAGCAAAGCCTGGAAGGCACCGACCGCAAAGGTAATGAGGTCGTCGGTACCGATTTCGGAACCGTGTCTGACACCGGTGAAGGGAGGTCAACCAGTGGCAACTCAATCGGCCTCAAGGGAACCAAGAGTTGTGGATCCGAATCATCGGAACCGAGCCTTCGGTACCGCTGAGAGCCGGTACCAAGGCAAGTCGGTACCCAGTCCTCCAGACTGCAGATCGATTCCAGATTCAGGATCAAAGGAAGCGAGTCTATCGATGCATGTCTGGAGGGTACCGACGGCAGTGGTAGTATCGGTGCTAGTACTGATAATGGAAAGTCAGTCTGGGGTGTATCCACCGGTCCCGAAGGTACCGAGGACACCAGATGACGATCCCTGGTGAGGAGTGTTCCATCCAACACCAGTGCCGATGCCGGGGTATCGGTACCGCTCGAAGCGGAAGCCACCACCGGACACGGCTGAGGTATGTTCTGTGGGGGGTGAACTCCAGGAACAACCTGAAACCCCTTATTTGCTTTGGAGACCGAAGACTCCCGCTGGGGTTTTGAAGCCAGTGGGCCCTCGAGGGCAAGGCCGGAGCAGTCTTCATGCAGTGCATGAGACCTACCACTCGAGGACTGGCTAGTCTTAACAGACTGTTTGTGGGTTACCTGATCCTGTGTGGAAGAAGAAGGGGACGGTGCCCCGAAGTTGGAGGGCAACCGTGTATCGAGGGAATCTCGATGTTGAAAACCTCTTCTCACCAAACTGTTGTCAGGACCCAAGCAGGTTAGACACCGACTTTGAGGGTCTAAAAATAAAGTTGTACCGCCAGTGTGAACATTTCTTGGAGAAAGTGCCTGGCGGTTCCATGAAGGAAAAAGAAGAGGCCTAAAAGACTGTGGGACACTATGAAGGAAAATATCCCATGGAAAAGGAAAAAATTTTCAGGAAAAGAGAAGAAAACACCGGCGGTACCGGTGGCGTCGGGAAGACAGCCGCGACCACAAGAAAACTAAAAAATAAAAACAAGAATTTTCTGCGGTGACAGGAAGACGTCCTGCCGGCTCCGCGGAAAAACGAAAACTGAGGAGAGGCAGTTGGGAAAGGCAGGAAGGCAGCACGCAGGCGTGGTGGGATGCTTCCAAAAGCTCTTTGATTGGACGCTGGGAAGCGTTCCCGCGCAGACTCCGTCGGTACCGACGTACCTATATGTGAAGACTCATTCCTGCTTGTTCCTGGAGATATGTTGGTACCAATGACATAGGAAAGTGTGGGAAGGAGGTTCTGGAGGCCAAATTTAGGCTTTTAGATAGAAAGTTGAAATCCAGAACTTCCAGGATAGCATTCTCAGAAATGCTTCCTGTTCTACACACAGGGCCCAAAAGGCAGGCAGAGCTCCAGAGTTTCAATGAGTGGATGAGATGATGGTACAAGGAAGAGGGTTTTGGATTTGTTAGGAACTGGGCATCATTCTAGGGAAAAGAGGGGCTTTTCTGAAGAGAAGGGGTGCCACTTTAACCAAGATGGAACCAGGCTGCTGTTATTAACCTTTAAAAAGGAGATAGAGCAGCTTTTAAACTAAATAATAGGGGAAAGTCAATAGTCACCCAAAAGTGCATGGTTCAGAATGATGTATCCTTGAAGGATACTAGTAAAAGACTGAAATTATGGCATATCAGAGAGTTCCAATAAAGCACAGTTACTTACCTGTAACAGGTGATCTCTGGGAACAGCAGGAATTAGTCCTCACATATGGGTACGTCGGAACCGACGGAGCCTGCGCGGGAAAGCTCCCCAGCTTCCCAGAAAGGAAGCTTTTGGGGCCTCCCACTGCACATGTGCGCTGCCTTCCCGCCTTCCTGACCAGCTCTCCTCAGTTCGAGTTTATAGCTGAGACAATAGAGAGAGGAAAGGAAGATAGATAGAAGATACAACTCCTAGGGGAGGTGGGTGGGTTGTGAGGACTAATTCCTGCTGTTCCCAGAGATCACCTGTTACAGGTAAGTAACTGTGCTATCTCCAGGAACAAGCAGGAATAAGTCCTCACATATGGGGACTCCCTAGCTAAGATGCCTGGGAGATCCCCTTCCAAGGGTTCGCCATCTTCGTATGGATCTCAGGCATCCATCCTGGGAAGGTGGGCAGGAGTTGTTCAAGTATGGAACAGGTGTTTGAGGACAGCCTGACCAAACAAGGCATCCCGGCGGGAGTCCTTGTCCAAACAGTAATGGGCTGTGAAGGTATGAACCGAGGCCCAGGTGGCGGCTCGACAGATCTGATCTATGGATACAGAGTGAAGATGAGCCATAGAAGTGGCCATGGCTCTCACATTGTGAGCTGTGACATGGCCTTCCAGAGCAATGTTTTTACTCTGGTAAGCAAAGGAAATACACTGAGCAATCCAATTGGAAAGTGTACGTTTGGAGACTGGAAGTCCCAAATGAGAAGGATCAAAAGCCACAAAAAGTTGGGAAGACTTTCGATGTGGCTGAGTCCTGTTGAGGTAAAAGGCAAGAGCTCTTTTACAATCTAAAGTATGAAGGTTCCTCTCTGCACTGGATGCATGAGGAGCCGTAAAAAAGACAGGTAGATATATCTCTTGATTAAGATGAAAAGGCGAGACCACTTTGGGCATAAAGTGGGGATTCGTCCTGAGGACCACCTTATCATGATGAAACCTAGTATAAGGTGGATGAGCCACTAAGGCCTGTAGTTCACTGATGCGGCGAGTCGAAGTGACTGCAATAAGGAAAAGGACCTTCCAGGAAAGAAATTTCAAGGAGGTAGAAACCAACGGTTCAAAAGGTGGCTTCATAGCTGACCTAGAACGAGGATCAAATCCCATGCTACCGGAGGAGGCCGGATGGGAGGTTTAGTTAGAGTCAGGCCTCTCATGAACCTTGCAATAAGAGGATGAGAGGAGACAGGTTGTCCATTTATAGGTTTTAAAGATGCTGCAATAGCACTCAAATGGACTCGTACTGAATTCGTCTTAAGGCCTGCATTAGAAAGATGCAGGAGATAGTCTAATAGAGAATTCAAAGGAAGTTCTAGAGGATCAAGACCCTGTTGAGCACACCAAATGGAAAAGCGTTTCCATTTGAAAGCATAGGAACGCCTCGTGGAGGGTTTCCTAGAGGCATGAAGGATATCTTTCACTGGTTGAGAAAGATTGAAGTCATGAAGGCTTAGGCCTTCAGTAACCAAGCTCTGAGGTGTAGGGACTTGGGGTTTGGGTGCCACAAAGTCCCCTCCTCCTGAGACAGAAGGTCTGGCGCCGCTCCCAGGTCCAGGGAGGGTCCCTGGGAGAGATGCAGAAGTAGAGGGAACCACACTTGGCGTGGCCAGCGTGGAGCTATGAGGATCATCGATCCGTGGTCCCTCTGGAGTTTGAACAGAGTCTTGGGAATCAAAGGAATGGGTGGAAAGGCATATAGGAATTCCTGACCCCAATGTAGGAGAAAGGCGTCGTTGGCCTGAGCTCTCTGACACGGAGTCCTGGAACAGAACCGGGGAAGTTTGGCATTCCACGGACTTGCAAAGAGGTCTATGTCCGGGGTTCCCTATTCCTGAAAGATTCTGCGTATCTGGTCCATATGCAAGGACCATTCGTGTGGAAGCAGAACTCGACTGAGTCTGTCTGCCTGAGAGTTTTGAACCCCTGGAAGATACACTGTCAGAAGATGAATTTGATGCTCTCTGGCGAAGGCCCATAATCTGAGAGCTTCGTTGCAAAGCGACAGAGAGCCTGTCCCTCCTTGTTTGTTTATGTAGAACATGGTCACCTGATTGTCTGTATGGACTAGGATGGTCAGGTTGACTAGGAGGGTATGGAAGACTTTGAGGGCAAAGAAGATTGCTCGCAATTCCAGGAGGTTGATGTGAAGGGTGGTCTCTTGTGGAGACCAAGCACCCTGAGTGGAGAGGTGTTGAAGATGGGCTCCCCACCCTGTTTGGGAGGCAGCTGTTGTGAGGGTTGCTTGGGGCAACAAAGGTTGGAAGGGGGCCCCCAACAACAGATTCTTGGTGGACATCCACCATTGGAGGGACCAAAAGAGACGCTTTGAGGTGAGTATTTGATTGGAGAGCACTCCTGATGCCTGAGTCCACTGGGTGGCCAAGGTCCATTGAGCTGCTCTCATATGAAGACGAGCGTAGGGCACCACGTGTACCGTGGAGGCCATGTGGCCCAGAAGTCGCAGCATTTCTCTGGCTGTCAAGTGACTGCTGGACTGAGCTTGGGAGGCCAAGCACACCAGACGTTGGCCCCGGACTTGAGGTAGGTAGGCCCTTGCAGTGGTGGTGTCCAACTGGGCCCCTATGAATGCCAGAGACTGAGTAGGGATAAGTTGAGACTTGGGAAGGTTTATCACCAGTCCCAGATACTGCAGAATGTGCCTTGTGCGGTCCAGGGAAATCTGGGCCTCTGACTGAGATGGAGCTCGGATGAGCCAGTCGTCCAGATATGGGAATACAAAAATTCCCAGACCTCTTAGAAATGCGGCAACAACTGCCATGCATTTGGTGAACACTCTTGGAGCAGAGGCTAGACCGAAGGGAAGTACTCTGTACTGGAAATGTTTTCCCTGAAACAGAAATCTGAGATATTTTCTGTGGGATGGGTGGATGAGTACATGTGTGTACGCATCCTTGAGATCTAGAGAACAAAGCCAATCCTGACTCTGAAGGTATGGAAGGAGAATGCCTAGAGAAAGCATTTTGAATTTCTCCTTGTACAGAAATCTGTTCAATTCTCTCAGATCTAGGATAGGTCTGAATCCCCCTGTCTTCTTTGGTATGAGAAAATAAGGGGAGTAGAATCCTGTCCCTTGTTGAAGAAGAGGAACCTCTTCTATTGCCCCTTGGGCAAGGAGAGAAGAGATTTCCTGACCCAACAGTTCCAGGAGAGATGGGGGAGAATTGAAGTGCCTCACCATGGTATATGGAGGAAGGTTGGAAAAATGAAGTTTGTAGCCCTCTCTGATGATAAGAGAGGGTCCATTGCTCTGATGTAATTTGCCCCCATCTGGGAGCAAAGTGAGCTAACCTTCCGGGAATGGTGAGGGGCTCTGGTTGTTCTAGAGCCAGAAAGGTTAAGTTCTCTAGGGGCAAGTCAAAACCACTGAGGGGGTTGAGCCTGCTGAGGAGTGGCAGACACTGCAGGCTTTGACCTTGCCTGTTTAGGCTGCTGACGTTTAGCAGCAAAGCGAGGCTGAGAAGATTGTTGGCCAGTATTTGTGGAAAATCTGGCCTTCTTGTAGTAAGGCCTCTTGAAAGACTTTTTCTTGGCAGGAGTAGAGGTAGACTTAGAAAGTCTATCTAAGGTAGCATTTTCTGCGTCCATTTGAGTGGCTTTAATTTGCCAGTCTTTACCAAATAAGTTCTCACCTGTACAGGGCAGATTCCGTAAGCCATCCAGGACCCAGGGTTCTAGGTCAGAGGCCTGGAGCCAAGCAAGTCGTCGGGCTGCAATGGCAATGCCCAAAGCTCTACCGGCACCTTCAAAGGAATCAAAGGCTGCTCTGTTGGAGAATTTAGAAACATCTAGAAGCTGTTTCACTATAGAAATGAACTCCTCCTTTTTATCCTCAGGGATAAAGGGGGCAAAATGCCGTACCTTTAGGGCAAGTTCCCTGAGAAACATGCCCATATACAGACTGTATGAATTAATCCTGGCTATAAGCATACTAGCCTGGAAGATTTTCCTACCAAAAGAGTCTAGGGTCTTACATTCTCGCCCTGGAGGGGTAGAAGAGTGCCTTTTGGTACTCTTAATCTTTTTCAGCGCAGACTTCACCACAATGGAATGGTGAGGCAGCTGAGTCTTTTGAAAACCAGGAGAAGGAGGGACCCGGTACATGGTGTCCAACCTACGAGAATAAGGAGACAACGTTAGAGGAGCCTCCCATAAGTCCATCAAGTGTTCTTGAAGGATTTCATGGATAGGCAGGGTGACTGCCTCTTTAGGAACCTTAGGGTATCCTAAAATATCCAGTTTCTTTGATCTAGGTTCTTTTTCAGAGGATGTGGTAATAGAAAGTCCTTTAGCTAGTTCTATAATGAAGTCTTGAAAGGACAAATCCTCTGGTGGAGACATTCTCCTCTTTGGGGAAGAAGGGTCTTCAGGAAGAACTAGAGACAGCTCATCAGAGTCCTCAGAGGAGTCAAAATCCTCAGAAGAATTAGAGTATCCTCTATTTGCTTCCAACGCACGATACGCATACCGTTCGGTATCGACATCGGGCGTACCGGGTATGGGATCGGTATCGGGTGAAAACCCAGATCCAGCATGCGGAACCGATCTGCGTTTGGAAGACGATGGTCTCGGTTCCGATATGGGGAACGATACTGGAACCGGACCCGGAACCGCTGGATGCTGTACCGAGGGCGTCGCAGCTTTAATGAAAGCCAGTATGGCCTGCTGCATGGTCTGAACAGTATTGCTCATAGACGCCACTGCTGCCTGGATGTCGGTACCGGTATGGGCCGGTACCCCAGAGCAGTCTAACAGGTGATTGGTCGAGGCCGTGCCATCGATGTCAACCTGTAACCCCATAGATGGAGCTTTGGAAGCCAGAGCTTCCCGCCGGGGTTGTTTGGCTGGGGCAGGATCCTCAGATTCAAAAGTGAGAGCCTCTCGATGCTTTGAAGGAGATTTGCTCTTTGAGGACCTGCCCGAAGAAGGTTTGGTTACCTGAGATCCATCCGGAGAGGAAGACCTGGATGACTGTGATGCTGGATTATCTGAAGCAAACAGCACATGGAATTTGTTGGCCCGGTTCTGCAAACCACGTTTAGACATCTGGGAGCAGGATGGGCAGTCCGGAATGGAGTGGTCAGGTCCCAAACATTTAAGACACCAGTCATGGGTGTCTGTGACAGAAATAACAGCACTACACTTGGTACACTTCTTGAAACCAGGGGCTGGTTTCTCCATGAGGAGAATTTGTGTAGGCCTAAGGCCTAACCGAAGTGACCAAGATGTGCAAAAATAAAGATTTTTTTTTTTTTTTTGAAAGAAAGAAAGAGAGAGACCGGCGGTACCGGTTTCGGTATGGGGAGGGCAGGTACGCGGTCTAAAGAAACAAACTAAAATAAGAATTTCTTCAGCGGTGACAGGAACACGACCTGCTGGCTCCGCGGAAAAAGAGAAACTGAGGAGAGCTGTTCAGGAAGGCGGGAAGGCAGCGCGCATGTGCAGTGGGAGGCCCCAAAAGCTTCCTTTCTGGGAAGCTGGGGAGCTTTCCCGCGCAGGCTCCATCGGTTCCGACGTACCCATATGTGAGGACTTATTCCTGCTTGTTCCTGGAGATAGACAAAAGTAACCAAAATGCCCCTAAGTACAGAGCAGACAGAGCTTAAAAGATTCCAAATTACCTCTGCCTACCAATAACCATGCAAGTGACACAAAATTATTCAAAGTTGTTAAAACCCAAGAGGATTGTAAAAAATTGCAAGAGGACCTTAATAAATTGGACGACTGGGTGTTCAAATGGCAAATGAAATTTAATGTAGACAAGTGCAAAGTTATGCAACCAGGAAAGAGCCCCCCAAACTATGGTTACACGATGCAAGGTTCCACATTAGCAACCACCACCCAGGAAAAAGATTTAGGCATCATCACAGATAGCACATTGAAACTCTCCGTTCAGTGTGCAGCAGCGACCAAGAAGGCTAATAGAATGATAGGAATCATAAGGAAAGGAATGGACCACAGCTTGAATATTGTGTGCAATTCTGGTCGCCATATCTTAAAAAGGATATAGCGGAATTGGGACCGTACTTAGCCCTGTGCGAGCGGTGCAGTCACACAGGGCACAAAGGCTTTAGGGGCATATTTCGGCTGCCTGCTGCTGCCGCCACTTTTTCTTCTCTCAGTGGCGGCAGGGCAACAGCAGACAATCAAAATGTGCCCCTTAAGCCTTTTTGTGCCACTTTAAGCAAGTCTGGTCCCTCCCTCCTCTGATGCGATGTCAGAGCAGGGAGGGATAGATCTGCTTAAAGTGCCGGCGACTTGCACATTAGGCGCTCGCCCTCTCCTCTATCTCCATCCTACCACTTTCTGCTCTTTCCCTGCTGCCGGCGCCACCATGGAGAAAACAGAGGGTGGCGGCAGCAGGGCAAGAGCAGGCAGCAGCTGGACAGAGGTATGGGGAGGAGGGGGGCACGCTCCAATGTGCAAGTTGCAGAAGGCGCGATTCTAGCTCGGTACAGCCCTGAGTCAGTTTAGAAAAGGTATAGAGAAGAGCCACCAAAATGGTAAAAGAGATGGAAGGATATCCCTGTGAGAAGAAGCTTAAAAGGTTAGGGCTCTTCAACCTGGAAAAAAAGACAGCTGAAGGGAGATCTGATAGAGGTCTATAAATCAATGAATGGAGTAGACTGTTTATGCCATCAAAAATTAGAAAGTCTAAGAAGCATGCAATGAAGGTACAATGTAACCCATTTAAGACTAATAAGAGAATTTTTTTTCACTCAACGCGTAATCAAACTGTGGAATTCGTTACCGGAGGATATAGTAAATGCTGTTAGTGTAGCTGGGTTTAAAAAAATGATTTGGACAAGTTCCTGGAGAAAAGGTCCATAAACTATTATTAAAGAGGATCTGGGAAATCTACTGCTTGCCCCAATACAAGCATTGTGGAACCTGTGTGTCTTTTTGGGAAACTGTTAGGTACTCGTGACCTGGACTGGCCACTGTTGGAAACAGGATACTGGGCTTGATGGACCTTGGTCTGATCCAGTATGGCATATCTTAATGTTACTTGCAACACTCTTCATGTGTCATTCAACTCTAAATATTGGCATAGCTCCCTCTGTTTTTTATAGCCTTCCCACTCCTCCAATAAAGATTCATTAACCCTGCATAGGCACTGGAAGATGATCAGATCATGTTTACCCGGTCTACCCTTTCCACCCTTCAAAACAAAGTACTGTCCATGAGCAACAGATCTATGCAAGTGGCATGTGGGCATAAGAAAGCATTATTAGGGCATGTTTACTAAGCTGGGCTGTTAGGACGCATTATTTGTAACTAGGTCCCATTGAGTAACTTCTGTTTAACAACATGGGACCTAGTTACAAATAGCACGTACCAAGATATCAAAAAATTGTCCTCGATTAATATTAGGGGCATAAAACACAATGTTAAAGACCTCACATCAAAAACAGCCTACAATGCCAAGTATCTTTTGGGGAGATTCCTCCAAATGGGTTACTTTTGTGCATACTATGACAACCATGAACCTCACTCCTAAAATTGCAAATTAATTTGTTAAGGAAAGGAATAAAGACCAAATTATTCTCAGCAGAAGAGCAATTATGCTGTGTGAGTATTATTACTCTGTTCTATCTTTGATTGTCTTTTACTACTGTAAACTATTTTGAATAGCAATTTGTCATGAAGGTAGTTTTTGTTGTTGTTAAGTGCCGTCGAGTCGGAGTCGACTCATGGCGACCCTCTGGATAGCTATCCTAAATTGTGTTCGGTCTTCAGTCAGGCGGCTCATTGTTGACAGACTGGTACCCGTAGCTGCTGTTACTGTATCGATCCATCTCATTGCTGGCCTTCCTCTTTTGCGTTGACATTCTATCTTGCCAAGCATGATGTCTTTCTCTAATGATCTCTCTCTTCGCATGATGTGTCCAAAGTATGAAAGTCGAAGTCTTGTCATCTGAGCTTCTAAAGTAAACTTAGGTTTGATCTCCTCTAATACCGACTGGTTTGTTCTTCGAGCAGTCCATGGTATGCACAGTTTTTGCCACCAGCACCATAATTCAAAGGCATCAATTTTCTTCCTGTCTATCTTTTTCACTGTGCAGCTTTCACATCCATATGATGTTATTGAAAATACCATGGCTTGAACAAGTCGAATCTTTGTATGGAGAGAGACATCTCTGCTCTTGAGAATCTTATCTAGGTCTTTCATAGCCATTCTGCCAAGAGCAATGCGTTGTCTGATTTCTTGACTGCTTGTTGCTTCTTCATTGATAGTTGATCCAAGTAGGTTAAAAGTTGTTCACGATTTCAATTTCTTCTCCTTCAACGATGAACTTGTTGATTATGCCAGCTGTCATGATCTTTGTCTTCTTTACATTAAGGTGCAGGCCCATTTTGAGACTATGTTCTTTGATTGTGAGAAGCAAATGTTTCAGATCATCTTCACTTTCAGCCAGTAATGTGGTATCATCAGCATAGCGAAGGTTGTTGATTTGTCTTCCACCAGTCTTCACACCTCTGTTGTCTTCATACAATCCTGCTTCTCTGATGATCTGTTCTGCATATAAATTAAACAGGTAGGGGGAAAGTATGCAGCCTTGTCTTACACCTTTGCTTATTTTAAACCATTCTGTTTCTCCTTGTTCCGTTCAAACTGTTGCTTCTTTATCAATGTACAGATTGTGCAAGAGAACGATCAGGTGTCTGGTATACCCATGCTTCTTAATGTGGCCCAGAGTTTCTCATGGTTTACACAGTCAAAAGCCTTGCTATAGCACAAATAGATATTCTTTTGGTATTCTTTAGTCTTTTCAAGGATCCATCTCACATCCGCAATGATGTCTCTTGTTCCTCGCCCTTTTCTGATCCCTGCTTGCACTTCAGGTAGTTCTTGTTCCAGGTATGGTTGTAGTCTCTTTTGAATAATCTTCAGTAGAATCTCGCTGGCATGTGGGATCAGAGCGATTGTGCGATAATTTCCACAGTCAGTTGGATCACCTTTCTTTAGTATTGGTATAAACACAGATCTTTTCCAGTCAGTTGGCCATGATGTTGTCTTCCATATTTCTTGGCAGAGCCTTGTAAGTACGGTAACAGCTGCATCAGATTGCTGTAATACTTCTATGGGAATGCTATCAATGCCTGGTGCTTTGTTCTTTGATAAGGCTTTCAATGCTGCTTCAACTTCTTCTTTCATCACCAATGGTTCCAGATCATAAGGTACAGGTTGAAACGGCTGTTGGTCCACTTGATCTTTATCATATAAAAACTCTGTATATTCCTTCAACCTTTTCTTGATCTTCACAGCATCATTCAACATAGAACCTTGAGCATCTTGCAACATTCCAATTCGAGGCTGGAACGTTTTCTTTAACTCTCGTAGCTTTAGGAAAGCTGATCTTGTTCTTCCTCTAATAGTTTCTGCTTCTATTTCCTTGCATGCGTCATTGTAGTACTTTTCCTTGTTCTGTTTTGCTGCACGTTGGAAATCTCTGTTGAGTTCTGCGACTGAATTTCTTTCTCCTCTGGCTTTAGCTTCTCTTCGTTTCTGGGCAATTTTCAGAGTTTCTTCCGTCATCCATTTTGGCCGTTTTTGCTTTTTCACCTTTTGTAGAGACTTCTCGCTTTCTTCCAACACAACCTTCTTGATGTCATTCCATAACTCTTCTGGAGATCTGTCATTTGTATCTAAAGCAGCAAATCGATTTTGCAGGCAGTCTTTAAATTCTAGTGGTATATTCTCAAGGTCATATTTTGCTGCATTCATGAGTGGTTTGCTCTTTTTCAACTTTAGCTTGAGTTTGCATACTAGTAGTTGATGATCTGTACCACAGTCAGCTCCAGGTTTTGTCTTTGTTAATGTTACAGAGCTTTCCATCATGAAGCTTTTCCATCGTTGATGTTACAGAGCTTTTCCATCCATGAAGTTGGTATATACATAAATAAATATGGAATATGATCTCAATCTCAAATGTACTGCTAATGCTTGCTGTAGTACTTACATTATGCCAAAGAGCCTCCTTCTGGAGTTCATAAGATGTAACACGTATAGGTAATTTATCAAGATGTGCCTGAAAATTTCTTTTTATCAAGCCTGCAGCACCAAATATGGTGGAAAAAAATTTCAGTGTCCTTCTGCTGTACTTTCTCAGTCTCTGATCTCATTGCTTGGTACTTAAATATCTTTTCTTTCTCCACTCGATGCATGGGGAAAAAAATGAAATCGCTTGGCATAGAAACCTCTACTCTCAATGCTATTCTCGTGTTGCTCTTCACCACAATGTCCAGTCTTCCGGCATCCAGCTTTTTATCTGTTAGAATGGTAATGTCCCAGATGACCTAAAGTGTCTCTAAGTTCAAAAACACGATTCTTCAAAATTAATATACTCACACCTCCTTTCTTAGGCTTTTCAATACTGGTGGCCAGGCACACATAAGGGAAGTCCTTATTTGAAAGAATTTTTTTATGAAAACTTCCTTATATGGGCTTCCTGCACAAACAGTATGACGACTCCTGGCAGCTCCTGGGTTTTCTTGGCAGTGTGACCAGACGTAGATTGCCAGGCCTTTCTTCCGCGGCTACGGAGGGTTAAATGACTTGCCCAAGGCCACAAGAAGTGCTAATAAGAATCAAACTCTTGTTACTAAGCCAGAGTTCTAACCATTAGGCTACTCCTCCACTCAACTGAATGTAATCATTTTCCTTCCTTAAAAATATAATTATGCTTATGGCCCGAGTTTAGCCCCTAAACATTTGGGGTAGCCTGCATGAATCCCACCTGGAACTAATTAGTAGTCTAGCTTATAAACCACTCCCACTTAGTTCCCCACAAACCTGCCCATAACCACAACCACTTTACTACTATCCCCTATTCCTTCCATTGCCCCCCACCCACAACCCCATATTATTTCCAACACTGGGTTCCCTCTGAGCCCTGGTACTTCTTCCAAGGAACAAATCACATCATGCAACCAAGATATTATCCCTTTAAACCCCAAAATAATATCCCTTTAAATCTCATGACGGGCTGTGAACATGCCTGTTCCACCCAAACCCCATGCTATTCCCTATGTTATCTTGCTAGACAGTGTAGAAAACATGCTCCTTACTGTGTTCTTTTCTTCAAGCGGACTTTACACCATAAATACTGAAGCACAAATGTCTTAGTATTTCTGTTTTGTCCTATTCCCAATATTGTTTCTTATTTTATATGCAAAGGGACCTAACCTGGTCATGTATTCATTACTAGTCTACATACAGAATCTTTTGGAGTTGCTTTGGCTCTCTTTAGTAATATTTCCTTCTCTCTGAGTTTTAACTTGTCTGGCACGCTTCATCACGTGCTTTGTACCTTTGAAAAGTTTCTTCTATCCATTACTCACATTAATTTAAAGGCCTTTCTTTTTTCAGTTTTTGCCTTGGGAGTAGCCTAGTGGATAGAGCACTGGCTTGGTAACCAAGAGACTAGGATTTGATTCCCTCTTACACTCCTTGTGGCCTAGGGCAAGTCGCTTAACCCTCCACTGCATCAGAAGAAAGGTCTGGTAATCTACTTCTGGTTATACTGCCAGGAAAACCCAGGAGTGTCTGGGTCACCAGGAGTCAGTAGGGACTCGAAGGCACACATTGCATTTGCATCTTCACTGAGCTACAGAAGATTTATGACTTTATTCTTATGTTTGTTTCCCATGGGTATACTCATTTCTTGGCAATTATGTCAAACCTTCAATAAATACCTCCCATTAGCATCTTTCAATAAATTCTGCATCCCAGCCAGCAAGCTGTACATTAGCTTAAAGCAAATCTTTTTCAAATGTGCTATGTTGGTTTTTCCTCTTACATTTTCTGTTTCTAACCTATTCAAAATGGATATGTTCATGGTCGCTCAAGACAGTTTAATGGCATAATCTCTGACCTGTGTTAGGGGAAACTGTTGCAGGTCTGTGTTCTGGAAACCCATTTATCAATATTTAGTGGCAGGCTGGTCACATATATTTATACAGATGTTATCCATATAAAGTCATGCGGATATTCAGCAACCTTAAATGCATAAGCATGCCACTAAACTTAAATGTATAAAAACTTCACACGGATGCTGCTATTTGTGTACTGGCACTTATGAATTTAAGTTAAAGAGTGGTTGAATTTTGCCACTCTCCGTAAAGTTGTTTTTTTTTCTTCCCCTCTGTCTCTGGCTCGCCCCAAATCCCACCTTCATTGACACACAAATTCTGGCCATTCAATTTATACATTCCCTGTCATTCAAAATTTAACAGATACCACATACATGGTTGACATGTTACTAATCACATATGAAGAAACTTTACATACCTGATCATTTTCTCTTTGAAATCTGCTAAACCAGTCAAGACGAGTGAGTTATGCTCCCATGCCACAGATGAAGGCAGACTTGTGCAACTTTCAGGGATGTCATCACTGGTATATCTACAAGAGCAACACCACCGAGCAAAGCCAGTATGACACTTTCTGAGCAATAAGCAAGCATGAAAAACTCAAAAGGGACTCAAACAATTATCAGCAATAATCATAAACTGGAATCAACATCTGAGGAAACAGGGCTCCCAGAACTGTAGGAGAAGCCTTCCAGGGCAAGTCCTGGACTGGTCTAGCAGGATTCAAGCAAAGAAAATTACCAGGTATGTAAATTTTCTTCTTCCTTAACCTGCTAGACCAGCCCAGACAAGTAGGATGTATCCAAGCAATTAGGACCCAGAGAGGGAGGAAGACTCTGGACAGGCCTGCCCTACCAAAGGCACCATCTGTACCAATCCCCACAAGCAACTTGTAGTGCTTCACAAAAGGTGCTCAGCAAAGATCAGGAAGCCACCTTACAGGCATCCTCTGGAGATAACAAGATGGACTCAACTCAGGAAGCGGTCTGTGCCTTTGAGGAGTGAGCTGTGACTCCCTCTGGCACACATTTACTTGTCAGGATGTATGTTGATTCAATGTCCTCCTAAGTCCAACAAGGAACAGGGGACTTGGCCACTGCCCATCCCTTCCTTGGATTGCCGAGGAAGACAAAAAGATGACCCAACTAAAAGGAGGAATCAGTCATTTCCAGGCATCTGATCAACACCCTCCACACATCCACCAGATACAGCAAGGGTCCTTCTGAAGATCCTCTTCTGAGAAGGAATGTGGATTGGCAGCCTAGTTATGGTGAAAGGAGGACAGCACCTTTGGGAGAAAGGATGGCACAGTCCACAAGGAGATAGAAGCCAATCAACATGACCAAGAAAGATTACCTGCAAGACAAAGCTTGCAGGACAGACACAAGCCTGGAGTCATTACAGCCGACTGAAAAAACACCTTGAGAGTCAAATCCTTCAGGAAGGTTTTTTTTGTTTGTTTACAAATGGGCTCAAAAGGGAAACCTTTTCAGTGCCAACACCAGAGACTCCATGGACACAAACGTAGGCATTCAGGCAGACAAAACTGCTTCACTCTCTTGTGGTAGCAGGAGAAATAAGTGAGCGCTGATAATAAAATCCTTTGGGATGCGATTCCCAGGACAGAAGAACAAAGTAAGGACAATGCATGCATATCTGACCTCCATGGGTTGAAAGGAGCACAATCTCTCAAAAACGCTCCAGTCTTGAACATGGACCTTAAGTAGGGTACCTAATACCACTCTAGAGTAGCCCTTCTTGGACAGCCTATGCCTCTCAAGGGCCAGGCTATAAGCGAGAAGGGACCAGGATCCTCTAGTACCTGGAGTCCTTGCCACAGGAGGCCCTTCTCTTGAGGAAGCAAGAGGGGGGGGGTCCCCTCCTGCCAACAGGTTTAAGAGATCAGTGTACCATGGCTTGAGAGGCCAGTGTGGGGCCACTAGGATCACCAGGTCTGCATGGGCCCAAATGCAGCACAGAAGATGGTTCACCAGAGGCAAAGAGGGAACATACAGTATTCCCTCCTGATGCCACTCCTGAAGTAGGGAATCGAAGCCCGACCTCCCCGGATACTTCCTGGAGCAGAAAAAAATCTATTACTTTGCATTTTCCTAAGCAGCCATTACACTGAAAACTGGAAGGCTCCATCACTATACTATGATGTTATATGTGTAAGGGCTGAGCTTCCACCCACCCCAAGCCACTGAATTCCTATACCTGCAAAGTGCATGGCAGACAAGGCATGTTTCACCTCATTTGTAGACAAATTTCTCCCAATAGCATTGTCTGAGAACATCAAGATGCTTTGCCACTGCCTTGTCTCCTAGTTCGCTCTTGCCTCCCAATGAATGACTGGCTCAGGTCTCCTAAGAGGAAAAGAATCCCTGGGCCAATTGAGCCAGGCAGTGCACACACCAGCCCTTTAGGCTGGCAATCCAAGGTGACAAGCACCCAAATCCAGTGCTTCCAACAGCATCCCAGCCATCAGTTGGCAGGACTGCCACCACCATCTCAACCGCTCTCATTTTCCAAAGAAGAGGAAGGGTATAAGTCAAACAACTGAAAACCGATAAATCAGAGGGTTAGAATGTGCCTCTGCAGTGGATGCATGAGTGCCCTGACCCAAGGAACCAGTTCCAAGATCAATACTATGGGCCCAAGGAACTGGAAGTAGTCCTAGGCCTGTGGAGCTGATTGAATACACAAAGCCCCGAGGAAAACCCGACCCAGAGAGAGTGGAACTAAGCCCCCAAGTACTTCAAATCATGGGATAGAAGCAGACTGGCTTGGGATAGCTGATCACCAACCCCAGCTTTCCAGCCAGTAAATCACCTGGTGTGTATTATCTTTGGACCTCTCCAGAGAGTTCAATCAGATCAACCAGACATCCAGGTATGGATGAAACCAGAATTTCTGCTCGCATAGAAATGCCATTACCATCACCATTACTATTACCTTGAAAACAACAGAGAGCCTTGGCAACCTAAACTGAAAATGGTAGCCCAGAAAGTGTAGTTACTCATCTGTAACAGGTGTTCTCAGGGGGAAGCAGGAATCAGTCCTCACATATGGATGATGTCGGCACTAATGGAGCCCGCACGAAAGCATCTCCCTAGCTTTCAAAGAAAGCCTTTGGGAGATGCACCACGCATGCATGTCCTCTTCCCACCCAAGGGTGTCATCTTGCCTCAATCTAATGACATAGCTAAGATGGCAAAATTAAAATACGGTAAAGAACTCCAAAGGGAGGAGGAAAGGTTGTGAGGACTGATTCCTGCTGTCTCCGGAGAACCCCTGTTACAGATGAGTAGCTACACTTTCTCCAGGAACAAACAGGAAGTCAGTCCTCACATATGGGACTCCCCAGCTACAGGCTACCAAGAACCTGTTCATAATGCCATGGTTGACCAGAGAAGGTGAGCCATGAGCTGCAGTAGTTGAGTCCCAACTAAGAGACTCCCTGCAAGATCCAAGTATCCAGTAGGGAACTAGCACTCCGGTAGCCTGAATACAGAAGGGCAGGAGTTGCCTACACCCCGCAAAGAGATTACAGAGCACAGCCTGGCTGAAGGTGCTGTTGCATCAGGACTCCCATGTCCAGGCAATAGTGAGCTGCAAAGGTATGGATCGAAGACCAGGTGGCAGCCCAGCAGATTTCCGTCACAGGTACAGAACACAGATTTGCCACAGAGGTAGCCATGGCCCCAACACAGTGCACCGTGACCCGTGGTCTAGTGAGATCCCAGCATGCTAGAAGGCGAGAGCAATGCAGTCCACCACCCAAGTGGACAGAGTTTGCTTGGGCACTGGAAGCCCCAGTCAACTGGGGTCATAGGAGACAAAAAGTGGAGGTGCTTTGTGGTGGTCCAGTCAGGTGCAGATAAAAGGACAGGACTCATAATCCAGAATATGGAGAATGGTTTCTGCCTTGCCGGCGTGAAGCCTCGGGAAGAAGGTGGGGAGCATCACCACCTGATTGAGGTGAAAGGGGGACACTACCTAAGGCAGAAACTTGGGGTGTCTGCGAAACACCACCCTGTTCTTGTAGAACTTCGTGTAATGGCAGCTCTGTAATGGCAGGTCCGCGGACTAGAGCCATGCCTGGCATCGAGACACAATACCGGCTGCTGCCACCAGGGTGAAGGACTCAAACCTGTCATATGCAGCACGGGAGAGGTACTTCGAACACTCTGCGATGGATTTCAGGAGGGTTTAGAACCTTAGAAGGGATTCAACTCCAAGGCCCGCAGCGAACACGCTGAGCTCCTTGGCAAGGTCACGCCTGAGCATGCCCATATTTATTTATTTATTTACTTACTTCTCTTATATACCGCGCTATTAAAATCAGTGCGGTTTACAATTGAACAAAAAACATACTGCAATGTCACACGACAATTGAGTTTTTACATTGAACATGGACGAGATAACCTGGAGGTAACAGGGGTAACTAATTACAGAGTAATTATTCATGGAGTATGGTAAGAAATTATACATATAGTATAGCTTAGTTTCAACATATTTATAAGAGATTTAATCAATAAGATGTGTGATCAGTACCAATAATAAATAAGAGAGGGGATATAGTGGTAGAGCCAGTCATTTTCTTTATGGTGTTGGATTTTGGGTGGGGTGGAGTAGGGTGTAGGATGTGAGGATGGGTGGTTGGTATATACAGTTGGTATGCTTGGATACGGCAAGTGAGCATGGAACCCTGATAGGCCTTGCGTCCCAGGGCGTCGAGGGCTCTCGACTCACTGCCTGGGGAGACCGAAGAGTGAGACTTCGGGATTTTTTGCTTCTACATCGCTGATTCCACAACCATGGAAGTGTGTGGGATCTGGGTTTTTTGGAATCCCGGGCCACGCTGGACCCTATACATGGCGTTGAGGGGCTTGCTCACAATGGGGACCGAAACATGTGTCTCCCACATGAGGAGCAGTAGTCTTGACAATATGGGAGGAACTGGGACTGTAAGAGACTCCCGAGGCGGGGACTCATACTGTAGAATATTGAACTTTTCAGCTTGCGGCTCATCTTCAGTTTGCGTAGCCAGGCTGAGGGCCCATGCCATGTCCTGCACGAATGCAAGGAACGATGTATCCTCAGGCGGCGAACACCTCTGATAGGCAGGTGGGGATGGGTCCTATGGGAGGTCACTGTGGGCACAAGTCTCCGGGGAAGTATCCCCGTCTGTCTCCCAGCCCGAGAGGTCCGAGGAGGAGTTGGGCAGGTCGCCCCGTCCAGAGGACAAGGTCCGCTTGGAGTCAGAGTCCTTGGAGCATCTCCCTCCAGAGGACTGGGAATGCGAGTGAGACCAGCGCAGAGGACCTTCGCGAGGCCCATGGCTCTCGGGTGCTCCAGGGCGGGTTTTGGTGTCCCTCTCGAGAGAACCTCAGTCTCGAGGTGTGGGCCAGCCGTACTAGACATGAGTGCCTGCTGGGCAGCTAAGGCAGAAACGCTGTGCTGTAGTGTCAGCATTCGGGACTACCCTATGACGCCGATACCAGAGTTATTGGGTCTGACATGGAAGAAGAGAGGGTCCTCACCGGGATGACCCTCAGGAGACCGGGTGCCATCCCCGGAGGCCTCCGTGTCTGTACGAGGTACCTTTCAAGGCTGCTCCTTGTCAGACACTTGGGAACACTGGGGGTGGGAGGGCTGAGCGACCGAGCACCGGAGTGCTCACAATTCTCGGGAGCCCCCAACAGCAACTTCAAGGCCTGATTCTTACGCTGCTCCACTTCAGGGAACCCCTGGTCAGAGTGCCACCAAGAGCGCGGAGCCGAAGTGGGAGATCCCACCAGCGGAAGTTCGACCGAGGGTGCTGCCGAGGATTCCGGGGCCACCTTCTGGAAAATGTCATCGGACTTCTGCTTACGACTGAGCAGGGCCTTGGAGGACATTTTCTTGCGAAGAGAGCAGAGGCTCCAGGTCATGGTCGGCCCCAAGACACCGAAGGCAACAGACATGGGTGTCCGTGAGCGACATGTTTTTGGAGCATCTGTCGTATTTTTTAAAACTGGTGGCCACTGGGGAAAAAAGGGCCCCCGCTAGATCAAAGACCTTTGCGGCCAGCGGTTGGGGAAGAAAAAAGGGCACGAAGCCTGCAAAAGAAAAAACCCCCAAACAAAACACTTTTACAGGAAGGATATCCCCTCCCTCGAGGGAAAGGGAGAGCAAGGGAGGATGGAAGAGGACCGGTGCTAACGGAAAAACACAGCCCAGAGGCCGAAGATGAAACACTTTTTCTGAGAGACGAGGACGTGCGTCCGAAGGGCTCCACGGAAAAAGGAAGACTGAGCAAGATGGCAACTTTGGGCAGGAAGAGGAACACGCATGCGTGGCAGCAATCCCAAAGGCTTTCTTTGAAAGCTGGTGAACTGCTCCGCACGGGCTCAGTCAGTGCCGACGTCACCCATAAGCGAGGACTGACTTCCTGCTTGTTCTGGAGAAATAATTCTATATTCTATTGAGCGACTGGAATATGTCAGCTTCTGGAATGTACACCTGCCAGGAAAGCATAGTTACTCACCTGTAACAGGTGATCTCCGGGAACAGCAGGAATTTAGTTCTCAGATATGGGTATCGTCGGTACCGACAGAGCCTGCGCGGGAACGCTCCCCAGCATCCAAATAGAAAGCTTTTGGGAGCATCCCACAGCACCTGCGTGCTACCTTCCCGCCTTTCCCAACTGCCTCTCTCCAGTTGAGTTTAAAGCTGAGACAAAGAGAGAGAGAGGGAAAGAGAAAGAGAGAGATAGAGATATACAACTCCTAGGGGAGGTGGGCGGGTTGTGAGGACTAAATTCCTGCTGTTCCCAGAGATCACCTGTTACAGGTGAGTAACTATGCTATCTCCAGGAACAAGCAGGAATGTAGTCCTCACATATGGGGACTCCCTAGCTTTAGATGCCAGGGAGAGACCCCAGACGTTGTGTGCCCCTGTCAAAGGGCTCCACTCCCCCCCCCCCCCCCATGGATCTCTGGCATCCAACCAGGAATGGTGGGTAGGAGTTGATAAGGTATGGAACAGGTGTTGGAGAATAGCCTGACCAAACAAGGCATCCCGGCGGGAGTCCTTGTCCAAGCAGTAATGGGCTGTAAAAGTATGAACCGAGGCCCAGGTGGCTGCTCGACAGATGTCGTCGATAGACACAGAGTGTAGATGAGCCAATGAAGCTGCCATGGCTCTCACATTGTGAGCTGTGACATGGCCCTCCAGAGGAAGATTCTTACTCTGCTAGGCAAATGAAATACACTGTGCAATCCAGTTGGACAGTGTTCTCTTGGAGACTGGAAGTCCCAAATGAGAAGGATCAAAAGCAACAAAGAGCTGAGAGGACTTTCTATGTTGCTGTGTTCTTTGAAGTAAAAGGCTAAAGCTCTTTTACAGTCTAAAGTATGAAGATTCTTTCTGCATTTGATGCATGAGGCCTTGGAAAGAACACAGGCAGGTAGACCGCTTGGTTAAGATGAAAACGAGAGACCACCTTTGGCATAAAGTGTGGATGAGTCCAAAGGACTACCTTGTCATGATGGAACCTTGTATAAGGTGGATCAGCCACTACTGCTTGCAACTCACTGATGCAACGTGCTGATGTGATTGCAATGAGAAAGATAACTTTCCAAGAAAGGAATTTCAATGAGATAGTAGCTAAGGGTTCGAAAGGTGGCTTGATGAGCTGACCAAGAACCAGGTTTAAGTCCCATGCCACCGGTGGCGGCCTAATGGGAGGCTTAGTAAGAAGAAGACCTCTCATAAATCTTGCTATAAGAGGACGGGAGGAAATAGGTTGTCCATTCAGAGGCTTGAAAGAAGCTGCAATAGCACTCAAATGGACTCTTACTGAGTTAGTCTTAAGTCCTGCATTGGATAAATGAAGGAGATACTCCAGTAATGTTTCCAGAGGTATCGCAAGGGGGTTAAGACCCTACTGCGAGCACCATATGGTAAACCTCTTCCATTTATAAGCATAAGAGTGTCTTGTGTAAGGCTTCCTAGAAGCATAAAGGACATCCTTTACTTGCTGAGAGAGGTTAAGATCATGAAGATCTAGGCCTTCAGCAACCAAGCTCTGAGATGAAGAGAATGGGGGATTGGGATGCCATAACATTCTGTCCTCCTGTGACAGCCGATCTGGAGCAGATCCTAACTGCAGGGAGGGAGCTTGAGAGAGATGTAGAAGCAGAGGGTACCACACTTGCCGTGGCCAATGTGGAGCTATGAGAATCATACGCCCTCTGTCTCTCTGAAGCTTGAACAGGGTTTTCGGAATTACGGGAATGGGTGGAAAGGCATAAAGGAAGTCTTGACCCCAGTGAAGGAGGAAAGCATCCCTGGCCTGAGAGCCCTGAGCTGGAATTCTGGAACAGAACCGGGGAAGTTTGGCATTCAACGGACTTGCAAAGAGGTCTATGTCCGGGGTTCCCCAAATTTGAAAAATCTTGGCCACCTGGTCTGCATGCAGAGACCATTAGTGTGGAAGCAGAACTCGACTGAGTCTGTCTGCCCAAGAGTTTTGTATGCCTGGAAGATACACTGCCAGGAGATGAATCTGATGCTCTCTGGCGAGGGCCCATAGTCGCAAAGCTTCGTTGCAAAGTGACAGAGCCTGTTCCCCCCCTGCTTGTTCACATAGAACATGGCTACTTGATTGTCCGTTTGAATGAGGACTGCATTGTAACCGAGTAGGGTGTGGAACACTCGAAGAGCAAGGAAGATTGCTCTGAGCTCTAAGAGATTGATATGTAGATGAGTCTCCTGTGGAGTCCAAGTGCCTTGGGTGGAGAGGTCTTGCAGATGAGCTCCCCAACCCATTGGAGAAACATCTGTTGTGAGAGTTGCCTGAGGTAAAGGTTGTTGGAATGGGGACCCCAGCAACAGGTTTTGAGTGGACTGCCACCATTGGAGGGACAAAATAAGGTGATTTGTGTTTGATATTTTGTCTGACAGGCACCCTGATGCCTGGGTCCTTTGAGTGGATAAAGTCCACTGGACTGCTCTCATAAGGAGGCGAGCATAAGGAACCACATGCAGTGTGGATGCCATGTGGCCTAATAGTTGTAATATATCTCGGGCAGTTTAGATGAGGTTTTAGCACTGCTTGAGAAGCTAATTGCACCATGCGAAGGCAACGGGCCTGGGGAAGATAGGCCCTTGCTTTTTTGGTATCCAGCAAAGCTCCTATGAACTCTAGAGACTGAGTGGGAGTTAGACTGGATTTTGGGATATTTATGACCAGACCCAAATACTGAAGGATACGCATTGTGCAAAATAGGGAAGTCCTGGCCTCTGACTCTGATGGGGCTCGAATGAGCCAGTCGTCTAAGTAGGGGAAGACAAATATCCCTAGAGTGCGGAGAAATGCTGCTACCACAGCTATGCATTTCATGAACACTCTTGGCGCTGAGGCCAGGCCAAAAGGAAGCACCCTATATTGGTAGTGCTTTCCTTGAAAAAGGAACCGAAGGAACTTTCTGTGAGTTGGATGGATGAGAACATGACTGTATGCATCCTTGAGATCTAGAGAACAAACCCAATCCTGACTCTGAAGGTATGGCAGCAGAGTTCCCAGAGAAATCATCTTGAATTTCTCTTTGCACAGGAATTTGTTCAATTCTCTGAGGTCTAAAATAGGTCTGTGTCCCCCTGTTTTCTTTGGGATAAGGAAATAGGGGGGAGTAAAACCCCGTACCCTGTTTATGAATGGGTACTTCTTCTATTGCCCCTTGGGCAAGAAGCATAGTGACCTCTTGATCTAACAGGTTGATGAGAGAGGTTTGAGAATTGAACTGTCTTACCATTGTGGGAGGGGGCATGCACAGAAAGTGAAGTGTGTACCCCTCTTTTATAATGGAGAGTGTCCAATGCTCTGCTGTTATTTGCTCCCACCTGGGGGGCAAAGTGACACAACCTTCCTGGAATGGTGGAAGGCTTTGGTCCATTGAGGGCCAGGAAGGCTAAGTTCTCTAGATGAAAGTCAAAGGTCTTGTGGAGGCTGAGACTGCTGAGACGGTTGAGGCTTAGCAGTCTTCGCTTTCCTTTGTTTAGGTGGTTGCTGACTTTTCCGGGCAGACTGACCTACAGAACGTCCCTGCTGGGAATAAAGAGTAGTTACTCACCTGTAACAGGTGTTCTCCAGGAGCAGCAGGAATCAGTCCTCACTTATGGGTGACGTCGTCAACGGAGCCCTCGCGGAGCAATTTCCCCAGCTTTCGAAGAAAGCCTTTGGGATTGCAGCGCGCATGCGCAGTCCCCTTCCCACCCGAGGGTGCCATCTTGCTCAGTCAGATGACATAGCAAAGACAGCAAAAACATAACAGAATGAATGCAACTCCAAGGGGAGGAGGGAGGGTAGTGAGGACTGATTCCTGCTGCTCCTGGAGAACACCTGTTACAGGTGAGTAACTACTCTTTCTCCAGGACCAAGCAGGAAGTCAGTCCTCACTTATGGGACTCCCAAGCTTAAGGCTACCGGAGACCTCAAGCCTAAAAGAGCTTCCACAAGCTCAGCAGTACAGAAGGAAGGAATCTTCTCTGAATACGCATCCGGCCGGTAGCCAATTACCGGGGCCGGAGGGTAGGAGTTGCCTAAACCTCAAAGAGATTGTGGAGGACTGCCTGTCCGAAAGCACTGTCCCTGCGGGACTCCCTCTTCAGGCAGTAATGAGCCACAAAAGTCTGGCTTGAAGACCAAGTAGCGGCCCGGCAGATGTCTGCCAATGGGACACAGCGGAGATGAGCCACAGACGCAGCCTTCGCCCTGACACGGTGGGCCGTGACTCGACTCTCTAAGGAGAGGCCGACTGCCCCATAAGCCCAGGCGATACAGTCAGCTACCCAGATGGACAGAGTACGCTTGGAGACAGGGACCCCCAACCGATTGGGGTCAAAAGATACGAAAAGCTGAGCAGCTTTCCTGTGCTCATGCGTACGCTCAAGGTAGAAAGACAAGGCTCTTCGACAGTCCAGGGTATGCAAAACAGTCTCAGCTTGGCTGGTATGCGGCCTGGGAAAAAAGGTCGGAAGAACCACCTCTTGATTGATGAGGAAACCACCTTCGGAAGAAACTTAGGGTGCGTCCGTAGGACAACCCTATTCTTGTAGAACTTAGTATAATGGGGGCTCCGACACTAGGGCCTGTAGTTCACTAACGCGCCTAGCGGAGGTAAGGGCCACCAAGAAGAGAGTCTTCCAGGAGAGGAAACGAAGAGGGCAGGTAGCCATGGGTTCAAAAGGCGGACAGGTAAGCCTTTGTAAAACCACATTGAGATCCCAGTCGGGAGCCGGAGGGCGCAATGGGGGCTTGAGCAGGAGCAGGCCCCTGAGGAAATGCGCCACCAAGGGGTGCGAGGAAAGAGGTTGGCCCTCCACCGGCGAATGGTGCGCAGAGAGAGCACTGAGGTGGACTATGACAGAATTGGATTTGAGGCCTAGATCGGAGAGGTAAAGCAGATATTGCAGTATCACCGATACTAAGCAGGCGAAGGGGTCCTCAGAGCGCTGAGAACACCAGGCCGAGAAGCGGCGCCATTTAAGGGCGTAAGACTTCCGGGTGGAAGGTCGCCAAGACGCCAGGACGACAGCCTCCACCTCCGGAGGAAGGAGGAGCGGAGCTAGGACTACCCTTTCAGCAGCCAGGCCATCAGATGAAGGGCCCGGAGGTTGGGGTGTAGAAGGGTGCCCTGATCCTGGGTCAGGAGATCGGGCTGAAACCCCAGAGGAAGAGGGGTGTCCACCGCTAGCTGCAGGAGCAGAGGGAACCAGGGTTGTCTCGGCCACCTGGGCGCTACTAGGATCACGGAGGCCCTGTCCTGGACAACTTTGAACAGCATCCGGGACACAAGTGGCGTGGGAGGAAAGGCATACAGTAGGCCCGTGGACCACGAGATGAGGAAAGCATCCGGCGCTACTCTGAGAGGATGTGGGTGCCGAGAGCAGAACCTGGGAAGTTGCCGGTTCAGAAGACTGGCAAAGAGATCCACGGTGGGGAAGCCCCATCGGCGGAAGATCTGCTGGACAACTAAGGGGTTCAACCTCCATTTGTGCGGCTGCAGGATCCGGCTCAGTTTGTCGGCCAGGCAATTGTCCTGTCTGGGCAGGTAAACAGCCTTGAGGAGGATGTCGTGGTCGACTGTCCACAAGCACAGTCTCCGGGCCTCCTGACAGAGAAGGAGGGAGCCTGTGCCCCCCTGTTTGTTCACGTAGAACATTGCAAACTGATTGTCCGTCTGCACCAGTACAGACTGACAAGAAGTGAGGTAAGAGAAGGTCCGCAGAGCTAGGCGGATCGCCCGCAGCTCCAGGAAGTTTATCTGTTGAGCCGCCTCCCAAGGGGTCCAAAGGCCTTGGGTGCACGCTCCCTGGCAATGCGTTCCCCATCCCAGGAGAGAAGCATCCGTCGTGAGCACCTGGGAGGGTGTGGGAGGCTGAAAAGGCATGCCGAGCATCAGGTTGGGCAGGTGAAGCCACCATTGCAGAGAGGAGACCAGACGGTCGGAGATCCGTAGCAGGTCCATCAGACTCCCTGTGGCCTGATGCCATTGAGTACGAAGGCTCCACTGAACAGGCTGCATATGTAGGCGGGCATTCGGGGTGACATGGACCGTGGAGGCCATATGACCGAGCAGCTGTAAGAAACGCCTGGCGCTGTGGAACCTGCCGGCCAGAGCTATGAGCCTCTCAGCTCGCTCCCGAGGCAAGAAGGCACGAGCTCGCAGAGTGTCCAGCCGTGCCCCTATGAACTCGAGATCCTGAGAGGGGCGCAACGTGGACTTTCCTAAGTTTATGACGAAGCCCAAGTGCTGAAGCAAAGCCACTGTGCGTTGAGTGGCCTGGCTGACCTCTACGGAGGACTGCGCCCGTATGAGCCAGTCGTCCAGGTAGGGGAAGACGAAGAGGCCTTGAAGCCTCAGGAAGGCCGCCACCACTGCCAGGCATTTTGTGAACACCCTGGGAGCGGAGGACAGGCCGAAGGGCAGCACGCGGTACTGATAATGCCTTCCTGCCAACACAAATCTCAGATATTGCCGGTGGTCCGGATGGATAAGGATGTGGGTATAGGCATCCTTTAGGTCCAAGGAGCATAGCCAGTCTCCCCTGCTGGAGGTAGGGCAGTAGGATTCCAAGGGTAAGCATCCTGAACTTTTCCCGTTGCAGGAACTTGTTGAGGTCGCGGAGGTCCAGGATGGGTCTGAGGCCTCCTGTTCGCTTGGGCACCAGGAAGTACCTCGAGTAGAACCCTTGGCCCCAGAGGTGTTGGGGTACTGGCTCCACCGCCTGTTCCCCCAGCAGACCCTGCAGCTCCTGCAGGAGTAAGTCCCTGTGCAGGGGAGGCCTTGGCGGCTCCCCTGGGAAGTAGGGGGGAGGCACCTGGTGAAAATGTAGGAGGTAGCCCTTTTGAACCACCTGCAGCACCCAGGAATCGGAGGTTATGGCTGACCACCTGTGAGCGAAGTGGATCAGCCTGCCCCCCGTGCAGGGTAAAGGGGCTATGCTGGCATAGTCAAAAGCCCCCACCCTGCTGAGCAGGGGGCTGTGTAGTGGGCTTAGGGGCCCTCGGCTTACGGGGCCCATTGCCCTGACTCTTAGCCTGCGGACCACGATTGGGAGCTGCAGACGCTTGGTATTGAAGGTGCTGTTGCTTATAGGCGGGCACCTTCCTCGGGTAAAAAGGCTTTTTCCCCGAGCCCTTCCTCTTCTGTGAGGGAGTAGAGGTCTTTCTGGATAAGCGAGTCCTAGTGAGAGTCTCGGACTCGAGTTCCGCCGCCTTATCAGCCATGGGTTTGCCAAAGAGGTTTTCACCTCTGCACGGGACATCGATCAACTTGTCCTGCTCCCACGGCTCGAGGTCGGATGACTGAAGCCAGGCCTGTCGGTGGGCACCGATGCCGGCTCCCACAACTCGGGCCGACACCTCGAAGCCATCGTATGCCGCTCGAGAAATAAACTTCGAGCACTCTCGAATACTATCGGACAAGGTCTGGAACCTCTGTAAGGGTTCCTCGGAGAGACCAGCCGAGAACCCGGCGATTTCTTTTGCCAGGTCTCAGAGGAACATGCCCATGTATAGCTGGTATGTCTGGACTCGGCAGGCCAGCATGGAGCCCTGGAAGCACTTCCTACCGAGGGCATCCAGGCTCCAGGCCTCCTTTCCCGGAGGCACCGAGGAGTGCATCTTTTGACTCTTAAGCCGATGCATTGCCGATTCCACCACCATGGAATGGTGCAGAAGTTGTGCCTTCTGGAATCCGGGACTCTTGCAGACTCGATACATCGAATTGACCCGCCAGCTCAGCACCGGCATCGATGCCGGGCATTCCCACATGCGAAAGAGCAGCTGCTCCAGCATTGGGGGAACCGGTACAGTAAAGGCCTCCTTCGGGGCTGAGTCATACTGGAGTGCCTCGAGCTCTTCGGCGCGAGGCTCCTCCTCGGGATCCGCGGGGAAGGCCAAGGCCTTGGTCATACCCCTCACAAAATCGGAGAAGCGGGTATCCTCCGGAGGGGATCGCTTCCGAGGCGAGGGGACGCACCTGGTCTGAAAAGAATCTGGTGATTTGTCCCCTTCCGTGTCCCAGCCCGATGCCTCCAAGGAGGAGTCGAGAGGGTCCATGCGGGCGAGGGTTCGCCCCGACGCCGAAGCCGGCGTCGACGACCTCGGTCCCGAACGGGAGGCCGAGGGGGACCTCGACCGAGGATCGACTCGAGCACGTGTGGACTCGAGGATCGACTCGGCCGCCGGTGTCGACTTGGGCGTCAACGTCCCGGTGGTCGGGGCAGATGCACTGGCGAGGCCGGTCATGAATGCCCGCTGCTGGTCCAAGAAAGCGTAGTTACTCACCTGTAACAGGTGTTCTCCAGGAGCACCAGGAATCAGTCCTCACATATGGGTGACGTCGGCGCCGACGGAGCCCTCGCCGAGCAATTCTCCCCAGCTTTCAAAGAAAGCCTTTGGGAATTGCAGCGCGCATGCGCGGTCGCCTTCCCGCCCAAGGGTGCCATCTTAGCCAGTCTGATGACATAGCTAAAAGACAGCATAAAAATTTGCAAAAAAACTTAAGCAAATGATTGCAACTCCACGGGGAGGAGGGAGGGTTGAGAGGACTGATTCCTGCTGCTCCTGGAGAACACCTGTTACAGGTGAGTAACTACGCTTTCTCCAGGACCAAGCAGGAAGTCAGTCCTCACATATGGGACTCCCAAGCTTAAGGCTACCGGAGACCCTAAGCACAAAAATGAGCTCCCTCTAGCTCAGCGGCACAGAAGGAAGGAATCTTCACTGAATTATCACCCACCGGTAGCCCCCATCCGGGATGGTGGGTAGGAGTTGCTCAAACCTCGAAGAGATTTCGGAGGACTACCTGTCCGAAAGCACTGTCCCTGCGGGACTCCCTCTCGAGACAGTAATGGACCGCAAAAGTCTGGCTCGAAGACCAAGTAGCGGCCCGGCAGATGTCTGCCAGCGGAACAGAGCGGAGGTAAGCCACTGACGTAGCCTTCGCCCGAACACAATGAGCCGTGACTCGACTTTCTAAGGAGAGTCCGGCTGCCCCATAAGCCCAAGCGATACAGTCAGCAACCCAGATGGACAGAGTACGCTTGGAGACCGGGAGCCCCAATTTATTGGGGTCAAAAGACACAAAAAGCTGAGCAGCTTTACGGTGCTCCCGCGTACGGTCAAGGTAGAAGTTCAATGCCCTTCTACAGTCCAGGGTATGCAGGACCCGTTCAGCTCGGCTGGCGTGAGGCCTGGGAAAGAAGGTTGGAAGTACCACCTCCTGATTGATGTGAAAAGGGGAGACAACTTTTGGAAGAAATTTTGGGTGAGTCCGTAGGACTACCCTATTTTTGTAGAACCGAGTGAAGGGGGGATCAGACACGAGGGCCTGCAATTCACTTATGCGTCTAGCGGAAGTGAGGGCTATCAGGAATAAGGTTTTCCACGAAAGAAAACGCAGAGAACAGGTAGCCATCAGTTCAAAAGGCGGACAGGTGATCCGCTGTAAAACCACATTCAGATCCCAGTCAGGTGCTGGCGGGCGCAGAGGTGGTTTAAGTAAAAGGAGACCTCGGAGAAACCGGGCTACGAGAGGGTCGCTGGAAAGAGGTCTGCCGTCCACCGGCACATGGTGTGCTGAAAGAGCACTGAGGTGGACTTTGACGGAGTTGGACTTGTCCCAGATTAGAGAGGTAGAGCAGGTACTGCAAGATCACCGACACCGAGCAGGAGAAGGGATCCTGAGACTGCTGTACACACCAAACGGAAAAGCGACGCCATTTAAGGGCATAGCATTTGCGGGTAGAAGGTCGTCGAGAAGCTAGGACGACCTCTTCCACCTCTGCCGGCAGGAGAAGGGGAGCGAGGACTACCCTTTCAGCCGCCAGGCCATTAGGTTGAGAGACCTGAGGTTGCGGTGTAACAGAGACCCCTGATCCTGTGTTAGGAGATCCGGTTGAAACCCCAGAGGGAACGGATCCTCTACCGCTAATTGCAACAGGAGTGGAAACCACGGCTGTCTGGGCCAGCGAGGAGCCACCAGGATCAAGGAAGCTTTGTCCCGGAGAACCTTGAATAGAGTTCGAGAGACTAGCGGGATGGGAGGAAAAGCATAGAGAAGGCTTTCCGACCATGAGAGTAGAAAAGCATCTGCCGCTACCCGAAGGGGATGTGGCTGACGAGAGCAGAAGCGAGGAAGTTGCCGGTTGAGAGGACTGGCAAAGAGATCCATCGTGGGGAGGCCCCACTTCAGAAAAAATTTCTGAACTACCAAGGGATCCAGACGCCACTCGTGCGGCTGGAGGATCCTGCTGAGTTTGTCCGCCAGGCAATTTTCTTGGCCTGGGAGATAAACTGCCTTGAGAAGAATGCCGTGACTGACGGCCCAAGAGCAGAGCTTCTGAGCTTCTCGGCAGAGAAGGAAGGAGCCCGTGCCCCCCTGCTTGTTCACGTAGAACATGGCAACTTGATTGTCCGTCTGGACAAGGACGGACTGGTGAGAAGTCAGGTGGGAGAAAGCCTTGAGCGCCAGACGGATTGCTCTGAGCTCCAGGAAGTTGATCTGTTGAGCAGACTCCCACGCGGTCCAGAGACCTTGAGTACATGCCCCTTGGCAATGTGCCCCCCCAACCCAGGAGGGAAGCATCGGTCGTCAGCACTTGAGCCGGCTGAGGCGACTGAAACGGCATTCCGAGCACCAGGTTCGGCCGATGAAGCCACCACTTTAGGGAAGAGGCCAGCGGCCCGGAGATGCGTACTAAGTCGGCCAGTCCGCCGGTGGCTTGTTGCCACTGCTTGCGAAAGCACCATTGAGCAGGTCGCATATTCAGGCGAGCATTGGGGGTCACGTGGACGGTGGAAGCCATATGGCCGAGTAGTTTCAGGAAGCGCCTGGCAGAGACCAGGGACTGGCTGCGAAAACGGCCGGCTAGGTCCATGAGCCGTTGAGCCCTGTCGAGAGGCAGGAAAGCTCGTGCTTGAGGAGTGTGCAGTCTTGCGCCGATGAACTCGAGATCCTGTGAGGGGAGCAAAGTGGACTTTGCGAAGTTTATGACAAAGCCCAAGTACTGCAGAAGAGTCACCGTGCAGTGTGTGGCATTGGTGACTGCCGGAGAGGACGACGCTTTGATGAGCCAGTCGTCGAGGTACGGAAAGACATAGAGGCCGTGAAGCCGGAGATAGGCCGCCACCACCGCGAGACATTTTGTGAAGACTCGCGGTGCGGAGGATAGGCCAAAGGGCAGTACTCTGTACTGGTAGTGATTTCCTGCCACCACAAACCTTAGGTATTGGCGGTGGCTTGGGTGGATGAGGATGTGCGTGTAGGCATCCTTTAGATCTAAGGAGCATAGCCAATCTCCCTGCTGGAGGTAGGGCAGAAGGATTCCAAGGGTAAGCATCTTGAACTTTTCCCGCACGAGGAACTTGTTGAGGTTGCGCAAGTCCAGGATGGGTCTGAGGCCTCCTGTCCTTTTTGGTATCAGGAAATACCTGGAATAAAAGCCTTGACCTCTCAGGTGGTGGGGCACCGGTTCCACAGCCTGTTCCTGAAGAAGACTTGCTAACTCCTGAAGGAGTAAGTCCCTGTGCAGAGGGAGTCGAGGAGGTTCTCCCGGAAAATAAGAGGGAGGGACCTGATGGAAGTGGAGAAGATATCCTTCTCGCACGACTTGAAGCACCCAGGCATCTGAAGTGATGTTGGACCACCTGTGGGCGAAGTGAACCAGCCGGCCTCCGGTGCTGGGAGGAGCCAGCTGAAGGGGAGAGGCTATGCTGAGGAAGTCAAAAACCCCCACCCTGCTGAGCAGGGGTTGGTGGTGCAGGCTTGGGGGCTTGCTGCCTACGGGACCCGTTACCCCGTCCCTTGGCCTGCTGGCCCTGTTGGGGAGCTGCGGAAGCCTGATATTGAGGGTAGTGTTTATAGGCAGCCGCCTTTCTCGGGTAAAAGGACTTCTTTCCCGAGCCCTTCTTTTTCTGGGAAGGGGCGGAGGTCTTCCTAGAAAGCCTAGTCCTGGTGAGAGTCTCCGTCTCGATTTGTGCAGCCTTTTCAGCCATGGGTTTGCCAAAGAGGTTCTCACCTCTGCAGGGGACATCGACCAACTTGTCCTGCACCCAAGGTTCAAGGTCAGACGACTGAAGCCAAGCCTGTCGGCAGGCACCGATGCCAGCTGCAGCTACTCGAGCCGATGCTTCAAAGCCATCATAGGCTGCTCGGGACATGAATTTGGAGCATTCCCGAATACCAGTTGTCAAGGCCAGGAACCTCCGCAAAGGTTCCTCGGACAGTCCAGCGGAGAATCCGGCTATCTCTTTAGCCAGGTCTCGGAGATACATGCCCATGTATAGCTGGTAGGTCTGGACACGACAGGCCAGCATAGAGCCCTGGAAACACTTCTTACCAAGGCCATCCAAGTTACGGGCCTCCCTGCCAGGAGGCACCGAGGAGTGCATCTTTTGGCTCTTAAGCCTATGCATGGCCGATTCCACTACCATGGAATGGTGTGGCAGCTGTGCTTTTTGGAAGCCAGGACTCTTGCGGACTCGATAGATGGAATCGACCCGCTTGCTTAATACCGGCGACGAGGCCGGACTCTCCCACATGCGGAAGAGTAGTCGTTCCAGCATGGGAGGAACCGGTACAGTAAAGTGCTCCCGGGCGGGAGAGTCATACTGAAGGGCGTCGAGCTCTTCGGCTCGAGGCTCCTCCTCTGGATCCGCAGGGAAGGCCAAAGCCTTGGCCATATCCCTGACGAAGTCCGAGAACCGGGCATCCTCCGGAGGGGACTGTTTCCGAGGTTCGGACTCAGGTGAGTCCGAGGGGACACAACGAGTCCGAAAGGAATCAGGTGACTCCTCCTCTTCAGACTCCCAGGCCGACTCCGAGGAGGAATCGGTGGGGTCGGCTCGGGCAGGCGGAGGCGTCGGCCGCCCCGACGCCGAGGGAGTCGGCGGCGACGACCTCGGTCCCGAACGGGAGGCCGAGGGTGACCTCGACTGAGGATCGACTCGAGTTCGCATGGACTCGAGGATCGGCTCGGTCTCCAGGGTCGACTTAGACGTCGACGTCCCGGCGGTCGGGGCAGCGGCGCCAGCGAGGCTAGTGATCAGTGCCCGCTGCTGGTCCATGAAGGCAGATAGTCTGCTCTCCAAGGCCGTCAACCTGAGTCCGACCTCAGGTGACCCAGCAGCCCCCGACTCGGGGCCCGACGCCGGACCTCTCGGAGGCGAGTCCAGAAGGACTACAGGACTTACCCGAGCAGGCAACTCCGACTCCAGGCGAGGTCGCTTCGGGAGGTGCTCCTTCTCCAAAGACCCGGGACGGCTATCGGGGCTATGCGACCTGGCCCTCGCGGAGCCAGGAGCGTCCACCGACGCCGCCCTCGCGGGTTTTGCCTTCCGTCGATGGTCTCCGGAGGGAGAACCCCTGTCGGAGGAGCTTCGGCGATGGTCAGAGCTGGAGCCTCTGGATGCCGAGGCCTCCGACGAAGTCCGGGTACGGCTGGGGTCAGCGAAGATTCTATCCCGCTGGTGCCGCCGACTCCTCAACGCTTTGGAGGACATTTTGCCACAGGCTCCACAGATCATTTCTTCATGATCCGGGCCTAGGCAGCGGAGGCAATTATCGTGTGTGTCAGTGAGTGACATATTTCTGTCACACTGACCACACCGCTTGAAACCACTGGCAGCCATCGGGGGAAAAAGGGCCCCTGCAAGGTCAAAGGACCGGGCTGCCAGCGAAAAACCGAAAACGAAACTGACCAAAATCAGAAAAACCGAAAAATAAGAGAAGGACTCGCAACGGCGTCGCGAGTCCGGGCAGGAAAACGACCGGCGTCGAACCGAAGTGAAAAAAGAGAAAAACTCACGAAAATCAACTTTTTTAGCGGGGACACGACAGGTACGTCTGTAGGGCTCTGCGGAAAAAAGAAGACTGGCTAAGATGGCACCCTTGGGCGGGAAGGCGACCGCGCATGCGCGCTGCAATTCCCAAAGGCTTTCTTTGAAAGCTGGGGAAAATTGCTCCGCGAGGGCTCCGTCGGCGCCGACGTCACCCATATGTGAGGACTGACTTCCTGCTTGGTCCTGGAGAAGGCAGTGATACTGCACTCCAAGGATGTCAATCTGAGGCCAAACTCAGACGACCAGGCAGCTTCCGACTCGGGCCCCGACGGCGTCGGGCCCGACATCGGTTCCGGAGGGGAGTCCAGGAGGACTATAGCACTCACGTGTCCAGGCGGCTCCACCTCTAGGCGAGGAAGTTTGTAAGGCCTCTCCGTCTCCAAGGGCTCAGGGCGGCTGACGGGGCTAAGCGACCCGGCCATCGAGGGACCAGGTGCGTCCTCCGACGACGCCCGAGCGGGCTTCTTCTTCCGACGATGTTCCCGGTCGGGGGACCCCCGCTCAAAGGAACTCCGATGATACTCGTGGCCGGAGCCCCGAGATGTCGAATCCTCCGACGAGGTCCGAGCCTGACCGGACTCGGGGTCAGAGAAGATACGATCCTTTTGTGACTGCCGACTCCTCAGAGACTTCGAGGACAGTCTGCTGCACGGGCCGCAACCCGTAGAATCATGGTTGGGTCCGAGGCAACGGAGGCAGTAGTCGTGCGTGTCCGTAAGGGACATTATCTTGGAACAACGACCACATTTTTTAAACCCGCTGGCAGCCATCGGGGGAAAAAGGGCCCCGGCAAGGTCGAAAGACCGTGCTGCCAGGGGTGAAGAAGAAAATGGCGGGAACGCCAGTTAAGACAAAACTGAAAAAGGGGATAAGAACGGACTCGATAGGGATATCGAGAACGGGCGGGGGGGGGGGGGGACACGCGAACCGAGAAAACAAACTAAGAAATTAATCAACTTTTTCTGCGGCGAAAACAAACTACGTCTGTAGGGCTCCGCGGAAAGAAGAAGACTGAGCAAGATGGCACCCTCGAGCGGGAAGGGGACCTCCCAAAGGCTTTCTTCGAAAGCTGGGGAAATTGCTCCGCGAGGGCTCCGCCGACGACGTCACCCATAAGTGAGGACTGACTTCCTGCTTGGTCCTGGAGAAAAGAGGGATAAAACCTTTTCTTTTTTGAGAAGAATGGTTTCTTGAAAGATTTCTTTCTTGCAGGATCAGCTGTGGCTTTGGATAACCTATCCAAAGTGGAGTTGTCAGCATCCAACTCATTGGCTTTTTCTTGCCAATTTTTACCGGATAGGTTCTCACCTGTACAAGGGATATTACCCAGTTTGTCCTGCACCCAGAGCTCCAAATCAGATGCCTGGAGCCAGGCAATTCATTGTGCACCTATGGCAATGGCAGAGGTTCTGCTTATGCACTCAAAACAGTCAAAAGCTGCATGATTGACAAACCTAGAAACATCCTGAGCATGTTTAACCAGTGTGAGAAAGTCCTGCCTCTTTGTCATCAGGAAGGAGAGGGCTTAAAATCTCCAAGTCTCCTGTGACTTTTTTAAGGAACATTCCCATATATAAAATATAGGAACTGATCCTGGCAGAAAGCATGGAAGTCTGGAAAGTACGACGTCCAAAGCAATGTTCCCTCTAATTTTCTGTAGGCTGCGTGCGCATAAAATATCAGCTGTGCAGCTTTTGAAGGAAGGTTAAATTTTTGTGTGCAACATAACGACACTCGGAGTTATATATTTTAAAATTTGACTACACGTCAGAATACAGTATGTACACCACATTGATTGCACTATAAAATATTGTAGAACTTGTGAAAACTGTAAATACTCAACAACTTTTAAATTTTAAGATGTCTGTGTTGTTTTCTATCAGAATCAGAACCGTAATTTTTGTGCGCTCTGTTGTAAAGTATGTGCGCTCACTCGGCAAGGTGTGTGCGCGCGCACATGCGCACAGCTTAGAGGGAACAGTGGTCCAAAGGCATCCGAAGTTCTACACTCACGTCCTGGAGGATTAGAGGCATGCCTCTTTGCACGCCTGATCCTTCTCATAGCTGATTCCACTACAATAGAGTGGTGAGGAAGCTGAGTTATCTGGAAACCTGGACGAGGGACTCGATACATGGTATCCAGTCTGCGAGAGTGAGGAGAAGTGGTAAGAGGTGTCTCCCACATTCTCAACATGAGATCATGTAAGATCTCATGGATAGGCAGGGTAGCTGCCTCCTTAGGAGCTTTCGGATATTGTAAAATCGCCAACTCCTTAGCCCCTGGCTCCGTTTCAGGAGCCACAGTAATGGACAGACCTCGAGCCACCTCTGTGATAAAATCCTGAAAGGAGACATCCTACGCTTAGGGGAGGAAGGCTCCTCCGGGAGAAGTAGCCCGGTACCGGCAGAGCTGTCAGAATCCTCGTAGCCCTCCGAGGATTCGAAGTACCTTCTGTCCGGATGCTCTTGAAGAGCCCGATACCCGCACCGACCGAAGTCGGTACTGGGGGGAATCGGTACCGGTGTGTTGGCACCGGAAGGCATCGCATGACTGGGTGCCAGCAAAGCAGACACCGATGTCGATGCTATCGGTACCAGTACCGGCACCGGTTGAACTGTCTGACGCGGTTCCGAGGGTGTCGATGCCGCAAGGAGACCCGCCAGACTGCGTTCAATAGCCAGGAACCTCTGGTCTATCGACGCTGCCGATGCCTGGGTATCGGTACCGGAAGCAGCCGGTACCCCAGAGCAGGGCACCAGTAGTTCTGCCGAGGTTGAGGCCTCGAGAACATCCTGGAGCCCCGATAATGCTTTGGAAGCCGAAGCCTCCTGCCAGGGCAATTTTGCCGGTACAGAACCCTCAAGGGCAACGCCAGAGGCACCTTGATGCTTGGAAGGAGATCTACCCTTTGAGGACTGGCTAGACTTATGTTTAGTTACCTGAGATCCATGGGAGGAAGACGAAGCCCTGGAAGACGTCGATGCCACAGAAGCTGCATCGGAGGGAAAAAGGGCACTGAGCTTAGCAGCTCGGTTTTGTCGACCCCCCTTGGACATCATGGCACAAGCCATACACTCGGAGATGGAGTGGTCAGGACCTAAACATTTAAGACAAGATGGTACCGCCACACTTGGTGCACTTTTTGAAACCCGAAGCGGGTTTTTCCATAGTGGAGGAAATTTTGGGCCTAAGGCCCAAACTGGCGCATGCACCTGGGAGAAAGGTTTGGAAAAAAATAGAGTGTATATACATATATACATATACATATACATATATATATATACATATATACATATACATATACATATATATATATACATATACATACACACACATATACATACATATTGTCACCCACTAACGTACCCAGAGGCTAGAAAGGGCTTGGGTCGTTTGATGGGGCAGTATTTTTATGGCTTTAGAGCTCCTATGAAGGCTTTAGCAAGGCCTTCTGGATCCTGTAGTTTCCACCGTTAGCCAAAGAAGTGTAGTTGAAGCAGAGGGTAAGGTTTAAACTCAGACTTTATTCCCCGTCCGGGGTGGATTCATAACAGTGGAACTTAAACAGGTCAGACCCTTCGTCTGATAACACAATTAAAGAAAAATATTTTCAACACAACTTAGCTTTCTTCAGCATTAAACCAGGAAACAAAAAGTAATAGAAAACAGTTCCTTTTACTCACGGAACTCTTGCGCCTGTTTCTTCTCATAAACAGTTCTGGCTGCTTTTAACATAGAGATGCTATACAATCAGATAATGTGTATGTGCAGTCCATCTCATTTTCCTCTAAAGATTCTCCAAGAGGTTCAATCTGCATCTCCTCTTCATCTGAGTAAACCTCTGGCTCCCAACTGTCGTTAAAGTTATAAGGTTCTTGTCGGGGAGTTAAAACACTCTCCTCCCCCACTATACTAGTGGCCCGTGGGTAACTACCGTATTTCCTGTAGTTGGGTTCCTGAGAACTACAGAGCTCTTGGTACGTGCATAGAAAGTCAGGGTATTGCAAACCTCTCTTATTAGGGTAAATACGCCTACCTTTAGGCACTGCTGTTTCCTGCTCTCTCGGATAAGCACAGCTCTGCTTTGAAGCCCCTTTTCCACGGTGTTTCTCTGACTCATTCAAATGTGCTTCAGGGTAAAGGTTTTCCCCTTCTGCATTTCTGGTGTTAGGTAATTTATATCTTAAAGCCTTGGCTGTTGGACTGCCCTCTCTGCTTGCCTCACAGCAACGTTCCTTGGGATATTGAGAGGCTGTGCACTGCGGTTCCCAACAGCTTCTCTGAGAATCACCAACCTCCTGTGCTCTGGATAATCCCCTTGGCTCCGTCCTCACAGCTCCACGGACACTGCTCTCAAGCTCAGCAGTTCCTAACGCTTCTCCCGTAGTTCCAACTACAGCCCTTGTAGTTCCTACTACTTCTCTCTCAGTTCCACTTTCTCCTTCAGTTCTCTCTCTACCTCCCGGTAAGTGATTTTTTAAGTACATTCAAATTGGTGTTAGCCTGGGCTCCGCCCCCATGCAGGTGCTCTTCATTTTCTAATGAATTCTGTGCTCCCTTTCTGTTCGGGCGTTCCCTAACACCACGTGGCTTTGTTTTCATCTGTTGCTCATAGCAACCTTCCCCCATGTGTGAACCTGAGCTGTCAGTTTCCCTTACATTTTGCTCACAATCCCCTACTTCTATGGGTTCTGATGACGCTACCTTATGACAATATACATACATACACACTCTATTTTAGATATAGATATAGAAAGAAAGAAAGAGAACCAGCGGTACCGGTGTAGCGTCAAGGAAGGCAGACGCGACCACAAAAAAGAAAGAATAAGGAAAACATTTTCTGCGGTGACAGGAACAACGACCTGCTGGCTCCGCGGAAAATGAAGAACTGGAGAGAGGCAGTTGGGAAAGGCGGGAAGGCAGCACGCAGGCGCTGTGGGATGCTCCCAAAAGCTTTCTAATTGGACGCTGGGGAGCATTCCCGCGCAGGCTCTGTCGGTACCGACGATACCCATATGTGAGGACTACATTCCTGCTTGTTCCTGGAGATGGGTAGTTACTCACTTTTAACTGGTGTTCTCTGGGGACAGCAGGAATCAGTCCTCACATATGGGCACCAATGGAGCCCACGCGGAAGCACCTCCCCAGCATGCCAAGAAAACCTTGAGGAGATGCACCACACATGTGTGGTCCACTTCCCACCCAAGGGTGCCATCTTGACTCAGTCAAATGAAATAGCTAAGACAGCAAAAATAAAAGATGGTAAAGAAGCAACTCCAAAGGGAGCAGGGAGGGTTGTGAGGGCCGAATCCTGTAGAAAATGCAATGGCGACCTGCAAAAGTGAACCATGATCAACAGCAGTTGAATCAAAAGAGGGACTCTCGCAAGACCCAAGTGTCCAGTGAAAACCAGCACTCCAGTAGCCTGAACACAGAAGGGTCGGAGGGCAGGGGTTGCCTACACCCCGAAAAGATTACGGAGTATGGCCTGGCTGAAGGTGCTGTTCCATTGGGATTCCCTCTCCAGGCTTTAGGAGCTACAAAGGTATCGACCGAAGACCAGCTGGCGGCCTGGCAAATTTCTGCCCTGTGGACACAACTCAAATTGACCATGGAAGTAACCATGGCCCTGACACGGTGCACTGTGCTGTCTGGTCCAGTGGTATCCCCGCTTGCTCGTAAGCATGGGTAATGCAGTCCGCCACTCAAGTGGACAGAGTTCGCTTAGTCACTGGGAGCCCCAGATGGCTGGGGTTATAGGATATGAAAAGGTGTAGAGTTTTGCAGTGGCCCCGAGTCCATTGTAGGTAGGACAGGGCTCTCTTGCATTCCAGTGTATGGAGAATGGTCTCCGCCCTAGCGGCATGAGGCCTGGGAAAGAAGGTGGGGAGCATCACCTTCTGATTGAGGTGGCATGGGAATACTACCTTCGGCAGAAACATGGGTTGTGTGCACAAAGTACCACTCTGTTCTTATAGAACCTCATATACGGAGAAACTGCTATCAGAGCCTGGAGTTCGCTGACTCTGCAAGCTGATTTGAGTGCTACCAAGAAGGCGACCTTCCAGGAGAGGTACCGCAGGTGTCAGGTGGTCAGAGGCTCAAACGGAGGCATAGTGAGCTGTCAGAGCACCACATTAAAGGTCCCACTCCACCGCTGGAGAGCAGATGCAGGGGGGGGGGGGGTTGGATAACATAAGGCCCAGTAGGAAATGAGTCACAAGGGGCTGAGCCTAGAGAGATTTCCCCTTGACGGAGTGGTGATGCACTACAATGGCGCTCAGGTGTATTCCAAGTTGGACTTCAGTCCCGCCTGCGATAGATGGAGCAGGTATTGGAGTACCACATGCACCAAGCAGGAGAACAGATCGCCTGCTTTTCTGTGCACCATAATGAGAAACGGTGCCACTTAAAGGCATATGTCTTCTCATTGAGGCCTTATAAGAGGCCGGGAGAATCTCTTCCACATCTCGTGGGAGATTGAAGGGGGCTAACGCTACCCTTTCAGTAGCAAAGCCATGAGCGAGAGGGACCTCAGGTTGGGGTGTAGGAGAGAGACCTGCTCCTGTTAGAATAGTCCTGGGGCTCAGCCCAGGGGAATCAGCAGTACAGTCGACAGGAAGAGGACCAGTGGGAACCAGAGTTGTCTGGGCCACCGAGGGGCTATCAGCACTAGTGACGCTCTATCGCGCTAAGTCTTGAACAGGGTCTTGGCTAGGCGGGGGGAGGCGTACAGGAGGCCTTCCGACCACAGGATGAGGAATGCATCTGCCACTACCCAAGACAGGTGTGGTCGGAGGGAGCAGAAAGGGGGCAACTGCACTTTGCTAGGCTGGCGAAAAGGATCATCATTGGGATGCCCCAGAGCCAGGACAGCCATGAAGCTACCGCTGAGACCAGGTGCCACTCATGTGGTGGGGTATCCTGCTCAACTTGTCCACTAAGACAATGTCCTGGCCCAGGAGGTAAACCGCCCTTAGAAGCATCCCTCTGTGTTGCATAGGAGCAGAGGACTACCGCCTCCTGGCAGAGGGGGTATGACCCTGCTCCCCTGTTTGTTCACGTATTACATTGTGACCTAATTCTCGGTCTGGATCAGCACTGCGTGGTGCTGTAGTTGGTGGCAGAAGGCTCTGAAGGCCAGGAATATCGCCCTGATTTCTAGCAGGTTGAAATGCATTTCAGATTCTCTCTGGGACCAGCAGCCTTTGCCTGGAGGCTCTCACAATGTGCTTCCCAGCCCATTAGAGAAGCATCCATGATGAGGACCTTCTGGGGAGTGGGTGCCTGTAAGGGCATCCTGGCCTGAAGGCGACATGGGTTCTGCCACCATCTTAGGAAGCCTAACTGGCAGGTCAATTGCACTCCGTCCTTGAGCCTGCCTGTGGCTTGGATCCACCAAGCCACTGAGAGCAGAGGCACCACTGGGCTGCTCTCATGTGCAGGCAGGCATTTGGTGTCACGTGGCCCGTGGAGGCCATGTGTCCCAGCACGCAGAGGAGAAGGCAGGTGGGTATTGTCCTGCACTGTTGCACCTCTGCAGCTAAATTCGCTGAGGCAGTCTGACCTCTCCTGAGGGAAGATGGCTTTTGCCTGAAGGGTGTCCAACTGTACCCCTATGAACTCTAGGTGCTGAATCAGAATGAGGTGGGACATGGGGTAGTTTATGTCAAATCTCAGGTGCTGCAGGGTGTTTATAGTGCATCTGGTGACGCATTGTGCCTCTGCAGCTGAATCCCCCTTTATGAGCCAGTCAACCAGATAAGAGAAGACAAAGGCCCCTTGGAGCCTGAGGTGGGCTGTGACCATTGAAAGGCCCTTTGTGAAGAGCCTTGGAGACAAGGCCAGATCAAAGGGCAGCACCCTGTATTGATAGTGCTGTCCCCCCACCACAAACCAAAGGTATTTTCTGTGGCTGGGGTGAATTAGGATGTGAGTGTAGGCATCCTTTAGGTCTAAGGAGCAAAGCCCATCTCCATGCTGGAGAAATGGCAGCAGTGTTCCAAGGGAGAGCATCTTGAACTTCTCTGACCAGAAACTTGTTGAGTTCTCGCAGGTCCAGGATGGGCCCGAGGCTCCCAGTCCTCTTGGGGACGAGGAAATACTTGGAGTAAAAGCCAGTGCCCCATAGAAGTTGTGGTGCAGGCTTCACTGTTCTGTCCCAGAGAAGGGCTGCTAGCTCAGTGAGGAGCAGGGTTTGATGGAGGAGAGGCCTGGTGGGTTCTCCCAGGAAGTACGAGGGTGGTGGCCAATGTAGGTGTAGGAGGTAACCCTTCTTGACCACTTGTATTGGTGGTGATGGCTGTCCACCAGTGGGCAAACAGGGCTAGGCGCTCCCCTGTGGGCAGCAGAAGACCTCCTGGGGGAGTGGAGGTCACGCCCAGGCAGTCAAAAGCTTCCCCCAGGCTGGGCCTGAGCTGGGGTCTAGGACGTTGGGGCTTTTTGTTTTCTGGGACCATGTCCCTGGCCCTTCTGTTGTTGGCCCTGCTCAGGGGCTGAGAAGGCCTGGAAATGCGTAGTGCTACCAAAACCCCCTTTCTTCCTCGGGAAGGGGGGCTTTTCCTCCCAGGGTTTTCTTCCGGGGTTGCACCAAGGTCTTCTTTAAGAGCCTGGTTCTTGTAATATTTTCTGTCTCTATCTCCGCTGCTTTATCTGCCATGACTTCCTTAATAGGTTTTTGCCTATGCAGGAGACATTGATTAGTTTGTCCTATACCTACTGCTCCAGGCCGGATGACTGGAGCCATGCTTGGCTGATGACTAAGCCATCATAGGCTGCTCTGGACAGAAATGTCGAGCATTCTTTTACTGCCGAGGTTAGAGACTTGAACTTCTGCAAGGGTTCGCCCTGCCAAGAATCTCCTGAGCTCTTTTGACAGTTCCTTCAGGTGCATGCCAATATAGAGCTGGTAGGACTGGATTCAGCATGTTAGCATCGAGCCCTGAAAGGCTTTCCGGCTGAGGGAGTCGAGAGTTTGGGCCTCCCTGCCAGGTGGAACTGACAAATGTGGTTTTTGGCTCTTGAGCCTACGCATGGCCAAATCCATAACCATGGAGCTGTGAGGAAGCTGGATCTTTTGGAACCCCAGGCTTCAGTGTACTCGGTACATGGTGTTGAGGTGCCTGCTAACAATTGGTACCGAAGCCAGTGTTTCCCACATGTGTAAGAAGAGGCGGTTAAGGATTGGGTGCACGGGGACCATAAGGGTTTCCGTTGGGGGTGCCTCATATTGGAGGATCTCCAATTCCTTGGTTCGTGGGTCAGCCTCTGTCTCGATAGTGGGAGACTTGGCCATATCCCTCACAAAAATCAAGGAACGCCACATCTTCAGGAGGGGAACGGTATCAAGTCGCCAGGGGAGATGGGGCATAGGGCACGACACTGTGGCACCTCGTGTCCGGGGACTCTTTGTCCTCCGTCTCCCATTTGGACTCGAAGTCTGAGTAAGACTCGGATGCTGCACGATCACCGTTTTTTGTGGTGCATGACCTCCAGAGGATCGTTGGTCTGAGCCATGGGCGCTCGCCGGGGAGGAATGATGTCAGGAGGAACGGGAACGGGACCTTGACCAGAGCTGGAGGCTCTCTCGAGGCCGATGGCACACAAGGACCAGTTCGATGTCCGGGGAAGCCCTCGATATCAAGTGGTCAGTCATCGGAACAGATGAACCTGATAAGCAGGACAAACACCCACTGCATGGCCACATACTGCTCTTTAGAGCTGCCATTCTGTTCTCCATGCCAGTTGGCTCCACAATCTTTGATATGGGCACAGAGGACCTCAGGCCCAGCATCGATACTATTGAGGGAGAGTCCTCGATGAGGACAGCTGGCAGGAGCTCACAACTCCTTGTGGGGCATCTTGGTGGGCTGCTCCTGCCCTGACTCCCCGGACTCATGCCTGGGACTGTAGGACCTGTGGTGGGATTTCACTTTCTTCCTGGATCTGTCCTCCAAAACAGTTCGAGGATTTTTAATTCTTATGCTCCACTTCCAGGGACTTACACTTGGAGGAACCACGACTGCAAGACTCCGAAATGTCTCTGGCTTCACGGGGCACCAAGGTATCTGAGGGGTCACAGGAGACACCAGGGCAGAGTCAGACTTCTGGAAGAAGTTTTCCTGCTGCTGCTAGTGGCTCCTTAAAGGCCTTTCTAGTTATGGTTCTGCAGAGCTCACAGTTGGAGTTGTCGTGCTCCGGACCAAGGCAGCAGTCATGTGGGTCGGTGAGTGACATCATTTTGCCACACTGGTCACATTTTTTGAAGCCACTGGAGGCCATTGAAAAAAAAGGAGGTCTCTGTCTCCTGGCGCGGGTCCGAGGCCTTCGGCTGAAAAAGGGCACCAATCTCGATTAAGAGAGCCTCTATGAAAAACGAAGGAAAAAATAAACAAACAGATCCAAGGAGCGACACCAAGGCAAACTGGCTAGGGGGCAGGAAGGAACCAGTACACAAACCGGATGAAAAAAAAAGACGAGAATAAAATCAGATTTTTGGGGGGGAAATTGGACAGCGTCTGAAGGGCTCCACGGAAGAAAGGAGACTGAGGCAAGATGGCACCCTTGGGTGGGAAGTGGACCACACATGCATGGTGCATCTCCAAAAGGCTCTCTTTGAAAGCTGGGGAGGTACTTCCATGCAGGCTCCGTCATCACCCATATGAGGGCTGACTTCCTGCTTGTTCCCAGAGAACAGTTGTTAATACATGGCTGAGGTACAGCCCAGTGTAAAACTTTGGGAGAAGGTTTTGCTAGCAGGCTGTTCCTCAGTCAGTCATACCCCACAACCACACTCACAGCCCACCAGCTAGTCAGGCCTTGCACCTGAACAAACACACACACACACAGACCACATACACTGCCCCCCAGCCATTCAGTCCCAACCTGTGCGCATGCATGCACACACTGCCCCCAGCCATTCAACCCCGCACTGCAAATGTTAAGCAGCTGTGTTGTAACTTGCAAACTTGTGTGTGTAAGGTGTGATGAGTTCATCAGATAATTATTTTAAAAAGCAGTGATTTTAGATATTTATAATGTCTATATTTATATTGTTTGAGTGATAATTTTATTTGGTTACCATGGGGGGAGGGAGTGTGTGTGTGGGGGGGGAAGTGTCACCTAAATTTACAGCTGCTCAAATGGAACAAGATTTAGGAAGCACTGTGCTACAAAGTGTCACAGCTTTCATTAAATAGATGTCACACAGGTCTTTCCAGCCAGGCCCCACAATAAGCACAGAAAATAGGGCATCAGAGCTTCTCACAATCTGGGAAACTCCTAATGACTCTAGTTTGCTTCAGGATATCCAAGACAAGCTCACAATTAAAGCAATTCATACTTCCACGGAAGTAGAACTCAAAACCACAACATCAAACATTTTCAAAGAAAGAGCCAGGTCTTTGTGCTGCCAGAGACTGAAGAGATTACTTTCATCTCACTCCCAGGGCAACCCGCATGGCCCCAAAGGGACTGCAGAAAGAAGCTCTTTACACACACCACATTATCTCAGCACCTTAAAGAGGAAGAATTCTGTCTTCGTTCACAAGCTCAGCTTTGTACATTGCAAGGAGAAATGCCAGGATGTGGGTGGCTCTGAGCAAAGTTACTTTAATAACCATCTCGTCCGTGATTCATTTGGCAGGTGGAAGATCTACCCTCAGACACAAGTATTAAAAAAAAAGTATGTTATGTCTCTATCAGCGTTTCAGCTTGTTCATGGTTTTATCCTTACTGGTTAGGAGAGAAAAGACCCAATAATCAAAAATGAAGGCGACTTCCTAATTTTAGCTCTTCAATTTGTGCCCTATTTTCAGGGCCAGTGCAGGGATATGAGACACCCTAATCAAACCTCATTCCTGCTGCCCCCTCAACATTGCCTTTCTCTGGGATCTGCTGCAACGGCGGCGATTGCTTCTAGGCAGTGATACAGCGCTTACCATAAACTGCAGAGCTGCATCGCTCTTCCTGCTTCCGTTCCAAATGCAAACTTCTTGTTTGCATCAGGGTAGAAGCAGCTGATGCAAACAGGAAGTCTGCATTGGGGACAGAAACAGGAACAGCGACGCATCCCTAGAGTTTATGGTGAGCACTATGTCACACTGTTTAGAAACAACTGCCTCCGCCGCTGCAGGTCCCAGAGAGGAGTGGCAGCAATGGGTGCACTATCATTGGCATTCTAGACGCCTGCCTGAACATAAGAACATAAGATATGCCATACTGGGTCAGACCAAGGTCCATCAAGCCCAGTATCCTGTTTCCAACAGTAGCCAATCTAGGTTACAAGTACCTGGCAGGTTCCCAAAGCCCACAGCTTCCACAATGCTCGTCCTGGGGTAAGCAGTGGATTTCCCGGGTTCTCTTTAATAATCGTTTATGGACCTTTCCTCCAAAACTTGTCCAAACATTTTTTAAACCCAGCTACACTAACAGCTTTTACTACGTACTCCAGTAATGAATTCCAGAGTTTTGATTACGTGAAGTGAAAAAATATTCTCTTATTAGTCTTAAATGGGTTATATTGTAGCATCATATGTCCTCTAGCCTTTCTACTTTTTGATGGTGTAAACAAGTGATCTACGTTAACCCGTTCCACTCCATTCATTAATTTATAGACTTCTATCATATCTCCCCTCAACCATCTCTTCCAAGTTGAAGCGCCCTTACCTTTTAAGCCTTTCCTCATATGGGTATCCTTCCATCCCTTTTATCATTTTGGTAGCTCTTCTCTGTACCTTTTTTATTTTCACTATATCCTTTTTAAGATATGGCGACCAGAATTGCACACAATATTCAAGGTGCAGTCGCACCATGGAACGATACAGAGGCATTATAATATCCTTTGTTTTGTTCTCCATTCCTTTCCTTATGATTCCTAGCATTCTATTTGCTTTCTTGGCCACCACTGCACACTGGGCAGAGGGTTTCAACATGTTCTCCAAGATGATGCCTAAATCGTTTTCCTGGATGGCCTAATGGTAGTGCTGGCCCTTCCTATTTCTAGCCAAACTTATAAGCCTAAGTTTTCAGATGAAACTTCATACTAAATTTAGGAATTTAAAAAGTTATGGTTATAAATTTGTCATTCATTTACCAAGATTTATGAGCCTAGGGTTGAAAAACAGTGTTAAGCTTCTAAATTAAAATCAGACTACTCCATGACCTATACACATTTCTCATCCTTACTCCTATTACTAACACTAAGTAAAAACCAAGCAATCCACTGTGTTTTTCCTGTACTTGATACTATGTAAGAAGTTAGACTACCCTCTAAGTTGTTGTTGTATTTAAAAGTATACCGTTAAATTAGCAATGTGCTTTTGCATAGAACATAGGGTAAGTTACGCTGCAAAGTGCTTCAACTTTCAGATAAAGTGGTATATAAAAAAAAAGTTGAATAAACTTTTATTCCCCCTTCCTAAATCCAAACCATTGCCAGCCAATTAGGGGTTTCATGAAATTTAGAGTATAAATTTAGGAACTCAGCCCTAGTAAATTTGCAGAGGTCAGTTTAGGAGCCTAACTCTCAAAAATCTAGAAGCATAAATTCTTTGAATAGCAACCTTAAAAAGTTTAGAAAAAGAGACAAAAAAACCCACATGAGGCAGGAGTAAAAGTAGTGTGAGGGAGGAAGAAGTGTCTGTAGATAACAAGGGTGCTCCCCCTCACCAATGGCAGGTGTAATGAATTTTAAATTAAGAGCAGGAACCATGCAGTAAGAGGAAAGGGTAGGAACATCCAAAACTGAACAGATTCCCTCCTACCACTCCACACCAACAGAGAGCTTGCTTGGAAGTAGCTTCTAATGCTGGTCGTGTATGGCTGGAGACTGTAGAGGCAGCGTGGGATAAAGCACTTCTTAGTAGCCGAGGCATATGCTGCTTCTCGGAAATGGAAGGATACTCCTATGCAGGGGCGGCCCAAGGGGGGTGCGGAGCCATGTGCGGAGACTCTGTGCGGGGCCTCATTTGCATAAGTGGTCTTATTTGCATAAATATTTGCATAATGTTACCATACACTAACTTTTAGTAAACATGTCTCTTAATGAGTGTATGGATAAAGAAAGACTAAAAGATTTCTACATTACTATAATCCAGTGCCAACCGCCAGGCACATTAGGAACTACTACAAACGCTGCCCATTTAGAACCCATAGCAAACCCGCCGTATCCTGACAGCATTACCAGGACTCACAAAGCACCATACCCTACCTATCAAAAGGCAACACTGCAAATATTAAACCAATACATTTCAGAGAATACTGGGGAAAGAGAACAAGTGGCAACGTCAAATAGGAATTACATAAACAGAATACCTCAGCTCAGTTACACATGCAGAACATAGACCATCACCAAACAAGGAATCACAATTTAGAAACAGGAAGGCAATAATTAAACTGGGAACCCCAAAAGCCAAACTTGGAATGTACAACAACACTGTAGAAATAAAACTATAAATTAATTTCCTCTTGTACCAAACAAAGCGCAGACGTTAATGATGCACATTTCCCAGAGCTTTCATATTCCAGTTAATAAATTCAAAATAAAGAGATATCTTTCTACCTTTTGTGCATTTTTTTTCAGTTGCAATTGGTCCAGCCACTTTCTTCTGGTTTCTTCATGTTTTCTGCTAACTCTCCATCGTCTGCTGTCCATTTGTCCTTTCTTCTCTCTTCTAGGTTTTTTTCCATTCTCTCTCTCTACATCTGCTTTAACATACTAATCTTTCTCCTTTTGCTCTTTCCTCATTCCTATTTCATCCACACAAATTTTACCCCTCCATCCTCAATCCCCAATTACTCTCCCAATACCCGGCCAATTGTAGATTTTTCATCCCTCCTACACAAAATATTTTTCCCCTCTCCATTTTACTCTCCCATCCCCATCCCATTCTAATCCTCCCCCAACATTAGCTCCCTTCTAGTTCCAGTCTCACCCAGCATCCATTCCCTTCTAGTCCCTGCATCAGCCCATTTCCAGTCCTAGCACCCCATCAGCCCATTTCCAGTCCTAGCTCCCCCATCCATTTCCAGTCCAAGTCCCTTCATCAGCTCATTTCCAATCCTAGCCCCCCCCATCAGCCCATTTCTAGTCATTTCCTAGCCCCACCATCAGCCCATGTCAAATCATAGCTCCCCTCCACTCAGCCCAATTCCAGTCCAAGCCCCCCATGAGCCTACTTCCAGTTCTAGCCCCTCCATGAGTCCATTTCAATTCAAGCCCCCACCACAGCCCATTTCCAATCTTAGCTCCCCCCAACAGCCCATTTCCAGTCCTATCAGCCCATTTTCAGTCCTAGCTCCCTTCCCTCACAGCCCATTTCCATTCCAAGCCCCCTCCCCATCAGCTATTTGCAGTTCAAGCCTCCCCTTCCACTCAGCCCATATCCAGTCCTAGCAACCCCCCAACCCATTACCAGTCCTAGCCCCCCGTCAATCAACTTCCAGTCCTAACCCCCATCACCCCATTTTCAGTTTAAGCCCCCCCTATAACCCATTACCAGTCCTAACCCCCCATCAGCCCATTTCCAGTCAGCCCCCCATAGCCCATTGCCAGTCCTAAACCCCCCCATCAGCCCACAGCCCATTACCAGTCCTAACCACATCAGCCCACCTCAAGTCCTAACCCCTCCCCATCAGCCCATTTCCTGTCCTAGCCCCCCAATAGCCCATTATCAGTCCTAAGCCCCCCCATCAGCCCACTACCAGTCCTAACCCCCAATCACCCCATTTCCAGACAGCCCTCATCAGCCCACAGCCCATTGCCAGTCTTAACCCCCCCATAGCCCATTGCCAGTCTTAACCCCCCCATAGCCCATTGCCAGCCCTCATCAGCCCACAGCCCATTCCCAGTCTTAACCCCCCCCATAGCCCATTGCCAGTCTTAACCCCCCCTCCCCAGCCCACTGCCAGTCTTAACCTCCCCAGCCCACTGCCAGTCTTAACCCCCCCCATAGCCCACTGCCAGTCTTAACCCCCCCCAGCCCATTGCCAGTCTTAACCCCCAGTCTTAACCCCCCTCCTAGCCCATTGCCAGTCTTAACCCCCCCCAGCCCATTGCCAGTCTTAACCCCCAGTCTTAGCCCCCCCTCCTAGCCCATTGCCAGTCTTAACCCCCCCCCCCTCCCTCCCTAGCCCATTGCCAGACTTAACCCCCCCCCCCCCTCGGCTCATGGCAATTAAAAAAAAAAAAAAAAAAAGCTGGCCGCTGCCGCCGCATGGAGTGTCCCGCGGGGCTCCCTCTGCCCGGCGGAACTCTCCCGGCGCGGCTGAGCCCCTCTGTGCCGGCTTGCAGATACGCGAAGGGAGAGTGTCTCCCTCGCGTCTCTGTTAAGCCCGCAGGGGCAGATGGGAAATTTCCCTTCAGCCCCTGCTTCCCATCAGCCCCTGCGGGCTTAACAGAGACGCGAGGGAGACACTCTCCCTTCGCGTATCTGCAAGCCGGCACAGAGGGGCTCAGCCGCGCCGGAAGAGTTCCGCCGGGCAGAGGGAGCCCCGCGGGACACTCTATGCTGCCGCGGCGGCAGCGGCCAGCTTTTTTTTTTTTTAAATTTAATTAAGAAAAAAAAGCAGAATGTTCTTTGCGCGGGGCCCCCCAAAATGTGGGGCCCTGTGCAAAAAACATTCTTGCTCAATGGACAGGCCGGCCCTGCTCCTATGAGAAAAGGCTTAAAAGTTAGAACTCCAACTTGGAATTAAGACGGCTGAGGGGAGATATGATGGAGATCTATAAATTAATGAATGAAGTGAAATGGGTAAAGAGACCGGATGCTTACACCATCAAAAAGTAGAAGGACTAGGGGACACACAGTGAAGCTACAGTGTAGCCCATTTAAGACTAATAAGAGAAAGCGCAGTTACTCACCTGTAAAAGGGAACAGCAGGAATCAATCCTCACATATGGGTCAGCACCAATGGAACCCTTGCGGAAGCATCCCCCCAGCTTTCAAAGAAAGGCTTTGGGAGATGCCACCACGCATGCATGGTCCCCTTCGCGCCCAAGGGTGCCATCTTGCTCAGTCAGAAGACATAGCTAAAGGACGGCAAAAATATAAGATGCTAAAGGAGCAACTCCAAGGGGAGAAGGGAGGGTTGTGTGAGGACTGATTCCTGCTGTCCCCGGAGAACACCTATTACAGGTGAGTAAGTACGCTTTCTCTGAGAACAATTAGGAAGTCAGTCCTCACATATGGGATTCCCCAGCTACACGCTACCAAAAGCCCATAGCAAAAAAAGGGGCTCCCTCATGACGAGCAGCAAGAAGCAGCAATTTAGTCCGTATACACAGACCACAGTAGGATCCCTAGTGTCCGATGAACCAGCACTCCAGTAGCCTGAACACAGAAGGATCGGAGGATAGGAGTTGCCTAAATCCCGAAAAGGTTACGGAGCACAGCCTAGCTGCAGGCACTGTCCCATCGGGACTCTCTTTCCAGGCAGTAATGGGTTGCGAAGGTATGGACTGAAGACCAGGTGGCGGCCCGGCAGATGTCCACTATCGGGACGAAGGGCAAGTTTTCCACCGAAACCACCATTGCCCTGACACGGTGCACCATGACGCAGCCTTCCAACGGGAGCCTCAGCTACTCATAAGCTAGGGCAATACGGTCCGCCACCCATGTGGACAGCGTATGCTTGGTCACTGACTTCTCCAGCCTACTTGGGTCATTGGAGATGAAAAGCTGAGAGGTCTTGCAGTGGCCCTGAGTGTGTTGGATATGGAAGGACAAAGCCCTCTTACAGTCCAATGTGTGTAGGACCGTCTCCACCTGACTGGTGTGAGGGCTTGGAAAGAAGGTAGGGAGCACCACTTCCTGGTTGAGATGGAAGGGTGACACTACCTTCAGCAGGAATTTGGAGTACGTGCGAAGCACCACTCTGTTCTTGTAGAACCTGGTATAGGGCGCTTCAACCTGTGATAAGGAAGCTTATCAGGACCTAGAAGAGGGGGGTAAAAAGAAGGAATTTACCTTAATAAAGGGACCCATTTTAAAAGGTCCAGGACTTAAAACTCCATTTGCTCCTAGAAAGCCAGTAATTCCTGGCTACAATGAGGAACAGAGTGCCCCTAGTGGTAGAAAGGATAGGGAATACAGGCCCAGGGTAAGGAACCCTTATGTCACTGCATCCCCTAATCACACAGCTGCCACGAGGGAGTTTGATCTTTCTCACCTGAGAGGGGAGAGGGTGGAGCAGAAGCCTGAAGGGTTTAAGTTTATCTCAGTTAGGTCAGAGAGACCAGGCAGAGGAGGAGCAAGAGGACGAAGAGGGACAAGCAGGACACATGGAGAGAAACTGGAAGGACTCCTGAGACCAGAGAGTGCTGCAACTGCTGACCAGAGGGAAAGAGAGAGCAGAAGTTTTGCCTACTCAAGGAATGGAGCAGTGAGAGCCAGAAGCACTAATTGGAGAACAGGACGTGCTAGATGGTGGCCAGAGCATGTAAGAAGTGAAGCTACTACAGGCTTTGATCAAGGTAGGAGTCCCAGAAGCTTAGCTAATAAGGAGCACTACGTATTTGCCAGAGACAGCTTTAACCATATTAGAAGGCAGTCAAGTAAGCTATCTGAATCTGAGCCAGAGAGTGAACCCATGGAATTGGGGGAGCCAGATTTACCTTGTGATGAAGGGGTCTCATACATGGACTGCTCTGCATGCCAGTCTGCCAATTAAGAATGGTTGCAAGGGGATGTCAACCGTAAAGAGAAGCCTCCAGTGTCCAAAGCTCTGAGAGCTGTGTTTGATTGTTAATGCTCTAAGCTCAGGAAAAGTGTGACGCAGTGCAAAGCTGAATCTTCCTGATTGTCTTTTGAGAAACAGCTGTGAGCAGTGCAGAGCTCAGTTTGGTTGCCGTTTCAATTGAAGGAAGTAAGAAATGCTTTTGTTTGTCTAACTACTGAGAAAACCTGGAAAAGAGTTTTTTATCTGCTTGTATGAATTGGACTATCTGTATGAAGTGCAGAGTTTAAGCATACAAGATAGCCAGGTATTTGTTCTGGACTGGAATGGGAAAAGAAACCTGGTTTAAAAGTTTCTTTCTGTTTGTTTTGATATGCATGGCAAAGCTCTGCTGAAAGCAGGTGCTATTAATTAAGGCTGAGGAAAGCTGTTTGTTTCAGTTTAAGTTATCCTATAATTATAAGCACTCATTATAATGAGTTACAGGAATTCCTGGTGAAAATATCTTAGAAGGTGGATCTGTGAACCTAGCGTGTCTTTTTTTTTCTGTGCTAATGAATAAATTGCACTCACTCAAAACCCAACTACAATGAAGGTGTTTTTTTCCATCTGAGCCCAAATGATATCTAACTGAACTACCTTTCCCAGAATGCATTTAAAGGCATCCAGTTAGAAAAGGGCAGAAAGTTGAAGCACCACAGTGACAAAAATAAACCCACGCCCCTCCATACTAAAGTAAGGGGCTAATGGCGTGACAAACCACCAGGGCCTGAAGTTCACTAACTCTGCGAGTGGAGGTAAGTGCAACCAGGAAACCACCTTCCAAGAGAAGTAGCGAAGGTGGCAGGTAGCCAGAGGTTCGAAGGGTGGGCGAGTGAGCTGCCCCAACAGTATGCTGAGGTCCCATCCGGTTGCTGGAGGGCAAACCGGGAGCTTTGATAAGAGCAGGCCCTGAAGAAAATGAGTCACAAATGGTTGGACCGAGAGGGGCTTACCATCCATCGGATGGTGGTGCGCCACCAGGGCACTAAGGTGCACTCGGACGGAGTTAGATTTGAGCCCGGACTGAGAGAGGTGGAGAAGGTATTTTAAACACCAGAGCCACCGAGCAGAAGAAAGGGTCAGTCCCGCGTTCGGCACACCAAACAAAGAACCTGCACATTTGAGGGCGTAAGCCTTCCTAATAGAGGCCTTGCGAGAGGCCAGCAGAATGTCTTCCACTTCAACCGAAAGTTTGAAAGGGGCCAGAGTCACCCTCTCCGCAGCCACCCTGTCAGCGACAGTGCCCCCAGATTGGGGTGAAGGAGAGAGCCCCCACCTCCTGAGATTGGAGTCCTGAGGTGGTCCCCAAGGGGACAGGGGTCTGCACTGTCAACTGTAGAAGCAGCTGGAACCATGGTTGCCTGGGCCACCGAGGGGGTTATCAGGATGAGCGAGGCCCTTTCGCAGAGGGTCCTGGAATAAGGTCTTGGCGAAAGGCTTACATGAGGCCTTCCGACCATGAGACTAGGAACACGTCCACTGCCACCCTGGAGGGGTGGGCCTGCTGGGAGCAGAAGCATGGTAACTGAAAATTGTCCTGGCTGGCGAACAGTTCCATCACTGGTTCCGCCCAGAGCCGGAAAAGCCGACCAACTACCCTGGGGTCCAGTTGTCACTCATGCGGCTGGAGAACTCTGCTGAGCCTGTCGGCCAGCAGGTTGTCCTGGCCTGGCAGGTACACTGCCCGCAGGAGTATATCCTGTTGGATTGCCAGTCATCCAGGTAGGGAAAGACAAAGACCCCCCTGGAGCTGGAGGAAGGTGGCCATGACAGTTAGGCATTTTGTGAAAACTCTTGAGGCAGAGGCTAGGCCAAAGGACTTTTTACCCGACCCTTCCATCAGGGAGGGACAGCGGTCTTTTTGGAGAGCCTGGTCCTCGTCATGAACTCTGTCTCCACCTTGGCAGCCTTGGCAGTAATGGATTTGCCAAAGAGGCTCTCTCCTTGGCAGGGGACATCAACCAATTTGTCCTGAATCCACTGATCGAGGATGGATGACTGTAGCCAAGCTTGGCGGTGTGCACCGATGCCAGCTGCTGCTACTCGAGCCGCCAACTCGAACCAGTCACAGGCCACTCGAGACATGAATTTAGAGCATTCACGGACTGCTCTTGCCAGGTTCTTGAACCGCTGAAAGGGTTCCTTGGAGAGACCAGCTAAAAACCCAGCAAGTTCCTTCACCGGGTCCCTGGGGTATATGCCCATGTACAGCCAGTAGGACTGGATGTGGCCAATGAGCATCAAGCCTTGGTAGCACTTTCTGCCGAGGGCGTCCAGGGTGCGGGCCTCCCTGCCGGGGGGCACAGAGGAGTGCGTCTTCTGGCTTTTCAGCTGATGCATGGCCGACTCCACCACCATGGAGTTATGCAGCAGCTGTGACTTCTGGAAGCCCGGGCTCCGGCAGACTCAATACATCGAGCCGTTTGCTCATCACTGGCACCAAAGCCAAATTTGGAACATCAGTCATTCCAGGACGGGAGGGATGGGCACCATGAGCGATTTCTGCAGATTTCCCAGGCTGCCAGGTTGTGATCGGGCTCAAGGCAGCGGAGACAGCAGTCATGTGTGTCTGTCAAAGACAATTTTGGAGCACTGATCACACTTCTTAAAGCCATTGTTAGCCATGGTGGAAAAAAGTACTCCTGCGAGGTCGAAGACTCTCCGGGCTGCCAGTGGGAGGAAAAAGGCGCGAAGACACCAGGAAAAGAAAACAACAAAAAACTACAAAAATGGACAGAATTCAACGCCGAGGAACGAGGTTGGCAGGTGGGAAAAGTACCGGTGCGATACTGGAGGCGAGTCAAACTTGTAGAGAAAAAAAATCAACTTTTTCTGCGAACGAGCCAGACAATTTCTGAAGGGCTCCACGGAAAATAGGAGGCTAAGCAAGATGGCACCCTTGGGCGAGAAGGAGACCACGCATATGTGGTGGCATCTCCCAAAGACTTTCTTTGAAAGCTAGGGGGGGGGGATGCTTTCACGAGGGCTCCTTCGGTGCCATCACTCATATGCAAGGACTGACTTCCTGCTTGTTCCTGGAGAAAATAATTTTTTTCACTTAACGTGTAATCAAACTCGGAAATCTGTTACCAGAGGATGTAATAAAAGCTATTAGCGTAGCTGATTTTTAAAAAAAAATCTTTGGATAAGTTCCTGGAGGAAAGGTCCATAAAAGAGAAATTAGACTTACCTGTTAATTGTTGTTCCTTGAGGAAGTCCAGTCCAGTTCCGCACCTTTGGATAATGTACCTCTTTCAGCAGCCTGGAGACTAAGAATGGCATCTTTTGATGATACTGGTGTACTTATGCAGATGGCACTACCTACCAGCCCCAGTAACCTACTGACAAAGTAGACTCACAGGACCAACCAATACGTAGTTAAACATATAAAAAACAGTTCTACGCTTAAATAAACCGCAGGGCTGTGTACTGTGTATAAACAGCACCACTCCAGTATTTACCATTTTATTGATCTGCAATATGATCTGCTTTGATACAATTTTTTTTCTTTGTTTGCTAATAGGAGAAGATCAAGTGTAATAAGGGTTGATTATGGAGTGATTTTATTCTTTTTTACCCAATGGCATGCATGAAGTGGTAACTGTTTTCCTAAGAAAATCAAGACTATAAATCTGTGCACGGTGTGGGGCAAAAAGCGTACTCACCTGTAGCAAATGTTCTCAGAGGACAGTAGAAATCAGTCCTCACATATGGGCAACGTCGATGCAGATAGAGCCCTGCATGGAAGCTTCTCCCCATCTTTCAAATAAAGTCTTTGGGAGATGCACCATGCATGCGTGGTAACTTCCCACACAAGGGTGCCATCTTGCCTCAGCCAAATGACACAGCTAAGGATGGCAAAAATGATAAGGAAGCAACTACACGGGAAGGATTAAGGGTTTTGAGGACTGATTCCTGCTGTCCCTGGAGAACACCTATTAGAGGTGCGTAACTACACTTTCTCCAGGGACAAGCAGAAGTCAGTCCTCACATATGGAACTCCCCAACTACAGGCTACCAAAACTTGCAGAAATGCCATGGATGAGCCATGAGCAGCAGCAAGTAAGTCTTAAGCAGATAGAATCTCAAGAGACCCAAGTGTCCAGTGAGAACCAGCACTCCAGTAGTCAAGAACACAGAAGGGTCAAAGGGCAGGAGGTGCCTACACCCAAGTATGGCCTGGCCGAAGGTGCTATCCTGTTGGGACTCACTCTCTTCCAGCAGTAATGAGCTGTAACAGTATGGACTTAAGACCAGGTGGTGGATTGACAGATGTCCGACAGAACACAGATTTGCCAGAGATGCCGCCATGGCTCTGACACTGTGCGTCGTGATCTGGAGCGCCAGCGAGAGCCCAGCCTGCTCAAAGGCCAGGGCAATGCAGTGGACACAGTTCACTTGATCACCGCTTGCCCCAACTGACTGAGGTCATAGGAGACAAAACGCTGGAAGGCTTTGTGGTGGCCCTTGGTACATAAGATATGCCATACTGGGTCAGACCAAGGTCCATCAAGCCCAGTATCCTGTTTCCAACAGTGGCCAATCTAGGTCATACGTACTGTGGAGGCCCCTGGCCCAGGCAACAGCCTATAAGCCCAGGGCTGCACTTGTTAGTCCTTTAATTAATTAAAGAGTTTTCTTCCTCATCCAGCGCTGGGGCTGCTGGGATTTGTAGTTGTGTTTAGAAAAAAAAAAGTAGTGTGGAGACCGAGGGTTTACAAGGCAAAAACACAGGAATTCATTTCTTTTTCTAAAGAGCATTAAGGCTCAACGCAAAACAAACAGGATTCTTTCTCCAAACAATAATCCATAGGCATTTATCCCAAACAAACAATGAAACTGCTTTATGTAGCTTTTTAACATGTGTCGTTGTTTTTCAAAACCATTCAGCAATTAGCAAGGTTTCTCTTCTCTTCAAACCCAAAAGAAATATCCTTTCTTCAGCAACAGGGTTCTTTAGCATTCCTGGCTAAACACATTTCTCCCTGCCTTCTAGGACATTCAGGTTATAGGCTTTTCCTTTCTTTTATCCAAGAACTTTTTATTCTGCCTTCTGGCACAGAGAACAATCCATTACTGAATCTTCAGACCCCTCATCAGATTCATAATAGTCTATCTGCATTTTCTCAGGACCTCTGTCCGGTAAATCTGGCTTTAAGCCATCATGAAAAACTTCAGGCTTAATATTCTCTAAAAGTTCCAGAACCTTTCTCCACTGAGGCTTTTCCCTATGCACAGGGTTTCCACCAGGAACGTCGAGATTCTTTTCTTGCATCAAATGACACAATGCCTCTAACTGGCTTACGGCACTTTTGGCTACCCTTTTTTTTTTTATAAACTTTATTTAAACATCACCACTCAACAATAACAAGGCCAATACTGCCAAACTCCAGAGGGGTGGACTCTCATCCCCACCCGGAGACCCATTGACAAAGGGTGAATACAGTTTTTAATATATAACCCCACCCTCCCCCCACCCCCCCTTCCTCCCCCCTCCCAGTCGCACATCGTCCCAGAAGCTTTCCACCTCATTCACCCCATCTGCACTCACTGCCCCCTCGCCCAATGTCCTCCCCCGCCCCCCACCCCAGTTACCTACCCATTTGCAGGATCTCATTCCGACATCGGGCCCCCAGCATTCCTATATACGGGTCCCACACCAAAAGGAAGGAGGTCCAGCGCTTGACACTGCCCCGTGCACGCCACTGCTCCGCCAGCATTAGCTGGTGCAGGCTATTGCGCCATTCCCCAAACGTTGGGGGATGTTGGTCGCGCCACATTCGTAAAATGGGACCTTTACCACCAGACAGGCCTTTCGCAGGAACAATCGGTCTGTTCGCCGGGGCGGATAGGGGGGATCGAGTCTATCTAAGACCACAAAAGCCCCCGTCCACCGCACTCTTTGCTGCAATAACCCAGTGACAAATCTTGCGATTCTAGCCCAGTAGGGTTGGATATGCGGGCAGGCCCACCACATATGCCACAAGTTAGCTAAAGGAGCCTGGCATCGCGGACACCGGCCATCACTTGTCAAATGGCTACGTAAGGCCCGCCTAGGTGAAAAATAGGCCCGAGTGAGGCATTTAAATTGTATCTCTCGCCACCTAGCCCCTTCCACCAAGGCCGTAATCCGCCGGAGAGCCACAGAAATGGTGTGTGGGGGGACCTCTCCTCCCATCTCCGCACTCCATGCCGCCTCCACTCCACGATAGTCGACAGGCGTTTGGAGAGCCATCAGCCGAGCTCGATAGCCCGCAATAGACTGAGGTGCATCATCTCCCAAGGCAAAAAAACCCAGCAATTGCGCCGAGCGCTCCAACCCCAAGGCCGCCCTAGGCAGGGCGGAAATATAGTGGGAAACCTGAAGGTATGCAAAAGTAGAATTTGAAGTCAGATCATACTCCCGGCAAAGAGATTTAAAGGACTTACACTTCCCCGCCTCATCCACCAAATGCCCGATATTCTGAATACCCTTACGCCACCAATCGCGAAAGCCCGGCGAGTTCGAACCCGGGGAAAAGTGGACATTCCCTTGCAGAGGCACCCAGCTGGACGCCGTCCAGACCGTCCCCCAACGACTATTAAGGTAGCGCCACGTCCGCTGGGCCGACCCAAGCAAAACGCTCGATGCGAGGCGAGTCGGGAGGTAGCGCCCCTCCGTATGCAGGGCCCCCAACAATGAAAGCGGCGCCACATATGCCTCCTCGAAACTCATGGGGGTATACACCGCTGTCCCACCCAACCAGTCCCCCAGATGACGGGCCTGACAGGCCAAGGCATACACCCCTAGGTCGGGAAATCCCATCCCCCCATCCCGCCATTTCCCTGTGAGCCGCGACAAGGGTATACGGGCGCGAGCTCCTCGCCACAGAAAGGTCCGGAAGGTTGCTTCCAGTCTCCGCAAGTCGCCCCGCAGCAACCACACCGGTAAAGTCTGCAGCCAGTACAACAGCCGGGGCAGTATTACCATCTTTATGGCCGCCACTCTCCCCCGACAGCGAGAGCGGCAGAGGCCTCCAAGCCTGCAACTGGGATCGCGTACGGGCCAGCATCTCCTCTAAGTTACAGTGATACAGCTCACGCGGATGACTAGTCAGCCTAATGCCCAAATAAGCAAAGTACGAGTGCGCCCATTTAAGGGGAAACCCGCCGACCCACCCCCCCTCCAACGTCCCCGACACATCCAGGGCCTCCGACTTATCACTATTAATCCGCAGACCCAAAAACAAGCCGAATTCTCGAAATTCCTGCAATAGACAGGGCAGGGAGTCCATAGGAGCCGAGAGGTGCACCAATATATCATCAGCAAAAGCCGACACTTTAAAAGTCTGGGAACCCATACGTACCCCCTGTATCGCTGGCGACATCTCCATCGCTCTGATCAAAGGGTCCAACGATAACACAAACAGTAGGGGGGACAGGGGGCACCCCTGCTGCGTCCCCCTTTCCAGGGTGAAGGCCTCCGATAATAGCCCATTGCAGAGTATCCCCGCCGTCGGAGAATCATACAAGCAATCAATCATGGCACAGAATGGGGGTCCCAACCCATACCATGGGAGCAATTCCTTAAGATAGGTCCAGTCGACTCTGTCAAAAGCCTTCTCGGCGTCAAAGCTTACTAAAAGGGACGGCAGCTGTCGATCATGTACCCACTCCAAGGAAGCAATTATTTTGCGCATGTTCCTAACAATATACCGACCTTTCACAAACCCCACCTGGGAGTCATAGATCAGGTATGGGAGATGCTCCGCTAGCCTGTCAGCCAGGATCTTCGCAAAAATTTTTACGTCGAAATTCAACAGAGAGATGGGACGGTAAGATGTAGGCAGCACTGGATCTTTGCCCTGTTTTGGCAGCAGGGTAATATACGCATGATTCTTGCCCCACTTAAAGCCCCCCTGCGCGACCCGCCGTGCGAACACCTCCACCAAGGTTGGGCCGATATAGTCATGGAGCAGCTTGTAAAACTCTGCGCCCAAGCCATCCGGCCCCAGTGATTTAAAACAGCTAGCCTGGGCAATAACAGATCGCACTTCTTCCGGGGTAATAGATCTCCCCAACTGACTGCTCTGCTCCTCAGTGAGCGAGGGCAGGTTCAACTGCCTTAGATAAGCTGGGATTGCCGAGGGAGAGCCACCCTCCGCAGCATAAAGTGTTTGGAAGAACTTCCGAAAGACCTGGACAATATTTTTAGTATTTCTCTGCAATACTCCGCGCTCATCCCGCAAGGCTGCCACCGTACGCACACCCCCGCGCCCCCTTCAGACACCGTGCTAACAATCGCCCGGGTTTATCCCCATAACTATGCAGCCGATAGCGATAATAGAGCAGAGACTTCTTAGCCCGTTGGTGTAGTAATTCATTAAGGTCTACCCTGGCCTCCCAGAGCTCCTTCCTGAGCCCCTCCGACGGGGCCCCTGCCAAGCGCCTCCGCAGCCAAGCCACCCGCTTCTCCAAGCGGAGAATCCTTTCCGTGTGCAGCCTGCGTTTGCAGGCCGCAAATCCAATAATATCGCCCCTTAACACAACCTTGGCCGTCTCCCAGATCAGTTCAGGGTCACCCCGGTGGCATTGGTGATCCTCCTCAAACTCCCTCCAGCGCTGCTCCAAGAATTTATGAAACTGGGCATCACCGTAAAGCTCCGGAGGGAAGCGCCAGATCCGGGTCTTGTCCGCTTCCCCGCCCCAGTGGAGGTCCAACCACACCGGTGCGTGATCTGAAATTTCAAACGGCCCAATCTGCACCTCATCTACATTCGCAAGACTGCCAGAAGACAGAAATAAGTAATCTATACGAGAACTTGTGCCATGGGCTCGAGACTGGTGGGTGAAATCCTTCTCTAGGGGGTGCAGCACCCTCCAGGTATCGACGAGCCCCAATCTATTCGTAAAACTGTTTAACATTCGCGTTACCGTCTCCCGCGCTCGTGCATCCCCCCTCTGCAAGTATCCAAATTAAAATCTAAGACACCGTTGACATCACCTCCTAGAAGAAGCGGGAGTTCGGGCAGCTGCTCCACTTTGGAAGCCAGCCGGGCATAAAAACCTGGGTCCGGGGTGTTAGGGCCATATACCGTCCCCAAAATGACCGGCCGCCCTTCCAACCTACTCTGCAACAGCAAGTAGCGCCCCGCCGTATCACAAATCTCAGTGTCAACCGTACAACGTATCTTTTTGTTAATCAGGATAGCCACCCCTCCCTTCTTGCCAAGGGCAGGTGCCCCCCAGACCTGTCCCACCCAGCCCCGGCATAACTTCCTATGCTCTTCAGCCGTCTGGTGGGTCTCTTGAAGGAAAGCAATATCACATTTATGCCTTGCCAAGGCTTGCAAAATTTTATATCTCTTTATGGGATTACCTAAACCGCACACGTTCCACGTGATAACTTTCAGAGTGACTGGGCAGTGTCAAGACACAGATGACCGTCTCCACCATTCTGTGGGGCCGAGGTCCTCCCAGCCTGGAACCCCCTCCCCCCACTCAATCGTCTCCTCTTGAACTCTCCTGGACGTTCTGGTGAAGTGCGACTTACCCCCTTCCCCCCCCCTATCTTCCCCTTCCCCCCTCCCTCCCCCCCACATATCTTACGCTCTCCCTCATCGACTACCTCCTCACCCCTCTTTATTTAACCTCCGGTGATACGCCCCCCACCCCCCCCCCCACCATCAGTATTGCGCCCGCTAACCCCACCCGCTACAGGTACCAGGTCCCCTCCCCTCAAGCCCCCAGCCGATGTCGATCACGGATGTGGGCCCCTGGGCCAACCCAAAACCCCTACCCATACCTCCCGCAGCAAAGTGAACCCCACCCGCCCGCCCGTCACCCTATCCAAACCCACCGCTCCCCCCACCCCTCCCCCCTCCGGTCCTGATTATACAGAGCCAGCCATATAACATTACTTAACAGTCAGTATATTCACATCATAAGGAATGCATACATATCCCCGTTTATCCGTCACAGCAAACGTTAAATTAAAGAAACAGTGAACAAAGACTAGCACTGCCCAGATGGGATCTGCAGATGGGTTTCCCACAGCCGCTGCGGCTTTCCGAACTCAGAAGAGGCCTTGGCCCCTAGACCCCCACTTTAAGATGATGCAGGAGGAGGGAAGGGCACTCTATCCGTCGCTCTAAGTAGACCGACATATAAACTAAGCTAAGGGAGGGATCCTTCCCCCATACCCCGGAGGCGCTCCAAGTCGGGGGGAACAGGCCTCGGGACCTGGTCGCCCACCTTCTCCAACCGCTTGCAACCTCTCCGGGGTGGCAAGTGCAACCGCCAATATCCCGCGGACCCCTCCAGCCCATCCCGGGGTGTACCCAGGGGCCCCCAGGGGCCCCCAGAGTAACTCCAGCTCTCCAGGCCACATAATTACCAGCCGGTAGCCCCCAACTTCTGGCCTCCCGGGCCTCCTCCCAGAATACCCATTGCAGGCCCCCCCGCTTATACCCGAGCCTGTACGGGGCCATTAGGAGCGAGAGGCTCTACTCCCGGACCAAGGGGGACCTCCCGCCCGTTCCCCCAGCGGCCAGTCTATTTTAACATTGAAAGGCCACATGAGTACCACAGAACACTGGTAATTATAGAAGCAAACAGGCCGTCCGAACTATGGACGCGCAAATAACCACTCTCAGGAAAACAGTCAGTCAACTGGAGATGTTCAGCGTGATGCACCGCCCGAGATTTTAGCTTCCACATATCGTGCTGCCTCTTCAGCGGTCTCGAAAGTCTTGCGCTGGCCCTCATAAAACACGTGAAGACGCGCCGGGTACTGGACGGTGAATTTGACCTGTGCATTAATCAGTTTCTGGCAGACAGGTGTGTAAGCGCGCCGGCGCTGGCTCAGTGCAACAGAATAGTCCTGAGCTATCCGGAGCCTCGCGTTATCCATTTGTATAGTGCCTTGTGTTTTAGCAGCCCGCAGGATAGCTTCTTTTTGTGGATAGCGGAGTAGTTTAATAAGAACCAGGCGAGGGCGAGCGTCATGGGCATTTTTGCTCCCCACGGGATGCACCCTCTCGATCTCGATATTCCCGCCAGCCCCCGTCTCTCCTAGCAGTGAGTCAAAGAGCCTTTCCAGGTATTTTCTCAAGTCCTTATCGAGAACCGCTTCGGGGACTCCCATTACACTCAAGTTGTTTCTTCGAGAGCGGTTCTCGAGGTCGTCATGTTTGGCCGCATGGGAGAGCAGCCGGGTCTCAAGGCCTGCCACCGTCTGGTTCAGCTCGAGCAAGGTGTCCTCCACACGGCCCACACGCTCCTCTGCCTCTTGCAGCCTCTTCCCAAAGGTATCCACCGAGCTCTGCACCGTGTCAAGCTTTTCGCAGAGGGTGGTAAACTGCGCCGCCAGAGCCTCTGCTACGGCCGCCGATATTTCCTCCACTCTCGCCGGGGAGGTCGGCGAGCTAGGCGCCCCCCCTCCGTCCGCCATTTTGCTCGAGGCAGGCCCCCTGTCATGCTCCTTCTTCCCAGTTCGGAGTGCCGCGGCCATCACCGCTGAGCTCTTTCTGCTCGATTAGCAGTTACCTGGAGTGCTCGGCCCCTGGATAGGTGCTTGCCAAATTCTCCGGGCTAAAATACGGCTCAAGTATGCCGGTTTAGGCAGGGGGTGGTCGGAGTGCGATCAGCACACGTCTGCTCGCGCTCACCGCATCACCGGAAGTCTCTTGGCTACCCTTTTATTCACGCACCTTTTTGGAAGTTGCAGCTCTTTCGCTGGTTCAGGAACGGTTGGCACTGCAGCCTGACCCTTATCAGCACTTCTCTCTGGCACAGCTCTCCTAGTTTTAAAACCTATTGCAGTTTCCCTGCAATCCTGGCTTTCCTTCTGACTAGGGCTTTCACCTCTGAGATTCCCTCGGAAGTCTCCACCGTTCTCCTCCACGGTGAACTCTCTGGGCCTTTCTCTGGTGCTTTTCTCCCCACTGAATTCTCCAGTGTTCTCCCTGGTCAGCTCTCTCGAGTGCTGGTTTCCTGTATCTTTCTTTCCAGCGTGCTGCTGCGTGTGCTGCCTCGTCCTGGTACTCCTGTTCCTGTTGCCCTCTCTCTGGCTGTTCTCTCTGTCCATTCTTTCCTCCAATATTTCCCTGGGTTTATAAGAGTGTCTCTGAACTACCGTGCACTCCCCTTCACCCAGGTGTCCTTCATTAATTTCCAAGCCTGCCCTTGGATTAGCAGAGCTTGGTTGTGTCCTGTCCTCAGTAGCTGCGTGGTTTTTTTTCTCTGCCTGCAGTTTGAGAGCTACTGATTTCTTGCCTGTCTCTTTCTTTAAAGGTAAATGACTGATTTTCTTCCAATTCCATGGACTCAGCCATACTCTCCTCATCACAGTACCTAGCAGTTTCCCCAAAAGACACAGGTTCCGCAATGCTTGTACTGTGTCAAGCATTGATATCCTGGGTCCCTTCTTAATAATGGTTTATGGACCTTTCCTCCAGGAACTTGTCTAAACCTTTAAACCCAGCTACACTAACAGCCTTTACTACATCCTCCGGTAACAAATTCCAGAGTTTGATTACACGTTGAGTGAAAAACTATTTTCTTTTATTAGTCTTAAATAGTTTACCCTGTAGCTTCATTGCATGTCCCCTAGTCTTTCTATATTCTGATAACGTAAACAATCGATCTACGTTTACCCGTTCCACTCCGTTCATTAATTTATAGACTTCTATCATATCTCCCTCAGCCGTCTCTTTTCCAGGTTAAAGAGCCCTAACCTTTTTAGCCTTTCTTCATAGGAGTATCCTTCCATCCCCTTTACCATTTTGGTGGCTCTTCTCTGAACCTTTTCTAATAACGCTATATCCTTTTTAAGATACGGCGACCAGAATTGCACACAATATTCAAGGTGCGGTCTCACCATGGAACGATACAGAGGCATTATAATATCTTTTGTTTTATTTTCCATTCCTTTCCTTATGATACCTAGCATTCTATTTGCTCTCTTGGCTCTCCGCTGCACACTGGGCCGAGGGTTTTAACATGTTATCCACAATGACACCTAAATCTTTTTCCTGGGTGGTGGTTCCTAATGTGGAACCTTGCATCATGTAACCATAGTTTGGGTTGTGCATAACTTTGCACTTGTCCACATTAAATTTCATCTGCCATTTGGAAGCCTAGTCTTCCAATTCATCGAGATCCTCTTGCAATTTTCCACAATCCTCTTGGGTTTTAACAACTTTAAATAGTTTTGTGTCATCAGCAAATTTGACAACCTCACTCGTTATTCCACTTTCCAGGTCATTTATGAATATGTCAAAAAGCAGCGGACCCAGCACAGATCCCTGGGGTACACCACTATTCACCTTTCTCCATTGGGAAAATTGGCCATTTAGCCCAACCCTCTGCTTTCTATCTTTTAACCAGTTCTTGATCCACAGTAGTACACTGCCTCCTATTCCATGACTCTTTAGTTTTGCCAAAAGTCTCTGATGAGGCACCTTGTCAAAGGCTTTCTGAAAGTCCAGATACACTATATCAACCGACTCACCTTTGTCCACCTGTTTATTCACACTTTCAAAAAAACATAACAGATTAGTAAGACCAGATCTTCCTTGTCTAAAGCCATGTTGGCTGTCTTCCATTAGGCCATGACTATCTACATGCTGAGTAATTTTATTCTTTATGATGGTTTCTACCATTTTTCCCGGTACTGACGTCAGGCTCACCGGTCTGTAGTTTCCCGGATCACCTCTGGAACCCTTTTTAAAAATTGGTGTTACATTGGCGATCCTCCAATCTTCAGGTATTAGAGATGATTTTAATGTTAGTTCACAGATTATTAATAGCAGGTCTGCAATCTCATATTTCAGTTCTTTCAACACCCTTGGATGTATACCATCCGGCCCAGGTGATATGCTACTCTTCAGTTTATCTAAATAGTTGTAATATATCTTCCCGATGTATCGATATTTCCTTCAATTTTTCCACACCTTTAAATACCACTTCAGTCATGTAACATCCCTACATCTTCCTCAGTAAAGATCAAAGCAAAGAATTCATTCAGTCTCTCCGCTATCGCCTGGTCGCCTCTTAGTGCCCCTTTAACCCCTCTATCATTTAATGGACCAACTGACTCTCTCACAGGTTGTTTGCTACGAATGTACTTGAAAAAGTCTCTATTTCGCGTTTTTGCTTCCGTAGCAAGCTTCTTCTCAAATTCTCCCTTTGCCTGCTTTATCAATGCCTTGCATTAGACTTGCCAGTGCTTGTGCTGTTTCCAGGTTTCGTCGTTTGGCTCTTTTTTCCATTTCCTGAAAGATGTTTTTTTTGGCAACAACAGCCTCTCTGACCTCACCTTTAAACCATGCTGGCAGTTTTTTGGACTTCCTTCCACTTTTCTTAAAGCATGGAATACAGCTGGTACATTGAAGATAGAAGGATAGTGCCCTCTTACAATCCAGGATATGCAGTACAATCTCAGCCCAGCTGGTGTGAGGCCGCGGAAAGAAGATGGGGAGCACCACTTCCTGATTGAGGTGGAATGGGGACACCACCTTAGGAAGAAACTTGGGGGTACGTGCCGAACACCACCCTGTTCTTACAGAACCTTGTGAATGGTGAATCCGCCACTAATGCCTGCAAGAAAACGTGAGCACCACTAGAAAATGACCTTCCATGAAAGATACCAGAGGTGTTATTTTTTGCAGTTTTTTCTAATGGCAATTTTCCCCTTTCTTCCAGCTTTTGACGGACTCTTTGTATACCCTCTTGATTTAAATATAGGGTTTGTTGCATAAAAATAGCAGTACATTATCTCCTCTTTATAAATAAATTTATAAATAAATTCTGGTTTGATAGAGTACATTAAGTTCAATATGACAATGTGGCAATCCATATTCTTTTTGAGATATGAAGATGGTCAGTACATCATGCCTAACATTAAGATCCAGCAAGAAATATTTCAGGGAGATTCCCTGTCGCCACTTCTGTTTTGTTTGGTACTTAATCCAACGAGTGCTCTCATCAACTCTTTGGAGTATGGATTTAGCCTTAATTCTAAAGACGGTACTAACCAAGAAGCAACTTCCCATCTGCTATTTATAGATGATCTGAAGCTCTACAGTTCCGGTGACCAACAATTAGCAGAGCAACTTTGTGTTGTGAAACGTTTTTCTGATGACATCAGGATGACTTTTGGCCTTTTTCAGACGGAAATTGAGCAAAACCGAAAACATCTTCCTTGCTGAGGGTTGCGATATCAAGGACCTTGACAAGGAAGGGATATATAAGTATGTCAGAATAGAGGAAGGAATGACACTCAAGCAGAAACTATTGAGAGAGAAAATCAGTAAAGAATCAGTAAAGCACTGTTATTGAAAAGTGCTTTAACATCACAAAATAAGATACAAGCCATCAATCAGCTTGCAATTCCTGTACTCTCATACAGTTTTGGGATTGTGGATTGGCCTCATGAAGATCTTGAAAAACTGGATGTGTGAACAAGAAAACTCCTCCATGCTCATGAAGTTATTTACAAGAATCAGTGTATATCAAGAATGTACATTCCTAGAGCTGAAGGAGGGCTAGGACTTATAAAGATTGACGACACCTACAGAGCTACTATCGTAGGCCTCCAAGCCTATCTGACAGCCTCATCGGATCCAAATATGCAAAAAGTGCTGAAATATGAAAGTAAATGTCCAAAATCTGTCTCCATCAAACTTGGACAAGTGTTCTGAAGATTAACAGGAATGAGTAAGAATCCACAGGCATGCATGGGAAAGGAAATAATTTGCAAAACAAGAGAAAAAAAACTCTTCAAAGATTTAGATCAGCAGGCGAGGAAACACAAGAAGCAAATGCACAAATACAGTGGAAAATACAGAGTGTTACTCCAAGAACCTTTTGTCGATCAAGAACGGACACATGAATGGTTGAGGAGAAATGAACTGAAACCGAAGGATGAAAGATTAATAATTACAGCCCAGGACAGTGGATTACTGATGAGATGGTTTATGGCGAGTATTGAAAAAACTGGCACAACAGACATATGCTGATTCTGTAAGAAAGAGCTGGAAACAGCGACTCACCTAATAGAAGGCTGTGAAGTTATGATGGCAGAAAAATTCTACACAGAAAAGCACAACAAAGTAGCAAGCCTCCTCCACTGGAAACTCAGCATGGTTACTCACCTGTAACAGGTGATCTCCGGGAACAGCAGGAATTTAGTCCTCACATATGGGTATCGTCGGTACCGACGGAGCCTGTGCAGGAACGCTTCCCAGCGTCCAATTAGAAAGCTTTTGGGAGCATCCCACAGCGCCTGCATGCTGCCTTCCCGCCTTTCCCAACTGCCTCTCTCCAGTTGAGTTTAAAGCTGAGACCAAGAGAGAGAGAGAGGGAAAGAGAAAGAGAGAGATAGAGAGATACAACTCCTAGGGGAGGTGGGCGGGTTGTGAGGACTAAATTCCTGCTGTTCCCGGAGATCACCTGTTAGAGGTGAGCAACCATGCTATCTCCAGGAACAAGCAGGAATGTAGTCCTCATATATGGGGACTCCCTAGCTTTAGATGCCAGGGAGAGACCCCAGAAGTTGTGCGCCCCTGTGAAAGGGCTCCACTTCCCCCCATGGATCTCTGGCATCCAACCAGCGATGGTGGGTAGGAGTTGATTAGGTATGGAACAGGTGTTGGAGAACAGCCTGACCAAACAAGGCATCCCGGCGGGAGTCCTTGTCCAAGCAGTAATGGGCTGTAAAGGTATGAACAGAGGCCCAGGTGGCTGCTCGACAGATGTCGTCGATAGACACAGAATGTAGATGAGCCATTGAAGCTGCCATGGCTCTCATATTGTGAGCTGTGACATGGCCCTCCAGAGGAAGATTCTTACTTTGATAGGCAAAGGAAATACACTGTGCAATCCAGTTGGACAGTGTTCTCTTGGAGACTGGAAGTCCCAAATGAGAAGGATCAAAAGCAACAAAGAGTTGAGAGGACTTTCTATGTTGCTGTGTTCTTTGAAGTAAAAGGCTAAAGCTCTTTTACAGTCCAAAGTATGAAGATTCCTTTCTACATTTGATGCATGAGGCCATGGAAAGAACACAGGCAGTGGTAAAGGAGAAGAATACCAGAACGGCATTGATAATAAAAGTGTCGGTACCGAGTGATTATTCTGTGAATCGCGTGGAGAGGCAGAAGATCTTGAAGTACCAAGAAATGCAGTCAGAGACCAAGAAAATGTGGCAGAAAGATACAGAAATATTTCCCATTGTACTGGGAGCCACAGGCTTGATAAATAAGAATTTCCAAGCACATCTTGACAAACTACCCATACATGTTACATCTTATGAACTCCAGCAGGAGGCTCTCTTTGGCACGATGCAAGTATTACGCCGAGCATTAGTAGTAAATTTGAGAGATTAAGATCATACTCCACATACCCTGGCTTAGAAGTGAGGTTCATGACCGCCATAGTATGTGCAAAACTAACCCATTTGGAGAAACTACCCCGAGTGAAACCTTGTGTATGGTGGATCCGCCACTAATGCCTTCAAGTGGACGTGAGCACCACTAGAAGACTACCTTCCATGAGAGATACCACACGTGGTAGGTAGCCAGGGGCTCGAACAGTGGCCCCGTGAGCTTGGATAGCACCACAGAGGTCCCACTCCGCCGCAGGAGAGCAGATGGGTGGGCTTGGATAGCAGGAGGCCCCGCAAGAAGCGGGTCACACGAGGTTGGACAGAGAGGGACCTGTCCTCAATAAGATAATGGTGCGCCGCTAGAGCTCTCAAGTGCACCCTGACAGAGTTGGACCTCAGTCCTACCTGTGACAGATGGAGCAAATATTGTAATACAAGCTGCACAGAGCACAAGAATGAGTTGACTTGCTGTTCCATGCACCACACTGAGAATCTGCACCATCTGAAGGTATAGGCTGTCTCGTGGAGACCCTATGGAAGGTCAGGAGGACCTCCTCTACCTCCCCCAGGAGGTTGAAAAGGGGCCAAGGCTACCCTTTCAGCAGCCAAGCCGTTAGCAATAGGGACCCCAGACTGGGATGTAGGAGGGAGCCCTACTCCTGTGACAGTAGCCTGGGAGCACCACCCAGGGGGATCAGGGTCATTGCAGACAAGCAGAGGAGCAGCTGGAACCATGGTTGTCTGGGCCATCGGGGGACAATCAGTATCAACAATGCGCAGTCGTGCTGAGCCTTGAACAGTGTCTTGGCTATCAGTGGCATGGGCGGGAAGATGTAGAGGAGACCCTCCATCCAAGGAATGAGGAAAGCATCCACCAACACCCGTGAAGGGTGCAGTTGGTGGGAGCAGAATCGGGGCAGCTGAGTGTTGATCGGACTCATGAAGAGGTCCAGGTCACCCTGTGGTCCAGCCGCCACTTGTGCGGCTGAAGGACCCTGGCTCAGCTGGTCTGCTAGAGCATTGAGCTTGCCCAGCAAATACACAGCTCACAGGAGCAGCCATTGTGTGTGGTGCACGAAAGAGCAGAGCGCCACTGCCTTCTGACAGAGGGCATAGGACCCTGTGCCTCCCTGCTTGTTCACGTAGAGCATTGACAGTTCACAGTCACCCTGTCCCACAGCTGTCTGGTGGCCTGGGTCACTGGGAGCAGAGACACCATTGGGCTGCCCTCATGTGGAGGCGGGCATCCGGATTGATAGGGACCATGGATGCCATGTGTCACAGCAGGCATAGCAGGATGCGAGCAGACAAGGTGCGCCTGTGTTGCACATCCGCAGCCAGCACCCTGAGGCAGTCGGTCATGTCCTGGGGCAGGAACACTCTGGCCCAAAGGGTGTGTAGCTGGGCACCTACGAACTCCAGACACTGTTGGGAGGAGATGGGACTTGGGGTGGTTTATGACAAACCCCAGATGTTGTAGGAAGCAAATGGTGCGGGCCGTGGCCTTCTGCAGCTTGGCGGCTGAGCCTTCTCTGATAAGCCAGTCGTCCAGATAGGGGAAGATGAAGGCTCCTTGGAGGCGGAGGCCAGGCCAAAGGCTAGCACCCTGAATTGGTAATCAGCACCAGCTGCTATGTGGATACTGGTACTGAATAGCCGTATGATATTTAAATGTCATGGCTGTCGATTACAGCATTTAAAATATCAGATGTTCTGAATTATCTGGTTCTGAGCTCCTAAATGTAGGCCTCTAAGTTAGGATCCTAAATTTTAGCCCTATTTTCAGCCATACTTTTAGGCTCCTAAATGAAGGTGAACTTTCATCCGAAAAAACTTATGCATCTAAATTATGCTTACAAATTTAAGCCTGCTATTCATTTGCCTAGATTTATGAGCCAGATTTGAGCCCAATACTGAAAATCAATACTTAAGCTCCTTACTTTTCCCCCCACCTTAAATCCACCCCTGTTGCCACCCTTTTTTATACATCTAAATTAAGGAATTTAGTTAAGTTTTGAATATATATTTAGGTTTTCAACCTAGTACATTTTCAAATAGGCCAATTAATAAGCACAAATCTCAAGTTAGAAGAACATAAATCCTTTATCTGTTTCAATATTTTTTACTCAGAATTCTGCCATGGAAACACATCTCAGCAAAAATGCCCTCATATCAGCAAACACAAAAAGCAGCGATTATATTTTCTCCTTAAACAAAGGGTTGTTTCAATTGGGATATAGCTAACAGAGCGCACACACATCTGTGCTGGTGGACAATTTAATTTATAGTTGTGTGTTAGGACCTCAAAATGAAAACTGGCACAGAGGCCACTGATTTGGAGAGACCTAAACAATAAGCAGCTAATGCAATTAAGTGCGACAGGCTTTGCGCACGGTTTAGCTCAGCTTTTGCACATAATTTTGTGAGCTACCATGGGCACCGTATGTTAAATGGTTTTGAGTAGAAGCTGTGTACAAAGACTCATGTACACATAAGTGAACAGCTCATTTAAATATCATGGTAATGAAGCTTTTAGCTATTAAAAGGCAAATGCAGAAAAGTGCATAGAGGACCCAAAGGCAGAGTGCAGAATTTTCTAAGTCTGGGGCTTTAATGCAAAGTCTGAAGAGGAATATAAGATTAACTCATTCTTCTGCAGTCAGCATTAGTGAGGATTTCTTGCTTATTTCTTTTCTTTAGAGGGAGCAAAGAGGACCCACAAATTTTTTTCCCCGACTTCATTGAAGGGGATAGGTGAAAGAGTAAAATGCTGATCTGTTGATAAATGCAACACAATAATATTAATGTTTATGTATGCAACAGCATTCCCGAACAAGCCCCGAATGTGTGCACATGAGCTCCCCAGCTTCCCAAAAAGGAAAGCTTTTGGGAGCATCCCACAGCGCCTGCGCGCTGCCTTCCCGCCTTTCCTAACCAACTCTCCTCAGTTCGAGTTTAAAGCTGAGACAATAGAGAGAGAGGAAAGGAAAGATAGAAAAGAGATACAACTCCTAGGGGAGGTGGGTGGGTTGTGAAGACTTATTCCTGCTGTTCCCAGAGATCACCTGTTACAGGTAAGTAACTGTGCTATCTCCAGGAACAAGCAGGAATGAGTCTTCACATATGGGGACTCCCTAGCTGAGATGCCTGGGAGATCCCCAAGGATATGAGACCCTGAAAGGGGTCTGCGTCCTCCTATGGATCTCAGGCATCCATCCAGGGAAGGAGGGTAGGAGTTGTTTAAGAATGGAACAGGTGTCTGAGGACAGCCTGACCAAACAAGGCATCCCGGCGGGAATCCTTGTCCAAGCAGTAATGGGCTGTGAAGGTATGAACAGAAGCCCAGGTGGCTGCTCGACAGATCTGGTCGATGGACACAGAATTTAGATGAGCCATAGAGGTGGCCATGGCCCTCACATTATGAGCTGTGACATGGCTCTCCAGAGAAAGGTTCTTACTCTGGTAGGCGAAAGAAATACACTGAACAATCCAATTGGACAGTGTTCTCTTAGAGACTGGAAGTCCCAAGTGAGAAGGATCAAAAGCAACAAAAAGCTGGGAAGACTTTCTATGTTGCTGTGTCCTATGTAAGTAAAAAGCAAGAGCTCTTTTACAATCCAGAGTATGAAGATTCCTCTCTGCACTGGATGCATGAGGAGCTGGAAAAAAGACAGGTAAATATACCTCTTGATTAAGATGAAAAGGTGAGACCACTTTAGGCATAAAGTGTGGATTCGTCCTAAGGACTACCTTGTCATGATGGAACCTTGTATAAGGTGGATTAGCCACTAAGGCCTGCAGTTCACTGATGCGGCGAGCAGAAGTGACTGCAATGAGGAAAATAACCTTCCAGGAAAGAAATTTCAAGGAGGTAGTGGCTAAGGGTTCAAAGGGTGGCTTCATAAGCTGACCAAGAACCAAATTTAAGTCCCATGCCACCAGAGGAGGCCTAATGGGAGGTTTAGTTAAAGTTAGGCCTCTCATGAATCTTGAAATAAGAGGATGAGAGGAGATAGGTTGTCCATTGATGGGCTTAAGGGATGCTGCAATAGCACTCAAATGGACTCTTACTGAATTTTTCTTAAGTCCTGCATTGGAGAGATGCAGGAGATAGTCTAACAAAGAAGTTAAAGGTAGTGCCAGAGGGTCAAGACCCTTTCCAGCACACCAAATGGAAAATCTTTTCCACTTAAAAGCATAGGAACGCCTGGTGGAAGATTTCCTGGAAGCATGGAGGATATCCTTCACCTGCTTTGAAAGATTCAAGTCTTGAAGGTCTAGGCCTTCAGTAACCAAGCTCTGAGGTGAAGGGACTTGGGGTTTGTCCCTTCCTCCTGAGACAGAAAGTCTGGAGCAGCTCCCAAGTCCAAAGAGGGGGCTTGGGAGAGATGCAGAAGCAGAGGGTACCACACTTGGCGTGCCCAGCGTGGAGCTATGAGGATCATAGATCCTTGATCCCTCTGGAGTTTGAACAGAGTCTTGGGAATCAAGGGAATGGGTGGAAAGGCATACAGGAAGCCCTGACCCCAATGAAGGAGGAAGGCATCCTTGGCCTGAACTCCCTGACACGGTATTCTGGAACAGAACCGGGGAAGTTTGGCATTCCACGGACTTGCAAAGAGGTCTATGTCCGGGGTTCCCCATTCTTGAAAGATTCTGAGTACCTGATCCATGTGCAGGGACCATTCGTGTGGAAGCAGAACTCGACTGAGTCTGTCTGCCCAAGAGTTTTGGATTCCTGGGAGATATACTGCCAGGAGATGGATTTGATGCTCTCTGGCGAAGGCCCACAATCTTAGAGCTTCGTTGCAAATCGACAGAGAGCCAGTTCCTCCTTGCTTGTTTATATAAAACATAGCTACTTGATTGTCCGTATGGATGAGGACTGTCTTGTAGCTGAGGAGGGTATGGAAGACCTTGAGAGCTAGAAAAACTGCTTGAAGCTCCAAGTGGTTGATATGAAGAAAGGTCTCCTGAGGGGACCAAGTGCCTTGAGTGGAGAGGTCCTGTAGATGAGCTCCCCAACCTGTCTGGGAGGCATCTGTTGTGAGGGTTGCTTGGGGCAACAACTGTTGGAAGGGGGACCCCAGCAACAGATTTTGAGTGGACATCCACATTGCAGAGACCAAAAGAGATGTTTGGAGGTTGCTATTTGGTCTGAGAGAGCTCCTGAAGCTTGAGTCCACTGGGTGGACAAAGTCCATTGAGCTGCTCTCATGTGTAGGCGAGCATAGGGTACTACATGTACTGTGGAAGCCATGTGGCCCAGCAGTTGTAGCATCTCCCTGGCAGTTAAGTGGCTCTTTGACTGCATCTGGGAGGCTAACTGCACTAGACGTTGGCAACGGGCCTGAGGAAGGTAGGCCCTTGCAGTGGTGGTATCCAACCAGGCCCCTATGAATTCCAGGGACTGAGTAGGGATGAGCTGGGACTTTGGGAGGTTTACCACCAGTCCCAGATACTGCAGAATGCGCCTTGTGCAGTTCAGGGAAATCTGGGCCTCTGACTGAGATGGAGCTCGGATGAGCCAGTCGTCCAGGTATGGGAAGACAAATATTCCCAGAGTGCGTAGAAATGCAGCAACTACTGCCATGCATTTGGTGAACACTCTTGGGGCAGAGGCCAGACCGAAAGGAAGCACTCTGTACTAGTAATGTTTTCCTTGGAAAAGAAAACGCAGGAATCTTCTGTGAGATGGATGGATGAGAACATGTGTGTACGCATCCTTGAGATCTAGAGAACAAAGCCAATCCTGACTTTGAAGGTATGGAAGGAGAGTGCCCAGAGAAAGCATCTTGAACTTCTCATTGCATAGAAATGTGTTCAATTTTCTGAGATCTAGAATGGGTCTCTATCCCCCTGTCTTCTTGGGAATGAGAAAATAGGGGGAGTAGAACCCTGACCCTTGTTGAAGAAGAGGAACTTTTTCTATTGCCCCTTGGGCAAGAAGGGTAGTTATCTCCTGACCTAAAAGGTCGAGAAGAGATGTGGGAGAATTGAAGTGTCTCACCATGGTGTGGGGAGGAAGGTCTGAGAAATTAAGTTTGTAGCCCTCTCTTATGATGGAGAGGGTCCACTGCTCTGATGTGATTTGCTCCCATCTGGGAGCAAAATGAGCTAACATTCCTGGAATGGTGAGAGGTTCTGGCTGTGTTAAAGCCTAAAAGACTAAGTTCTCTAGCATCAAGTCAAAAACCCTGAGGGGGTTGGGACTGCTGGGTTACAGCAGCCCCTGTAGATTTAGGCCTGGCCTGCTTAGGTTGCTGACGCTTAGCGGTAAAGCGACCTGTAGAAGATTGTTGGCCAGAAGTGGAAGGAAACCTGCCCTTTTTGAAAAAAGACTTTTTAAAAGTCTTTTTCTTGGCAGGAATGGAGGTAGACCTTGAAAGTCTATCCAGAGCAGAATTCTCTGCATCCATTTGAGTGGCTTTAATTTGCCACTCTCTGCCAAACAGATTTTCACCTGTACAGGGCAGATTTCCTAAGCCATCTTGAACCCAGGGCTCTAAATCAGAAGCCTGGAGCCAAGCAATTCTGCGAGCAGCTATGGCAATGCCTGAGGCTCTACTGGCACCTTCAAAGGAGTCAAAGGCTGCCCTGTTTGAAAACTTGGAGATGTCTTGAGTATGCTTAAGCCACATGCGGAATTCCTCCCTTTTATCTTCTGGAATAAAAGGGAGGAAAGTGTGCAGCTTTTCTGCCACCTCTTTCAGAAACATACCCATATAAAGGCTATATGAGTTGATTCTGGCAATAAGCATACTGGCCTGGAAGATTTTCCTACCAAAAGCATCCAAGGTCCTGCATTCTCTTCCTGGAGGAGCAGAAGAGTGTCTCCTTGTACTCTTTATCCTCTTCATAGCTGACTGCACCACAATGGAATGGTGAGGAAGCTGAGTCTTCTGGAACCCAGGACAAGGAGGGACACGATACATAGTGTCCAACCTGCGAGAATGAGGAGAGAGAGTGAGAGGAGTCTCCCATAAATCAATCATGTGTTCATGAAGAATCTCATGAATTGGTAAGGTGACTGCCTCTTTAGGAGCCTTAGAGTATCTTAAAATATCTAATTTTTTTGCTCTAGGCTCTGATTCAGAGGTTACTGAAATAGAGAGTCCTTTAGCTACTTCTCTTATGAAGTCTTGAAAGGACAAGTCCTCTGGAGGAGACATTCTTCTTTTTGGAGAAGAAGGCTCTTCAGGAAGGGTTATAGATACTTCAGCAGACTCCTCTGATGTATCAGAATCATCAGAGGAATCGAAGTATCGCCTGTCAGGGTGCTCTTCTGACGCTCGATACGCGTATCGAGCGGTATCGACATCGGGCGTCCCCGGTACCGGATCGGTACCGAGAAGTAGCCCTGGACAAGGAACCGCAGCAGTCGGTATCCTGGTCAATGTCGATGCAGTCGGTACCGGCATCGGTGCTGGTGCCGGTACCAGAGCCGATACCGACAACGGAGCTCGTTGCGGTATCATCGGCGTCGCAGCTCGAATGAAGGACTGTATAGCCTGCTGCATGGACAGAACATTCTGATCCATCGACGCCATGAAAGCCTGGAAGTCGGTACCGGGAGAAAGTGCCGGTACCCCAGAGCAATCTAACAGGTGATCGGTCGAGGCCGTGCCGTCGATGTCAACCTGTAACCCCATAGGAGGAGCTTTGGAAGCCGGAGCTTCCCGCCGGGGTTGTTTGGCTGGTGCAGGATCCTCGAGGTCAAGCCAGGTGGCATCTCAATGCTTAGAGGGAGATCTACCCTTCGAGGACCTGCTAGGTTTATGTTTGGTTACCTGAGATCCTTCAGGAGAAGAAGACCTAGAAGATGTCGATGCTACTGCCGGTGCCTCAGCGGGAAACAGCACATGGAGCTTAGCTGCTCCGTTCTGTAACCCCCGTTTAGACATTAGAGAGCAGGACGGACAATCCGGAATGGAGTGTTCAGGACCCAAACATTTAAGACACCATTCATGGGTATCTAACAGAAATAGTACCGCTACACTTAGTGCATTTTTTGAACCCGGAGGTTGGTTTTTCCATGGGGGAAATTTTCTTGTGGGCCCTGAGGCCTTAAGAAGAAAAATACACCAAGTGAGGAAAATATCGATATATTTTTTTTTTTTAAAGAAAGAAAGAAAAGACCGGCGGTACCGGTCCGGAGTCGGGGAAGGCAGACACGCGACCAAAGAAATAAAATAAAATAAAGAACTTCTTCAGCGGTGACAGGGCTCGACCTGCTGGATCCGCGGCAAAGAAGAACTGAGGAGAGTTGGTTAGGAAAGGCGGGAAGGCAGCGCGCAGGCGCTGTGGGATGCTCCCAAAAGCTTTCCTTTTTGGGAAGCTGGGGAGCATTCCCGCGCAGGCTCCGTCGGTACCGACGTACCCATATGTGAAGACTCATTCCTGCTTGTTCCTGGAGATAAACTGTATACACAGAATATCATTCCATCACATGCAAAGATGTATGCATTTGCAACTCCAAGTGCCAATACAATTTTCTGTGTGCAAAATATAGCTGCTGCTAGCACAGACCTGTGTGCATATGCATCCAGAGTGCTCTTCCATGTTACTGCACATTTGTATGCACATTTTTGCATACTATTTAATTACTACATTGGGGAGCTAACATCTCTCTTTGTACTTGCATTAGGAAGCTGTGTGTCAAGCTGTAGTGCATAGCTCTAATGCAAGGTTACTGCATTGGTTCCTGAATCTTGTAATACATTTGAATGCTATTCTAGATCTTCTAAACAGTCACTGCCACAAAAAAAAAAAAAAAAAAAAAACCACACAACCATAAAGAAAAGATAACAAGTTGACAAGACTGGACATTGCGCAAAGTAATGTAACACTGTATTACACACAATAGCAAGAGGATATGCTGCCTAAAAGACTTAGAGCACAGACTCATCGGGCTTATATGATCTCCTGGAAGGCCATGGGCCCTAATGGGTTCCCAATAGAGCGGTACAAGGGGATTCCTGAAACACTAGCACCCACTTTACAAAGGGTCTTTAACGACACACTGTCAAGGGGTTATCTGCCACAGAGTATGTATGAAGCACAGATAACTCTTATCTTTAAGGAGGGCCGTCCCTTAACAAAATGTGGCAATTATTGGCCGATATCGCTACTTAACAGCGATGCCAAGATTTCTGCCAAAATCTTGGCTAATAGGCTAGAGGGAGTAATGCCCTCCCTGATACACCCAGACCAAACTGGGTTTATGCAGGGCAGGCAAATCTCGGACAAATTTGCAGACTCTTGCACACTGTGATGAGCGTGGTGAAAAAAACAAAAAGAAACGTGGTGTATATCCCTGGATGCTGAAAAAGCTTTTGATCACGTTGCGTGGGAATATTTGTTCGCAGTCATGCACAGATTTGGTTTTGGAAGCTCCTTTGTGAGCTGGGTTAAGGCCCTGTATGCGGAACCAATGGCATCGATAGTAGTGAATGGGACTCGTTCTGACAAATTTCAGCTATGTAGGGGGACACGGCAGGGATACCCCTCTCAACATCGCAGCAAGTGGCTCTATCGCCTTTGCAAACAGCAGTGGAGAGGATGGCCCCAAAGATCTACCCGATTATGGTTGGTGGGATACCCCACCAAGTATTACTCTATGTGGCTGATACACTGGTCTTTCTAGAAAGGCTGAATGAGTCGCTCCCTAATCTCCTGCGAGTGCTTCGAGAGTTTGCACAGCTCTCAGGCTTCAAGGTCAACCTGGATAAAGCACAGTTACTTACCTGTAACAGGTGATCTCCGGAACAGCAGGAATTAGTCTTCACATATGGGTACGTCGGCGCAGACGGAGCCCGCACGGAAATGCTCCCCAGCATCCAAACACAAAGCCTTTGGGAGCATCCCTCGCACCTGCGCGGTGACTTCCCGCCTTTCCCACTGTCTCTCCCCAGTTGAGTTTCATAGCTGAGACAGAAGGAGAGAAAGAGGAAAGGAAATAGACAGATACAACTCCTAGGGGAGGTGGGTGGGTTGTGAAGACTAATTCCTGCTGTTCCGGAGATCACCTGTTACAGGTAAGTAACTGTGCTATCTCCAAGAACAAGCAGGAATGAGTCTTCACATATGGGGACTCCCTAGCTGTGGGTGCCAGGAGAGATCCCATAAAATGCGCATCCCTGGAACAGGACGGCATTTCCCAAACCTGGATCTCCGGCATCCCCTGGAGGATGGAGGTTAGGAGTTGAATAGAGCAGAGCTGTAGAGGAACAGCGAATCTAAAGACTACAGGGAAAAAAGTCTTCAGAAGGTATGTCAAGTATCATGAAAATATTTAATGAACTAGCACAATATAGAGCTTACCTACTGGATTGTAGGAAGTAGACTGTGGATGCAGCTGCGGAATCTTCAAGGTGACTCCACAGCAACGAGGAAGAAGTTCCAACCTGGAATGGGCAGGTGACCCAGGTGTCAACCGGGGCAGGAGAAGATCGGCAGGTCTCCAATGAAAAGCTTTATGGGAAAAGCTGAGAACTCATTTAGGTACAGAGTCATAAACATTGAGGACTAAAAGAAGAGGACTGACCAATCTGGAAAATTAGCCTAGTCCGGAAGGGAAGAGAGGGTATGTAAAAAAGCCCCTATTCCCAAGGAGAACAGAAGTGTACTCAGGAACACTGAAGGTGTACATTGTCCTTCCTAGCTGTTAAGCGATAGGAAGACATAGAAGTTTGAGACTGCACAGATAGGGAGATGTATAACAAAAATAGAAGCTGTTGACGTCACAGCAGCAATGGTTAGTATAACCCGTCCCAGTCACTGAGCCGTATGATAATAGGCAAGCTGACTGTCCGGACCCCATAAGAAAATAAAAACCTAAGCACCGACAGTCAGGGAGATAGGTAGACATAGGGTGCTATGGACCTCTCCCAATATGCGTATGCCTATATACATATATATATATATATATGTATATCCGGAAGACATACATATCTATACCTATGAGAATATATGTATGTAGACAGAATTTTTTTTTTTTGATATACATATCTACATATAGACATGTAGACAGACATATGTATAGGTAGAGGTGGGATGGCTGACATGTATGCCTCCATACATAAAAATAATGATTCAGAATACATGCCTGCAACTGAGCCACAGAAGAAAGAACATTCACATGGGGAATGTGATGGGAAAAAATTCACCCAATAATAGGGGGCGAACCCACCTGAAGAAATATAGAGAATCGATTTCTGTGGAGCAGGAATGTAGGTCAGTGGAAGAACCAGTATGGTTGCATGAAAAACAGAGGATAACAGTAGTCTGGCAAGAGTACTCAGCAGTACTTTAGGACTCTGATCCGTCCAAAGGACAAGAAGAACGCATAGACGAAGATACCAGAGTGACCCCCCAAGGGGTTCAGGGGTATCATGTACGATAGAGGAGTATGCGTTGTCCAGTGGAGTAGAAGAACATAATGCCAAGCTGTAAGGAACAGGAGTATATTCCGGTCAGATTGGGAACTCCGTGGACATTCACGCAGAAAGCTTGTCTGCTGTACATGAAAGACCCTCAGAGACAAAGGTCAATGCTCTATGGTAAGGGCCCAGAGTAGAAGCTTCTCTGAAGGTTGCCGAGAGCATTGTGCAGGAGAATGATAAGATAAAACTGACAGAAGTCAAGCGTGTTGCCACATCCGAGGAAAGGATATGGCTAGAAGAAGATAAGCTGCAGTGAATAATATTATGCAAGATAGTTGCAAGCAGCTTGCAATGAGCATTAAAGTAATCACTGGAACTCCCGCAAATACAGCAACTGAACAAACCAACAGAGGGGATTCTCTTGTAGAAAACAGAGAGAAAACAGACAAAGATGGCGGAGAGCCTCTCCGTCCCTGTCCGATGAGTTGTTCAGAGCACGCAGTGAAGGAAAAACAAACAGGCTACTCTGGAAGAAAAAAAGCGTTTCAGTATGGCACCAACTCAAGCAGGGGAAACCCTGGACGAGAGGGGGGGGGGGAAGTGACTTACCCTAGGGGAAGTGACTTACCCTAGGGTAAGGCAGCTGAAGGAAAAGATGTCCATATGGGGACAGAAACTATCATGGGATAGTTGTGACCTCCGTTCGTGGTAGTAAGAATGGAAGAATTCTGCAACCCATGGACAAAAGTATCCGAGGGCATAGCATACTGGAAAAGAAACCAGTGTAGAGTTTGAAGAATAAACTTCTGCTAAGGAGAAGTTAACTGTAGATTGCAATACACAGGAACCTATGGTTGCTGGTTATGAGCAGACTGGGTAGAGTCTGGAGACTTCAGACTAGGATGAGATGTCCCTTGCTTGGGTACACCGGGAGGATGGGCAGAAGAAGGATGAAACTTTCTCTTCTTCGGGAGAGAAGGTTTGGCAGGACATTTCCCACGTCCTGGGGAAAAAGAGGGCTTAGGATGGTTTCCAGAACTAGGAAAGTCAGTGGAGCAATGAGCAACCTGACGTAAAGCTTCTCTATTGAAAAGATTGTCTCCAGTACAAGGAGAATTACCCAGTGTATGTTTTGCCCATTTGCTCAGGTCTGAAGCCTGCAGCCACGCTGTACGACGCGCTCCAATGGCAATAGCAGAGGATCTGCTAACAGGCTCAAAAGAGTCTAGAGAAGCGCGAGGAAGGAACCAAGAGATATTCCTGCTATGATTAAGAAGCAAGGAATAGTCAGAGGCCTTGGGTTCTGACAAAAAAGGAGACAAAAGAGATAACTTCTCTGTGACCTCCTGAAGTGTGAGACTCATATAAAAAATATATGAAATAATTCTTGAAGCCAACATAGAAGTTTGGAAGGTTTGACGTCCAAAGGTATCAAGTGTTTGAGATGCACGACCTGGTGGGAAAGAAGAATGTTTCTTCTTGCTTCTGACCTTCCTCATTGCTGAGTCCACTACAAAGGAATGGTGCAGAAGTTGGCTTTTCTGAAACCCCGGAGAGGGAGGCAACTGATACAGAACATTCCTGGCTGTAGAAGGCGCAGGAACCTTTAAAGGTGATTCCCAAATCCTCAGAAGAAGGTCCTGCAAAGACTGATGCAAAGGAAGCATTATGGTTTCCTTTTCTGCAGGATCTTGGTCAAGAGTAGGACCAGGAATAGGAATGGCAAGAAAGGCTGCCATGTCAAGGAGAAATGCCTGAAAAGAAGGATCTCCCAGAGGAACTATTCCTGGGCAGGCTGAGGTTGAATGAGCAGCGCGAACACCAGAAGACCTACTGGACTGGTGCATAAAACGAATCCAGCTAGATGGAGAACGATACTGACAGTTCTGATTCGAGGCAGTTAGTACTGCGTCGTCGGTTCCCGGTATCGATTCCAAGCTAGGCATAGAAAGGATCGATGGCACCGATGGAACTGCAGGAAACGACGTCGACACCGGTACCGGCATCGGGGACGGTAATGCCATCGTAGCAGGTATCGGAGGTTGCCGAAGCAGTACCGAGGTAACCAGAGAGCTTTGGTGATCATCCCCGGTACTGCATAGTCGGAGGCGACGTGGATCGGCTCCGAAACGCATCGGGACCAAGTCATCTAGACTGGATAAGGATTCCAGACTGGGCATCGAACCGAGCGTCGGTGGTGGAATCGGCGATGCCGCTACCTGAAGGTCAATCGGAATTGTATCGATCGGTACCGAAGGCACCGAGGACGTCCGAGGATGACGCCCGGTGAAGAGAGGAACACTCGACACCGGCACCGATGTCGGGGTATCGGTACCGCTCGAAGCCGGTACCCCCCCAAGCCTGGTGCAGATAGCGGAAAGCCCATCCGGGGCGCATCGGTCGGCCCCGAAGGTACCCAGGGCACCAGATGACGATCCCCGGTGAGGAGTGGAACACTCGACACCGATGCCGACGCCGGTATCAACCCCGCGGTTGGCTGGGATACAGGAAATCTAGACTGGGTCGTATCAATCGGCCCCGAAGGCACCGAGGACTCCCAACGACGATCCCTGGTGAAGAGCAGAGCACTCGACACCGGTGCTGATGCCGGGGGAGTGGCACCGCTCGAAGCCGGTGCCAACCCCGCGCATGGCGGGGACGCAGGAAAGCCAGTCTGGGTCGAGTCGATCGGCCCCGAAGGTACCGAGGACACCAGCTGACGATCCTCGGTGAAGAGTGGAGCACTCGACACCGGTGCTCGAAGCGGATACCACCCCCGAGCATGGCTCAGGTATGTTCTGTGAGGAGTGAACCCCAGGAACAACCTGAAACCCCGTAAATGCTTTGGAGCCCGAAGACTCCCGCCGGGGTCTTACTGCCAATGGGGTCTTGAGGGCAAGGCCGGAGCCGTCATCATGCTGGGCATGAGACCTACCCATCAAGAATTGGCCAGTCTTAACAGACTTTTTGTGGGTTACCTGATCCTGGAGAGAAGAATAAACCCGTGTCCTCACCTCAGGAGGAAAAACGGCATCGAGGGATACCCGAAAAAGAGAAGGTCTTCTCCCGATACTAAAGCCTGATGGACCAACGGAAAAGGGGTCAGGACCCAAACAGGATAGACACCAGGTACTGGAGTCTAAAAAGAAAACTAAGTTTCCGCAGTGAAGGCACTTCTTAGGGGAAGAAGGCTCCATGTTGGAAAGGCCTGTTAGGCCTCGATTAGATAAAAGAAAAAACCGAGGAGAAGTTAATTCTCTAAGTTTGAAAAGAAAAGAATAAAGCACCGGCGGTGCCGGTATTGGCGGGAAAGACAGCCGCGACCACAAGAAAAAAAGGGATTTTAAAGAAAAACGTTTCTGCGGTGACAGGAGGTACGTCCTGTTGGCTCCACGGAAAAACGAAAACTGGGGAGAGACAGTGGGAAAGGCGGGAAGTCACCGCGCAGGCTCGAGGGATGCTCCCAAAGGCTTTCTGTTTGGATGCTGGGGAGCATTTCCGTGCGGGCTCCGTCGGCGCCGACATACCCATATGTGAAGACTCATTCCTGCTTGTTCCTGGAGATAACTGAGGTCCTGCCTTTAGGGCCAAGCAGTAAACCACTGCCTAATGATTGTCCATTCAAAGTAGCATCAACTTTGATAAAATACCTCTGGATTAAAATTTCTACTACTCCTGCAGAACTGTTCAAGCTTAATTATGTCCCATTGGTGACCAAGGTTAGGGAGGACCTAAAACATTGGGCAGATCTTATAATGGGCTGGATGAGTCGAATCGCAGCCCTGAAAATGACGATACTCCCCAAGCTGCTTCATCTTTTTACTCAACTGTCCATCCAACTCCCGAGAGTTTTTTTTCAGAAATTGGAAGAGAGCTTTAGTAGATTTGTCTGGAGGGGGTGCAAAGCATGTATTGGCTGGAAGTGTTTGGTGGCCCCGATTAAAACAACCACAATCTGCCTATATACTATAAAGCTGCTGTATTACGGGGCCTCAGATATTATGTACAGCTTCCAGATGCCCACTGGGTGGATATGGAACATAAATGGCTTGCCCCCCTTTCTGTGTTTGAAGCTGTATCTGCTGGGGAGGGGCAAGAGGTGTATCCTGTGTTGCTGGCCCCGCTATTGCAAATTCAGAGACAGGTCCAGTTGAAAGCAGTTTATCGTTCTGCGCTCAGTCCAAAAATGTAAATTGCAAATGTAGTACCATTCAGTGGACCCTCTTTTGCCTGAATGGGTTAATTTGGCAGATGCAGGGACTCCAGTGTTTCACAGATTTGGTAACGCAGAGCACCTGTATGAGCCTGGCTCAACTCCAGGATAAATGGGGGGGTGCCAGTCTCCTTTTAGCAATACTTTCAATTATGGTGCTTTAATCATGCATCTGGGGAAGTGGAGCCTACTGACCGACTACCCACAGAAGTGGAAAGGATATTATAAGGTGGGAAGCTGGAAGGGCCTGACTTCCCGGTTATATAGGGACTGCTTGATCTCTATGGAACGGCAGAGGACAGACACTATTGGGCCTGGCACTAATACCCAGGTAGAAACTTTTCTCTGAAAGAGTGGAGTATCATACACCGGAGATGTTATCGATGTGTACAGAACATCCATTATAGACAAACCCAATATCAGCTTCTTATGCAAGCCTATTTCACTGTAGCATCTTGGCTCTGAAATGGGGAACACCTGTTGGAGGGGATGTGAGCAAGTGGGCACCTTCTATCATATGTGGTGCGAGTGTCCCAAGATTCAGAGGTTCTGGGATACGGTGCTACTGGGGATTAGCCAAATCATTGATATCCCCCTAGAGGCCTCCCCCACTAGCTGTTTGTTAGGCTTTTTTGAAGCAGAGATGGGAATCAGTGCCATCCATAGATGATTAATTGAATTACTACTGTTAAATAACCACTTGGTGATAGTGCACTATTGGAAATCAGTTGATGGTCCTACAGTCTCCTTTTGGAGAATGCGGACCTATGATCTGATGCTGATGGACCAACTAGCCTATGCGCTCAAGGGCCGAGATGAGGAACATCTTGCTTTTTGGGTTCCTTACAGAGCTTGGTCACCAACAGGGGATCTCACCCCAATGTGTAAAGCCCAATCCCCAAAAGAAAGTAGACTGCTTAATGCTGACCTGCCTAACGTTTTATATTCCATGCATTACCTCTTTGTATGTATATAGCTTGTATATAATTTGTATGAACCATACCTGCCTGGGGGGGCTTGGGGGTGGGAGGGGGAGGGACGAGGGACAAGAAGTGGGGACATATACATCGATATCAGTTATTAGACTGAACCTGGTGCATGAGGGAGGGAGTGATTGCTGTTCTATTGAGTTACATGTTTATCTTAATGTAATCCTCGATTTTCATAAATGTTGCAAAAAATAAATACATACAAGATAAAAATGGCATATTCAAATGACTAAATTGCTGGGATTGGTGACAGGATGCTGCCAACAGGTGGGAGTCAGGGACAGAGCTCTAAAATCGGGGATAATCTCCCAAAACCAAGGAAATCTGGTAGCCTTACTGGAGGAGTTAAGGAGCTACAACCTATTAGCTGATCCTCACACAATCTCTGATATGCTGCCAGTTTCTTAACAGGGGGCTCTGACTAGCGACTCCACTTGTTTTTTTGTTGTTTTTTTTAATTTAAATGAAATGTATACTACATTTCCTCAAAGCTATGAAGCACATTACAACAATCAAGATGTAAATTAACAATATACAGTAGTTGCACAATAATTCAATCAGTATGACATTCAGACAAGAGCAATTGCGAACAACCAGACCTTACAGTGGTTACCAACCACTGCAGATTCTCTTCATTGTTTAAACTTCAAAAAGAAAAAAATTACAGAGAGGCAGACATTTTCTGGGAAGGCCCTAAGCTTGTAGTTACTAATTAAGTACCTCTAGGTACACGCGAGCACAAATATAATGGGCCTTTACCAGGGAGAATTCTAAAAATCATAAATAAGAATTTAAATTCCACTCACTAAAAAAAAAAAAAAAACGGTAACCAGTGTAAGACTTTAATTATTGGTTTAATGTGCTCACAGATTTTTATGCCTGAAACAAGATGTACTGCCATATTTTGAATCTGCTGCAACCTCTGTAGTTGACATTTCTGAAGTCCTACATACAAGGAAATAGACCAATATAATCAGGTTTCAATAAGGGAATGGAACAGAATCACATCTTGGCTTTCTCTAAATAGGGTCACAAATTCCAAATCTTCCAAAGTTGATAAAAACAGGATTTTTACCATCAAACCTATCTGCTTTTTGAAGGATAGAAATTGGTTCAAATAAACCCCTAACATCGTAACCCAATTACATAGCATCCGAGAATGGTCCCCCAAGCAAAAAGTCTGAAAGAGAAACGCAACTCTGCTTTTGATTGATTTAATTTGACCTTATTCCATGCCAACCATCATACAACTTCTTCCAAACACTGCAGAAGGTAAAACAAATAAACCAACGAGACTTCTACATCATCTCATCTTCCTGTAAATCCTCCTGTTTAACTTATATTTCAACCACCTTAATACAATTTTGAAAGGCAGTATATCAAACTAAATTAACTACGGGGCTGATATTCATCTGTGCAACTAGACGCTTTTAAAGTGGCTGAAATTAAAAACATATTCAGCGCCAGAGCCTATTCAGCATCTAAATAGTAGCAGGCAATCACAGCAACTACCCAGACAGTATTCAGCCACTAACCAGATAGCTAAATCACAAAGTTAAAACAGCCATTGACCCATTCAGCTATCAGGATAGTGCCTCTAAATATCGGGATCCTCAGGATTTAGACGGTTAGCAGGTCCCGCTAACCAGCTAAATCCTTTTCAATACTGCCTCCACTATTTTTTTTAACAGAATTTTTTTTTTTTTAATGTAAACTGTATTGAAATCGCCATCATCTCATTCTCGAGATCCACTCATAACTGGATCTCATCTCTCTTTCTCACCCTTTCTTCTTTTACCCTTCACCATCTCCAGGGCTGGCCCATCCACTAGGCAACCGATCCTGGTGGGCAGTTTTGTGTCACCACTTTGTTGTATATGGCTGGCCATGTGCTTCAGCACACATGACCTGTTGCTTCTGACCCCCCTCCAATGCAACTTACTGACTTACTGGTCAGAAGCAGCAGGCCTGCCATGAGCTAACAAAGCAACACCACAAAGCCATGACTTTTAAAATACTGCCGCTGCCCTACCTCCCCCCCTCCCCCCCTCCCAAGATGGAATCAGTGACAGCGAGGGTGGCAGAAGCAAGGGAGAAGGTAGAAGGCAGACAAATATGTAGCCTAGGACAGGAGCAGTAAACCCCTCTGCCTTTTATGTACCATCCCCCGCTCTCTGGAATTCTCTGCCCCCTCACCTCAAAGCATCTTATGTAATCTTCAAGTCCCACTTAAAGACTCACCTTTTCAACCTGGTTTTTAATTCCTTGCCCTCCTGAACCCCCTTTCTTTACTTTAGAATTACAGACTCCTCCTCTAGTATGAATGCTTCTATCTCTGTCCTATGATTTATGGAGATCCTTTCTGGTTTTCCTTTTAATAATTTTTGTTTTTAATGTACACCGCTCTGCTGCTTTTGTGAAGGGCTGTTAAAATTTTCTTAACTCACTCACTCCACATGTTTTCAATGGTGAATGCAGCATTGGCTCCTTTCAGCATGGGAGACCTAGAGAAAAATGGCATGGAGCCCTGATCTACCTCCGCCCTAATGTGCCTTTCACTGCTGTTCTACCAAAATGGAGCTCGCAGGCTCTGTGCAGTCCGTGTAAGAACAAGGATTGGGCTGCACAGGTTTCCTATAACAAAGGAAACTTGTACAAGGGGCAGGGCCAACGCTGTGGCAGGTGCAGGCCTGTGATCCACGGTGTCTGACATAAGCAGGCCAGCATGGCTAGCTTGACCTGTAAATGAGGCCTGTGGAGAGGCATATAGGATTGCACATCCCCCAATATGCTGCTATTGTAAGATAGAACTCAGTAGAAGTATTGAATTAGCTTAGGTAAGCAGAACCGAGAGATGGAAAAATACAGAAAAACATGTTTAAAAGTTACTGATAAGAAAAAGTACATCTGCAAAGAAATAATTGGTTCTATGGCCTTGAGAGTGTGAAAGTAACAAGTTGATGAACTGACCACTGTAATTGGGACTAGAAGGGGGGTATGCAGGTGTCATGCCCACTGAAGGGACATAATTGGATAAACTTATCAGTACCGGGACCAATGGAAGGGGTACGGGAGGTTACCGGGACCAATGAAATGTTTTTCTATACCTAGAATGGAACAGAAGTCTATAAACGTTGTTGTAATGCTTGAAAACTTTGCTCAGCCATTTTGAAATTGACTGGTTCGAGACTTGTGCACAAATAAATGATTTGGACCTTCTGAACAGACTCCTGGTATCATTGGTTTGTCTGCGCTTTGATGCTACATATTCTTGGTGCGTTGGCCGGGAAGTTGTGGAATCAAAGTGTATATAGGGCAATATACCACGACTTTCCGCCTCTATAGGCTTGGTCCTGCCGGGATCGCGCCCTTCCGACGAGGGCTGCTCCCTGGCGCCACCGGTCCCTTGTATCGGAGGGAGCTGGTCGGACCTCGGCGGGTGCCGGGCCCGGTTGGAGCCAACGCCTCGAACCCGAGTGAGGGGAGTCCGAGGTCCAACTCATGCGCCTGCTTGGGAAGTTTGAGGACCGGATCCAGTGAGTATAGTTTTGATTTGGTGTCTAGACAGAAATAGAAAGAGCAGTACTGCCATTGGAACTTGGAATTTGGAATTTGTAATCTCGAGATATTGGGAATTGGTAAGAGAGCTTGATCACCTCTCAAGGAAGGGCCGAGTAACCCCGCATGGGAATTCGCCGGGTGAAACCCCCATCCTTTTTGTAATTGGGAAATTGGGAAAAGACTAGTCACAATAGATAGAAACGAATGCATTCTGGGATACGTTGCTAGCATTATTGTGTGAACGAAGTGTGAATGAGAGTTCTGGCAGCACGGACCAAGTGAAGGCGGACCCCTGAGTAGCGCATTTCCTGACCGGGCGACCGCGTTCAGGTCGCGAAAAGGGGGAAGCGATTGTCGTCTTGTCTTGTTATTTGTATTCCTTATACGTTTCCAGGGCCGTGAGGACCCCTTACCCACGGTCCGCCCTCCTTTTCCCTTCTGTTTGTTGTTGCGCGCACACATCGAAATGGGAGGGGCGGGGTCTACTAGAAACACTCCATTAGAATGTATGATCGCACATTTTAAAGAGGGATATTCAGGAGATTATGGTATTAAAATGACAGCAGCCCGTTTGCAGATTTTGTGTACTAGGGAGTGGCCCGATCTAGACCCCATCTGGCCCCGAGAGGGAACGTTCAATGTAGAGATTATTCAGTCAATACACCGTAGAGTGCGGATAGCGCACCCCGATCAGTACCCCTATATAGATTCCTGGTTAAGTATTTGTGAAGATCCGCCCCCCTGGGCGCAGCGCTGTTATGAGGAACAGTGCAGAATAATGTTAGCTAAAACAGATTCTAGACAGAAAACGGAACAGCCTAAAATGAAAGAGCAGGATAAGAAAGCCAGAAAGAAGCCCATCCTGGTAGATCCTGATTCCCCAGAAATAATTCTCAGGCAGCCCCGAACCCCAGGTCCAATAAGAGTAGCCCGGCGTCCTGCCCCAGTACCCCAGAGACGGCCGGAGCAGGAGCGGGACCCAACCCCTGACCCACCTCCCGGAGGGGAGGAAGAGGAAGAATTATTAGCTGAAAGAGAAGAAGAGGAGGTTATAAAAAGTGAGTTAGAAGCGGAGGTAGAAGAAGGAGAAAAAGAGAATGCCCCAGATGAGGAGGACAGTGTACAAGCGATTGCTAGCACTAGCACGCCAGTAAAAGATATACCCAAAGTGAAATCTGTTGGGAAAAAGAAAGTGACCCCTTCAAAGACAATTACAACAATAACCCTTAGATCCCAAAAGACACCTACAGCGGCCAAAATGTTTCCCTTACGGCAAGTCCCGGGAGTGCCCGTAAAGAATGATAATGATGAAGTGGTAGCGGGACCCCTAACTTATGTGTATATCCCTTTCTCTACAACTGATCTATTAAATTGGAGGTCGCATTATGCCTCCTATACTAGTAAGCCCCAGGAGCTGACAGAATTAGTAACTACTATTATGGAAACTCACCAACCCACTTGGCCAGATTGTCGCCAGCTCCTGACTACCCTATTCACGACAGAAGAGCGAGCACGAATTAGAAAAGCAGCTATTGAATGGATGGCAGAGAACCCCGTAGCTCCGGGACCAGGGCAGAATATAATAGACCGTCGGGAAGCAGCCCAGAGAGAATTCCCGAATGAGGACCCCCATTGGGATCCAAATACAGAAGAAGGAACCACAGCCCTAGCCCGTTTTCGCCAAGGCTTTTTACAAGGCCTGAAAAGGGGGGGCCAAAAAGCTATGAACCTTTCCAAAGTTGCAGGAGTTATCCAAGGTATAGATGAGAGCCCAGCAGATTTTCATGAAAGATTAACTGAAGCATACAGAATGTATACTCCCTATGATCCCGAGGCACCAGGAAGTTTATGTATGGTGAATTCTGCTTTTGTAAACCAGTCTCAACCAGACATTAGACGTAAATTACAGAAATTAGAAGGGTTTGCGGGCATGAATGCAACACAGTTATTGGAAGTCGCTCATAAAGTGTATGTGAATCGTGATAATGAAAGACAGAGAGAATGTGATAGAAAGATGAAGAAGAAAGCTGATTTTTTGGCTGCGGCCATAGTTGAACAGAAAAGGGGAGGTGTCCCTAGTCGAAGGAGCAGAGGAAGAGGGCGGGGTCAAGGCGGAGGCTGGACCCAGAGGCTAGGCGTGAACCAATGCGCCTACTGCAGAGAGGAAGGACATTGGAGAGATACGTGCCCGCAACTTGTAGACGCCCAGCAAGATGACGACAACGATCATCAGTGGCGAGAAGAAAGACGAGGCTATCCCCGAAATCGAGGAGGAGCCAATCGAGAACAATTCCAGCGAGAAAGAGGAGGAGGAGCCATTCAAGCATTGGCCACAACGACCCATGATGAAAATGACGTGGATTAGGACAGACCGGGCTCCCAGTTTGCTTTAGGTCTCCAGGAGCCTATGGTCGGAATACAAATAGGAGACCAAATTATGGACTTTATGGTTGATACTGGAGCACAACATTCAGTAGTAGACAAAAAGATAGCCCCATTTTCTACAAAAGCAGTCACCATTATAGGAGCAACTGGTGCCAAAGCTACAAAATCTTTTCTCCAAAATCGAATATGCAGTCTAGGAGGACAGCAAATAACTCATCAATTCCTTTACATGCCCGAATGTCCAGTGCCACTACTGGGACGAGATATGTTAGCCAAGCTTCAAGCACAAATATCCTTCTCTGAACAAGGAGAAATGCAAATGACAGTAAATCCCCAAGCCAAACCAGCAGGAATAATGCTGCTGACAGTTCCCCGAGAAGAAGAATGGAGATACTACATTGATGATTCTGTCCAAGACACCTATTTTGAAGAAACTTTGAAAAGTATTGATGCACCACCTGGAGTATGGGCAGAAGGCAGTCCCCCAGGCCTAGCCAAGCATATAGCTCCAGTGATTGTAACCCTCAAGCCTAGTGCTACACCAGTGCACGTCAAACAGTACCCTCTCCCAAGAGCTGCAATTGAAGGCATTCATCGCCACTTACAAAGATTGCTCGAGTATGGCCTACTAAAAGTATGTCAATCCCCATGGAACACTCCACTTTTGCCAGTAAAGAAACCTGGGAAGGAGGATTACCGCCCAGTACAAGACTTAAGAAGAGTAAATGATGCAGTTGAAACTATACATCCAGTTGTACCCAATCCTTACACTCTTCTAGGACTGATACCTGCTGAAGCTACCCATTTCACTGTACTGGATTTGAAAGATGCATTCTTTTGCATAAGATTAGCCCCTATAAGTCAGATATTGTTTGCATTCGAATGGCAGGACCCCGTCTCTGGAAGAGGGGGCCAACTCACCTGGACAAGATTACCCCAAGGATTCAAGAATTCGCCTACCATCTTTAGTGCTGCACTGAATCAAGACCTTTCAAGCTATCCAGTAGCCCCGGGGAAGAGAGTGCTTCTCCAATACGTGGATGATCTGTTGATAGCTGCCATATCAGAAAGTGAATGCATACTAGCCACCAAAGACCTCTTGCAGTTACTAGATGAAGCTGGATACAAAGTTTCCAGAGCCAAAGCACAGCTATGCCAAAAAGAAGTGAAATACTTGGGTTTTCGTATTACCCAAGGAAGCAGAAGATTAGGCAGAGAAAGAAAAGAAGCAGTATGTAGAATTCCAACTCCAACAACCAGAAAGCAAGTCAGAGCCTTTCTGGGAGCGGCAGGATATTGCTGAATCTGGATACCCAACTTTGCCCAAATTGCCAAACCACTGTATGAAGCCACAAAAGGAGAAGAGAAGTCGCCACTGGAGTGGGGACTTGAGCAGGATACAGCCTTCAAGACGTTAAAGGAAGAATTGATGTCATCACCAGCACTTGGACTACCAGATGTCCACAAACCTTTCCACTTGTTTGTACATGAAGCACAGGGAAATGCCTTAGGCATGTTGACTCAGAAATTGGGAAATTGGGAGCGACTTGTAGCATACCTATCGAAACAATTGGACCCTGTGGCCAAAGGATGGCCACCTTGCTTGAGAGCAGTTGCAGCTATAGCGCTACTAGTGAGCGAAGCAGACAAGCTCACACTAGGACAGAACATACGAGTCACTGTGCCACATGCAGTCCTTGCTCTCATGGAACAGAAAGCAAATTATTGGCTCACCAATTCCCGAATGTTGAAGTACCAGAGCATGTTATGTGAAAACCCACAGATACAACTTGAAGTGAGCCATGCCTTGAATCCAGCCACCTTGATACCCATCAGTGAAGAACTCCCAGAACATGACTGTATCGAAGTCATGGAAACTGTGTTCTCCAGTCGACCCGACTTGACAGATGTGCCCATAGACAATCCTGACCAAATCTATTATGTTGATGGGAGCAGTCTCATCCTCGATGGACGACGCTGTGCCGGATATGCAGTCGTCACTCAACACAAAGTAGTTGAATCATCAGCTCTAGCCTCAGGCACATCAGCCCAGAAAGCCGAATTGATAGCACTCACCAGAGCACTGTTGTTAGGAGAAAAACTTGTGCTAAATGTATATACAGATTCCAAATATGCCTTCACTACCTTGCATGCCCATGGAGCTCTCTATAAAGAAAGAGGACTCATCACATCCGGAGGAAAATCAGTCAAGTATGGTCCCGAGATATTGATGTTACTTGATGCAGTTTGGGCCCCAACACGTGTAGCTGTCATGCATTGTAGAGGACATCAAGCAGGAAAAGGAGAAGTTGCCCGAGGAAATAGATTTGCAGATGCCTCAGCACGACAAGCAGCTATGACAGGACAGATTGCCCCACAAGCTATGCCAATGCAAGCAGCATTGTTTCCAGTACCTTTGAATCTATGAACACCACGATATACCACCAAAGAATTGAATTACTACTGTAACAGAGAAGATGGAATACTGAAAGATGGATGGATTGAGCTGCCACCAGAAGAGGGCAGTCAACCTCCTGGACGAATAGTAATTCCTGAACTGTTAGGACCATCCTTTGTCAAAGCTTTCCACGAAGCTACCCACTATGGGAAGAGTGCTATGGAAAAAGCACTCAGACCACATTTCTACATCCCTTTGTTGACAACCATATCAGCCTCAGTAACACGTCAATGTCTAACCTGTGCCAAAAATAATGGCAAGCAAGGCCTTATAACGGCACCCCGAGTTCAGTCAGGAGGTGTCACCCCCATGCACAACCTCCAAGTTGATTTTACCGAAATGCCAAGAGCCAATGGATACCATTACCTATTAGTATTAGTTTGTACCTTCTCTGGGTGGGTAGAAGCATTCCCAACCAGAACTGAGAAAGCCCGAGAAGTTACCAAAGTCTTAATGAGAGAGATTGTCCCTAGATTTGGAATTCCAGCAGTAATAGGGTCAGACAATGGACCCTCATTTGTCTCCCAAGTTACTCAACAGTTAGCAAAAGCTTTGCAGATACAATGGAAACTCCACACTGCATACAGACCCCAGAGTTCAGGGAAAGTTGAGCGAATGAATCGTACCTTGAAAGCCCAAATGTCCAAGCTTTGTCAGGAGACACACTTGAAGTGGCCCCAAGTGCTCCCCATAGCTTTACTCAGAATACGCTCAGCTCCTGTAAAGTCAACAGGATTTTCCCCTTTTGAAGTTCTGTATGGTAAACCCCCACCAATAGTGCAGGGAGTCAAAGGAAGTTTAGCCCAAATTGGTTCAGAAGTAACCAGACAAGAACTCCTAGCTCTTAGTTTTGTTCTGCAGACTCTCCATACGTGGATCCAAGACCAGTTGCCTATCAACTTGACGGAACCCTTGCATCCCTATCAGCCTGGTACCTCGGTGTGGATCAAAGATTGGAAGAAGACACCGTTGGAACCCCATTGGAAGGGACCGTACACCGTCATCCTGTCTACCCCAACTGCAGTAAAGGTAGCCGAGATCGACGCCTGGATCCACCACAGCAGAGTCAAGCCCGCCGCTGATCCTGAACCAGAGCAGTGGACAGCAGAACAGCATCTTGATGCACCCTTGCGAGTTACTCTGAGACGGCAACCAGCAGCTTAGACACTTCATCACAAGTGCTTTGCAGTAGCCAAGTCTTTCGAAGAGGATTGCTGTTTTCCATGCAGCAACAGTTTTGTTTCAACGAACCCAATTTGTGTGTGATTTGACACACTACTTTGAGACTACATTGACTAAACCAGACTTCACCAGCCAACTGAAGTTGCTACTAAGTTGGTTAATGTGTGCTGGACAACTTGAGGATCTTCAATCAACACTCAGCACCCGTTAAATTGCTTCATTAGCAAACGGGACGAAGAATAAAAGACCGTCGTGATCAAGATCAGCAAGCTGAGGATTCAGAAGAACTCCAATCAACATCAACATGTATCTTTGTTTTTGCTTTATCTTGGTTGCCTTCTTTGGAGGTTTTGAACTGACTTATGCTCTACCTCCATGCACTGCCTGCATTACCTCTACTCGAACTGGACTGAAAGTAACTCAGACTTTGCTTTATCATTCTTACTATACCTGCAAGGGAACAGTAACTCGGTGTATCTATAACACCACTGAACTAAATGTTTGCACTCATGGCAAAATTAAAGCATGCTATAATCCGCATCAGAATCCATCTTATTACACAATGGAAATAAGATGGAAGGATGCAGATGGACCTATATTAGCTGCTACACCACCACTTAAGGACATTACTAAACCTGCTGTTTTGAATTTTGATGCATGTAATGCTATTAATAGAGATAGTTATTCCACCTGTGGTACATGGGAGAAAGCGTATCGAAATGACCATAAGTACATGTGTCCAGAAGGTGCCACAGGATGGAGAAAGTGTACAGGTAAAAAGGAACCAGGCTATAGTACTGCCCCAGCAGCAGACTACTATTGCCCGTATTGGGAATGTGTTTTTTATGCTACCTGGAATACTGGTGTAACTGATGAGAAAATAGATAAACGAATGGCTACTTTAACCAAGCCAACCACAAATGATAAATGTCAGAAAGATGCTTGCAACCCCTTACATTTACGTATACACAATCCCTATGCTTGGAAACAAGGATACAAGTTTGGTTTACGTATTGCTGGAGGGGCAATAGATCCAGGAACCATTGTGTATATCAGATTGAATACCCAAGCCCACAAGTCATCCAAATATCATATTCATAATACCTTTTATGAAGCTATGTATGTAAATAAGTTTGAGATCCCACATCCTTCACAGAATCTATTCCTAGAATTAGCTGGAGCAGTAGTATCTAGTCTTAAGATCTCAGATTGCTATTTCTGTGGTGGGACCCAAATGGGAGATCAATGGCCATGGGAAGCCCAAGAATTGAATTATTCTATGATTTACAATCAGACTGAATTACACAAGGCTACCAGTGAATGGGTGCTAGCGCACTCAATCGTTGGACGTCTTTGCTATGCCAGAACTGGACCCCAGTTCACCCAAAAGGTAGGACAGCTGGTCTGTCTTAGCCAGAAGTACTATAATGCCACGACCAAAAAGACAGCATGGTGGTCAGGAATTAGACACCCTGAACCTCCTAACCCATTAGCCAGATTTCCTGAACTTGCTGGTTTCTGGACTAACCTTGCCAAAGTCCAAGCCTGGCAAGCCCCACCTGGCCTATATTGGATCTGTGGAAACCGAGCATATGCACAACTCCCGCCACACTGGGGAGGAGCATGTGTCTTAGGAACCATCAGACCTTCTTTCTTTCTTTTAAACACTGAACATGGAGAACAATTAGGATACCCTGTTTACACTACCCACCGACACAAGAGAGCATTAAGACAGAAAAGAGAAGCCTTACAGATAGGCAAGTGGGAGAAGTGGCAAGGTGATGATTGGCCACCAGAAAGAATCATTGAGTATTATGGGCCTGCCACTTGGAATGATGATGGTATGTATGGTTATCGTACTCCAATCTATATGATTAATCGTATTATTCGCTAACAAGCAGTAGTTGAAATAATAACTAATGAAACTAGTCATGCTCTTACGCTCTTAGCTAGACAAAGTACTCAGATGCGCACTGCTATATACCAGAACCGCTTAGCACTTGATTATTTGTTAGCAGCTGAAGGAGGAGTATGTGGTAAACTGAATTTAACTAATTGCTGTTTGAAAATAGATGATAAAGGTCAAGTAGTTGAAGAAATTGCTAAAGATATGCAAAGACATGCTTATGTGCCAGTACAGACTTGGCACTCATTGAAATTTCCTAACTGGTTTGCTAACCTCTTTTCATGGGTGGGAGGATTTAAGACTTTCATTGTTCTAGTACTAATCCTTGTTGCTGTTATCTTCTTATTACCATGTTTAATCCCATGTTGTATGCGTTCCATTCATAACACTATTGATAGTACAGTAGAGCGGAAGACCGCAACTAAAATAATGGCTTTATACAAAGCTAGTCCTAGTCGAAATCCTTCAATCATGATGTGATTCTTCTAAAGGTGATTTAACTCTCACACCTTATTAAGTAATAGGGTGAGATTAATCAAAGGGGGGAATGTGGCAGGTGCAGGCCTGTGATCCACGGTGTCTGACATAAGCAGGCCAGCATGGCTAGCTTGACCTGTAAATGAGGCCTGTGGAGAGGCATATAGGATTGCACATCCCCCAATATGCTGCTATTGTAAGATAGAACTCAGTAGAAGTATTGAATTAGCTTAGGTAAGCAGAACCGAGAGATGGAAAAATACAGAAAAACATGTTTAAAAGTTACTGATAAGAAAAAGTACATCTGCAAAGAAATAATTGGGAGTGCTGACAGATGAGTTGCAGAGCCCTGCTCCTCTGCATGCACAAATTGGTTCTATGGCCTTGAGAGTGTGAAAGTAACAAGTTGATGAACTGACCATTGTAATTGGGACTAGAAGGGGGGTATGCAGGTGTCATGCCCACTGAAGGGACATAATTGGATAAACTTATCAGTACCGGGACCAATGGAAGGGGTACGGGAGGTTACCGGGACCAATGAAATGTTTTTCTATACCTAGAATGGAACAGAAGTCTATAAAAGTTGTTGTAATGCTTGAAAACTTTGCTCAGCCATTTTGAAATTGACTGGTTCGAGACTTGTGCACAAATAAATGATTTGGACCTTCTGAACAGACTCCTGGTATCATTGGTTTGTCTGCGCTTTGCTGCTACAACGCAAGGCTGGTTTGAATGTATGTCAGCTCACAGACCCCATGCTGATCAACAGTATATCGGGGCTGGCGGAAGATTAGCCATGCAGCAGAGTTCTGAGCAGACTAAAGGGGAAAAGAGGTGACTCAGAGGGAGATCAGCAAAGAGGAGGTTGCAATAATCGAGAAATGAGGTGACTAAAGAGTGGATAAGTGTTTTAGTACTATGTTCAGAAAGGAAGGGTTGAATTTTTATTAATGCTATAGACAGGGCCGACACAAGGGTTTCTGCTACCCTAGCCTAAGTAGAAGCCCCAGCCGTGCTGCCCCCCACCCCCAAGCCATGCCACCCCTACCCCCACCACGTGCCGAGCCATGCCCCCCTGTGCTGAGCCCCACTACCACCGATTCCGGCAGCAGCACCGAGGGGGAGGCAGCTCGGCGGCAGGCCATGTGCTTCGGGGTTCAGAACTTCAGGGGTTCAGAAACAGCAGGCCTGCCGCTGAGCCTAGCCATCCCCCACCATCAAATCAGCAACAGCAGGGGGCAGCTAAGCACAGAAGGGGGGGTGGCATGGATTGATGGCAGGCCATGTGTGCCAAAGCACATGGTCTGACGCCCACAGAGATCTACCGCCTTCGGTGGCCACCTAGTGGCCAGACCATCCCTGGTTATTGAGAAAGAAACGACAAGTTTTAGCTATCTGTTGGATATGTGTGGAGAAGGAGAGGGAGAAATCCAAGATGACCCTAAGGTTGCGGGCTGAGGAAACAGGAAGAAGAGTGCTATCTATAGAGACAGAGAAAGCACAATTACTTACCTGTAACAGGTGATCTCTGGGAACAGCAGGAATTAGTCTTCACATATGGGTACGTCGGTACCGACGGAGCCTGCACGGGAATGCTCCCCAGCATCCAATCAAAGCTTTTGGGAGCATCCCTCGCGCCTGCGCGGCGACTTCCCGCCTTTCCCACTGCCTCTCCTCAGTTGAGTTTCATAGCTGAGACAGAAGGAGAGAAAGAGGAAAGGAGATAGATAGATAGATAGATACAACTCCTAGGGGAGGTGGGTGGGTTGTGAAGACTAATTCCTGCTGTTCCCAGAGATCACCTGTTACAGGTAAGTAACTGTGCTATCTCCAGGAACAAGCAGGAATGAGTCTTCACATATGGGGACTCCCTAGCTGTGGGTGCCAGGGGAGATCCCATAAAATGCGTATTCCTGGACAGGAAGGCATTTTCCAAACCTGGATCCCCGGCATCCCCTGAGGGATGGGGGGGTAGGAGTTGAATAGAGAAGAGCTGCAAGGAACAGCAATAAAGACTACAGGAGAGAGGAGTCTTTAGAATGTATGTCAAGTATCATTAAAATATTTAATGAACTAGTACAATATAGAGCTTACCTACTGGATTGTAGGAAGTAGAACTGTGATGGAGTGTACTGTAGATGCAGTAGCGGAATCTTCAAGTTAACTTCACAGCAGTGAGGATGAAGTTCCAAACCTGGAATGGGCAGGTGACCCAGGTGTCAACTGGGGCAGGAGAAGAACGGCAGGTCTTCAATGGAAAGCTTTATGGGAAAAAGCTGAAAACTCTTTTAGGTACAGTTATTAACATTGAGGACTAAAAGAAGAAGACTGACCAATCTGGAGAAGTAGCCCAGTCCGGAAGGGAAGAGGGGGTATGGAAAAAAGCCCCTATTCCCAAGGAGAACAGAAGTGTACTCAGAAATACTGAAGATGTACACTGTCATTCCTAGCTGGTAAGAGATAGGAAGACAATGAAGTTTGATACTTCATGGATAGAAGCTGTTGACTCCCACTTACTGAGCCGTATGAGAATAGGCAAGTTGACTGTCTGGACCCCTTAAGAAGGTAAAAGCTTTATAGCACAGACAGTTAGGGAGATAGTAGGTAATACCTAGTGTCCTATGGACATCTCCCAAAGGGCACACATATATATATATAGATACAGACATGTCTATATATATGTGCATATATGTCCAGATATGTGTTATATATATATATATATATATATATATATATATATATATAGAGAGAGAGAGAGAGAGAGAGAGAGAGAGAGAAATAGATAGATATAGATGGGCATGGCTTATGCCCATACAGATTACAAAAATATGTATGTATAGGACATATACAGACATGAATATAAGTCTGAGGATACATGTCTGCAACTGAGCCCCACAAAAACATTCACATGGGGAATGTGATGGGAAAAGATTCATCTAATAAGGGGGTGAAAACCACCTGAAGATATAGAGAATCTTTTTCCGTGGTGCAGGAATATATTTCAGTGGATAACCAGTATGGTTGCGTGAAAAACAGAGGATAATAGCAGTCTGGTAAGAGCATGTCAGGAGTACTTGAGGACTCTGACATGTCCAAAGGACAAGAAAACGCATAGACTAAGACACCTGGATGACCCAGCCAAGGGACTCAGGGGTATCATGTACAGTAAAAGAGTATGCGTTGTCCAAGTGAAGTAGAAAAGATAATGCCAAGCTGTAAGGAAAAAAAGGGGTAGATTCCTGCCAGATTGGGAACTCCTTGGACATTCACGCAGAAAAAGCTTGTCTTCTGTATCACAATAGGAGACAAGAGGGTATAAAGAACCTATATAGCCATGGAATGACTATATAAGCTTTTCCTATTATATGGAAAACCCTCAGAGACAAAGTTCAATGCTCTACAGCAAGGGCCCATAGTAGAAAGCTTCTCTGAAGATTGCAGAGAGCATTGTGCAGGAGAATTATGAGATAAACTGACAGCAGTCAGATGTGGTGCCACATCCTAGGTAAGGATATGGCAAGAAGAAGATAACCTGCAGTGAGTAGTATCATGCAAGATAGTTGAAAGTAACTTGCAAGAAACATTAAAGTAAGCACTGGAACTTCTGCTTGTACAGCAACTGAACAAAAGAGCAGAGGGGATCCCCCTGTATAAAAACAGGGAGAAAAACAGACAGAGGAAGCGGAGCTATTCCCGTCCCTGTCTGATGAGTTGTTCAGAGCATGCATTGAAGGATAGCAAAAAGTCTACACTGGAAAGAAAGAGAAGTGTTTCAGTATGGTACCAACTCGAGCAGGGGAAACCCTGGAAGAGAGGGGCTTGGAAGGTGACGTACCATATGGTAAGTCAGCTGAAGGAAAAAATGTCCCTGTGAGGACAGAAACTATCATGGGATAATTGTAATCTCCCTTTATAATAAAAAGAAAGGGAGAATTCTGTAACCCATGGACAAAAATATCCTAACAGCTTAGCATACTGAAAAGAAAAAACAGTGTAGGGTTTGAAGAATAACTTCTGGTAAGAAGAAGTTAACTGTAGATTGCAACATACAGGAACCTATGGTTGCTGGCTATGATTAGCCTGGTTAGAGTCTGGAGACTTCAGACGAGGATGAGATGTCCCTTGCTTGGGTACATCTGGAGGATGGGCAGAAGAAGGATGAAACTTTCTTTTCCTAGGGAAAGAAGGTTTGGTAGGACATTTCCTACGCCCTGGGGAAAAAGAAGGCTTAGGACGGTTTCCAGAACTAGGAAAGTCAGTGGAGCAATGAGCAACCTGACGTAAAGCCTCTCTATTGAAGAGATTTTCTCCAGTACAAGGAGAATTACCCAGTGTATGTTGTGCCCATCTGCTCAAGTCTGAAGCCTGCAGTCAGGCTGTACGACGTGCTCCAATGGCAATAGCAGAGGATCTGCTAACAGACTCAAAAGAGTCTAGAGAAGCACGAGAAAGGAACCAAGAGATATTCCTGCTATGGTTAAGAAGCAAAGAATAGTCAGAGGCCTTAGGTTCTGACAAAAAAGGAGACAAAAGAGATAATTTCTCTGTGACCTCCTGAAGTGTCAGACTCATATAAAAAATATATGAAATAATTCTTGAAGCCAGCATAGAAGTTTGGAAGGTTTGACGTCCAAAGGCATCAAGTGCTTTAGATGCACGACCTGGCGGATAAGAAGAATGCTTCTTCTTGCTTCTTACCTTCCTCATTGCTGATTCCACTACAATGGAATGATGTGGAAGTTGGTTTTTCTGGAACCCTGGAGAGGGAGGTACCTGATACAGAACGTTAATGGCTGTAGAAGGCAAAGGAACCTTTAAGGGTGATTCCCATATCCTCAGAAGAAGATCCTGTAAAGAATGATGTAAAGGAAGCATTATATTTTCCTTTTCTGCAGGATCTTGGTCAAGAGAAAAACCAGGAATAGGAATGGCAAGAAAGGCTGCCATGTCAAGGAGAAACTTCTGAAAAGAAGGATTTCCAGTAGGAACTAATCCTGGGCAAGCTGAGGTTGAAGGAGCAGCTTGAGCACCAGAAGATATACTGGACTGGTGCAGAAAAAGATTCCTGCTCGATAGACAGTGATACTGACAGTTCTGATATGAGGCAGTTAGTACTGCATCAGTGCCTGGTATCGATTCCAAACTAGGCATAGAAAGGATCGATGGCACCGATGGAACTGCAGGAATCGACCCCAACACCGGTACCGGTATCGGAGATAATGTCATCGAAGCAGTAATCGAGGGCTGCTGAAGCGGTACCGAGGTAACCAGAGAGCCTTGGTGAATATCCTCGGTACTGCGTAGCCGGAAATGATATGGATCGGTTCCGAAACGCATCGGTACCAAGTCATCTAGACTGGATATCGATTCTAGACTCGGCATCGAAGCGAGCGAGTCTATCGATGCATGTCTAGAAGGTACCAACGTTGGTGGTGGTATCAGCGATGCCGATACATGAAAGTCAATTGGAATCTCATCGAACGGCACCGAAGGTACCGAGGACGTTCAAAGACGATGCCCGGTGAAGAGAGGAACACTCGACACCGGCACCGATGTCAGGGTATTGGTACCGCTCGAAGCCGGTACCAACCCCGAGCATGGTGAAGATATAGGAAAGTCAAGCTGGGTCGTATCGATCGGCCCCGAAGGTACCGAGGATTCCAGATGACCATCCCAGGTAAAGAGTGGAACACTCGATACCGATGCCGATACCGGGGTATCGGTACCGCTCGAAGCCGGTACCAACCCCGAGCATGGCTGGGATACAGGAAAGCCAATCTGGGTCGTATCGATCGGCCCCGAAGGTACCGAGGACACCAGATGACGATCCCTGGTGAAGAGTCCAGCACTCGACACCGATGCCGGTGCCGGGTTATCGGTACCGCTCAAAGCGGATACCACCCCCTGGCACGGCTCAGGTATGTTCTGTGAGGGGTGAGCCCCAGGAACAACCTGAACCCCCGTGAATGCTTTGGAGCCCGAAGACTCCCGCCGAGGTTTTATTGCCAATGGGATCTTGAGAGCAAGGCCGGAGCCGTCATCATGCTGTGCATGAGACTTACCCTTCAAGAATTGGCTAGTCTTAACAGACTGTTTGTGGGTTACCTGATCCTGGAGAGAAGAATAAACCGGTGTCCTCACCTGAGGAGGAAAAACGGTATCGAGGGAAACTCGAAAAAGGGAAGGTCTTCTCCCAATCATATAGCCTGAAGTATCAGGGGAAAAAGGGTCAGGACCCAAACAGGTTAGACACCAAGCATTGGAGTCTAAAAAGAAAACTAAGTTTCCACAGTGAAGGCACTTCTTAGGGGAAGAAGGCTCCATCTTGGAAAGGCCTGGTAGGCCCAAAAAAGTTAAAACAAAAAACTGAGGAGAAATATTTCTCTAAGTTTGAAAAGGAAAAGAATAAAGCACCGGCGGTACCGGTATCGGCGGGAAAGACAGCCGCGACCACAAGAAAACAAGAAAATAAGGATTTTAAAGTAAAAGGTTTCTGCGGTGACAGGAGGACGTCCTGTTGGCTCCGCGGAAAAACGAAAACTGAGGAGAGGCAGTGGGAAAGGCGGGAAGTCACCGCGCAGGCGCGAGGGATGCTCCCAAAAGCTTTCTGATTGGATGCTGGGGAGCATTCCCGTGCAGGCTCCATCGGTACCGACGTACCCATATGTGAAGACTCATTCCTGCTTGTTTCTAGAGATAGGAGGAAGGGGCGAGGAGGGTTTAGGGGAAAAATAAGAAGTTCCATTTTGGCCATGTTCAATTTCAAAAGGCAGCAAGACATCCAGGCAGTGATGTGAGACAGGCAGAGATGCAGGCCTGGAGTGTCAGAGAAATATCAGATGTAGATAGATAGATAGATAGGTAGATAGATCTGAGAGTCATCAGCATAAAAATGATACTGAAAGCAATGGGAGGAAATCATAGCAACAAGGCACTGGATATAGAGAGAGAAAGAGCGCCTGAACAGACCCTTGGGGTGCACCAACCGAGAGTGGGATAACAGCAAAGGAGGAACCACCAGAACAAACACTGAAAGAGCGATGGAAGACATAAGAGAAGCGAGGACAATGTGTTAAGGAGAAGGTGGTGGTCAACATTGTCAAAAGCAGCAGAAGGGTCAAGAAGAATGAGGACTGAGTAAAGGCCTTTGGATTTAGCCAGGAACAAGTCGCTGGAAACTTTGACAAGAGCAGTTTCAGTAGAATGTAAGGGACAAAAGCCAGATTGAAATGGATCTAGCAGGGCTTGAAAGGAGAGAAAATCAAGGCAACGGCAGAGAACTGCACATTCAAGAAGTTTATAAATGAAGGGAAGAAGAAAGATGGGTTGATAATGACGACAAGTAGGATCAAGTGAAAAGTTTCTTGAGGAGAGGCGTGACCACAGCATGCTTGAAGGCTGCTGGGACAGTTCCAGCATTCAACATCTCCACCCTCCCTTGAGGTCAGGCATCTCCCCTCCCTCTCTCTCTCCTGCACCTACGCTTATGGCTCAGTATCTCCTCTCCTTCTCATGCTTTATCCCTCCTCTCTACTACCCACCGCCCATCCATCCATTCATCCATCCACATAACCCAACAACTCCCCACTATGTTTCCCACCTATCCAGGTAGCCCAGCATCTCCAAACTGTTTTCCACTCACCTACCTATGTAGCCCAACCAGGGCCGGATTTACCTTGAGTGAGGCCCTATGCCAACAAAAATTGTGGGCCCCCAGAAAAGATAAAAACGAGCACGCCGGATCAGACTGTTGGCCCTGACGTCATAATTAAACTGGGAATCCCAAAAGCCAAACTTGGAATGTACAAAACTGTAAAAAAAAAATTTACTTTAATTTGCTCTTGTACTAAATAAAGCCCAGACGTTAATGATGCACAATTACCAGAGCTGACATATTCCAATTAATAAATTAAAACTAAAGAGATATTTTTCTACCTTTTGTGCATTTTTTTTCAGCTGCAATTGCTCCAGCCACTTTCTTCTGGTTTCTTCGTGTCAGCCCACCTCCAGTCTTAACCCCCCCAGCCCATTTCCAGTCCCAGCCCCCCCCATCGGTTCAAGTAAAATTTAATTTTTAAAAAAAAACGCTGGCTGCTGCTGCTGCTGCCGCCGCGGCAGCATGGACTGTCCCGCGGGGCCCCCTCTGCCTGGCTGAATACCTCCCTCCCTCCCTCCGCGACGGCTGAGCCCCTCCGTGCCAGCTTTGAGAGGCGTGAAGGGAGAGTGTCTCCCTCGCGTCTCTGTTAAGCCTGCAGGGGCTGATGGGAAATTTCTTCTTCAAGCATATACCCGTTACTAAAAGGTTGTTTACCTTAAAGTTAAATCGTTGTTATTATTCTAATAAGTTACTGTTCAGGAAAAAAATTCTCTGCCCTTATACCGTGAATTCTCAGTCTCCATTTGCTGAAAAAGGGATATAACCCAGGAGTCTGGACTGGAATGATGACAAGGATTTTTTTTTTTAGCTATACTAGCTCCTTCTGGGTTTCCAGTCCAATTAGAGTGGCCAATTTAGTGAATATTAAACTACAAAGCCACCGTTCCTATAAATCGGCATCTTCCAATACCCCTTGGCCTTAATTTATGCTTACATTTCACAGCACTACAGGTGCCAGTATAGCACAACATAAAAGTCGTCATAGTAACCAAAAACAGCACATGACAAAACAAAATTTCAGTAAGCCTTAGTCACCAGAGCATACAGCATAGAAAAGAACTGGGTGAAACTTAAAGATCAAACAAAAATACTTGACTACACATAATAGCTTTACCATCTTAAATACAAATTATCTGCCTGCTAGTTCCTCGAAATCTAGAAGATCTCATCAGTTTGTTACGTGGTATATAAAACTTTTCCCGTTTTTGATGTGAACTAGAAAGCTAGGTACAGCACAGTTAACGTAGATGTGGTGTTAAACTGCTAAGGAAGCACTACTACCACTTATCTGTAAAGCTCTACCGGGCGTAACAGCGCTGTACATATAGTCCCTGCTCTTCAGAGCTTACAATCCAATCACCACAAAACCGAGGACTGGAGCATGGGATTGGGAAGATACATATAAGAGAGTGAGGAGCACTAGGATCCAAAAGCTAATCACTGCTACTGGGGTCCGCGGACGGACAAGCCCCGGGACTGGCTTGACCTTATACAAACCTCGCCGGTCGGTCCATCATGGCGCATGAGCGAGACACAGATGGGGCGACGAAGGAAGAGGAGACGCCAGCCCCCTCCGTGGCAGGGCGGGGTGGGGTGGCACCGGCTGCCCGGCGAGGTGACACGCCTGGTCTCTGCTCTTTCCCACGCAGCGCTCAACGCACACTCAAACAGCCGCCTTCCGTAGCAGCGCATTCAGAGCCGCACATTCCCTCGCTTGCCATTCTCGCCCTAAAACAAACTGTGGGCAAAAAATAAAGAACACGAGGACGCTTTGTTCACAAGCTTCTTTAAAAAAAAATAAAACCTCCACTGAGGTGTTTTTACTCCCTACTTGGTCGGTTTTAAAAACGACGGAAAGACTGGAATCTGCCGCTGCCGTCTAAAGCCTCTGTTTGTAGTTCTGCAGCCGCTGATTGGTTCAGTTTGTAGTTTGTAGTTCTGCAGAGACGCGAGGGAGACACTCTCCCTTCGCGTCTCTCAAAGCCGGCACAGAGGGAGGGAGGGATTCAGACGGGCAGAGGGGGCCCCGCGGGACAGTCCTTTTGTTGCGGCGGCAGCGGCAGCAGCCAGCGGTTTTTTTTTTTTAATTTAATTTGAAAAAAGCAGAATGTTCTGCTAACAATTTGTTTAACTTTTCCATTTTTGTGGGCCCTTGCCAGCTGTGGGCCCTACGCCACGGCGTAGCTGGCGTATAGGTAAATCCGGCCCTGAGCCCAACAACCTTTCTCTCTCTCTCTCAGCCCAGCCCTCCCATCTCCCCCCCTCTCTCCATATCAACCTATGCAGCCCCTCGTAAACAAGAATTGCCGGGGCTGGTGCAATTGCATCTCCTGTCCCTGCCGCTGTTTGTGCCAGCTCCACACAGATCTAATCTGTGGATTTATTATTTATTTATTTATTTACATTCTCTTATATACCGCGCTATTCTGCATCAGTGCGGTTTACATTGAACAAACTGAAATTACATTGAACAGGGTATTATAACTTGGAGATAACTATTTTACAGGGAACATGGGCTATGGAGGGTTAAGTGGCTTGCCCAAGACCACAAGGAGCACCTGTGGGACTAGAAACCCCAGTCCTTCCGGCCCAAGGTTGCTGTCCTCTAGTGGGATTTGAACCCCCGACCTTCCGGCCTGAAGTACCTTGCCCCAACCACTAGGCTACTCCTCCACTGAAAATAAGTTGGACTGGGACTGGGGTCAGTACGTGGCAAGGCTGGCAATAGCAGCAGTAAGTCAGCTTGGCAGCAGGCATGAGCAAAGGCACTACATGCAGCATGATGAGGCTGACACAGGGCCTCCTATGCAGCACGGCTTTTTGCTAACATGCTCGCACATGCGTAGGACCAGCCCTGCTTCTCAGCTCCCCAATGGTAACTATATTGTGGCAAACCCCCCCCCCCCCCCCGCCTGAATTCACCTCCTTAGCACAGCCCCTAGAATTATCCCCTCTTATACCATCTCCCCTACCTCTTGGCATTTACATCTCTAAGTCGCCATAAATTGCCTAGAGTTCACCGATTTGTGGCCCAGGTTGTCTCATCCTAAATCCTAGGATCAGAGGCTGTGGATGTCTATGCTCTAATCCCTCCCCTTAACAAGGGAAAATGATGGGAAGGGGTGAGGCTGAAGCAACACGGCAGAGAAGACAATTGCAGATTGCTGGGAAGGGGGAGGGGAAGCAGAGAAGTGAACAGAACACTTATTCTCCTAGGACAAGCAGGATGTGTCAGCCACACCTGGTGACGTCATCCGACGGCGCCGTGACGGAAGTGCTCTCTAGCTCAGAAGCTTCTGAGCATGTGTGAGGTGACCCCACCTCCCCGGCCCGCCCCCAGCCCGACCAGTTTTCAATTCTTCCGCCTTGCCTCAAGACGGATCTCAGCTCTCTCTCACCATATTGAAAAAATTTATAACCTTTACAATGCCTAAACCGGGATTTAAATTATGCCCAAAATGCAAGAGAAAAATGAAAATCTCCTCCAGACAGCTCCTGGTTTTGACAAGGCCCAGCTGCCTCACCAATCTATTGTGGTAGCATCAGCTCTCAAGAGGTCGAAGTCTTCGCGCACTCAAACTACCCATCCCCCTGGCCGGGACCCTAAGTTCCTCGACGACCTAGGGCGGAAAGTTTTCCAGGGAGCGATGCTGAGTGCCAAGATATCAGCTCATCAATTCCAACACCTGCTGTTCCAAGATGCCCTCCTAGCGGAACTTAAAGACCATCTTCCTAAGCAAACCCAGCATACAGCCACGCTGCAGGAGTTGGCAGAATGCTCCAAACACCTGATGAGCACGGCTTTTGATGCTTTCGACACTGCTATCCGGACAGCAGGCACGGCCATTGCAGCCCGTCGCTGGGCCTGGCTGCGAGCCTCCGGCCTGTCAGATAACACTCACGACAGGATTGCTGACGCGCCCTGCCTGGGAGACTCCCTCTTTGGGGACAAGGTGGCAGATACGGTGAACGGCCTGAAAGAGGACTGCACCACTCTGAAGACATTAGCGGCGGACGGACTCGAACGCCCCTCCTGGTCACAGAAAGGGAGCTATTACCGCAAGCCCTTTGCCTTGTCGAAAAAGTATTACGGTTCCAACCGGCAGTGGCAGGCACCGAAATACAAGCAAAACTACAACAAATCATCCTTTCAAAGGCAACCACAAAGAGAACGCAAACAGAAACCAGCAAACACCCAGCAGGCCGGTAAGAACACTTCCTCTTTCTGACAATCCGCCCCGGCTGACCATGAGTGTCCCTGCTGCCCCGCCGGTGGGAGGCCGTTTATCCAACTTCCTACCTGCCTGGCAGGAAATCACCATGGACCAGTGGGTCATCCGGATTATCCAAGCGGGCTACCGCTTACGGTTCTCTTCCCCACCATGGCAGCGCACACAACCCAGCAGCAGACCACCGCTGCACCTGGAAGCTGCCCTTGCGGACCTCCTTCAGCAACTCATCAGAACACGAACGATCGAACAGGTTCCCCCCGACGAAATCAACTCTGGCTTCTATTCCCGGCACTTCCTTATTCCCAAGAAGTCCGGGGGCCTTCGCCCAATCCTGGACCTCCGCAAGCTGAACACCCCCCTCTTGAAAGAGAAGTTTCGGATGTACTCCCTGAACTCCATCCTTCCCCTCATCAGACCGGGGGACTGGATGGCCACGTTGGATCTACAGGATGCCTACTCTCACATCCCAGTCCACACATCTCACAGGAAATTCCTGAGATTCGTAGCAATGGGATGCCACTACCAGTACCGGGTACTTCCCTTCGGACTATCCCCAGCTCCCAGGGTCTTCACGAAGTGCGTAGCTGTGGAAGCGGCTCATCTCCACAAACAAGGGCTCGCCATTTTTCCCTACCTGGACGACTGGCTGATATCAGCACCTTCCACCACGGAACTCAGGGCGGCAGTGCGAAAGACTACCACTCTGCTGTCCAAGCTGGGTTTCCTGCTAAACATGGAGAAATCTCGGCTAGAACCCACCCAACGCACGGAGTTCATCGGGGCCATAATCGACAACCTCAGCCAAGGCCTTCCTTCCAGAGCATCGGCAGGAAAACATCATCCGCCTTGCGAAGAAGGTATCGTCCGCGAAGCAAACCAAGGCCCAAGACATCCTACGCCTGTTAGGTCACATGGCAGCGACTACTTCAGTCCTAACCCTGGCCAGACTGCACATGCGCACACTCCAGTGGCACTTGCGCTCGCATTGGAAACAACGGTCTCAACCTCTCACCACCCTCATCCCAATCAAACCGAGGGTATCCCAGAGTCTCCATTGGTGGATGGCCTCGGCCAATTTCAATGAAGGCAAGAGCCTGCAACCCTGTGGCTACCAGTTCATCCTAACCACGGACGCCTCCCCCACAGGCTGGGGAGCCCACCTCTTGCACCTCAGCACGCAAGGAGCTTGGAAAAAGACAGAACAATCCCTCCATATCAACGCCCTCGAACTCCGAGCCGTCAGGTATGCGCTCCAGACCTTCATGCCACATCTCGCGGGGAAGACAGTTCTGATCCAGACCGACAACCAAGTGACGATGTTCTACCTCAACAAACAAGGGGGTACTCTCTGCAGGGAGGCTCTACAGACATGGTCGTTAGCCCTAGCTCACGACTGCCTTCTACAGGCGACCTACCTCCCGGGAGAGCAGAACACGCTAGCGGACAGACTAAGCAGACAGCTCCAGCCCCACGAGTGGACGCTTCACGAGGAAGTAGCGGAGTCCATCTTCCGACGTTGGGGGAATCCACGGATAGACCTTTTCGCAACCGAGGACAATTCCAGATGCCCTCTGTTCTGCTCAAAACGCCCCTCACCCCGGAGAGTGGCCTCGGATGCATTCGCAGTACACTGGGGGCAGTGGGAACTGGCCTACGCCTTTCCCCCAACCCCCCTCATGACAGCCACCATACAGCGCACCATCAACAACAAGGCGCACATCATCCTGATTGCGCCCCACTGGCCAAGACAGATGTGGTTCCCCCTGCTACTGCAGCTTTCACAGGAACCCCCCATCCGGCTCCCGATGAGACCAGACCTGCTCACACAGAACGACGGCACAACCTGGCACCCCAATCTCCAGACCCTTGCATTGACTGCCTGGAGACTGAGAGGGTGAACTTCCAAGAATACCATCTACCGGCGGAGGTACAGCGCATCGTACTGGCTTCCAGGAGACCGTCCACGAGAAAGTCATACAGTCTCAAGTGGAAACGTTTCAATATCTGGTGCGCAGGCTGAGGAATCCCGCCAGACTCCTGCCCTGTTCCGGTTGTGCTTCAGTATCTCTCCTCGCTCTTCAGTCTGGGCTTGAAGCCCCAGTCAATTAAGGTGCACCTCGCAGCCATCGCGTCCCTGCACCAGCTGCGAAACAACTCGCCCACGGGCTCCATAGCCGCTCTTCCCATTGTGACCCACTTCATGAGATGTCTCAGGAACCTGCAGCCCCCGGTCCAAAGACCTGTTCCCTCGTGGGACCTCAACACCGTCCTCCAGCAGCTGACGCGGGAGCCCTTCGAGCCTCTGCCCTCAGCGGAATCAAAATTCCTGTCCTGGAAGACGCTTTTCCTCATCGCCATCACTTCCGCAAGGAGGGTGAGTGAGCTACAAGCTTTGGTGGCTCACCCCCCGTACACCAAGATTCACCACAACAAGGCGTCTCTCCGGACACACCCGAAGTTTGTTCCAAAGGTCTCCTCCGTCTTCCACGTCAACCAATCAGTGGAACTACCGTCTTTCTTCCCTGCCCCTCATGGGTCACAAGAGCAACGACTCCACTCACTGGACTGCGTCCGAGCACTGCGCATCTACATTGACAGGACGGCCTCAGTCCGGCAAGGGACCCAGCTCTTTGTGTCCTTCGACCCCAACAAACCGGGACGCCCGGTCACCAAGCGCACACTCTCCCACTGGATATCTGACTGTGTCTCCTACTGCCTCCAGAAGGCGGGCGCTCATCCAGCAAACAAGGCGAGCGCACACCAACTCCGCGCATTGGCCACCTCTCTCGCAAGCGCACACGAGGTTCCAGTAAGCGAGATCTGTAAAGCCGCCACCTGGTCCTCGCACCTCACTTTCCAAAAACACTATTGCCTTGACCTCCAGGCAGAAGCCGACAGCTCTTTCGGCCGAGCGATTCTGTCTACAGCGGCAGGTTCCACCTTTCCCGACGTGACAGGAGCAACCGACCAAGTCGCAGCCTGCAGGGAGTAACTCCTGTACCTCCTAAACGCCACGGGCCAGGGTGGCACACCTGGTGGGACCCTCATGATGGTTGTTACTTGCACTATGTGTTTGTTATGACACTGTGGTTGTTATTTGCACAATGTTATTGCACTGTTGCACTATATTATTGCACTGATTGTTCCGTTGCACTGTTGATTGATTGCACTATGTTCTACTTCACTGCGTGTGCCAGCCGGCCATGCACTTATGTTATTGCTTAGTTGCACAATAAACGTCTGTTCTGCACAATAAACGTTTGTTACTATACTGTCTCAGGCCTCCCTCAGCCTCAGCGCGTAACAAGTAGCTGGGGAGACACCAGGTGTGGCTGACACATCCTGCTTGTCCTAGGAGAAAACAGAGTTACTTACCTGTAACGGAGTTCTCCGTGGACAGCAGGATAGGTCAGCCACACGATCCCACCCTCCTCCCCTCTGAGGGTGGCCTGCGGTCCGCGCCCCAGCCTCTGGCCGAAGCTAATGATTCACTGGTCGGGCTGGGGGAGGGCCGGGGAGGTGGGGTCACCTCACACATGCTCAGAAGCTTCTGAGCTAGAAAGCACTTCCGTCACGGCGCCATCGGATGACGTCACCAGGTGTGGCTGACCTATCCTGCTGTCCACGGAGAACTCCGTTACAGGTAAGTAACTCTGTTTTCTCTGTTACCAGTTAATTCCCACACTAGGGGGCTCAAGCTGTATCTAGGAAGAAGTGTGGACTTTAGAAAGGGAGTTCCTGGCATTTCAAGGTGTTGAGAGCAGAGCCTTAACAGGACTTGAATATCAAGAATTGATAATTTTCCACAGCATACCTGAAAATGTCTGAAGCCACACTAGTGTACCATGAAACACCAATGGGCCGACGCAGTAAAGCGAGCTAGGCTTTGTGCACAGGTTAGCATGGTTTTAGTGCACACTTCAATGTACTACCACCGCAAGAATGGAGTTTTGCTACAAGCTAAATGTGTGCAAAGCCTCAAGCAGACAGTAGTACACAGCACATTTAAATTGATGGTAATGAAGCAATTAGCTATGCAGCGCTGATGCAGAGAAAAGGTTAGGAGACCAGAAGGCTGAGCACAAAGCTGGCATTTTAAAAGCAAGGTCTGAGGAAAAGTAAAGTGTAGCTTGCTGCTCTCCAGTTAGAGCCATATGAAGGGATGTTTTTCTATGCATAGCAATTTTGCATTACTACTATTATTGGGCTAGTCACTTAATCCTCCATTGCCTCAGAAAATTCCAAGTTATCAATGTCCCTGTTTAATGTACATTACCAAGTTTAAGTTACAATGTAAACCGCTTTGATTGAAATGATAAAGTGGTATAAAAGACCTGTTAAATAAATAAAATTATTTATACGCAGAATAAGATTCCAGCATCTGAGCAGATGTCATGCGCGTGTAAAGCGTAGTTACTCACCTGTAACAGGTGTTCTCCAGGAGCAGCAGGAATCAGTCCTCACTTATGGGTGACGTCGGCGCCGACGGAGCCCTCGCGGAGCAATTTTCCCCAGCTTTCAAAGAAAGCCTTTGGGAATTGCAGCGCGCATGCACGGTCCTCTTCCCGCCCAAGGGTGCCATCTTAGCCAGTCAGATGACATAGCTAAAAAAGACAGCATAAAAATTTGCAAAAAAAGTAAAGCAGACGATTGCAACTCCAAGGGGAGGAGGGAGGGTTGTGAGGACTGATTCCTGCTGCTCCTGGAGAACACCTGTTACAGGTGAGTAATTACGCTTTCTCCAGGACCAAGCAGGAAGTCAGTCCTCACTTATGGGACTCCCAAGCTTAAGGCTACCGGAGACCCTAAGCACAAAAATGAGCTCCCTCTAGCTCAGCAGCACAGAAGGAAAGAATCTTCGCTGAATTATTACCCACCGGTAGCCCACATCCGGGATGGAGGGTAGGAGTTGCTCAGACCTCAAAGAGATTACGGAGGACTGCCTGTCAGAAAGCACTGTCCCTGCGGGACTCCCTCTCGAGACAGTAATGGACCGCAAAAGTCTGGCTCGAAGACCAAGTAGCGGCCCGGCAGATGTCTGCCAGCGGAACAGAGCGGAGGTAAGCCACTGACGTGGCCTTTGCCCGAACGCAATGAGCCGTGACTCGACCTTCCAAGGAGAGTCCGGCTGCCCCATAAGCCCAAGAGATACAGTCCGCAACCCAGATGGACAGAGTACGCTTGGTCAAAAGACACAAAAAGCTGAGCAGCTTTACGGTGCTCCCGCGTACGGTCAAGGTAGAAGTTTAAAGCCCTTCTACAGTCCAGGGTATGGAGGACCGTTTCAGCTCGGCTGGAGTGTGGTCTGGGAAATAAGGTTGGAAGTACCACCTCCTGATTGATGTGAAAGGGGGAGACCACTTTTGGAAGAAATTTTGGGTGAGTCCGTAGGACTACCCTATTTTTGTAGAACCGAGTGTAAGGGGGATCAGACACGAGGGCCTGCAATTCACTTACGCGTCTAGCGGAAGTGAGGGCTATCAAGAACAGTGTTTTCCAAGAAAGAAAACGGAGAGAACAGGTAGCCATAGGTTCAAAAGGCGGACAGGTGATCCGCTGTAAAACCACATTCAGGTCCCAGTCAGGCGCTGGCGGGCGCAGAGGTGGTTTAAGTAGAAGGAGACCTCGGAGAAACCTCGCTACGAGAGGGTCGTTGGAGAGAGGTCTGCCGTCCACCGGCACATGATGTGCTGAAAGAGCACTGAGGTGAACTTTGACGGAGTTGGACTTAAGTCCCAGATTAGAGAGGTAAAGCAAGTACTGCAAGACCACCGACACCGGGCAGGAGAAGGGATCCTGAGACTGTCGGGTACACCAAACGGAAAAACGACGCCATTTAAGGGCGTAGCATTTGCGGGTAGAAGGTCGTCGCGAAGCTAGGACGACCTCCTCCACCTCTGCCGGCAGGAGAAGGGGAGCGAGGACTACCCTCTCAGCAGCCAGGCCATTAGGTTGAGAGACCTGAGGTTGGGGTGTAGCAGAGACCCCTGATCCTGAGTGAGGAGATCCGGTTGTAACCCCAGAGGGAATGGATCCTCCACCGCTAATTGCAGCAGGAGCGGAAACCACGGCTGTCTGGGCCAGCGAGGGGCCACCAGGATCATGAAGGCTTTGTCTCGGAGAACCTTGAAAAGAGTCCGAGAGACTAGTGGGATGGGAGGGAAAGCGTACAGAAGGCTCCCCGACCATGAGAGTAGAAAAGCGTCCGCCGCAACCCGAAGGGGGTGTGGCTGACGAGAGCAGAAGCGAGGAAGTTGCCGGTTGTGAGGACTGGCAAAGAGATCCACCATGGGGAGGCCCCACTTTAGAAAGAGCTTCTGAACTACCAAGGGATCCAGACGCCACTCGTGCGGCTGGAGGATCCTGCTGAGTTTGTCCGCCAGGTAATTCTCTTGGCCTGGGAGATAAACTGCCTTGAGGAGAATGCCGTGACTGACGGCCCAAGAGCAGAGCTTCTGTGCCTCCCGGCAGAGGAGGAAGGAGCCCGTGCCCCCCTGCTTGTTCACGTAGAACATGGCAACTTGATTGTCCGTCTGGACAAGGACGGACTGGTGAGAAGTCAGGTGGGAGAAGGCCTTGAGAGCCAGGCGGATCGCCCTGAGCTCCAGGAAGTTGATCTGCTGAGCAGACTCCCACGTGGTCCAGAGGCCCTGAGTACGTGCCCCTTGGAAATGCGCTCCCCAGCCCAGGAGGGATGCATCTGTTGTCAGCACCCGGGCCGGCTGAGGTGACTGGAAAGGCATTCCGAATATCAGGTTCGGCTGCTGAAGCCACCACCGGAGAGACGAGATCAGCGGCTCGGAGACGCGCACTAGGTCTGCTAGGCCGCCTGTGGCTTGTCGCCACTGCTGGCGGAGACACCATTGAGAGGGCCGCATATTCAGGCGGGCATTGGGGGTCACATGGACGGTGGAAGCCATATGGCCGAGTAGTCCCAGGAAGCGCCTGGCGGAGACCAGGGGCTGGCTGCGAAAACGGTCGGCTAGGTCCATGAGCCGTTGAGCCCTGTCGAGCGGTAGGTACGCTCGTGCCTGAGGAGTGTGCAGCCTTGCGCCGATGAACTCGAGATCCTGTGAGGTGAGCAAAGTGGACTTTGCGAAGTTTATAACAAAGCCCAAGTACTGCAGAAGAGTCACCGTGCGGCGCGTGGCGTTGGTGACCTCCAGAGCGGACGCTGCTCTGATGAGCCAGTCGTCGAGGTACGGAAAGACATAGAGGCCGTGAAGCCTGAGATGGGCCGCCACCACCGCGAGACATTTTGTGAAGACTCGCGGTGCGGAGGACAGGCCAAAGGGCTGTACTGGTAATGATTCCCTGCCACCACAATCCTTAGGTATTGGCGGTGGCTTGGGTGGATGAGGATGTGCGTGTAGGCATCCTTTAGATCCAAGGAGCATAGCCAATCTCCCCGCTGGAGGTAGGGCAGAAGGATTCCAAGGGTAAGCATCTTGAACTTCTCCCGCACGAGGAACTTGTTGAGGTTGCGCAAGTCCAGGATGGGTCTGAGGCCTCCTGTTCTCTTTGGTATTAGAAAATACCTGGAATAAAAGCCTTGACCTTTCAGGTGGTGGGGCACCGGTTCCACCGCCTGTTCCAGTAGAAGACCTGCTAACTCCTGAAGGAGTAATTCCCTGTGCAGAGGGGGTCGTGGAGGTTCTCCCGGAAAATAGGAGGGAGGGACCTGGTGGAAGTGGAGAAGATAGCCTTCTCGCACGACTTGAAGCACCCAGGCATCTGAGGTGATGCTGGACCACCTGTGGGCGAAGTGAACCAGCCGGCCTCCGGTGCTGGGAGGAACCAGCGGGGGGGGAGAGGCTATGCTTAAGGAGTCAAAAACCCCCACCCTGCTGAGCAGTGGCTGGTGGTGCAGGCTTGGGGGCTTGCTGCCTACGGGACCCGTTACCCCGTCCCTTGGCCTGCTGGCCCTGTTGGGGAGCTGCAGGGGCCTGATAATGGGGGTATTGTTTGTAGGCAGCCGCCTTCCTCGGGTAAAAGGACTTTTTTCCCGAGCCCTTCTTTTTCTGGGAAGGGGCGGAGGTCTTCCTAGAAAGCCTGGTCCTGGTGAGAGTCTCCGTCTCAATTTGTGCAGCCTTTTCAGCCATGGGCTTGCCAAAGAGGTTTTCGCCTCGGCAGGGGACATCGACCAACTTGTCCTGCACCCAGGGCTCAAGGTCAGACGACTGAAGCCAAGCCTGTCGGCGGGCACCGATGCCGGCTGCGGCCACTCGAGCCGATGCTTCAAAGCCATCATAGGCTGCTCGGGACATGAACTTTGAGCATTCCCGAATGCCAGTGGACAAGGCCAGGAACCTCCGCAAGGGTTCCTCGGACAAACCAGCGGAGAATCCGGCTAGCTCTTTAGCCAGGTCTCGGAGATACATGCCCATGTATAGCTGGTAGGTCTGGACACGACACGCAAGCATAGAGCCCTGGAAACACTTCTTACCAAGGCCATCCAGGTTACGGGCCTCCCTGCCAGGAGGCACCGAGGAGTGCATCTTCTGGCTCTTAAGACGATGCATGGCCGATTCCACTACCATGGAATGGTGTGGTAGCTGTGCTTTTTGGAAGCTAGGGCTCTTGCGGACTCGATAGATAGAATCGACCCGCTTGCTCAGGACCGGCGAGGTGGCCGGACTCTCCCACATGCGGAAGAGTAGTCGTTCCAGCATAGGAGGAACCGGTACAGTAAAGTGTTCCCTTGCGGGAGAGTCATACTGGAGGGCGTCGAGCTCTTCGGCTCGAGGCTCCTCCTCGGGGTCCGCAGGGAAGGCCAAAGCCTTGGCCATATCCCTGACGAAGTCCAAGAACCGGGCATCCTCCGGGGGGGACTGCTTCCGAGGTTCGGATTCCGGTGAGTCCGAGGGGACACACCGAGTCCGGAAAGAATCAGGCGACTCTTCCTCTTCAGACTCCCAGACCGACTCCGACGAGGACTCGGTGGGGTCGGCCCGGGCAGGGCGCGGCGCCTGCCGCCCCGACGCCGAGGGAGTTGGCGTCGGCGACCTCGGTCCCGAACGGGAGGCCGAGGGTGACCTCGACCGAGGATCGACTCGAGTTCGCATCGACTCGAGGATCGGCTCGGTCTCCGGGGTCGACTTGGACGTCGACGTCCCGGCGGTCGGGACAGCGACGCCAGCGAAGCCAGCGAGCAGTGCCCGCTGCTGGTCCATGAAGGCAGACAGTCTGCTCTCCAAGGCCGTCAACCTGAGTCCGAGCTCAGGTGACCCAGCAGCCCCCGACTCGGGCCCCGACGGCGTCGGGCCCGACGTCGGCTGTCGCGGAGGCGAGTCCAGGAGGACCACAGGACTTACCCGAGCAGGCAGCTCCGACTCCAGGCGAGGTCGCTTCGTGAGGTGCTCCTTCTCCAAGGACCCGGGGCGGCTATCGGGGCTATGCGACCTGGCCCTCGCGGAGCCAGGAGCGTCCACCGACGCCGCCCTCGCGGGTTTCACCTTACGTCGATGGTCCCCGGAGGGAGAACCCCTGTCGGAGGAACTCCGGCGACGGTCCGAGCTGGAACCTTTGGACGCGGAGGCCTCCGACGAGGTCCGGGTACGGCTGGGGTCAGCGAAGATCCTATCCCGCTGATGCCGCCGACTTCTCAACGCTTTGGAGGACATTTTGCCGCAGGGCCCACAGATCATTTCTTCATGATCCGGGCCCAGGAGGCGGAGGCAAAAGTCGTGTGTGTCAGTTAGTGACATATTTCGGTCACACTGACCACACCGCTTGAAACCACTGGCAGCCATCGGGGGAAAAAGGGCCCCGGCGAGGTCAAAGGACCGGGCTGCCAGGGAAAAACCGAAAACGAAAACTGACTAAGTCAGAAAAACCGAAAAGAAGAAAGAGGACTCGTGACCGGCGTCGCGAGTCCGGGCGGGAAAAAGACCGGCGTCGAACCGAAGGAAAAAGAATAAAATTATGAAGAAATATCAACTTTTTCGCGGGGACACGACGGGGACGTCTGTAGGGCTCCGCGGAAAAAAGAAGACTGGCTAAGATGGCACCCTTGGGCGGGAAGAGGACCGCGCATGCGCGCTGCAATTCCCAAAGGCTTTCTTTGAAAGCTGGGGAAAATTGCTCCGCGAGGGCTCCGTCGGCGCCGACGTCACCCATAAGTGAGGACTGACTTCCTGCTTGGTCCTGGAGAACTGAAGTGCTGAACTGTGTATAACACGTTTGAACTGCATGCGCATAATATCCACAGACATGCTGGAATGCTATTCTGCATATGAATAATATTGCAAAAATTGTTATGCACAGAACAACATTCCAGCATATGCGCGGCAGGTGCAGATACAGCTGCTGCTAGCACAGATCTATTTGCACATGCATCAGGCATGCGTGCAGGGGTTTTCACATGCTGTTCCATGTTAGCACATGGTTTTTGCGCATAGACCATTTGCATACGCTTTGTTTACAGCCCTGGGGAACAAACTTTCTGCGTTAGAAAACCATCTGCTGAGCTTTGGTGCATGGCTGCAATACAAGGTAATTATATTGGCCAATGACTAGTTAGGAAGTGGGTATATGATCATTTAGAAAGATGGTTAATCAATGAATAGCTATAATGAAATTGCTTGTTAGCCACCATTTGGCAGATTTCCAGCAGCAGAAACAAAAGTGCTCTGAAAAATACCAAAAAGTCAATGAGCAGGACCCTCCTCGCATTCCAGGCACTGAGGGGCATGTCTGCCACCTTCCTGCATGCTGATCCATAGGCTTCCTCCAACCTTCAAAATATAGTAATGTGCCACACGCAGATAGAGTAGTTACTCACCTGTAACAGGTGTTCTCCAGGAGCAGCAGGAATCAGTCCTCACATATGGGTGACTCCCTAGCTCTGGTCTACCAGGAACCCAGGCTGAACAAGAGAACTCCCTCTAGTCACAGCATCAAAGAAAGGCTTTTCAAGGACGCAACCTCCACCGGTAGCCCAACAGAGGGCAGGAGTTGCCTAAACCTCAAAGAGATTCCGGAGTACTGCTTGGCCAAAAGCACTGTCCCTATGGGACTCCCTCTCCAGGCAGTAATGGGCCGCAAAAATCTGGCTTGAAGACCAAGTTGCAGCCCTGCAGATGTCTACCAAGGGCACAGAGCGGAGATGAGCCACTGAGGCAGCCATTGCCCTGACACGATGGGCCGTGACCCTACCCTGCAAAGGAAGGTCAGCCGCCTTGTAAGCCCAGGTGGTACAGTCAGCCACCCAGATGGACAAGGTACGCTTGGACAAACCAACCCCAACTTATTGGGGTCAAATGAGACGAAAAGCTGAGTAGCCCTTCTATGTCCCTGCGTACGGTCAAGGTAGAAGGATAAGGCCCTCCTACAGTCCAGGGTATGCAGGACTGCTTCAGCCTGGCTAGCATGAGGCCCAGGGAAGAATGTTGGAAGAACCACCTCCTGGTTGAGGTGGAAAGAGGAGACAACCTTGGGGAGGAACTTTGGATGAGTCCTAAGAACTACCCTGTTCCTATAAATCCTGGTGTAAGGTCTATCACAGACCAGGGCCTGAAGCTCACTCACTCGCCTAGCCGAGGTGAGGGCTATCAGGAAGAGAGTCTTCCAGGAAAGGAAGCGCAGAGGGCAAGTAGCCATCGGCTCAAAGGGTGGGCGAGTCAGTTGCTGCAAGACCACATTCAGCTCCCACTCAGGAGCAGGAGGACGGATGGGGGGCTTGAGCAAAAGCAAGCCCCTGAGAAAGCGGGACACCAAGGGGTGACCTGACAGACTGTCCCTCCACCAGTGAGTGGTGAGCTGCTAGAACTGAGAGGTGGACCCGAACAGAATTGGACTGAAGTCCCTGATTTGATAAGTGCAGTAAGTACTGAAGCACTACTGGCACAGTACAGGAGAAAGGATCCTCTGTACGAAGCCGACACCACACAGAAAACCTCTTCCATTTGAGGGCATAGGTTTTCCTAGTGGACTGTTTCCTAGAGGCTAGGACAACCTCCTCAACTTCCTGAGGCAGGCCCCAGGGAGCCAAAACTACCCTTGCAGCCTCCAGGCCATCAAATTGAGAGCTTTGAGATTGGGGTGCAGAAGGGAACCCTGCTCCTGTGAGAGAAGGTCGGGCTGCAACCCCAGAGGTAGTGGGGAATCCACTGCCAGTTGAAGCAGAAGTGGAAACCAAGGCTGCCTCGGCCACCTGGGAGCTACCAGCAGGACCGAGGCCTTGTCCTGAAGAGTCTTGAAAAGAGTTCGGGCCATCAAGGGCGTGGGAGGAAACGCATACAGGAGGCCCTGAGACCAGGACATCAGAAAAGCATCTGGTGCTATCCTCAAAGGATGCGGTTGCCTGGAGCAGAACTTGGGCAGTTGCTTGTTCAGCAGACTGGCAAAGAGATCTATCCAAGGGAGACCCCACTTCAGGAAGATCTTCTGAACGACCAAGGGATGCAGCTGCCAGAATTCTGCTCAACCGGTCGGCCAGGCAGTTCTCCTGGCCTGGAAGGTACACCACCTTGAGAAGCATGTTGTGCTTTAGGGCAAAGGAACAAAGGTCTTGAGTCTCGACAAAGGAGCTTTGACCCAGTCCCGCCCTGTTTGTTCACATAAAACATGGCTACCTGGTTGTCTGTTTGAATCAAGACTGAGCGGTGAGCTAGAGCCGGAGAAAAAGCCTTGAGAGCTAAGCAGATAGCTCAAAGTTCTAGGAGATTGATCTGTTGGGCTGCCTCCCAGGGAGACCAGAGGCCTTGAGTGCACTTATCCAGACAATGAGCACCCCAGCCCTGCAGAGAGGCGTCGGTGGTGAGAACCACCGAGTATTCTGGCATTTGGAAGGGCATCCCCTTCAGCAGATTGGGTGGATGTAGCCACCAGTTGAGGGAGGCCAAAAGGGGTCTGGACACCCTTATCCTGTCTCTTAGGCGGCCTGTGGCCTGAGACCACTGAGTCCGAAGGCACCACTGTGCAGGCCTCATATGGAGCCTGGCATTGGGAGTCACATGCACTGTCGAAGCCATGTGGAGCCTGAGGCAGAGTCTGGCAGAGACCAGGGACCTGTTTAGAAACTGTTTGGCCACGTCCATCAGTCTTTGAGCCCTGTCTTCTGGCAAGAATGCCTTTGCCAGTTGAGAATCCAACCTTGCCCCTATGAACTCCAAGTTCTGGGAGGGTAGCAAAGTGGATTTTGCGAAGTTTATGACAAAGCCCACGTTTTGAAGCAGAGCAATGGTTCTGAGGGTGGCTTGTCTGGCCTCCAGGGACTTCTGACCCCTGATGAGCCAGTCGTCCAGATAGGGAAAGACAAAGATGCCTTGATTTCTCAGGTAGGCCGCAACCACTGCCAGGCACTTGGTAAAGACCCTGGGAGCGGACGTCAGGCCAAAAGGTAGTACTCTGTACTGATAATGATTTCCTCCCACAATGAACCTGAGGTACTTTCTGTGGTCTGGATGAATGAGGATGTGAGTGTACGCATCCTTTAGATCTAAGGAGCATAGCCAATCTCCCTGCTGGAGGTAGGGCAGAAACATAGAAACATAGAAATATGACGACAGAAAAAGACCACATGGCCTATCTAGTCTGTCCTTCCATAACAACTACAACAGTCCACTTTTTGCCTTTAGAGATCCTCTGTGTTGGTCCCATGCTTTCTTGAATTTAGTTGCTGTCCTCATCTCTACCACCTCCACTGGGAGACTATTCCACGGATCCACTACTCTTTCCGTAAAGAAATATTTCCGCATATCACTCCTGAATCTATCTCCCTTCACCCTCATCCCATGTCCCCTCGTAGCAGAACTTGCTTTCAATTGAAAGAGGCTCTCTCCCTGAACATTTATGCCATGGAGGTATTTAAACATCTCGATCATATCACCTCTATCCCGCCTTTCCTCTAAGGTGTACATATTAAGATCCTTAAGTCTGTCCTCATATGCTTTATAATGAAGCCCATTAATCATTTTGGTAGCAACCCTCTGCACCGACTCCATCCTGTTCACATCCTTTTGAAGGTGCGGTCTCCAGAATTGCACACCATACTCCAAATGAGGTCGCACCAAAGACTTATACAGAGGCATTATCACCTCCTTTTTTCTGCTAGCCATTCCTCTCCGTATGCACCCAAGCATCCTTCTAGCTTTTGCTGTCGCCTTTTCCACCTGTTTAGCTACTTTAAGATCATCAGACACAACCACGCCTAGGTCCCGTTCTTCTTTAGTGGACAAAAGTACTTCACCTCCTATACTGTATTGCTCCCTTGGATTGCAGCAGCCCAAATGCATGACCTTACATTTTTTAACATTAAATCCCAGCTGCCAAATTCTAGACCATTCTTCAAGCTTAGCTAGATCCCTCCTCATGTTATCTACCCCTTCCTGGGTGTCTACTCTATTGCAGATTTTGGTATCATCCGCAAAGAGGCAAACCTTACCCGACAGCCCTTCCGCTATATCACTAACAAAGATGTTAAAAAGAATCGGACCAAGGACAGATCCCTGGGGCACACTACTGGTAACATCCTTCTCCTCAGAGTGAGCTCCATTTACTTGTACTCTTTGTCGCCTCCCACCCAACCAATTTCTAACCCAAGCAGTAACTTTAGGGTCCATCCCTAGGGTGCTCAGTTTGTTTATAAGTCGCCTGTGAGGAACAGTGTCAAAGGCTTTACGGAAATCTAAATACACCACATCTAGAGCTCTCCCTCGGTCCAACTCCCTGGTCACCCAGTCAAAAAAATCAATCAGATTTGTCTGACAAGACCTGCCTCTGGTGAATCCATGCTGCCTCGGATCCTGTAATCCGCTGGACTCCAGAAACCTCACTATTTTCTCTTTCAGCAGCGTTTCCAATAATTTACTCACCACCGAAGTTAAACTAACCGGCCTGTAGTTTTCAACCACATCCTTACTTCCGCTTTTGTGTAAAGGCACCACATGAGCCTCTCTCCAGTCCTTTGGCACCACTCCCGACTCCAACGAGGCATTGAAAAGGCATTGAAGTGTTCCAAGAGTAAGCATCTTGAACTTTGCTTTCTCTAGGAACTTGTTGAGGTTCCTGAGGTCCAGAATGGGTCGAAGGCCACCGGTCCTTTTGGGTACCAGGAAATACCTGGAGTAGAATCCGTGACCTTGCAAATGGGGAGGTACAGGCTCCACCGCCCTGTCCACCAACAGACCTTGGAGCTCTCGAAGGAGAAGGTCTGTGTGCAGGGGAGGCCTCAAGGGCTCCCCCTGGGAAGTAAGGAGGAGGCAGTTGATGAAAATGCAGGGCATAGCCCTTTTGGACTATGTCCAGCACACAACTGTCGGTGGTAATGAGAGGCCACTGGTGGGCAGAGTACAAGGCGACCGCCTGTGCAGGGCTGGGAAAGCATGGACGGAGTGGCTACACTCAAGGAGTCAAAACCCCACCCTGCTGAGTGGAAGCAGGGGCAGAAGGCTTGGGGGTCCTCTGCCTACGGGGCCCATTACCCTGGCCCTTGGCTTGCTGACCCTGGAGGGCAGCTTGGGCAGCCTGATACTGAAGGTACTGTTTGTAGGCAGTGCCCTTCCTCGGGTAATAGGACCTTTTACCCGAGCCCTTCTTTTTATGTGAAGGGGCAGAGGTCTTCCTCGACAGCCTTGTCCGGGTAAGGTGCTCGGTCTCGAGCTGAGCGGCCTTCTCGGTCACGGGTTTGCCAAAAAGGTTCTCACCTCGGCAGGGGACATCGACCAACTTGTCCTGAACCCAGGGCTCGAGGTCCGATGACTGCAGCCACGCCTGGCGTCGAGATGCGATGCCGGCAGCCACAACTCGGGCCGAAGCCTCGAAGCCATCGTAGGCGGTGCGGGAAATGAACTTTGAGCATTCCCGAATCCCCGAGGACAAGGTCTTAAATCTCTGCAAGGGTTCCCCGGAGAGACCAGCAGAGAATCCGGCCAATTCCTTGGCCAGGTCTCGCAAGTACATGCCCATGTACAGCTGGTAAGACTGGACACGGCAAGCAAGCATAGACCCCTGATAGCACTTTCTACCGACGCCATCGAGGTTGCGGGCCTCCCTGCCGGGGGGGCACCGCAGAGTGCATCTTCTGGCTCTTCAGACGATGCATGGCCAATTCCACAACCATGGAATGGTGTGGTAGCTGTGCTTTCTGGAAATGAGGGCTTTTGCGGAGTCGATAGATGGAAATCGACTCGCTTGCTCAAAACCGGCGCCGAGGCCAGTGCCTCCCACATCCGGAAGAGGAGCCGTTCCAGCATCAGAGGAACCGAGACAGTAAAGGCCTCCTTCGGAGGAGAGTCGTACTGTAGAGCATCGAGCTCCTCGGCTTGAGGCTCTTCCTCGGGATCGGCAGGGATAGCCAAGGCAGCGGCCATATCCCGGACGAACTCCGAGAACCTAGTGTCCTCCAGAGGAGATCTACTCCGGGGCTCAGACTGGATGCACCGAGTCTTAAAAGTATCGGGAGACTCCTCGTCCTCCATCTCCCAGGCGGACTCATCCGAGGAGGAGTCAGGGTCCGACCCTGCGGGGCCCTGAGGCACCCGCCCCGACGCCAGGGGCACCGGCGTCGACACCCTCGGTCCCGAACGGGAGGTCGAGGGAGACCTCGACCGAGGACGACTTCGAGCCACGAGGGTCTCGAGTATCGGCTCGGTCTCCGGGGTTGACTTCGAAGTCGACGTCCCGGTGGTCGGGGCAGATGCACCAGACAGGCTGGCCATCAGTGCCCGCTGCTGCTCCATGAAGGCAGACAATCTGCACTCCAAGGCTGTCATCCTGAGACTCAGCTCGGGAGACGCAGCAGCCACTGACTCGGGCCCCGGTGGCGCCGGGCCCAACGTCAGCTCTCTGGGAGGAGAGTCCACGAGGACTACGGGGCGTACATGTCCAGCAGACTCCGGCTCCACGCGAGGAACTTTGGCAGACTTCTCTTGGTCCACGGGCCCAGGATGGCGGTCAGGGGTCTTAGACCTGGCCCTCGAGGGACCAGGGACCTCCTCCGACGCAGCCCTCGCGAGCCGCTTCTTCCTCATGCGTTCCCGGTCGGGGGACCCCCTGTCCGAGTAGCTTCGACGGCGCTTGGGATCGGAATCCCGAGATGTCGAGGCCTCAGACGAGGTCCGAGCCCAGCCGGAGGCAGAGTCAGAGAAAAACCTCTCTTTCTGATGCTGTCGACTTTTGAGTGCCTTGGAAGACATCTTCCCACATGGCACACACGACTTGGGGTCGTGGTCAGGGCCGAGGCACCGAAGGCAGCAGTCGTGTGTGTCGTTGAGAGACATAAGTTTCTTACACCGATCACACTTTTTGAAACCACTGGAAGCCATCGGGGAAAAAAGAGCCCCTGCAAGGTCAAAAGACCGGCCTTCCAGGGAAAAATGAAAAAAGGGGCGCGAACGCCAGCCACGAAGGGCAAAAAAACAAAAAAGAAATAAGCGGGCTCGATACCGGTGTACCGAACCCGGCAGGAGGGGAACCGGCGTCGAACTGGAGAAAAAATAGCGAAAAATCGCCTAAGAAAAAATCACTTTTATCCGGGAGAACAGGACACACATCCGGTGGGCTTCTCGGAAAAAAGAGACTGAGGTAAGATGGTACCTTTAGGCGGGAAGGGAACCGCGCATGCGTGCCAGTATTCCCAAAGGCTTTCATGGAAAGCTGGGGAAATGCTCCGCTGGGGCTTCATCGGCGCCGATGACACCCATATGTGAGGACTGACTTCCTGCTTGGTCCTGGAGAATACGTAAATAATGCATAATTCTCCATCCACATGCAGGAAAAGCATGTTTTCTATCCATGGAAATGGGAGCAATGCCCAGAGAATCAGCCTCACTTATTGAGAATGAAATAAATTACCACTTTATAAATAATGAACTGCTTTTGTTAAGAAAGATAGTTAACAGAGCATATTAAACAATTTAACATACATATAGAAATAAAGAAAGGAAAACACATTTAGTTACAGGTACTAGATGACTATCTTAGTCAGATGTCATTTACATGTAAATCATGGGACAAAAGGAGGAAGCTTATATTCATCATACAAAAGGTATCATACAAGGAACCCCCTAATGAAAATATAATAGAAACACACACTGTGTGGGCAATAATCGGAGCAACATACCAGAGTAAATTTATGCTTACCCATGTAAAAAATGAGTTGATTATTGCTCTCCCACCCACTCCCATGTGGGGAAAAAGTATGTGTGCTAACACAGCTTGAGTACTTTAAACTGTGGAAAAAAGCAGATGTAGTTGAGCCAGGGGAGAGAAATTACACACAGAGATTACAGAATTAATCTCCAAGTGTTATTTCCAGCATATACTTTTGCATCTGCTTCAGCAGGTGTGCAGAAGTAAGTGGGTACTTTGTTAGCCTTGTTTCATTTGCTGGCCTGATTGTCAAAAGGGAGATTTTGTTACAGATGTTAACTTATACTAATGCCATCTAGTGACTCATTGTTATATCTTGCTGCTTCCTACTTACATCAGAAGGTCAAAGGTGACAAGAAGGAATACATCATGGTTCGTTGTGCTCCAACTATGTTTTGTGTTCTTTAATTTTAAGATTTTGAATCTGTGTTGTTTTCCTGCCCTATGATGGAAAGGGTTTCTAGAGAGTGTAGATGGCTGCAGAAAGCGAAGTTACTCCAGGAACAAACAGGAATGCAGTCTTCACATATGGGACTCACTAGCTCCCAGGTATCAGTCAAGTATGGGGGAAGGCAGGGCCGGCCCGTCCATTGAGCAAGAATGTTTTTTGCACAGGGCCCCGCGCCAAACACATCTTGCATCAGCCCAACTAGGTAAAAAAAAAACAAAAAAACCCACAAACCGGCTGCTGCTGCCGCTGCAGAATCGAGCATCCCGCGGGGCCCCCCCCCCTGCCCTGCAGAGTCCTCCATGCGGCCTCAGCGTCGGCCGTCAGAGCCGCGCAAAGAGAGAGAGCTTCTCCTCTCGCGGCTCTGTTAATCCCGCCGCGGGGCTTATGGGAAATCCCATCAGCCCCGCGGCGGGATTAACAGAGCCGTGAGAAAGGGAAACTTTCCCTTCGCACGGCTCTGAAAAGCCCGCGCTGAGGCCACATGGAGGACTCTGCAAGGCAGGGGGGCCCCGCAGGATGCTTGATTCTGCCGCTGCCAAGGCGGCAGCGGCAGCAAGTTTGTGTTTTTTTTTAACCTAGCTGGGCTGATGGGGGGGGAAGGGGGTTAGGACTGGTAATGGGCTATGGGGGGGTTAGGACAGGTAATAGGCTATGGGGGGCTAAGACTGGAAATGGGCTGATGGGGGGTTAGGAGTGGAAATGGTCTATGGGGGGGGGGCTAGGACTGGAAGTGGGCTGATGGGGGGGTTAGGACTGGTAATGGGCTATGGGGAGGCAACAACAGGTAATGGGCTGTGGGGGGGCTAAGACTACAAGTGGGCTGATGGGGGGCTTATGACTGGAAATGGGCTGAAGGGGGGGTTAGGACTGGAAGTGGGCTGATGGGGGGCTTAGGACTGGTAATGGGCTAATGGGGGGGCTAGGGCTGGAAGTGGGCTGATGGGGGGGGTTAGGACTGGTAATGGGCTATGGGGCTGGGGGCTGACTGGTAATGGGCTGATGGGGTGTTAGGACTGGAAGTGGGCTGATGGGGGGTTAGGACTAGTAATGGACTGTGGGGGGGTAAGACTGAAAATGGGGTGATGGGAGTGTTAGGACTGGTAATGGGCTATGGGGGGGCTAGGACTGGTAATGGGATGGGGGTTGCTAGGACTGGAAATGGGCTGAGTGGAAGGGGGGCTTGAACTGCAAACAGCTGATGGGGAGAGGGGCTTGGAATGGAAATGGGCTGTGAGGGGAGGGAGCTAAGACTGGAAATGGGCTGAGTAGGGGCTAGGACAGGAAACGGGATGATGGAGGGGCTAGGATAGGACTGGAAATGGGCTGTTGGGGGTTGCTAAGGTTGGAAATGGGCTGTGGTGGGGGCTTGAATTGAAATGGACTCATGGAGGGGCTAGAACTGGAAGTAGGCTCATGGGGGTTTTGGAGTGGAAATGGGCTGAGTGGAGGGGAGCTAGGATTTGACATGGGCTGATGGTGGGGCTAGGAAAGGACTAGAAATGAGCTGATGGGGGGCTGGGATTGGAAATGAGCTGATGGAGGGACTCGGATAGGACTGGAAATGGATGGGGAGCTAGGACTGGAAATGGGCTGATGGTGGGGCTAGGATAGGATTGGAAATGTGCTGATGCAGGGACTAGAAGGGAGCAGATGCTGGGTGGGGCTGGAACTAGAAGGGAGCTGATGTTGGGGGAGGATTATTTATTTATTTATTTATTACAATTTCTTATATACCGCACTATTCGACATCAGCGCGGTTTACATTAAAACAAAAGGACCAGAACAACAGGCTGTTCGGTTTTACAGAGAACAGGTGTACCAACTTGGATAAAGCACAGTTACTTACCTGTAACAGGTGATCTCTGGGAACAGCAGGAATTAGTCTTCATATATGGGTACGTCGGTACCGACGGAGCCTGCACGGGAATGCTCCCCAGCATCCAATCAGAAAGCTTTTGGGAGCATCCCTCGCGCCTGCGCGGTGACTTCCCGCCTTTCCCACTGCCTCTCCTCAGTTGAGTTTCATAGTTGAGACAGAAGGAGAGAAAGAGGAAAGGAGATAGATAGATACAACTCCTAGGGGAGGTGGGTGGGTTGTGAAGACTAATTCCTGCTGTTCCCAGAGAACACCTGTTACAGAAGTAACTGTGCTATCTCCAGGAACAAGCAGGAATGAGTCTTCACATATGGGGACTCCCTAGCTGTGGATGCCAGGGGAGATCCCATAAAATGCGTATTCCTGGGACAGGACGGCATTTCCCAAACCTGGATCCCCGGCATCCCCTGAGGGATGGGGGGTAGGAGTTGAATAGAGAAGAGCTGCAAGGAACAGCAGGTCTAAAGACTACAGGAGAGAGGAGTCTTTAGAATGTATGTCAAGTATCATTAAAATATTTAATGAACCAGTACAACATACAACTTACCTACTGGACTGTAGGAAGTAGAACTGTGATGGAGTGTACTGTAGATGCAGTAGCGGAATCTTCAAGGTAACTTCACAGCAGTGAGGATGAAGTTCCAAACCTGGAATGGGCAGGTGACCCAGGTGTCAACTGGGGCAGGAGAAGAACGGCAGGTCTTCAATGGAAAGCTTTATGGGAAAAAGCTGAAAACTCTTTTAGGTACAGAGTTATTAACATTGAGGACTAAAAGAAGAAGACTGACTGATCTGGAGAATTAGCCCAGTCCGGAAGGGAAGAGGGGGTATGGAAAAAAGCCCCTATTCCCAAGGAGAACAGAAGTGTACTCAGAAATACAGAAGATGTACACTGTCATTCCTAGCTGGTAAGAGATAGGAAGACAATGAAGTTTGATACTTCATGGATAGGGAGATCTATAACAAAAATAGAAGCTGTTGACGTCACAGTAGTAATTGTGTGTATAACCGCTCCCAGTTACTGAGCCATATGAGAATAGGCAAGTTGACTGTCTGGACCCCTTAAGAGGGTAAAAGCTTTATAGCACAAACAGGGAGATAGTAGGTAATACATAGTGTCCTATGGACGTCTCCCAAAGGGCACACACATCTATATATCTATATATCTATATATATATAGATATATATAGATATATGCACATATATATATAGATATGTACGTATGTCCAGATATGTGTGAGATATAGAGATAGATAGATATAGATGGGCATGGCTTATGCCTATACAGATTACAAAAAATATGTATGTATAGGACATATACAGACATGAATATAAGTCTGAAGATACATGCCTGCAGCTGAACCTCATAAGAACATTCACATGGGGAATGTGATGGGAAAAGATTCATCTAATAATAAGGGGTTGAAAACCACCTGAAGATAAATAGAGAATCTCTTTCCGTGGTGCAGGAATGTATTTCAGTGGGATAACCAGTATGGTTGCGTGAAAAACAGAGGATAATAGCAGTCTGGTAAGAGCACGTCAGGAATACTTGAGGACTCTGACACGTCCCAAGGACAAGAAACGCATAGACTAAGACACCTGGATGACTCAGCCAAGGGACTCAGGGGTATCATGTACAGTAAAAGAGTATGCGTTGTCCAAGTGAAGCAGAAAAGATAATGCCAAGCTGTAAGGAAAAAAGGGGTAGATTCCTGCCAGATTGGGAACCCCTTGGACATTCACGCAGAAAAAGCTTGTCTTCTGTATCACAACAGGAGACAAGAGGGTATAAAGAAACTATATAGCCATGGAATGACTATATAAGCTTTTCCTATTATATGGAAAACCCTCAGAGACAAAGTTCAATGCTCTACAGCAAGGGCCCATAGTAGAAAGCTTCTCTGAAGATTGCAGAGAGCATTGTGCAGGAGAAGTATGAGATAAAACTGACAGCCGTCAGATGTGTTGACACATCCTAAGGATATGGCTAAAAGAGTATAACCTGCAGTGAATAGTATCATGCAAGACAGTTGAAAGTAGCATGCAAGAAGCATTAAAGTAAGCACTGGAACTTCTGCATGCAGAGTAACTGAACAAAAGAACAGAAGGGATTCTCCTGTATGAAAAACAGAGAGAAAACAGACAAAGGGAGCTGAGATATTCCCGTCCCTGTCTGATGAGTTGTTTAGAGCATGAATTGAAGGATAGTAGAAAATCTACACTGGAAAGAAGAGAAGTGTTTCAGTATGGTACCAACTCGAGCAGGGGAAACCCTGGAAGAGAAGGGTTTGGAAGGTGACGTACCATAGGGTAAGTCAGCTAAAGGAAAAAATGTCCATGTGGGGACAGAACTATCATGGGATAATTGTAATCTCCCTTTATGATAAAAAGAAAGGGAGAAGTCTGTAACCCACGGACAAAAATCCTAAGAGCTGAATATACTGAAAAGAAAAAAACAGTGCAGAGTTTGAAGAATATCTTCTGGTAAAAAGAAGTTAACTGTAGAATTGCAACATACAGGAACCTATGGTTTCTGGCTAAAATTAGCCTGCTTAGAGTCTGGAGATTTCAGACTAGGAGGAGATGTCCCTTGTTTGGGTACATCTGGAGGATGGGCAGGAGAAGGGTGAAACTTTCTTTTCTTAGGAAAAGAAGGTTTGGTAGGACATTTCTTACGTCCTGGGGAAAAAGAAGGCTTAGGACGGTTTCCAGAACTAGGAAAGTCAGTGGAGCAATGAGCAACCCGACGTAAAGCCTCCTTATTGAAGAGATTTTCTCCAGTACAAGGAGAATTACCCAGTGTATGTTTTGCCCATCTGCTCAAGTCTGAAGCTTGCAGCCAGGCTGTACGACGTGCTCCAATGGCAATAGCAGAGGATCTGCTGACAGACTCAAAAGAGTCTAGAGAAGCACGAGAAAGGAACCAAGAGATATTCCTGCTATGGTTAAGAAGCAAGGAATAGTCAGAGGCCTTAGGTTATGACAAAAAAGGAGACAAGAGAGATAATTTCTCTGTGACCTCCTGAAGTGTCAGACTCATATAGAAAATATATGAAATAATTCTTGAAGCCAGCATAGAAGTTTGGAAGGTTTGACGTCCAAAGGCATCAAGTGCTTTAGATGCACGACCTGGCGGATAAGAAGAATGCTTCTTCTTACTTCTTACCTTTCTCAATGCTGATTCCACTACCATGGAATGATGTGGAAGTTGGTTTTTCTGAAACCCTGGAGAGGGAGGTACCTGATACAGAATGTCCATGGCTGTAGAAGGCAAGGGAACCCTCATAGGTGATTCCCATATTCCTCAGAAGAAGATCCTGTAAAGAATGATGTAAAGGAAGCATTATATTTTCCTTTTCTACAGGATCTTGGTCAAGAGAAAAACCAGGAATAGGAATGGCAAGAAAGGTTGCCATGTCAAGGAGAAACTCCTGAAAAGAAGGATTTCCAATAGGAACTAATCCTGGGCAAGCTGAGGTTGAAGGAGCAGCTTGAGCACCAGAAGAGATACTGGACTGGTGCAGAAAAAAAAAAAATCCTGCTCGATGGACAGTGATCCTGAGAGTTCTGATTTGAAGCAGTTAGTACTGCATCGTGAGTGCCCGGTATCGATTCCAAAACTAGGCATAGAAAGGATCGATGGCACCGATGGAACTGCAGGAATCGACCCCGACACCGGTATCGGTATCGGAGACAATAATGTCATCGAAGCAGTATTCGGGGGCTGCTGAAGCGGTACCGAGGTAAGCCAAGAGCCTTGATGAATATCCTCGGCACTGCGAGGCCGGAAACGATATGGATCGTTTCCGAAGCGCATCGGTATCAAATCGTCTAGACTGGATATCGATTCCAGACTCGGCATCGAAGCGAGCGAGTCCATCGATACATGTCTAGAAAGTTCCGACGTTGTTTGTGGTATCGGCGATGCCGATACAGGAAGGTTAATCAGAGTCGCATCGATCGGTACCGAAGGTACCGAGGACGTCCGAAGACGATGCCCAGTGAAGAGAGTAACACTCGACACCGGTGTCGATGTCGGGGTATCGGTACCGGTCGAAGCCGATACCAACCCCGAGCATGGCAAAGGTACAGGACAGTCAATCTGGGTCGTATCGATCGGCCCCAAAAGGTACCGAGGATACCAGATGACGATCCCAGGTGAAGAGTGGAACACTCGACACCGATGCCGATGCCGGGGTATTGGTACCGCTCGAAGTCGGTACCAACCCCGAGCATGGCTGGGATATAGGAAAGTCGATTTGAGTCGTATCGCTCGGACCCGAAGGTAGCGAGGATGCTCGATGACGATCCCTGGTGAAGAGTGCAGCACTCGACACCGATGCCGATGCCGGGTTATCGGTACCGCTCGAAGCGGATGCCACCCACTGGCACGGCTCAGGTATGTTCTGTGAGGGGTGAGCCCCAGGAACAACCTGAAACCCCGTAAATGCTTTGGAGCCCGAAGACTCCCGCCGAGGTTTTATTGCCAATGAGGTCTTGAGGGTAAGGCCGGAGCCGTCATCATGCTGGGCATGAGACTTACCCTTCAAGAATTGGCTAGTCTTAACAGACTGTTTGTGGGTTACCTGATCCTGGAGAGAAGAATAAACCGGTGTCCTCACCTCAGGAGGAAAAACGGCATCGAGGGAAACTCGAAAAAGGGAAGGTCTTCTCCCAATAAAATAGCCTAAGGTATCAGGGGAAAAGGGTCAGGACCCAAACAGGTTAGACACCAAGCATTGGAGTCTAAAAAGAAAACTAATTTTCCACAGTGAAGGCACTTCTTAGGAGAATAAGGCTCCATGTTGGAAAAGGCCTGGTAGGCCCAAAAAAGAAACAAAAAACTGAGGAGAAATATTTCTCTAAGTTTGAAAAAGAAAATAATAAAGCACCGGCGGTACCGGTATCGGCGGGAAAACAGCCGCGACCACAAGAAAATAAGGATTTTTAAAGGAAAAAATTTCTGCGGTGACAGGACGACGTCCTGTTGGCTCCGCGGAAAAATGAAAACTGAGGAGAGGCAGTGGGAAAGGCGGGAAGTCACCGCGCAGGCGCGAGGGATGCTCCCAAAAGCTTTCTGATTGGATGCTGGGGAGCATTCCCGTGCAGGCTCCGTCGGTACCGACGTACCCATATGTGAAGACTCATTCCTGCTTGTTCCTGGAGATCATGGGTGAACTATTTACATAAAATATCTACAAGTAGGCGTGATGACAAAGCTCTAGAAATAACATGTGGTTATTTTCTTTGGTGGGGTTATCTAGGCTTCATTGCTGACTGGGTAGTACCTGAGGAACAGGTGATATTTGAGTGCCTTCCTGAACTGGGCTAGGTCAACGATAGCACGAATGTCAGATGGTAGAGCATTCCAGCATCTTGGGGCGCAAAATCTGAAGGCCCTGTTTGCCGTTGTCAGGTTGCATTTTGTCAAGGCCTTCGGAATTATCGGATTAGAATGGGATGGAGCTGGGAGAGGGAAATGGAGAGGGAAAAATATTTTGTGTGGGAGGGAAGACAAATCTACAATTGGCCGGATATTGGGAGAGTAAGTGGGGATTGAGGATGGAGGGGTAAAATATGAGTGGATGAAACAGGAATGAGGAAAGAGCAAAAGGAGAAAGATTAGTATGTTAAAGCAGATGTAAAGAGAGAATGGAAAAAAACTAGAAGAGAGAAGAAAGGACAAATGGACAGCAGATGGAGAGTTAGCAGAAGACACGAAGAAACTAGAAGAAAGTGGCTGGAACAATTGTAACTGAAAAAAAATGCACAAAAGGTAGAATATCTCTGTTTTGAATTTAACAACTGGAATATGTCAGTTCTGGGAAATGTGCATCATTAATGTCTGCGCTTTGTTTGATTTATAGTTTTATTTCTAGTGTTGTACATTCCAAGTTTGGCTTTTGGGGTTCCCAGTTTAATTATTGTCTTCCTGTTTCTAAATTGTGATTCCTTGTTTGGTGATGGTCTATGTTCTGCATGTGTAACTGAGCTGAGGTATTCTGTTTATATAATTCCTATTTGACATTGCCACTTGTTCACTTTCCCCAGTAGGTCATGTATTGTTATTCTCTGAAATGTGTTGGTTTAATATTTGCACTGTTGCCTTTTGATAGGTAGGGTATGGTGCTTTGTGAGTCCTGTTAGTGCTGTTAGGATATGGTGGGTTTGCTATGGGTTCTAGGGCAGTGTTTGTAGTAGTTCCTAATGTGCCTGGCGGTTGGTACTAGATTATAGTAATGTAGAAATCTTTTAGTCTTTCTGTATCCATATACTCATTAAGAGGCATGTTTACTAAAAGTTAGTGTATGGTAACATTATGCAAATATTTATGCAAATGAGGCCCCGCACCAAGTCTCCGCACCCCCCTTGGGCCGCCCCTGGGGGGAGGAGAGCAGTGCCCCCCTCCCTGAGGCCAAAAGATTGAAGCCAAAGAATCTGGGAGTGTTGTGAGCTAATGGACTCGATATGGCCCCAATGATAGTCTGGTCTGGTCTCAAAGACGGAGGGTCGGAGTTGAGTTTAAGTCCCAATGAGGTACTGGAGTACAGTTTGGCCAACGCCAGCATCCTGACGGGTGTCCCTATCCAGACAATAGTGTGCAGCAAAAGTATGAATAGAGGCCCAACAGATCTCCTGATTGGATACCGAACAGAGATTGGCTATGGATGTTGTCATAGCCCGCACATTATGAGCGGTGATATGACCATCCAAGGAGAGTCCTGCCTGTGCATAAGCAAAAGAAATGCAATCTGCTATCCATGGAGATAGAGTATGTTTCATCACCGGTAGACCCAAGTCACTGGGATCAAAGGAGATGAATAATAGAATGAAGGATCACAGAAGATCCTCTCAATTTAAGTAAGTGCTCGTTTGCAGACCAAGGTGTGTAGCGCTGCTTCAATCCTAGACACATGTAGTCTTGGGAAGAAAATCAATAGGATAACCGACTGGTTTAGATGGAAGGAGGAGACAACCTTAGGAAGGAAATGCGGATGGGTACTCAGAACCACTTTGTCATGGTAGTACCTGATATAGGGCAAGTCCACCACCAGAGCCTGTAGTTCACTGATGCAGAGAGCTGAGGTGAAGGCAATGAGGAATATTATTTTACATGATAGAAACTTCAGTAAAAGTGGTGGCTAAAGGCTCGAAAGGCTTTAGAAGTTGAGCGAGAACCACATCGAGATCCCAGGCCACCGGAGGCAGCTTAATTGGCAGCTTGGATAGCAGCAGACCCCGCATGAAGCATGCTAAGGGGTGTGAGGAGATAGGCTGTCCATCCAGTATTCTGTGAGAGGCCGCAATGGCACTAAGATAAACCTTCACCGAGTTAGTCTTAAGACCTATTAAGGATAAGTGGAGGAGATATTGTAGAAGGGACTCCACTGGGCAAGAAAAAAGGGTCAATACCCTTTGGGGAGAACCAGAGGGCAACCTACGCCACTTGAAGGCATACGATCGCCTGGTGGAATCTTTGCATGATGCAAGGAGGACATGTTTGACCACCTGTGGCAGATTGAGGTCAGCGAGCACTATCCCTTCCACAGCCATGCAGTTTGACATAGGGAGTGAAGATTGAGATGGAGGAGCATCCTGTTGTCCTGAGAGGGAGTTCAGGCACAAACCCCAGACTGAAGGGTTGAGACTGCGCAAGTCAAAGAAGCAGGAGGAAACCACAGTTGACAATGTCAAAAGGGGGCTATGAGGATCGTGGAGCTCCTGTTGGCCTGTAGCTTGAAAAGCATCTTGGGTATCCAGTGGATGGGTGGGAATGCGTAGAGCAGTCATGGTCCCCAATGTAGAAGGCAGGCATCCTGGGCCTGTCTTTGCTGCAACGGGAGCCTGGAGCAGAAGAGTGGAAGCTGAGTGTTCTGTGGAGTGGTAAAAAGATCTATGCGTGGGATTCCCCATGTGTGGAAGATCCAAGAAGCCATCTGCCGATGTAAGATCCATTCGTGTGGATGAATGATACGGCTTAGCCTGTCTGCAAGGACATAAGAGTTGACCCGGGAGATACACCGGTCCTAGGTGAATGCAATATAAGATGGCAACGGATCATAAAGCAAAGATCTTCCTCACAGAGGGGCAAGACCCTGTTCCCCCCTGTTTGTTCACGGTGAACATGGACATCATTCCAACCAGTATCAGCAAAGTGCCTAGAGGAAATCTTAAACATGATCAATACAAACCTCCCCTCCGCTGGTCCTTGCCTGGTTGCATGGATCAAGTTGGCTAGAACAGAGCTTTCCTACATCATAATCAATATAATAAACTTATCACTAACACAAGGACACATGCCTGCTAATCTAAAAAAACACTTCTATCAGACCCATCCTAAAGGGACCCACAGCTGATTCCAACTTAACCTCCTCCTACAGTCCAATCTCTAGCATCCCCCTCCTAGTCAAAAATAATCGAGAAGGCAGCACAACTCCCACTCCAGGACTTTTGTCGACAGGTCAGTCCCATTCGACTGCCAACAGCACATGTTCAGACCCAATCATAATGTCGAAACACTACTCTCCTCACTCTTAAACACCTTATTCAAGGGAGTCAAACATACCAGGGTTGATATTCCTTGATATCTCAGCTGCATTTGACACAATAAACCATAAACCTCTGAAGCGCTTAAGAAACCTTGGCATAAACAAACACCCCTCTGGCCTAGTTCCAACTTTTCTTGCTGTGTATGATCAGTAAGGTAAGTCAAGAAACACAACATCTTGCCTATTCAAACTCCAACAGGGAAAACCCCAAGGGTCATCTCTCTCATCCCTACACTTCAACCTCTTCATTCAACCAGTATGCAAAATAGCATAGTTATGCAACTGTAACTAGTGTTCTCCAGGGACAGCAGGAATCAGACGACACACATGCGTGGCAGCAATCCCAAAGGCTTTCTTTGAAAGCTAGGGAATTGCCCCGCACAGGCTTCGTCGACGTCACCCATAAGTGAGGACTGACTTCCTGCTTGCTCCTGGAGAATTTCAAAAATCACAACACCCTCAACCACATTTAAGGGCAACCAACCTTTTTGTTAAAATGGTAAATAAAAAGGTAAAAGGAAAAAGGAGACCGCTATGGTTTTCGAAAGTAGCAGCTGAAAAGGTGAACAAAAAGAAGGAGGCCTTCATGAAATACAAGAGATCACAGAGAGGAAGACAGGCATCTATATTTGGAAAAACTTAGAGAAGCTAGCAAAAATTCAAAAAAAGAAGTTAATAGCCAATGCAATAAAATGGGGGGATAAGACGTTTTTCAGATATGTTAATGAGAAGAGGAAGGGCAAAAGTGGCATTGTCAGACTCAAGGGTGAAGGGGAGGAATATGTTGAAGCTGATGAGGATAAAGCAGAATTGCTTAACAAATATTTTTCTGTTCTGTGTTCATAAATGAAGAACCAGGAGCAGGACTTCAGAAAAACATCCACAAACAGGAACAGAAGCGAAGGCATCTTGAACTTGGGGAAGTTCTAGCAGTTCCACTGACTTACCTTTTCAATGCCTCGGAGTCAGGAGTGGTGCCAAAGGACTGGAGAGAGGCACATGTGGTCCCTTTACACAAAAGCAGAAGTAAGGATGTGGTTGAAAACTACAGGCCAGTTAATTTAACTTCGGTGGTGAGTAAATTATTGGAAGCGCTACTGAAAGAGAAAATAGTGAGGTTTCTGGAGTCCAGCGGATTACATGATCTGAGGCAGCATGATTTCACCAGAAGCAAGTCTTGCCAGACAAATCCAATTGATTTCTTTGACTGGGTGACCAGGGAGCTGGATCAAAGCAGAGCCCTAGATGTGGTGTATTTAGATTTCAGTAAAGCATTTGACACCGTTCCTCACAGGCAACTAATAAACAAACTGAGCACCCTAGGGATGGACCCTAAAGTTACTGCTTGGGTTAGAAATTGGTTGAGTGGGAGGTGACAAAAGGTACAGTAAATGGAGCTCACGCTGAGGAGAAAGAGGTTACTAGTGGTGTGCCCCAGGGATCTGTCCTTGGTCCAATTCTTTAACATATTTGTTAGTGATATAGCAGAAGGGCTGTCGGGTAAGGTTTGCCTTTGTGGATGATACCAAAAGCTGCAATAGACCCAGGAAGGTGTAGATAACACGAGGGAGGATCTAGCTATGCTTAAAGAATGGTCTAGAATTTGGCAGCTGAGATTTAATGTTGAAAAATGCAGGGTCGTGCATTTGGGCTGCAGCAATCCAAGGATATAATATAGGGGGGTGAAGTACTTTTGTCCACTAAAGAGGAGCGGGACCTAGGCATGATTGTGTCTGATCTTAAAGTAGCTGAACAGGTAGAAAAGGTGACAGCAAAATCTAGAAGGATGCTTGGGTGTATAAGGAGAGGAATGGCTAGCAGAAGAAAGGAGGTGATAGTGCCTTTGTATAAGTCTTTGGTGCGACCTCATTTGGAGACTGCACCTCCAAAAGGATATAAACAGGCTGGAGTCAGTACAGAGGGTGGCTACTAAAATGGTTAGTGGTCTTCATTATAAAGCATATGAGGACAGACTTAAGGAAAGGCAGGATAGAGGTGATATGATTGAGACATTCAAATACCTCCATGGCATAAATGCACAAGGGGAGAGCCTCTTTCAATTGAAAGCAAGCTCTGCTACGAGGGGACAAGGGATGAGGGTGAAAGGGGATAAATTCAGGAGTGATATGCAGAAATATTTATCTACGGAAAGAGTGGTGGATCCATGGAATAGTCTCCCAGTAGAGGTGGTAGAGATGAGGACAGTATCTGAATTCAAAAAGCATGGGACAAATGCAGAGGATCTCTAAAGGAAAAAAGGGGACTGTTGTAGTGTTTGATATGGAAGGGCAGACTAGATAGGCCATGTGGTCTTTTTCTGTCATCATGTTTTTATTTTATTTTATTTATGCATGCATGCATAAGACCTAATGAAGTAATGACAAGAAGTAGAAGAGAAAATGCACTTCATTCCCTTGTAATCCCTACCACAATCAGGAAAACAAAACAGTCCACGAGCTCAAGGGCATTCACATACACAGCACCCTCCCTCTGGAACCCCCTACCACTATCAATCCATTCAATTAAAGACCACCAGCTGTTTAAAAAATCTCTCAAGACACACCTCTTCACCGCACACTATGGAACACAGAACACGACTCAACACCACTTAAACTCACAGGCAACTAGCCTCACACATAACCTAACCACCTAACCTCTCCCAGAGCCGAACCCCACCCTACTACTAACCAGGCATCCCTTGCCACAACCTGACTGTACATAGTTCAAACATGTTAAGACTCCAAACTGTTCAAAAATATAATGTAAATAGTTTTTAACATAAAAGTTCAAATGTTATAATGTAAAAGTTCCAAAACTGTTCCATGTAACATGTTATTTGTAAACTGCCCCTGATCTCTGGAAGGGGCAGTATAGAAAACTAACATAAATAAATAAATGTTCTATACCCCTATTTCCATAACCAACCCGGACTACACCTCTATAAAAACTTGTTTCAATGCAGTAGCAGAATGGCTAAATCACCTTTCCATAAACTATAAGAAGTCTAAAGCCAGGTTCATCTCCAAGGATCCCTCCGTCACTCCTCCATATACAATCATAATGGATAAGATTGTGCTCCCAGTTAAACAGAAAGTCAAATACTTCGGAGTTATTCTAGATCAACAATTGAGCATGCAGGCTCACATAAGAAATATCACTACTACCGCTTACTACAAGATGAAGATCCTGCACAATAGGGTGTGTCAATTTTAGAGATGTCAATTTTAAAAAGCACTTGTGAAAAAAATGGTACAATTCATGTGGCAAATCAACATATTACACAAAATTTAAAGCTAGTTATTTACCTACCTGTAATTTCTAGGAAATTATGCAAAAATACACAATTACTGAAATATGTTTAAATGCTCTGATAATAGTTTTTGTGTGTTTGTATTGCATATTAATACATTTCAAGCCTCAATTATCAATTTCTCTTATTTATTTCTGTGTTGGGGCATATATAGCGAACTCGTTCAACATAAAAATAAATAGCAATTGGACACAGGGTCGCAGGCATCTCCTTTTCCAGTTATAACTGTTAAAAGAACAGTGTAAAGTGGTAAGGAAGATAGCCATAAGAACATAAGATATGCCATACTGGGTCAGACCAAGGTCCATCAAGTCCAGTATTCTGTTTCCAACAGTGGTCTAGGTCATATGTACCTAGCAGTTTCCCCAAAAGACAGAGGTTCCACAATGCTTGTACTGGGTCAAGCATTGATATCCTGGGTCTCTTCTTAATAATGGTTTATGGACCTTTCCTCCAGGAATTTGTCCAAACCTTTTTTTAAACCCAGCTACACTAACAGCCTTTACTACATCCTCCAGTAACAAATTCCAGAGTTTGATTACACGTTGAGTGAAAAAATATTTTATTAGTCTTAAATAAGTCTTAAATAGTTTACCCTGTAGCTTCATTGCATGTCCCCTAGTCTTTCTATATTCTGGTAACGTAAACAATCGATCTACGTTTACCCGTTCCACTCCGTTCAGTAATATATAGACTTCTATCATATCTCCTCTCAGCCGTCTCTTTTCCAGGTTAAAGAGCCCTAACCTTTTTAGCCTTTCTTCATAGGAGTATCCTTCCATCCCCTTTACCATTTTGGTGGCTCTTCTCTGAATCTTTTCTAAAATCGCTATATCCTTTTTAAAATACGGCGACCATGTGAGAAGGTCAGCTTGGTATGGTTACAGCGAATCTGTTCTGCAAGCTATGTTGTGCAGTGAAGAGGAACAGGAGAGAGGAGATGCATTGGAGAAGATAATGAAGATCAGAGGTGAAAGACGAGAGGACTCAGCTTGGAGACAGCAGTGCAAGACCCTGGAAAACACCATCCATCAACACCGAGGCAACTACACTCACCCAATTACTTTAGCCTCCTCTTACCTGTACCATGACAGTAGCAGAGATCAAGGCATTTCTGAGCAAGCCCATGGTGGTTCCAGACTGGCCAGCACACACACAGTTTATAGAAAGGTGTGTGAAAATGACAATTGAGGCTGCTGATCATGTGTACAATCAGGAGAGGAGGAAACATTATATTAGGGGTCAGATGGTCAGCAGGGAGCTCATGAGCCGAAACAGAAGCAAAAACAAGATATGGCTTCTTTGCTGAATTTTGTTAAACATTAAATTAACTGCATAAATTATATTTTAAAGACAATTGTGGTTACAGGTGTCGTTCAGACTATTTGTACCTTCAAATAAATATTACTTACTTAATTTCCACATATTTCAACTGTGATTTGATGTAGATAAGACTCACTTAAAGCAGTTTCTGAAGATAGCTTTAGATTCAGCATGCAAAACTGCTAAATTTGGTCACCAGTAGTTTATAAAGTTTGGAAAAATAAAAATCTACCTCTAAAAATGACGCGCCCTACTGCACAACCTTCGCCCACTCCTGGACCCCAACCACTTCCAACAGTATGTCAGGCTATAATCACCCCACAATTAGACTACTTCAACTCCATCCTTCAAGGCTTCCCAAAACATGCTCTCCATCCATTTCAGCTTGCCCGAATGACCACAGCAAGACTGATAACGGGTACATCAAGACATGAACATATCACCCCAGTGCTCAAGAATCTGCACTGGCTCCCTATACAGGCATAAATCAAATACAAAGCTATTATGCTCACTTACAAATCCACCTATCACTAAGCTCCTGATAGTCTTGTATTAGGTAGCTTCAGGATGAGGTTGGAAAGGCAAAGACGACAACACAACCAGAAATTGCTCAAAATTCCAGCACTCAAGACATCAATTACCCAAGCAGCATGCCAGAGATCCTTCTCTATATATAGCCCCACACTTTAGAACTCACTCCCAGGTACAGTAAGAGACACCAATGACTTCCTTAAAAAGCTAGACTTTTTTTATTCCAATAATTCTTCAGCCCTGAAATCTAATGCAAATTTCCATCTTTCCACCATTCTCCCCTCACCCCCCCCCCAATGTAACCTCTTCACAGTATCCCAACATCCCCGTACACAGCTATACCCACAGCACGCTCACCACTGTACATAGTTCTACCCTGTTCCTAACCCTTCCCTTCTCCTCTAGCCTACCCAATTTGGACTTTGAGGAAACCTGAGACCCATGACAGGAGGTCGATGTTCTCGATGAAGTGGAAGCCACTGAAATTGAGTCCAGGGCAAACAATCCATACTGTCTGACTCTGTTCTTTAGGACTCTTTGTCATTTGTCTGCACAAAGGACAAGAATTGGGTAGATGGTCAGGGCCCAAACATTTCAGACACCAGTCATGTTTATCAGTGACTGAGATGGTACCGACACACTTAGTGCATTTTTTTTAAACCACTAGTTGACGACCCTTTTTGAGGCATGGAAAAAACAAATTGAAGATGAGGCAATAAAGGCCTGAAGGCTTAGCTTGGCGGAGAAAAATCACATGAAAAACGAAAAAAAGAAATATTGTCAGGACAGGTGTCAAGTGCAACAGAACCGGCAACAACAGGAAGGCAGAAAACACGATGTTTCACCTAAAGAAGAAAAAAAGTTTTTCAACGGTGACAAGATTGAACATCCTGCTGGCTCCACGGAAAACAAAGAACTTAGGAGAGGAGTTGGGAAGGCAGGTACGCAGGCACAGTGGAGTGCTCCCAAAGACCTTTCTATTGGACGCTGGGGAGCATTCCCGCGCGGGCTCCATCAGTGCCGACATCACCCATATGTGAAGATTGCATTCCTGCTTGTTCCTAGAGATCTAGAGTTTGCAGTGATCTTGATCACCCTAAGATTGCACCTGCTCTCCTTTGGCACAAAAGCAATACAGCATCACAGCAGTTGCTAACCACATTCCACCCCCAGAGGGTGTTATTGATAAGTTATGTGGCAAATGAGTAGCCGCCTAGTGGTTAGAGCAGTGGCCTGGTGACCAAGAGACCAGGGTTAATTCCCACTGGTCCTCTTTGTGACCTTATGCAAGTCACTTTACTCTCATTACCTCAAAATAAAGATCTGGCAATCTACTTCTGGTCACACCTTGCCAAGAAAACCCAGGGGTTGCTGGGTCGCTAGAAGTCAGCATTGCATGGTGCAACTGGAAAATTTTCAGAGCAGAGTTTGAAGACTATTGTCTAGCAACAGGCTTACAAGAGAAAACAGCTGAAGTTCAGGTAGATACATTGAGAACAGTGATGGGTGATGAATGCCACACAGAAAAGCAGGGGAAGGACGCCAAAGTCATCCTGAATGCATCAGAAGCCTATTTCAAACCCACCAAAAACGTAATATGAATCTTTCATATTTTGCAGCTGCAAACAAGAGGAAGGTGAATACACTGATTAATGTTATGTGTTTGAGAGAGAAAGCAAAGGCATGCCCACTAAAAGACAACTTTTTGGCTGGGCTCAGTGGCATTAAGACAATAGTAAATGACATCACTGTTGGCTGTGAGGATTCCAATGCGGACAGAGGACAAACGACCATGACAAGCTGTTAGCTTCAGCTGTTTGCAACAATCCATTAGGGCTATGTGAAGAAATTACAATTCAAGGTGCATTTATTTTAGGTTAATTCAATTTTATAAAAATAATAAAAATCCAAAAGCCTAGCACAAAGTAAAAACACAAAAGAAAAATCAAATACTAGTATACAGAGGGAGCAGATGGCTGAAGAGGTGAGAGTAGGGGTGTGCATACAGTGGGGTTGTGGGGGATGCTTGTGGCTGGGGGGTGGGGTGAGAAGTGTTTGTGGTGCTCTCCCTTTGCACTTTCCACTCCTATCTCCTTCTCCCCATCACCTGCTACAAATCTCACTATCATGCTTAACAACAACTCTGGCATCCTCTTCATGGACCAGAGGGGCTTGAGGTCCTTGCCAGTTCCATTTCTCCAGCAGGCCTTCTTCTTGGACCAACAGGACTTGGATTCCTTGCCTGTCCTGTTCTAATGATGTCATTTGGCCACTGCCCTTGCAAGAGCTTGTTCAATGGCAGCAGGTGGACGACATCAAAGTTCCGTGAGGCGTCTATTTGCTCGTGGGGAAGGGAGGGCAGAAGTTTATTGGGATTTTTGAACAGAATAAAATCAGAAATATAGGTTTAATTAATTCTTTGAATGGCTAACAAATTAAATTGGTACCTGAGACAGAGAAATAAAGTGAACTACCAAGATCAGAACCAGCACTAGCAGAAGCGGGATTTGAACTCAGACTCCCTGATTCTCACCTCATTACTTTACCAATCAAATACCCTATCTATTGCCCCAAAATGCTCTTGAGGAATAGGCGCTAATGTGAATGAGCCAAAAAATGTGCTACTATTAGTGGGACTGATATTTAAAGCAACATATGTGTTAATCGATGAACATATAACGTGCCTATGCCATGGATTTTCAACTGCTATACAGATACTGGCCTGAAATTCAAATTAAAAAAGCACAATACTATCCATATAGTAAAATGGAGGATGGGCAAAGCAATAACTAGATAAGAAATAAGGAGAACTTTTAATCATATCTGATAATCGGGGCTGTGAGAGGGGAGAGGCAGCGCCATTATATTGCAGCCGCCGACGGCGGGAAGAACACCTCTGCTGGGCTCCCGTGAGGCGCGTGCCCAACTGCCTGCCTGCCTCCGGCCCAATCGGGGCTGTGAGAGGGGAGAGGCAGCGCCATTATATTGCAGCCGCCGACAGGCGGGCCCGCGCCTGTCGGGCCTCGCCAGAGGGCCCTTTGGCGTGGCCCTTAGGCGCGGGCCCGTGGCAAAAACTGAAGAACATCAAATGTGTATAAGATCTAATTTGAGTATTTACTCTCAGTATAACTTCCTCTGTCTGTCTCTCCCTTTAGATGCTTTTCCGTTTAGAGGTATGTCTGTATTACATGTTAACCCGATGTAATCTTCCTTTGTTACCTATAGATCCATTGCTTATCACTTTGATATTTTGATAAGGTGGTATAAAATTGGATGCATTGTTTTGTCTTTGTAGTCTGATGTTTTTATGTCTGTATTTCATGCTAACCTGATGTAGTCTTGTAACCGCTTTGATTGTAAGAAAGGCGGTATAAAAAACCTGTTAAATAAATAAATAAATAATTTCCTTTCCTTGAATCTTGCTAGATCAGTTCAGACAAGTGGGTTAGGCTTCCTGGTCAGCAGATGGAGGCAGACTTCAGCTACTTTAAGCGATGTCATCACTTGTCCTCTGATACAGCACAGAGAAACTAGTATGACACTTTACGAGCAGTAAGCAAGACTAATAACGTTTTCTGAGTTCTTCAAACAAACACCTTTGCTATAAAGAACGTGAGCAAGTACTTTGCTCTCTAACTCTTAAGAAAATTGCAGTCAGACCCCAAGACTTACTATGTGCTCTACAGCAGCCGAAATCCAGAGAAAGAGAGAGAGGGGGGACTTCCAGGCCCTGTCAACAAATGTGACCAAAAAGCAACAGGCTTTCCAAACTGCACCTGGAGTCTTCCAGGGTGGATCCTGGACTGCTCTAAAGAATTCAAGGAAAGGAAATCATAATCAGGTATGATTAAAAGTTCTCCTTCCTTATCCTGCTAGACCAGTTCAGATGAGTGGGATATACCCAAGCAAATCAGGACCAAGGGTGCGAGGAAGACAACAATCAAGACAGTGTGATTTGTCAAAGGTTTCATCTAAATGACCCTCACAAACACACTAAAGAGCAATCGACAAAGGCCAGGAAGCCTTAAAAAATGTCCTCTAGGAACACCAGAATGGACTCCACCCAAAAAGCTTATGATCTATGGAGTAAACTATGACCTGCTCCTGAAAGAGCATACCAGGGAAAATGCACACTGCCCCCAATGGCTTCCATAGGCCAATGGGCAATAGAGGATTTGACCTCTGCCAGCACTTTACTCGAAATGCCGAGGAGGACAGATGATCCGATTAGCAGTAGATATGAACAATTGCTATGAACACAAGCAACATCCTCTGCCATCCACCAGAAGCCACGAGGAGACTGCTTGAGGATCCTTCTCTCCAAAAGGAAAGCAAGACCATGTCTGGCCAGGATGATAAAGGATGGGGGCAGCCCCCTTGAAGGAAGGGCGGTACAGGCTACACAGCGAAAGAAGCCACAAAAAGAACTAGAAAGGCATACTGCAAGTCATGGGCTATAGCAGACACCACTTGGTAGATGATAATGTTCCCCCAAAATGATTTGTAAGGAACCACCTCACTAGGAAGGCCCTACACATGGACTCAAAGAAGGGTCCTTTTAGGGCCCTCTACCACAGAAGCCCACTAAGACTTAACAGGTAAACAGAACTGCTACATTCCTGCTGAAGGGAGCAGTACCAAGATGAATCCCTTGGAGGAGATTCCTGTAGCAACACAGGGCCACATCCTGGACCAGGTGAAACTACTAAAGAGCTGTAACATTAACTAAAGGCCTAGATGCTCACCGGGTGCCAAGCAGGGAGATTACTACTATTTCCAAACAGCTCTAACCAAGGGCCAGGTTCTAACCAAGAAGGCACCAGGAAAGCACAGTTACTTACCTGTAAGGTGATCTCTGGGAACAGCAGGAATAAGTCTTCACATACGGGTACGTCGGTACCGACGGAGCCTACGCTGGAACGATCCCCAGCTTCCCAAAAAGGAAAGCTTTTGGGAGCATCCCACAGCGCCTGCGCGCTGCCTTCCCGCCTTTCCTAACCGCCTCTCTCCAGTTCTAGTTTTAAAGCTGAGACAAAGAGAGAGAGGAAAGGAAAGATAGATAGAGAGATACAACTCCTAGGGGAGGTGGGTGGGTTGTGAAGACTTATTCCTGCTGTTCCCAGAGATCACCTGTTACAGGTAAATAACTGTGCTATCTCCAGGAACAAGCAGGAATGAGTCTTCACATATGGGGACTCCCCAGCTAGAGATGCCAGGGAGATCCCCAAGGTTGTGAGACCCTGAGAAGGGCTCTACCTCCTTCCATGGATCTCAGGCATCCAACCAGGGATGGAGGGTAGGAGTTGATTAAGTATGGAAGAGGTGTTTGAAAACAGCCTGACCAAATAAGGCATCCCGGCGGGAGTCCTTGTCCAAACAGTAATGGGCTGTGAAGGTATGAACCGAGGCCCAGGTGGCTGCTCGACAGATCTGGTCGATAGACACAGAATTTAGATGAGCCATAGAGGTGGCCATGGCCCTCACATTATGAGCTGTGACATGGCCCTCCAGAGAAAGGTTCTTACTCTGGTAGGCGAAAGAAATACACTGGGCAATCCAATTGGACAGTGTCCTCTTAGAGACTGGAAGTCCTAAATGAGAGGGATCAAAAGCAACAAAGAGTTGAGAAGACTTTCTATGTTGCTGTGTTCTTTGTAAGTAAAAAGCAAGAGCTCTCTTACAATCCAGGGTATGAAGATTCCTCTCTGCACTTGATGCATGAGGACCTGGAAGAAAGACAGGTAAATACACCTCTTGATTAAGATGAAAAGGTGAGACCACTTTAGGCATAAAGTGTGGATTGGTCCTAAGGACTACCTTATCATGATGGAACCTTGTATAAGGTGGATTAGCCACTAAGGCCTGCAGTTCACTAATGCGGCGAGCTGAGGTGACTGCAATAAGAAATAACCTTCCAGGAAAGAAATTTCAAGGAGGTAGTAGCTAAGGGTTCAAAGGGTGGCTTCATGAGCTGACCAAGAACCAGATTCAAGTCCCATGCCACTGGAGGTGGTCTAATGGGAGGTTTAGTTAAAAAAAGGCTTCTCATGAATCTTGCAATAAGCGGATGAGAGGAGACAGGTTGTCCATTGAGAGGCTTGAGGGATGCTGTAATAGCACTCAAATGGACCCTTACTGAATTCGTCTTGAGGCCTGCATGGGAAAGATGCAGGAGATACTCCAGTAAAGAATTCAAAGGTATTGTTAGAGGGTTAATACCCTTCTCAGCACACCAAATGGTAAACCTTTTCCATTTAAAAGCATAGGAACCAAGTTGTTATTGTGTTGTATTTGAGTATGTTGATTTCCTGCAAAATAAAGAATTAAAAGCATAGGAACATCTAGTAGAAGGCTTTCTGGAAGCATGAAGGATATCCCTTACTTGCTGAGAAAGATGCCAATCTTGAAGGTCTAAGCCCTCAGCAACCAAGCCCTGAGATGGAGAGATTGGGGATTTGGGTGCCACAACATTCCCCCCTCCTGAGACAGGAGATCTGGAGCAGACCCCAAGTCCAGGGAGGGAGCTTGAGAGAGATGCAGAAGTAGAGAGTACCACACTTGGCGTGGCCAACGTGGAGCTATGAGAATCATAGTCCCTTGATCTCTCTGAAGCTTGAACAGGGTCTTGGGAATTAGGGGAATGGGTGGAAAGGCGTACAGGAAGTCTTGACCCCAATGAAGGAGGAAGGCATCCCTGGCCTGAACTCCCTGACACGGAATTCTGGAATAGAATCGGGGAAGTTTGGCATTCCACGGACTTGCAAAGAGGTCTATGTCCGGGGTTCCCCAAATTCGAAAGATTCTGACTATCTGGTCCATATGAAGGGACCATTCGTGTGGAAGCAGAACTCGACTGAGTCTGTCTGCCCAAGAGTTTTGAACTCCTGGAAGGTATACTGCCAGAAGATGAATTTGATGTTCTCTGGCGAAGGCCCACAATCTCAGAGCTTCGTTGCAAAGCGACAGAAAGCCAGTTCCTCCCTGCTTGTTCACACAGAACATGGCTACTTGGTTGTCCGTGTGAATGAGGACTGTCTTGTAGCTGAGCAGGGTATGGAAGACTCTGAGAGCCAAGAAGATTGCTCTGAGCTCTAAGAGGTTGATATGTAGGAAGGTCTCCTGTGGAGACCAACTGCCTTGGGTGGAGAGGTCTTGAAGATGAGCTCCCCAACCCTTTGGAGAGGCATCTGTTGTAAGGATTGCTTGGGGTAACAATTGTTGGAAGGGGGACCCCAGCAACAGATTTCGAGTGGACTTCCACCACTTGAGAGACCAAAAGAGGCGCCTGGAGGTTGCTATTTTGTCTGACAGACTCCCAGATGCCTGGGTCCACTGGGTGGACAAAGTCCATTGAGCTGCCCTCATGTGAAGGTGAGCATAAAGGACCACATGCACCGTGGATGCCATGTGGCCTAGCAGTTGTAACATCTCTCGAGCAGTTAGCCTCTCAGATCCAGTTAAAAACCCACCTAACTGCACTAAGTGTAGGCAACGGGCCTGGGGAAGATAGGCCCTTGCAGTTTTGGTATCCAGCAAGGCCCCTATGAACTCTAGAGACTGAGTCGGGGTGAGTTGGGACTTTGGAATGTTTATAAACCAGTCCCAGATACTGCAAGATACGTATTGTGCAGGCTAGGGAAGTCTGGGCCTCTGACTGGGATGGAGCTCGCATGAGCGAGTCGTCCAGATATGGGAATACGAATATCCCCAGAGTGCGTAGAAATGCAGCTATTACTGCCATGCATTTTGTGAACACTCTTGGAGCAGAGGCCAGACCAAAGGGAAGCACCCTGTATTGATAGTGCTTTCCCTGATAAAGGAACCGAAGGAACCTTCTGTGTGCTGGATGGATGAGTATATGGGTATACGCATCCTTGAGATCTAGAGAACAAAGCCAATCCTGACTCTGAAGGAATGGAAGGAGAGTACCCAGAGAAATCATCTTGAATTTCTCCTTGCATAGGAATTTGTTCAATTCTCTGAGATCTAATATGGGTCTGTAACCCCCAGTTTTCTTTGGAATTAGAAAGTAGAGGGAGTAGAACCCTGAGTCCTGTTGAAGAAGAGGTACTTCTTCTATTGTCCCTTGGACAAGAAGGGTGGAAATCTCTTGACCCAGAAGGTCGAGGAGAGATGTTGGAGAATTGAACTGTCTCACCATGGTGTGGGGAGGAAGGTTTAAGAAATGAAGTTTGTACCCCTCCCTTATGATGGAAAGGGTCCACTGCTCTGCTGTGATTTGCTCCCATCTGGGAGCAAAGTGAGCTAACCTTCCTGGAATGGTGAGAGGCTCTGGTTCTTTTAGAGTCAGAAAGGCTAAGTTCTCTAGGTGCAAGTCAAAGGCCCTGAGGAGGCTAAGGCTGTTGGGCTACAGTAGGCCTTGCAGCCTTAGACTTGGCCTGTTTAGGTTGTTGACGCTTTGCAGCAAAACGACCTGCAGAAGATGTCTGCTGACCATAAGAAGGATAATATCGTCCCTTCTTGGGAAAATATGTCTTTTTGAACAACTTCTTCTGGACAGGATTAGAGGTAGACTTTGAAAGCCTATCCAAAGCAGAATTTTCTGCATCCATCTGAGTGGCCTTTGCTTGCCAATCTTTGCCAAACAGGTTCTCACCTGTACAAGGAAGATTTCCTAATCCATCTTCGACCCAGGGTTCCAAATCAGAAGCTTGTAACCAAGCAATTCTGCGTGCACCTATGGCAATGGCCGAGGCTCTGCTGGCCCCCTCTAAAGAGTCAAAGGCTGTACGGTTCGAAAATTTGGAAACATCCTGGGCATGCTTAAGCCAGGTAAGAAAGTCTTCCCTTTTATCTTCTGGAAGAAAAGGGAGGAAAGTTTGCAGATGATCTGTAATTTCCTTCAGAAACATCCCCATATAGAGACTATAGGAGTTGATTCTGGCAACAAGCATACTGGCTTGAAAAACTTTCCTGCCAAATGCATCTAAGGTTCTACATTCTCTTCCTGGAGGAGCAGATGAGTGCCTCTTTGCACTCTTTAACTTTTTCACAGCAGACTCCACCACAATAGAATGGTGAGGAAGCTGAGTTTTATGAAATCCAGGACAAGGAGGGACACGATACATGGTATCCAACCTACGAGAATGAGAAGAGATGGTGAGAGGAGTCTCCCATATGCCTATCATGTGGTCATAAAGGATCTCATGAACTGGCAAAGTGGATGCTTCTTTAGGAGCCTTGGGATATTGCAAAATATCCAATTTTTTGGCTCTAGGCTCTGTCTCAGGGGCTACTGAGATAGAAAGTCCCTTGGCCACTTCCCTTATGAAGTCTTGAAAAGACAAGTCTTCTGGAGGGGACATTCTTCTTTTTGGAGAAGAAGGCTCCTGAGGAAGAAGTACCGCTTCGACAGAGGCCTCCGATGCATCAGAGTCTTTAGAGGAATCGAAGTATCGCCTGTCTGGATGCTCTTGTAAAGCCCGATACGCATACCAAGTGGTATCGACATCGGGAGTCATTGGTACCGGATCGGTACCGATAGGCATCATCGGACAGGGTACTGCTGCAGTCGACACCGAAGCCGATGTCGATGCAACCGGTACTGGCACCGGAACCGATATCGGAGCCGGTACCGACAACGGAGCTTGTTGCAGTACCAGCGGCGTCGCAGCTTGTATGAATGCCGTTATGGCACGCTGCATGGTGTGATGGGGCTCGTATGATAGAGCCCTTTTTAACCCTATTTAGGCGTCTGCCTAGGGTTATTGAAGTTTTGCTCTGCTCTTTGTATTAAAACAGAGTCTTTTGGTCAAGTGGTAAAGTAAATAATTAGGGTTTTATTCCCCTTCCCGAACAGTCATTCTCAGGAATGCAACACAAAACACAGCATTGAACAAAAATGGCAACAGAAAATATCTTCTTTTCTTTTGTTATTGTCAAAGTTATTCTCCTCAAAAGTTAACACAAAGACGTGAGGTCATCCGAAAACATATGGTACAGTCCATTGGAATGGGGTCTGAAGTATGGCTATTATTTTCCCATATCATCCCTTCAGCTTCACTCCCCAAAACTATCTGAATCACATTCTTCACATGTGCTGAATTCTGGCCCAGCCTCTTGTGATACACCAATAACCCTTCCTGCCAAGGGTTCTTTAAGCCCAGGGTTATATCTGCCTGGCAGGAGAAAGGCTCCTTGCTGGTTTTCCTCACCAAATGAAAGCTTTGGATATCTTTCAGCTATAACGTTGTACTCAGGGCCACGCCCTTTAAAACATGCAGAGCTTTTAAACCTTTCTTTAAAAGAACAAGGCTCCCACCTTTTTACCTTGGTTCTAGCTTTAGCTCCTGGGTTGTAGAGGACTCTCTCCCTGGCTTTCCAGTCAGGCTCAGAGCTAACAAACTCCTGGTCACCTTCCCAGCTGTTTTTTGCTTTGCAGCCACGCTTGAAGTTCCCTTCAGCCGGTAAACTTCCTCTGGGCTGACCTGTGCTCATTGGTTGCTCATACCATCCTCCTGAGCTGCTGGCCCCTCCTGGTTTCTCTCCAGGTCTGCTTCCTTGAGCATTGCCTTTCCCAGCACTGCTTGCTTCAACCCTTTTCTCTCGAGCTCTGCTTCTGCATTCACTTCCTGGTTCTTCCTTCTTACCAGCACTACTCCTCCTTCTCCCTTCTCTTCCTCTTCCTGGTTCTAACCAGGAACTTATATGCTTCCCTGCCCTGCATGTTACGTGAGAGTTAGGACACAGGTGCTCCTGATGAGCTTTTCTGTTTCTTCCTGCGTCAGAACTGTTACAGGGAAAACTACCTTTAATGGCTTTTGGCTTTTCTTGCGCTGACAGCCTTTGCTGCTCAGTTGTCTCTCCATGCACTGAGTTTCTCTCTACAGCTAAATCTGAGGTAAGTTCCTCATTTTCAGTAACTTCCATAGGCTCTATATTACCCACTGCATCACAATGGTCAGAACATTCTGATCCATCGACGCCATGAATGTCTGGAGGTCGGTACCGGCGGATTCCACCGGTACCCCAGAACATTGCAACAGGTGATCGGTCGAGGCCGTGCCATCAATGTCAACCTGTGATCCCATAGGAGGAGCTTTGGAAGCCGGAGCTTCCCGCCGGGGTACTTTTGCCGGTGCAGGATCCTCAAGGGCAAGGCCGGAGGCATCTCGATGCTTAGAGGGAGATCTACCCTTCGAGGACCGGCTGCACTTATGTTTGGTTACCTGAGATCCATACGAGGAAGAAGCAGCCCTGGAAGACGTCCATGCCACCGAAGCTGCATCAGAGGGAAACAGTGTACTGAGCTTGGCTGCTCGGTTCTGTAAACCTCTTTTAGACATCATGGAGCAGGACGGACAATCTGTAATGGAATGGTCAGGACCCAAACATTTAAGACACCAGTCATGGGTGTCGGTAACAGAGATGGTACCGCTGCACTTAGTGCATTTTTTAAACCCGGAGGCGGGCTTTTCCATGAGGAATTTTCTGTTAGGCCTAAGGCCCAACGAAGAAAAAATACACTGAAGTGGAACGGAAGTTTTTTTTTTTTTTTTAAGAAAAAGAAAGAAAAGACCGGCGGTACCGGTCCGACGTCGAAGAAGGCAGACGCGCGACCAAAGAAATAAAATAAAATAAAGAACTTCTTCAGCGGTGACAGGAACACGACCTGCTGGCTCCGCGGAAAAGAAGAACTGGAGAGAGGCGGTTAGGAAAGGCGGGAAGGCAGCGCGCAGGCGCTGTGGGATGCTCCCAAAAGCTTTCCTTTTTGGGAAGCTGGGGAGCGTTCCCGCGCAGGCTCCGTCGGCACCGACGTACCCATATGTGAAGACTCATTCCTGCTTGTTCCTGGAGATACCGCCTTACCAGAAGCCCCTTCCATGTTTCCCACTGCAGGCCCACATCTTGAACAGCAAGAGAAAAGCCACACTGCTTGGCTCAAAATTCCATATAACATGGCGTGCAATGTCAATCCAGGGCCCCTAGGATCACTAGGTTAAGATGGACTCTTAACCTAACCTATGCAGATGCCACACAGCATCCCTTTTCTTGACCATTCTAAAAGCAGGACTACCAAGCCTGATACCTGCGTGTCTGAAAAGGTTTGTCTAACCAGTATTCACTGGGTTTGAAAATAAATGGCATACTGGAAGGCCTCATCTTAGCACTACGAGGTCGCACATAGAAGGGCTGATCTTTCAATGCATGCCCATACTGGGTCAGACCAAGGTCCATCAAGCCTAGTATCCTGTTTCCAACAGTTGCCAATCCAGGTCACAAGTACCTGGCAAATTCCTAAAAAGGCACACATGTTCCACAATGCTGGTCCCGGAGCAAGCAGTAAATTTCCCGGGTCCTCTTTGATAATGGTTTATGGACCTTTCCTCCAGGAACTTGACCAAACCTTTTTTAGACCCAGCTACATTAACAGCCTTTACTACATCCTCCGGTAATGAATGCTAAAGTTTGATTACGCGCTGAGTGAAAAAAATTCTCTTATTATTCAAATGGGTTATGTTGTAGCTTCACTGTGTGTCCCCTAGTCTTTCTGCTTTTTTATGGCATAAACAACCAATCTACGTTTACTCGTTCCATTCCATTCATTAGTTTATAGACCTCTATCATATCTCCCCTCAGCTGTCTTTTCCAAATTGAAAAGCCCTAATCTTTTAAGCCTTTTATAGGGGTATCCTTCCATCCCTTTTACTATTTTGGTGTCTCTTCTCTGTACCTTTTAGTAATTCCACTACATCCTTATTAAGATATGCCGACAAGAATTGCACACAATATTCATGGTGTGGTCGAACCATGGAATGATAAGAGAGGCATAATATCCTTTGTTTTATTCTCCATTCCTTTCCTTATGATTCCTAGCATTTTATTTGCTTTCTTGGCTGCCACTGCACACTGGGCATAGGGCTTCAACATATTATCCACAAAAATTGGCCATTTAGCCCTACTCTCTGCTTTCTATCATTTAATCAGTTCCTGATCCACAATACTACATTGCCTCCAATCCCATGACTTTTTAAATATGGCTAAGAGTCTTGTCAAAAGGCTTTCTGAAAATTCAGATACGCTATAACAACCAGCTCACCTTTGTCTACCTGTTTACTCTCATCTTCAAAAAAAAAAAAAAAAAAAACAGATTAGTAAGACAAGACTTTCCTTAACTAAATCCATGTTGGCTAACCCAAAAGGTCAGACCACTCGCTATCAAAACCGGCAATATGCAATGCAGCTAGAGCAAACAGATGCGCCTCTACCTTACAGCCCAGATATAGAGCTGTGCGAGAACCACTCAAGACATGAATTCTGCTGCAGTAGAAGCCATGCATGACCATTAGGGCTGTGCCTGAGAACTCACAGTCTGCTGCCTCCACTAAAGGAGGCAGGAGCCTCTCCAGGGTTACATTGATCATTCTGGCTTCCAACGTTTAAGATCCTCCAGAGGTCCCATAAAGGGGAGAGAATCTTTGTGCCAACTAGACTTGGTCTCACACCTCCAGCCCTTCCAGCTGGCACCCAAAATGACAAACATCCCTTCCAATGCTTCCAACTGCATCCCTGCCATGAGGTGGTAACTTCAACTGCTCCTTTATCTCCTGTGGGTAAGGAAGGATGTGGTCAATGACAGGGAACACAGATGAGAGGATTAGGTGGTGCCCCCGAATATGCACTTTAGCCCAAGGATCTGTCCCCAAAGTCGATGCTACACACCCAAGGGTCAGTGGAGACCCCAGCTCATTGTGCTAACCAAGTATCAAATACTCTGTGCCAGCTGAGGTTTGAGCAAACCCTCTGTCATGAGAGCTCAGGGGACTCCAGGACCCTAAGAACTCAAAATCTTAGGCCAGCCAACTCCAGTCTTTCCAATCAGAGCTTACCAGACTTTGGATTTTCCCCAAAGACACTCACCCGGTCAGCCTGACATCCAGGCATGGGCAATGAGCCCTCTGCATACAGAGAGGTGTTGCTACCACCTCTATTTCCTTGGTAAAAGTTATGGGGAGCTGTGTCTAGGTCCAAGGCAAGAAGCACACTTGAAGAAGCAGCACAGAATGCTGAAGCAGAGAAATAGCCAATGCTGTTCATAATGGGAAACGACAAATGCCATGTCAAGGTCCAGGAGGTGGGCCCCAACTGACTGATGAAATGACAGAACCAAAGAACTCCATACGAAAATGAGAGACTAGAGTCCAAAAACAACCGCTCTCAGCCCAGAACATAACTTCCTTGATCTGTACGTATCATGGATAACAACATCTCCAGCCCTACTGCATCAGGGATAGATGCAGCAACCTGTCACTGCCATAAGCACCAATACACTTTTGTAATTCAAAATACTGCACATCAGAAGTCCCAGGCTAGCCTGGGCCAGAAGCTTGAGGGATCGAAGACAGATGGCCTATTAAAGGAGCTAACATATTTCAATCTTGTCTAAGAACTTCAAATGCATTAGTTCAGCATGTTACATATGTACTATTTTTTACAACACTTCTCTTACATCAATATTTCCCCCCCTCTCACCCCATTATCTCAACTCAGCAATAATAGTTAAATGATTATGTTAGACCGTTCCACCTTATGATATTTCACTGTATATACCTGCTCTGTTAAATGTTATTTATGACATGTCTCTATACCCACTCAAGATCTCTAGTCTTATGTAATTGCTTTTATTTAATTATTTATATGCTATTCCCCAGTTAGCACAGTTACTTACCTGTAACAGGTGATCTCTGGGAACAGCAGGAATTAGTCCTCACATATGGGTACGTCGGTACCGACGGAGCCTGCACGGGAAAGCTCCCCAGCCTTTCAGATGAAAGGCTTTTGGGGTCTCCCACTGCACATGCGCGCTGCCTTCCCGCCTTCCTGACCAGCTCTCTTCAGTTCGAGTTTAAAGCTGAGACAATAGAGAGAGGAAAGGAAGATAGATAGATAGAGATACAACTCCTAGGGGAGGTGGGTGGGTTGTGAGGACTAATTCCTGCTGTTCCCAGAGATCACCTGTTACAGGTAAGTAACTGTGCTATCTCCAGGAACAAGCAGGAATAAGTCCTCACATATGGGGACTCCCTAGCTGAGATGCCTGGGAGATCCCCTTCCAAGGGTAAACCATCTTCGCATGGATCTCAGGCATCCATCCAGGGAAGGTGGGCAGGAGTTGTTTAAGTATGGAACAGGTGTTTGAGGACAGCCTGACCAAACAAGGCATCCCGGCGGGAGTCCTTGTCCAAGCAGTAATGGGCTGTGAAGGTATGAACCGAGGCCCAAGTGGCTGCTCGACAGATCTGATCTATGGACACAGAGTGAAGATGAGCCATAGAAGTGGCCATGGCTCGCACATTGTGAGCGGTGACATGGCCTTCCAGAGAAATGTTCTTACTCTGGTAAGCAAAAGAAATACACTGAGCAATCCAATTGGAAAGTGTACGTTTGGTGACTGGAAGTCCCAAATGAGAAGGATCAAAAGCCACAAAAAGTTGGGAAGACTTTCGATGTGGCTGAGTCCTGTTGAGGTAAAAGGCGAGAGCTCTTTTACAGTCAAGAGTATGAAGGTTCCTCTCTGCACTGGATGCATGAGGAGCCGGGAAAAAAACAGGTAGATATACCTCTTGATTAAGATGAAAAGGCGAGACCACTTTAGGCATAAAGTGGGGATTCGTCCTAAGGACCACCTTATCATGATGAAATCTGGTATAAGGTGGATTAGCCACCAAAGCCTGCAGTTCACTGATGCGGCGAGCCGAAGTGACTGCAATAAGGAAAAGAGCCTTCCAGGAAAGAAATTTCAGGGAGGTAGATACCAACGGTTCAAAAGGTGGCTTCATAAGTTGACCCAGAACTAAATTCAAGTCCCATGCTACCGGAGGAGGTCGGATGGGAGGCTTAGTGAGGGTCAAGCCTCTCATGAATCTTGCAATAAGAGGATGAGAGGAGACAGGTTGTCCATTTATAGGTTTTAAGGATGCTGCAATAGCACTTAAATGGACTCGTACTGAATTTGTCTTGAGGCCTGCATTGGAAAGATGCAGGAGATAGTCTAGTAGAGAATTCAAAGGAAGTGCTAGAGGGTCAAGACCCTGTTGCGCACACCAAATGGAAAAACGTTTCCATTTGAAAGCATAGGAACGCCTAGTAGAGGGTTTCCTAGAGGCATGAAGGATATCTTTCACTGGTTGGGAAAGATTAAACTCATGAAGGCTTAAGCCTTCAGTAACCAAGCTCGGAGATGTAGGGACTTGGGGTTTGGATGCCACAAAGTCCCCTGCTCCTGAGACAGAAGGTCTGGTGCAGCTCCCAGGTCCAGGGAGGAGCCCTGGGAGAGCTGTAGAAGGAGAGGGAACCACACTTGGCGTGGCCTGCGTGGAGCAATGAGGATCATGGATCCGTGATCCCTCTGAAGTTTGAACAGAGTCTTGGGAATCAAAGGAATGGGTGGAAAAGCGTACAGGAATTCCTGACCCCAATGTAGGAGAAAGGCATCGTTGGCCTGAGCTCCCTGACACGCAGTCCTGGAACAGAACCGGGGAAGTTTGGCATTCCACGGACTTGCAAAGAGGTCTATGTCCGGGGTCCCCCATTCCTGAAAGATTCGGCGTATCTGGTCCATATGCAGGGACCATTCGTGTGGGAGCAGAACTCGGCTGAGTCTGTCTGCCCGAGAGTTTTGAACTCCTGGAAGATATACTGCCAGAAAATGAATTTGATGCTCTCTGGCGAAGGCCCATAATCTGAGAGCTTCGTTGCAAAGCGACAGAGAGCCCGTCCCTCCTTGTTTGTTGACATAGAACATGGCTACCTGACTGTCTGTTTGTACTAGGACAGTCAGGTTGACAAGGAGGGTGTGGAAGACTGTGAGGGCAAGGAAGATTGCTCGCAGTTCCAGAATGTTGATGTGAAGGGTGGTCTCCTGAGGAGACCAGGTGCCCTGAGTGGAGAGGTGTTGGAGATGAGCTCCCCACCCTGTCTGGGAGGCATCTGTTGTGAGGGTTGCTTGGGGCAACGAAGGTTGGAAGGGGATCCCCAACAACAGATTTTTGGAGGATGTCCACCACTGGAGAGACCAAAACAGTCGTTTTGAGGTGAGTATTTGGTCTGAGAGCAGTCCTAATGCTTGAGACCACTGGGTGGCCAAGGTCCATTGAGCTGCTCTCATATGAAGACGAGCGTAGGGCACCACGTGTACCGTGGAGGCCATGTGGCCCAGAAGTTGCAGCATTTCTCTGGCTGACAAGTGACTTCTGGACTGAGCCTGGGAGGCCAAGCTTATTAGCCTTTGGCCTCGGACCAGAGGGAGGTAGGCCCTTGCAGTGGTGGAGTCCAATTGGGCCCCTATGAATTCCAGAGACTGAGTAGGGATGAGTTGGGATTTGGGAATGTTTACCACAAGTCCCAGATATTGAATACGTCTTGTGCGGTCCAGAGAAATCTGGGCTTCTGACTGAGATGGAGCTCGGATGAGCCAGTCGTCCAGATATGGGAAGACAAAGATTCCCATGCCTCTTAGAAATGCGGCTACGACTGCCATGCATTTTGTGAAGACTCTTGGAGCAGAGGCCAGACCGAAGGGTAGTACTCTGTACTGGAAATGTTTTTCCCTGGAACAGAAATCTTAGATATTTTCTGTGGGATGGATGGATGAGTATATGAGTGTACCCATCCTTGAGATCTAGAGAACAAAGCCAATCCTGACTCTGAAGGTATGGAAGGAGAAGGCCCAGAGAGAGCATTTTGAATTTCTCCTTGAATAGAAACCTGTTCAATTCTCTCAGATCTAGGATAGGTCTGAAGCCCCCTGTCTTCTTTGTTATGAGAAAGTAAGGGGAGTAGAAACCTAACCCCTGTTGTGGAGGAGGAACCTCCTCTATTGCCCCTTGGGCAAGGAGAGAAGAGACTTCCTGACCCAACAGGGTCAGAAGAGATGGGGGAGAACTGAATTGCCTCACCATGGTATGGGGAGGAAGGCTGGAGAAATGAAGTTTGTAGCCCTCCCTGATAATAGAGAGGGTCCATTGCTCTGATGTGATTTGTTCCCATCTGGGAGCAAAATGAGCTAGCCTTCCAGGAATGGTGAGGGGCTCTGGTTGTTCTAGAGCCAGAAACGGCAAGTTCTCTAGAGGCAAGTCAAAACCCCTGAGGGGGTTGAGCCTGCTGGGGTGTAGCAGACACTGCAGGCTTTGACTTTACCTGCTTAGATTGTTGACGCTTAGCCGCAAAGCGAGGCTGAGCAGATTGCTGGCCAGTATTTGTGGGAAATCTGGCCTTCTTATAGTAAGGCCTTTTAAAAGACTTCTTTTTGGCAGGGGTAGAAGTAGACTTGGAAAGTCTATCTAGAGTGGCATTTTCTGCATCCATTTGAGCAGCTTTAATTTGCCAGTCTTCCCCAAATAAGTTCTCACCGGTACAGGGCAGATTCCTGAGGCCATCTACAACCCAGGGTTCTAGGTCAGAAGCCTGGAGCCAAGCGAGACATCGGGCTGCAATAGCAATTCCCGAAGCTCTGCCTGCAACCTCAAAGGAATCAAAGGCTGCCCTGTTGGAGAACTTGGAGACCTCTGAAAGTTGTGTCACCATAGAAAAGAAGTCCGCCCTTTGATCATCAGGGGTAAAGGGGGCAAAATTCTGTATCTTTAGGGCAAGTTGTCCAAGAAACATGCCCATATAAAGGCTATAAGAATTGATCCTGGCTATAAGCATACTAGCCTGGAACATCTTTCTTCCAAAAGAGTCCAGGGTCTTACATTCTCGCCCTGGAGGGGTAGAAGAATGCCTTTTATGACTCTTTATTTTCTTCATGGCAGACTTCACCACAATAGAGTGGTGAGGCAGCTGAGTTTTCTGGAACCCAGGAGAAGGAGGGACCCGATACATGGTGTCCAACCTACGGGAATGGGGAGACAGTGTTAAAGGAGTCTCCCACAAATCCATCAAGTGTTCTTGAAGGATTTCATGGATAGGCAGAGTGACTGCCTCTTTAGGAGCTTTAGAATATCCTAAAATATCCAATTTTTTTGATCTGGGTTCTTTTTCAGAAGATGTAGCAATAGAAAGTGCTTTAGCTACATCAACAATGAAATCCTGAAAGGATAAATCCTCTGGAGGAGACATCCTCCTCTTTGGAGAAGAGGGCTCCTCAGGAAGAGTAAGCTCAGCAGAGTCATCAGAGGAATTGAATTCATCAGAAGAATCTGAGTATTCCTTCTGTGCTTCCAATGTACGATACGCATACCGATCGGTATCGACATCGGGCGTATCGGGCATGGGATCGGTACCGGGCGAAAGCCTGAATCCGGCATGCGGAACCGATCGACGCTTGGAAGTCGATGGTCTCGGTTCCGGTGTGGATACCGGAACCGGGGTCGGTACCGATGGAATCGGTACCGAGGGAGTCGCAGCCTTAATGAATGCCAGAACGGCCTGCTGCATGGTCTGGACAGTATTGCCCATAGACGCCACTACTGCCTGGATGTCGGTACCGGTATGGGCCGGTACCCCAGAGCAGTCCAACAGGTGATCGGTCGAGGCCGTGCCATCGATGTCAACCTGTGACCCCATGATTGCTTTGGAGGCCGGAACCTCCCGCTGGGGTTTTTTGGCCTGGGCAGAATCCTCGAACTCAAAATTGAGAGCCTCTCGATCTTTAGAAAGAGATTTGCTTTTAGAGGATTTGCCCACAGAAGTTTTGGTTACCTGAGATCCATCCGGAGAGGAAGACCTGGATGACTGTGATGCTTCTGAAGGAAACAGCACATGGAGCTTGTTGGCCCGGTTCTGCAAACCACGTTTAGACATCTGGGTGCAGGATGGGCAGTCCGGTATGGAGTGGTCAGGTCCCAAACATTTGAGACACCATTCATGGGTGTCTGCGACAGAAATGACAGCACTGCACTTGGTACATTTTTTAAAACCAGGGACTGGCTTCTCCATGAGGAGAATTTGTGTAGGCCTTAAGGCCTAACAACAGTTACCAAGCTGTGCTGAAGAAAATAAAAAAAGTCTTTTTTTTTTTTTTTTTTTTATAAAGAAAGAAAGAGAGACCAGCGGTACCGGTTTCGGTATGGGGAAGGCAGGTACGCGGTCTAAAGAAAACAAACAAATTTCACAATTTCTTCAGCGGTGACAGGAACACGACCTGCTGGCTCCGCGGAAATAGAGAAACTGAAGAGAGCTGGTCAGGAAGGCGGGAAGGCAGCGCGCATGTGCAGTGGGAGACCCCAAAAGCCTTTCATCTGAAAGGCTGGGGAGCTTTCCCGCGCAGGCTCCGTCGGTACCGACGTACCCATATGTGAGGACTTATTCCTGCTTGTTCCTGGAGATAATCCTTGTTTTATTCCCCTGTTACCTGTAACTTGGACAAGTTCTCTAAATCTGAGTGTATTTTGTTTAATGTAAACCGCACTGATGTCAAATAGCACGGTATATAAGAGCTGTTAAATAAATAAATAAATAATACTCAGAAGGAACAGATTGAGTTATATCCCAAATGGATGCACCTCTGGAGGGTCCACTGGCAGCCAGAGGAGAATTACAGGCTCTTAAATGCCCCATGGAAACGACTAAAGCCAGGATTGTTCCTACTACAATGGAGGCTACAAAGGGTCCTCCCTTCATAAGACAGCAACTCCAGGCTCTACACATTGCCCCCCTATGCCTGTCTTCCAGGAGTCTCTATGGAGAAACTGCTTCTCCCAGAGAGAAAGCAACCCTTAAAAAGGGAAAAATGATCCACCACAAACTAGAACCATCCTTGGAAGAAAGCAAAAACTACTAACTGGCCAGTACCACTGCAGCCACAGAGGTGCGAAAACTGAACCAGCCTCAACCAGAAGCCGCTACCTCAGTCGGCTACTGTGACCCTGCTGGAAAGAAACTGGGATAAAGCACAGTTACTTACCTGTAACAGGTGATCTCTGGGAACAGCAGGAATAAGTCTTCACATATGGGTACGTCGGTACTGACGGAACCTGTGCGGGAACGCTCCCCAGCGCCCAATCAGAAAGCTTCTGGGAGCATCCCACAGCGCCTGCGTGCTGCCTTCCTGCCTTTCCAACTGTCTCTCCTCAGTTGAGTTTTATAGCTGAGACCAAGAGGGAGAGAGAGAGGAAAGGAGAGAGAGATAGAGAGACAACTCCTAGGGGAGGTGGGTGGGTTGTGAAGACTTCTTCCTGCTGTTCCCAGAAATCACCTGTTACAGGTAAGTAACTGTGCTATCTCCAGGAACAAGCAGGAATGAGTCTTCACATATGGGGACTCCCTAGTTCTGGATACCAAGGAGAGAGCCCATAAGCTGTGCGTCCCTGGGACAGGGCTGCACTTTCCCACCTGGATCTCTGGCATCCCTTGAGGGATGGAGGGTAGGAGTTGATTAAGTATGGAACAGGTGTTTGAGAACAGCCTGACCAAACAAGGCATCCCGGCGGGAGTCCTTGTCCAAGCAGTAATGGGCTGTGAAGGTATGAACCGAGGCCCAAGTGGCTGCTCGACAGATGTCGTCAATAGACACAGAGTTCAGATGAGCCATTGAGGCTGCCATGGCCCTCACATTGTGAGCTGTGACATGGCCCTCCAGAGAAAGGTTCTTGCTCTGATAGGCGAAAGAAATACATTGGGCAATCCAGTTAGAGAGTGTCCTCTTGGAGACTGGTTGTCCGAGATGAGAAGGATCAAAGGCAAGAAAGAGTTGGGAAGACTGTCTATGTTGCGGTGTCCTTTGTAAGTAAAAAGCTAGAGCTCTTTTACAGTCCAGGGTATGAAGATTCCTCTCTGCACTTGATGCATGAGGCCCTGGAAGAAAGACAGGTAGGTAAACCTCCTGGTTGAGGTGAAAAGGTGAGATCACCTTAGGCATAAAGTGTGGATTAGTCCTAAGGACCACCTTGTCATGATGGAACCTTGTATAAGGTGGATTAGCTACTAGTGCTTGCAATTCACTAATGCGGCGTGCTGATCTGATTGCAATGAGAAAGATAACCTTCCAAGAAAGGTATTTCAAGGAGGTGATAGCTAAAGGTTCAAAAGGCGGCTTCATAAGCTGACCAAGAACCAAGTTTAAGTCCCATGCCACAGGGGGTGGTTTAATGGGAGGCTTTGTTAAGAGGAGGCCTCTCATGAATCTTGCTACAAGAGGATGAGAGGAAATAGGTTGTCCATTTAGAGGCTTAAGGGAAGCTGCAATAGCACTCAAATGGACTCTTACTGAATTTGTCTTAAGGCCTGCATTAGACAGATGAAGGAGATACTCCAGCAACGATTCCAGAGGTATGGCACGGGGGTTAAGACCCTTCCCAGAACACCAGATGGTAAACCTCTTCCACTTGAAAGCATAAGAACGTCTAGTGGAAGGTTTTCTGGAAGAAAAAGAACATCTTTCACTTGTTGAGAAAGATGAAGATCCTGGAAATCTAGGCCTTCAGCAACCAAGCCCTGAGATGCAGAGACTGGGGATTCGGATGCCATAACTTTCCGTCCTCTTGAGAGAGGAGGTCTGGAGCAGACCCTAACTCCAGGGAGGGAGCTTGAGAGAGATATAGAAGCAGAGGGTACCACACTTGCCTTGGCCAATGTGGAGCTATGAGAATCATGTGGCTTCTGTCTCTTTGAAGCTTGAACAGGGTTTTGGGAATTAGAGGAATGGGTGGAAAGGCATAAAGGAAGTCTTGACCCCAATGAAGGAGGAAAGCATCCCTTGCCTGAGCTCCCTGAGCCAGAGTTCTGGAACAGAACCGGGGAAGTTTGGCATTCCACAAACTTGCAAAGAGGTCTATGTCCGGGGTTCCCCAAATTTGAAAAATCTTGGATACCTGGTTCATATGTAGGGACCACTCGTGTGGAAGCAGAACTCGTCTGGGTCTGTCTGCCCAAGAGTTTTGAACCCCTGGAAGATAAACTGCCAGAAGATGAATGTGATGCTCTCTGGCGAGGGCCCACAGTCACAAAGCTTCGTTGCAAAGTGACAGAGCCAGTTCCTCCCTGCTTGTTTACATAGAACATGGCTACCTGATTGTCCGTGTGGATAAGGACTGTCTTGTGGCTGAGCAGGGTGTGAAAATCTCGCAGAGTAAGGAAGATTGCTCTGAGTTCCAAGAGATTGATAGGTAGACAAGTCTCTTGTGGTGACCAGATGCCCTGGATGGAGAGGTCTTGAAGATGAGCTCCCCAGCCCATTGGAGAAGCATCTGTTGTAAGAGTTGCCTGGGGCAGAGGCTGTTGAAAGGGGGACCCCAGCAACAGGTTTTGAGGGGACTTCCACCACTGGAGGGACAAAATGAGGCGACTTGTGTTTGCTATTTTGTCTGACAGGCAGCCTGATGCCTGGGTCCATTGGGTGGATAAGGTCCACTGAGCTGCCCTCATGTGAAGGCGAACATATGGTACCACATGTACAGTGGATGCCATGTGGCCTAGCAACTGTAACATCTCTCAAGCAGTTAGCACGGGCTTTAACTCTTCTTGAGAAGCTAACTGCACCAAGCGAATGCAACAGGCCTGGGGAAGGTAGGCCCTTGCCTTTGTGGTATCCAGCAACGCCCCTATAAACTCCAGGGACTGAGTAGGGATCAGATTGGATTTTGGGATGTTTATTATCAGCCCCAAATACTAAAGGATACGCATTGTGCAGGTTAGAGAAGTCTTGGCCTCTGATTGAGTGGGAGCTCGAATGAGCCAGTCGTCCAGGTAAGGGAAGACGAATATTCCCAGGGTGCGCAGAAAAGCAGCTACTACTGCCATGCATTTCGTGAACACCCTTGTTGCAGAGGCCAGACCAAAAGGGAGCACTCTGTATTGATAGTGCTGCTCCTGAAAAAGGAACCGAAGGAACCTTCTGTGAGTTGGATGGATGAGAACATGTGTGTACGCATCCTTGAGATCTAGAGAACAAAGCCAATCCTGACTCTGAAGGTATGGCAGCAGAGTTCCTAGAGAAACCATCTTGAAAATTTTCCTTGACTAGGAATCTGTTCAATTCTCTGAGATCTAAGATGGGTCTGAAGCCCCCTGTTTTCTTTGGAATAAGAAAATAGGGGGAGTAGAACCCTGTGCCCTGTTGTTGAAGAGGCACTTACTCTATTGCCCCCTGGGCAAGAAGAGTGGCAACCTCCTGTTCCAACAGGTTGAGGAGGGAGGTTGGAGAATTGAACTGGTGCACTCTTGTGAGAGGGGGCAAGCTTGAGAAATGAAGTTTGTACCCCTCTCTTATGATGGAGAGTGTCCAATGCTCTGCTGTAATTTGCTCCCACCTGGGAGCAAAGTGACATAACCTTCCTGGAATGGTGGAGGGCTCTGGTCCTTCTAGAGCCAGGAAGGCTAAGTTCTCTAGCAGAAAGTCAAAGGCCCTGAGGGGGCTGAGGCTGCTGGACTGGAGCAGGCCTCACAGCCTTTGCTTTGTTTAGAGAACTGCTGACATTTGGAAGCTGCAGAAGATGCCCGCTGACTATAAGCAGGAAAGAATCTTCCCTTTTTAGAAAAAGGTGTTTTCTTGAACAACCTTTTCTTAGCAGGAGCAGCTGTGGATTTGGATAGTCTATCCCAGCGATGGCGAACCTATGGCACGCGTGCCAGCTGTGGCACGCGAAGGCCTTGCAGCTGGCACGCGGGAAGGTCGCACATTAAAAAAAAAAAAAAAGCTGCCCGCTGCCGCCGCGGCGGCATGGAGTGTCCCGTGGGGCTCCCTCTGCCCGGCGGGACTCTCCCGGCGCTGCTCAGCCCCTCTCTGCCGGCTTGCAGAGACGCGAAGGGAGAGTCTCCCTCGAGTCTCTGTTAAGCCCGCAGGGGCTGATGGGAAATTTCCCATCTGCCCCTGCGGGCTTAAGAGAGACTCTCCCTCGCGTCTCTGCAAGCCGGCAGAGAGGGGCTGAGCAGCGCCGGGAGAGTCCCGCCGGGCAGAGGGAGCCCCGCGGGACACTCCATGCCGCGGCGGCAGCAGCGGGCAGCTTTTTTTTTTTTTTATTGCCATGAGCCGAGGGAGGGGGGGTTAAGACTGGCAATGGGCTAGGGAGGGAGGGAGGTTAAGACTGGCAATGGGCTAGGGAGGGAGGGAGGGAGGGGGTTGAGACTGGCAATGGGCTAGGGAGGGAGGGGGGTTGAGACTGGCAATGGGCTAGGGAGGGAGGGAGGGAGGTTAAGACTGGCAATGGGCTAGGGAGGGAGGGAGGGAGGTTAAGACTGGCAATGGGCTAGGGAGGGGGGGAGGGGGGTTGAGACTGGCAATGGGCAAGGGAGGGGGGTTGAGACAGGCAATGGGCTAGGGAGGGAGGGGGGTTGAGACAGGCAATGGGCTAGGGAGGGAGGGAGGGGGGTTGAGACTGGCAATGGGCTAGTGAGGGCGGGTAAAGACTGGCAGTGTGCTGTGGAGGGGGGTTAAGAAGCAGTGGGCTATGGGGGGAGTTAAGACTAGCAATGGGCTGTTGGCTGTGGGCTGATGAGGGCTGGCAATGGGCTATGAGCTGATGAGGGCTGTCTGGAAATGGGGTGATGGGGGGTTAGGACTGGTAATGGGCTATGGGGGGGTTAAGACTGGTAGTGGGCTGATGGGGGTGTAGGACTGATAATGGGTTATGGGGGGGGCTAGGACAGGAAATGGGCTGATGGGGAGGGGTTAGGACTTGAGGTGGGCTGATGTGGTTAGGACTGGTAATGGGCTGTGGGCTGATGGGGGGGTTTAGGACTGGCAATGGGCTCTGGGGGGCTGACTGGAAATGGGCTGATGGGGGGTTAGGACTGGTAAAGGGTTATAGGGGGGGGCTTAAACTGAAAATGGGGTGATGGGGGTTAGGACTGGAAGTTGATTGACGGGGGGCTAGGACTGGTAATGGGTTGGGGTGTTGCTAGGACTGGACCTGGGCTGAGTGGAAGGGGAGGCTTGAACTGCAAATAGCTGATGGGGAGGGGGCTTGGAATGGAAATGGGCTGTGAGGGAAGGGAGCTAGGACTGAAAATGGGCTGATGGAACAGCTAGGATAGGACTGGAAATGGGCTGTTGGGGGGAGCTAAGATTGGAAATGGGCTGTGGTGGGGGCTTGAATTGAAATGGACTCATGGAGGGGCTAGAACTGGAAGTAGGCTCATGGGGGGGCTTGGACTGGAATTGGGCTGAGTGGAGGGGAGCTATGATTTGACATGGGCTGATGGTGGGGCTAGGATTGAAAATGAGCTGATGAAGGGACTTGGACTGGAAATGGGCTGATGCAGGGACTAGAAGGGAATGGATGCTGGGTGAGACTGGAACTAGAAGGGAGCTGATGTTGGGGGAGGATTAGAATGGGATGGGGCTGGGAGAGTAAAATGGAGAGGGGAAAAATATTTTGTGTAGGAGGGATGAAAAATCTACAATTGGCCAGGTATTGGGAGAGTAATTGGGGATTGAGGATGGAGGGGTAAAATTTGTGTGGATGAAATAGGAATGAGGAAAGAGCAAAAGGAGAAAGATTAGTATGTTAAAGCAGATGTAGAGAGAGAGAGAGAATGGAAAAAAACTAGAAGAGAGAAGAAAGGACAAATGGACAGCAGACGATGGAGAGTTAGCAGAAAACATGAAGAAACCAGAAGAAGGTGGCTGGACCAATTGCAACTGAAAAAAAAATGCACAAAAGGTAGAAAGATATCTCTTTATTTTGAATTTATTAACTGGAATATGTCAGCTCTGGGAAATGTGCATCATTAACATCTGCGCTTTGTTTGGTACAAGAGGAAATTCCTATTTGACGTTGCCACTTGTTCTCTTTCCCCAGTATTCTCTGAAATGTATTGGTTTAATATTTGCAGTGTTGCCTTTTGATAGGTAGGGTATGGTGCTTTGTGAGTCCTGGTAATGCTGTCAGGATACGGCGGGTTTGCTATGGGTTCTAAATGGGCAGCGTTTGTAGTAGTTCCTAATGTGCCTGGCGGTTGGCACTGGATTATAGTAATGTAGAAATCTTTTAGTCTTTCTTTATCCATACACTCATTAAGAGACATGTTTACTAAAAGTTAGTGTATGGTAACATTATGCAAATATTTATGCAAATAAGACCACTTATGCAAATGACGTGCTGGCACTTTGAGGAAATTCTTTGGTTTTGTGCGGCAGTTTGGGCACTCGGGCTCAAAAAGGTTAGCCATCACTGGTCTATCCAAAGCAGAATTTTCAGCATCCATCTGATTGGCCTTTGCTTGCCAATCCTTACCAAACAGGTTCTCACCTGTACAAGGGATATTACCCAATTCATGTCTCCAGATCCGATGCTTGAAGCCAAGCAATCCTACGTGCACCTATGGCAATAGATGAGGCTCTGCTCACACATTCAAAGGAATCGAAAGCTGCACGGTTGGAGAATTTGGAGATATCCTGGGCATGTTTGAGCCCAGTGAGAAATTCTTGCCTTTTATCATCAGATATAAAAGGACTTAAAGTCTGCAAATGGTCAGTGACTTCTTTTAAGAACATGCCCATGTAGAGACTATAAGAATTAATTCTCGCAGCAAGCATGGAAGCTTGGAAGACTCTTCTTCCAAAAGTATCCAGGGTTTTACATTCACGTCCTGGAGGATAAAAGGCATGTCTTTTAGCACTCTTAATCTTTCTCATTGCAGACTCAACCACAATAGAGTGGTGAGGAAGTTGAGTTTTATGGAAACCAGGACAAGGAGGGACACGATACATGGCGTCCAACCTGCGAGAATGAGGAGAGGCGGTTAGAGGTGCTTCCCACATCCTTAACATGAGATCATACAGAATCTCATGAATAGGTAAGGTAGCTGCCTCCTTAGGAGTTTTAGGATATTGCAAAATATCTAACTCCTTGGCTCTAGGTTCTGACTCTGGGGCCACTGTAATAGAGAGGCCCCGAGCCACCTCTCTGATAAAGTCTTGAAAAGACAAGTCCTCTGGAGGAGACATCCTTCGTTTAGGAGAGGACTCCTCCTGTGGAAGAAGCATCACTGCATCGACAGACTCCTCAGAATCCTGAGTCGTCAGAGGAATCGAAGTATCGTCTGTCTGGATGCTCTTGCAAGGCCCGATACCCGTACCGACCGGGATCGGTATCGGAAATCACCGGTACCGGGGTATCGGTACCGGAGGGCTTCAGAGGACAAAGTACCGGCATAGCGGACACCGATGCCGATGTCGATGCCACCGGTACCGGGATCGGTACCGATGGCGAAGCAAGTGCCGGTACCGGCGGAGTAGTCTGTTGCGGTACCACGGGCGTCGATGCCACAAGGAAAGCCGCCAGACTGCGTTCCATGGACAGAATTCTCTGATCCATCGACGCCACCAATGCCTGGAAGTCAGTACCGGTGGAAACCACCGGTACCCCAGAGCATGGCACCAAGAGATCTGTCGAGGCCATGCCATCGAGATCATCTTGGAACCCCGATGATGCTTTAGAGGCCGAAGCCTCCCGCCGGGGTAATTTTGCCAGTGCAGAATCCTCGAGGGCATAGGTGTCAAACTCTGGCCCGCGGGCCAAATTTGGCCCGTAGTGTAATTATATTTGGCCCGCGAGGCTATACCAAATGACTACTAGAGCTAGCCCGCCGGTATTATACAGCGCATTCATTCATCGCTAATACTACAAATCCCATAATGCCTTGCTGTTGTTTTGGCGCGTCAATCAGGACAGGTCCCAGAAACGCCCTCTCCTGTGTGACAGAAGTCATAGCGATCTCAAGCTACAACTGTCACTGTGGAACCCCTTCCCAAAAATGGCAAAAAGAAAGGCAGACAACAGGAACTTTCTGGACAGGTGGGAGACAGAATATTTGTTTACATATGTAAAAGACAGACCTGTTTGTCTGATTTGTGGAGTCAACGTGGCTATAACTAAGGAGTATAACATTCGACGACACTATGAAACAAAACACCATGACAAGGACCTGGACATGACTCAAAGGAGCCAGAAAGTGGAGGAGATGAAAAGAAGTTTGGTTTCACAACAGAATATGTTCAAAAAAGCCACATCACAAAGTGAGGCTGCTGTAAAGGCTAGTTATATTGTGGCAGCAGAGATCGCAAAATCAGCCCGGCCCTTTAATGAGGGAGAGTTTGTGAAAAAGTGCATGTTGAAAGTTTGTGACATCGTGTGCCCAGAGAAAAAGCAAGCCTTTTCAAACGTGAGCCTGAGCAGAAACACAGTAGCTGATCGCACATGTGATCTTGCCACCAATCTGTATGACCAGCTTTTGGAAAAGGGAAAAGATTTCGTTGCATTCTCCCTTGCTGTGGATGAGAGCAGCGACGCATCTGATACTGCTCAGCTGTCAGTCTTCATCCGTGGAGTGGACTCAAATATGTGTGTTACGGAGGAGCTATTGAGATTCAAATCAATGCATGGCACAACCACAGGAAAGGAAATTTTTGAGGAGGTTTCCAAATGCGTAACTGAAATAAAGCTGCCGTGGGATAAACTCGTGGGATTAACGACAGATGGTGCGCCAGCGATGTGCGGTAAAACAAGTGGACTGGTGGGCAGGGTCCGGGAGAAGATGCAGGAAGAGAACTGTGCAGGTGAACTAACTGTTTATCACTGCATCATACATCAGGAATCATTGTGTGGCAAAGCCCTAAAGATGGAACATGTTATGACCACAGTAACACAAGTAGTTAACTTTATAAGAGCCAAAGGTCTGAATCACCGCCAGTTTAAGTCTTTTCTGGAGGAGTGTGGTTCGGAATACGCAGACGTGCCGTATCACACAGAGGTGAGATGGTTAAGCCGAGGAAAAGTACTGAATAGATGTTTTGAGCTGCATGAGGAAATATGTCAGTTTCTGGAAAGCAAAGGGAAGGACACAGCAGAGCTTCGGGAGAAAAAGTTTCTGTGTGAGCTGGCCTTTCTGTGTGACATCTCGAGCCATCTCGATGCGCTGAACCTGCAGCTTCAGGGGCGGGGGCGCATCATCACAGACATGTACGCTGCAGTGAGGGCTTTTAAAACTAAACTGTGCCTGTGGGAGAATCAGATGCTGCAAGGAAACCTTGGCCATTTTCCCTGCTGCCAAACCATGAAAACGCAGTTCTTTACCAACTTGTTCCCATGCGCACAGTTTGCTGAAAAACTCAGTGTACTCGGCGCTGAGTTTAGCCGGCGATTTGCCGACTTTGATGTCCAGAAATGTAGGTTTGAACTGCTCAGTAATCCCTTTGCAGTTAATGTGGAAAACGCACCAACCAACCTCCAAATCGAGCTAATTGAACTCCAGTGTAATGACACGCTGAAGTCAAAGTATGATGCTGTGGGCGCCGCCCAGTTTCCACAGTTCATCCCTGACACAATGCCTCAGCTCTGCACCCAAGCTGCTCAGATGCTCTCCATGTTCGGCAGCACTTATCTATGTGAGCAACTTTTCTCCTCGATGAAGATGACCAAAACATCTCACAGGAGACGTCTGACTGATGAACACCTTCGCTCGATACTGAGGATTTCCTCAGCTCAAAGCCTGAGCCCAGACATTGATGAACTATCATCCAAGAAGAGATGCCAGGTATCTGACTTGGGCACATCAGATTAGATCAGTGTGCAGCAAACTGAGCAATAATTAACGTTTTCTTTATGCACTTTTTCTTGCTACTCCAAGACATGGGCTTGAATGGTTGATTAATTTTATTATTGTTATTTTATTTTAAAAATTATTATTTATTATTATTTAAATCTTATTTAATAAATGAATGTCATTGATGTTTTTTTTATTTGAAATTGGTTTTTGCATATCTGAACTATTAAGTTATAAACTGTATAGTAATAAGTGTTGCTTCATATTCAATGTTAAAGCAAATCTTGTTTGGGTCCATATTAAAAGGTTCATTTGTTCAATGCTGGCCCGCGACTTTGTTCAAGTTTTACATTTTGGCCCACTGTGTATTTGAGTTTGACAGCCCTGCTCGAGGGCAAGGTCAGAGGCATCTCGATGCTTAGAAGGAGATCTACCCTTCGAGGACCGGCTGGATTTATGTTTAGTTACCTGAGATCCATGTGAGGAAGAAGAAGCCCTGGAAGACGTCAATGCCACCGAAGCCGCATCAGAGGGAAACAGGGTACTGAGCTTGGCAGCTCGGTTCTGACGACCCCTCTTAGACATCATGGAACAGGACACACAATCTGTTATGGAATGGTCAGGACCTAAACATTTTAGACACCAGTCATGGGTGTCGGTGACGGAGATAGTACCGTCACATTTTGTGCACTTCTTAAAACCTGAGGCAGGCTTTTCCCATAGTTAAGGAAAAAAGTTCTGGGCCTAAGGCCCAAAACTGAAGTGCACCTGAAGTGGAAAAAAAAAAGTTGTTGTTTTTTTTTTTTTTAAAGAAGAAAAGAATAAGGACCGGCGGTACCGGTACAGCGTCGAAGGCGGCAGACGCGACAGAAAAGAATAAAGAAAAAAATAAGGAAATTCTTCTGCGGTGACAGGAACACGACCTGCTGGCTCCGCGGAAAAAGAACAACTGAGGAGAGACAGTTGGAAAGGCGGGAAGGCAGCACGCAGGCGCTGTGGGATGCTCCCAAAAGCTTTCTGATTGGACGCTGGGGAGCGTTCCCGCGCAGGCTCAGTCGGTACCGACGTACCCATATGTGAAGACTCATTCCTGCTTGTTCCTGGAGATATGATATTCTGTCCCAACCCAAGCTAGATGTACCTCTGCACCTTTTCTAATTTAAAAGCAGTTATCAACGCCATTATCACACCCCACTTCGACTTCTGCCCCCCTTTCAAGGTCTACCTAAACAATCCATAAGACAACTCCAATTAGCCCAGAATGTCACCACAAGAATAACTTCAAACATCAAATTAGCAGAACATATTACACCTATTTAATACAATCTTCCCTGGCTCCCAATCCAAAGCCGCATACAGCATAAAGTACTTGCAACTACTTTCAAACTTCTTATTAAAGGAATCCCACCATCCCACCTTGATACACTCATCACCAAAGACAATAACATTCAAAACCAACGAGAATGTAACAAAAATAAACTATTCCATCTGACTTCTGGAAAGCCAGAAAAATGATCCACAATAGAGCTTTCTCCCACTTCTCTCCTATCCTCTGGAACAACCTTCCAGATAACATAAGATCCATAGATGACCTCCCCACCTTCTGAAAGAAACTCAAGACCCACCTGTTTACTCTACACTTTGGAAACAAAAAAACAACGCAAGTGAAGATACAAATACAGAAGACACCCACCCTTCCTCCAAGTACACCTCTTTCCTCTTCTAAGAAAAGAAACTTAAGATGGTTTAGCCCATATGTAACAAGATGAAAAAGCAGAACTGCCTATGTATATAGTTACTTTGTTACTTATTGTCATATCAATGTAAATAGTTCTCTGTTCGATGTAATTGAATATGTACCGTTCTATACAATTCAAAGCTTTGTTTACTGTAAACCACATTTGATCTCCCAGAAAATGCGGTATAGAAATTTAATATTTATAAATAAAATAATTCCACTATATCCTTTTTAAGATATGGCAACCACAATTGCACACAATATTCAAGGTGCAGTCGCACTATGGAACAATACAAAGGCATTATAATATCCTTGGTTTTATTCTCCATTCCCTTCCTTAGATTCCTAGCATTCTATTTGCTTTCTTGGTTGCTGCTGCACACTGGACAGAGGGTTTCGACGTATTATCCACAATGACACCTAAATCTTTTTCCTGGGTGGTGCTTCCTAATATGGAACCTTGCATCGCGTAACCGTAGTATGAGTTGTTCTTTCCTAGGTGCATAACTTCGCACTTGTCCACATTATAAATTTCAACTGCCAATTGGATGTCCAGTCTTCCAATTTATCAAGGTCCTCCTGCATTTTAAAAACTTTGAATAGTTTTGTGACATTACATATTTGATCACCTCGCTCATTATTCCCATTTCCAGGTCATTGATGACCATGTTAAAAAGCAGCGGACCCTACACAGATCCCTGGAGTACTCCATTATTCACCTTTCTCCACTGAGAAAATTGGCCATTTAGCCTACTCTCTGCTTTCTTTCTTTTAACCAGTTTCTGATCCACAATAGTACACTGTCTCTAATCTCATGACTTTTTAATTTGGCCAAGAATCTTTCATGAGGGACCTTTTCAAAAGTTTTTTGAAAATCCAGATATACTATAAACAACTGGCTCACCCTGGTCTACCTGTTTATTCACACCTTCAAAAAAATGTAACAGATTAGTAAGACAAGACTTTTTTTGGCTAAATCCAAGTTGGCTATCTACATGTTCAGTAATTTTATTCTTTATAATGGTTTCTACCATTTTGCCTGGTACCAACGTCAGTCTGACCAGTCCGTAGTGTCCTGGATTACCACTGGATCACTTTTTAAAAATTTCCATTACAATGGCCGGTCTCCATCTTCAGGTACTACAGATTATTTTAATGATAGTTCACAGATTACTCAATAGTAGCTCTGCAGTCTCATAGTTCAGTTCTTTCATCACCCTCAGATGTATACCATTTGGTCCAGGTGATTTACTACTCTTCAGTTTATCAAATGCTTTTAATACATCTTCCTGGTTTAATCGATATTTCTTTCAATTCTTAAGATATATCACCTTTAAATACCATTTCAGGCATGGGTAATTTCCCTACATAGTCTTCAGTAAAGACCGAAGCATAGAATTCATTTAGTCTCTCCACATGGCCTTATGCTCCCCTTAGTGCCCCTTTTACCCCTCTATCATCTAATGGCCCAACTGACTCTCACAGGTCTTTTGCTACAAATGTACTTGAAAAACTTTCTATTATGCATTTTTGCTTCCATGGCAAGCTTCTTTTCAAATTTTCTCTTTGCCTGCCTTATCAATGCCTTGCATCTAACTTGCCAGTGCTTATTTTGCTTTCCATTTTCATCATATGGCTCCTTTTCCAGTTTCCTTTTTTGGCTACAACAGCTTCTCTAACCTCACCTTTAAATCATGCTGGCAGTTTTTTGGCCTTCCTTTCACTTTTCTTAAAACATGGCATACATCTGGTCTGGGCTTCCAAGACAGTATTTTTAAACCACCCATGCTTGATGTAAATCTTTAACCTTTGCAGCTGCTCCTTTTATAGTTTTTTCTTAAACTAGTCTCCCTTTTGAAAAGTTAAAGGTAGTACTGTGGATTTCCTTGCTATCCTGCTTCCATTTATTAAATCAAATGTGATCATGCTACGATCACTACTGTCAAGTGGCCCCAACACCCTTATCTCTTGCACCAGATCTTGTGTTCCACTAAGGACTAGGTCCAAAATAGCTTCCCCTCATCAGTTCATGAACCAGCTGTTCCAAGAAGCAGTCACCGATTTCATCTAGAAACTATCTCCCTAGCATGTCCTGCTGTGACACTAACCCAGTTGATACCAGGGTAATTTAAATCACCATTACTGTACGCTTTAACTTTTGTTAGCTTCCCTGATTTCTCTTAGCATTTAATCATCCATCTATTCTCGCCAGGCAGTTGGTAGTACACCCCCACTGCCATTGCCTTCCCCTTTTCACAAGGGAGTTCTACCCACAGAAATTCTACAGTGTATTTTGTTTCCTACAAAACATTAGTCCTAAGTGACTCAATGTCCTCTCTAACAGAGAACAACCCCTCCACCTATTTGATCTACTCTTATCATTGCAATATAGTTTGTATCTAGGTATCAGTGTCCCATTGGTTGTCTTCCTTCTACCAGGACTCAGAGATGCCAATCGTATCTAACCTTTCATTTAGTGCTATATATTCTAGCTCACCCTTCTTATTTTTGCATACAAGCATTTTAGAGGTTGTATTTTATTCATATTAATATGGCTATCAGCTGATAGGGGTAATTTGGAATTTTTCAGCTCTGTAGTTAAGGGCATCTGGGTTACTTTTATCTTTATTGGAACCTCTGTTGGGATGCCTTAACTTCCCTCTTTTGCTAGTATCCTTCATGGATACATCCTACTGAAACACCTGATTAAAGACTTCCAAAGCACCTCCGGCTAAAGCTGGGAGGGGTTGTTGTGGAGGGTTTTCAAACTCACCTCACTGGGAGGTCTGTAGCTTTTTACCAGCAGAGTGACCACATACTACAAAATTACTGATCAAGGCAACCACTCTAGGGACCCCAAGGCTATTACAACTCCAGTGGCTGCAGTCAAGCCAGGGTCAAAGCACAACTCAGCCCCAGCATTTCCCTTGAAAGAATACAAGTATTTGGGAAAGACAAAGAAAGGGAAAAAGACAAAAAGATGACTCTAACCCTCTAGGTTAGGGTCCAATTGTGGCTCTGCAGTCCGAGGAGGCTCCACAAAGTGCACAGACACCCCGGAAATCCTAACAGGGGCAGAGAAGTTCACTCCATGACTAACTACCAGAAACTCTTCCATCACCAGGGACAGCTCCCCTTCTCCAGCATATTCACCCAATGAAGATAGGAAAAACACCTCCACCGCCTAAGGCTCCCCACATACGATAAAACTGTACGGCCAGATGGGGGTGTTGAACCCCCCTGCTGCTAGATGGGGGAGAGGCCAGAGGGCCGAAAGTCCCTCTCATGAGAGGTCAGGGTCCGGACCATGTGAGGGGGGCTACCCCACAGCTAATAAGAATTGAAAACAGCCTATGAGCTGCTTCAGGGACTGCTGCTGAAGGCCAGCTGAAAAGAGGGCCCTTGAATAAGCAGCCACCTAAGATGGCCACCAAGCAAATCGTGGGGAGAAGCAACAGGGGTATGCATCCTCACAAACAACTGCACTTAATAAACAGAGTTCACCTCTACTAGCAATCTGGAAATCACCACCATATCAAACAAGCAATACACTATCACTCTTCTATATAGGAGCATCCTCCCCTAGCCCAGATGATCTCCCCGCCATTCTCAACACTGTATGCAGCTACACACATTCTGCTCGGGGATTTCAAAATTACCTTCTAACAAAACAAGGAGCCTCAGGGTTTCTCGATGCCATGAGTGACCTACAATTTTCATAGATTGTCACTAACCCCACCCACAATAAAGGAAGAATTCTGGACATCATATTCATCCCTACCTCCACTGCAAGCAGCACCAATCTCACAAAAGCCTCCATCAACATCTCTCTAGTCCCCTGGTCTGATCACCATTTAAATTACCTTTGCACTTACTCAACAAAAAAACAGCTAGACAATCTAGCAACTCCAACCACAGTTTCCTCCCATTTGACAGTCTAGCTTCGGAGTTACTTTCCGGGTGAAGTCTTATCTCAAACCTTCCCGATGAATATACAGACTCCCTGATAGCAAAGTGGAACACCACCATCTCAGATGCTGCTAAAACTCCACCTACAATCAGATGCAAACACGCAAACGCACAAACACCTCCCCCTGATACTCTAACAACTTAAAGGAACAAAAACCCAAGCTGCACTGAAACGCAAAATGGAGAAAGTCCCTAGACAATAACTTACAAGCATTATACCTACAAGAGATGAATAAATATTGTGATCTCACCAACGCTAAGAGAGAGTACTATATAAACGTCATCAAAACTGCCAAACAACAAGCCAGGGAGTTATTTGACATTGACAACTCACTCAAAGAACCATGTATTACCTCATACCAAGCCTTCAATAAGCCCACACAGCATGGCTCAACACCTTCAAGCTAAATGCATGAACAATAGTCATCCCCCAATTCAAGTCTTCCTCACAATGGGTCAACTCAAACCAAGACCATATTTGGAGCAATTTCAACATAATCAGCCATGAGCATATTGAATCCATACTCTCGGCTATAAAACACAACCACCCAGTGCCCTGGATCAAGATGGAAAAAGCCAGTCTCATAGCTTACATATGCAAGATGATTAACATCTCCTTATCACAAGGGACTCTTCCCCCCCCCCCCCACTCAAGCGATCCACCATTCATCCTATACTAAAGAAACCAAACCTAGATACTGCTTGTCCAACAACATATAGACCAGGCATGTCCAACTTCGAACAGGTCGTGATCTACTTTTTCCGACTAAAAGTGCCGGTGATCTACCACCATGAAAATTAAGTTTCAGATTAGTTTCAAATTAAATTTTAACCCAATAAAGTTGGAGGATTCCGCCCCCCCCATTTTTAATGAACCTTCTGTCATTTACTTGGATGTGATCAGCTGTTAAGCAAATTAAGCAAAAACAAAACAGAGAGACGAAGATCCAGTAAGAACTGCGAGGGGAAATGGAAAGTTTTATTGAGTGATAACTTTAACTTTTATTGAGTAAAATGTGTTAAATTTAGGTTGAGTATTGATCCAGCACAATCTTTAATATTTCGCTCTTGCTCATTAGTGAGACGCCTGAGCCTGCACTTCATCCACCAGTTTTTTGAAGTTGAGTGAATATTGCGTGAGGGCCAGTCTCAGGGAATCCTGGAGATGTTCATCTGTCATGTTGGAACGTTGTGTACTCTGTCATTTTCAGATGGGAAAACGCAGATTCACACAAATAAGTTGAACTGAAACAGGAGTGTACAGCTTCACTGCATCTTCTCAAGTTGGGAAATTTCTCTCTAGGCACTAGCTTCCAAAACGATTCTTGCTCAGCACGGGTCTTGAGAAAAATGTCATTTTTAAGGGTTAATATTTCGTTTTCAAGAGATGACTTGTTCAATGAGTAATTTTTACTGATAGCAGCTGCAGTTTCTTTAATGTCCACATCTACTTTGAATGGGTATGACAAGTACTCCACAACTGTTCCAATTTTTTGGAAGTCACAGAATCTATTTTCGAATTCCTGGATAACAGAACAGATTTCTGTCACATACTTCTCATTCTGAAAAACTTGGATATTGTCCCAGATGGTCCTGCGTATTAGGAAAACGATCAAAAGTGTTGTTTGCAAGGTCAGTCATCATTAGCTCAAATTTGCTCTTGTAGGATGAAACTGTCATCATCTCGCCAATGCATTTGTCTTTACCTTGTAGTTCAAGGTTCATATCACTTAGTTCGCCTGTAAAGTCAGCGAGAAATGCCAGATCACATAACCACTCCTCATCTTCCAACTCTGCTTGGTCATTTCCCCTCTCCTTCAAAAAACGTCTTACTTCATTCAGCAAATCGCAAAATCTTTGCAGAAATTTGTGCCTACTTAGCCACCTTATATCTGTGTGCAAAATGATTTCTGCTGCCCCTTGATCAAGATTAAGATTGACGTGATCTTCCACAAACTGTATTTACAATTTTGAAAGTGATGTCCATAACAGTCTTGCTTGCCAAAACTTGCTGGTGAATGATGCAGTGGTAATAAAGGAAATCTAGAAGTCATCATGCTGTCTACAGAGGGCTATGAAACCGTTAACCTCACCTGTCATTGCTCTTGCTCCATCGGTAGTGATGGAAACAAGTTTATGCAATGGAAGATTACACTTTGTCAGAAAAGAATGGAAAGAACTGAATATTTCCCGACTGGTAGTTCTCCCTTTTAAAGAAATCATTCCAAGTAGTTCTTCTTTAACACTGAAGTCTTCAAAAACCATCCGGATAAAGACTAGTAACTGGGGTATGTCTCTTAATGTCTGTAGATTCATCCAGTTGGAGTGAGAAAGCAACACAATTTGAAACATCCTCCAACAATTGTTCAGCTGTGTCTCCACACATCTTTTCTATTCGCCGCACGACGGTGTTTCTTGACAATTGTACATCTTGAATAGCAGCTATGATCTCTTTATTTTTAAATCCTTCAAAAAGATTGTCAGCTGCTTAACGAAAACAAATCTTTTACAAATTCCCCTTCAGTGAAAGTTTGCATTTCTCTGCGATCAGGTTGCTGACCTTGAAGAATGCTATGGTTGCATTGACCGAATGTAACCTTGGCTTCGCCATCAACTGTTGCTGAGTAGTCAATTTCAATTTACGTTCTTTGAGCTTCAGTTTACGAATTTCACTTTTCGGTGGAAAATCAGCATCAAACTTATTGCTAGGCAGTGCCTTATAATGATGTTCCAGATTACCCTTTTTTGGGCAAGGATCCTGGCACGTTACAAATTAGACAACAACTTGTCTTTCACCATGATGAAGTAGTAGTCCATTTCCCATTCATCATGAAAGTGGTAGGTTTTGCTCTTCTTTGGAGCACTCATCTTCGTTGTACTGGGGTGGCTGGATGTAAGAAGGCCAAATCTGCTAAGTTAGTATAAACACTGTCTGAATCTGGTCCAAAACTGTCACCGTCCCAAAGTATTAAAGATCAACAGGAACTGAAGACCTCTGGATGATGTGCAATACAAGGACTGGAGATGCCAAAACCACACATGCAGTTCTAAAAGTAAAAATAAGAATTCATCATACTGGCACCAATAAACAAATACCACCAATCATCAAAAAAACTCAAACTCCTGTCCAGCAAACCAGATAAAATCAAATACCGCCAAACAAGTTCAAATACCACCACACGCAATTTAGCACAGTTACTTACCTGTAACAGGTGATCTCTGGGAACAGCAGGAATAAGTCTTCACATATGGGTATCGTCGGTACCGATGGAGCCTGCGCGGGAACGCTCCCCAGCGTCCAGTAAGAAAGCTTTTGGGAGCATCCCACATCGCCTGCGCGCTGCCTTCCCGCCTTTCCCAACCGCCTCTCTCCAGTTCGAGTTTTAAAGCTGAGACAAAGAGAAAGAGAGGAAAGGTAAAGAAAGATAGTTGTAACATCTCTCGAGCAGTTAAGTGGGACTTTAACTGAATCTGGGAGGCTAGCTGCACTAGACGTAAGCAACGGGCCTGAGGAAAATAGGCCCTTGCAGTGGTGGTATCCAGCAAGGCCCCTATGAACTCCAGAGACTGAGTAGGGGTGAGATTGGATTTTGGGATGTTTATTACTAGTCCCATATACTGAAGGATACGCATTGTGCAGGTTAGGCAAGTCTGGGCCTCTGACTGGGATGGGGCTCGAATGAGCCAGTCGTCCAGATATGGGAATACGAATATTCCAAGAGTGCAGAGAAATGCAGCTACTACTGCCATGCATTTCGTGAACACCCTTGGTGCAGAGGCCAGACCGAAAGGAAGCACCCTGTATTGGTAGTGCTTTCCTTGAAAAAGGAACCGAAGGAACCTTCTGTGTGTTGGATGGATGAGGACATGGGTGTACACATCCTTGAGATCTAGAGAACAAAGCCAGTCCTGACTCTGAAGGTATGGAAGCAGAGCCCCTAGAGAAATCATTTTGAATTTCTCCTTGAATAGAAACTTGTTCAATTCTCTGAGATCTAATATGGGTCTGTAGCCCCCTGTTTTCTTTGGGATAAGAAAATAAGGGGAGTACAACCCTGAGCCCTGTTGAAGAAGAGGTACTTCTATTGCCCCTTGGGCAAGAAGGGTAGCAATCTCCTGACCTAGAAGATCAAGCAGAGATATAGGAGAATTGAACTGTTTCACCTTGGTGTGAGGAGGAAGGCTTAAGAAATGAAGCTTGTACCCTTCCTTTATGATGGAGAGGGTCCATTGCTCTGCTGTGATTTGCTCCCATCTGGGAGCAAAGTAAGTCAACCTTCCTGGAATGGTGAGGGGCTCTGGTTTTTTCAGAGCTAGAAAGGCTAAGTTCTCTAGTCGCAAGTCAAAGGCCCTGAGGAGGTTGAGGCTGCTGGGCTGTGGTAGGCCTGGCAGCCTTTGACTTGACGCTTTGCAGCAAAACGACCTGCAGAAGATGTCTGCCCATGAGCAGGATAATATCTTCCCTTTTTAGAAAAACATGTCTTTTTGAACAATCTTTTCTTAACAGGGGCAGAGGAAGACTTTGAAAGTCGATCCAAAGCAGAGTTCTCAGCATCCATCTGAGTGGCCTTTGCTTGCCAATCCCTGCCAAACAGGTTTTCACCTGTACAAGGAAGGTTTCCCAACTCATCTTGGACCCAGAGTTCCAAATCAGAGGCTTGTAACCAAGCAATTCTGCGTGCACTTATGGCAATAGCCGTGGCTCTGCTTACACAGTCAAAAGAGTCAAAGGCTGCACGGTTGGAGAATTTGGAAACATCTTGGGCATGTTTGAGCCAAGTGAGAAATTCCTGCCTTTTATCTTCTGAAATAAAAGGAGCTAAAGTCTGCAGATGATCTGTGACTTCTTTTAGAAACATCCCCATATAGAGACTATAGGAGTTGATTCTGGCAGCAAGCATATTGGCCTGGAAAATCCTTCGGCCAAAAGCATCTAGAGTCCTACATTCACGTCCTGGAGGGTTAGATGAATGTCTCTTTGCACTCCTTATTTTCTTCATAGCAGACTCAACCACAATAGAGTGGTGAGGAAGCTGAGTCTTATGAAAACCAGGACAGGGAGGGACATGGTACATGGTGTCTAACCTACGAGAATGAGGAGAGGTAGTGAGAGGAGTCTCCCACATGCCCAACATGAGATCATAAAGAATCTCATGAATAGGTAAGGTAGTTTTTCCTTAGGAGCCTTAGGATATTGCAAAATATCTAATTGCTTGGCTCTAGGCTCTGACTCAGAGGCCACTGTGATGGAGAGGCCTCTAGCCACTTCCCTAATGAAGTCTTGAAAAGACAAGTCCTCTGGAGGAGACATTCTTCGTTTTGGAGAAGCAGACTCCTGAGGAAGAAGTACCGGTGCATCGACAGAAGCCTCCGACTCATCAGAGTCCTCGGAGGAATCGAAGTATCGCCTGTCTGGATGCTCCTGTAAAGCCCAATACGGGTACCGAGTGGGATCGACATCGGGAGTAAGCGGTACCGGTTCGGTACCGATGGGCATCATAGGACAGGGTACCGTTGCAGTCGACACCGAAGCCGATGTCGATGCAAATCGGTACCGGCACCGGAAACGGAGATTGTTGCGGTACCGGAGGCGTCGAAGCCTGCATAAACGCCGTAAGGGTGCGCTGCATGGACAGAATTTTCTGATCCATCGACGCCACCAAAAGTCTGGATGTCGGTACCAGTGGAGGCCACCGGTACCCCAGAACACGGCAACAGGTGATCGGTCGAGGCCAAGCCATCGATGTCAATCTGTGACCCCATAGACAATGCTTTGGAAGCCAGAACTTCCCGCCGGGGTAATTCTGCCAAAGCGGAATCCTCGAGAACAAGCCCGGAGGCATCTCGATGCTTAGAGGGAGATTTGCCCTTCGAGGACCGGCTAGATTCATGTTTGGTTACCTGAGATCCATGGGAGGAAGAAGCAGCCCTGGAAGACGTCGATGCCACCGAGGCTGCATCAGAGGGAAACAGGGTACTGAGCTTGGCTGCTCGGTTCTGCCGACCTCTTTTAGACATCATGGTGCAGGACACACAATCCGTGATGGAATGGTCAGGACCCAAACATTTCAGACACCAATCATGGGTGTCGGTGACAGAAATAGTACCGCCACATTTTGTGCACTTCTTGAACCCGGAAGCGGGCTTCTCCATGAGGAGAAAATATTTAGGCCTAAGGCCCAAAATGAAAATGCACAGCTGAAGAAAAGGTGTTTTTTTTTAAGAAGAAAGAAAGAAAAGACCGGCGGTACCGGTCTGACGTCGAAGGCAGACGCAACACAGAAAAATAAAGAAAAAAATAAAGAACTTCTTTTGCGGTGACAGGAACACGACCTGCTGGCTCCACGGAAAAGAAGATCTGGAGAGAGGCGGTTGGGAAAGGCGGGAAGGCAGCGCGCAGGCGCTGTGGGATTGGGGAGCGTTCCCGCGCAGGTTCCATCGGTACCGACGATACCCATATGTGAAGACTCATTCCTGCTTGTTCCTGGAGATAATAAATTCTGCACACAGTGTAGAATCAACGCAATGGCAGGGCGAAATAAAATTGCAGTGTAGAATCAACGCAAAGGCTAGGCATAATAAAATTGCAGAGGCAAGCAAAAGTCAGTGTTTTGAACCAATTCGAAGGCAAGGCATAGGCAAGTTAGAACAAAATTGGAAAAGCCCGCCAAAATCACCAAATTCTTGACACTTTGTTGTCTCTGCCCAAAAAGGTTTAATGAAAGCGAACTATAAAAGCAACCAACCACCAGCACACGACACAATACGGTAAGTGTATTCAGGTAAAGCCCTGGCAAATGGATATCGCCCGGTATAACACACACTTCTAAGGGGTGTTGGGGCAGGGGCAAGAATGGGTGATTGAAAGGCAGGAGACCAGGTATGACGTTGGGTCTATGGTGTCTCTTCGCGGGGCGCAGGCGGCGGCCCCCTGGGGTACCCACAAACTATTGGCACAAAAACAACAAGCGCCCCCAATACATCCGCAGGCAAGATTCCCAAAGGCAGGGAAAAAAGACAGACAAAGGATCAGCAGCGGTGGCAAGCCCTCGGCAGACGACCTGCCAGCACGAGCTCTCTTCTAGCGATGGGGCAAGCTGCTGGAGAGATGGAGCCAAGTGGGTCTGGCGATCTACCTCTGACCCCTCCGCGATCTACAGGTAGATCGCGATCTACCTGTTGGACCTGCCCGATATAGACTAAATCTCTAGTATCTCTTTTGTTGCAAAAGTCATTGAAAAGGCTGTTCAGAGCAGCTTCAAGATCACTTAAGACACGCTCCTCTTGACATTCATCAGCATGGCTTCTGCCCTCACCACAGCGTAGAAACCCTCCTGACTTCCCTTCTCAATACTCTGATCAAGGGCACAGAAATCATGACACAAGGTTTTATATTCGTTTTCCTGAATGTATCCTCTCCTTTAACTTTCACCCCCAATTCGTATTAGACAGGCTCTACAAGATCAGAATACAAGGAACTCCGTTAAAATGGTTTCACTCCTATTGTCAAATTGCATACAACAGGTCAAAATTGGCACCCTAACGTCTGCACCTCTCTCTCTCAGTCAAGGAGTACCCTCAAGGATCTGCTCTCTCCTCCACTCTATTCAACATCTTGATTTCACAGAGTGGCTGTATATAGAACTTAGACATCAATTACCTCATATATGCAGATGACATAGTATTTACCCCTTTCGCAACCATATTTATTTATTTATTTTTAGTGCCATCAAGTCTGTGTTGACTCATAGCGACCCAGCTACCTCTAGGTTTTCTTGGCAATGTATCACTGGAAGTAGATTACCTGATTGCAAGGCTGGCAGAGTGTTCCATAATTCCGGTGCATATGGGGATGTTGCCCTTCTGGATGTTGTCCGATTTGTTCTTTGGTAATCAGGTGGAGCGGCTATCTTGTTATCCATGCTGGTTCTCCGTGATCTCATGCTGATGCGTCTGGTTATTAAGTTCTGGAGGGCATTAGCTGACATGTTGTTAATAATTTTTAAAATGTTTAAAGTCAACTTGAATCTTGTGCAAGCTTGTATGGGCAACCAGTGGAGATTCTGGAGCACTGGGGTGAAGTGCTCGTTTTTTGCTGTGTTTGTAATGATCCTGGCTGCTGTGTTCTGCACCAATTGGAAAGGGTGTGTGGTTTGTTTAGGGAGACCATAATATAGTGAGTTCCCGTAGTCTATTATTGGTATGACACCTGCCTGACATACAGTTCTGAAGTGGTCTTGGCTTAGTATAAGTTTGAGTCTCCTTATGATTTTTAAATTTGTAGTATGCCTTTGCAGCGGTTTTGTTGATGTGTGAATGGAGGTTTAGCTTTCTATCTAGAATGATTCCGAGATATCTTACCTCATCCTTGACTTTGATGGACCTGTCCTGGATGCAGATTGTTGGTGGTGGGTTGAAGTTGGTCCCTCTGGTTATAAACATGGCCTCAATCTTGTTATAGTTTACAGTCAGATTGTTGTTGGTGAGCCATGTGATCCAGGCAGCTGAATATGGGAGTGAGGTCTGGTGCCTGTATATTTATTGAGGTATATACCATAATATTGTTTGCATAGATGTAGAAGAGCATCTTGTGTTTCTTGAGTATGTTACAGATGGGTTGGATGTACAGGTTGAAGAGGATGGAGGACAAAGAGGATTCCCTGGGGTATACCTTGTGTCATATCAAAGCGTGTTGATTTCTTTTCACCACATTTCACCTGTTGTGTTCAGTTGGCGAGATAGGATTTGAACCATTTCATTGTATTGTTACATAGGCAAACTTCATATAGTCGTATCATTTCATAGTGTGAGACTGTATCAAAGGCGGCGGATATGTCCATAAAGATTAGGAGGAATCCTTTGATATTGGTCTATCCCCCTTATGAGGTTATCCAATATGGAAGTCAGCAGTGTTTCAACATTGTGGTGAGGTTTCAACCCATGTTGGTGTATGTCCATAGGTGCATTCAGGTCAATGTGATCTTGTAGCTGCTTTAGAACAGATTTTTCAATTATTTTTGCAAGGAATGGAAGGCTGGAGATTGGACGGTAGGATTTGGGATCTGCATGGTTTAGAGTGGCATTCTTAGGAACGGGGCGAATGATGGATTGAGGTGGGTCAGCATATATCCTTGGTGAAGGGAGAGTTCCACTATTTTCTGGATGTACTGGCTTAGCTGATCCTTGGCATCTTTGATCCAAGCCACTGGGCAGGGATCAGTAGATGAAGCTGTTGTATTCAAGGAGTCGATCCAGAATACACCAAAATCTCACACTGCTTCACCACAATTACTTTATGGCTCAAAGAACACTACCTCATGATTACCGTAGCAAATCAGAAATACTTCACATCACAAGAGACACAAATTTCAAACCACCACCAACGATCATGATAAACAATAACCTACTCACTGTCAAATCCCAAATCAACTATTTGGGTATATCTCATTCGACCAAGAGTTCAACTTCCAGCCTCAAATAAGCCACATTAGCAAGTATGTATTTCAAGCCCCACATGCTAAAGAATCTACGCAGACTCCTCTCCTCCCAAGACTTCCGCACGGAGTGTCAAGCCGTAAACACCCCAGCATTTTATTACTGCAACTCCATCTATCACGGACCTCCTAAGAGCACATTATAGCCCCTTCCATTAGCACAGAACACCATAGCAAAAATCATACTGGCGAAATCTCAAAATCACATCACCCCTCTCCTTAAAAAGCTTCACTGGCTACCCATCACAAGCAGTAGCAAATACAAAGTCCTGCTCAACATTCATAAAATCTTAACCTGACAATCAGCAGATAGCCTCACTCCCTTATTAATGACTAATAGTTACATCAGACCCAGAAGAAAAAACTACAGCAAACACTCTGGAAATCCTCAAAGACAAACTCTCAAGCAATCAAAAAGCCAATAGCAGAGCCTTTGCTTTATACACTCCCACCCTCTGGAACTCTATACCATCTCAACTAAGACCCATTCAACTCACCAGTGAATTCCATAAAAACCTGGACTCTGCTTTTCCTCGAACATTATGGACCAAGTGAAGATTAGGGAACTGTGCTAAACAGTCAATGCAACTCACTACCTCCTTATAAATAGTTAAGTATTAAATGTTGACAAATTAAAGTTGTTTACAATATGCTCCTGGTAATGTGAATTTTTACTGTTCAAGTTACATTGTTTTTGCATCTGTAAACCGTCTTGACTAGTAGAAAGACTGTATAAAGCATAGTTACTCACCTGTAATAGGTGATCTCTGGGAACAGCAAGAATCAATCTTTACATATGGGTAGCGTCAGCACAGATGGAGCGCAGCGTGGGAACACTTCCCAGCATCCAATAGAAATACTTTTGGGAGCGTTCCTCCACACATGTGTAGCTGCCTTCCCGCCTTCCCTCCTGGTCTCTCAGTCAGGTGAATAGTGGAGAAATAAATCTTTGTATACCAGGAATGATAAGAGAAAAAAAAACACAAAAAAACCCCGACAACTTGATTAAGAGGTGAAGAGTGATTCCTGCTGTTCCCGGAGATCACCTGTTACAGGTGAGTAACTACGCTATCTCCAAGAACAAGCATGAAGTCAGTCTTCAGATATGGGACTTCCTAGCCTAAGACAACCAAGCGAGAAAAGAATCCCTGTGCAACTAGAGGCTGCAGCAGGAATGCAATAGACTCAGCTCATTCAGAGTACTCCTCGTGAGATAGTCAGATGGGCGGTGGACAAGTTGTTTAAATTTGAAAAAAGAATACACAGAACAGCTTGTCCGAATTCAGAATCAGTTCTGGAGTCTTTGTTCAGGCAATAGTGCGCTGAAAAGGAATGCAGGGAAGACCATGTCTCCGCTTTGCAGATCTTTGAGATAGGGACAGACTGGAGGTCAGCTACAGTAGTAGCCACAGCTCTGACATTATGAGCTGTCACATGGTGTGGAAGAGACAGCCCAGCCTGCAAATAAGCAAAGAAAATGCAATCCGCTAGCCAGTTCGAAAGTTTACTTTTGGATACTGGTGTCCCTAGATAAGTTTGGTCAAAAGAGACAAACTACTGAGATGATTGGCGATAGTCCTTAGTGCGGTCTAGATAAAAACACCACCAATGCTCTCTTACAACCTAGGGTATGAAGTCCGGCCTCAGCCCTGGAGGTATAAGGCCTTGGAAAGAATATTAGTAGTGAAACAGATTGGTTCAGGTGGAAGGAGCAACGACCTTCAGCAAGAATTTAGGATGTGTGTGAAGGACCCGCTTGCTTGTCATGATGAAAAGTGGTATAGGGAGCATAGCTCACTAAAGCTTGCAGTTCACTGATTCTTCGAGCTGAAGTGACTGCTATGAGAAAAAGAAGCTTCCATGTTACAAACTTTAAAAGGAGATGAAACCATTGGTTCAAAAGGACTGCGCATGAGCAGTGCAAGAACAACATTTAGATTTCATGGCTGGGAGGTGGACAAAGGTGGCTTGGTCAGGAGAAGAACACGCATAAAATCTGGCTAAGGTGTGCACCAAGATGGGGCAGTTCTCTAAAGTATGGTGGGAAGCCACAATGGCAGATAAATGTACCCACACAGAATTGGTCTTAAGGCCAGAGGAGGACAAATGGGGTACGATGCTTTCGCCAGACCTATTTGGAGTGGCGCAGCTGAGTACAAAAAAGTCAAAGCCCTGAATGAAACCATGGTTGGTGAGTGGGGTCTGGAGGGGAGCGTGGGTGCATGGGTGCTACTAAGTCAAGAGCAGCGGTTAAGAGAAGTATTCCATAGGGAAACCTGCTGTTCTGTTGCAAAAGTGACGAAATCCAGGGGTAGTAGCTGATCAGCAGCAGGAAACATTTGTATGGTCTGAGGAGTAATATGACAGAACCATTGTTGGGGAAGCTGAGGAGGGGATAGGCTGAGAGGAAAAGCAGAAGCATTTGATGATACAGAAATGGATAAGTGCATATGAAGGTGGACATAAAAAGTGATCAGTCCAAGGGAGAGGTTTCATCGAGAGATCAGACAGCTGAAAGGAAGATGTAGATGAAGTAAGCACCAGATCAAGTGTGGCCTGCAGAGTGGGTGGCTAGATTAACATGCTAGGAGAGAGCGAGATCTTGCAGCAGAGTAATAAAAGATGGTCACGGACAGAGGTCGGGGAGTGAATGGACTGTGAAATTTCCTAGGATGAGCAATTGGGGAAATTGGAGGGATATATTGGAAATGGTGGCAAGCAGGTCATCCCAGAGATGGGGGCACAGAGTGATAGGAGAGTAGACCAGCAGGTAGTGAATAGGTGGAGACAATGACCGATCAGAAGAGCCTCGGGGTATCGTAGAGAAGAGTGTGCTTGAGTGATCAAGAGGGAGGAGCAGTGGATAACAGCTACCCCCCCCCCTCCAGTATGTCCATTCCAGGGGAGAGAGGTAGCCAAAAAATCCTGAGGACGACAGCAATTCAGGAAGAAATCCTCTCCCTCCCTCAACCAACTTTCAGAGATAAAGAGGAGATCTAAGCTATTTTGAACAATCAGATCCTGTATCAAAAGAGTCTTGTTCGAAAAGCATGGGATCAGATTGGAGGAGACAAGAGTGGACGGAAGCTTGACTACTGAAGAGGAGAGAGGTGAGTCGCGATGGCCCCAATAGATGGGGATGGCAGCCATAATGTAAAAGAGGGTAGTTAGGGATAAGAGGATTGGCCGAGTAAGATACAGCTCCAAATAGCTGCCTACCCTGCTGGAGCCACCCCAAGGAGCTCGCCCAAGGAGGAGCACACCCTGCTCCTTCGGTGTGTGCCACCGCAGAGGCTTACTTTAAGTGCAGGATACTTGAGTGGGCGGTACCTGTTTTCATGCAGCCACGGGATCGCGGCCACGTCACTTCCTGGGGGGGGGGGGGGGGGGGGGGTGGGGAGGCAAGTCATCAGCAGGAGAAACTGGAAGAGATAGTCGAAGTACACAGTTAGCACATTAATAGCATTAGCAGACAAGCAAATGGCAACAGATTGCTCAAGGTCCGAAGACTGCAGCCAGGCTTTGTGCCGGGCACCGATGCCTGCTGCTGCTACCTGAGCCGCTGACTCAAAGCCATCATAGGTCGCCCAGGAAAGGAACTTAGAGCAATCCTTGATCCCGAAGGTCAGGGACTGGAACAGTTGGAGGGGTTCCCCGGTAAGTCCTGATGGAAACCCAGACAACTCCTGGGTTAGGGCCTTGAGGTACATGCCCATATATAACTAACTCATAGGCCTGTATCAGACACCCCAGCATCGAGCCCTGGTAGCTCTTGCATCCAAGGGCATCGAGGGCTCTAGCATCCCTGCCACGGGGAACAGAAGGGGTCTTCTGGCTCTTAGGTTTTTGCATGGTTGACTCAAAAATCATGGAGTTATGTGGGAGTTGGGGTTTGTGGAACCCCAGCCCTTTCCTGATATGGTACATGACATGGAGGCACTGGCTGACCACTGGTATCAACGCTGGGACCTCCCACATTCTCAACAGGAGCTGCTCAAGGATTGGCTGCACAAGCACCTTGGGTGGAGACTTATACCAGAGAATCTCCAGTGCGTAGATCCTCCTCCACCTTGGTTTGCACCGAGGGGGGCTCTGGCCATATTCTTGACAGAGTTATGGAAGGCCACATCCTCCAGATGAAAATGGACCAGGGGAACTGTGCCATCTGGTTTCTGGGGATGCCTCGTCGTGGGTCTCCCACTGAGTTGAGGGGTGACAACAAATCCAAGGCCCTGTGACTCCTTGCTTTGAGGCCAGTGCCGACGGGCTGGGGCCTCCTGAGGACCTGGGGGCTAAGTCACGGAAACTGGCCAGGGATAATCAAATTCCCAAGGAACAGGACCAGGACCTCAATCGGTGCCGAGGATTAACCCGAGGCCAGTGGTGCTCGGAGCTTGGTTTGACAACCGGGGACTCCCCCCCAGTCGGGGAGAGGGGGGCCGGTCGTCAAGGCAGATGATGCGAATGAACCAGCCATCACTGCCTGCTGCAGGGCCAGAATAGCAGCGATGTTCTGCTATTCTGGTTTCCAAGCCAGAAGGCTTCGCAGCTTTTGCCGTGGGCACCGGAGGATCTCGAGCCTGGCACCGGCACTCTCACGAGTGCATTCAACAAAGACTATGGTCTCAAGAAACATCGCACAGTCTCCGCCGGCCAAGGAATCCTTTTTGGAGGACCTTGGTAGAGCACTTCTCCTAGCCACCCTCCAAGTGATTTTACCAGGTTTCTCCAGTGGAACCTTGACGGACTATGAGGATTTTCTCTTCTTTCTCTCGGGGTGCGGAGTCTCCTTGAAGGAGCCGCCACCACAGGACTCAGAGGACCCTTGGACCTCAGGGGAAGTGCTGGGCTTTGAGCTTGGTGTCGGGGAAACCGGTGCAGAGTTGGACCTTGGGAACAGTTTCTCCTGCACCTCTTTTTATTAGTCTTAGGTATCATGGTCTGGCACAGGTCAAAGGAGGTGCTGTCATGGTCTGGTCCCAGGCAATGCAAGCAGCAGTCATGAGTGTCTGTTAGTGACATGGTTTGACTGCAGCAGTCACTTTTTTTGAACCCACTGGGAGACATGGTGGGAAAACACTCGGCCGAGGTTGATGGCCCCCAGGCAAAAGAGGCACGAATACTGGTCAAGGCAAACCTCAATCGAAAAAGAGGGAAAAAACCCAAGGACAGCACCAGGTCCAGTGCCAGCTTGAGGTACCGGTACACAAACCGGGAAAGCTAACTTAAGATATAGCAAGGATTTTTTCCGAGGAGACAGGATAGATGTCCATTTGGCTCCAGGGAAAAAGAGGAGACTGAGCAAGATGGCACCCTTGGGCAGGAAGGGGACCACGCATGCATGGTAGCATTTCGCAGAGACTTTCTTGGAAAGCTGGAGGAAATGCTCCACATGGGTTCTGTCTTGGGCAGACACAACAAAGTGTCAAGAATTTGGTGATTTTGGCGAGCTTTTCCAATTTTGTTCTAACTTGCCTATGCCTTGCCTTCGAATTGGTTCAAACCAGTGACTTTTGCTTGCCTCTGCAATTTTATTTTGCCTAGCCTTTGCGTTGATTCTACACTGTGTGCAGAATTTATTAAATCACGTGTGGTAGTATTTGAACTTGTTTGGCGGTATTTGATTTTATCTGGTTTGCTGGACAGGTGTTTGGTGATATTTGATTATTGGTACCAGTATGATGAATTCTTATTTTTAATTTTAGAACTGCATGTGTGGTTTTGGCATCTCCAGTCCTTGTATTGCACATCATCCAGAGGTCTTCAGTTCCTGTTGATCTTTAATACTTTGGGACAGTGACAGTTTTGGACCAGATTCAGCCAGGGTTTATACTAACTGAGCAGATTTGGCCTTCTTACATCCGGCCACCCCAGTATAACGAAGATGAGTGTTCCAAAGAAGAGCAAAACATACCACTTTCATGATGAATGGGAAATGGACTACTTCATCATGGGGAAAGACAAGTGTTGTTGTCTAATTTATAACGCCCCAGTATCCCTGCCCAAAAAGGATAATCTGGAACATCATAGCAATTAAGTTTGATGCTGATTTTCCGCCCAAAAGTGAAATTCGTAAACCTAAGCTCAAAGAACTTAAATTGAAATTGGCTACTCAGCAACAGCTGATGGCGAAGCCAAGGTCACATTCGGTCAATGCAACCATAGCATCCTTCAAGGAGAGCAACCTGATCGCAAAAAAATGCAAACCTTTCACTGAAGGGGAATTTGTAAAAGATTGCTTTCTTGAAGCAGCTAACAATCTTTTTGAAGGATTTAAAAATAAGAAAGAGATCATAGTTGCTATTCAAGATGTACAATTGTCAAGAAACACCGTCTTGCGGCGAATAGAAAAGATGTGTGGAGACACAACTGAACAATCGGAGGATGTTTCAAATTGTGTTGCTTTCTCACTCCAACTGGATGAATCTACAGACATAAGAGACATACCCCAGTTACTAGTCTTTATCCGGATGGTTTTTGAAGACTTCAGTGTTAAAGAAGAACTACTTGGAATGATTTCTTTAAAAGGGAGAACTAACAGTCAGGAAATATTCAGTTCTTTCCATTCTTTTCTGACAAAGTGTAATCTTCCATTGCATAGACTTGTTTCCATCACTACTGATGGAGCAAGAGCAATGACAGGTGAGGTTAACGGTTTCATAGCCCTCTGTAGACAGCATGACGACTTCCCAGATTTCCTCTCTTACCACTGCATCATTCACCAGCAAGTTTTGGCAAGCAAGAGACTCAATACAAAGACTGTCATGGACATCACTTTCAAAATTGTAAATTCAGTTCATGGAAGATCACTTCAAAGATGGCTTTTCAATCTTAATCTTGATGAAGGGGGAGCAGAAATCATTGCAGGCTCAGACGTCTCACTAATGAGCAAGAGCGAAATATTAAAGATTGTGCAAGATCAGCCTGGATCAATACTCGACCTAAATTTAACAAAAATGACTCAATAAAAGTTAAAGAAAGTTATTACTCAATAAAACTAAGAAAAAATGTACTTTCCATTTTCCCTCGCAGTTCTTACTGGATCTTCGTCTGTTTGTTTTTGCTTAATTTGCTTAAGAGCTCATCACATCCAAGTAAATGATAGAAGGTTCATTAAAAATGGGGGGGGGGGGGGGATGGAGGGGAATCCTCCAACTTTATTGGGTTAAAATTTAATTTGAAACTTTAATTTTCATGGTGGTAGATCACCGGCACTTTTGGCCGAAAAGGTAGATCACGACCTGTTCGAAGTTAGACATGCCTGGTGTACATCTATGCAGTTTATATAGACCAGAGATATAACATATTACATTGAGCAGGAAGCTGAACTTGGAGATAAGGGGAAACAGAGTACAGCAGATAAGTTTTGCAAGATGAGAAAGTGTGAGAGGTATGGTAAATTCAGCTTTGTGAGATGAGGCAGTAAGAGAGCAGGTGGGGAGGGGTGCAGGATTAGTTAGTGGAGAAGGGAACCATAAGAGAGACTGAAAAGGTAGTGTTGAGATGATTGGGGGGGGGAGATGTTATCCTCCAGTACAGTAGGTAGAATAAAAGATAGGTAGGAGTAGTGGTGGGGGGGGGGGGGGAAGAGAGAGAGAGTAGAATGGGTATATAATGGTTGGCTGTGTTTTTACATGGAGTGAACTTGACATTTATACATGTACATCCACTAACTAATCCTGCATGTAATGGAACTTTGGTTATGTATTAGTGTGAGAACAATTCTTGAGTCGGTCATGGTGCTCCTGGAAGAGGAAGCTTTTCAAGGCTTTCCTAAAGTCCATTAGATCTTTGATGGCTCTAATGTACCCAGGGAGTGCATTCCAGATTGTAGGCACGTATATAGAGAATGCTCTTTTACAGGTTACTTGTTTAGCTCTGGTTTTGATTGAGTTGGTGAGAAGCTGGTTCTGTTGAGCAGTTCTTGTTCTTAATTCTGGGTCCTTGGATATCAGTGGTTGAAGAGAGTCTGGGTATAGAGATTGAATGATTTTAAAGATAGCGAGTAAAGCTTTAAATTTGGCACGCGTAGCAATCGGCAACCAGAGAAGTTACTTCAGAGTTGGTGAGATGTGTACATTTAATCGCTGTTCCTGTAATGATCCAAGCAGCTGTGTTCTGTACTAGCTGCAAAGGGTATGTGGATTGTTTTGGAAGATCTTGGTATAACCCATTGCATTGGCCTGACACATTGTGCGGAAGTGGTTCTGATCAAGTAGTGGCTTGAGTTTTCGTACTACATTATGTGTAGCTTGAAATAAGCTGTTTTTGTAGTTATGCTGGAGTGGAGGAGTAGCCTAGTGGTTAGAACACTGGCTTGGCAACCAAGCAACCAGGGTTTGATTCCCACTAGCACTCCTTGTGGCCTTGGGCAAGTCACTTAACCCTCCATTGCCTCGGAAGAAAGGCCTGGCAATCTACTTCCGGTGACACCGCCAAGAAAACCCAGGAGCTTCTGGGTCACCAGGAGTCAGGACTGACTCAAAGGCACACATTGCATTTTTGTAGTCATGCTAATGTGCTTGTGGGTTATGGTCTAGATGAACACTGAGGTACTTGACTTGTTTTTATTTGTATGCTGTTGTGTAGTATTTTTGAAGACTTGGGTGGATTGAAGGCGGTGTTCTGGGTTACAAAAAGTGCATCTGATTTTTTGTAATTTATGTTAAGGTTTTGTTTCTTGAGCCAATCGTCCATTGCTTTTAGACATGCCATTAGGTTAGTAAAATCAGGTTGAATTGTATTTTAAGTGGTTGATAATTTACACAATGGCTGTATGTAGATATTAAATAGGGTGGCAGATAGAGCTGAGCCTTGTGGGATGCTTTGTGGTTGATCTATTATTTCTGAGATGGCCTGGTTGGATTTTACTTTTGGATAGGCAAGAAGTAAACCACTGGAAGATGGTACCATGTAATCCTATTTCTTGTAGCCTTCTAAACATGATACTATGATTTATTAAGTCGAAGGCTGCGGGGATGTCGATGAAGATGAGTAGGAATCCTCTTTTTGTGTGTCCATTCCCAGCAGTATGTTGTCCATGAGTGAAGTAACAAGGGTTTCCACACTATGTTGGGGCTTGAAGCTGTGTTGGTTTTGATCTAGCGGTGAGCAAGTATCAATGTGGTCTTGTAGCTGGTATTGAACCACTTTCTCAATCATCTTTGACAGAAAAGGGAGGCTTGAGATTGGTCGAAAGGAGTTGGGGTCTTTAGGGTCAGTGTTTGTGGGGGGTTTTGATATTGGTCCAACTGCTGCGTGTTTGAGGCTGGTAGAGTCTTGGCCGTGGATGAATGATAGTTGTGCGATGTTAACACTAGAAGCCCCAAAGTGCGTCAATTGACGCAAATGCATCTTTGAAGTTGTATACCAGTGCCACTGCTAGAACCATGTCAGTCATGTTCCATGACTGTCAGCAAGGTCAAGAAGTTCAAATATCTGCATCGAAAATTAATTATAGATGCACCACCTAGCGGGAAAATGAATTTATACCTAGAAGCCCCAAAGTACGTCAAATTGACGCACTCAATTGTCTTGGATGCATCAATTGACGTACTTTGGGGCTTCTAGGTATAAATTCATGTTACCACTAGGTGTTGCATCTCAATCATTGTTTACAGTTTTACTCCGACATTACAAACAATAAACACGATGACATCATGTAATGATGTCTCATACTGCATGTATTTAACAAATAAGTAACTTCACATTAATTCACATCTGCATTTCATACTAAAACGCAGTCATCGTGATAATGCGTCAATTGACGCACTTTGGGGTTTCTAGGTAAAATTCCTTTTGGGGCTTCTAGTGCTAAGTAAGGTAGGACTGAGGTGTTTGATCATGATCTTAATCCATGAGACAGGGAATGGGTCTTGAGGTGATGTGGTGGTGTTTATGCCCATTATTATGCTCTCTAAGTGATCCAGCGATGGTATGTGGAGAGAGGTCCATAGTTCCGAGGATGGTATTGTTGGTGATGGTTACAATGTGGTGTGTGCAGCAGCTCTTGAGTGAGACATAAATTTAAGTTTCAGAAAGTCTGCCATCAGATGTGGGTTGATCGAGATACCAAGGATCCAGTTCCTTCCAATGAGGGTAAGCGAGCGCGCTATTTCGAACAGTTCTCTAGGCTTCTGGAGAGATCCCATTATAAGGTTGATGTTGTATTTCTTCTTAGATGCATTAATTTGTTGCTGGTAACATTTAAATAAATATTGTTGTATAATTATTTAGGTCTTCTTGATTTTGGGAAAACCTCCATTTTTGCTTTAGTCTCCACAAGGTCCTCTTTGTGTCATTGATTTCTGTGGAAAACCACGGTGCTGAGTGGCAGCTGTTGTTCAGGCAATCTGTAGAAGTCACAGAAGCTGCTTTATGTAGTGTGTTGTACCAGTTGTTGATTATATCATTTAAATCTGTCAGACTGTTGTCCAGATGTGGTAGTACCTGTTGAGTGAACGTTTCATTACTTAAACTCTTGAATCGTCTTGGTTTCCTTGGCTGGTATTCTTTGGTGTGAGGGGTTTATTAGAAAGTGATCTGACCAGGGGACTGGTGTGACAGTTGTCTTGTTGGTCGAGTAGATCATCAGGAATGAAGATAAAATTGAGAGTGGTTCCCTTTGTATGGGTTGGCGTGGTTACTATTTGGTAAACTGTAAATTATCCATAGCTGTGGTGAATGCTTTTGCATCAAGGTTTGGCTGAGATAGCATGTTAAAGCCTCCAAAGAGTAGGAGGGCTTTACATGAAGAGCTGAGGCTGCACACTTCAAGGATAGTTGATAGGTCTTCGTCTTTGGCGCATGGTATATAAGGCAGATTGATATGTGCCTGTTAGAAATAGTTATTGAGTTAAGGTCCTTTTTGTTCCATATCTCACACGTGCTAAACATTAAGTGTTTTTTTGCTGTTATGAGTACTCCACCTCCTCTTCTATCAGCTCTTGGGCAGTTGTAGATGGAGCATGACTGGGTTGAGATTTGGTTTAGTATGACGTGATCGGTGTCAGTAAGCCATATTTCAACAATTCACATTATATCCAGATTAGCTTCTATTATATAGTCTGTTATTGTGTGGAATTTATTTCTAATGGAGCAGGCATTGATTAGGGCAATCTTTATCGGGGAGCTCAGGAGAGTTTGGAATTTGTGGTTAGGTGGGGGTGCTGTGATGTCAATTCTCAGTAGTCTATTATGACGTTTTGGATTTACCTGGTGAAAAGGTTGCCTGAGGTGGATATGTCCATGTCCTGTGGCTATTGGTATCATGTGTGTTGTGTGCTGGTAAGAGTGTTCTAGCGCTTGTGTAAATAGAGAATGTATCAAGAGGAATATTACAATAAAATAGAAAATTGATCTAATATAGCACATCCCGCTGCTTTTTCTGCTATTACTATGTTTATTTATTTGGTTATATTTGTATATCGGTTCTTCCAGCGATCAGTAGCGGTTTACATTAAACTTTTGTCACAGCAAATATTTGTTACATATGTTGTCTTTATATTTTAATTGGTATGCTAAAGATTGTTACCTTTAGATGGGACAAGACAGCGTTGGTTTTTTTCTTGACAGTGTTTGGCTCTGTATATACTTCCTCCTGCTGGTGTAAGCTTCAATGTGTGCTCATGGGCGAGGGTAGTATCTTGATTCAGCAGAGGCAGAGGGACCCACGGTGGTTATTAGAAAGTCCACTCCAAAGGACTACACCTAAGGGCACTTTGGCATGGCCCTAAATTGCGGGCACAGCTGAAGCGCAGGTCTGTAAATAGCCCTGGTGAAAATGGGAGGAGTCAAGGGGCGGGGAGAGCAGCCACGTGCAGCCGGCTTACCTCTCTCCCTTGGTTACTGCTGGGGTGGCTGAATTGGTTCTCCATGTAGTTTGTCCAGTTCTCCTTTTGCTCAACCCTTGAGTTTCACATGGTTTGTTTTTATATGCGAATATTTCAAACGTCAAAGAAAAGTGGTATGGATTAAGGAAAGTAAATTAAATGTAATCCATCAATAACTGAAGGCATGAGCTTCTCAATATTTTGAGTGTTATGCTGGATGAGAAATTAAATTTTAATTTACATATTTTCAATATTATTCCAAAGTGTTTCTATGGGGTATGTCTACTAAAGGTTAGCACGCGTTAAGTGTCACTGTGCCCACAGAAATATTAGAGCTCTGGACACTTAATGCGAGTTAAATCCTTCAGTAAGCTTGCCCCTATATGTTAAGATTTATTTGTTTTTGTGTAGTATTTTGGATCGCAAAGCCCTTCATACCTTAAGCCACAAATTTCTAAGCAATAGGTTAGATTACTTCAATGTCTTATACCAGCAGCTTAAAATTATCCTCTATCCAACTTTTACAGTCAATGCAGAATGGAAGCAGTGTATGTAAATCTCTCTCATGCATATTCATTGAGAATATCCTGAAATTCTGAATGACTAAGAAGCCCCCTGGACAGGTTTCGGGGATCACTGGGCTACCTATCACCAATAGAATTTGTTTAAAGATTTTGGATTTAACTCAATTTTTTTTATTCTAGTTTACTGATGTTTCTAGCCAATTTCTTAATCCTTTACTACATCAAAGTTTACTTACAGTTGTGGTCAACATTATTAGCACCCTGGCAGCTCAACCCCTTAATGTCCAGTATCTCCTAAAAAGAAAAAAAAATGAATAAAAGAGTGGCCAGTGAAATAGTTTTGAACTATATATGCGCACTGACACATAAATGAAACAACTAAAAAAAAACCACGATAAAAAAGGAACTAATAGGAAATAGTATAAAAACTGGGACACTGCCAGGACATGATTGTTGACACCCTTATAAACAATTCAAATCAGTTTGAACAAACAAACCACATTACCAATGCAGTAAAATTAGACACACCTGTTATCAACTGTCAGTACACACATGACGAATCAACCAATGAATGATGGCACTAATGTTTAAAATGGCCACATTCACTCCCTGCTCCATTTTCACAATGGTGAAGACAAGAGAGCTACCTGAGACCATCAAAAAAGCCATTATCACCAAACATCAAAACTTCAAAGAGGTACAAGGCTATCTCAAAAGACCTTGAGATTACTGTGTCTACAGTTCACAATGTTAAGAAGTTTTCTGCTCATGGAACTGGCAAGAACCTCTCAGGATGTGATGGGGAGAGGAAAATTAAACCAAGAAGTCTTCAAAGGTTAGTGTGAACTGCTGGAAAAACACGTAAAAACATCCAAAGAGCTTAAGACCTACCTGGAGCAATAGTTTCAACATGAACCATACGCCTCGCACTAAACAAAGGACTTCATGGGTAAAGGCCAAGGAGGACCCCACTGCTGAAAGACAGACATAAAGAGGTATGCCTGATCTTTGCCCAAACCCACTTTGAGAAACCATAATCCTTCTGGGAAAATGTTCTGTGGACAGTTGCAGAGCAGTGATACATTTGCAGGCAAAAAAAAAATGAAGCTTATAAAGGAAGAAACATTCTTCCTACAGTTAAATATGCTGAAAATTCCACAATGTTGTGGGGCTGTTTTGCTGCCTCAGGAACTGGAGGCCTAGAATGTTTTAAAGGACTCAAAGTCAGATGACCACCAAGGTGTTTTGGAGCGAAATGTGCTACCCAGTGTCAGAAAGCTAGGTCTGGGTCGAAGGTTATGGGTCCTCCAAAAGGACAATGACCCAAAAACATGCATCCTAAAGTATAAAAGAATGGTTAAAAAGGAACAAATGGACTGTTTTAAACTGGCCATCAATAAGTCCTGATCTCAATCCAATCGAGAACCTTTGTAGTCCTTTCCAGTCTGCCATTGGTAAAAGGAATCCTGGAAACATTCATGAGCTGGAACAAATCGCAGTTGAAGAGTGGCAGAAACTACCAGTAGACAGATGTACAAAACTTATAGATCAAAAGCCAAAAAGAGTGAAAAACAAAAATGAGCAATGCAAAACTGAAACCTTAAATGTAAATTTATTTGTCGGAAGATCAGCCATGAAGTAAATTACTCCTCAAAGCTGTTACTTCCATTTTAATTAATATATGTGTATGCCCCCTAAAGAGCAGTAAAAGGCGGAAAATAAACCACTATATAGGTGCCACCTTTAAAAATAACCCAAAAACTTGTTTAAAATCAGTCAACTTAACTGAGTCAGCACGGGTCATCTGGTCCTTCAATGTTAGCCAGATATCTTCAACTTCTTTAGAATTATCAGAAGGAAGCTTTACAAAGCCAGCAGTTATCCAAGGAGAACATAGCACTGCGTTTCGGGCATATTAAAATTGTTTGCCCTGTCTCAACGCTTCAAATACTGCCATGCCGGTGAAGAATCATCAAAAGGCGTTTCTGCCACTCTGAAACTGATTTGTGAATCCACAAAGAGCATGCGTCGGCGTTTCAGAGCGGCAGAAACGCCTTTTGATGATTCTTCACCGGCATGGCAGTATTTGAAGCGTTGAGACAGGGCAAACAATTTTAATATGCCCGAAACGCAGTGCTGTGTTCTCCTTGGATAACTGCTGGCTTTGTAAAGCTTCCTTCTGATAATTCTAAAGAAGTTGAAGATATCTGGCTAACATTGAAGGACCAGATGACCCGTGCTGACTCAGTTAAGTTGACTGATTTTAAACAAGTTTTTGGGTTATTTTTAAAGGTGGCACCTATATAGTGGTTTATTTTCCGCCTTTTACTGCTCTTTAGGGGGCATACACATATATTAATTAAAATGGAAGTAACAGCTTCGAGGAGTAATTTACTTCATGGCTGATCTTCCGACAAATAAATTTACATTTAAGGTTTCAGTTTTGCATTGCTCATTTTTGTTTTTCACTCTTTTTGGCTTTGGATTATCAATTTGAAGAGTGTTTTGTGTTTGATAATTTTGGTTCAAAACTTATAGATGGCTGCAAGAAGTGTTTGGAGGCTGTCTTTGCTGCCAAGGGTTGTGTAACCAAATATTAGTGAAGGGTGCCATTAATCCTGTGCAGTTCATATTTTTTTCTCAGAAATTACTGTGTCTAAGTTGCAGACATCTTTTTTTTGGTTGTATAACTTTGAACATCCAATTATGTATAGTCGTCATATTTTAATAGTAATATTTCCAATTATTTCTCAAGATATTGTACACAACATATCTCAAAACGCAAGGGAGCAACTAATGTTGACCACAACTGTATTGCTCCTACCCATACCAGTCTGATTACAAACAAACAGGCCGTCTGCTTGCGAAATCATGCCGCATGATTTTGGAATGATCTCTCATTAAACCTATCTTATAAAATTTTGAAACTGGGCCAAAAGCTTATTTCACACAGATTTTTGAAAGTTGAGCCTAAATATCTTTTTGGATTTGGAAGACTATGGTGACACTAAAAAGCCAATTAAAAGGAAGGCAAAATAAAATAAATACAATTTTATACTTATTTTATGCTGTATTTATATTTCTAAATTATATGTTAATTTTGTTTTTGTTAAATACTACAGACATTGACAAATATATTATTATTGTACTTAAATTTAATTTATTCTACCTGTATTATAATTATGACCTACATAGTTAATTGATATGCAGTGTATCAATAAAGCCACATGAAGGTAATTTTTTTTAACAGGGTGCCTAGGCTAAGGTAGCCTGAACGTGCCTGTTTTGTAAAGATAAGTAGGCACCTATTTATCTATATAAAATACTATTATAAGTCTTGAAGCCATAGCACCTACATTGAGACATAGGGGTATGTTTACTAAAGTGCGTTAGTGTGATTAGCGTTAGAAGCCGCGTTAGTGGAAGGAAAGCCAAAAAAGGACTTGGGCGGTACATCGTAACCGATAACGCGCAGTTGCGCGCGTTATTACGTGCCGCGCAGCAACGATCACTACAGGGCGCGCGCTACTGCGCGCAAGCTTAAGACAGCGCGCAGACACCCAAATACAGAAACAGAGCTGTAGCACAATGGTTACTACACAGACTGATGGTACAAGGGTCATGGGTTCGATTCCCCAGTGTGCCTAATGAAGAAGGCTGGCTGAGGTGTCATGTGTAACCCTTTGAAGGCCTACTATAATATTTTAATCCACATTCTGCAGCCAGGTTAATGTTTGCACATGTCAGGAAAATTGTACCCGTCGTATCCAATATGTCCCAATAGTGACGTTCCCTCTGGCATGGTCATGTATTATATACCATTTGATAGGAATATATAGGCAGAAGTTGGGATCATGAAAGCACTGGGCTTGGCCTGGAAAGGGTTAAGTAGTGGGCTGTGAGGAAGTTTAGTTGTACCTGAATAGTGCTGCCAGCAAACACACCCTCACAGTGGCGTAACCTAAGGTGCCACATAAGGCACCCTAGAGGGCACTCCATAGGGCACATTATAAAGTGTGCTGTCTGCCAAGGCACCCTATAATGTCCCCTATAGGACACCATATAAGGCACCTTATAAGGCGCTTTATAGGGCGCCGTATAAAGCGCCCTATAGGGCGCCTTATGAGCCACCCTAAGGGGACAGTACCCTGAGGGTGGTCCTGCTGGCAGAACTAATATGCAATAAAAATAGACAATGCCTAAGACAGCCCTATTGATGAACCCCACTGTGGGTTTTGAACCCATAACCTCTGGCTCCACAGGCAGTGAAGTAACCAGTGGGCTAGAGCTGCTAAACAAACAACTGGCTGGATACAGGAGGACTGCACGACACCACACCCACATTCTGCTGTGGTTACCAGGATAGGGGTAACCCACCCGTACCCATGTTGCACTGCACATGCAAATCAGCAGTCGAGAGATGGGCACAGGATCGGGTATGCACCCCCACAGCACCTCGGCCTTGTAGGGGGAACGGACCGTGTGCGGCACTGCCACAGAATAGCCACAGACAGTCACAGTGTGCGGGTACAGTGCCCACCCTGAGGTTGAGGTGGGGCGCCCAGCACCAGGTCCACAGCACCTTTCATGGCTGAAATACGCCATGCTGCAGGTCCCCATCAGTGTGTGATAGGTAGGTCCGTTAGACACACCTAGGATACATCTGTGTCCTGCTGTATGTCCCGGTCATGTCTAGTCCCTATGGGCGCTGTTGCACCCAGACTAGTGCATATCCTGTGTTGGTGGGGTCGGGGTCGGGGTCGGGGGGTGGTGTATGGACCTATTGGCAGATTATGTACCACCACACAACCCACCCTCTGGGGCTCAGGGTGGGAAACAGGATCACCCACCAATAGATCCACAGTCTACCTCCCTGCAATGGCAGCGGTAGAGGGAACCAGCAACAGCAGTCCTGCTGGGGAACAGACAGAGCGGCACACATCCCTAACACAATAACAGACAGACGGCAGGCCTGCAAATGCTCAGCTGTTCCCCACCATTATCTGACATTCTCCAGCAGCAAGCCTCCAGCCGCTGCACCCTGCAAGGTGTTCCAGCAAGACACATACTAGCTGCAGACAGTCCGCCAGCTAGTCCATAGTGCATGGTCCTGGAGAAGATGCAAGTAACCGGAACAGGGATGTCAGCATACACACCAAGCAGATAAGTCAGTGATTGGGCCCCAAAAGAACACCCATATATAATCACATGAGAGAAATGTTATATAGCACTATGGGGGAACCTAGCCATGCCGTGGTCACTGCTCAGTCAGGGTGAGAGTGACCTCCCAGCAGGACATGCTGTGGCCACTCTGTCCATGCAGGTGGTACCAGGCACTACAATGTCCGAGCTATTGCCCTATGCCCTGCGCAAATGCGGCAAGGCCACGCCACCCTATCCAGGCTATTCCCACGGTAGGTACCTTGCTCCTCATTATGCACATTGGCAGGACAATACTGGCAACAGTGCTAGCAGTGTGGGCTGTGGAGGGTGTTGGAAGCCACCACACACTGGATAGACAGACACACACTCCCCACACTTATGCCAGCATTGTGCAACTATAGAGGTGTTGGGAAGGCCAGGCCACCACACCAGTCCTGGGCACAGTGCAGGCATGGCTATGGTACGCAATACTGTAGGAGTCACACCCCAGGTTGGTAAACACTGTCAGACACAGGACCTGTAGCACACTCCACAGACATCAGAAAGGTTGCTATGATGCAGCTCACTCAGGAAATTGTACTTAACCTAGGAATTGCTATCTGCCAGTAATCATAGCAACCTTTTGATAGATGTGTACCATATTCCCAGGTTTAGGGTGGCATTACTACGGTATGCAAGTGCTAGTATTGGGAGATGCACGCAGAGCCCAAAGTCCTGCCTCTCCAGGAGGCTGTGGATAATGGGGCCTGTGGGTGCGGGTGTGTCTGCCCCTGTTGGCTGCTGCTTTACAGCAGAGGTTCCCAACTCCAGTCCTGCGGTGCCAAACACTGTTCGGGTTTTCATGCTGTCCCTCATGAATATGCATGAGATACATCTGCATACCATGGGGGTGGCGCATAGAAATGCGGCACAGGCATCTTCAGAGGCAGCATGGAACCGGAATGGTGTTTGGCCCTCCAGGACTGCATTTGGGAGGCTCTGCTCTAGGTAATGTGCATGTTTATGGTGTCTGTGCTCTGTAGGGTAAAATGTGGGTGTTTTGGGCATGTTTACGTCATCTGCAAGAACGGTTCTGTCTGTATTAGCACGTTATAGTAGTGGGTAAAATATGAGGACTGGGTTGGCGGAAACCACAGCTGGGACTTGAACCTGTGACCTTCTGCTTCTGAATACACTGGTTCTGTGCACTGCACCACCATGTTCTCACAGAGATGGTGCATTCCCTGGTGCTATCATGACTGTTGGTCAGACAGGGCCTGTCTGTTGCAGTGCACGGCACTCACCTACTCAGGGCTAGGCCACGGTCTGCTATGGGCAGCTGCCACTGCCCCCTCCACCACCAGTATCCCTCAGCCACCATGCTGAAATGCCCTTCTGCTGGTGGAGCTGGTGGTGCGCAGTCTCAGGCCATCCAGTGTGCAGGTAGGTGGCTGCCTATGGTGCGGGTTCTGGGGTAGGGGTGCCTGCACAGCTGTCCACGCTGTCCCCCATCACCACTTGCCAATGTTCAGTGCCATTGGGGGTACCTGCTGGGTACTATTCCCTGTGACACTGTGGGAAGCACACTCCTGCCCATGTTGGGCCCTCAGCAGTTGCTGTCTGGCTGCTCTACTGTTTCAGCATTCCTATGGGCCAGCTAGGCATCACCCTAGTCCCCACTGTGACCCAGCTGCACCACAGCATGTGCCGCCTGCAGCCTTCTGTATCCCCTTTGCCAGCATCTGCCCAGTTGCCCGTTCCAACATGCCCGCCCTGATGTTGCGGGACATGTACACGCCATAGGAACCCTGTCCTGTCCCTGGATTGGAGGAAATCCCTGAGCAGCGCTATTTCACTGTGGGCCCATGCACCTTGTATGGGGACAGAGTATGGACCCTTCTACGATTTATCTCTGTTCTATGGAGCTTACTCGGGGGGGGGGTTGATCTTTCCCATTGATACCACTATTGGCCAGCTTGGTTGTTGTTTTTTTCCAGTTTGTTGGGGTCATTTTTAGTGTTTCTGTGCCCTTTTGTTCTGTGCACATGTATCACACTTATCACCTTTTTTTTAGTTTGCCTGCCTAGGCTGTACATTGCTGACACATAAATGGTTTCTCTCCCCTTTAAAGTGCTTTTACCGGTAGGTTTTCATTCGCGTTGGCATTCAGCTCTGGATTTCATCGCGTAAGTATGAAGGGAGCCTCTCCCGGCCCACTCTCTGCCCATTGATCCCTTCTCTCCGCCCTCTCTCCACCTTCTGCGGTGTTTTACCACGCCGCAGAGCATTACGCTTGTTAGCACGTGATAGCGTGCGCTGTATAACGTTAACGCTCGTTAGCGCGTGCTAACGTTATACAGCGCGCGTTATTCACGATTACCGCAGTTTAGTAAACATACCCCATAGACATTATTCCCTGCTCGAGAGCAGATGTAAAAGTTCATGCCTAGATTAAAGCATGTGCATAGATTACTATATTATTTTTCAACTCTGCCTGCACTCCAATCAAAATGCTCCCTTCCCTCCCCTATCAAACCTACTGTAAAAGCACATGCTAAGGAACAATTTGTCATACATGTACATTCTCTATATGAAAGGGAATAAAAGTGTATATTGTTGACCTGCCCAGGCCACACCCCCTTGCAATTTCTACATATTAATAGCATCCACATGTAAAATGTTTCCATTTCTAAAATCGCAAATAAGTCTTCCAAAATAACCCCACAGACTCACCTTGACAAGGCGTGCAGAATCCAGAGGTGTCTCCCCTTCCAAGTGCTACCTCACAGTTTTAGAGGCTACCAAATTCACAAGAACCAATAAGAGGTTGCTGAGAACGTCCTTTTCCCTGTACAACAGGGTCCTGGACTTGGTGCGCCACAAAATAAAGTAGCGCTTCAGTTTCATGCATGCAATCCTGCAGTGATGCAAATCCAGGACTGGCTCATCCAGTTTGCTATTTACCACGATGAGGTGGCAACTACTGCAGGTACATGCTCACAAAAATACTGTACACCCAGCTGCTTTTACAAATTAAAAGATCACTAAGACAGTTTTATTCAGGCAGGCATCTAAGTGGAATTAGGCTGCAAAGTGGCAGATTAAGACTAGTTTCTATGTTTTTATTTATGCACTGAGGCAGAGCTGAATCAAGCAGAGTTTAGAGTTACTGTTTTGAGTCATGTGACAATGATAATGAAGTGGTGGGTGCACTCCTGAGCCCCAAGAGAGTACATTTTCTTATTAAACAAGCTTATAGATGAAATCATGGACTTCCACGGGAAATGGCGCGACAGCCAGTTATTAAAAATATGTTTAGGGAGGACAGCCTAAGGTTATACCCACAGACCATTATTTCTCTACATGAAGTTCTAAATCTGCCCACATGCCGTGCTTTACCATAAAATGATTACTCTGCACAAAAATCTCTCAAACCGCTATCTGTAAGTGTTTGCTTTTAATACTAGAGGGGACAATTTTTAAAGTCATTGGTGTGAGTAAATAACTTACGCATTTAAAAAAGGTCATTTTAGAAGTCTTGTGTGGCTTTTACATGTACAAATAGAGTTTATATGAATAAATGACCAATATGTGTAAACTTGGTATATATTTACACATGTAAAAGCCACAGGACATAGTTTGGAAGGAGGCATATTGTGCATGTGGTTTAGAACAAAAAAAAGTGGTGACATTTTACTTATCAGATAATGTCCTTTCCCAGAGTCCTGCTAGACCAGGGGTCTGCAACCTTTAAGACGTAAAGAGCCACTTGGACCCATTTCCGAAGGGAAAAAAAAAACTGGGAGCCGCAAAACCATTGCGACATTTAAAACAAATCTAACACTGCATATATTGTTTCTTACCTTAATGCTATATACGACCCCCTACTTTTCCTGTTAAAATATAGGTGTTTGGCCTATACTCGCCGTATAAGACTACCCCTCTTCCTTCACACACCAAAAAAAAAAACGCCAGAAAATATCACAACAACAAGTAACAATATTTGATTTCAAAATTATGATGATTTTGTAGTCAAATCACTAATATGAAATAAAATTATTTTTTCTACCTTTGTTGTCTGACCAATTTATTCTTTGATCATGCTGGTCCCGATCTGAGGCTTCTGCTTTCCTGTCTTCTCTTAGCTCTCTTTCTGTGGTCTATGGTCCATCTGCCAGTTCTTATCTCTTCTTTCGTTTTCTTCACTTCTTTCCATCAGCCTATTTCCAGTCCCAGTAACCCTCCCCAATATCAGCCCCTTTCCAGTCCTCACTCCCAGTACCTTCCAGTGCTAATCCCCCCTCAACCCCATTACCAGTGCTAGCCTCCCCTAATCAGCCCAATACCAGTCCTACCCCCCCCATCAGCTCATTTCCAGTGCTCGTCCCCTCAACCCCATTACCAGTGCTCCATCCCTCCCTCCCTCCATCCATATCAGCTCCCTCCCTCCATGTCAGCCCCCTCCATGTCAGCCCCCCTCCCTCCATCCATGTCAGCCTCCCTCCCTCCCTCCCTCCATGTCAGCCCCCCTCCCTCCCTCCCTCCATCCCTCCCTCCATCCATGTCAGCCCCCTCCCTCCCTCCCTCCCTCCATGTCAGCCCCCCCCATCCCTCCCTCCATGTCAGCCCCCCCATCCCTCCCTCCCTCCCTCCCTCCATGTCAGCCCCCACCATCCATCCATATCTGCTCCCTCCCTGTTAGCTCCCTCCCTTCTTCTGCAGCCGCGGCTCTCTGCCTCTTAGGGAACCGCGGCTGTGCTTTTAAAATCATCTCGGAGCCCTTCCTGTCTTGACGGGCTCCGTGCAGCATTGTCCCGCCTCCAAAGGAAGTGGTAAACAACTTCCTTTAGAGGCGGGACAATGCTGCACGGAGCCCGTCAAGACAGGAAGGGCTCCGAGATGATTTTAAAAGCACAGCCGCGGTTCCCTAAGAGGCAGGGAACCGCGGCTGCAGAAGAAGGGAGGGAGCCCATAACGCCATAAATACCGGGCGGGCAGTGTGCTCCGGAGCCGCGGCAAAGGTGAGAAAGAGCCGCATGCGGCTCCGGAGCCGCGGGTTGCCGACCCCTGTGCTAGACCAATCCAGACAAGTGGGTTGTGTACCCCTGCCAGCAGAGGAGGAGACAGAGAAAAAAAATCTGGAGGTTTCTTATGACATCAATTCCTGTTACTATAGCTGATAAAGCTAGGGGCATATTTCAATATTTGTACTCATACCCAAGCACATGGTCAAGGATCTCTGACTCTACAACCTCAATGGGGGACAGGGAAAGATCAATAGAATAAAAGGCACCACAACTATATAGGCGATAGACTTTCTGTCCAAAGACTATCAAGGCTATTGGCTCGCATGGCCAAACCACAGAGTAATATAGCAGATCATAAGGGTGGGTGCTGGACTGGTCTAGAGGATTTAAAAAAGGACATTATCTGGTAAATAAAATGTTTACCTTCCATATAATCCTGCTAGACCAATCCAGACAAGTGGGTCATACCAAAGCTACACCTCCATTGGGCAAGAAGAAAAGGCAGCCTTCAAAATCTCTGAACCTAAGGCCATGTCTGCCCGAGCATGGACATCCAAACAGAAATGCTAGACAAAAGTGGAAAGTGAGGACAACGCTGCCGCCAGACAAATGTTTAAGGGAGCGACTGAGCTCTGCTGCGCCCAGGAAGAAGGCTGCATCCGAGTGGAATGTGCACCGAAACCTGTCCGGAACTGGCCAGTTCCACAATAGATAGCCTCGACCTATCATCTTTTTTATCCAGCAGCCCAGAATAGACTTTGTAGATGTGACATCGTTACTAAGACAATGACTAGTTGGTCCGATTATCGGAAGGAATTTGTGACCTTAAAAAAGGTACCAAAGAAGCACTCTCCTGATGTCTACCAGGCAAAAGTCTTTATCCTTCCCCTGGAACTGCTCTTTAGGAAAAGAAAGTAGAAAGACCAGCTGATTGACATGAAAAGATAGGTTGAACATGCACAGCCTCCTCCAAGAATGACAGATAGGGATCTCTGCACAAGGTCTGCAATTCTGATACAAACATCAAGCAAATCACAAATCAAGAAGGTGGCTATATATGGGTCTGAGACCATGGAGCATCCTGTCACCGGCCCGAAAAACATGACAAGGCTACCACCTGAACCTTCAAGGAGCCAAGGGGTAGGCCCTTGTCAAGGCTTTCCTGAAGAAAAGCAGGCAAGGAGAGCAAGTCCACTGTGCTAGGGCTGACTTTGAGCTCAAACAGGCACCAAACACATACATAGACAAGATAGGTAGAGCCTCTCATCACTTTCTGGAGCATGGAAGCCATAGCAGAACAGCCCTTACATGCTAAGTCACCTCTCAAGAATCAGCAAGAAGCCAGGTCATCCAGCAGGACCAACTCCTGCCTCAAAAGCCCACAGGCTGGCAGAAGGCACAAGGGCAGTCCCTATAGGAGCTGCACTTGAACTGCAAATCACAGTCTCTGCAGTCAGTCCGACACCACCAGAACTACAAGTCTCAGATAGTGGTCTATGCGTCAAAACATGTGCCACAGAAGAAACACATATAGCATGCAACTCCATTGGCTCCCTATACAAGGCAGGCTCATGTTCAAAACCTTGGATTCTCACTTACAAGGCCATCCATGGTCTATCAGCCAACTCACTCACTGAGCTCATACAAACTATACCACCAAACAGATCGAGAAGACAAGTAGCACTAAACTCTCTAGTAACACCAAAAGCCATAACAACATGCAGCCGATCAACTGCGAACAGAGCTTTCATGTTTTGCGCTCCAAAATGCTGGAACTCCCTACCACCTGACATCCGTGCAATAACCAACCTAACCCAGTTCAGAAAGGCCCTTAAATTTATTTATTTATTTTTATTTATTTATTTATTTAGTGTACACTTATATCCCGCTACTTCCAGCGATCAGCAGCGGTATTCCAACAGAGAAATAGAGTGGCTGTACTGGCCAGAATTTACAATACACAGGATGATTAGTGGAAGAGGTACAGTTCACAGCACACAGGGTTAAGGTTTAGACAAATTGAGAAGGGAGTATTTACAAAAGCAGTTACATATTTACACAAGCAGTTACATATTCACACATCAGTGAGGCTAGTGGTGGCGAGCTCATTGCTGACATGATTCATACATTTTGCTTTGTGGGTTCAATGAACCGAGAGCGTTGTGCTTATGTAGTGCTGAAGTGTGACTGGAATAGGTACGTCTTGAGTTGTTTTCTGAAGACCAGTAAGGCACTGCACGCTCTTAGATCGACTGGTAGCTTGTTCCAGAGTTGAGGTGCTATGAACGAGAATGCTCGGTTGCTGGTATGGACATTGACGTGCCTCATGCGGCCGGGGACCAGTAGGGTGTTGAGGCTCGGGGAACGTCTGCTCCTGTTATTTGTTTGGGCTGACACAAGTGAGCCGAGGTAAGAGGGCGCGATGTTATGGAGGAGCTTGAATGTGGTAACTATGATTTTATACTGTAGTCGGGCACTGATTGGGAGCCAATGCAGGTCAATTAAAGTAGGTGTGATGTGATCCTTTAGTCTTGTTCCCGTTATGATTCTAGCTGCCACATTCTGCGCCAACTGGAGGATACTGATGGTCTTTTTAGGGAGCCCCTGAAGTATGGCGTTGCAATAGTCTATGTGAGGAATGATGAGGGCTTGCGCTACGGTCCGGAAGTCCGCATGATCTAAGATAGAACGGAGTGGTTGTAGAATTCTTAACTTATGGAAAATGACCCGATTTGTAATTCTAAGATGCTTCTCCATCTTTAAGTTGCAGTCCAGCGTCACTCCGAGGTATTTAATTTCGTTTTTTGTTGTGTATACATTGCCGTTCATGGTTATTGTTGGTGGTGGGTTGAAGTCCGTTTCCCTGGATATGCACATCACTTCAGTTTTCTTGTGATTTATGGACATATTGTTGCGTCGCAACCAGGTTTGTAGCTCGTCAAGGCATTTCTCGAGCTGGCTGATGTTTGGGTGATCTACATCCAATTGGGTATAGAGCATAATGTCATCAGCATATATATGGTAACTGATGTCGTTGTTCTTGAAGATTTCACAGGCTGGTCTCAGATAAAGGTTGAACAGGAGCGAAGATAATGCTGAGCCCTGAGGGATGCCTTGAGTTTGTGGGAATGGCGTCGCTGTTTTATCGCCAAAGTGAACTTGCTGCATTCGGTTGGTAATGTATGAGGCGAACCATTTCAGGGGGATACCTCTAATGCCTAATGCATCGAGTCTTCTCAAGAGAGTGGGATGGTGCACTGTATCGAAAGCGGCAGATATATCGATGAATATGAGCATGAACATTTTGGTTCTGTTCTCAAGACCTATGAGAAGTTTGTCCATCAGGGCTAATAGGAGGGTTTCAACACCAATTTAACCTATTTATCAGGTACTATCCTATATGAAGTGCAAGATAATAGTCCCACCACAAATTTAACCACGGTTTTCTCCTGATCCTAGCACTCCTGCTAACTTATGTAAACAGCTCTATCATGTAATCGATTTAACAGATTATATATTCTATGTATATAGTTCCCCCATGTTTTCCAAGTTGATACTCCTGTTATATGTAATACCGAACAGCCTGTTGTTCTGGTCTTTTATGTTCTCTGTGAACCACGCTGATGCTAAATAGTGCGGTATATGAGAAAGTTAAATAAAAAAATAAAAAATAAATATAGCAGTCATGTCCTTGGCCAAAGCTGGACCAGGGCATCTATGCCCTTGAAGCCTGCCTTTTTTGCAGCAACTGGAGAATCTTCACACCTTAGCATTGGTCCAGGTCACCATCAGATCCATCTCAGGAGAAGGTCACTGGTTCAGAATCTTTTGGAATACCATCCAGCAAAATTCCCACTCCCCAGTATCGAGAGAGAAACTCAGTCTGCTTCCAAACTGGCTTTGCTCTCAACCTGCTGTGCCAAGAGAGCCAGGAGATTCTTCTCCACCCAAGGAAACAGGACCATTTCTAGGGCCACCCCGACACTCTTTGTACTCTAAGGTATCATCCAGTCCAGACTCTCCAAAAACATACCACTCGGGTTGACATTTGAGAGGCTTCTGTCATCTGGCTTGGATAAGCCAATCATCCAGGTATGGATGAACCCAGATCCTTTTCTGTGCTGCAGGCAGAGGATGCCACCAGCATTATATGTTGGAAAACATCCTTGGGGTAATGGAGAGACTGAAAGCGAGAGCGGCTAAGTGCAGGAAGCGCTGCTGATTCTCATGAACGGCAGTTTGGAAATAAGCTTCAGCAAGATCTAGGGATGCAAGAAACTCCACCCCCCCCTCCCCCCAAACTGTCTGGATCAGCAACCTCAGCATCTCCATGCAGAAGTGAAAAGTTCTCAGGTGGGTACTGACAACCTTGAGATAGTGGATTGGCTGGAAGGACCCATCCTACTTTGGCACCGCAAAATAGAATACCAGCCCTTGCGCCATTCAGCAGGAGGCACTAAAACAATGGACTGGAGATTGAGCAGTCGGGTAGCCTAGACAATGACTTTTGGTTACAGAACCATATGGAAAAACTACAAGAGGCACCAGAGATATGTGGTGGAGCCTGCCACCCACTAGAGGCACCCTAGAAAGGGCTCCCAACCCATCAATGCACTGGGTGGAAGGTGTGATTTTTGGAGGTGGAAGTCTCCAGGTGCCCATGGTCATTCTGCAGGACCCATCATCAGGGAACAAGAGCTGGAAGACAGAAAGGATGTCTTCTCCAAGTGATACTGACTGGATCCTGGAAGCCTTGGGAATCCTGGTATCAAGAACGAGTGATTTATATATTTGAAAGAATTTGTATTCTGCTCAACCTCCCAGGGATAATGTGAGGATGCAAAGTAAGATGAGGCTGGCCACTTCCTAGGACCCCTAGGCTTATCCTCTAGAAGGTAATGAGTTTTGGATTCTCCCAATTCTTTAAGCAGCTTTTCTAAATCCTCCCCGAACAATAGCTTCCCCTTAAAGGCAAGCTTAGATAACCAGGACTTGGAGGCTGTATCCACTGTTCAATGACGGAGCCAAAGCCAGCATTGTGCAGCCATGATGAACGCAATATCCTTGACTGCCAAGCGGATCAGATCATAAATAGCATCTGCCAGGAAGGCTGCTGCTGACTCCAGAAGGTCCAAGATATCATGACAGAACAATTGTTTCCACTGGAGGGGACTACAAGCTGCAAGTCCTCCACAGACCACTGCTTAGACAACAAGGGAGGAGGCTGAGAACTGGTTCTTGAAGAGAGCCTCTACCTCGTGATGCAAATGGTCCTTGAGATCTGCACCACGCCCCCCCCCCCCCCAAGAGGATGGCGGTATGCTTTGTGACCACACCCACATACACATACACCTGAGGCAAGCACCAACCTGCTTTAAAATACTCCTGAGGAAGGGCATAAAATTTGTTACTAGCCTTGACTCACTTCAATGGGGAACCTGGAAGATCCCATTCCAAGCAAACAATACTTTTGAGAACCTCCAGGAAGGAAAAGGCTCTAGAAGGCTTCTGAACCCCTGCAAGAGAGGGTACACTTGCTCCGCCACCAGAGCATCCACCAACCGCAAGACGGAAGACACCTACGTGATCAGTGCCACCTACACATTCCTCCTCAGCAAACAAATGTTGAGGGAACCATCTCAGTCCTCTGGTGGTTAAAGCTCACATTCCTCAAACCTGGAGTCCAACTCAGGATCCTGAGAAGAGATAATCCGAGCCCCCTGATGCTAATTTCTGCCGAAGTCACTTCTGCAGAAGAACTCTTGCAGGGATTTGGTCGCCATGTCCAATGGGGTCCTCCTCCAACTCAGTGGAGAGAGATCGGGAGGACCTACAGACCTCTGAGTTACCTCGCCAGAAGGATCATGCTTGCTGGATAAAGGTAAAGACTTCCAGAGAAAACAAACTAGAGCCTGAGAACTCCCTTGTCCATATTTGTCCCCCCACCAGCAGAGGGCAAGCACCCCGCTACAGACTCCCACTGAGAAGCACCAAGAAGCAACAGAGAATAGCCAGTCAAGTGAGAGAAGAAATCCAACACTGGGGCACTAATCCATAACAGTCCCCTGCTACTCCCCACTGAAAGGGTAAAGGAGGAGTGTCCTTGCTCGTTGGCTCTGAAGGGAGAACCCCCAAGGAATTACCAGAAGCTTCCTGCATGAACCACAGAGGAAGTCCAATGAAGTAACTCGGCATTTGCCACAGACCAGGCAGTGCTTCTTCATAGCTGGCACATGCCCGACTTGGGTAGTGCGGCCTCCATGGCCCACTAGCAATCCCTCTCCACGTGCTCAGCAGAAACATGCCAGCAACTGACAACACAAAACCATACGCACACAACCATATCCTGCAGAAGCACCCAGACTCCATGTACAGTACCAGCACATAAGAACGGTGTGCACAATTTCAAGTGCACAGCAGTGGGCTCAGCTATCACGCAGTTCAAGCACTGCTAACATGCGTAGACAGCATGAGTACATATGAGAGACCATGCTCAACCAATGGCTCACAACATAAGCCGAAACCACACAGTCAAACTGTCCCCCAAGACAAGATCTGCAGCAAACAACAAATCTGGTACTTCATCTCCAAGGAGACCAGGACAGGCAACCATGCTCAGCTCAGAACTATTCCCCTGCCACCAGGTTCTACAGATACCTACATTTGAAGAAACATTTTCTGAATCGTCGGGGAAGAGTCAAGGACAAAGTGGAGGGAAAGGGGGCACAGACTGTGCGAGCTAAAGGGTCTTGATCCACCAATCCTAGCCGCTCAACCGGCCCTTAACGTCTTAAGAACTATGAACTGAAACAATTTCCCCTCCTTCACGCAGGAAACCCCAGCAGAGCAAAGAAGTGAGGAAATCACCCCAGAAAGTGGTTGGTTGCACACAAGCTAAATCAAGGTTTTCAGAGATGCAGACTGCATCCACCACTTGCTGAAAAAGAGAAATTATGCGGTATGCCTCTAGCTGCATCAGTTATAATAGCAGGGATGTCGTCATAAGAAGCTTCCAGATTTTTTTTCTCTGTCTCCAGAACATAGAAAATCCCCACTGTATTTTACAAAGACTCTGCCAAAAGCAAAGCTTCTTATAAAATACATATAATGACATGCAAAAGTGCATGTTGCTGTCTCACCATGTGCAGTGGAAGCAGTGATTTTAAAAAGATGCAGCTGGGAAAAACAGCATCCAGCTTTGCCCCAAATGCGTGTGAGAAACTTTTGAAATTGCTGCTCCCATCTGCACCCAACATCAATATTCACCCAATTAGCACCCCCTCCCACCAATCATCATCATCCCCCCCTGATTCTCCACCCCAACAGCAAGACTCTCCTCATCACCTTCCCATGTCCAGACCCCCCCCTCCCCCCAAAACATGTGCCAGGATCAACTCTCAAATAAGGGCAGCTTTGCATCTAGTAGTACCACTACAGTACCATTAGAGTTCACAGGCACCATTTAGAACTTGAAGGACTAGAAAGGGGGACTGTTATTTCTGAAGAGAAATCTGCAACTGTGAGTATATACTTCTGGTAATTTTCTAAAAAGAATTCTTTGTATTAAAGCTACTTAATCTGTGAACCCACTGTTTTGTTTTGTTTTTTGTTGGATCAGTTAGGGCCTAGTAGCAGCAATTAAAGTTTGAATTTAAAACACAGAGGAGAGCTTTCTGGTTAAATTTAGTACCCAGCAGAGAGCTTGTAGTTTAAATTTCATAAGAAGTTAGAGCCTAGCAGCCGCTAAGAGCTATAATTTAAATCAAATCAGAATTTAGTTTACCTCAGCAGCACAAGACAGGGTACTGTGTAGCAGCCCTCTTTTAAAAAGTGTTATTTCCCTCCCTCCCCACACCCAACCTCCCCTGGGATAATCATAGCTTTATAGGTACTTACACATCTTAAAAGACAGGAGGTGCTTTCAGGTGAAGCTCATTACCCAAATCAGTCATACACTAAGGACCTGAGATTAATTAAGCTTCAGGTGAACAAGGTATATTAAACGTATTAGGTACAGTTTTATTGGTATAAATACCCATAGCAACCCCTAGTAAGTAAGAACTTAAAGATCTAGACACAAACTTAAAACTAAGATGCAGACAGCAGTCCAGCAGCGGGATGGGGGCTTTCCAGTCTTTTGCATTGAGTGTCACATGTATGATTTTCTCCCAGTTGGTGAGAGGTCTTACGTGTGCACTAGGTGCAAAGAGCTCTTTTCTCTCAGGGAACAAGTCCGTTCTCTAGAGGCTAAAGTAGCAGACTTGGAAAACATAAGACAGACAGAGAGGTACATAGACGAGACCTACAGGGATATAGTCCTGAAGTCCCACCTCCAGTCTGGTAACACCCCTGTTGCCATGGAGGAGAGAGGTCACGTGACAGGAGAGCATCACCCTGGTGTGGCAGGAAGTGATCCTGTAACTAGGACCTGTCCTCCAGGTGATGTAAAACCCTCTCGCTCCGAGGAAGTTTCTCCAGGGCCATGTGCCCATGAGGGACGGGTTAGGACAGCCGTTATAGTTGGTGATTCAATCATTAGGCATGTAGATAGCTGGGTGGCTGGTGGATGTGAGGATCGCCTGGTAACATGCCTGCCTGGTGCGAAGGTAGCGGACCTCACGCGCCACCTAGATAAGGTCTTAGATAGTGCTGGGGAGGAGTCTGCTGTCTTGGTACATGTCGGTACCAATGACATAGGAAAATGTGGTAGGGAGGTTCTGGAGGCAAAATTTAGGCTTTTAGGTAGGAAGTTGAAATCCAGAACTTCCAGGGTAGCATTCTCCAAAATGCTTCCTGTTCCACACGCAGGACCCAAAAGGCAGGCAGAGCTCCGGAGTCTCAATGTGTGGATGAGACAATGGTGCAGAGATGAGGGTTTTGGATTTGTTAGGAACTGGGGAACATTCTGGGGAAAAGAGGGGCTCTTCCGAAGGGATGGGCTTCACCTTAACCGGGATGGAACCAGGCTGCTGGCATTAACCTTTAAAAAGGAGATAGAGCAGCTTTTAAACTAGATATTAGGGTAAAGCCGACAGTCGCCCAAGAGCGGATGGTTCGGAAGAATGTATTCTTGAAGGTTACTACCAAAAGCAGAGAGGTTCCACAAAAGAGTAAAGTAGCCCAAATGCCCTCAAGTATGGGGCAGACAGAGCTTAAAGATCCCAATTTACCCATGTCTAACAATAGCCAAATTAACATGAATAAAATACATTCTCTAAAATGCTTGTATGCAAATGCTAAAAGTCTAAAGAATAAGATGGGAGAGTTAGAATATATAGCACTAAATGAAAGGTTAGATATGATTGGAATATCAGAGACATGGTGGAAGGAGGACAACCAGTGGGACACTGATACCTGGGTACAAACTATATCGTAATGATAGAGCTGAACAAATTGGTGGAGGGGTTGCGCTCTATGTTAGAGAGGGCATTGACTCAGAAAGGATTAAAGTTTTGCAGGAAACAAAATCTGCGGTAGAATCTATATGGATTGAAATTCCATATAAAAGGGGGAAGGCAATGGCAGTGGGGGTGTACTATCGAGCACCTGGCCAGAATGACCAAATGGATGATGAAATGCTCAAAGAAATCAAGGAAGCTAACAAACGTTACAGCGCAGTAATAATAATGGGTGATTTCAATTACCCCGGTATCGACTGGGTCAGTGTCACGTCAGGACATGCTAGGGAGATAAAGTTCCTAGATGAAATAAATGACTGCTTCTTGGAGCAGCTTGTTCATGAACTGACCAGAGGGGAAGCCATATTAGACCTAGTCCTTAGTGGAACACCAGTGCAAGAGATAAGGGTGTTGGGGCCACTTGGCAATAGTGATCATAGCATGATCGCCTTTGATTTAATTAGTGGAGGAGGGATAGTAAGGAAATCCACAGTACTACCTTTTAACTTTCGAAAGGGAGACTATGATAAAATGAGGAAAACAGTTAAGAAAAAACTAAAAGGAGCAGTTGCGAAGGTTAAAGACGTACATCAAGCTTGGGTGTTGTTGAAAAATACTATCTTGGAAGACCAGACCAGCTGTATTCCACGCTTTAAGAAAAGTGGAAGGAAGTCCAAAAAACTGCCAGCATGGTTTAAAGGTGAGGTCAGAGAGGCTGTTGCCAAAAAAAGCATCTTTCAGGAAATGGAAAAAAAGAGCCAAACGACGAAACCTGGAAACAGCACAAGCACTGGCAAGTCAAATGCAAGGCATTGATAAGGCAGGCAAAGAGAGAATTTGAGAAGAAGCTTGCTGCGGAAGCAAAAACGCGAACTAAAGACCTTTTCGAGAGAGTCAGCTGGTCCATTAGATGATAAAGGGGTTAAAGGAGCACTAAGAGGCGACAAGGCGATAGCGGAGAGACTGAATGAATTCTTTGCTTTGGTCTTTACTGAGGAAGATGTAGGGATGTTACCCATGACTGAAGTGGTATTTAAAGGTGCGGAAGAATTGAAGGAAATATCGATACATCGGGAAGATGTCTTACAACTATTAGATAAACTGAAGAGTAGCAAATCACCTGGGCCGGATGGTATACATCCAAGGGTGTTGAAAGAACTGAAATATGAGATTGCAGAACTGCTATCAGTAATCTGTGAACTATCATTAAAATCATCTCTAATACCTGAAGATTGGAGGATCGCCAATGTAACACCAATTTTTAAAAAGGGTTCCAGGGGTGATCCGGGAAACTACAGACCGGTGAGCCTGACGTCAGTACCGGGAAAAATGGTAGAAACCATCATAAAGAATAAAATTACTCAGCATGTAGATAGTCATGGCTTAATGGGAGACAGCCAACATGGCTTTAGACAAGGAAGATCTTGTCTTACTAATCTGTTATGTTTTTTTGAAGGTGTGAATAAACAGGTGGACAAAGGTGAGTCGGTTGATATAGTGTATCTGGACTTTCAGAAAGCCTTTGATAAGGTCCTTCACCAGAGACCTTTGGCAAAACTAAAGAGTCATGGGATAGGAGGCAGTGTACTACTGTGGATCAGGAACTGGTTAAAAGATATAAAGCAGAGGGTAGGGCTAAATGGCCAATTTTCCCAGTGGAGAAAGGTGAATAGTGGTGTACCCCAGGGATCTGTGCTGGGTCCGCTGCTTTTTGACATATTCATAAATGACCTGGAAAGTGGAACAACGAGTGAGGTTATCAAATTTGCAGATGACACAAAACTAATTAAAGTTGTTAAAACCCAAGAGGATTGTGGAAAATTGCAAGAGGACCTTGATAAATTGGAAGACTGGGCATCAAAATGTCAGACGAAATTTAATGTGGACAAGTGCAAAGTTATGCACCTAGGTAAGAACAACCCAAACTATGGTTACACTATGCAAGGTTCCACATTAGGAACCACCACCCAGGAAAAAGATTTAGGCGTCATTGTGGATAACATGTTAAAACCCTCGGCCCAGTGTGCAGTGGTGGCCAAGAGAGCAAATAGAATGCTAGGTATCATAAGGACAGGAATGGAAAATAAAGCAAAAGATATTATAATGCCTCTATATCGTTCCATGGCGAGACCGCACCTTGAATATTGTGTACAATTCTGGTCGCCGTATCTTAAAAAAGGATATAGCGTTATTAGAAAAGGTTCAGAGAAGAGCCACCAAAATGGTAAAGGGGATGGAAGGATACTCCTATGAAGAAAGGCTAAAAAGGTTAGGGCTCTTTAACCTGGAAAAGAGACGCCTGAGGGGAGATATGATAGAAGTCTATAAATTAATGAACGGAGTGGAAGGGGTAAACGTAGATCGATTGTTTACGTTATTAGAATATAGAAAGACTAGGGGACATGCAATGAAGCTACAGGGTAAACTATTTAAGGTTAATAAAAAAAATATTTTTTCACTCAACGTGTAAGCAAACTCTGGAATTTGTTACCAGTGGATGCAGTAAAGGCTGTTAGTGTAGCTGGGTTTAAAAAAGGTTTGGATAAGTTCCTGGAGGAAAGGTCCATAAACCATTATTAAGAAGGGACCCAGGATATCAATGCTTGACCCAGTACAAGCATTGTGGAACCTGTGTCTTTTGGGGAAACTGCTAGGTACGTATGACCTAGATTGGCCACTGTTGGAAACAGGATGCTGGGCTTGATGGACCTTGGTCTGACCCAGTATGGCATATCTTATGTACGTCAGTGTTAAAATGGCTTGAATTAAGACCCACAATAGTTTTAAACTCAGTATTAATCTACAAGTAGTCTGGTCTGAAGAAGCAAGGAATTTAATTTATATGACTAGAGTACATATTTAACCACATAATGATGACTATGAAAGAGATCAAGTTCAAGGAAAAAAAGGGCTGTATTGGGTATCATGACTGGGTCAGGGTCTGACTGGTCCCCCAACACAATCACAAGTTCCAATGCAACCCTCAGACCAAAATGATTCTCTTACCTTTGTCCCCAAACTTACCTGTCTGAAAACTGCCTTCCTTCAGTATGGCTAAAAAAAAAATACACACATGCTTTCAGACATATTTGAGCAGGGGTTCGCAGGAGCATGTTTTAGGTAGAATCAGAAAATGACATATGTAGACCACATTTTAAAGAATATCTATCCACACAAAAAGCAGATGCAAGTATTGGCAAGTACTTTGTGTCCATGGAAAGTTTCAAAGTGAAAATAATCACAGAATTTCTCTGTGAAAATTGGTGCAAAGTCCATAGATAAAAAGTAGTGGAGGATAACGTCCCAATGTGGACACATTTGCAAACTGCTCCCAAAATCTTTGGTTTGATATTTAGATTATTATGTATTGTGCATGTTATGTACTTGTTAAACACAGTTACCTACCAGTTTTCATGTAAATTTATTTTCAAAATAGCATGACCTAAAACGAATCATAATAGCGAAGTATACATCAGAAAATGAGGCCCCCTTGGCTCATCCAGTCTTGCAGAAGACAACAGTCTAAGTTTGATCATTACCATGTCTTGTTTTATTAGCAGCTGCTGGTTTAAAGGGATTTCCACCTGTCAGCTGTACAAGCCCAACTGACCTCAGGAGGTTAATCCTTATGCTTCTGCCATTAGCCAGGGACCATCCAAGCTATGAACACACCACTGTAAGCAAATTCTCATAGTACAGCCTCTACTCCCTGTTCTCGGGAAGGACATACAGTGTAGCTAGACAGGTCTGGGTAGTAAGGAATTCTACAGGGCATAACTGACCTCAAGAATTATATCATGAACTTGTTCCCTAGAACTTGGGTGTAGCACATAATGGACACAAATGAAAGAGCGAGGATGGGTGTACCCAGTGGTCATGGTGCATATGGCACCAAGGGCACCAGTAGAACCTATAAATGGATTAGAAACCAAGCAAAGTTACTTCATACATTGGGCATAGCTCCAGGGAGACAGATTAGTGAACTTAATTATAGACAGCAAGGTGCCAATTTAAAAAAAGGAAACCTTGAAGATAGTACTATTTACTACTACTATTTAGCACTTATATAACGCCACGCACGCACGCAGCGCTGTACAGCCATACATACAAAGGACAGTCCCTGCTCGTCAGAGCTTACAATCTAGTTGAGACAATACAAAGGATTAGTCAAATTGGTGCAAAGCACAATATAATCTTTACAATTCGGTTATGAAAATTGAGGGGAGTCAGGTTGAGATAAAGGATAGAAGTCAGGATCTGAAAGCGACAGTGAAGAGGTGGGTCTTCAATCTGGATTGGAAGAGGGCCAAGGAGGGTGCCTGACATATAGACGCAGATAGCATCAGTAGTCTTTTGAAAAATCTGAGCTTCACTAGAAGATAGGTATTTTAGGGACCTCAATAACTCCAGCAGTATAAAGGTTCTTACAGCCGTGCTATACCTTCTCTAGCACAATTGCCTGCCAGGACAAGAGGATTGGTTAAATTTCAAGGAATGAAGGACGAGACAGTTGAACTGCAATAGAGAGCCTAAGATAGATCAGAGAACTGAGATTTATGGAGATGGTGAAAGGGGAAAATTGGGGCAAGAGTGTATTGAAGGGCTAGTCGGTAACATGAGCAAAAGAACAAAATCATTCACCATCAATTCAGGTTAAATGGAGGTAGCAGTCTTATAGGAGAGTAAGGCAAATCAGAGAAATGAAATGACACTATTTATAGCAGCACTGTAAATAACATGCTAATGACTGCATATGGAAGTAAAAAAAAAGGGACCCAAAACCAGAGACTTAAACTTAAGTAGCTAGAAATAGATATGACATTGCTAAGATAATTAAAATTAAATCATAGCAGTTATATGTCTAGACAGTAAATCTGGCAGATACACTATTCAAACGAGAATACATGCACAGAACTTCGGAAAGAAAGGATCTACCTATATCGCTCCGGCTACACTACCTATTCATACAGGATATCAGTAGAAAGCGAGTTAAGGGAAATGAATGCGTTTTGGATGAACGTTAGAACAAGTAAAACAATCTAAAAAGCAAACAACTGATACATATTATAAATGATCCAACATTGCGAATATTCTAGAGCCGCTATGTGTGGCCACGTTGCAATACCAGGGTTTTAAGTGTGCAGAATGAAAACTGAAGAGGGAGGCTTAAAGTTTATTGCATTTGGATATACGCTCTCTCGACCGTCAAAAAGATGATTTACAAAGATCACGAAAATGGTGCGATTAAAAAAAGTGGCAATAAAAAACCCTAAAACACAATACAAAAAAAAAGGGGACAGTACCTCTCTCCACAACCTTCAATTTACTTATACGTTCGGCTAACAACATCCTCATCTCGCTCTACCACAGCCTGATAAATGAAGCACGACTCGTGAAAGCTGGTCACGAGCCAGTAAGAAGGCTCTATAGCTAAGCCTCTCCACCAGGTGGAAAGGGATTGTGAAATGCATACTTGTGTATTCTGTGTTTTGAACCTGAACTCCACGACTCTAGCCGAGCTCCTAGGATCTCTAGGGCGTAGGCCTTAAAAAATAAAACCATAACAAACAAATCTAAAAAAAAAAAAAAACACAGTGCTTTTAAAATCACAAGAGCAGAATTTGTGTCAGCTGTTCCTCTCCCTCATGAGTGCCTGCAGGCGACGTAGCAACGAAGCTGTGTTAGGATGTCTCCCGCCCAAGCGGCTGCAGGTGGACGGACGGAAGACGCAACAATATCAAAACGCGAAATCGCAGCACCTTCCCCCGGCAGTCGTAGGATTCCCACGCACCTTCGTGGGACTGTTGCCTGTAGGAAACGGGCAGCTCGTCCAGTGCTTCCCTATATAATTGTTCTTTTAAGTTAAGAACGAGATACTCAAAAGAGAAAAGAAAACAAACGGGAGAACCTTGTGTCAGAAAAAGGCAAGCGCGAGGGAAGAAACAGTAAAGGACGAAGCGGCGGCGGCGGGGGGGAGGAGGCAGGAGTGCGGGGGAGGGAATTCGAAGAAATGGATAGAGGTACACAGGCACGTGGAAAAGGAATGGATCAGGATGGCATTAAAGGCTGCATAATCCCATCACTGCAAGAATCCAGCTGGAAACCCAAAACTATAATCCAACCGCAGACAGGCAGTTAGGAGGAGAACGCAGGTGCTTTATATGCTTAATTAAGGCTTTCTTTAAACTGCCTGAGAGAGCCTGCAGGCAGACCAGGTTAGGTCTCCAGGTTGCAGACATGTGGAGAAAAAAAAGCGCTACTTTGTACAGCTCTCTGAGGGTAAATTTTGCTAAAAGGTTTAGTAGGCTGTGACCACAGGTCTGTGGGAAGAAGATAGCTTTCACATAATTACTCCTTTCAGGGTATTATCAAGCAATTTACGAAGAGTGAAGTTGAAGAGGTGTCTGTATTTTACAAGGGAGGGTTCCTGACAAGACAGTGCAGGCCAAGGTTGGTCAGTGACAAGAGGGGTAAAAAAAAGAGAGGAGCACATGGCCAGTAGGAGAAAAGCAAAGGGGAGAGGAGAAAAGGAACAGACAGGGACAGCAAACTGCCCACTAACCTGTACCCTCATATCCAACCGTACACACTACTCCCCGTCCCAGGAGCATTTTCCCTTTCTTCCTCCACTCCACCGAGACACAGGAATGGCATAACATTGTTTAGAACACACTTCCTCTGCTGTATGTTTTTTTTTTCAGCACTCTTCAGAAAAGCCATCAAAAAGTTCTGGGTGCCATACAATCAAGAAACGGGCATAAATTCTTCACTAGTACTGACCGTGTTTATGAACACCGATGTTATTCTGAGCAGAATTTCTACGCAGAATATTACTGTATGCACCAGATAGCATTACAGCACATGCTCTCAAATTCCAAACTGTTTTTTCCCTATGTGCAAGATATACTTGCTGCTAACGCAGACTCCTGTGCGCACGTGCCTTGCTTGCGCTCCTCGTTTCGTGCAGACTGCAGACAGTTCATTTGCATGCTATTTACTTATAGTATGGCTGAGCAAAACCTCTGCATAGGAAACCCTGTGCTACAGCTTTAGCACTGGGCTCTAACGTAGGGTTTCTGCATCGAGCCATAGGCATTGGAACAGGGTGGGCCACACGGGCCCTGGCTCCACCAAAATTTTGCCATCCATCCACAGACAGCAGCTGTGATTGTGACAGATTAATGTCTGCCTGCGTGAGTTCAAATCCCCGCGGGTAGGATGGAAGACCACCACAATCATGGTAAAGACGACTTCTGTCTACCTGCGGTGATTTCCCACGAGCAGACAGAAGGAAGATCGCAGCAGCCTTCCCCTCTTGCCCATTGGGATCCGATCTCTCGCGGTCAGGAGGGGAACGCTGTTGAAATCGCAGTGGCCTTCTACCTATAATCCTACCCACGGGAGATCGGATCCCTGCGGGCAGGAGGAGAAGGCCGCTGCAATTGCGGCCATTCCCTACTCTTCTGCCCATGGAGATGGGATTCCCGTAGGCAGAACAGGAGGCAAAGGCCATGGGGGGCTAGGGGCAAACTTAGGGTGGAGCTTGGGCCCCCCAATAGTCGAGGCATTCTGTGGTCCCTGGATCGAGCTAGCTGTCTCTCTTCTCCCAGCCCAAGGAACATTCTCCATCTCCCCTACCCCCCCCCCCCCCAACTCATACACTGTAAATTTAATTTTGTCTGCATTGTCTCAAGCAATCACATGAACTATGACTATTCATATTTTCCTGGGTACAGGTTTAAAATAAGGAACCATGCAGAAGAGCATAGCAGAGAGCAGCTTCCGGGCATCTTCCGTATCCCATGGAGCTCAAATGGGGAAAGCACGCAAAGAGTTCGACAACAGGGTGAATAATTTTTCTTCCCCATCCATCCAGGGCCAGCCGAAGGGTTTCTGCGGCCCTAGGCCGGCCCTCAGTGCTGCTGCTGTCCCCCTTCCCCCCCCCCCCCCATCCATCTACTACCACCGGGAGGAGAGGGGCAGCATGCTAATCTTTCCTCTGAAGCTGCCACTTCAGTGCCGCGGCAGCGTTTAAAGCACCCATGCACGCTCATGGCCTGCACGTAACTTCTTGTTGGAGGGGGCAAGAACGACAAACCATGACTGCACACGTTTTATGCCTGCTGCGGTGCAGTGAACTGCTGCCGCTTCAAAGGAACGATCGGCATACTGCCTACCAGGTCTTCCAGCCTAGGCAACTGCCTAGTTTGCCTGGTGAACGGGCCAGCCCTGCATCCACTCCCACCCCTATCATGTGGTGCAGGTTCTCAGTCTCAGCCAAAAGTTCAAGAAGAGCCCATCCGTAAATGATGGCTCAGGCTTTGCATTTGATGTTAACTGCAAAGAAGCTGAAATGCACTCATTTATACTAAACGATTCCAGCTCAGGAGAAACCTCTACGAGCATCAGTGCTTTCCTACTGCCATGCCATGGCATCGTACCTGTGGTATTCCTCTTGCTCTTCCGTCCAGCTGGAAGGTGGAATGTGGCGTTTCTTAGCTGCATCTGCCCAAGAGCTGTTTCAAGGTGTAGGTGCCCTAGGCAAACTTTAACCTGATACACACCCTAGCAGTCAGAATCTGACACATAACCAGGCTTGCACTCTGAATCTGGATCCTCCCCCCTCCGCAACTCCCGACACCAGCACGCTTACTGGCACGTGCCCGCCCAAGGAGCAGGTTGTGCTCCTTGGGCAAGCTCCTGAGGGCAACTTCTCTCTGCATTCCTACCTTCTCACGAGGTTCCCTGCTACTGTGCTTGCCGTCTCCCACACCATCTTCATTTCTGCTTTCTTGTGGCTCCTATTTATGTCCGCGATCCCTGTCTGCTGGGGCTACCACCCTTCTGTCTCACCCCCATCCAACTGCCACTGCAATGGTAAGTAACCTCATTAGTGCTCCCCTTGCCCTTTGTCCTCTTGTTCTATTCATGCTAAAGCACTATTGCTATCTACATAAGAACAGAAATGCCATACTGGGTCAGACCAAGGTCCATCAAGTCCAGTATCCAGTTTACAACAGTAACCAATCCAGGTCACAAGTACCTAGCAGCAGGGCCGGATTTACCTTGAGTGAAGCCCTATGCCAACAAAAATTGTGGGCCCCAAGAAAAAATAAAAACGAGATCAACTTACCAAAACAGAAATGGCAATAGATGTATAGAATTGCCTGACATAAAGAGGCAATAGGGACAAAATCAGCATCGGAATTCAAGAAATACATTAAAAAAGACATATTCCAGTTAATAAATTCAAAATAAAAAGTATTTTTCTACCTTCTGTTTGGGCATTTTTTCAGTTGCAATTGCTCCAGTCACTTTCTTCTGGTTTCTTCATGTCTTCTGCTAGCTATCCATTTGTCCTTTCTTCTCTTTTAGATGTTTTCCATTCTCTCTCTATTTCTGCTTTAACATACTGATTGTTTCCCTTTTGCTCTTTCCCCCTATTTTTTCCTTATTCCTTTATCATCCATTTAAATTTCACCCTTCCATTTTCAAGCCCCTCTTACTCTCCCAATACCCAGCCCATCATACTTTTCTTCCACACAAAATATTTTTCCCCTCTCCATTCTCATTCCCCATCCATTCTAGTCCTCCCCCAAAATCAGTTCCCTTATAGTTCTAGACCCACCCAGCATCCACTCCCTTCTAGTCCCATTCTCCCATGCCCCACATCAGCCCATTTCCAGTCCTATTCCAGCTCTTCATAAGCCCATTTCCAGTGCTAGCCCTCACATCACAGACCATTTCCAGTCCTAGCCCCGCCCCCCAATCACAGCCCATTTACAGTCCGTCCCCTATCACAGCCTATTTCCAGTCCTAGCCCCCCCCATCACAGCCTATTTCCAGTCCTAGCCCCCACCATCACATCCCATTTGCAGTCTGAGTCCCCCTGCACCATCACAGCCCATTTGCAGTCCTATTCTAGCTCTTCATCAGCCCATTTCCAGTCCTATTCTATCTCTTCATCAGCCCATTTCCAGTGCTAGCCTTCCCATAGCCCTTTTCCGGTCCAGGTCCCCCCCCCATCACAACCCATTTCCAGTCCAAGTCCCCCCCCATAGCCTTTTCCGGTCCAGGTCCCCCTCCCCATCACAACCCATTTCCAGTCCATGTCCCCCCCCCCCATAGCCCTTTTACAGTTCAGGTCCCCCCCCCCATCACAGCCCATTTCTTTCCAGTCCAAGTCCCCCCCCCCCCCCCCATAGCCCTTTTCCGGTCCAGGTCCCCCCCCTTCACAACCCATTTCCAGTCCAAGTCCCCCCCCCCCCCCATTGCCCTTTTACAGTTCAGGTCCCCCCCACCACAGCTCATTTCTTTCCAGTCCAAGTCCCCCCCCCCCCTAGCCCTTTTCCGGTCCAGGTCCCCCCCCAATCACAACCCATGCAGTCCTTGGCCCCCCCAACTAGCACCGCGGTTGTCTGAGAGGCTTCAGAGGGAGCCGGGTACGCTCGCGCGAGGCCCCGGCTCCCTCTGTACCGCCGCCAGCGTGCAGAGCCTTTTCCTTCACGCTGGCGGCTGTATCTGAAGCCGCGAATGCTGGGAAAGGTTAAAGGGCATTGCCTTTAACCTTTCCCAGCAATCGCGGCTTTACAGATACAGCCACCAGCGTGAAGGAAAAGGTTCTTCACGCTGGCGGCTGTACAGAGGGAGCCGGGGCCTCGCGCGAGCTTACCCTGCTCCCTCTGAAGCCCTGCGGTGTGTGGGCCGGCCCCGGGTGGGCCCTTGCCAGCTGTGGGCCCTACGCCATGGCGTACATGGCGTATAGGTAAATCCGGCCCTGCCTAGCAGTTTCCCCAGAAGACACAGGTTCCCAAAAAGGTACACAGGTTCCACAATGCTCATCCTGGGATATGCAGTGGATTTCCCAGGTCCTCTTTAATAGTGGTTTATGGACCTTTCCTCCGGGAACTTGTCCAAACATTTTTAAACCCAGCTAAACTAACAGTTTTTATTACATCCTCTGGTAACAAATTCCAGAGTTTGATTATGTGTTGAGTAACCTGATTGCGTTGAGTAAAACAAATATTTTCTCTTTTTAGTCTTAAATGGGTTACATTGTAACGTCATTGTGTGTCCTCTAGTCTTTCTACTTTTTGATAGCATAAACAATCAATCTACATTTACCCGTTCCACTCCATTCATTAATTTATAGACCTTTATCATATCCCTCCTCAGCCGTTTCTTTTCCAAGTTCAAGAGCCGTAATCTTTTAAGCCTCTCCTCATAGGGGTATCCTTCCATTCTCTGCTTTCTATCTTTTAATCAGTTTCTGATCCACAATAGTACACTGCCTCCAATCCCATGACTTTTTAATTTCGCTAGGAGTCTCTCATGAGGGACCTTGTTAAAGGCTTTCTGAAAATCCAGATACACTACATCAACTGACTCACCTTTGTCTACCTGTTTATTCACACTTCAAAAAAATATAAGAGATTAGTAAGACAAGACTTTCCTTGCCTAAATCCATGTTGACTTTCTCCCATTAAACCAGGACTATATACATGATCAGTAATTTAATTCTTTATAATGGTCTCTACTATTTTGCCCGGTACTGACGTCAGGCTCACCGGTCTGTAGTTTCCTGGATCACCCCTGGAACCCATTTTTAAAAATTCGCGTTACATTGGCCATTCTAATCTTCCGGTACTAGAGATGATTTTAAGAGTAAGGTTATAAAGGATTTTTCTATGCATAAAAGGGCTTTTATAAACTGACTCAGGGGTTACACAAAGTATGTGCAGTGACAAGAAAGCACATACTTTTACATGACCCGTATGTAGGTATGTTTTGGCGCAGAGAACAGATCACGGGCTGCGTGACATGCGTTGCTTTTAAAATCCACACAAAAGCGCATACTCCAGTCCTGCACATTTGCACCTGCTCCTGAGGGGGCAAATGTGTCTGCAGCATCAATCTAGGTGTGATTTCTACAATTTTGCCCCTCATATTTTATAAAGACATCTGTGCAACTATGTGTCTTCATATAATAACCTCAAAATAGGCACACTGTTTCCAGCTCTGTCTTACAGAATCAACATATATCTGTTTTGCCTGTTTTTTTCAATGTTCACTGTAAACCATCTCGTCTGTAATCTGCTGCCCTGTGTTGCAAATATCAATCTCTCATCCTTCAATTCCAGTTACCTCTCCTTAACCATTCATGTGTCCGTTTATGATCGACAAAGGGTCCTTGGAGTAACACTTTGGGGTATGTTTACTAAACTGCGTTAGTGCAATTCGCGTTAGGAGCCGTGTTAGTGGAAGGAAAGCCAAAAAAGGACATGGGCGGTACATCGTAACCGATAATGCGCAGTTGTGCGCGTTATTACGCGCGGCGCAGCAACAATCGTTACAGCGCGCGCGCTGCTGCGCGCAAGCGTAAGACAGCGCGCAGACACCCAAATACAGAAACAGAGCTGTAGTACAATGGTTACTACACAGACTGATAGTACAAGGGTCATGGGTTCGATTCCCCAGTGTGCCTAATGAATAAGGCTGGCTGAGGCGTCCTGTGTAACCCTTTGAAAGCCGACTATAATATTTTTGTCTGCAGGCAGGTTACAGTTTGCATATGTCAGGAAAATTGTACCCGTCCTATGAAATAGGTTCCAATAGTGACGTTCTCTCTGACATGGTCATGTATTATATACCAGTTGATAGGAATATGTAGGCGATCCCTATAGGGCGAAGTGTACGGCGCGCCCTATAGGGAGCGCCTAAATATTCCTATCAAATGGCATATAATACATATAATATAGGGCGAAGTGTAAGGCACGCCCTATAGGGCGCCGCGTAAGGCGCCCTATAGGGCACCTTCTGAGCTACCCTAAGGTGGCGGTACCCTGAGGGTGGTTGTGCTGGCAGCACTAATATACAGTAAAAATAGACAATGCCTAAGACAGCCCTATCAATGAACCCCACTGTGGATTGTGAACCTATGACCTCTGGCTCCATGGGCAATGAAGTAACCAGTGGGCTAGAGCTGCTAATAAACACATGGCTGGCTACAGGAGGACTGCACGGCACCACACCCACATTCTGCTGTGGTTACCAGGGAGATTACATACCACCCCCCAACGCACCCTCTAGAGCTCAGGGTGGGGGACAGGATCTCCCACTCACAGAGCCACATTCAACCCCCTGCAATGGTGGCAGTAGAGGAGACCATCACCCCAGTCCTACTAGGGATCAAACACCCTACAGGGCAGGCAATGCAGAGCAGTACACATCCATAACGCAATAGCAGACAGACGGCAGGTCTGGAAATGCTCAGCTGCCCCCCACCATTATCTGACATTCTCCAGCAGCAAGCCTCCAGCCGCTGCACCCTGCACGGTGTTCCAGCAAGACACATACTAGCTGCAGACAGTCCACCAGCTAGTCCATAGTGCATGGTCCTGGAGGAGATGCATGTACCCAGAATGGGGATATCAGCATATACACCAAGCAGATAAGTCAGTGATTGTGCCCCAAAAGGAAACCCATAAATATCACAAAAGAGAAATACTATATAGCACTATGGTGGAACCTAGCCATGCCATGGTCACTGCTCAGTCAGGGTGAGAGTGACCTCCCAGCAGGACATGCTATGGCCACCCTGTCCGTGCAGGTGGTACCTGGCACTACAATGTCCGGCCATTGCCCTATGCAGATGCGGACAGGCCAGGCCACCCTATCCAGGCTATTCCCACGGTACCTTGCTCCTCATTATGCACATTGGCAGGCCAATACTGGCAACAGTGCTAGCAGTGTGGGCTGTGGAGGGTGTTGGCAGCCACCACACACTGGATAGACAGACACACACTCCCCTCACCTATGCCAGCATTGTGTAACTATAGAGGTGTTGGGCAGCCCAGGCCACCACACCAGTCCTGGGCACAGTGCAGGCATGGCTATGGTACGCAATACTGTAGGCGTCACTCCCCAGGTTGGTAAACACTGTCAGACACAAGACCAGTAGCACACTCCACAGACATCAGAAAGGTTGCTATGATGCAGCTCACTCCGAAAATTGTACTTAACCTAGGAATTGCTATCTGCCAGTACTCATAGCAACCTTTTCATAGCTGTGTACCATATTTCCAGGTTTAGGGTGGCATTACTGAGGTATGCAAGTGTTAGTATTGGGAGATGCACGCAGAGCCCAAAGTCGTGCCTCTCCAGGAGGCTTTGGATAATGGGGCCTGTGGGTGCGGGTGTGTCTGCTCCTGTTGGCTGCTGCTTTACGGCAGAGGTTCCCAACTCCAATCCTGCAGTGCAAAACACTGTTCGGGTTTTCATGCTGTCCCTCATGAATATGCATGAGATACATCTGCATACCATGGGGGTGGCGCATAGAAATGCAGCACAGGCATCTTTATCAGAGGCAGCATGGAACCGGGATGGTGTTTGGCCCTCCAGGACTGCATTTGGGAGGCTCTGCTCTAGGTACTGTGCATGTTTATGGTGTCTGTGCTCTGTAGGGTAAAATGTGGGTGTTCTGGGCATGTTTACGTCATTTGCAAGAATGGTTCTGTCTGTATTAGCACGTTATAGTAGTGGGTAAAATATGAGGACTGGGTTGGCGGACATCACAGCTGGGACTTGAACCTGTGCTCCTCTGCTTCTGCATACACTGGTTCTGTGCACTGCACCACCATGTTCTCACGGAGCTGGTGCATTCCCTGGTGATACCATGACTATTGGTCAGACAGGGCCTGTCTGTTGCAGTGCATGCCACCCACCTACACAGGGATAGGCCACGGTCTGCTCTGGGCAGCTGCCACTGCCCTCTCCACCACCAGTATCCCTCAGCCACCATGCTGACATGCCCTTCCGCTGGTGGTGCTGGTGGTGTGCGGTCTCAAGCCATCCAGTGTGCAGGTAGGTGGCTGCCTATGGTGCGTGTTCTGGGGTGGGGGTGCCTGCATAGCTGTCCACACTTTCCCCCAGCACCGCCTGCCAATGTTCCGTGCCATTGGGGGTACCTGCTGGGTACTATTCCCTGTGACACTGTTGGAAGCACACTCTTGCCCATGTTGGGCCCTCAGCAGTTGCTGTCTGGCTGCTCTACTGTTTCAGCATTCCTATGGGACAGCTAGGCATCACCCTAGTCCCCACTGTGGCCCAGCTGCACCACAGCATGTGCCGCCTGCAGCCCTCTGTATCCCCTTTTCCAGCATCTGCCCGGTTGCCCGTTCCGACATGCCCGCCCTGATGTTGCGGGACATGTGCCCGCCATAGGAACCCTGTCCGATGGTGGGGAAATCCCTGAGCAGTGCTATTTCACTGTGGGCCCATGCACCTTGTATGGGGACGGCGTATGGACCCTTCTGCGATTTATATCTGTTCAATGGAGCTTATTTGGGGGGGGGTGGGGGGTTGATATTTCTCATTGATACCACTATTGGCCAGCTTGGTTGTTGTTTTTTTCCAGTTTGTTGGGATCATTTTCAGTGTTTCTGTGCCCTTTTGTTCTGTGCACATGTATCACACTTATCACCTTTATTTGGTTTCCCTGCCTAGGCTGTACATTGCTGACACTTAAATGGTTTCTCTTCCTTTAAAGTGCTTTTACCGGTAGGTTTTCATTCGCGTTGGAATTCAGCTCTGAAATTCAGCGCGTTAGTGTAATGGGAGCCTCTCCCCGCCCACTCCCCGCCCATTGACCCCTTCTCTCCGCCTTCTGCATTGTTTTACCGCGCCGCGGAGCATTACGATCGTTAGCGCGTGATAGCGCGCACTATAGCGCGTTTACAATCGTTAATGCGCTACAGCGCACGCTATAGCGCGCTAACGATCGTTAATGTCATACAACGCGCGTTATTCACGTTTACCGCAGTTTAGTAAACATACCCCTTTGTCTTTTCCGCTATATTTGTGCATCTGCCACTTGCTTTTCCTCGTTTGCTGATCTAATTCTTTGAACAGTTTTTTCTCTTGTTTTGCAAATTCCGTTACTTCCTTTCTTGTGTGTACTTGTGGATTCTCACTCATTCCCTCTAGTCATCGGAACGCTTGTCCAAGCTTAACGATGGAGACAGATTCTGGACGTTTACTTTCATATTTCAGCACTTTTTGTGTATTCAGATCCCATGTTGCTGTTAAGTAGCCTGGAGGCCTATGATAGTAGCTCTGTAGGTGTAATTAATCTCTGTGAGGCCTAGCCCTCCTTCAGCTCTAGGCATACACTGATTCTTGTAAATTATCTCATGGGCATGGAGGAGTTTTCTTGTTTACACATCCAGTTTTTCAAGATCTTTAAGAAGTCAGTCTACAATCCCAAAAACTGTATGAGTGTACAGGCATTGCCAGCTGATTGATGGCATGTATCTTATTCCGTGATGTTAAGACACTTTTCAATAATGATTTTAACCTTTTATAGTATTCTTTACTTATCTTTTCTCTCAGTAATTTCTGCTTGAGTGTCATTCCTTCTTCTACTCCAAGATATTTATATGTGCCTTCCTCTTCAAGTTCCTTGATGTCACAGCTCTCAGCTATGGAAATGTATCCTGTTTTGCTCTAAAAAAAGTTGCCTTTTAGCACATTTGTCTAGACCAAAAGTCATCCCGATGTCATTAGAAAAGCTTTTCACTACATGGAGTTGCTCTGTTAATTGTAATCTCTGTGTGTGCATGCGTATTGCTTATGTGTTTGTATATATGTGTATCACTGTTGTGTGCTATGTGTGTGCTGTGCATATATTGTGGCTGTGGGTGGGGAGATGGGAGCTGTGAGACATTTCCTGACGATATCGTTTGTGGAGTGGGAACAGATGGAGAGGGGGTAGTTTTAAGGTGATTGTAATTTGCAGGGTAGTGGGACAGTTGCTGTGGGGAGTTTTTTTGGGGGTACAACAGTTGTATGGGGTAGTTTTTGGGGTGGGGACAAAATATGACCTGGACAGGATTAATGGCATCCTTCACTAATATGTGATTGCACAACCCTTAAAAGTGATGACAGCCTCCAAACGTTTCTTGTAGCCATCTAGAAGTCCCATATATCTGTCTGTTGGCTGTTTTTCCCATTCTTCAACTGAGATTTATTCCAGCTCATTAATGTTTCCAGGATTCCTTTTACCAATGGCAGATTTCAGTTCTTTCCAAAAGTTCTCGATTGGACTGAGAGCAAGATTCATTGCTGGGCCATTGAAAACGGTCCAGTTTTCCCTTTTTAACCATTTTTTGTACTTTTGGATGTATATTTTAGATCATTGTCCTGCTGGAGGACCCATACCCTTCGATCCAGACCTAGGTTTCTGACACTAGGTAGCACATTTCGCTCAAAAATACCTTAGTAGTCATCTGACCTCATGATTCATTTAATTAAGTTTAATATGTTCCAAGCCTCCAGTTCCAGAGGCAACAAAACAGCCCTACAAAATTATGGGTCCTCCACCATATTTAACTGTAGGAAGGGTGTTAATTTCCTTATAAGCTTCATTTCTTCACTTGTTAATGTATTGCTGGTCTGCCTTGCCAAAGAACTCAAGTTAGGTTTCATCTGTCAACAAAACATTTTCTCAAAAGGACTGTGGTTTCTCCAGGTGGATTTGGGAAAAGATCAGGCATTGCCTCTTTATGTTTGTCTTTGAGCAGTGGAGTCCTCCTTGGCCTTCACCCATGAAGTCTTTCTTTGTTTGGTACACGGCATATGGTGCGGATTGAAACCACCACTCCAGATTGCTCCAGGTCAGCCTTAAGCTCTTTGGATGTTGTACATAGTGTTTTTCCAACAGTTCACACTAACCTTCAAAGACCTCTTGGATTAATATTCCTCTTCCCATCATGTCCTGGGGGGTTCTTGACAGTTCCATGAGCAGAAAACCTTTTAATAACATTGCAAACTGTAGACACAGGAATCCCAAGATCTTTGGAGATGGCCTTGTACCCCTTTGATGTTTGGTGATAATGGCTTTTCTGATGGTCTCAGGCAGCTCTCTTGTCTTCAACATTGTGAAAATGGAACAGGAAATTAAAAAGGCAATTTTAAATATTAGAGTCATCATTCATTAGTTGATTCAAGTCATGTGAGTACTGACGATTACAGGTGCATCTAATTTTACTGCAATGGGAATGTGGTTCGTCTGTTCAAACTGATTGTAATTGTTTATAAGGGTGCCAATAATCATGTCCTGAAAATAATTGTCCCAATATCAGAATGAAGAAAGGAAAATCATCCAAATCAAAAGCTTCACCCTACAACTAAACACTGTATGCCTACTTCCACAGGGAGAAAAAGGATTTCAGAACCAATGAGCATTTCAAATCCAGGTCTAAAACACTAGTCTTGGACTGAGCTCAAGTACATCAAAGATCCAAAAAACTCCCTATCAACAGACTTCTGGAAAATTCTTATTCAAAACAAATATCACAAAAATTATCAATATTCCATTCCTTGCAACAATGTAATTCAGCAGAATCTTTCAGTGTAGACCTTGTTCACACAACCTGCAGCATTCATATATTCTTTATCCACAGCTTTGTCAGAAATTCAGCATAATAGCAACAGCAGATACTAATCAGCAACCATTACTTATCTTTCATTCTCCCCAATGCCACTACAGACACTTATATGGCGTTTCATTTTAGCTTCATCAGGGGGGCAGAATGTATCCAAAAAACCTCATCTATAAGAATTGAACAAGGTCACAATTAATCCATAGCAGACTAATCTTGTCCTAAATACACTGCACCTAAAATCCCCACTTACTACTTAACTATTCTCAGAAAGTTCATCACCCAAACAGAAAGAAAAGAGCTTACCACCAAACAGCCATTCATCCACTTGCTGCAGTTCTTACTTGTGTCCAATTCAAACACCCAGCATGCCTGCATTTATATATCCAGCAAACATTAGCCAACCACGGCCATACAGCTGACACTTTCAATTAAACGATCAATTATTCCAAAGCACTTACTCATTCATAACTCACAACTGACTTGAGAAGCTCCAGACACCTAGATTTACTAATCATCCTCACATTCAAACCTTCAGGCACTTAGCAAAGAATCCATTCATCGTGCAAAATACAGCTGAGAGCAAACTCGCATCCAATCATTCTTAACCCATCATATATCAAACACTAATGACCAAACCACTTCAATGGGGAACTAAAACAAGCTACCTTCCCACCCAGCACCAGCAGAAGAAATCGCATACAGATAACCCATTCAATCTGCGCATTCAAACCCAGAGGAGCTACAGAATTGAGCCTGTAAATCCACCTGTGTTGACATTGGGATAAACATATCATGCGATCCCTAAACTCTGTGTCCACCTGATCTATGCAAAAAAATGCAACTCATCAAACTTATGACCCAATGACAAACAGTGGGACACCATAGGAACTTCCCAACACTCCTACTGTAAATGACTCCTATGCTCACCCATTCTTACTTTGAACGGGCAAGTAGTTTTACCAACATATCTAAGCCTACAGGGCAGCGTACCAAATATACAACAAACAATGATGTACATGTCGTATGATGCCGCAGCTTATAAATGTGCCCCAGTGCTCAAACTCCTTTACTGAACTGGCTCCCTCACACAGTGAACATGATCCACATGGAAAATACTCTCCCTCATTCTTCACCCCCTCCCCCAATGTACGCAAACAGGAGGGATGAAGAATGTCTTTTAAATTGCATCACCTAGCCCAGACCACACGTGGCTGCTTATCCTGTAATCCAGGAATGGTCTGAATAACTGGAAAATATTTTCTTATAGCAAATAGGTGGTCACAAAATGTATAAATTCAGACACATCCTTTCTTCCATCCCTCTTCCTAGGTTTCAAGAGCCAGGAACGATCATTATATCGAGCTCTAGTATAAGTCTCTCGTACTAACGAACTGGGATAACCCCTACACAGATATTCCCCATATAGGCATCTAGCTTGAATTTTATATTCTAACATAGATGAACAATTGTGCCTATATCTTACAATTTGAGAGTAAGGCAAGCCCTTTCTCAGACTTAGCAGATGGAGACTGGAAAAATGTAATAGGGTATTTCTATTTTATTTACATTCTCTTATATACCGCGCTATTCTGCATCAGTGCAGTTTACATTGAATGAACTGAAATTACATTGAACAGGGTATTATAACTTGGAGATAACTATTTTACAGGGAACATGGGCTATGGAGGGTTAAGTGGCTTGCCCAAGACCACAAGGAGCACCTGTGGGACTAGAAACCCCAGTCCTTCTGGCCCAAGGTTGCTGTCCTCTAGTGGGATTTGAACCCCCGACCTTCCGGCCTGAAGTACCTTTCCCCAACCACTAGGCTACTCCTCCACTCCTATCTGTTACTTTCCTGAATACTGTAGTCAGCCAACCCCCTCAGTCTTCTGTACCAGTACATCCAGAAATGATATCTGCTGCTTATTGTATTCTAATGAAAACTGAATGTTGGAGTCCCTCTCATTTAGCCAATTATGAAACTATAACAATAGTGTCTCAGATCCCTCCCACAACAAGAAAATATCATCTATATAACGATGCCAGATTTTCATTGCAGCAACAAACGGGGCTCTGGGGCCCAACCATTGTAACTCAAAAGCCCCTATAAACAAATTACCAAGGGGCAAAGATGGCCTCCATAACCACCCCCATTAACTGATGATAAATACGCTCCTCAAATTGGAAATAATTCTGCCCAAGAGCCAATGTAGTTAACTGCATCAAAAAGGCCACATGGGATTCAGAAAGATCCCCTTTACTCTGTAGGGATTCTAATACCACTTCTATGGCACCTTGCTGTGGGATGCTTGTATACAGCGATGACACATCCATAGTTACTAGCCAAATATCATCTCATTCACAATAGTGTGGTATTTCACTCAAAATATTCAAAAAGCGTGTCGTGTCACGAATGTAGGAGGTGATATTCGGGAGCAATGGACGCAAAAAGAATCAATATATACTGAAAGTAGCTCTAATATTGACCTCTAGTAGACGCTATGGGCCCAATTCCATCCAGGACATACAGGCCATCTGTGCATCTGGTCGGAACCGGACGCACAGAGGGAGTCGTGATTCTGATCCCGCAGGGCACATACAGGCCTTGCCCGGCTAACTCAGTCAGGGCTTTTAAATAGAACCGAGGCGCCATGGCGTCTGGTTGCCATGGCACCGTGGATCCATTTAAAAGACACGATCCCTGGCCACTGGCTCGCAAAGTGCTTTCCCCATAGCCCGACCGCCGATCTGGCCTCCCAGGGCCAGGGTCGGGCTGCAAGGAATGCCCTCTGCCGCCCCATCCCAGCCCCAGTCCTGCCATTCCTGCCGCATCGGGGAAGTTATTCCATCTTGGAGGTGTAATAACTTCCCCATTCAAGTTGCCGGCCTCAGACATACAGGGCCGACATTAGAATCGGCCCTGTACGTCCGGGGCCAGTGACTGCCCATTGCCCGCCCTAACGCCGCCCCCAATCCTCCCCTTTCCCTCCCCCATATAACTTCCCCGTACAACGTGCGGGAAAGTAGGACGGGGCTAGGCACGAATAGCGGGGTTAGACGTCCATCCCCACTATTCGTTGCACAGAAGGACCACCTATAGGTCTGCCAGGTGGTTTAATTAAACTCTTATGGATTTTAGGTAACAAATACAAATACAAAATAGTCACATTGGGAGACCGTACATTCAGGAAACGATGTTCCTTTTGATTGATTAACTTATCATTAAGAGCATGGTCTTTCAAATCCTGAATCTTATGTTTCAAAATCGGTGTGGGATCTTCGATCGAAATTTCATACACTGCAGTGTCTTTCAGCTGCCTATGAGCTTCTTTTCAATATCTATCCATAATTACAATCCCCCACCCTTGTCAGCCCTTCTGATCACTAAATCAGTCCTTAATCTTAGTTCTTGAAGCACTTGCTTTTCTTCCAGATACTCCCCATAGAGTTTTTAAGCCCTTTGATCTCACCATCTGATCAATTTTTTTAGAAACCAATTGACGAAAACCATTAATAGCAAGCAGCCGTGGGCCTGGAGAGTCCATGTTGATTTAAATGGTAGAGGAATCCTATTGCTCATGCCTGAATTCTGTATATCTTCAACCCTGTTGGAGACCGACATATCCTGATGTATGGATGAAGAAGAAAAATAAGCATGCAACACCACTTTCCACAAGAACGTCTCAAAGTCAACAAAAAAATGAAATGGATCAAATCTAGTTGTTGGAACCATAGATAATCCTTTTTCGAAAAACTGATCCTGGATGGACGACAACTGAACACTGGAAAGATTCACCACTAGAGAGGAATATGTTTCTGGGACTGTCTCCAAATCTTCTGCCCTGCGAGGGTAGACTGACCCTTTTCCCAATGTTGTTCTTGTGGGGGGGGGCTTCATTTGCCTTCCCCTTTCTCTGGATAAAAAATTCTCACCACCTCTATGTCGCTAATCCGATCCTGAAGAATTATCGGAGGTGTAATCAAAATCTACCCTCCTTCTAAATCTCCCATCCTCCTTTCGCAATTTATTTATTTTATATTTATTTATTTATTTACATTCTCTTATATACCGCGCTATTCTGCATCAGTGCGGTTTACATTGAACAAACTGAAATTCATCCAGGGGTAGACATAATTGGTCTCATCTCTTTTCAATTTAAAATTTTTTAACATCAGATCTGAATGCATCCAGTTGACGATGAATATCTTCTTGTTATCATCCAAACATCTCCTCTGTTACACTGGTCTTTAAACTTGTCGCTGTCTAATCAATTTCTCTCTGGAGGACTTCAAACTTCTCTTTAATCATGTCCACTTGGAGCACTTTGTTCCATTTGTCAATAAAATTCTTGTCATTCAAAAATAACTTAGGTTCTTTGTAGACCTGGATTTGAAATGCTCATTGGTTCTGAGATCTTTTTCTCTCTGTGGAAGTATGCATACAGCACCAATTGTGTTTAGTTGTAGGGTGAAGCTTTTGATTTGAATAATCATGTCCTGACAATGTTCCAGTTTTTATACGATTTCCTTTTTTAATTGGTTTTGTATTTGATTCTTTTATGTGTCAAAGATGTGTGCATATATAGTCCAAGGTCATTTCAAGGGCCACTTTTTTTTAGGAGTTATTGGACATTAGGGGTGCCAATATTGTTGATCACAACTGTATTTTCTTCTCCTTTATTGCTCTCCTACCTTGTTGTCCTCTCTCTGGGACCAATTTGATCTTACCATCTCTGAGATAATCCTCCACTACTCCAGTCTTATGGTCTTAGGGGATTTCAATCTACACTTTTGTTAGACTCTGAGATAGGCTTTTTCTATACCTGACATCAGATCTCACTGAACCAACATGTCCACTAACTTACCCATTCGGCTGGACATATATTGGACTTGATTTTTACTATTCCGGATTTTCCTTTTCCTCCCTTTATTTCCTCCATTCTTCCCCTTCCTTGGACCGACCATCATTTAATTTGTTTTCAATTCAGTTTTACTACTTTCCTCCCACCACTCCAGCAGGGGTGGACCGGCCTCTTGATCTTACTCCTGGAAAATTATTGCCAAAACCCTTTCTGCATTTCCATCCTCTGATACTCTTTATCTTCCTAATTTTAATTCCCTCATGACGGATGAGCAGGTTCATGTCTGGAACTCCTCACTAGCTTTCATTCTTGATTCTGTGGCCCCATTTCAGCCCAGACACATCTCATCAAAACATCAACCCTGGTTCCATCCTGGCTTACATCTTCTCCAAAGTCAGCTATGTCATCTGGAATGTCGATGGCAGAAGGTTCGTTCTCCTTCATCTCTGCTGCTTTTCACTGCATATTACTCCATCTATCACTCCACTCTTGCTACAGCCAAGCAGGCCTTCTTTAAGCGAGCCATGACTTCTTCCTCCAACCAATCAAAGTAGCTTTTCTCTCTCGTTTCCCCATCTACTTTGGACTCCCCTGGCTCAGTCACATTCCATTTCTCTCTCTGCTGATCATCTTACCCAGTTCTTCACTTGTAAAATTGACAATATATATATTCTCACTTTCCCGTTCACGCTCTCCCTTCCAAATCCCTTCTCTCTTCCCCTCCCTCTCTCCACCTCTTGTTCTCACTCACAGATGGTAATCTTTCAATGTCCCTTCTCTTGTCTCCCTCTCACAGTCAAGGTCCATGCGTAAAACCACTTGCTCCTCAGATCCTATCCCTTCGGCATGGCTTCTCTCTGATTCCCCTGCCCTTCTTCCTTGTGCCCTTTCTGTGTTCCATAACAGCCTCCTCACAGGAACTGTCCCTGTTCCTTGGAAGTCTGCTCAGGTCTGCTCTCTTATTAAAAAAACAAACTTCCCTTGACCCTTCTATTCCTTCACACTATAGACCTGTTTCCCAACTCCCATTTCTATCTAAGGTTCTTGAGAAGCTGGTTTCTACTCAGCTCACTGATCTGGAAAAGACTGGTACCCTCCATCCCCGTTAGTTGGGTTTCTGCCCTGGGCATAGCACGATCCATATCTCCCTTCTTAGTGATGTACACTGGGCTTTCAACTATGATAATGTTTCTCTTCTTGTCTCTCTTGATTTCTCCTCTGCTTTCAATTGGTTAACCATGGTATTCTTCTTTCTTGCCTTCATGACATTGGGATAAAGGGGACTGCACTTAAATGGTTTCATTAATTTCTTTCTGGCCATTGTCTTCAGGTTACTTTCTACTCTTCTACCTTTTCCTCCTACTCTTTGGTGTCTGGGGTTCCACAGAGCTCTGTCCTTGCTCTGCTTCTTTTCAATATTTTTCTTGCTCCTTTAACATCTGATTCAGCGTTTTGGTGTCTCTGCCTGCTACTATACAGATGACATCCTACTCATCTTGCATACTCATCCCTTCCCTCCTAACCTCTTTCCCATGAATGACTGCTTATCTGCTGTGGCATATTGGCTAAATGAAAATCATCTATTGCTTAATTTGCAAAAAAACTGCTGCAATATGATTAACTGCTTCCACTAGCTCTCGTTCCATTGCTCTGCTTCTTGCAAACTCTCCCTGTTTCCAAACCTTACTTATCTTGGGGTCATTCTGGATTCAACCCTCTCTTTTCATGACCACATCAGTGCAGTCGTTCGATGCTCATATTTCTCTCTCCATCAAATTAGATCCCTGCGTTCCTTCTTGTTCCATCATCACTTGCCACACTCTTCCTGAGCTTAGTTATTAACCATCTCGATTACTGTAATGTCATTTACACCAGTCTTCCTACATCTGAACAATTTGCAGTCTTTTAATTTCATAACTCAATAGTCCGGATTCTCTCTCATGCCTCAAAATTTGATCATATCACTCCCCTCCTTATAAACCACCACTGGCTCTCCATTCAATTCTGAATCCAGTTTAGCGGTGTGCCCCAGGTTTCGGTCTTGGGACTGGTACTGTTCAATATATTTGTGATATTGCCGAAGGGCTGAATGGAAAAGTCTGTCTTTCTGCAGATGATACCAAAATTTGCAACAGAGTGGACTCCTCTCAGGGAGTGAAGAAGATGAGGAAAGATCTACAAAAGCTGGAAGAATTGTCTAATGCTTAGCAGTTAATATTTAATGTGAAGAAGTGCAGTGTCATGCACTTGGGAAGCAGAAATCCAAGGGAATTGTATGTGATAGGGGGCAAGAGATTGATGTGCATGGATCAGGAGAAAGACCTTGGTGTGATTGTTTCTGATGATCTCAAGGTGGCAAAACAGTGTGACAAGGTGGTGGCAAAAGCCAGAAGGATGCTGGGCTGCATACAGGAGAGGAATTACCAGCAGAAAGGAAGAGGTACTAATGCCACTGTACAAGTCACTGGTGAGGGCTCACTTGGAATATTGTGTTCAGTTTTGGAGACCGTATCTCGCAAAGGATATAAAAAGGCTAGAAGCAGTTCAGAGGAAGGTGACCAAAATGATTTGGAGCCTGCATCATAAGACTTATGAGAAGAGACTTAAAGACCGAAATATGTACACTCTGGAGGAGAGGAGGGACAGGGGAGATATGATTCAGACATGACAAACAAATCTCTTCCAAAGACAGGGAAGCTGTAAAACTAGAGGGCATAACTTGAAGCTGCAAGAGAGTAAACTGAAAGGCAATGTCAGGAAATACTTTTTCACTGAAAGGGTGGTGGATGCTTGGAATGCCCTCCCGATGGAAATGTTGGGGGCAAACACAGTGACAGAATTCAAAATGGCATGGGACAGACATAGTGGATCCCTTTATAGCAACAGGATAAAATCTAAATAAGCATAACTATCTCTTATATCTGAACAAATAGGGGTGACCTATACAGAGCAGTGGGTACACCTCTAAACAAAGGCATGGGGAGGGGTGACCTGCACAGAGCGGCAAGTGCACTTACTCTTGCCTCCTTCCTGGGCAGACTAGATGGACCATGGTGGTCTTTATCTGCCATCATATACTATGTAAAAAATTCTGATTCTGGTCCATAAGGCTCTTCACTCCAAGTCCCCTTCCTATCTCACTTCTAACATCCTACTTCACACTCCCCATCGTGTTCTTCATCTCTTTGTAGCAATCGATTGCATCTTTCCTTTGCTTCTCAGGCTAGACATGAACCTACTAGACACTTGGAGGGTCATTTTAAAAGGTTTAGTCATGATTTTGATGTCTGAAGATGTGCACATGGACATCAAAATCATGGAGAGGTCTCCGTAGCCATTCCACAAATGACATTCACAGACATTTCTTGTGCAGGAGCATCCAAGTAGGCAAGGGGGATGTGATGGAGGCATGTCTGGGGAGGAGCAATGGACTTACACATCTCCCATTCGATCTCAAAAACGTCGGAGACATCTGAAGGCCCATCCATGTTTATACCTACTTCAGGCACAGATAGGCATCAGGAAAGTACTTGTTTCACCTTAAGACATCCAGAGAGTATAGAGAAAAATGAGAATTAAATGACTAGCCTTAGATCACAAAGGCCCACACTAGGATTTGAACCTTGGCCACCCTGCTCTTAAGCCACTCCTCTATTATGCTATTAGATGTCTTGGTTCTGAAATGCTATCCTGGGGATATCTATATAGAAGTCTCATAGATGTCCATATCGGGCATGTCCACATTTCCAAAATCATGCCTGAACTTGCACGTGCCTGCTTTTTTTCCAGACGTTCTGGCTTTGACATCCCATATTGCACTTGGACGTCCCACTGTGAAATGTGCTTTTCTGCCTTCTTTTTTCTTGCTATTAAACTCTGGAACAATCTACCCCTTCACCTCCACTTGGAATTCTCTTATTCCTGATTTAAATCTGCCCTTAAGACCCATCTGATACTGTCCCTCTCATCTGTCCCCTCCTTTTCTTGTGTGCTTGGCTTTACTCTTTTAATTGATTTCCATTCACTGTTTCTCCTTTCATTATATTGTTTTATTGTAAACCACCTTGTTGTAACAATTTGGCGGTATATCAAATTTTAATAAACTAAACTAGACTGAATATCTTGTTCTCTGCTGCCCCTCAGAAGCTGCTGCCCTAGGCGACTGTCTGGTTTGCCTAATGGTTGGTCCGGTCCTGGAGAGAAGGCAGATTCAGCTAAGAGGCACCTCTTCTGCTGGATTCAATTTGTGGTTTGAATGTAAGATGCTGATACATTCTGCCAGATTACAGGTCCAAGGCAATCAAACCTTAGAGTGACAGGGGCAGAATATACAAGCATCGTACATTCAAACCAGACTGATTCCAGCAGAAGAGGCAAACAATGTTAAGAGCTGTTGCCCTCCTCCTGACAGGTGTAGAGGAGGGACAGAGAATCACAGGGCTGGGAAGAAGACTACCTACTGGAAAAGCAAAGGGTGTGTGTGAAAGAAAAAGATAACACAGGTGAAGAGTGGTGAAACGGATCATGTTGGGAGGGGTGCTGAAGAGGATTTTGAGGGCAGATGGGGTGGAAAGAGAGAAGACAGGGTGTGAGAAGATCAGAGTAGCAGGATAAGAGACAAGAGTGTGCAAGAAGGGGATGCACTTATTTAGTTTATTTATTTGTTGGATTTAATCTACCGCCATTGGCATCAGCATCATAGTTGTTTACAATAATCAAAAGTTTAATAGAAAGACATTAAATTCAAAAGACAGGACTAAAGACTCAGATTACACAACAAATCAAAGAGAAAAAAACCACCTTAATTTATTGCTGAGATACAATAGATGGGGCAAAAGTTGATTGCTGAAAAAGTAGAAGAAATTTGTCATTAAAAGGCTTATGTGAAGAAACAGGTTTTTAAGACTGACTTGAATTTTTTATATGATAATTCTGAGAAAAGTTCAGATCACAAGGTGTTCTATTCATGAGAGGCCTGATACATCTCTAAACATAATGGGCCCAATATTCAAAAGCCATTTATATGGTTTACAGCCCAGTAAACTATGTAAATACCTTTAATCGGGATATTCAACGGCACTTATACGGTTAGTGACGTTAAATATCCCCTTCAAAGCCCTCTACACGCCCCAATGCTCTGCGGTTAGCATCGGGGCGTGCTAGGGGTATTCCAGGGCAGAGCGGAGGCGGAGACTGCCACTAACCTGGTAGCAGTAATATTGCACCGCTCCCCGGTTAGCGAGCCATGGCTAAAACTAGGCCAGCTTTTGGTTCACCTAGTTTTAGCCATGGATGTTAACCAGGTAGCAGTGCAATGTCGCCACTACCCGGTTAGCCTTGGCAGCTCCGGGGCATGTGCGGCGATGCTTGATATTCAATGCCGTCACCGCAACATTGAATCCCCAGTGTTAAGGGTCGGCAGGTAGGGCTATGCGCCGTAGCGGTGCATAGCCTGCCCAGCTGAATATCAGGCCCAATATGCATTTTGTGGGAATTACTAAGTAGTTTTCATTAGAAGACCAAAGCATATGAGCCGGACAGTATGGGATAAGAACCAAATGTAGATAAGTGAGTAAACCAATATAAAAAACATGGTATGCCAGTAGCAATAATAATGATGCCAAAAGGAGATGGGAAGTCAGTGTTGTTCATAAAGTAATGGAGTGGTATGGTCATAACGTACTGCACAGTAGAGCCGTTTTAACTGCGGTATTCTGAATTGTCTGTAAGTGTTTCAATTGAAGTTAATGGACATCTGAGAGCAAAGAGTTGCAATAGTCCAAGCGATTTACCACAAAGTTATGCAGAACAATCTTTAGTGCTAGGCTATCAAGATACGTTTTTATCGCTTTTATTTTTCTTAGAGCAAAGAGACAGCCTCACACTGTATTGGAAATATGAGGGATGAAGGTGAGATTTTTATCAAAAAGAATTTCAAATGAATGGATAGAATTTTTAAATAAGACAGGAGTACAAGACATTTTTAGCTGATAAAGGGGCAACTTATGATCATGGGAAATCCAAATAGCTTCAGTCTTAGTGGGGTTGAGTATCATTTTATGAGTATGAAGCCAGGATGCAATAGAATCAAGTTTCGTATTTCACTCTGTTCAGAAAGAAAATTCCCAACTCTCATGAGCTATAATCAACTGGATATCATTTGCGTACAAATAAGCACTGATGTTCAAGTTTCGAATGAGTACTGCAAGTGGAGATATAGAGGTTTATTTATTTTTTTATTTAAAGTTTTTTATATACCGTGTTTCTACTATTCAAGACGGTTTACATGGAACTCAACAATAACAGTGTGGATACATCTGATTTACATAGAACATCTGAACAAAAACTTAGGAGGAACCTATCCCGGAACAGTTAAAATGGATGGGTGCAAGGATGGAACCCTGCAGGACACCAAAATATTGAGGGAAGGAGAAAGACAGGTGACCATCAACAGACACTTGAAAAGTGTGGTTTGAAAGATATGATCAGAACAGTTTCAAAACAATAAAGGTTATGCCAGTATTAGTTAGAATTTGTAATGAAAGTCCTTATCAGTGGCTCAGTGAATATGTTCATTCCAGAGGAACCCAGGTTTGATTCCTGGCTCAAGTCTTCCACTCCCTGGATCAGCAAAAGCTGAGGATGCTGTGAAGGTACAGCCCCTGGGGATGGTGAAGGAGGCAGAGGTGTCAGTCATTGCGCAATAGCAACACCTAGTGGCTGGAATTAGAGCCTATGATTGCAGGCCTCCAGAAACAGCTGTAATACTCAGTCCCCCAGCTCAACACTGTTGCTGCAATGACTGGACTAACATAAGCTGGGTGGAGATATAAAAGAAAGGAAAAAAATCCTCATGTAATTGTGACTGAAGAATCAGAGTACCATATCTCAGCCTGCAAAGTAAAGGGAGAAACTGCCAGGTCAAAAAAAAAAAGGAATTTGTAGCAACAGTACAAGAGCACAGCAAAGTATTTTTCGGTGTGTTGTAATGGCTGGCTGGTTTTAGGGGGTGCAATCTGGGCAGTTGCTCTAGGCTCCAATACCATCCTGGGCCCCAAAATGTCCCAAAGCTGAAGGAGGCATAGGCTGGTGGCAAGCTTTGGGGCCCCCTCCAAAAATTCTGCCCTAGGCCCCATTATATCGAGCACTCCCAGCATGATTTAAAGGTGAGGTCAGAGAGGCTGTTGTTGCCAAAAAAGCATCTTTCAGGAAATGGAAAAAAGAGCCAAATGATGAAACCTGGAAACAGCACAAGCACTGGCAAGTCGAATGCAAGGCATTGATAAGGCAGGCAAAGGGAGAATTTGAGAAGAAGCTTGCTGCGGAAGCAAAAACGCGAAATAAAGACTTTTTCAAGTACATTCATAGCAAAAAATCTGTGAGAGAGTCAGTTGGTCCATTAGATGATAGAAGGGTTAAAGGGGCACTAAGAGGCGACAAAGCGATAGCAGAGAGATTGAATGAATTCTTTGCTTCGGTCTTTACTGAGGAAGATGTAGGGATGTTACCCATGACTGAAGTGGTATTTAAAGGTGCGGAAGAATTGAAGGAAATATCGATACATCAGGAAGATGTATTACAAGTATTAGATAAACTGAAGAGTAGCAAATCACCTGGGCCGGATGGTATACATCCAAGGGTGTTGAAGGAACTGAAATATGAAATTGCAGACCTGCTATTAGTAATCTGTGAGCTATCATTAAAATCATCTCTAATACCTGAAGATTGGAGGATCGCCAATGTAACAACAATTATTAAAAAGGGTTCCAGGGGTGATCCGGGAAACTACAGACCGGTGAGCCAGATGTCAGTACCAGGAAAAATGGTAGAAACCAGCATAAAGAATAAAATTACTCAGCATGTAGATAGTCAGGCCTAATGGGAGACAGACAACATGGCTTTAGACAAGGAAGATCTTGTCTTACTAATCTGTTATGTTTTTTTGAAAGTGTGAATAAACAGGTGGACAAAGGTGAGTCGGTTGATATAGTGTATCTGAACTTTCAGAAAGCCTTTGACAAGGTCCCTCATCAGAGACTTTTGGCAAAACTAAAGAGTCATGGGATAGGAGGCAGTGTACTACTGTGGATCAGGAACTGGTTAAAAGATAGAAAGCAGAGGGTAGGGCTTAATGGCCAATTTTCCCAATGGAGAAAGGTGTACCCCAGGGATCTGTGTTGGGTCCGCTGCTTTTTGACATATTCATATACGACCTGGAAAGTGGAATAACGAGTGAGGTTATCAAATTTGCAGATGACACAAAACTATTTAAAGTTGTTAAAACCCAAGAGGATTGAGGAAAATTGCAAGAGGATCTTGATAAATTGGAAGACTGGGAATCAAAATGGCAGATGAAATTTAATGTGGACAAGTGCAAAGTTATGCACCTAGGAAAGAACAACCCAAACTATGGTTACACAATGCAAGGTTCCACATTAGGAACCACCACCCAGGAAAAAGATTTAGGCGTCATTGTGGATACCATGTTAAAACCCTCGGCCCAGTGTGCAGCGGCGGCCAAGAGAGCAAATAGAATGCTAGGTATCATAAGGAAAGGAATAGAAAATAAAACAAAAGGTATTATAATGCCTCTTGTCAAGGTACTGCTACCACCGTCCCTATTAGGCGGTTGCCTAGGGGCGTGAGATGCGGGTTGCCTTTATAAAGAATAGTCTGTAGCCGTGTGTTAAAGGCAAAATATAATGATGGCTTTATTCCCCTTCCCTTGTGGATTTCTGTTTTTCTCATACAGCAACAAAGAACTTAAACAAAACTGTTTCTTCACAGCAAAATGAAATGTACCTTTTTCAAACAGGTATAACAAGGCTCTTGCTTCCTTAATTAACAAAGAGACGTAATCTCATCCGAGATACATATCATGCAATCCATAGCACTGGAATCAATGTCCTGGTCAGTGTTTTCCCATTGCATTTGCTCACCGTCAGAAATTGTAAATGGGTAACATTCACCACAGCTATTATTTACACAACTCTCTCGAGAGGCAGCAGTTCTTAAGGCAGGAAACTGTTCTGCATAAGGAGGGTCCTGGAGACCTGTACTGAAGCCTGTTTCTCTGAGGCTTCCCCTTTCTCTCCACCAAAGATTATCCTCCCAAGTATTAGCTTTTACTTTCCTAGCCGAGCCCACCTCTTGCCCTCTAGAGAAATTGGTGTACTTAGCTCTGCTTCTGGGGTGGCTGGCTTCCACTCCTTCCTCTGTAAACCAGGCTCCTTTATTTGGGCTGTAGCCTGCTTTTCCCCGAGAGTTCCACTCAGCAGTTGTCTGGTCTGGGCTGTAGTAACTTCCAGGAAAGGTTTCCCTTCTACTGCTACTTGCTGTCGGGACCCAGCTTGTGCTTCCTGGACCCAGCAAGCTCTCATGCTTGTGACCTCTGCCCTCCAGCTGCTTACTCACTCTCCTCGGGACGATGCCCCCTCTGGCTTGGGAGACTTGTGCACGAGCGCTTCCAGCTCTCTCTGTGTCAGCTGCTCTTCCCTTTGTTGCACCTCCCTTTGCTGCACCTCCCTTGGCTGCACCTCCCTTTGCGGCACCTTCCTTGGCTGCACCTCCCTCTGTGGCACCTTCCCCCACTGGGATTTACCAGCCACTTTTATCCTCCTGGCTCCTGCACGTTGTACGTGCTTCCTTGCCCAGGTGGACGTGATTAGCTTTCTGGCTTTCTACTGCGTCACACCCAGTGTAGGGAAAGTTTGTTCCACTATTCTCTGGCTCCTTATAACCTGAATATGCTTTCTGCCCAGGTGACTGTAAGGTAAGCTCTTCCTTTTCTCCTGTATCCATGGGTTCTGTGCTGGCCACTGTATCACACTCTATATCGTTCCCTGGTGAGACCGCACCTTGAATATTGTGTGCAATTCTGGTCGCCGTATCTTAAAAAGGATATAGCAATATTAGAAAAGGTTCAGAGAAGAGCCACCAAAATGGTAAAGGGGATGGAAGGATACTCTTATGAAGAAAGGCTAAAAAGGTTAGGGCTCTTTAACCTGGAAAAGAGACAGCTGAGGGGAGATATGATAGAAGTCTATAAATTAATGAACGTAGTGGAACGTGTAAACATAGATAGATTGTTTACGTTATCAGAATATAGAAAGACTAGGGAACATGTAATGAAGCTACAGGGTAAACTATTTAAGACTAATAAAAGAAAATATTTTTTCACTCAACGTGTAATCAAACTCTGGAATTTGTTACCGGAGGATGTAGTAAAGGCTGTTAGTGTAGCTGGGTTTAAAAAAGGTTTGGACAAGTTCCTGGAGGAAAGGTCCATAAACCATTATTAAAAAGGGACCCAGGATATCAATGCTTGACCGAGTACAAGCATTGTGGAACCTGTGTCTTTTGGGGAAACTGCTAGGTACGTATGACCTAGATTGGCCACTGTTGGAAACAGGATACTGGGCTTGATGGACCTTGGTCTGACCCAGTATGGCATATCTTATGTTCTTATGTTCACTGGCTCCATGTGCTGTGAGGATAGAACAAAATCAAAGGCATGCTGTGAAATAAAAATGCTTCAGAAGCAGTAACCTACAATCCATAACAATTTCTGGCACTATCATGTGTGCAGAAAAAGCCGAGGAATTCCAACCCTCACTCCCCATTCTCTGTTGAACTCAGGGCAAGCAAAATCCAAAAGTTCCCAGATATGTGAATGACTCAGACATCAATGAACAATAGCAATATTCTGATTTCGTGTGAAATCAGGAAGTAAGCAGAGCAAATGAGAACAAAATGCAATGTACTATATTTTAAAATGAACAATTTAAATCTGATTCATAAACAGAAACAGGGAGGGGGTTGGGGCAGAGATAAAGATCAGATAGGGAGAAAAGGTAGAGGGGGACACAGAGGTAGGAAGGAAGGGAGGAGAGAATGAGACAGGAAATGTAAGGTGGAAGAGAGACACAGAAGGAGGCAGGGGAAAGAGAAAGTTAAAAGGAGATGGACAGAGTAGATAAAGGAAAGGAAGGCATAAGTTAGAGGACAGAGGGCTTAAGGTGCTGTAAGTTTTGGAGTCACCTGAGAGAATATGGGAGATTTGGAGGATAAGTAACAAAAGAAGAAACAAATGAAAAAGGAAAAAGAAACTAAAAACAGGCATGAAAAGGATAAAAATAAAAGAAATTATGACAGAAGGATATCGGGGAAGGTGAATATGACAAACATCAGGAAACTTATTTACTGGCAGGGCTGGTGTAAGGCTAGTGGGTGCCCTAGTCGAATCCTCATTCTCGTGCCCCCACCCCCCTTTCACTCACTGCCAACACTACTGCTACTGTCACATCTCTCTGGGACCAGCGGAAATGGCAATAAAACAGGAAGAAAAGCGACGTCTGGCCTCCAAATCTCTGCATACTGCGTTGTGAAAGTCCAGCTGATCCTGTCCCCTCCAATGGAGATTTCCTGTTTGCGTGGGGGCAGGACAGCTGGACTTTCACAACGCAGCATGAAGAGGTTTAGAGACCCATGTAGAACTTTCTCCTGTTTTACTGATGTTGCCACTGCCAGTCCCAGAGAGAGTTGTCGTAGCAGCCCACCAGCGAAACTAGAGAGAAGGGAAGATCAGGGATGCTTTCTGCCACTCTCCAAGGTTTGGCGTTGTAGGCCATCATTTACTTTGCCTAATGGCGGCACTGGCCCTGTTCACTGAACGTGTGACAAAACAGTGGCATATTTCTCCTTTTTCCATTTGCAAATTCATGCATGTCTGAGGGGGTGCTACTATAAACATGGTAAAGTGTGTCTCAGGAAAGCAGAGCTCTAGGGCTGTATGTGGCAATCCTATGAGCGCTATTGCATATATATTTTTGTCTGTCTTGAGAGAGAGTGTATGTATGTGTATAATGAGGGGTGTAAGGTGAGGGTAGTGCGCATGTGTCTTTGCCTGTAGCATGGAGGTGATGGTTATACGTATATGGATAGTAGGTGTGTGGTGTGGTGGGTGTGTGTGTGTGTGTGTGAGCACATATATGTGATACGGGATGTGGTGTGGGTGCATTCATGTATGTATGGTGCAGATCTGAGGTGTACACGCACACGTGTGTGTGATGCATGAATGGTGTGTGTGCCATGTATGGCGCAGGGATGGGGTGCATGGATGGGGGTGTACCACTTGGCATAAACATTTTGGCTCCTTGCCCCCAAGCACTCATCTCTTTATCCTTCTATCTCTTGCATCTTTCCCTCCCCCCATGCCCTTCCTCCTCCAGCACCTCTCTCCTTTGCACTCTCACCCCCTTCACTTTCTGTTCCTATTCCCAGACACACTCTCTCTCTCTCTTTCTCTCTTTGTCCCCTCTTGCACTCCAATCCCCTGAACTCCATTCCCCTCCCCTTTCATGCTCAACATTGATCCAACTCTCATCCCTTCTCCCTACTGCCTCTCTTCCTCCCCTCTCACGCATGCATCTGCCCCATCTCCCTCTACCCTTCCTTTTCTATCCCCACTCCCTCTTTAACTTGCCATGCTTCCTCACAGCCCCCCTGCCCTTCTTCCACCATCTAACTTTAATATCTGGGATCACAGCAGAGGTAGGGCCTGGAGCTTCTTTTCCTCCGGTTATGCTGTGGCAGCCTTTCTTTCACTGCTGGTGGGCAATGGAGTAGAATTCCCTTTTCCTGGCCATGATTGCTGCCTCTTCCTGCTATGCTTCCAGTGGGAGATGGAGTCCCCTCTATCAGACTCTACTTCTTTGCAGTTGCAGCCTCTTTGTGCATCACTGCTGGCAGAAGATGGAATCCTCGCCGGCAACTCATTGTGGTCTCTCCCCCTTCTTCTGTTGATGGGAGGCTTTAAAGTTCGTGCTGCCGCCACCGCCACAATAAAGTCCCTGCCTGTTTCCCTTTATTTGCGCAAGAAAACAGACAGACAGATGGACCCTCCCCAACAAGCACCATTGCTAGAGCAAAACGTGCCTTAAAAATTTGAAAAGAAATAAAGATTTTGTATAGCTACCATAACACAGCTGCCTGAATGATTTTGCATGCCTCCCCACGGGATCACATTACCCCAATTTTGCAGCATCTCCATTGGTTGCCACTGAAATTCCAGATCCCCTTCAAGATTCTGACCTTAGTACATCGAGCTGTCTATCTCCACAGACCTCAATATCTATCCGATTTGTTAATTTTTCACACTCCCACTCGCAGCCTCCGATCCGTTCACGTCAATCGCCTGCACCTCCCAGCTCCCTCTCAAGCCCACCTACAGTCCACTCGGAAATCAGCATTTTTCTACCTTGGCCCCTCCCTATGGAATTCCCTACCTACTGCCCTCCGATTGGAAGAATCTTACCCCAAATTCCGCTCTCTTCTCAAAACCTATTTCTTTTCCTCTGCCTTTAACGTTTCTCTGTGAATCCTCATGACCTCGTTCTCCCTTCTTGCTTAAGCTATTCTTACTCTCCATCTTTTTCTTTCCTTTAAATTATTGTAATTTCTTTTCCTTTTCTGATTTAGTTATTATTTATATTGTGAACCGCCCCGATGTAATGGGGGGCGGTATATCAAGTGTGCAATAAACAATAAAGCAAATGGAACTACTTCTACAACAAACAAAACACACACCTGCAGGGTAAAACCCTAAAAGGAGTTAAAGTTATAAGGTGGTCATGGGTCTATCAGGTCCAACCTTTTAACTATCTAAGAGCTTTGCAATTTGATGATGTTATTTTTCCCACAGGTACTTTCAGGTCATTATTTTTGATTGTGACTCATTAAAGATGGACTGGCTCTTGTCCAGCCAGGGCCGACCCAACCATTAGGCAAGAATAGGCGGCCATCTAGGACAGCAGGTTCTGCAGGGCACCAAACAGCAGCATCAGTCAAAGCAAAACAATAGATTCTGACAGCCACAGAAACTCAAAGAACCCTCAGCACATTCTTTTACCTTTAGGGAGAGCAGGTACACATATACATACAAGGCAACGCTTGATATTTAAAACTATGATGCCCAGTTATGCATTTTTACAGGACTGTTCTTGGAAGGGAGGTGTTCAGATGATTATGTTGAGTTTAATTACTAAAATCTCAAGGGAGGGGCTGAAGATTTGCCTAGGGCACCAATACCTTGCACTAGCCCTGGGGCCAACCCTTTTTCCAGCATACTCTAGTGAGCAGGGTGTATCAGTTTTATCAGGATGGTCCTAATTCCAGCCTCTATCAGGTTAATATTTAAACACCGTGGTAAGTAAAAAAAACAAACAAACAAACAGCTGCTGCATTTACATAATCCATGTATATTCAGCACTGCTATCCAGATTGACATATACATATTCAATACTGCTGCCTTTCACTGTGGCCATTACACATAGAGCAACCAAACATCGCAACGTGCTCTTGAGCACCAATGCACCTTCTATTGGGAGGTGCAGATCCAGAAACAGAACAAAACAAACTGCCACAGATCCCTGCACAGAAACCACGCACTAGCAGAACACCTGACCTTGGTCACACATGCAAAACACAGACACTAACCAAAATACAGAATAAATTATCACAGACTAGAAACAGAGAGGTACATACTAAAACTGAACTGGAAACCACAAGAAGCTAGATTCTGCATGCAGTGCAATACTGGAGAAAAAGAAACGCATTTCCTCCTGTACTGTGCAAAATTCCCATTTAGGGAATGGGTGTTTTCAAATTAATGACATTGGTTTTCAAAGTGCCAGGGTGTTTTCTGAGGGGGTATTCGATGGTACTGAGTATCGGCACCTTTTTAATTGCTTGCTAAAATTGACCCATGGTTCTCATGTATTAGAAAGAATCATGCATTCAAGTACCAGCACCACTTTTTGCCAGGAAAAGGCAGTGCTAAGTGATATCCAGTCAACGCTCTGCTTTTTAGTGAGAAAGACTGGAATGGTACGTGCCTGGAAGGTATTTGCCTTCCATGGAGGTGTGGCTGCTGTGCCTCCACTGAAAAAGATGAAGGGATCCTTCCGAAATAAGGCTTTTTCCACGGTAGTTCCAAAAACTATGGAACACATTGTCTGATGAGATACATCTAGAGCAAGGGCTCTTAGCATTCAGAAAGAAGTTAGACCTTCTTGTTTGCCAAGTGCGATTTTGAAGGGTGTGGATGTCGCTTAGACTTCAATTTTGACTCTGTGGGTAGGGGTACAGATGTTCCGTCATTATCTTGCTGACGGTATTTATACTGTATTCTATTTTTATTATTGTTGTGAACCATTTTGTGTGATATTATCAGGAAAGTGGTATATGTTTTATGAATAAATAAATAATATGCAAACTTATCAGAGATATACAATTCCCAGAGCTGACAGAGAAAATCAAAGACCTCCCACAAAAAAGGAAAAACTGTATAATCCTGGGGGAAAAAAAACAACAGGAACTATAGTCGCAAGAAAAGTGATCTGACCAGGGATAATGCAGACCAGCACCAGAATCTGGGAACTGTTCTTGCTATTATCCTCTCTGTACACTGATAATTCACAAAGTATTGTAACAGTAAAGCAAAATAATCTCCTTTTGTCTTCTTCCAACTTAACTACTAAATATATTATTTTGAAAACACCTTTAAACTTGTCATGTCAATAAAGTTATCTGAATTTGAATCTGATAACAATTTTTCTGTCCTAAGTTAAAATGCATAGTTATACAAACAGCGCTTGAATATCGCTGCTATCCACAACGTTCCAGCTCCCTCCTCACTCTGCTGCAACACTATGGGTATGTTTACTAAACAGCACTAATATCGCAGCGGCGACGTTATCACGCGATAATGGCGCATTACCATTTGAGAACGTCACGTATCGCGCGATAACGTCTCCGCCGGCGTTAAGGCGCACAGAGGGCGGAGTAAGGCTCCCCAGGGGCGGAGATAAGGGGTCAATGGGCGGAGAGTGGGCGGGGAGAGGCTCCATGCACACTAATGCTGTGAAATAAAGGTCTGAAAATTAGCACCAGTGAAAACCTCGCGCTAGAGGCACATTTGCAGGGAAGAGAGACCATTTCAGTCAGCAATGTGCTGCAAAGGCAGGGAAACCAAGAAAAGTGATAGAAGTGATACATGTGCAGCAACATCATAGTGCCAAAGTACGAGAGGGCACTACGGTGAGGCTGCAAATGGGGTACAGGGGGCTGCAGGCGGGACATGAAGTGGGGCAGCTGGGGCACAAGGTAGACTAGGCAGATGCCTAGGTAACACATAGGAATGTAGAAGCGGAAAACCAGCAAGACAGCAACTGACCAAGGGCAAACATGTCCACGAGTGTGTGGACCACAGTGTCCCAGGGGACAGTACCCAGCAATTACCCCAAAGGGCACATAACATTGGCAGGCGGTGCCGGGGGAAAGCGTGGATGTCTGTGCAGGCACCCCTACCCCATATCACGCACCATAAGCAGCCGCCTACTGGCACACTGGATGGCCTGGGATTGCGCACCACCAGCACCACTGGCACAAGGGCATGTCAGCATGGTGGCGGAGGGGTGCTGGTGGCGGAGGGGGCAGTGGCATCTGCCCACAGCAGCCATCGGCCAAGCCCCGTTTAGGTGGGTGCCGTGCACTGCAACAGACAAGGTCTGTCTGACAAACAGTCATGGTATCCCCAGGGAATGATCTGCCTCTGTGGCAACAGTTTGGTGCAGTACACGCAGCCAATGTGTTCAGGGGCAGAAGGTCACAGGTTCAAGTCCCAGCTGTGGTCCTGGAGGGCCAAACACCATTCAGGTTTCATGCTGTCCCTAATAAATATGCCTGTGCTGCATTTGTATGCACCGCCCCTATTGTATGCAAATGTATCTCATGCATATTCATTAGGGACAGCATGAAAACCTGAACCGTGTTTGGCCCACCAGGACCAGAGTTGTGAACCTCTCCCCTAGAGCAGCGGCCAACAGGGGCACAAACACCCATACCCACAGGCTCCACTATCCAAAGCCTCATGGAGAGTCTGGCTGTTGGGCCCTGTGCGGAGCAGCATCTCCCAATACTAGCACCTGCATACCTTAGCAATGCCGTCCTAAACTTGGGAACACGTTCCACATATATCAAAAGGTTGCTATGATTAATATCAGATAACAAATCCTAAGTTAAACACAATTTGTTGACAGAGATTCAGCATAGCAACCTTTCTGATAACTGTGGAGTGTGTTTCCATTTTTGCTTCTGACAGTGTTTACCACCCCGGGGAGTGACTCCAACAGTATTGCGTACCAAAGCAATGCCTGCACTGTGCCCAGGACTGGTGTGGCGGCCAGGACTGCCAAAAACCTCTATATTTGCACAATGCTGGCATAGGTGTGGGAGTGTGTGTATGTCTATCCAGTGTTTTGTGGCTGCCTACACCTTACTGAGCCCACACTGCTTGCACTGTTTCCAGTGTTAGCCTGCCAATGTGCACGGATAGCTTTCGCTGCTGCTTTATGCTTCCTTTCATACCCTACCTGAAGCATTTCCACTGCTGCTCTTAAGCACTAGATGAAAAGACCAATTAAAGACTGGATGAGACGGCCTCCCCACCTGCACCTCTCTGTCTTCCTTCCTCAGCTGTTGTATCTCGCATGTGGCCTGCATGGACCATCTTCCCCCAAAACTATGTAATCCATCCTATAACCCATATCCTAAAAGAAATGTACAAGCATTTACTGAACCATCCCTCGCACAGATATTATCTGCTTCATGCTTCAAGGAGACCACTATCAATACTGGGCTCTCCCCTTTGGTCTAGCCTCTGCCCCAAGGATTTTCACGAAATGCATAGCAGTAGTCGCTGCGCACCTTGGGGGTATTTGTCTTCCCTTACTTAGAATGGCTGATCAGGGGAGATTCCCCTCAAGAGGTAAGGCTCTTACTTCATCACACCAACAGCCAAGCTTTGTCATAAATTTCCCAAAGTCTCACCTCGCTCCAACTCAATGACTGGAGTTCATCGGAGCGCTCTTAGACACTCAACAGGGCTGAGCTTTCCTTCCACAGGATTGCTGTGCCTGCCTCATCAATCTGGCAAGGGAAGTGCAAAAGCAAAGCCGAGTAACAGTTCAACATTTGCTACGACTATTAGGACACATGGTCTTCACGGTCCATGTAGTCCCCTATGTTCAATTACACATGCGACAAGCACAATGGACTCTGTTTTCCCAATTGACACAAGCAAAGGGGCACCTCAGAGACAAGATCCACATCACCCCGCAAGTGATCAGATCCCTTCAGTGGTGGTGCTCTCCACAGAACCTACTCATCGGGTCACCTTTTTAGATGTCTCCACCTCGATATACCCTGACAATGATGCTTCCAAGCTGGGTTGGGGAGCGCATCTGAACGGCCTAACCACAGAGGAATCTGCCCTGCAGATCAACCTAGATCTATGGGCATTGACAAATGCTGTTTGGGTTTTTCAACCCCAACTTTGGGCAACCTGTTCTAGTCAGGACGAACAACCAAGTTACCATGTTCTACATGTACAAACGGGGGGGAGGGGGGAGGAGAGGTGGAAGCGCTTCGCCTGTGGTCCTTTGCCTTCTCACACTGTGTTCTCCTCAGGGTGGTATACCCCCCGGGCAAACTCAATGTCCTTACAAACAAGCTAAGCCGTATCCTTTGTCCACATGAATGGACCTTACATAGGGAGACAGCTGCTTGGATCTTCCGAATATGGGGAACCCCACTCATAGATCTTTTTGCCACTCCACAAAACACACAGCTTCTACTCTTCTGCTTCAGGGTTCCGTCACTGCACCAACAGGCCCAGATGCCTTCCTTCTCCACTGGGGACAGGAACTGCTCTACACATTCCCACCCATCTCCTTGATACCTAAGATGCTTTTCAAGCTACAGAGTGACAAGGGCCTGATGATTCTCATAGCCCCTTTTGGCCCCACCAACCGTGGTTTTCTCTGCTTCTTCACCTTACGCAGATTCAACTTTTCAGCCTGGGATTTGCGCCCAAACTCCTCTCTCAGGATTACAGGATGCTCCTCCATCCCAATCTTCACTCCCTACACTTGACAGCATGGCTGCTGAAGGGATAGTGCTTGCTGACCTCAACCTGCCACAGGCGGTCAAGGATGTCCTCCATGCATCACGCAAGGATTCTACCAGGCGATCATATGCCTTCAAGTGGCATAGGTTTGCCCTTTGGAGCTCCTCAAAGGACAATGATCCCCTTTCTTGTCCGGTGCAGTCCCTTCTACAATATCTCCTCCACTTATCCTTAAGACTAACTCAGTGAGAGTTCACCTTAATGCCATTGCAGCCTCTCACAAACTACTGGCTGGACAGCCTGTTTCCTCACACCTCTTAGTGGCATGCTTAATGCAGGGTCTCCTACTGTCCAAGCCCCCCATTAAGTCACCTCTGGTGGCCTGGGATCTCAATATGGTTCTCGCTCAACTTCTAAAGCCTCCTTTCGAGCCTTTAGCCACCACTTCACTGAAGATTTTATCTTAGAAAGTAATCTTCCTCATTGCCCTCAAGCCAGCTCACCGCATCAGTGAACTGCGGGCTCTGGTGGTGGATCAGCCCTATACCCAGTTCCACTATGACAAGGTGGTTCTGCATACCCATCTGTATTTCCTTCTGAAGGTAGTCTCCTCTTTCCACTTAAACCAGTCAGAAATCCTACTGATTTTCTTCCCGAGACTACATACATCTAGGGCTGAAGCAGCACTACACACCTTAGATTGCAAGCAAGCGCTGGCTTACTATTTGGATAGAACTAAGGATCACAAACGTTCCTCTCAATTGCTCATTTCTTTTGATCCTAATCATCTAGGCCTACTGGTGATAAAATGTACTCTATCCAAATGGATAGCAGATTGTATTTCTTTTGCTTATGCACAGGCAGGACTCACAATGTGTGAGCTATGGCAACCTCGGTAGCCAATCTCTGTTCAGTATCCATTGAGGAGAAGCTACTTGGTCCTCCATTCATACTTTTGCTGCACATTATTGCCTGGACAGGGATTCCCATTGAGATGCTGTCTTTGGCCAAGCTGTACTCCAACCACCTTTTTGGGACTTAAACTCAACTCCTACCCTCTGTCTCGGACTTCTACAAGAGCCCAGACTATCATTGGGGGTGTATCGTTTCCTGGAATCAAGTCCAATGGCCCACAACTCTTCCACACTCTTCGGCTACAAGCTTTTGGCCTCATGGATTACTGCTATCCCCCCATGCAAGTCTGGTACCTAGGAGATAGTGAATCCCGTATGTGAAGACTGCATTCCTGCTTGTTCCTGTAGATAGTGTAGTTACTCACCTGTAACAGGTGATCTCTGGGTACAGCAGGAATCAGCCTTCAGAATCCGTCCTCCTCCCTTAGGAATTGTAGGGTTTGTTTATTTTTTCTCTTCCTCTCAGCTACAAACTCAACTGAGGAGAGGAGTTGGGAAGGCAGGCACACAGGCGCAATGGAGTGTTTCCAAAGACTTTCCTATTGCATGCTGGGGATTGTTCCCAAGCGGGCTCCATCGGTGCCGATGTCACCCATATGTGAAGACGGATTCCTGCTCTTCCCGGAGATCACCTGTTACAGGTGAGAAACTTCTCTTTATACATATACCCATAGGAGACTGTCTCTGTTCTGTGGCGCATACAGTCTAATCAAGACAGATAAACAAGCAAATAAGGGTTTTCAGGGGAATCGTGGAAAAGATTTAAAGTCTCAAAGGTGACAATTTAAGTGAAGTAAAGGAGTATTTTATCTAATTGGGTAAAGCTGTAAGAACTGACTGCTCAGCATTCAGAGTGGTTAACATAGTTCTATAGTATATGATGGAGGATAAAGACTACTAAGGAGGCTTCAGTAGTTGTACCCACCGTTGTGCAGGTCACCTCCTCTATTTGTTGAAGTATGAAAGACAGTTAAGTTTATTTTGATTTTAAAATCTTGCTATAAAGGGATCCACAGTGTCTGTCTCATGCCATTTTGAATTCTGTCACTGTATTTGCCCCCACCATTTCCAATGGGATATGTGAAGCGGCATTTTAGAAAGGATGTCTAAATCCCATTATTGATTAACCTGCATTTAACAACAACGAAACAGGTGTTTACCAGTGTAAAACCGTTTGAAAACAGCTCCGTTAGCATTTGTTTGGGTTTCTAGGCAGAACTTTGTAAGTGCTAGAACCAGAAGCAAAGCAGAACTTTCCCACTATCTCCTCAGATCTGGGTTTCAATTCTAAAAATAAGGTATATATATGAGTGAGATACAACATACTGAGCCTGAGCCAGGATTTACTGTAAATGTTAGGTGCACATATGGCCCAGGCTCCGTCTCTTACCAAATTCCTGAACACATGGCCCAGGCTCCGTCTCTTACCAAATTCAAATCAAGCCTGAAATGCTTCCTGGTCAAATAATAGATTTGTCAGTTTGGGCTCTAGACTGGAGCATGCATTTCTCAATTTTTCAGACAAAACTGAGGCTGATATTTCAGACCACCACTCCGACAGTCAACAACTTTCCTATAATGCTATGTCTCTCATTCAAATATCTCAGTGTTCTCACAGATTCCAAACTTTCCTTTTCCTCTCAGATCAGCCATGTTGTCAAATCCTTTTTCAATGCGCGTCGGCATTTTTGTGCCATCCGTCCCCTTTTGGACCCTGCAGCTAAAAGATCATCCTCAGTATGGTGGTAGCTCATCTTGATTACTGGTATATGCCGGCAATCCTGCTTACAAATTTAAAAGATTGCAGTCTGTCCTATGAGGCCCATGCAAGAAAATTCAATCATATGATGATTCAACACACTGGCTTACAGTACTTTTATAGGTACATCACAAAATTCTCACTCTGGTTCATAAATCTTTACAAAATAAAGCCGGACTACCTAACTTCCCTCATCATTCCCTGCACACTTCCACACTGTTTACGTTCGCTACATGGCAACAGGCTATATATCCCCTCCCTTTCCAGAGCATAATACAAAAATACCAGGAACTCAGCTTTATTTTTTTGCCCCCTCACTATAGAACTGTTTAGCCCCTTATATCCACCTTGAGATAAGTTATAAGAAATTCATAGTACTGGTAAAGACTTTTCTTTTTGAACAAGCCTTCAGGGTCGGACCGGGCCTTGGAAACAACTAAATTGTGCTACCTACCCTGTCTCAGCTCTCCTTTCTCTATAACATTTTGTTCTCTATAACATCAACAAAATCCACCCATTCCTTTCTGAACACACTACTAAGACACTTATCCACTCCTTAGTCACCTCCCATCTTGACTATTGTAACGTACTCCTTGCTGGTTTCCCTCTGGATCATCTCTCTCCTCTTCAATCTGTTCAGCACTCTGCTGCACGGATAATTTTCCGCCAGCTTCATCATGCTCATATGACTCCTCTTCTCAAGTCACTTCATTGGCTCCCTATCCATTTCTACATCCAGTTCAAACTTCTCCTGCTGACCTATAATTGCATTCACTCTGCAGCTCCTCACTACCTTTCCTCTCTTATTTCTCCCCACACCACTCCCCAGAAACTCTGCTCTTCTGGCAAATTGCTTCTAACTGTGCCCTTCTCTTCTATTGCTAACTCCAGACTTCGCTGCTTTCAGCTTGCTGCTCCTTATGCCTGGAACAAACTACCTGAGTCTGTACATCAGGCACCTTCTCTGGCCCTTTTCAAATCCAGACTGAAAACTCGCCTCTTTGCTGCCGCTTTCGGATCCTGACTCACCTGATCTTTGCGCTTCCTTACCATTCCCCCTAGAGATATCCCTGTCTACACCTACTGTGTTGTCTGTCTTGACTAGATTGTAAGTTCTGATGAGCGGGGACTGTCTCTTACATGTCTGTGCAGCGCTGCGTACATCTTGAAGCGCTATACAAATGTTCTTTCCTATCAGTATGCAGTTCTTTTTTAAACCTTCTATTTAAAAAAAAAATGATTGTACACTGCATTGTTGGTTATTGTAAAGTGGCATATCAAGTCCAGTAAACTATGGGGTATGTTTACTAAACCTTCTTATGTGCGCCCGGCGTTGGTGTGCAGGATGCCATATAAGGAGTGGGCGTTTCAGTCTAAAGTAGCAAAACGGGATTAGCGCGCGATAACGCGCGCTGCTGCACACATTATCGGGCAAAGCGCCGCTAAGCGCGTTACCGCGCGGTAATCTTAAGTAGGCGCACAGACATCCAAACACAGAAACAGAAGTGTAGCACAATGGTTAATACACTGACTGATGATACAGGGGTCATAAGTTCAATCCCCCAGTGTGCCTAATGCATAAGGCTGGCTGAGGCATCAGCTTTGACATGTAAGTATTGTTTTGTGAGGCATTTTATTTGTATTTTAATTATTGCTGCCAGCAAACACACCCTCACGTGCCGTAACCTAAAGTGCCGCATAAGGCACCCTATAAGGCACTCCATAGGGCACATTATAAAGTGCACTGTCCGCCACGGCACCCTATAATGTCCCCTACAGGGCACCCTATAAGGCGCTCCATAGGACACTTTATAAGGCACCTTATACAGACTGTAACCATAAGGTGCCTCAGAAGGCGCTTTATAGGGTGCCCTGTAAGGCGCCTTATAGGGCGCCTTCTGAGGCACCCTATGGTTACAGTACCCTGAGGGTGTTTTGCTGGCAGCACTAATGTACATTAAAAATAGACAATGCTTTGGACAGCCCTATCAAATAACCCCACTGTGGATTTGAACCCATGACCTCTGGCTCCACAAGCAGTGAAGTAACCAGTGGTCTACAGCTCCATAGCTACTAGCAAACCCCTGGCTGGCTGCAGAAGGACTGCACGTCACCACACAAACAGTCTGCTGTGGTCACCAGGATAGGGTTAACCCACCCATACCCATGATGCACTGCACATGCAAATCATCAGTCTACAGATGATCACAAGATGGGGTATGCACCCCCACAACACCTCGGCCTGGTAGGGGGAACTAACTGTGTGTGGTACTGGCACAGAGTAGCTACACACCGTCACATTGTGCAGGTACTGTACTCACCCTGAGGGTGAGGTGGGGCACCCAGCACCAGGTCCACAGCAGACATAGGCCATGCTGCAGGTCCCCAGCAGTGCTAATGTGTGAGATAGGTAGTCTCTGCAGACACACCTTGGATACATCTGTATTTCTCAGTCAGTTTTAGTCCTTATGGACCCATAGGAGGATTATGTACCACCCCCCCCCCCCCACGGGCTGAGGGTGGTAAACAGGGTCTCCCACCAACAGATCCACATTCTACCTCCCTGCAATGGTGGCAGTAGAGAGGACCATCAAGCCCAGTCCTGCTGGGGAACAGACACCCTACAGGGCAGTCAATGCAGCTCTGTACACATCCATAATGCAATAGCAGACATATTAGGCCTGGATATGCTAAGCTGCACCCCACCACTATCTGATATTCTCCTGCAGCAAGCCTTTAGCTGCTGCACCCTGCAAGGTGTTTCAGCAAGACACATACCAGCTGCAGACAGTCTGCTAGCTAGTCCATAGTGCATGTTCCTGGTGGAAATGCATGCACCCAGAACTGGGATGTCAGCATACACACCAAGCAGATAAGTCAGTGACTAGGCCCCAAAAGGGAACCCATAAGTATCACATAAGAGAAATACTATATAGCACTATGGGGGAACCTAGCCATGCCGTGGTCACTGCTCAGTCAGGGTGAGAGTGATCTCCCAGCAGAACATGCTGTGGCTACCCTGTCTGTGCAGGTGGTGGCCGGGCACTACAATGTCCCAGCCATTGCCCTATGCCCTGTGCAGATGCATCCTGGCCAGGCCACCCTGTCCGGGCTATACCCATGGTACCTTGCTCCTCATTATGCACATTGGCAGGCCAATACTGGCAACAGTGCTGGCAGTGTGGGCTGTGGAGGGTATTTGCAGCCACCACACACTGGATAGACAGACACATACTCCCACACCTATGCCAGCATTGTGCTACTATAGAGGTGTTTGGCAGCCCTGGCCACCACACCAGTCCTGGGCACAGTGCAGGCATGGATATGGTACGCAATACTGTTGGGGGTCACTCCCCAGGATGGTAAACACTGTCAGACACCAGACCTGAAGCACACTCCACAGACGTCAGAAAGGTTGCTATGATGGAGCTCAATCAGCAAACTGTGCTTAACGTAGGAATTGCTATCTGCCAGTAATCATAGCTACCTTTTGATAGCTGTGTACCGTATTCCCAGGTTTAGGGTGGGATTGCTAAGGTATGCAAGTGCTAGTATTGGGAGATGCACGCAGGGCCCAATGTCCTGCCTCTCCAGGAGGCATTGGCTAATGGAGCCTGTGGGTGTGGGTGTGTCTGCCCCTGTTGGCTGCTGCTTTACGGCAGAGGTTCCCAACTCCAGTCCTGGTGTGCCAAACACTGTTCGGGTTTTCATGCTGTCCCTCATGAATATGCATGAGATACATCTGCATATCATGGGGGCGGTGCATAGATATGCAGCACAGCCATCTTTATTAGAGGCAGCATGGAACCTGAATGGTGTTTGGCCCTCCAGGACTGCATTTGGGTGACTCTGCTCTAGGTAATGCGCCTGTTTATGGTGTCTGTGCTCTGTAGGGTAAAATGTAGGTGTTTTGGGCATGTTTACGTCATCTGCAATAAAGGTTCTGTCTGTAGTAGCATGTTTTAGTAGTGGGTAAAAAATGGGGGCTGGTTTGGCAGGAACCACAGCTGGGACTTGAACCTGTGACCTTCTGCTCCTGAACACATTGGCTCTGTGCACTGCACCACCGTGTTGCCACAGAGACAGTACATTCCCTGGGGATACCATGACTGTTCATCAGATGGGGCCTGTCTGTTGCAGTGCATGGGACCCACCTACACAGGGCTAGGCCACGGTCTGCTCTGGGCAGCTGCCACTGCCCCCTCCACCACCAGTGCCCCTCTGCCACCCTGCTGACATGCCCTTCTGCTGGTGGTGCTGGTGGAGCGCAGTCTCAGGCCATCCACTGTGCGGGTAGGCGGCTGCCTATGGTGCGGGTTCTTGGGTAGGGGTGCCTGCATAGGTGTCCACACTTCCCCCCAGCACCGCCTGCCACTGTTCTGTGCCCTTGGGGGTCCCTACTGGGTACTATCCCCTGTGACACTGTGGGAAGCACACTCGTGCCCATGCTGGGCCCTCATCAGTTGCTGTCTGGCTGCTCTACTGTTTCAGCATTCCTATCGGCCACCTAGGCATCACCCTAGTCTGCACTGTGGCCCAGCTGCAGTACAGCATGTGCCATCTGCAGCCCTCTGTGTCCCCTTTCCCAGCATCTGTCTAGTTGCCCATTCCGACATGCCCGCCCTGCTGTTGTGGAACATGTGCACCCCATAGGAAACCTGTCCAATGGAGAGGGAAACCCTGATGAGCGCAATTGCACTGTGGGATCATTCACCTTGTATGGGGACGGAGCGTAGACCCTTCCAAAATTCATATCTTTTTTTTGGAGCTTTCTCGGGAGTGCTTTTTGATGTTTCCCATTAATATCACTATTGCCCAGCTTGGTTATGCTTTTTTTATATTTTGTTGGGGTTATTTTCAATGTTTCTTTTCACTTTTGTTCCGTGCACATGTATCACACATCACTTTTTTGTAGGTTTCCCTGGTTTTGCTGTACATTGCTGACAGAAATGGTTTTTCTGCCCTTTAAATCAGCTCTAACACCAGGGTTTCACTGGCATTAGTTTTGAGCCTCGGATTTCACATCATTAGTGTGCGGGGAGCCTCTCCCCTCCCACTCTCCACCCATTGACCCCTTCTCTCCGCCCCTGGGGAGCATTCCTCCGCCCTCCAGGAGCCTTTCCCCGCCTTCAGCGCTCATTTGCCCCGCTGCGCACGTTAACGCGCACTAAGGGACATGAGCGCCTGATAAAGCGCCATTAACGCGCGTTAAGGTACCTTAACGCGCGCTAACGTCACAGAGCACACATTAAGAAGGTTTAGTAAACATACCCCTATATCTATAACTCCCTGCACATTATATAAGAAAAGGCTGGTTATTAACAATGTAAATAACTAGGGTTCTGCCTAAAACTCTGCCAGACACCAAAAATTCAATTAAAATTTGTATCTCCTCAAATTAATCCTCTCAACTTGAAATCTTCTCAGTCATGGCCTTGTGTATTAAGTCAGTGTCCTATTTGTTTTCCATTGTGTGTCCTGTCTGTCTTGACTAGACTGTAAGCTCCAGGAAGTAAGGACTGTCCCATTATCATGGTAATTTTATAACAGGTCACCTATGTAAGAAGTCAAAAAAGACCCCTAATTTAATCCTGATTTACAAAAGGCAACAAAGGTGCCTATGTGCCTTTAGAAAACTAACTGCCAGATCCAGCAACAGCGTACAAATACTCATGCAAAAATTTACACCTGCTCTGAAGATAGTGTAAATGTGGGCATGTACCCGCTTAATTTATAAAATACGCCCATATCTCATAACAGCCCAAACAACAGGGAGCACCTTCACATAGACAATGTAAAAGTAGGTGCACACTTCCATGCACATATTTTATAAAAAAAACCCTTTTCCATATGTAAAACAAATCCTATACATGAATAGCTTTAGAGAATTACCCCCTAAAAGTACAGTTTTCATACTCCACTCATGACCTTTCCCCCCTGAATACCTGCCTCTCCGCTGTAGCTTCCTGGATGGCCTCCAACTATCTCTATATCAACCTCTCTAAAACCACCGCTATTTGGTTTTCTCTCTATCCGTGCTCCCTCTCTCGCTCCCTCCCTGGCTCAAACTCCTATCCCTCTGGTCACTTCTTTTTTACCTCAGCGTCACCCTTGACTCTTCCCGTTCTTTCCATGACCACCTCTCATCCGTTATTCAATGTTCTCTCTGCCAGATCCGCTCTGTTCGCCCATTTCTTTCACCCCACTCATTGACCACCCTCCTCCTCTCCCTGGTCATGACTTGTATTGATTACTGCAACGTCGTCCTTGCTGGACTTTCCCAATACCAACTGCATCATCTCCAATTACTCCAGTACACTGCAGCACGCATTCTCACACACTCCTCACGCTTGGACCATATCACCCCGGTACTCATTCACCATCACTAGCTACCAGTATCCTATCGCATTCAATATAAGATCCTCATGCTGGTTCACCACTCCATCCATACCAGCACTCCATGTTATCTTTCAGACCTAATCCATCTGCACACCTCCCAACGTTCCCTTTGTCAGATTCATGCTAATCGCCTACTTCTCCCATCTGCCACACATGCCCGCCTTGAATCCATCCATTCCTCCACTTTCTTTTTCCTTGGTCCTTCCCTTTGGAACTCTCTCCCACCCCCATCTCCGTCTGGAGCTCTCCTTTCCCCGTTTTAAGACCCTACTGAAGACTCACCTCTTTTCTCTGGCATTCAATCTCACCCTCCCCTCCTAGTTGCCACCCAAGACCCCATTATCTCTCTCTCCCTCCTGTGTCTGCTGTCTCCATCTCTCTCTCTCTCTCCTCTTTCCTTTCCTGTCTTAATATTGGCATTCCTTTCCTTCTTCCAACACTGTTTGTAGCCTTTTTTTTTGTGAACCGCCTAGACCTCTCGGCATAGGCGGTATATCAAATGTTGCAATAAAGATAAAGACTGCCCATAGTGCTGCAAAGTCCAAAAGATATCTTTTTTACCAGCAGCCCTTATCCATGTATTTTCACTTTGAAAATTGCCCAAGAATAAAAAGTGCCTGCAGAACATGCACTTCCATCTTCTAGAGGTTCTTTTTCAGACAAAATGTGACTAGCTTTCAAAATCCAAAATCTTAACCTTCCCCAGGAATGCCTCCATTACAGTGAGGGTAAAAGTATGCACATCGCAGAGCAATATGTGTACTTTTTCCTGCATATGGGGTTGGCAATTTTCAGGCTGGCTATTTACCGAGGTAAAATACTCTTCTCCAAAAACTCACTGACTTCTTCCACAGAGTTTAAGGTTAGCAAGATGCCATTTTTGGTTACTCGCAGAACTGCAGGGTGTTGCAGCGTGAAGCCAACTCAGCTGTCAAAGAGTTCATCGCCATACTCCCATGAAGTCTTTCCACCATGTAGCAACTCTGGCTGAATAATCCCAGAATGTGAAGATTTGACAGCTGTCAAATTTAAGCTCCTTTTTTATGTGATATGCTTGGACAATAGCTGCTTTCTGAGCAGCTACTTCGACATTCTTTTGGCTATAGTGAGCTCATTCAGTTCAAAGCTTCCGCAAGTTGCTATCCAGTTGCAATTCATCCACAAGCCAGCATTCTAGGAAGCTCAAAAATTCAGGGGTATGTTTACTAATCAGCGTTAGCGGCTTCCATGTGATACAGCTCCGATATCGCACAGAAGCTGCTAACACTGAATAGTAAACATACCCCTAAGTTTCAGCACTGGGCTCTGGTACCCAACAAACCTTAAGTTATTCCTCCTAGACCAGTTTTCCATGTCATTAATTTTTAATTCATAAGCATCAAGCCTCTTACATAATTTTTCAATGTTGATAACACCCTGATCAATGTCTAATTGAAAATGTTATCAAATATAGGAATGCAGCACCTTTACCATTAGTTAGTAAGTTCAGTACTGAAAGATTAGCTCACCCCAAAACATTATGTTCCACAAGTTCTGCTGCCATCTTGTTGTCTGTAGGCCAAGCTATTTCTTTATCTTTTTTTTTCAGTGTTTTAGATGCTATGATAGGAATAGGTTTAGTAACAAATTTGTCCATAAAGCATTAATAAACTGTTTATCGCCTTTTTGAATAATTATCACAAAGATTAGTGTAGAAAAGATTGGCTGGGAGTACCTCACATAGCTAGCAAGAAATACAATCTTACTCAATCATTACATCATGTAACTAAAACGCTTTTCACCCACAAATTGGCCTTGACAAATTTTGTTTAGATTTAGGAGCCAGGCCAAAATCTTAGGAGCCAGTGGCTGTGACCCCCGACCCCCCCCCCCCACATTGCCTTTATTCTCCACCAATGTTCCTCCATTTGCAAACTCCTGCATGTCTGAGAAGGGTGGAAGAGTTTGAAGAGAGATGATAAAGCGTGTCTTGTTATGCTGGCAGGGCATCTTTAGACAGAAATATATAGATAGCACGTATCATACGTGTGTATATGTAGTGCAACGGTAGTTTGCCTGTCTGTGTATGAGATGTGGTGGGTGGGTGCCTTTGTATGGAAAGAGTGCAGGGCTCTAGTCCGTGTGTGTGTGTGTGTGTGTGTGTGTGTGTGTGTGTGTGTGTGTGTGTGTGTGTGCACATTGTCATCAACCCCCCCTGGTGGCCAGTGGCTGCAAGGGCAGGTTGAGCATATTTATTATTTGTGGAGGTAAGAGACTTTTGGAGGCCAGGTGCACCCCGGTCTTTGTAGTTCTCCTCCTTATAGGAATAAGTTCTGTAGACCAGAATGGAGGGTAAATAAGGCTTTTATTTCCCCTTTCAAGCACTGAGGTTCGCTAGGTAACAGAAAATAAAGGGTTCTCCTTCTTTGTCAGGGTTTTTTACCAAAGCATAGTTAAACAAGTGAACTGTTACATACTTCACCGCTTCTTGCAAAAACAACACAGGGTTTTCCAAACTTCGGAGCAAAGTAAAATTAGTGAGCTTTTTCTCTTTCGCTCAACATGAACAAAAACAATATCAGAGCTTGTCTAAATAAGTTACAGCTCGGGGAGTGACTCAAAACTCCCTGCGACACAAACCGAGCAGTCCATTACTTCTTCCTGGGACAATGTAACTGAGTCCACAGGCTCCACCTGCATGGGCTCTGGTTCATTCCTCCCCCTTCCCCAAAAATGCACACAAGCACCCCACCTACACAGGCACATACAAAAACAGGCACGCCACCTCTGCACGACAGACACATACAAACACACACACACACACACATAGGCACCTCATCTCTGCACCATATACCCATACACACAGGCTGTGCAGCATGTTGTGATAGGGCTGAAGCCACTGAAAGCAAAAACTTAGAAAAAAACGCTGTTCCTTACAAAGCAGCTAACGTGCAGAAGATGCAGTTCCCTTGCAGAGCAGCTAGAGGGAGCAGGCATGAACCTACAGAGGCTGAGCTAACACACCCGGGTACTGATTGTGCAGGAGCTAATCAGCTCCACCTGAGGGGTAGCCCAGGAAACTCAAAAGTAAAAGGCCTTTATACGCAGAGAGCCAGCTCAGAAGGAGAGAGAGAGGAAGGAACCTCGGAAGGGAGCTCAGGAGGGAGCTCAGAAGGGAGCTCAGAGGAGAGCTCAGAAAGAGAGAGAGAAAGGAGCAGACTCAAAAGAGCGAGAGACCTGGGAGAGACAGACTGGAAAGAGGTCTGCTTGGAAGAAATCCCAAAGGCAGAGAGCTCAGAAGGAGAGAGCCCAGCCGGGAGAGAGGCCTCTGCTCACCAGGAGGGTCTGAAACAGGATTAAAAGGTACTGGAAGAAAAAGTTCTGACAGGAGATTTACTTATACTAAGAAGCCAGGAAGCCTGGAATCTCTACAGGGTCTTATGTTTATGTTTATGTTTATTAAAACTTTATATACCGCCCAATACAATTAGCATCTGGGCGGTTCACAATACATAAAATCAATTAAAAAAATGTTAAAAGAGAGAGAGCTGCGAAAAAGAGCCAGAGAAAGGAACGCCATATAATTAAAGAAAAAGGGATAGAAACAGAGAAACAGATTGGGGGATAAAGATGGGTAACAAGAGGAGAGAAGAGGGGGATGACAACAACAACAACAAAAAAGAATAATATAAGACAGGGGTAAGGGGTATGCTGTCAGAGGCCTAGAGAGGGGGGGGGGGGGAGATGGGGCCGGGAAAGGAAGGTTAAAGGCAGAGCAGAAAAGATGGGTTTTAAGGTTAGTTTTAAAGGACGGGTAGGAGGTTTCTAAGCGTAGAGAGGGGGGAAGGGAGTTCCAGAGCCTTGGACCAAGAAAAAAGAAAGCGGAAGACCGAGTAGATTCTAGGTGCGCTTGGGAGGGAGGGGGTAGAAACTTACGGTTAGCGTGAATAGACCGGAGAGAACGATGGGGGGTATAAAGGTGAATCAAGCTAGAAAGATATAGGGGGATACCTGAATGGATCACCCTGTGAACAAAAATAAGAATTTTGAATTGAACACGAAAGACAACAGGAAGCCAATGAAAGTGTATTAACAGAGGAGTGACATGATCAAACCGTGAAGCATGAGAAAGGACACAAACAGCAGCATTTTGAACACGTTGAAGACGACAAAATTGGGATTGGGGAAGACCAGCGAGACAAATATTACAGTAGTCAAGACGAGACATAACAAGGGATATAATGAGAGTAGTCATGGAAAAGATAGTAAGGAAAGGTCGTACTGCACGAAGTTGTTTTAAGGAAAAGAAGGAACGTTGGACAACTGAGGAGATATGGTCTTTAAAGGAGAGGGAGGAGTCGAGAATCACACCCAAGTACCGCAAGGAAGAGACAGTGGGGATGGGAGAAGAAGAAAATAAGGGAGTGAGGGTAGGAGTGGGATTACCGAAAGTGAACCATATGGCCGAAGTTTTCGAGAGATTAATGTGAAGAAAGTTAGTTGAGAGCCAGGAGGCTACAGAAGAGAGACAAGTATTAAAGGCAGTGATGTCTGGTGCAATAGGATCAGTGTGATAGAGGAGAAAGATATCATCCGCGTAGTAATAGGCAGAAACACCGTGTTGCTGGACAAGGAGGGCAAGAGGGGCCAGGAATACATTAAAGAGAAGAGGGGCGAGAACAGAACCTTGAGGAACACCACATGGAAGGGGTGTGGAGGGAGAGGACTCTGAGCCAGTGTGAACTGAGAAAGTGCGACTGAACAAAAAAGAGTGGAACCAACGAAGAACTAAACCGGAAAGACCCGCATGCTGAAGATGAGATAGCAGAGTGCGGTGATCAACCAGGTCGAAAGCAGCCGAAAGATCTAGAGAAACAGCAAGAGAAAGTAGACCACGATCGTGAGCAGAGTGCAAGTCATTAAGGAGGGAGAGAAGAACAGATTCAGTGCTATGACCTGGACGGAAACCTGATAGACGTGGATGGAGAGTGAGAGAAAGCTCGAGGTGAGAGGAGAGCTGAGAAAAGACCAATTTTTCCAAGAGCTTAGAGAGAAAAGGAGATTAGATATAGGATGCCAATTGGAGGGGGATGAGTGGTCTAGAGAACTCTTTTTAAGGATAGGTCGGACAGTAGCATGCTTCCACGGGGAGGGAAAAGTGCCAGAAGAGAGACTAGAGTTGAAAAGCGAGAGAATAAGAGGGGACAGCGCCAGAGAAGGTTCCAACAGCCAGGAAGAGGGGATGGGATCAGCTGGACTTCCGGGTGGAAGTGAAAACCTTAGTGAGAGTGTCTAAGGAAATGGGCTCAAAGGTGGACCAGTGATGAGAAAGATCTTCCCAAGCTACAGAGAGGACAGACAGTACCCAGGAAGCTTCCAGAGGGAGTCTGCAAAGGAGACCCCGGCCAGAGAGAGGTGCCTGAGTGGGCAAGTAACAGACGCCCTGACTTCACGAAGCCAAGGTACGGTGACTATTTTTTCCCAAAGAAAGGCTCAGCTCCTAGAACGTCTTTAAAACCAAATAATCAGTCTAAGAGAAAAGGAAGCGGGCAGGAGTCCTTTAAGCCATCACGTAGGGCATAGGGACAAACCCTGCTATTTACCTGAAAGCCCTAGATGGAAGCTAGGGAGAAGAAGTACTGACTTTCAAACCACAGCAGCCAGGGAAAGATCAAGTACAGAGGGAGGCACAAATACACCTTTTGGTATATACAGATTGTCCTTCTGACCCCATGCATTTATCTCTTCAACCCAAAGCTTTGCACTCTTCCCTCTCTCCTTCAACCCCTCTCCACTCTCTTCCCTTCCCCCTCCCTCCTAGCACACCCACCCCTGCCCGCCATTCCCCACATCCTTCTTTTTTTTTAAAGCCACTCACTTTGGAATTCCCTGCCCCCCGCCTTCCACCTCATACCCTCTTTCCTGAAATTTAAGTCTCTGCTCAAAACCCACCTCTTTCAGTCTGCCTTCGTCCTTCACTCTTCCTACATCTGACCTCCTACTCACCACTCTCTCCTTCCTCTTCCTCTCCCCTCCCCTCCTTTCCCCTGCTGAATGTATGCCTGGCTCTCTCATATCAAACCTTTGGCGTTCCTTTCCATTTCCATGCTTAGCAGCTACAAAGGCATGATATATCCAGTAAAGAATAAGGAATTGCCCCTTAAACTTTTGATACCTCATTCCCCCCTCCAATCTAACCTTTTTTTTCTCCAGTGCCCCAATCTTGCTATCCTCTGAGGGCAGACAGAAGGGGACTTTGCAACGATCGCGACTTTCCACCCTTTTTCTGCCTGTGGGAGATCAGTTCCCTGGAGGCAGACAAAAATCGCACGGCGGGGGGGGGGGGGGTGGCAAGAAAATCCCAGGTGTAAATTTCTAGTCACTATGGGGACCTGGTACCTGGGATTTGTCGAATCCTGTCCACAAAAGTGTTATGAAAATTGTCCTGCCTATATCTCTGCACAATGCTGGGTACATCCAGTATGTGCTGTACAAGTGATGATAAAAATAAGGGCATTATTGGGCCAGATACTGGATGTATGAAGAAATAAGGATAAATTAACTTGGTTCAGAGTATGCATAAAACTATATGGCTATCTGTCTAAGCTTGACTGCTAAAATATAGATCTAACTTTATGGGTCAGATTTTATTACAGGACGCCTGTGTGAGAAGTCACCTGTTTAAAGCCTATTTTATAAAGGCAACTTAGGTAACTTTATAAAACAGGCACCCGGTAACAACACCAATAGTACACAAATGCAGACATTTACACCTGCTCCAAAGCATGTGTCCATGGGTGTGTGTGTACTCTATGGGGTATGTTTACTAAACGGCGCTAACGGTGCAGCGACGGTATTATCACGCGATAAGTGACATCGTGAGATAATGGTGCATTATCGCACGATAACGTCACTTATCGCGCGATAACGCACCTGCGACGTTAAGGCACCCTAACGCCGTGAAATCCAGCTCTGAAGGGCGGAGTAAGGCTTCCCAGAGGGCGGAGAGAAGGGGTCAATGGGTGGAGAGTGGGAGGAGAGAGGCTCCAGGCACACTAATGCTGTGTAATCTGGGTCTGAACACTAACGCCAGTGAAACCCTCGCGTTAAGGCACATTTGCAGGAAAGAGAAACCATTTGCAGGAAAGAGAAACCATTTCCGTCAGCAATGTACAGCAAAGGCAGGGAAACCTAGAAAAAGTGATAGTTGTGATACATGTGCATGGAACAAAAAAGCAAATAAACATAGAAAATGACCTGAACCAAATTTAAAATCCCCATAACCAAGCTGGCCAATAGTGATATTAATGAGAAACATAAAGAAACACTACTAAGAAAGCTCAAAGAAAAAGATATCGTGTTTTGAAGGGTCTATGCTCTGTCCCCCTACAAGGTGATTGATCCCACATTGAAATAGCGCTGATCAGGGTTTTCCCCCATAGTACTGTATAGCATTTTTCTCAAGTAATATTTGTGGGTTCTCTTTCCTGGGGCCCAATCACTGAGTTATCTGCTTGGTGTGTGTGCATCTCCTCCAGGGACATGCACGATAGACTAGCTAGCAGACTGTCTGCAGTTAGTATGTGTATGGCTGGAACACCTTGCAGGGTGCAGAAGCTGGAGACTCACTGGTGGAGAATGTCAGATAGTGGTGGGGGGCAGTTGAACATTTCCAGGCCTACTGTCTGTCTGCCATTGCCTTATGGATGCGTACAGATCTGCATTGACTGCTCTGTAGGGTGTCTGTTCCCCAGCAGGACTGGGGTTGATGGTCCCCTCTACTGCCACCATTGCAGGGATGTAGAATGTGGATCTGTTGATGGGAGATCCTGTCCCCCACCCTGAACCCCAGAGGGCGGTGGTACATAATCCACCTATAGGTCCCAACACCCCCCTTCATTTACATCATGTGACCATGGCACCCACACAGTATATGCACTATTCTGGGTGCATCATAGTCCACAAGGGCTAGATGTGGTTGGGAAATACAGATGGACACAGGTGTAGCCTAGGGGTGTCTGCAAGAACTACCTATCACACACTGCCGCTGATGAGGACCTGCAGCATAGCCTATCTCAGTCAAGCCAGGTGCTGCGGACCTGGTGCTGGGCGCCCCACCTCACCCTCAGGGTGAGCACAGTACCCTCACAATGTGACAGTCTGTAGCTACTCTGTGCCAGTGACACACATGGTTAGTTCCCCCCACCAGGCCGAGATGCTGTGGGGGTGCATACCCCATTTTGTGATCATCTGTAGACTGCTGATCTGCATGTGCAGTGCATCATGGGTATGGGTGGGTTAACCCTAGCCTGATAACCACAGCAGACAGTTTGTGTGGTGACCTGCAGTCCTTCTGTAGCCAGTTAAGGGCTTGTTAGTAGCTGTAGCTCACTGGTTACTTCACTGACTGTAGAGGCAGAGGTCATGGGTTTGATCCCACAGTGGTGTTATTTGATAGGGCTGTCTGAGGCATTTTCTTTTTTAATTTAAAATAGTGCTGCCAGCAAAAACACCCTCACAGTGCTGTAACCTTAAGGTGCCTCATAAGGCGCCCTATAAAGCACCCTACAGGGAACATTATAAGGTGCCTTGGCGGACTTTGCACTTTATAATGTGCCCTCTGGAGTGCCTTATAGGGCTCCTTATGCGGCACATTAGGTTATGGCACTGTGAGGGTGTGTTTGCTGGCAGCACTAATTTAAATTTAAAAAGGAAACGCCTCAGACAGCACTGATTAAAGGTAAAGGGCAATGCCTCAGACAGCCTTATTCATTAAGCCCACTGGGAGATCAAATTCACAACCCCTGTACCATCAGTCAATGTATTAACCATTGTGCTACACCTCTGTTGCTGTGTTTGCAGGTCAGCGCACCTAATTAAGACTAACGCGCGTTAACGTGCCACGGCTCCCTCTATTGCAAGGTAATGTGCACGGCGCACTTTATCGCGCGATAACCTGCGATTGCTACGTTAAGACCGGAACGCCCACTCCTTTTATGGCATCCTTCACATTATCACTGGGCGCACATTAAGACGGTTTAGTAAACATACCCCTATGTGTGTACTCGAGTATCTTATATGGGTACACTGCAGTTCTGCTACCGCTCTGCACAAACTACACCCCCAGGAATGCTACAAGCATGTGCGTACTTATACACACCTATATTATGGCCATTTCCATGTATTAAAAAAAAAGTCTTTATGCTCAGAAAATCCTTTATAAAATGACCACCCACATGGATAACTTATCTTTTTATAAAGTCAGGCCTGCTATTTCCGCAGGTAAGTTATCCAGGAGCAGCTGAATATCATCGTTATCCATATTCCTTCTGGTCTCATCCCCTCATGCCTCTAATTCTTCCCCGCTTTAAATGGATAACTTTTGGCTATATGTTGTCTTTGTGGCAAGAAATTTAAACAGAAGCACTTAGGTAGCCTACATATGATGATGGTGATTGTGGCAGATCACAGCTGATGTTGACTGGTTTTCTCTCTATTAATTCGGATCCTACCCGAGGACCTGGAATCATAGAGGTAACAGTGCAGAACGTTTGCTGTTCCAGATAGGGTAGTTTTTTTGCACAGCTGGTGGGGATATATCTTTTAAATTTAATGTTTCCATTTATTTTGGGATCCAGTTAGTATTGCTCCAAGAGTGTCAATCACTATTACTATCATTTTTCTCAGGTAAAAAAGGTGTTGGTACTCATATGCAGGACTCATTCATTAATACTTGAGGACCATGAGTCAGTTTTACCAGACAATGAAAAAGGTGCCTATATTCAGTGCCACCAAGTACCCCCTCAAATAAAGCCCCGATCATTATTATTATTGTTAAGTAAAAGTGGCCTCCAGAGCCTGTATATTTTTGTGTGATAAAAAATAGCCTACCCTACTGACTGCTAGGTTTGTGTATACTGCTGAACTACAGTATGCATGGTATATCTATAGCAATGAAGTACACAATGCAGGATTTAACTAATATAAACACTGCAAGACTGTTATACAGTAAAGCATAGGATATTGCAGAAAATGTATAGGGAAGTTACAGGACACTGAGAATGTGTATACTAGGATAGCACAGAATATTACACAGTGTATGGAGGAGAGGGAGAACATTGGGGCATATTTATTAAGTTGCACCAGCTGTTAATGTGACCGATAGTGTGCAATAACAGCACTGCAAAAATGGAGATAGCACAGCAATATTCTGTGTTGTCTGCATTCTCCACAGCATCTGCGCAAGTGGGTGGGATATGGGTGGAGAGTGGGTGTGTCTGCAACGCCTGGTTACCATGGGCGTACTCAACCTGTGGTAGCCATAAGAGTTGCCGATAGCGCAGGTGCAACTACTACCACCTCAATGAATGGTGTTAGCTGCAGCCATGATGCCGCTGTGCCCCAATGTTTGCATTTTTAGTGCAGTATCTGCTGGGGAAATGCTGTGCACACCCCCAGTAGATATCACACGACCTGTGCAGCTAACACCACGCTATCTGCACTAGAACACCCCATTAGCTGCAAAGGCTTACCACGGTTTAGTAAACAGATGCCATTGTGTCACGTCATACTTTGACACATCACATTGAATTCAGCTACGAAAATCAGGTCAGTTTTCAAAAGGATTTGTACAGATATAGACTACAAGTATCCATATAAATTCCCTATCTGTAGATCTTCAAAATATATACAGTAGTAGAGGGCTGAGTGTGTGACTGACTGGTCCTGTACTAGCCATATAAAATGGTGCTGGATCTGTGATGGAGCAAGGGCAGGACTAAATATTATCTGGATAGGCATGATATTTAGTTTCTATTTAGATAACCTAAAGAAGGCTTAAAGTAAACAATAGGTTATTCAGGTAGCGACTGAATATGGCCACTATCTGCATAATATCTGGTGGTCAGCAGCACATATGTATATTCATCATCACTGACTATATGTAGCAAGACTAGGGGACATGCAATGAAGCTACAGTGTAACCCATTTAAGGCTAATAAGAGGAAATATTTTTTCACTCAACGCGTAATCAAACTCTGGAATTCATTACGGAGGATATAGTAAAACCTGTTAGTGTAGCTGGGTTTAAAAAGGGGTTGGACAAGTTCCAGGAGGAAAGGTCCATAAACCATTATTAAAGAGGAACTGAGAAATCCTATCCAATGCTTGCTCCAATACAAGCTTTATGGAACCTGTGCGTCTTTTTGGGAACCTGCCAGGTACTTGTGGCTTGGATTGGTCACTGTTGGAAACAGGATACTTGGCTTGATGGACCTTGGTCTGACACAGTATGGCATATCTTATGTTCTTATGACTTTTTTTTAAACACTGTGGCCAGTGGGCACTGAAAAGTCTCCTAAAATTCTCATATAGGGAATAATCATATTTGATCTTGTCAAATCAAACTATGTCATAACCCAAGGGCATATTTTAGATAGTATGTGGGGATTGGAATTAAAATGTCAAAGTTGAGATGTACTCAATTCTGACAGTATTTTAAAAGCAGTTCTGCTAATGGTGGAACTATTCCTAAAATACACTGAAGGAAGTGCAAGAACGCACAGGGATTTCTATTAACTTAGAGCAGGAGGAGCCATTTCACTAACATACAGTGGGAAAAATCAGAGGAAAGTAAGGGGTATGTTTACTAAACGGTCCTAATGTTACCGGCGCTAGTTGCAGTGATAATGTGAAGAATCCCATATAAGGAGTGGGTGTTCCAGTCCTAAGGTAGCAAGAATATGTATCGCGCGATAGTGGGCGCCGTAGCACGTTAACGTGCGTTAACCTTAAGTACATGCCAGCGCAGTGCTAGAAGCTATAATAATGTAGTCCACTGGTTACTGCAATGACTGTGGAGGCAGAGGTCATAGGTTTGATCCCACAGTGGTGTAATCTAAAAAGGTTGTCTGAGGCATTTTCTTTTAATTTAAATCAGTGCTGCCAGCAAAAACACCATCACAGTGCCGTAACCTAAGGTGCCTCATAAGGCGCCCTATAGGTCACATTATAAAGTGCCCTGTCTGCCAAGGCACCCTATAATGTGCCCTTAGGCTACAGCACTCTGAGGGCATTTCTGCTGGCAGCACTGATTTAAATTAAAAGAAAATGCCTCAGACAGCCTTTTTAGATTACACCACTGGGGGGATCAAACCCATGACCTTTGCCTCCACAGTCATTGCAGTAACCAGTAAACTACATCTCTATAGCTGCTACCACACTGCTGGTGGGCTACAGAAAGACTGCAGGACACCACACAAACTGTCTGCTGTGGCTACCAGGATAGGGTAAACCCAACCGTACCCATGATGCACTGCACATGCAGATCAGCAGTCTACAGCTGATCACAAGATGGGGTATGCACCCCCACAGCACCTCGACCTGGTAGGGAGAACTGACCGTGTGTGTTACTGACACAAAGTAGCTACAGACCGTGACATTGTGCGGGTCCTGTGCTCACCCTGAGCATGAGGTGGGGCGGCCAGCACCAGGTCCGCAGAACCTGGCTTTGCTGAGATAAGCTATACTGCAGGTTGTTATCAGTGCCAGTGTGTGATAGGTAGTCCTTGCAGACACATGTAGGCTATACCCTGATCAGCGTTATTTTAATGTGGGATCATTCACTTTGTAGGGGGACAGAGAATAGACCCTTCCAAACATGATATCTTATTTTTTGAGCTTTGTCAGTGGTGTTGCTTTATGTTTATCATTAATATCACTTTTGGCCAGCTTGGTTATTGGGATTTCAAATGTGGTTTTGGTCATTTTCTATGGTTATTTGCCTTTTTGGTTCCTGCACATGTATCACTACTATCACTTTTCTGGGTTTCCATGCCTTTGCTGTACATTGCTGACTGAAATGGTTTCTCTCTCCTGCAAATGTGCCTCTAGCGTTGGTGTACCTTAATGCCGCCGCATTATCGTGCGATAAGTGATGTTATCGCACGATAATGTTACATTATTGCGCGATAACGTCACTTACTGCGCGCTAATACCACCGCTGAGACGTTAAGACGGTTTAGTAAACATACCCCTAAGTGTAAGTGTTTCACAACATGCACTTCATTTACACATTTTTTTTTTAGTGCTGTCAAGTTTGGTAAATACCAAAGTATCACGAGTAGTAGAGTGCCAGGCCTGATGGTTAAGTAACTTGCCCAAGGTGTGCCAGTGGGAAACAAACATATGATCTGGATACTAGGGAGTTGCTCTAACCACTAGGCTACTCATTACACATGTAGTTGAACCATTTTTCATACCTAGATATTCAGATGCTGCTAAGTAACCACAAAAGTGTCTTTCAATTTGAAGGGGAAAATGAAAGTTGGGGGATCAAGGGGGATATCCCCCTTAATGCCCCCTGTAAAAGGATGGGTAAAAGGAGCACTTTTAAATACCTATACCGTCAAGGAGCAGGTGTAAATCTGGACATGGGCAATTTGGGGCTTACACATGCATTCCCTATATGAAATGGGGAATAAAAAAACTGCAATGTGTGCCTTTGAGTCAATGCTGACTGGTGACCCAGAAACAGAAGCTCCTGGGTTTTCATGGCAGTGTGACCAAGATGGTGAATGGTGACTTGCCCAGGGCCACAAGGAGTGCTGCTGGGAATTGAACCCTGGTTGCTTGGCTACTAAACCAGTATTCTAACCCCTAGGCTATTCCTCCACTGGGAATGCAGAATACATGTGTAGATTTTTGTCCTGTCCAGGCCACACCCCTGACACACCCCCTTGCTATTTCCATGTGGTATGGACATTCAGATGTAAAACGAGCCTTTCCCAAAAATAACCATTTGCACGTGTAAGTGGTCATATTGACATAAGTGAATCACAAACACGGCTTCTAATATAACCCCCTTAAAGTCTGTGGAGTATACTCTCACGGAAGAAAGGCATTAACAGAAGAGAGGCAGGCAGCATGCAGGCAGTGTGTATCCTGACGAGCAGAGTATGAAACCTAATACCACTAAACTGCCCTGATCTCTTCCCCATCACCTAGAAAGTTACTAACAGTTTAAACACTCCACCTGCTCTGGATGGAAGCGGCCAAGCACTGGTTAACAGAGTTTAACACAGAATACTGTTGTTTGCCTATGAATGGCCCACTCCCACACTCTCTGTTAGCAGTCCAACTCTGCTCCTGGAAAGGAAAAAGCCAGGCCGGGTTCAGCCTCTGGAGCTTTCATTTCCACCACAAAGATTTTGTGTGGGCTTCCCAGCTAGGAAACCTCAGTAACTAGCGACCTTTCCCAGCCCCAGGCACATGCCACAGGAGCGAGCACGAGCTCGGAGTCAGCGCGCACAGTTTGCTGGCATTACACACCGAAAGTACCTGCATCGTAAAGAGAGGGTTTAAAAAAAAAAGAGCTATACCAACAACACTATTTGTAGAAATGCAACCAAGGATGAACAAGGATCACTTGCTGACTGTTACACAGTCTCTGTAAAGTCCATGCACAACAGGCAGATTGCAGAAGCGTCTCGGCAGGCACTTTACATATCCCAGTTTCTTTCAGACTTACTCGTACGAGCTTCTCTGTCATCTTGATACCAGAGAAAATGTTTAAGCTCGCCAGTGCCAAAATCAGACTTCTCACGATCGATTACCCTGTTGCCCGGCATCGGTTCAGTTCACAACGCTTCTCTGAAACTCATTAGTCTGCTTAGAACAAACTACGAAGTGGTTTGACTTACCATCTTCCTAACGAAGGGCTAGCCTTTCCTTTTTACTTCCAAACAGCGCATGTTCTTTCTTTTCTCCAAAGTGCATTAACGATAGGGTTTTTTGCCACACTGCTGCTGGCTTGTGTAAATGTATAAACCACTGAGACACGGTGAACATGGCCCTAGCCCTCTCCAATGCACAGGACAACTTCAAACTACACATACACGCACACACACTCACAGACAGAGCAGTGGGGGCCCTCTAGGGATGCTCTGACAGCCAACAGATGGGGCACTGTATGCACTGACTGACTACCCAGTAGTGCTATATTACAGCACCATCACCACCTCCTTGTGGCAGAACTAAATGCAACTCTTAAGAAACAGCAGAGGTAGTCCATGGCATGAGGAAAAGCTAGCTTTCTCGATTTCTGACAATCTCATCCTGATGTATTATGGAAGCTGCAACTCGGTAACTCTGAATCCTGGAGAAAGCTTATAGGGAATTCTCAATAACAGAATATGACATCAGAGCCAGACTTTTAAGTGGGATGCTCACATGCAAGAGGGGGTGTCCTCTGTTCCTCAATCGCTATCTCCAAATTTTCCCCTCACCTTTGGCTTAACAGCAGCAGTCGGACCCAAGCATAAGCAGCGATGCGTACTATGCAAATGATAAATAGTAATAGTAGCAACTCTTAAACTGCAGTTCAGCATGGGGCCTGCAATATCTCCTGCGCTGTCAGGGCCCTCTGACACGCCGCCCCCTTTGCTCACATGGGCTTCCTGTTACTATGGAAATCTGTGCCAGCAGAGGAGGCGGGGTGCCATAGGACCTGTCAGCACAAGAGGGTTTTCAGGCCCTATGCTCAATTCCATTGTATGGGTTGCTGCTTCTGCTTCTGTGTAGGAGAGGAGTGCCATGGCCTTAGGCCTGAACTGAGGCATAGCAGCAGCAACAACACTCCAAAACCTATTAAAATTTGGTACCTGAGGCAGTTGCCTATATTGCCTGTGCCAAAGTTGAAGCCTATATGGCATAGAATATCAGAACTATAATTGTGACACCCCTCCACATGGTCATGGGTTGCCCTAGGTTAAGGAGGAAATTTCAGAATGTTTAGCTTGGTAATGGACTGTATAATTAATTGATATGTAGGTGTACCACTGGCATTACCAGCTGTGCACGACCATAAAGAAGGTGAGGAATTTTCAGGCAGGCTCCCAATAAGAAAAGCCAAGGCAGGAGCAGGTAATTAATTTTTTAATATTTTTAGCTGATGCCTTTCTAGTAATTCTCCAAGGCAAATTACATCATAGGTGGTCGGAGACTCAGCTGTTTAGGAAGGCTACAATGGAGTGAGTCTTGAGGTGGAACTGGGGTGGGGGTAATGCTTGGGGCAGGGTTAGGCCAGGATGGAACATGGCAATGCACAGTTAATTAAAATCCTTGGGATGGAGGGCAACACCTGTCTCCAGGAACAAGCAGGAATGTAGTCTTCACATAAGGGTGACATCGATACCAACGGAGCCCATGCGAGAATGCTCCACAGCATCCAATAGGAAAGCCTTTGGGAGCACTCCCCTGCGTGTCTCCCTTCCCACCTTCCCAACTTCTCCCCTCGGTTCTTCATTTTCTGCAGAGCTAGCAGGTTGCAAAATCCTGTCACCGCTGAAAAACATTTATTTTTTGGTGTATTACCATGTTCTGCTTTTCCATTGACGCTGGTTTCATCAGAATTGACACCAGTCCCAATAAAGTTTTCTTTTTTACTTAAAAAAATTTGTATTTCTTTTCTTTTCTTTTCTTTTTCTGCAGATTAACCATTAACTAAGCCTTCAGGCCTTCATATCCTTCAATCCTGAAGGATATGTTTTCTAAAATGGAAAAACCAACTAGTGTTTTGAAAAAATGTACCAAATGTGCTGGTATCAGTCACAGATAAACATGACTGTTGTTTAAAATGTTTGGGCCCTGACCATTTACCAAATTCTTGTACTTTGTGCCAACAAATGACAAAAAGAGGCCTAAAGAAAAGAGCCAGACAGTATGGATCCCTATTCGCCTCAGACTCAATTTCAGTGGCTTCCACTTCATTGATGACGACGACCTCCTCTCATGGGTCTCAGTTCTCTTCCAAGTCCAAACATAAGAGTAAGTCTAAATGTCATCGGCATCGACATTGAAAACCGTACTGAAATCAGAGGGAAATCACAACACAAGCATCGAGACTCCCCTAAGGGTGCTTCCGATGCAGACTGGCCAGCCAAGCAGTCCTGGCAGGAGGACCTATCTTCCAAAGCACAGGAGGGGTTTCCGGGATGCTCCTAAGGAATCGACCTCTGGAATTGTGGCTCAAAGCCCCACTGGTGATTCTACTCATGCAGCGGCTATCTCCCTGGACCAGCACATGCTGGCTCTTGAGAGGAGTTTCGCCACACTCCTGGCAGCCTTGGTGCACACAGTATCGACAGCTCCAGCAGTGCAGGCTTTGGCACTCTGCCTACACCCAAGTGTGTTGGCTCGATGCTGGCCCTGGATCCCGCATTGTTAGAACTCCCTAGGCCGATGCCTCTGTTGGAACTAACCAAAACCACCAGTACCCAGCAGGCTAAGACTGCCATGGCATCCAATGCGATATTTGTGAGCATCGGTATCAGCATTGACTCTCAATGTCAATGAAGCATCAAGGTCAAACACAAGACCATCGATACTTCAACTTTCTGTCAGACTCCGATTCCACTTCTTCTGACTCTGATGAGGGATCACTCAATTCCCAAGAATTTCCAGACATCCCTTTCAAACCCGTCCCCTCCACATGAGCGGCCCAGGTCCCCTCCAGAGGATATGTCTTTCCACTACTTCATTCATGACCTGGCAGCAGGACTGGCCATCACAGTAGCCTCAAAGAAGGAATCGAGGGCAGAGGAATTGGAGATACTCCAATATCCTCCCATGCCCAAGAAGGCAGCTACTTTACCGATGCATCGCATCTTACAAGATCTTATACGCCACATGCGCGAGGCCCCTCTTATGGTTCCACCTATCAGCAAGAGACTTGATACCATGTACTGAGTTCCAGAGTGTCCAGGCTTCCAGAAGCCTCAGCTCCCACACCACTCAATGGTGCTGGAATCGGCAATGAGCAGAATAAAGAGTTAAAAATAATCACTCTTCCATGCCTCCAGGTAGAGACTCGAGGACACTCGATGCCTTTGGGCGTTGATGCTTTCAGGCATGCATGCTGGCCTCTAGGATAAACTCCTACATGCTATACATAGACATAGGCATGTTTCTAAAAGATGTCGCCAAGGATCTGGAGACGTTTGCCCCCATGCTTCCTGATGATAAGAGGAATGCATTCCAGACACTCATCAAACAAAGAATACTTCAAAATTTCTTACCAGGCCATCTTTGAGTCAACCTTGATGCCTTTGAGTCAACCAGCAGAGCTTCGGCAGTCTGCACTGGGGCTCACAGGATGGCCTAGTTATAGACATCAGATCACGAACACTGGGTCCAGGACAAGCTGGCCAATATCCCATGTACGGGCCAATATTTTTGGAAAAGGTTGGAGAGAAAAGACCAAGGAGATTGAGACAGATGATTTTATCTTCAAACGCCTTTCAAGAAAAACAACTGATCCTTTCAAAAGGAAGGCTCTTTCCAAGAAACCTTTCTATTCTAAGAAGAAGAGATATCCTCAGCAGCGGCAGCAGGGCTCTCGCCAGCCCAAAAAGCCCAAGGCTTCCAAACCTCAACCACCAGGTCAGGCACAACCTGTGCCTGGTTTTTGACTCCTTCCTAGAGAGCATTGTCACTCTGCCATCTGGAGGGTCCCCAGCCTCTCCATATAGCAGGCAGCTCTGTTCCTATGCTCACAGGTGGCACCTCATAATCTCAGAACAGTGGACTCTCAACATCATCCAAAAGGGGTATCTGCTTCACTTCGAGACCTTACCCCCTACCAGCTTTACAGGAGACTATCCCACCCATCCCCTTCAAAGCACTCTTTTAAGGGAAGAGGTGTCTACCCTGTTGTCCCAGGATGCCATAGAAAGAGTTCCTTCTCCTCAAGAAGTGATGGACTTCTACTCTCCATATTTTCTCATTCCAAAGAAAACAGGAGGCTTCAGGCCCATCTTGGATCTCCGAGACCTAAACAAGTTTCTGGTCCTTGAAAATTTTAAAATGATTTCCCTGGGAACTCTTCTCCCATACCTCCAGAGACAAGATTGGCTAGGTTCTCTAGACTTCAACGAGGCGTAAACGCACTTACTGATCCATCCTCAACATAGACAGTATCTGTGCTTCATGTTTCAGGGGAACCACTACCAATACCGGGTGTTGCCCTTCAGCTTAGCCTTTGCACCGCGAGTATTCATATAATGCATAGCAGTAGTCGCTGCCTATCTCTGCACTTTGGGGGTCTTTGTCGTCCCTTAATTATATGACTGGCTAATCAGGGGAGACTCGCCTCAGGAAGTAAAACTCTCCCTTCATCGCACCATCACAGTGCTCCAACATTTTGGATTTGTCCTAAACCTCCCAGTCTCACCTCGCTCCGACTCAGCGGCTGGAGTTCATTGGAGCATTTTTAGACACTCAACAAGCCTGAGCTTTTCTTCCTCAAGATCGCTGTGAACTGGAAAAAAGGAATGCAAAAGCAAAGTCACGTAACAGCTCAAGAAATGCTACGTCTGTTGGGATGCATGGCCTCCATGGTCCATGTCATCCCCTATGCTGGACTACACATGCAACAAGCCCAAAGGACTCTGTCTTCTCAATGGATGCAGGCAAAGGGCCGTCACAGGGGCATGATCCACATTACTCCACAACTGACCAAGTCTCTTCAGTGGTCTTGTTCTCCACAGAACCTACTCAGAGGGTCACCTTTTCAGATGCCTCCACCTCGATGCACCGTGACAACCGATGCCTCCAAGCTGGGTTGGGGATCACATCGGAATGACTTAACCACACAGGGACTATGGACACAACAAGAATCCAATATATCTGGGTCTAGCTAAGCAGTCACTGAAGCCTTTACAGTTAGCGCAAAACACCGCTGCTCGTATAATTTTTGGTCTATCAAGTAAAGAGCATATAACTCCTATCTTAAAGGAGCTTCATTGGTTACCAATATCATCTCGTATTAAATACAAAACAGTAATTTATATTTTCAAGATAAAGCAACAATGTTCTGCAAAAAGTCTGACGTATCTTATCCGGTCAGATATTAGCAACAGACCTAGGAGAAGTGTATCTGAAAATAGAATCAGCTCCTCAAATGACATCAGAAAAACACGCAAGGAGACCTCTGAGAGAGCTTTCTCGTTTGCTGCGACTTCCATCTGGAACTCCCTACCTAATGATCTGAGAGCAGCTCAGGACATCAAAGACTTTAGAAAACAACTGAAAACAGTTTTGTTTACGGAGCACTACGGTCATGCAATCAACTAATTAATTTTTAAGAAAGCAATTATTTATATATACATTGTACAATAGCTCACTTTATAGTATAGCTCACAATATATAGTGCACCTTTTCCCAAGACATTTAATCATATATTTACAAACTATGTATATATTATCACAGATTTTTTCACTATTACTAATTTTCTCTTTTGTTAAACCGCTTTGATTGTATGATAAGGCGGTATAAAAATCCAATTAAATAAATAAATAAAATAAATAAAGAATCTGCTCTGGGAGGAAGTGACGTTACCGGGGCTGATGGCGGTGTGAGGCAGAAGCTCCGATACTGACCCAGTTAATCTAGAGGTGTACAGCCCTCCGATGCGGTGCCGATCGCTGTAGCGAGTGGCGGAAAGGCTGCGGAGTTGAAAGGGAAGGAGAGAGCAGGTGCGGCGCAGATCGGGGAGGAGGAGAGCCTGATCGGAGGGAGCAGAGTGAGGACTGTGTGGTGGCAATAAAATGGCGATCGTGGGTGAAAGCCTGGATCCGAGAGGATGAAGGGGACGGCGATCAGCCAGTGAAGGAGTGGAAGGTGAACGGCAGTGGACGGAATAACATAAAATTAAAAGCACAAAAACAAAAAGAAGAAAAAATATATAAAATAAATAAATAATAAATAAATAATGAGCACAACACCAAGAAACCAAAAGCCAAAAACTGATTTCAGGAAGAGACAGGCCCTGGAAGAGATAGGTAGCTGAATGGAGAGCAGCTCAGACTAAGGAGCAGATCTGCCACTGGAGAATATGTAGTAAAGCATGAAGAAGGGCCTGTCCAGTGTAAAAAGAGTGTAAAAGAGGACAGTGACGGTGTAGACAAACAGGTACTTGAGTATACTGAGTTGCTCTGTCTGAAAGACGCTGAAGCAGGCTTTTTGCTGGGGAATAGCATTCTCTGGATATAAGTTCACAGCAGTACATCTATTATATCAATATAAGTCCATCACAAGGGGGGCCCAGTACAGCCATAATGACCACAAGGAGGAAGGCAGCGGATCTACGGGACTATGTGTATTCCGGGTCCCAGGCAGGGGGCACGGATGATTTAGCTAATGGAGGTAGCAATAAGTCTGAGGAGAATGGGGCAATGGTGAAGGAACCAGGTACAAGGAGTGTGGTGGAACAAGGGCCAGTTTATCATCCAGAAGTAACTAGAGCGGAGCTCAGGGACTGTTTTTCAGAAATCAAAACTGAAGTGCAATCAGTGAAAACTGAGCTCAGCGGGCTCCTAGGGTGCTTGAAGGAAGAAATAGTGGAGCTCACTGGCCAGATGGGAGACCATGAAAATCGCTTGCAAGCAATAGAACAGCAGCAGGAAGGAGTGCAAAGTGTTCTGAAAATGCAGTCCTTACAAGATAATTTGCTCTACAAGTTGGAGGACCTGGAGATTGCGCAGAAATAATCTGAGAATCAGGGGTGTACCTGAGGAAAAGGAGTTTCAAGAAAGTGAGAAAGTAGCAATGTCTGTATGTGCGGAGGTACTTAAAAAAGGGGGAGAGGAGGTGTCCCCTGAAGATATACAAGTAGAGAGGGTGCATAGAGCGTTGGGCCCGCCAATAGCAAACCGGCCCAGAGACATCATATTGTGCCTGGCGAGATACAAAATGAAGGAGCATATTGCGTCCAGGATGAGGGGTTTGGGTACCTTGACCTGGAAGGGGTATGCAGTGTAAGTATATGAGGACCTGTCAGCGGGCACACTGCAGCAAAAGAGAGCAATGCAGCCAATTACCCAAGTTTTGAGATGGGAGGAAGTAAAGTATCGATGGCTGCATCCATTTGGATTGTCTTTTACCCTGAAGGGGAGGACATGGAAGATACAAAATAAAGAGGATGCAGTGGTGGCGCTTCGGGAAGCGGGGATTGGTCAACAGGACTCCTCCAGTAGGTTAGGCCCCGAGGATAAGAGGCAGCAGCGAAAGGAGAAGTGAACTAGGCGATGCAGACATCCCAAGGACCCCGCCAGGACCAGAGAGAAAGGAGGAATCCAGATGGCAAAGATGGACTAAAGCGCTGATGAGTGCCCAGTAAATAATGGACTGCTGAGTATAACAGTGGTGTAAGAATGGTGGGAGGAATAGGGTTGCCAACCGGACGGTTTTCAGCCGGCCTGGCCAGTTTTTCCATGGCCAGGCTGGCTGCCGGCACAGATGTAAAACCGGCACTTAAAAAGATGTTTTTTTTGCTCTGGCTGCAAGATCGGGAGCGGCCAGAGCAAAAAAAATGGCTTTTCTCCCGACTCCCGAAGCTGCGGTGCGATTCGCAAACGCGATCCCCTGTGGCCGTGCAGCCACTGCTTCTGCTTTTCACAGAGCAACGGCTGCAATATAGTTTATTTGAAAAGGAAAGACAACCTGTGAGGAGCCCGTCCCCTATGACATCATTTCCTCCTGCGCTGCGCTGCAGAAAGACGACCGGAGGGCTTCTCACAGGTTGTCTTTCCTTTTCAAAGTAAGTTTATTGCAGCTGCTACTCTGTAAAAAGCAGACACAGCGGCTGCAGAGGGGCAAAGCAGCACTAAGCGGGGGGAGGGGGGTGTTTAAACAGCACTAACGGGGGGGGGGGGGGGTGAAACAACACTAAGGGGGGGTGTGAAGCAGCACTAAGGGGGGTGAAACAGCACTAAGGGGGGTGAAACAGCACTAAGGGGGGGGGTGTGAAGCAGTACTAATGGGGGGAAGCAGCACTAAGGGAGGGTGAAACAGCACTAAGGTGGTGTGTGAAGCAGCACTAAGGGGGGGGTGAAACAGCACTAAGGGGGGTGAAACAGCTCTAAGGGGGGGTAAAGCAGCACTAAGGGGAGTGAAATAGCACTAAGGGGATGAAGCAGCAGTGGCTGCAAGGGGAAAGAGGTGGCAGAAGGAACTGACAGGTGGAAGGTGAGGGCTGGAAGAGAGCTGAAAGAGGGGGGAAGGAGATGGCAGGAAGGAAATGACAGGGTGAAGGAGGTGACTGGAATAGAGCTGAAAGGGGGGAAGGAGGTGGCTGGAAGAGAGCTGAAAGGGGGGAACGATGTGGCTGGAAAGGAGCTGACAGAGGAGTTAAGGAGGGGGCTCAAAGGGAGCTGACACCTGGGAATGATACTGGTAAGTGACTGGGTAATGGGGAGGGGACACTGGGACTGGAAATAGGCTGATTGAAGGAAGTGAAGAAAAGAAAAGAAGAGACAAGAAATGGCAGATGGACTATAGACCATAGAAAATGAGCTAATGATTGGACTTTGTACTACCTTTATATTTTACACAATATGGGGAACTGCATCTCTTTAACTGATATTGCACTGCATGCAGAGTCTGTCTTCTTGGGGTTTCAGTTTAATTTTTGTCTATATATTTCTCTTTTAGTTTTGTGCTCATTTATTGATGAAGAACTATCTGTATTGTGTGTATGTATGTGTGTGTGTGTGTGTGTGTCTGTGTACAACCAATGCTGCGTATTCTGTCAGTATAGAATTTCTGCTTAAGAATTTGTATGTAAAAGTCTTGCTTGTTCAGTATGCACATTGCCCTCTCTGCAATTATTTTGGGGACAGGAGGTGGAGTAGGGGCGGGGCAGGGGCGGAGAAAGGGTGGGGTCAGGTGGGCATGGGTGGAGTGTGACTAGCCACAGGTGGCGGGTTTTTCGTTTTCAAAAATTTGGCAACCCTAGGGAGGAGGGAGGAGTAGAGGGATGGTAGGACGGTGCGAGTAGGGATGGGAAAGAGGTGAGTGCTATGGGAAGGAAGTATGTAAAGTAAAGCAAAAATATGATGTTGTTTATCTGATGATTGTTTGTACAAATGATGTTACTGTTGGGGATTTGTGGGGGGAATTGAGGAAAATGTAAAAGAGGGTGGTAGGGGGAAGGGATATAAGGGAAGGGGTCTGGGATGGGTGGTAGGACAATAGGAGCAAGATAAGGATCTGGGTACAGGATAAAGAGGTTAAGGGAAGGGGAAGGGGAGAGGGAGGCAAGGGGGCAAGGCGAAAGAGGCTGGGTGAGGTAGGGGATGCGCTACTCTGTTAAATCCTCTGGATAAAGAGAATGTGGGGGATTAGGGGGTGGGAGAGGGTGAATGGGGAGGGGGAGGAGGGTTGGGAAGGGATTGGAGGGTTGGAGGGAGGGGTGTGGTAGTCGTGGGGGTGGGGGAGGGGGTCAGAAGGGGAAGCAGGGGGGAGGGAGGGGGGAGGAGCTCTATTAAGAACATAGGAGAGGGTAGGAAAACTCTAAGAATAGCTACCTTAAATGTTAAAGGTCTGTGCACTTGGAGGAAATGACAACTATTGGGAAAGGAGGTTTGCAGGTTGGGGGCAGAGATTTTGTGTATACAGGAAACACATCTTCAGGCTGGGCAGGAATATCTATTATCTTCAAAGCAGTACCCTATGGTGGTCTTAGCAGGGAAGCGGGATAATCCTCATAAAGGGGGGTTGGGATATTGGTGGGGGAGGAATACCAGCATCTGGTGAGGGGAACGTGTAGAGGTAAAGGAAGAAGGTGGGTAGGTGTGAAACTGCAAGTGGAAAAAGATGAAGTGTGGGTGATCAGTTTGTATGGACCCAATGAGCGTCAGGGTGAAGCTTATGAGCAAATTTTGAAGGAACTGGAAGTTTTAGATGGTACTCCTATAGTAATGGGAGGGGCTTTCAATTTAACATGCAATCCGAGATTGGATAATAGTGGGGGGCAGGCTAGTGGTAGCAGAGGAGATAGGAAAAGTTTGAAGAAATTAAAAGAGAGATTGGGGCTGGTGGATATTTGGAGAAGCTGGCATCCGGGGGAGCGTAAATATACTTTTTATTCACCTGTGCATGGAACTTATAGTAGGCTTGATATGATTTGGGGTGGGGGGAAGTGGGTGTCTTGGGTACGGGAGGTGGAGCATGGAATAATAACCTGGACTGATCATGCTCCGGTTAGTGTAAAATTGGATCTAGGAGAGGAAGAGAAAGGTTTACAATTTTGGAAGTTGAATGATTCATTACTGGATGAGGATAGGCAGGTGGAGAAAATACGAAACAGTATAAAAGAATACTTAAGTTTTAATGCAACAGAGGATGTGACTGTAAGCACTTTGTGGGATGGGCTTAAGGCAATTGTTAGGGGACAACTGATTAGCTTGGCAGCGCAGATAAAACGGGAGAAAGGGGCAGCAGAAAAGGAATTGATGTGGCTTATAGAGAGGTTGGAACAAGAACACCAAGGAGTGCAAGATCCGGGTACTATTGCAAAATTAGTTAGGGCAAGGGCGGAGTTGAGTAAGTTGAGAGTTTGAGAACTGGCATTATCAGTTGGCCGTGTTGAAACAGGCACAGTTTGAGGGGGAAATTAGGGTGGGGAAAATTTTGGCCTGCCATTTAAAAGCTCGAAGGCAAGGGGCCTATATTGATGGGATTAGGAACAGTAAAGGGGAAATGGTGCACTAGACTAAGGCAATTAGAAAGGTGTTCCGAGAGTTCTATAAGAATTTGTATAAAAGTGAAGTAACGAATGGGCGGGAGGAGATTGAGGGATTTTTGGGGGAGTGTAACCTAACACAGGTAGCTCTAGTGGATAGGGAGCATATAGGGAGAGCAATTTAGGGGGAGGAAGTACGGAAAGCTATATCCAATCTAAAACGGGGAAGGCGCCTGGGTTGGATGGGTACACTGATAAATTTTATAAGGTGATGTCAGAACAAATCATGCCACTTCTTACTCAGGTGTTTAATGGAGTCTTACAGGGGGAGGTACTTCCAAACTCCATGGCAGAGGCAGGGATTACTGTACTGCCAAAGCCAGGCAAAGATGTGTGTGTGGTTCATACAGACCCATATCATTAATAAATTTGGATGCTAAGATATTGGTAAAGATTTTGGCGACTCGTATCCAGGATGTTGTGCCCAAGCTGATTCATAAATATCAGACAGGATTCGTAAAGGGGAGGCAAGGAAGTGACAATGTAAGGAAGATTTTGAATATCACATGGCACTTTCAGAGGTTTAAGGAGCCAGCGCTAATGGTTACAGTTGACGCAGAGAAAGCGTTTGATAGGGTGGAGTGGCCCTACATGTTCCAGGTCCTGGAGAAGATGGGTTATAGGGCTAATTATATAAGCTGGATACAGGAACTTTATAGAGGGCCACGAGCTAGAGTTAGGGTCAATGGAGGATATTCTGAGAGTTTTGCGTTAAGCTAGGGGTATTAGACAAGGTTGTCCACTATCACCTTTGCTCTTTGCACTAGCAATTGAACCGTTGGCTGAATATATCTGACAGGCAGGGGATATCAAGGGGGTTCGTGTTAGGGGGCAGGAGGAAGAAATTGGATTGCTTGCCGATGATATTATTTTTACGCTAACTAAGTCTCAGCAAACGATGCCAATGTTGTTAGCTGCTGTTCAGAGGTATAGCAGGGTTGCCAGAGACAAAATGAACAAAAGTAAAACAGAAGTGTTGGGGTTCAACTTGCTGCCTAGAGTGGAGGAAAGTCTGAAGCAGCACTTTAAGTTTAGGTGGGTGGAGAGCCGTTTTAGATATTTGGGGGTTCAATTAGGAAAGCCTTTACTAAACATTAAACAATGGAATTACCAGGGTTTGCTTGAAAGAATTCGACAGGATCTGTTTAATTGGAGAGGATTGTATCTGTCTTGGCTGGGGCGTATCGCTGTGGTAAATATGAACATATTGCCGAGGTTGTTGTTCATGTTCGCGTCCCTGCCGTACAAGGTGACAAAAAGGGAATTGGACCGGATGCAAAACATGCTTATGCAATTTATTTGGGGAGGGAAATGTCCAGAAGTGGCAAGGGCTGTAATGTACAAGCCCAAGGAGGAGGGGGGGGGGGTTGGGGGTACCCTGCCTGCTCAGATACTATGAAGCGGTGCAACTTCGGGCGTTATTTGCCGGGTGAGAAGGGATGGAAAACCCGGGTTGGGTGTACATGGAAGGAGGAGCAGAGGGAAATGCCGAAGCATGGATATGGGACTTTGGGAGCGGAAGGAGGGGGGAGGGGGGAATCCTTTTAAGGAGCTTACTTCCCAGGTGTGGAGGAAATGGAAAGGGTATCTGCTTGGGGGGAAATATATTCGAGAGAAACATATATTCACACAGTAATGGGGGAAGGGATGGGGTGTATAAGAGGTGGGCACTTAAGGGGCTGTGTAAGATAGGTCAAATGGTTGAGCCTGAAATGTTTGATGAATTACAGCGGCAATATCAATTGGAGCACATAGATCATTATACATATGTATGAATGTGGTACTTTTTGCAGCAGAAGGAGGTGAAACAAAATTGGTTGGCCAAGCCCACTCCATTTGAGGTAATGATGGGACAGAGGGGGGGACCAAATAGGATAATATCCAGATTGTATAAAATCATGGGTGAAAGGGAAACAGGGATAGTGAGGAGTCAAAAGCGGTGGGAAGAAGAGTTAGCAGGGTTGTGGGATGACATTAGGTGGGATGGTATCTATGAACGATCTCATCGGTTGGCACTGGGGACTGCAATGTTGGAGAATAGCTATAAAGTCCGGTTGTGAATGTATTGGACCCCGGTCAGGTTGAAAGCAACTTTTCCAGATCGTTCAGATGCATGTTGGAAAGGGTGTTGGGGTCGGGGTGACTTGTTACATATGCTCTGGAGTTATCTGAAGGTACAGGATTATTGGAGGCGGGTAGAAGGTTTAATTGCAGACATTATCAGGGTGCCGGTAGCACTCACCCCTGTTATGGTTATTTTGAATGAGGGGGTGGAGGGTGGAGGAGGGGATTTAGGGATAGTGCTGGGGTATTGCATAATTGCAACTCGTATGAGCCTTTTCCGATGGTGGAAAAACACAGATATGCTGCCTCTAAAGGAAGTTGTGGGAAGAATGGAGCAACTATGGAGCTTTTGTGCGATTGAAGCACACAGAAAGCATAATGTTAAAAAGTACAACACTGTGTGGGAGAGGTATGAAAAGTGGAGGGGGAGGGGTGTGGGGCATTGGTGGGAGAAGTGAGAGGGTGGCGTGGGTGCTGTGTAAAAGTTCAAATGTTTAACTGTTGTAACTGTTTAACTGTTAGAATGCCAAAAGATTAAAGGTATGGTGTGTGTGCAGGTGTGGTGCAGGTATAGGTTTACGTAGCTGGGTGGGTGGGGTGGAGAGGGGAGGGGGAGGTGGGGGGGGGGATATTGCACATGGCAGTAGACCGTATGTATAATTGGGCTTGACACTGAATGTATTGTATGCACTGGCTGACAAGTTGTAGATATCAGTTGTGCAGTTGTATAACTGTGTTGAACAAGATGAATAAAAATTAAATTATATAAAAAAAAAATAATCTGCTCTGCAGATCAACCGCCTAGAAATACGGGCTCCAAAAAAAGCCCTTCAGATTTTTCAACCCCAACTGTCGGTGCAACAGGTATTAGGACAGACAACCAGGTTGCCATGTTCTATGTGAACAAACAGGGGGGGACAGGATCCTATCCCCTATGCAGAAAAACACTTTGCCTCTGGTTCTTTGCCATTGCACACCACATTCACCTCAGAGAGGTGTACTTCCCGGGCGAACTAATGTACTTGCGGATAGACTAAGCCGAATCCTTCATCCACGTGATTGGACCCTACACTGGGAGATGGTTGCTTGGATCTTCCAAACATGGGGTACCCCACTCATAGATCTTTTTGCCACTCTGCAAAACACACAGCTTCCACTCTTTTACCCCAGACTTCTGTCCCTGTACCGACAGGTCTCAGATGCCTTCCTTCTTCACTGGGGACAGGGTCTGCACTATGAATTCCTTCCTATTTTATTTATTTGTTTCTTTTATACCACCCCGTCCAGAGATCAGGGGCGGTTTACAATTAACAGAATGTAAACAGAACAATTCACATGGAACAGTAGTTTAACTATTTACATGAACACAACAATTCACATGGGAACAGTAGTTTAACAATTCACATGGGAACAGTAGTTTAACTATTGGGTATCCCCTTAATACCCAAAACGCTATTCAAGCTACAGGCCGACAAGGGCTGCATGATCTTCATAGCCCCTTTTTGGCCCTGTCAACCATGGTTTCCTCTGCTCCTTCACCTTGAGCAAACTCAACCTCTCATACTCGGATGTGCGCCCAAACTCCTTTTTCAGAACCAAGGTACACTTCTCCATCCCAATCTTCATGCCTTTTGCCTCACAGCATGGCTGCTGAAGAGATAGTGCTCACTGGCCTCGATCTGCCTCAGGAGGTCAAGGATATCCTGCTTGTATCACACAAGCAGTCCACCAGGAGATCTTATGCCTTCAATTGGTGAAGGTTTGTCCTCTGGTGCTCCCAAAAGGGCATTGACCCCTTTGCCTCCCTAATGGAATCTCTTCTACAATATACTGTATCCTCCACTTGTCCTTGGCAGGCGTTAAGACCAACTCAGTCAGAGTTCATCTTAGTGACTTGCGACCTATCACAAACCACTGGGCGGACAGACTATCTCCTCACACCCCTTAGTAGCACGCTTCATGCAGGGTCTCCTACTGTTCAAGCCACCAATTAAGCTGCCTCTGGTAGTCTGGGACCTCAACGTGATTCTAGCTCAGCTTCTAAAGCCTCCTTTCGCTACCACTTCACTGAAGTTATTGTCTTGGAAAGTCATCTTCCTCATCTCTGTCACATCAGCTCGCCGCATCAGCAAATTGCAGGCTGGTGGTGGATCCACCCTATACACGGTTCTACCATGACAAGGTGGTCCTCAATACCAATCCACACTTCCTTCCAAAGGTGGTCTCCTCCTTCCATCTGAACCAGTAGGGAATCCTACCGACTTTCTTCCCGAAACCAAACGTGTCTCGGACTGAAGCACTGCTACACACCTTAGACTGTAAGTGAGCTCTTGCTTACTAATTGGATAGAATTAAGGTTCACAGAAGATCCTCTCAATTGTTCATTTCTTTTGATCCCAGTCACCTTGGTCTACTGGTGACAAAGCGTACTCTATCCAGATGTAATAGCAGATTGCATCTCTTTTGCTTATGCACAGGCAGGATTCTCCCTGTAGGATCATGTTACTGCTCATAATGTGCAGGCTATGGCAACCTCTGTAGCCTACCTACATTCAGTATCCATTGACGAGATCTGTCAAGCAGCTACCTGGTCCTCCATCCATACTTTTGCTGCACATTATTGTTTAGACAGGGACTCCCATCAGGATGCTGTCTTTGGCCAAGCTGTGCTCCAGCACCTCTTTGGGACTTAATCTCAACTCCTACCCTCCGTCCCAGACTTCTACAAGAGACCAGACTATCATTACTCAATGTGTAATCAAACTCTGGAATTTGTTACCGGAGGATGTAGTAAAGGCTGTTAGTGTAGCTGGGTTTAAAAAAGGTTTGGACAAGTTCCTGGAGGAAAGGTCCATAAACCATTATTAAGAAGTGACCGAAGATATCAATGCTTGACCCAGTACAAGCATTGTGGAACTTGTGTCTCTTGGGGAAACTGCTAGGTACATATGACCTAGATTGGCCACTGTTGGAAACAGAATACTGGGCTTGATGGACCTTGGTCTGACCCAGTATGGCATATCTTATGTTCTTATATTCTTATGGGTATAGCCTCCTGGAATTGAGTCCAACAGGACACATTATTTCCACACTCTTTGGCTCTAACTTTTAGTCTTAGGGATCACACTGCTCTCCCCCCCCCCCCCATGCCAGTCTGGAGCTAGTGAGTCCCATATGTGAAGAATGCATTCCTATTTGTTCCTGGAGATAGCATAGTTACTCACCTGTAACAGGTGATCTCTGGGAACAGCAGGTATCATTCCTAACAACCCATCCTCCTCCCCTAGGAGTTGTAGGGTTGGTTTATTTTATTCTCTTCCTCTCAGCTACAAACTCAACTGAGGAGAGGGGTTGGCTAGGCAGGAAGGCAGACATGCAGGCGTCTATTGGATGCTGGGGAGCATTCCCACACGGGCTTCATCGGTACCAACGTCACCCATATGTGAAGACTGATTCCTGCTGTTCCCGGAGATCACCTGTTACAGGTGAGTAACTACACTATGGGGTATGTTTATTAAACCGCGGTAATGTTACCTGCGTTAGGTTCCGCGGTAAGGGTACAGATGCCCATATAAAGGCGTGGGCGTTACATCGTTATGGCAAGCCGTATCAGCTAACATGCATTACAAGGCGCCTTAGACTAACGTGCGTTACAAGGTGCCTTACAAGACATCTTACTTATAAGGCACTTTACAAGGCACATTACAAGGCGCCTTGTAAGGTGCCTTATAAGTTGCCTTGTAATGTGCCTTGTAAGATGCCTTATAAGTAAGGTGCCTTATAAGGTGCCTTGTAAGGTGCCTTATAAGTAAGGTGCCTTATAAGGTGCCTTGTTAGGTGCCTTATATGGTGCTTTGTTAGATGCATTATAAGGTGCCTTGTTAGGTGCCTTATACGGTGCCTTATTAGGTGCCTTATACGGTGCCCTGTTAGGTGCCTTATAAGGTGCCTTGTAATGTGCCTTATAAGGTGCCTTGTAAGGTGCCTCATAAGGCACTTTGTAAGGCGCCCTATAGGGCTCCTTAGGCTAAGCGCCATATTAGGCACTCCTGGACAAGGCACCTTAGAAGGCACCCTGGGTTATGGAACCATAGGTTAAGGTGGCCTAACAAGGTTAGGGTGCTCTAGGTTAGTGTGCCCTAAGGGCTGCAAGGTGCTTCAGGATGACATGCATGACCTGTGAGGCATAGAGACAGATGTAGCCCTAACACTAGATAGAGCACCGAGGAAAGGCAATGAACAGGTGAGTGAAGGAGGGAGAGCTGGGAGCTGCTGGACTTGCAATATCTGCGGGCATCCCATGTGGCTGCCAGTACTGTTGACAAACATGGTGGGGGCAACTGTACCACAGCACAGGGTGTTGGCAATGTAAAGTATTGGAAAGACAGTGGGTGGCAGATGATGGGAATACATGTCCCCCTGTGGAGGCGGAGGTGGCAGGATAGTTACAATGATGGGTGGACAGAGGAGTGGTGGTGCCATGCAGATCAGGCACAGGTGAGGCAAGTACGAAGAGGTGCAATGCAGGAAAGGGTAGCAGTGCAAGACATGGGGTGGCAGCCTGCACAGGCAGACAGGACTCTACACAGCTGACAGACGCAGATAGACGGACCGAAGGAATGTTGGCAACTGTGGCGAGGGTATTATGGGCTGGCAGCACAGCTCTGCAAAAATATGACTGTTACAGGCATGCAAGGAGGGAACAATGAGGAATTGAACCCATGAACTCTGCTGAGAACAGCATTGTACTAACCAGTAGGCTATATCTCTGTGGCATATCTCACAGTAATGGCTGGTACAGAAGGACTGCAGGTCACTGCACAAACTGTCTGCTCTGAGTGCCAGGGTAGGGTAACCCCCACTAGTACCCATGATGTAATGCACATGCTGAATAGCTGTCTACAGCTGATCACCAAATGGGGTTTGCACCTCTCCGGTACCTCAGCTTGGAAAGACGAACTGACAGTGCGTGATACTGGCACAGAGTAGCTACAGACCATGCCATTGTGCAGGTTCTGTGTTCACCCTGAGGGATAGGATGGGCGCCCAGCACTAGGTCTGCAGTACATGTGGTGCTAGAGATAAGTCCTGTTGTACATCCCCATCACTGCCAGTGTGTGACAGGTGTTCCTTGCAGTGCATCTGAAGGTAATTTGGTGTCCATCTGTATTCTGCAGTCACATGTGGCCTTCTGGGACCAGCTGCCACCCAGATTAATGTGTGCCCAGTGTTAGGGCCTTGCTAACATGGGCACCTGCTATTAGGACAGAGAGGTTTCTAGACTTGCATGAGGTTTGTGTAGCAGTGCCTCTACAGGTCAAACTGGTATACACTATTTATCTCAAAGGGCCCACAATCACCCTTATTAAGGTAGGGGACAGGTGCCTGAGCCCCGGTGAAGCAACCTCCATCCTGCTGGTATAAGACAGTCCTCCAGGGTTGGTGGGCCAGAACCATACCTGTGACTGGGGCAGTGGCACACCAGCAATAATGCTGGGGTTAGATCTGGAAAACCTCAACTGCCACACACCATGGTCTGCCATTCACCAGCAGACGGCACAGTCAGACTGCACCTGCAGCACCCTACAAGGGGTTCCAACCATACACAGACTAACTTCAGACAATCCACTAGCCAGTTGACACTGCATGCTTACAGAGGAACTATGTGCACCATGCAGGTATCTCAGTGATTGGACCCCAGCACTGGGAACACACAAGTATCACTGGAAGCAGATAGTGTAGAGCGCTATGTGGGAACCTAGACATGCCATGGTCACTGCTCGATCAGAGTGAGAGTGTCCCCCCAGCATGACATGCTGTGGCCACCCTGTCCATGCAGGTGGTGGTCAGGCACTACAGTGTCCCAGCCATTGCCCCACATCCTGTGAAGATGCATCCTGGCCTATCCGCCCTGTCCGGGCCATACCTCAGGCCGGAGGGACTGGGATCTCTAGTCCCATAGCCACTCTTTGTGGCCTTGGGCAAGCCACTTAACCCTCCATTGCCTCAGGTACACTTAGATTGTGAGCCCTTCGGGTACAAGGGAATAAAAAGTACCTGTTAGTATATATATGTAAGCCACACTGATTCTAAAGAGTGTTGTATAAAAAATAAATAAATAAATAAAATAAATAAAAAATACCCACAATACCTTGCTCCTCATTATGCACATATTCAGGCTAACGCTGGTAACAGTGGGACATTGTGGGCCCAGTGAGGTGTGGGCAGCCACAAAACAATGGATAGACATACACACATACACTCCTATTGCAGCATTGTGCAAAGATAGGGGTGGTTGGCAACCCTGCCTGCCACACTGGTCCTGATCACAGTGCCGACTATGATAAATTGTGCAGGAGGTTGTAGTAGTGCTCTGGTGATAACTGCAGCTCTGTGCTGGGGCCAACAGCCTGACTCTCCATGCAGCTTTGTATTGTGGAGCCTGTGTGAGTGGGTGTTTGTACCCCTGATTGCTGCTGCTTTGGGCTTTGCACATGTTGCTGTTGTATCTGCATTGTAGGATAAGATATAGGGAACATGCTCTACAGCAGGGGTCTCAAACTCAAATTGCTTTGAGGGCCAAATGAGGACTTGTAAAGTAACCCGGGGGCCGCATAAGACGCGGGCCTCATTTGCATAAGGGGCCTCATTTGCATAAATATTTGCATAATGTTACCATACACTAACTTTTAGTAAACATGCCTCTTTAATGAGTATGGATAAAGAAAGACTAAAAGATTTAGAAACAAGAAGACAATAATTAAACTGGGAACCCCAAAAGCCAAACTTGGAATGTACAACAACACTGTAGAAATAAAACTATAAATTAATTTCCTCTTGTACTAAACAAAGCGCAAACATTAATGATGCACATTTCCCAGAGCTGACATATTCCAGTTAATAAATTCAAAATAAAGAGATATTTTTCTACCTTTTGTGCATTTTTTTCAGTTGCAATTGTTCCAGCCACTTTCTTCTGGTTTCTTCATGTCTTCTGCTAACTCTCCATCGTCTGCTGTCCATTTGCCCTTTCTTCTCTCCTAGTTTTTTTTCCATTCTCTCTCTACATCTGCTTTAACATACTAATCTTTCTCCTTTTTCTCTTTCCTCATTCCTATTTCATCCACTCAAATTTTACCCCTCCATCCTCAATCCCCACTTACTCTCCCAATACCTGGCCAATTGTAGATTTGTCTTCTCTCCCAGACAAAATATTTTTCCCCTCTCCATTTCACTTTCCCAGCTCCATCCCATTCTAATCCTCCCCCAACATCAGCTCCCTTCTAGTTCCAGCCCCACCCAGCATCCGCTCCCTTCTAGTCCCCCCATTAGTCCATTTCCAGTCCTATCCTAGCCTCACCATCAGCCCATTTCCAATCCTAGCCCCCCATCAGCCCATTTCCAATCCTAGCTCCCTCCCCTCACAGCCCATTTCCATTCCAAGCCCCCCTCCCCATCAGCCATTTGCAGTTCAAGCCCCCCTTCCACTCAGCCCATTTCCAGTCCTAGCAACCCCCCCCCCAGCCCATTACCAGTCCTAGACCCCCCATAGCCCATTACCAGTCCTAACCTCCCCATAGCGCACTTCCAGTTTTACCCCCCATCACCCCATTTTCAGTCTTACCCCCCCCCATAGCCCATTACCAGTCATAACCCCCCCTGCCAATAGCCCACTTCCAGCCCTAACCCCCATTACCCCATTTCAGTCAGCCCCTCCATAGCTCATTACCAGTCCTAACTCCCCCCATCAGCCCACCTCCAGTCCTTCCTAACCCCCACCTGCCCATTTCCAGTCCTAGCCCCCACCATAGCCCATTACCAGTCATAACCCCCCTGCCAATAGTCCATCTCCAGTCATAACCCCCCCCTGCCAATAGCCCATTTCCAGTCATAACCCCCCCCTGCCAATAGCCCATTTCCAGTCATACCCCCCCCCTGCCAATAGCCCATTTCCAGTCCTACACCCCCCCCAGGTACATTTAAAAAAACCCTGGCTTCTGCTGCTGCAGCAGAAAATCAGCTGTCCCGCGGCCCCTTCCCCTCTGCGCGGAGAGCCCTGAGTGTGCTTCATCTGCGGCGTGCTTTTTAAGCCGCGAAGAGAGTATTTCCCTCTCGCGCGGCTTAAACCTAGTCACTTTTCAAGCCTCGCGAGAGGGAAATACTCTCTTCGCGGCTTGAAAAGCACCCGCTGATGGAGCACTCTCGGGGATCTCCGGGCAGAGAGGAAGGGGCCGCAGGACAGCTGATTTTGCTGCTTGAGCAGCAGAAGCCAGTTTTTTTTTTTTTTAATTGACCGTCGATTCTGCCGTTGCCACGGCGGCAACGGCAGCAGCAGCAGCAGCAGAAGCCGTCGCGGGCCGCACAACGTTCTCTCGCGGGCCGCGTGTTTGAGACCCCTGCTCTACAGGATCCACAGCTGGGACTTGAACCTGTGACCCTCTGCTTTTGGATGCACTGGTTGTGTGTACTGCACCACGGTCTCTGGAGCTACCTGTACTTTTCCTTAGCCAGAACATTTATGTTACACTGCACACCACGTACTGGTACAGGGCATGGCCTAGGTCCATTGCAGGCAGGTGCCACTGCTCCCTCCAGCACGGGCACCCCCCCCCCTGCCATGCTGACATGGCCATATGCTGTCGGCGCTGGTAGTGTGCAGTCCCAGGCCATCCACTGTGTGTGTAGGCGGTCGCCTAGGGAGCAGGGTCTGGGGGTGGGGAGGCATACATGGGCATCCTCACATCCCCCCCATTATCGCCTACCAATATTATGTCCCTTCCACTTGGGGGAGGGTTGGCTGGGGGGATGTCAGGTCAGTGCCCTGGCAACTGTTAGCTAGGGTGGACCAGGTAGATGTAGGAGGATTGTGTTTTTGCTTTTGTCAGCTGCTGTCTTGCTGATGTCCGGTTTCTATGTTCCTGTGTGCCACCTAGGTGACTGCCTAGTCCACCCTGTGCCCCAGCTGCCCCCACTACATATCCCGCCTGCAGCCCCCTATGCCCCATTTGCACCATTGCCATAGTGGCCTTTCATACTTGGCCACTATGCTGTTGCTGCAATTGGAGCACTACTATCACTTTTCTTGGGCTCCCTGCCTATGTTGTACATTGCTGATGCTGAAATGGTTTCACCCTCCTGCAAATGTGCATCTAACGACAGGTTTTCAGTCCCGGTAATGTTCGGCCCTTCATTTCCCCATGTTAGTATAAAAGGAGCCTCTCCCCGCCCATTGACCCCTTCTCTCTGCCCTCTACCCACCCTCTGCGGGACTTACCGCGTGTTAACGTAGCTGCTGCAACGTTACCCCCATGTCAGCAATAAAGGGACAATGAAGGCACTGTTGAACAGAGCGTGGAAGGACCCCCATCACTTTGTGAATGGTACAACAGCACCACCTGCCTCCCCTCTATTACCCTTATTATTGATGGTAATATGAACACTGAATACACTCCAGGGGAATTATGTGCCAAAAGTAATCAAAATAATACACCAAATAATACAACACATTAAAAATAATGGGCCCGATATTCGAAAGACATTTACACGGTTTACAGCCCACTAAACCATATAAATACCTTAAATTGGGATATTCAATGGCACATACACAGTTAGTGCCATTGAATATCCCCTTCTAAGTCTCCTCTGCACTCTGATGCTATCCGGTTAGCATTGGAGCGTGTTGGGGGTGTTCTGGGGTGGAGCGAAGGTGGAGATTGTCACTAATCAGGCAGCAGCAATATTGCATGCTGCCTGATTAGTGCTCTGCACCTTAAAGATAGGCAAGGAAAACCCTGGCATTGAATATCCAGGTTTAAGGGTCGGCGGGTAGCGCTATGTGCCATAGGGGCACATAGTCTGCCCAACCCAATATCAAACCCAAAAATATTTGGAATATTCTAGATGATCTATGCAGGTATTTTAATATTTGGCTCCCAGTCAGCCCCAGCCTCACCCTCCCCTCGGTCCAGCATCTTCCTGTTGACCATATAAACACATGGAGGGTCATTCCTATCCTGAATAGAGGGGGCTGGACATTTGAGGGAGGACGAGCGCGGGCCGGAGGCGTGACCCTGACCACAGACGTACAGGGCTGATTCCTGGATTTAGACGGGGGACTTATTCCACTTCAGAGATGGAATGAGTCCCTCCGAGTGCGGCAGTCTGTGGCGGAGGATTCCCCCAGAAGGTGAGGAGTGCACAGGAGAATCCCCGCAGCCTGACCCCAGCTCCTCAAGCCCATTTGGGGGTTCGGCGGCAGGGAAAGAAAACCATGCTGGGTCCAGGGGTGAGCATGGCTTCTGCATGGCATTCTGGTGCCATGGCAATGGGACGCCTTGGCACCGGACACCATGCAGGGGCCATGGCAGGGTTGGATGGGGAGGGAGTGGGGTTTCCATGGGCATGGAATCGGGGCAGGTCCTGCCCGTTCAGGTCCAGTTTTTGGACATCCGGATGTGCCAGATGTGCCCAGATGAGAATTGGGCCCATGGTGTCATATGGCCAGTAGGCTTCATATCTGCTGACCTTTAGTTTATTGCTGAGTTACCAAATATGTACCATCTGTATGAGCTGCACCAATGCTTATTAACATAAACGGTCTCAAGTACTAGGCATATTGTGAATGCAGAGACCCCTAAGGATTTTGTGCACTGAGATCAATACCACCATTAAGTGGCTTTACTAGTATTTATCAGTGAGTCTTGGAAGTGTATGGCAACTTCCAGATTAAGGGATGTTCCCCATGCTAATGAAGCTTAGACTGGGCGGAGACTCCTTTGAGAAGAAACATCCCTTAGATTATAAAAATTTCTGCCAGAAACAGTTTCCCTTCTTGGGCCCTTAAGCCATTGTACCATGAACACCTAACGGGTATTTGCCCTTAGGGAGCAAATGCCTTTGGCATCCAGCCAAAGTACTCAACCCACATAAGAGAAAAATCTGCACTATCCGCTTAAACCAGCAACAGTAACTAAAGAGAGTTGGAGCCACTGCATCAGTGCTGGAGATGCTCAGCCTGAAGACTGAAGTTTCTGCAGAATCCTGCCAGAACTCAAACTACAGATGAAACCATCAAAGTACCTAAATGAGGGAAGTAAGTCGTTTTCTTTGTACTAGGAAACAAAAGGTCAAGCAACCTTAATCTTAACCTTTGACATGAGATGAAGGGAGAAAGCACACTCCATAATTATCTAAGCTACGCAGGTGAAAAGTCTGATAAAGGAAAGATGCAACTAAAGTAAACCTAAGGGGCATGTTTACTAAAGTCCGCAAATCTGCGCGGCGCAAAATAGCGCACGGTAACGCGGCATTGAAACGCGCAGAAACACGTTTAAACGCCCCGCACACGTGCGTGTCACCCCCGCACAGGTACGCGGTTCAGTAACGGGCCCCGTACAAGTGCGGGCCCGCAAATGTCCGATAGAGGCGTGGAACGGCTAAAGGAGGGCGGAGGAAGGCTCCGGAGGGGCGGAGGGACGGGGTCAATGGGTGGAGAGTGGGAGGGGAGAGTCTCCCCGCACGGTATCGGGCCCGAATCTACATGTAAAAAATAGCGCGAGTGAAACACTCGCGGTAGAGGGCATATAAAGGGAAGAGAAACCATTTCCGTCAGCAATGTACAGCAAAACCGGGGAAACATGCAAAACGTCAGCAGTGTGATACATGTGCACAGCACAAAACTGCAATGAAAAAGAGGAAATGACCACAACAAAAGCATTAAAATAGTAAATCAGCTGGGGAACAGGTATAGTAATGCGCAAAAGTTAAAAACACACCCAGCAGAGCTCCTAAAAAATAAAATAACAGTTGTTTGGAAAGGGGCACGGAGCGGAGACACCTCCAAAAACGTCTCCGTGTATTGGACCCCTCCTGGGAGTGTTACTTATGGTTGACCATCAATAGCACTGTTGCCCAGCATGGGAATATGCTATCCCCCTCTGTTCGGACGTCATACCCGTGTTATATTTGCACGTTTGTCACCAGACAGGGTGAAGGAGCTCACAGTAATAATGTGCAGAGCAGGTCTTGGAACCCCACCCTGCCAGGTCTACTATCTCCAGGGACTGCACTGTCTCTGTGGCCACAGTGTGGTGCAGTGGACAGAGCCGGTACCTCTAGGACCAGAGGGTCACACGTTCAAATCCCAGCTAAGGCACATGCCAGCACAATCCCAATATTTAACCCACCACTAAACACAGATAGCAGAGACACCCCTTTATTGCACAGAACAAAAGCATGTTGCAAACACCCATATTTTACCCTACACCACACACACACCAGCACAATGTGCATCACCAACAGCCGCGTCCCCCAAATGCAGTCCTGTAGTGCCACAACTGTAGGGGCCAAGGACACGTAGGTAGAGGTTAAGTAGGTAGAGGTTATGTACGACAGATGTGCCTGTACATGCCTTCACCCCACGTGCCAAGGGCCAAGTGTGTCCCTGGTCATGATCACGTAATGGGTGGCCCACGTTCCACAAAAACCTTGCTAAAGAACAACAGCTAGACCGCTATACCATGTGAGCCAAATACAGTCCTGGGGTTACACTACGCAATCAGGTCATATCCCTTTGCAAGGATAAGGACATGCCAGCATGTTGGCGGAAGGGTTCAGATGGTGGAGGGGGCAGTGGCTGCTAGCCACAGAGGACAGTGGCCAGGCCATGTGCAGGCTGGCACCGTCCACTGCAACAGACAGGCCCTGTCGGATGTACAGTCATGGACCACCCAGGGATTGCAGCCAATCAGTGGCTACACGGTGGTGCAGTGCACACAGACAGTGTGTGCAAGAACAGAGGGTCACAGGTTCTGAGCCCAGCTGCAGCTACCGCCAACCCTGTCCACATATTCACCCCACAGCTACACCGTGGTAGTAAGGACAAACCTTTATTGCTGAGAACATAGGCATGGTCAATACGCCTATCTTTTACCACACCAAACACAGACACCATAAACAGGCACATTATCTCCAGCAGAGTCTCCCAAATGCAGTCCTGGAGGGCCAAACACCATTCAGGTTCCATGCTTCCCCTAAGACAGATGCCTGTGCTGCAGATGTCTGCACCACCCCCATGCTATGCAACTGTAGCCCATGCATATTCATAGGGGACAGCATGAAGGCCCGAACAGTGTCTGGAACACCAGGACTGGAGTAGGGACACTCTGCCGTAAAGCAAGAGGCAAAGGTCCAGACGCACCCACACCCACAGGCCACATTGGAAAAGCCCCCTGGGGGGGCATCTCCCAGATCTAGCTCCTGCGTACCCTAGCAATGCCACCCTATACCTGGGTACACGGTACACAGACCACAAACGTTTGATGTGGGTACTGGCAGGTAGACAGTCCTACACTCAGCACTGTTTGCTCCTTGTGCTGCAGCAGAACAAGCTGTCGGCTGTCTGTGGTGCGTGCCCCAGGTCTGGCCCCTGACAGTATTTACCACCCTGGGGAGTGACATGCAGCAGTACTGTGTACCATATCCATGCCTGTACCCTTCCCAGGACTGGTGTGGTGGGCACGTCGAATGACTCCCCCAATAGTAGCACAATGCTGGCATAGGTGAGGGGGGGGGGTGTCTGTCTATACAGTGTGTGTTGGCTACAAACACCCTCCACAGGCCACACTGCCAGCACTGTTGCCAGTATTGGCCTGACAATGTGCATAATGAGCAGCAAGGTACCATGGGTATAGCTCAGACAGGGTGTGCTGGCCAGGATGCATCTGCACAGGGCATGGGGCACTGGCTGGGACATTGTAATGCCCAGCCACCACCTACACAGACAGGCTGACCTCTGTATCTGCTGCTGGTGGATCACTCTCACCCTGAGCGTGCAGTGATGACAGCATGGCTAGGCACCCCCATAGTGCTGTATAGCATTTCTCTCCTGTGATATATATGGGTGTCCTGTTGGGGCCTCTTCATGGACTGATCTCCCTGTGTGTGCTGCCACCCCAGTTTGGGGTGCATGCAATCCTATCAGGACTATCCAGCAGACTCTGCACAGCTGGTATGTGTCCTGATGGAGCTCCTTGCAGGGTGCAGCAGCTGATGGCCTGCTGCAGGAGAATATCAGATAGTGCTGGGGTGCACCCCTGAATATCCAGGCCTACTGTCTGTCTGATAGTGTGTTTTGGATGTGTGTGGAGCTGCTTGGACTGCCCTGTAGGGTGTCTGTCCCCCAGCAGGACAGGGGTTGATGGCCCACTCTACTGCCATTAGTGCAAGGGGGGGGGGGAAAGGATGGGGATGTGTTGATGGGAGACCCTGTTTGTCATGGGGGGGGGTAGGTATGTTGCCCACCTATGGGGGGGGGGGAGAACCACCAACTAAGACAGAAGGGGTATCCATGATGAGTTTGCAACACCTTCTTATCACACAGGTTAATACTGATGTTGAGCTCTGGCATGGCCGTTGATGTGGACCTGGTCCTGGGCACCACCACCCACCCTCAGGGTGAGCACATTACCTGCACAATGTGACGGTGTGTAGCTACCCCTCGCCGGCAGTCCTCACGCTCAGGCCCCCCACCAGGCCGAGGCTCTGTGTGGGTGGACACGGACAGTTCCCCCTACCATGCCGTGTAGCTTTTGGGGTGCAGTCCCCATCTTGTGTGCATCTGTGGGCAGCTGATTTGCATGTGCATTGCATCATGGGTACGGGTGGCCTACCCCGTCCTGTCTACAGCAGCAGACTGTCTGTGGGGTGACGTGCAGGCTCTCTGCAGCCACACAGGCGCTTACTCAGAGCTATAGTGCCGTAGCCCAATGGTTCCGTCACTGCCTTTATAGCAGGAGGTCATGGGTTCAAGTCCACAGAGGGGTTCTGTGATAGGGTTGTCCAGAGCATTGTACATTTTACTGGACATATGTTTATGGCATCAAACACACCCTTGCCATACTGTACCCATAAGGGTGCCTCTGAGGGTGCATTATAGGGCGCCCTATAGGCCACCTTATGGTTGCCATCCATATTGCGTGCACTATACATTATCCTGTGGCGCAGCATACATGGTGCCCTATAGGGGACTTGCTAGGGTGCCTTTGCGGACTGTGCACTGTAACATGTGCCTTACGGGCCTCCATATATTAACACGCTGTTAGAGCGGGTATACTGGTAGTGGGTAATAAAAATAAACTATAAGGCCTCCTACAGCACACCTCACCATAATACTTACTGCCCCAGCCAACCTTGCTCACTGGGCACTGTGAGGGGTTGAACCCCTGACCTCTGCACCATTGGTCAGTATCCCAACCATTGTGCTAAGGCTCTGTTACTGTTTGCTGTGCACATCAGTGCGCCACCTATGCCGCCCACTATCGGACTGCCCCCTCATACATCAGCGCGCCGCCCTCTGCCCCCCAAACCTAACAGTGCGCCGCCCCCAATGAACGGTGCGCCGACTCATGCCGTTAAAAATAAACCGTGCGCCGCTCTCTGCCGCCCAAAATTACTATACCTCCCACAACACTTTTTCCCACTACATTTGATGCCGCAGCTGGCCTCTTCCATTGAGCACAATGGGGTGTTGAACCCATGGCCCCTGCACCATGGGTCAGTGTCATCACCATTGTACTACGGCTCTGCTGTATGTTTATGCAGCAGCGGCCCACGTAGCCTTCCCACGCGCCAATGTGGGCCCCGCACATTACTGCGACACGCACAGGTTTGCTCTGGTGTCTGTCCATGTCCGCCCTGAAACGGCCACTCCGTATATGGCACCAGTACACTAACGGGTACCCACACAGCAACCTACTTTAATTAACATCGCCCTTAATATTGGCAGTCATTGCAATGTGAAAGCTATAGCACATCACATCATACAGAAGCCAAAGAACCATTGTGTATGTGTTGATAGGTTCAAGACCCAAATGTGTATACACATCAACATTCGCAAATGGTGTTCAGTTCCATAAGATAAATGACACACAACAGTGTATATGTAATGTGTGTCGCGCAGGTTCTAGCGATAAACTTTTCTGTGCGCATTTGCGTGACGCAGTTGCACGTGATATATTGCAAACATGCGCCAGCTGCGTAGGCCACATGCACGTACTGCGTTCGGTGCGCACATGGACGCCATACGTTCCTGAACTGCGCCATATGCGTGGCGCAGGTGCACGTAAATTTGCGCGTCAGGTGCCCTACGCATGGGCGTGATGCACGCTGCGTCCAATCAGGTGATAATATCTGAAAATGGCGCCCAGAGTAAGGAAGCCCTCCTTCAACCTCCGAGAGCTCAGGCACCTGTCCCGGCTGATCGCACCACGCCAGCACAAGCTCTTCCCAGGGGCCACCGGGCACAGGGACAGCTCCAGGGTCCTAAGGGCGTGGCAACGTCTGCAAAGACGCTTCAATAGTGAAGCAGACTACCCACGTGAGGTAAGTGTATGGCGCCTGTACCTCAAAATGAGATCTGTAGCCTGTGCTAATTGCAAATATCCATGCTGTTGTCATGAGTTACTGTGAGTCAGTAATGTGCACAAGATGAGAAGACATAGCGAAATGTATCTGTGTCATTTGTGAGTGTGGTGACCTGCACCCAGGTGGTGATGGACATGGTCATAGAGGTGTCCATGCTACCCTTGTGGCATGTCAGCTGCTGCCATGGCTGTGCCACAACATACTGTAATTATGCTAGACCCTAGATCAGCAGATGTAAATAGAAACAACAACATATGGATATGGTGGGATCAGTACCTGTAACAAAGCACCCTGGGACAAGCACAAGGATAAGTGAAACGTAGCATTGATGGTATGTCACACACCCAGATGAGATGGGCAGTGTTGGCCATGTTGTTCAATACACACGCCTATCTGCATGGGTCCACAGCGCCCATCACAGTGGGCTAGCAATCACCCTGGAGAAATGCGTGTGCGTGCCCATCCAATTTCAGGCATCCCCCCTATCACAAGGAGGACAGAGAGCCCATCACAGTGTGTTTGCTGTCAGCCCTGTGATATTGGTCTGTGTGCTGTCAGAGCCCCAAACACTTCCCCTAACTGCAGAGGTCCATAGAGCTCATCCCAGTAGGCTCTAAGAAACCCATGGAATATGCTTGTCTGTGCATGGGCAGGTTAACACATACACCCTATCCCCTGGATTCCATGTGGACAATCGCAAGGCTCATCTGGGCACCATGGAGATATGCTTGTGTGTGCTCTAACAGTTGTGCTGTATGCTCCCTATCCCCTGGAGGCCAGGTATGCCACTACAGTGGCTCATCTGGCACCATGGAGATATGGTTGTGTGTGCACTAACAGTTGTGCTGTATGCTCCCTATCCCCTGGAGGCCAGGTATGCCACTACAGTGGCTCATCTGGCACCATGGAGATATGGTTGTGTGTGCACTAACAGTTTTGCTCTATGCTCCCTATGCCCTGGAGGCCAGGTATGCCACTACAGTGGCTCATCTGGCACCATGGAGATATGCTTGTGTGTGCTCTAACAGTTTTGCTGTATGCTCCCTATCCCCTGGAGGCCAGGTATGCCACTACAGTGGCTCATCTGGCACCATGGAGATATGGTTGTGTGTGCACTAACAGTTTTGCTCTATGCTCCCTATGCCCTGGAGGCCAGGTATGCCACTACAGTGGCTCATCTGGCACCATGGAGATATGGTTGTGTGTGCTCTAACAGTTTTGCTGTATGCTCCCTATCCCCTGGAGGCCAGGTATGCCACTACAGTGGCTCATCTGGCACCATGGAGATATGGTTGTGTGTGCACTAACAGTTTTGCTCTATGCTCCCTATGCCCTGGAGGCCAGGTATGCCACTACAGTGGCTCATCTGGCACCATGGAGATATGCTTGTGTGTGCTCTAACAGTTGTGCTCTATGCTCCCTATCCCCTGGAGGCCAGGAAGACCATCCCAGTGTCTAATCTGGCACCATGGGGATATGCTTGTGTGTGCCTAACAGGTTATATGCATTCTCCCTATCCCCAGGATTCCTGTGAGCTGCGCAATGCGTCGTGTTAGTCACCCTTTTGCTAATGTGTGTGCAGCTGATGAATTGTGGTAGGACAACCAGCCCACAGGGGGACAGATCAGCAATAGCTATGGTGGGTATGTCAGTAAGATTATGTGTATGTTCATGGCAGGTAGGTTGGACCTATACCATAGTTTGTGAAGTGAATATCTCATCACACATGTCTGTGATGTCTCCAGATGATATGCTAGCTGCAGAGGTTAATGTGTAACAGCACCCCATCCCCCTTAGCCATTATATGTGTTATCAGAAACCTGTAGCAGAGACATGTCCCCATACCAACATGCAGAATGTGGTCCAAAACCTTAACACCTAAGATAAATCCAACAACATCAGACACATGGACATCACTGATGGTGTTTCAGTGACACATGCAACTGATGTTGCTGGATAACACATACATAAACCCACACATGAGCACTGGTGCAAAGAGCCGTTATGTTGGTTTGGCCCCTGTCGATATTGCTTCCACAAAACACCTTCTGTCAGCCCAGCTGAACCAGTGAATATGAACATAACAACATAACCTAGGCCATACAGGAACAATACCCACCCCTACCCCTACATTACGCTGACATCAACTGTGTGCAACGTAGGTTGCACATAGCCAGCAGCTTGCCCATATGACACACCTCCCACAATGCAGCCAGTGGTGCAAGCATTGATATTGTTGGCCCTGTCAAAGGTGAATGTTTATGTTAGTGTCCCCTGTCACAGTCAATAGGGCCACCCACACAATGACTCCTCTCACCACACTCCGCCAATGATTGGTTGCATATCAGTTTGCCAGTGGGGTTGAGTACCAGGATGTCTAAAGAGAATCTCAACATAGATGTGTGTAACACAGCACATGCAGTGTAACTGTGACTAGCATGGACAACATCATTGGCACCAAACTGTGCAATGTTGCTACAAGGTCATGCAAGGGTGCGATAGGGTATGTACAGGATGTGCTGAGGGAGCCATGTACACTGGCCACAGGTGTCACTGCACACATGTGCACAGACAAAGCAACTAATGCAGGTGGTACTGTGACCCCCGAATGTTCTGTGAACAACAGGAGGTAGGCCTTCCATGTGTATCTATATTGATGAAACCCCAGGATGCATGAGCACACACCCCAGTGTCCATTTTCAATGACATCATAAGCAAACTAATGTGTATGTGTGTTGTGATGTTGGCCGTGCAATATGGCTCTTCCTAGGTCATGGATTGCCAAACATCAAGCAGGTCACTGTGTCTGTCATTGCATGACACTAGTTATTGTAGTGAAACACGTGTGGCAGTGTATGTTTAGTTTGTGTGTCATCTGACCTATATGTCACAATGTACACAAATGGAGGTTCCATAACCCCCCACACACACGTGAGCCATGAGATAACAGGAGTATGTCACTTTGTAGGGTTCCCCCCGTTTGCCAATAGGCCGTAATGAAATATGAATACTTAAGACGCCTTGCTGGCCACCCCCCACGAACCATGTAAGCTTCCCTGAAGGCCCTTCCAGGCATGGCCGGTTGGGCTGACTGCCCTGGGCCACACCCAAATGATGTCACCCACTTTTATCTGACACTCACACAGGATGCTATAGAAAGAGGTGGGGAATAAGAAGGCAGCCACAGTCCATCAGCACACCTGTGAAAACAAACTAGCATGTACATATACTTTGCAGCCAGGTGATAGACCATGTTATGTGTGTATCTGGTGACAGCATAGCCAAACCCCTGTCAGAGTTTACCTGGCGTAACAGCAGCATGAGGACATAACAGCCCCCCCAATCCCCGGGGGGGGGGGGCCCAATCCATGTCCGTGTCACTCTCACACGTTTTTCTCAATGTTGATCCCTGTGTAAGCTGTATACCTCACCTGAGAGAGACATGTTGGACAGGGGAGGGGAAGTGCATTCACACTGTGGGATGCTGACACACACCGTCACAAGGGATGAGGGTCAGCTGTGACACACAGGCTCCCTTGTCACCAGCGGAGAACCCATGGCATGACATATGCGTGTTGCCCATGGAACTGCCTGCTGACAGGTGACAAACTATGCAGTACATGACACACACACACACAGCACTGTCGCTGAAGCAGCAAGACCCTGTGCACAGTGATGTGTGTGTGTGTGTGTGTGTGTGGGCAAACCAGCAGAAGGTGACCAGTCACTAATGCCCTCACCTTTCCTTTGCATATCCACAGATCGAGGATCTCCGGAAGAAGGGCAGGGAGCTGCGCCTCCACCATGCTGCATACCTTCAGCGCCTCCAGGGTGAGCACTCACAAAAGGGTGATGATGTATAATAATGAGAATGTCACGTATTTGTAACTTATGTCCCATTATCAGAGATGCCTTTGTGTTACCTGCCTATGTAGATGTGCTATATTTCTGACAGAGAAACGTGCTGATGGCTGTCATGTTCCACAGATGGTGATGGCACCGAGGATGAGGCCACCACCTCTGCACACCTCTTCAGAAGGACACCAACACCACATGATGCAGAGGTGGTGGTCCTGGACACCACAGAGGGGGAGGAGGAGGAGGAGGAGGAGGAGGTGGACGAGGATGATGAGGTGGAGGTGGTGGAGGCGCAAACACCTGCAGCACCTGAAGAAAGGACACAGGAGGGCCAAGAAGGACATTCTGAAGGGGTGTCTGTGGGGGAGGCAGGGTTGAGGGTTGCTGCCGGGGATGTGGAGGGGGGGGATGTTCGGGAGGGATCAGGGGTGGAGGATTTCCCAGAAGGGGTTTGGGAAAGTGATGTTGAAGACAGGGCATCACAGGGCACTGTGGCCTCCCCCCAGCCACTGCAGTTGCCTCCACCATCCAGGGCCACAGACAGGCCCTATGCAGATGCCACCACACAGACAGCATTGACAATGTGTGTGTGTGGTGGCATATGCGTGGACCACCTGTCTGTGGCCTTGGATGGGATGGAGCAACGCATACATGAGATGTGTCACTCTCAGCAGTGGCTGGCGGGAGTGATTGAGAGGGTGGTTGCCGAGGTGGTACGTCTGCCATGTCGGCAAGCACCCCCTCAATGGCGTCACTGGCGTCAGTGATTGTGCTAGTGACGTCACCAAATGTGCCCTGTGCTGCCCTGTCTTCCATCAGTGGGCATGCTGGGGGAGGGTGGGTGTCACCTGTGTGTCTGTTTTATGTGTGTGTGTGTTTTATATTTGCGTGTGGGCGTTTGCGGGGAGGGGAGGATGTTTGGGGAGGGGGGGAGGGTGATGGTATTTTCCCCCTTCCCACGTCTGTAAAGTTTATCCCAGTTCTGTTTTCCATCATAAAATATAGTTTTGTAAAAACCTGTATTGCTCACGTGTTTGACCTAGGCAAAGTGTGCGGATGTCAGCATGTGATATGTGTGGGTGCACATATGTTTCTGTGGTGCAAACATGTGTGTGAAACCAACAGCACCCCCCAAATAAGGTGTAGATGTTCATAATTAGGGGTCTACAGTAACCATTGCAACGTAGCAGCTGTCTCACTGATGTACATGGCACAGGAATGGTCCTATGTGGAACAAAGGTCTTCACATATCTGAGTCCCAAACATAGGCAGACCACCCATATCTGCCTCTCTCACAGACGTACCTATGGTGTGTTGGGAGGCAGGAGATTATTGATGTGGTCAAGGGAAAAAGCCACATATATGCCACCAATGAGTGTTCTATGATGGGTTTCACACGGCGATGAGTATGTGACGTAAACACGCCATTGGGAACATAGTCCCCTGTGACCACATGGATGTCTGTGCACACTGTGCCGCTGCATCCCCAAGGATGTTGGGAAACAAGGTGCACGTGACACATCACATGTCTGTGCAGCATGACAATCGTAGCTGACTCTGTTGAGGTATTTGCAGCAGGGAACCTGTGTGTGGGTCATCTACTGTACCCATCACTAGATGACCTGGGCGCAGCTCATTTAGGGTTTTCACAAACACCCCCCGCCTCCCTGATACACATGGGACAACATGGACACTCATTGGACACACACACTGTATGTATAGTAATACAGCTGTTTATTGTCACAGAGTAAGTCTCATAATTAGCTTTCCATATACACATGGATATTCTAATGTGTGTGCGTTACAAATTAAAGTGTTACCTGACACCCACACAACATATGATCTGCATATGTAAGCTATTGACATGACACACATAACAAACACCTCAAAAACATGTTGTACTGGATACATAATTGCTCTAACTGAGCATTGTAAGATCAACAAAAACTAGGATTATACCATGTTATTGCATATATCATGTTTCATTGTTGGCGACGTGGTCGGCCACGCCTGACACGTCGGGCACCCTCCCCCGGCCACGACCCTCTTCTCGAACCCGTGCTGGTGGTGGTGCAGGAGCAAGTCGGCGCATGACATCCAGCATGCCCTCAAGGGCCTCACATATCCGGGTGACGGGCATGTTTTGGACCGCCTCATGTAATTGATGGATCTCACCACACACCTGCCTTGTGTTTTGCTCCACTGCAAGGCGTATCCGCTCCAGAACACGTCGACTGCCTGTGCATGGGATACAGCGTGTTATATTCCATACATCTCCACTACTCCAACGCCATACACAAACATTTAATGTACATGCCACACGATTGGTGATGTGATAGGGCAGACTCAATCACAGAGATGGAGAGGGCCAATATACATAATGTCCACAGTAGTCTATGGCAGGCAGACAAACCCACAGGGCACATCACACGACGTAGATGTGGTATGCCCTCACAACGATTTACAGGCTGTGGTGAAACACCCATATACTACAGCTGTGGCAACAGGATTGGCCAATGACAGCTCTCACATAACCATCGTGTAGGGGAGCTTGCGCATGCACGAGCCACAACTACATCAGCTGGACACCAACGGAGATGAACACAGGAAGGTCGAGATATGACATCACAATTGATGACACATGTGGAGGGAAAAATACATTCTCTGACAGGGACATGTGTATGTTAATGAAGCAATGGGATGTCTGGTAGGCACAGGGATGACACACCTTACCTGTACATGTGCACCTCTGCTGCACATATGTGACTCCTGAGTGATACATGTGCACCCTCACTGTAACACAGAGGAGGGTCCTTGGTCCAGATAATGTAGGCCATGTAACAAATGTGTAGTTATATAGTTATTTATGTATTTTACATGTTTTCTATACCGCCGTTTCCTTTAATCACAGCGGTTACCAAGACACAAGAGGGGAGAACAGAGACAGGGGGGCATACACTGACTAAACGTAACAGTGAAGGTAAAATTGGGTGACACAACATCAAGGAACTGTTACAGTAAAACACGTTACATGCAGGCTATAATAATAGAGACTGTTAGATGTCTGTGCCATAGTACTCAGTGAAGAGTACAAATGTCAGTTGTTTTCTGAACTCCTTTAAATCATCCAGGGATCGCACATCGGGAGGGAGAGAGTTCCATATAAGTGGGGCCGATAAGCAAATTGCCCTTTGTGTAGTACATTTACACGCTTTTCTGTTTGGACACAGCAGGGGAAGCACCAGGGGGGGACATCAGAGCTCTACAAAGACATGGCTATGTTTCCCGCTACCCGCAAATGCAGACATTGAGGAATGGTCATATAGCTTAACATATGCTCATTAACACAGCAGACTATGGCTAAGTTGTCATCCTGCTGTGTACAAGACATTTGGGTATCTGCAGAGCGGCAGGATGTAGCTTTCCCAATGTCTGTATCAATTTATGTTGTCATAGAGTGCTGGGCCGTCAGACACATTCCTCATATGTCTGCATCCATGTGTATCAACCTGAACATACACTATTCTATTGGGGGTAGAATGCTATCATTTCAGGTACCCTACAACCTTTGGGTATCACACATCTAAGGTAATCAACCAGAACATGTAACGTGTGGAGGTAATGTTTGAACAGCCACCACACACACACCAACTGTGGACTACTGGTGTGTGTGTTGTGGTTGTGACAGTCTATTGTCACCCACCTTCAGCATCACGGTGTGATGATGCACCATAGGCCCTCATCTCTGCCATCATCAACTCCGGGAGAGGTGTAGGTGTTGGTTCTGCTGGCATGGGTGGTTGGCTGGTCTCTATTGCTGCTTCACGCAATGGTGTCATGGCGCGCACGTGTGGCTCCAGGGACTCATCGCCAGCACTTGTGCTGCCCCCAGAGACAGCAGCCTCTGCCTCCATCAGACTCATAGGGGCTGCAATGTAGACCTCCCCCTCCTCCTCTTCCACCACCGCCTCATCCTGCTCCTGCTCCTCCTCTGCCCCCTCCTCCTCCTCTTCCTCCGCACCCATTTGACTGTAGTCACCTGCATTGGGAGGAATCAGAGAGAGCACACATATGTTTCAGCAAACCACATATGTATACATGTGTGATACATAACACACAGACAGGATGTTTTGCATCCGTTCATGTGTGCTGCATACCAGACACCGGACACACTCCCATACGTGTGTGTCACCACCATGTGTCTGGGTAAGGGACACATGTGTGTGCTGTGCCCATGCACAGGTGGCAGATCGCCCCTTCTCCTGTTCATGGTCACATTGCACATGTTTGCCCATAGCATCCCATTCCTCTGTTATGTAACATATTTCCGCACATGCGTGTTACTGCCCCCACCCTAACACCTGCTTTATGCAAATCACTGCATGTGTGTGTTGGTTTGTGAGTATGGGTCATATTTGTATGTGATATGATTGTCTCAGTGCTACATGTGACTCGCAGTGACCCATAGTGCAGCGTATGGCAACTAGGCATCACCTTTGGCCCACTGGGGTGCACATGCAGCACTGTATTGCTGTCATGTCATACAAACATGCCTTTGAAATGACCAACACAGTCATGCATTGTATGGAAATCACAGTTGTTTTGTGTCTGGTGACTCATGTGTGTGTGTGCTTCATTATGCCATATTCTCGTGGGATGGGTTGAGGAGGTAGGTTTGGATGTGAACCCCAGACATGTCAACAGAAATGGTGAGGTAAGGATATTGCACACACATATCACAACAGGATGGCAACATGATGTGGGGTTTGTGGACACATATGGGAGTGTATTTGCATAGGACCGCCCTGTACGGAATATGGAGATTGTACATGAGAAAGAAATGATTAGTTAGTGTACATACCTGCATGTGGATGTGCGCTATCCAGGGCCTCTGGCAGTCCACGAAGGTAGATGTCTCCCAGCCGTGCTGCAAGTTCTTGTTCCAGGGGCGAGAGTGTGGGTGTGAGGGGGGGTCCGCCACCTGTGCCCATAGCATGTTGTCTTACAGCAACCATGTGCTGACGGACACCTCTCTTGATGTCAGAAAACCTCTTTTTAAGCTGTCTACATCACGTGTGGGGCCCCTGCCCCACACAGTGCAGTACGCAGATCCTCCCACACTGCCATTCTGTTTGCAACAGATGTGCGTGTGCTCATTCTGCCAAATAATACATCGTAGTTGTCAAGGACATGGGAGAGTAATATATGGTTTTCACTGTCACTGAACTTTACAGCTCTCCTCCTTTGTGTTGCTGGCACAGGGACCCTTTTTCTTTTGGCCATTTGGCTGTAATGTGACGGCTGTCGCTCAGCAGATGGCCCTGCCTGTTCGTGGCTAGGCTGTGCAGTCTGTGCCCTGTGTGACTCATCACCAACTGGCTGCCCCACATCCTCCGCCTCCTCACACTGGCCCTCTCTGTCACTGTCCCTCTCCATCTACACCTTGAACACAGGCACCTCTCAAACAACCCCCGTTCACCAACACACAGCAGGACACAGCACACACAACAGATAACAATAACACTACAATAGAGGACACAATACAGTACACTGTAACACAGGTGCTGTGTCAAGTAAATGAGCACATGTACACAGATACTACAGTGATTTTTTAATTTATCCTCTCCCTCTATCCTGTGCCGTACCCCTACCTCAGCCTCTCTCTCTCAGACTCTGCTTCAATCTCTATATCCCGCCTTCCTCTGACGTCTTGCCACCACAGCCTCACTCCCTATTGCACACTGTTACTTTATGTCTCACACCTTCCTCTGGACTACCTCTAACCTATCCTCTGGCTCTGGCTCACTCTTTACCTCTGTGTCTGTTTGTGAAACTCCTCTAACATCCCTCACCGTGTGCCACGTGTTGAGGCCTATTTATACGGTATTTGCACGTTTGATTTCTGCACATGCGCATTTGTGCAGGCGTGTATTTGGTGGGACACGCTCGTGCGTCGCGCTCGTGCGCCGTGAGTGTGACGTCATACGCATGGGCGTTTGCAGGCGTCAACACACACATGCGCCGAGGGAAATAGTGCTACGTATGTGTATGGTCACGCATACGCATTACGTGGAGTCCCGCATGGGCGTCTGGGTGCTTTTTCCGCATGCGCAAGGCGATGCGCATCTGCGTGTCACCACGCACATGCCGACACCCATGCGTAGAGTCGCGCATGCGTGTGACTCTAGACCTTCGTCTGTGAGCAGATGCGCATGCGCATTGGACGTCACGGCAAGGAAAAGGAAATATAGGTGAGGGAGAACAGCTTGTCGACGTTGAGGGTTGTAGGCGGAGAAGAGTAGAAGTGTGTTTGGTGAGAGACAGTAAGGGAGTCCGAACAGGTGTATGTGTAGATTGTTTGGCTGGTGTTTGTATTGAGGATTGTATTGTCTTGTGTGTGTATGGTCTGGTGTGTCTTGTAGTTTGTACAGTGCTTAGATAGTTTATTGTGTGTGACATAGTTATTTGTTTCTTAGTTTGGTGGGAGGAGTTTATGGCGCATGTCTATGCTGCTGCATGTGTCCTGTGCAGTGGGCAGATGCTTGGGTTGCCGAAAACGGGAGATGGTGTCGATGGGGCTGGGGCACAGGGCATGGGTATAGTCCCGCAGCAACTCAGACCTGCAGCTGTGGTGGCGGTCCAAGCCTGTGTTGTTCGTGCACGGCGCAGGAGGTGTGCCGAGGTGCAGGCTCGGCAGCCACGCCTCTACAGGCCCCGTCCCCAGCTCTATGACATGCGAGAGGACCAGGTCATCTCCCTTTACCGACTGAGCACAAGGGCTATTAGGGGTCTCTATGAGGATCTTAGACCTGACCTCGAGCCCCTGACTGATCGGTCCAATGCCATACCTGGTTTAGTCAAGCTCCTTGCTGCCTTACATTTCTTTGCCTCCGGCTGTTTTCAGACATCTGTGGCCGCAGTGGGTGGCATGAGCCGGCCCACCTTCTCACGATGTCTCCACCAGGTACTGCGTGCCATGGTCAGCCGGATGGGGGATTACATAGCCATACCCCACACTAGGCAACAATGGTGGACCCTGAACCAGGCCTTTGAGGCATTAGCCGGGATACCACACGTGATGGGAGCTATTGATTGCACACATGTTGCCCTGGTCCCGCCTAGAGACAGGGAGGTAGCGTACCGCAACCGCAAACACTACCATTCCCTGAATGTTCAGGTTGTATGTGATGCAAATCAGCATATTCTGAATGTGGTCCCTAGGTTTGCAGGGTCCACCCATGACTCCTATATCCTGCATCACTCGGCAATATTCACACAATTTGAGGAGGGACGTTTTGGCGAATGTATCTTGCTGGGTGAGTATGTCAGGGTCTTTTATTTCTGTATGTCATTATACATGTTTCTATTTGTGATCACAGTAGAGGTTTTATATAGTTTGACACATGCACTTTGCATATGATTGATGTTAGTCACAGGACTGGTGTTGGTATACATTATTACATGTTTTTGTACGTCTGGTACGACTAGAAACATTAACCCTACATCATGATTATCCTCACAGTCTATGACCGGTATATGCAAATGTTGTACATGTGCTGCCACCTCAGTGCAGACATCTATGTGGTTGATGATGACCTCATAGGGCATGGTGGTAGCATATGAAAACATGGGGTGGTTGGTGGGGTGGTTTTGTCCACAACATACACCTGTGATGATGTTTAATTGCTGGATAATGTTTCTCCGTCATTTAACATGTCTGGTTCTGGATAACCCTAATAGTACACACATGTCATGTGCGTGTCAGTTTGACACACGCACTCTGTGATGGAGTTGTCACCCAGGGCTCAATATCTGACATGAGTAGGTGTATATTAATATCTGATAGATGATGTTGAGGTTTCCAGCAGGGAAAACACGTGTGCATATATTTGGCCAGACATATTGCCTATGTCACAGCAGACTTGCAACAATATGTAGTGCTTACAGTAGCCTCTGACACTGTAGTTGAGGGTACGTTTGTGCCATCTTGTCTGGCCATTCTCATTTCACATCACATTGTGTAAAATGTACAGTTACAGCAAGGGGACTACGTGGGTGCATACACAGCGGTATGGGAACCAGCTACAGCGGACGGTTATGTGCCTATGCATATGTTTTGGGGGCAAACTAATGACGGGCACAGTGTGCATGTTGGACGACCGCACCTTCAGAGGGATGTGTACAGGATGGGGACTGGGAAGACTATGGCTATGACAGGCATTGGCGCGCAACAATACACAGTTTATTTTGCCTGACAAAATAAACTCATATGTTGCCATTCATAAACAGGATGTCTACAGGTGATATGCTTTTCATTCTTACCTACCACCATGGCATACATGGTGTGTATGTGTGCCACACGCAAATGGCTGTGTGTTTTCCCTTGGTTATTGATGAGACATACCCTGTGAGTATGGGAGCATTGGATTGCTATTGTGGTGTCACCATTGTGGGTTTGCAGATGTGTACAGTAACTGCATCACCATATGCATGTAGCACACACACACACACATTATTTAAGGGTGACTATGGTCGTTTGTGATATTTGATATGTGTTTACGGGCTGGATAAGCCATGTTTAGCTTGTATGTCATCATATGTATATCTGATAGAGCTGCATAGTTTGCAGCTGTATATTGTTGTCACACTGTCTTGTTGGTTTCTTTCTCATGTCGACACAGCTGTCAGGACTGTGTCACATGGACCCCTACATTTACATGCAACATTTCTTTCTGCAGGTGATGCAGGATATGGTTGTCGCCCCTGGCTGCTGACTCCTGTTCGTCAGCCACGGACACGTGCAGAGCAGAGGTACAATGAGGCCCATGCCTCCAGCCGCTCTGTCATAGAGCGCACCTTTGGCGTTTTGAAGAGTCGCTTCAGGTGTCTGGATAGGACAGGCGGGGCCTTACAATATGAGCCACGCACTGTTGCCGAGATAATCATAGCCTGTTGCATCCTGCACAACATTGCTCTCAGGCACGATATCCCTGCAGAAATTAATGAGGATCTTGAGGAGGATCCATTGTGCCCCCTGTACGTGCCAGTGGTGACACACGGGAGGGCTCAGCGTTCAGGCGGAGGTTGATTGCAGAGCTGTTCACATGTACGTATTAAGTCGCTTACGACACACATGTGCTATACAATGTGTGTAATGTTTATTGTGTTATGTGTTAATGTTAACATGGAATCTGGATGACACACTGCAGTACCAGTTGACTCTGAATGCCAACATCACATATGTCCATGGGTGTGCCACAAATAATGTGGGATTTGCACAACAGCAGTTGGTGGCAGATGATGTGGGGGTTTGTTGGTATCTGTGTGGTTTGTTTGGAGGGTGCAATTCACAGGTAGTGTATGCTTCTGATATAAACAGCTGTTGTCAGACCAGAAGGTGTTATCTTACATGATATGTGTGCCACACAGTGTCAGCCATATGTTGATATGTTCATGTTGGACGGTCACTCCCTGTTTGTTGACTGTTGTCCATTGTGGAGCGCTACGATTAGACACATTTGTGATGTTTATGTTGGTATTAGGCTCCTGTGGACATACCTATGTTGTGTGTTCTTCATGTGTGTAGCAACATGTCACATAAAGCACAATAAACATAGTTGATGCTAGTATGGGGAGATGATATTAACAGTTTGGGTGGTATGTGGATGTCAAACATGACGTGTGTCAAAATGTATTGTTGATCAGGTAGCCATGACATGGATGTGGTTAGGGATGGGGACCTTCTGCATTGTGCAGCCAGGGGGTTGTGATAAAACACTTTTAACTTGGTGAGTCTACCTTCACTGCAGTGATGGGTATCTACACACATGGTGAGATGTATCAGCCAGATACAGCAAAGGGTGTTTTACAATAGCCAGTTGGATCACAGCATGTGGGTGTTGCTTGTGTTATAGCAGGTATTTAATGGATTGGATGGCATATCTTGCTGATGCTCTTGCAACATCATCCATCATGCGTTAGCTACAGGCTGTGTATGTGTGTAGGTCACGTGAACACAGACCATATGAGCAAATATCTTGCAGACACAAGCAAGGCATGATTATGTTGACTTACATACACAGACATAGGTGCCAGCTATTTATCAGAGGTGCACATGTAGGGTATGCATGTTTCAACGTTCAGACTAACACACATTGGGATGGCATGCAGCCCTCAGGGGTTTGTCACTTGCAGACATGGGGTGGTCCATTTTAAATCATGCAACACATTATGCTTGTTATTTGTGCACATCATCAGAACATAACTGTTAATATTACAGACGGTATGAGATGTACAAACCAGGATATGTTTTTGATACGGGAATACATGAGGTGGGAGCGCAGATATCCAATGCTTTTCCCTATTGTAAGTGGATTAACATACAACTTTGGCACAACATTAAACAGGTAGAGGAGTCTTTTGTCACAATATGGTGATAAAAGGTTTATAGTGCACTCTGCGACTGAGACAACAGAATGGTGTGCGGCATACCCTGAATTGCTCTGTGTGTACACGGACAGCGAGGTAAGGGAGGGGTCGGACACACTACACACACCTCAGGATCTCGTTAGACATCTCCGTGATGCCTCTGACATGTATGTGATCTGTACATTGTGATAGGGAGCAGTCATTAATTGAGGGCTCTTGTGGGGTGTGATAGCTGGGGACATGACGGTGCAGTGTGTGTGATTCATGGCTATAACATGACATTTGTTTGCTTATCTTGTGTCTCCATGTGCAGAGGACATACGTGGTTTGGATGGTGTTGGTCTGGTGCTTTGCCATGTGTCTCTACATCAGCAATTAATCATTTTGTTTTGGTAGGTGGTGTACATAGACATTGTGTGTGACCGCACTAATTGAAATCATATGTTCCTATTGATCTGTCATATTGCACAGATGATTTGTGTTCCAATATTCTACGTTTAGCATCAGTAAACCATCTCTTGCTGGAGTCACTCATATTCACTTGTGTCTTGGTTTAAGCATGTCCTCTACCACACTTTCACTGTGACATGTGAAACAGACCTGCATGTGTGTGTAGGTTGTTGTATTGTGATGTTTGGCTGCACGTTTTCTGTCCCCAAACAATGTACTCTCAGACAACACCATGATATCATTGCATGGTCACTGGGCCGTTATATCTACAGATCTACACCTGTGCACATGCAGGCCATGTGTTACAGATGTCAATTAGACATTTCCATACTGTGGGTGTGTGTATTTGTCGTTTGCCTGTGTGATGTTGCATTGCTCCGACATCATACATTATCATGTGCTGTTAGGGGTGTGTGCCTCTGGGTGTCTGTTGTGACTATGCTACCTCTTACATAGTGGTGTAAACGTTGTCAACATTATGGACATGTGTTGTGTGCATTGAGAAAACATGTTTCTTTGTTGTCATTAAGCACTGGTCTGTTTTCATTTGTGTTTACAGATATGCACATAATCTGGACCGTCATCAACGTTGGCTTGCCATGGTGAATCTCGAGCTTTTGCTGACATTGTCTACCTTCAGGTGTTCCTGATATTGTTGTGTAGTGGCTCAAGCGATTGATGAGCTACACCTGATGCACACACACGGTATGTGTATTGGTTTCTTTTGGGGTTCATTACATCTGTCTTTCACTGTTGATGATATAATGTTGTTCTGATGGGCATGTAACATTTTCTCTAGATCACATGAACAGCTGCATATGGTGTGTAGCTGCAACACACCTGTGTGACAGGCGCATGGACATTAACATATCCATGTGACAACCATGTCTGTGTTGAGGCATAATGATGTTGGCCACATGGTTATGTTTCATATTGCTATCATGTCCTGTTTGACTTTGCATTCCTTATTAAGCATTTGCACAGCTGTGACGTTATGACATTTGTGTTTCTTTTCAAAGGTGTCTGACGATTACATACCTCTCCTCTCCTGACACAGGACAGTGGACATACCGGGCACATCTCTTACACTGCAACTGTTGTCAACAACACCCACCTGTTTGAGGACAGACCACCATGCAACTCTTTGCTATGACATTTTGCCATTGGATGTTTTACCTCTGAGAGTGCAAACACATGACTGGGATAGACATTATGATTTTTGACTACTGCTTTCACCTGACAGATTTGTCGATTGCACTGCTGATGCAATTGATTGGCAGGACGTGCTCCTCATTGTGGGGGACACACATGGACTTCGAAGGACTATGGTATATTGATCACAGACCCCTGACTATGCATGTCTTGAGCCTCAAAGACACTTTTAACATGAGTGTTTGGATTTTAGATACAATTCTGACGTTTTACGATGATCCCCCCTTGTGCAGCAGCAACTGACATGGACATTGTAGGTGTTACATTTTGTCACAGTTGGGTGTCTCATGTTTTGTACCATGGCTGTGACATGGCACCGATGATATTCTAATGTTTTCTTACAACACAAGCATACAGCCCATGTATTTGTCATGTGGCCAACGATGGAGTGCTCCTATTGTCTACGTCAACCTATTTGCCACCTGGACATGATCCCCATTTAAACTCCACAATGTTTTCAAACACAAGACCATCTTGGGATGATGTTTTCAGTGACCCATGGGTGTTTACATGCATGTGTGGCATCACTGTATCATGTTGCCATGTGGCTGGTGCTTGTGCATCTCACTGACTATGTTTCTGTGACACCACATGTGGACCTATGGCTTCTGTGTGGATTTAGGTGATATGTTTGTCCATTATTTCCTTATTTATATGCTGCTTCGTGTGTTTGCGTACTGTGCATACATGACAGTCTGCATGTCTGTACACACCTTGCATTTCCCGTCTTCACGGTCATGACTATGGCTTGTGTTAGCGACACTCAAATAGCCAAATTATGTTTTCAGTGTGGCAGTGTGGGTGTCAATACTACTTGTTTACTGGGAAATTCCATGTATCCTGGTATATGTGACGATGCACTGTTTCCCCACACCAACACTGCATGTTGACCTCCTTGATGGTGTAATATGTGCATATTTCTGCTGGTTGTTGAGTTGGTATTATGTCTGTGGTCATGTGCATGTGGTATTTGTTAGCAGATGCTTATTGTGATTTACATGATTGTTTGTGTCCATAGTGGTGTAGCTTGTACTCCCATATCGGGCATTGGGATGTGAGTATCATCATTACTTTTCTGTCATGTTTTTGAACATTAAAGTCCTTTGCACCAAATATCTTTTTGGAGTTAGTCTGACCCCTGTTTTGACAGTTGGGTATTTCTGAGGGACAGATGAGGTGTATTGGGTCTTCAGCATGCATCATCTCATCTGTACATGCACTCATATGTGGGTGACACATTTGCGACATGCAGCAGCAAGGGGGCGCTTGGGGTCTGGTGTCAGGTGCAGAGTATGCACCTGATGCACATTATATTGGTGTGGATAATTTGTTGTCAACCAAGTTACCTTTCTGTAGGAGGTGGCTTTGTGACATGCTAATGTTTTTATCACTTTCCGAGGTGATGCGGCCAGCCCTGATATTATGATGGCACTGTCTACACTATTTGTGATGTGCAAACCAAATAAAGTTCTGTATTTACCCAATATGTGTTTCGTGTGGTGTTTGCATTTCAGGTCTGTCATCATGCTCAATGTGTGACTTTGTATCAGTCATGACTCCTTGTGAGCCCATGGATCCATCATTTTCCTTTCAATGTCACAGGGTGTAGATGATGTTTTTGTTGTTGCTAGGTGATGGTGGGTTACATGACCTGCCATGGGCCACATGGGGTGCTTCTGTGACTTGTTCACTGTTTGTTTGGTGTGCAAGCCATGTTTCACTTCACTATGTTAGTCCTCCGGTATTTGCACATACATCCCCTTTATGTGTTTGTTTGCTGAACATGTACATGGGTCACCTATGCTCACATCCTTGTACAGTGCCAGCTGTGTTAGTGACAGCCACATGGCACATCACTGTCTATGTACGCTTGACATCCACACACGCCCTTTGGGATCTTTGTGTTAGAGTGTGCTCATTGATTGCTTTTTGTTATTGGCTATGGTCATGTGTTTGACGTGTGCTGTTATGCATGTTTTTTCCGCACATGTTTTGTTTTTAACATCTCTAATGGCCTCACTCGGCCATGAGGTACCAACAGGTTCCTCAGCTCTACACACACCCTTTACTGTCTTCACTGTAGAAAAGGGTGCATCTGTGTGTTGCCTAGCCATGACATTTGTTGTGTAATAATGACCTCACACTTTAGGGTCTTTACATCCTGTTGCATGTGGCCCTTTCTTTTTGATGAGATTCAGGTGTTTGGTGTGCTACACTTATTGCATGTTGAGCTGTCTCCTGATCATCTCCTGATTAATCACCAGATCCAGGGAACATCCTCTGATGGCGTTGTGTTTAATTATATCCCTGTTTTGCATGCTGTATTCAGTGCAGGACATTTCATTGTGTTTGTGCAGGTGTTGTTGTTGCAAGATACAGAGTGCAAATTCTTTCTGTACATGGTGTATCTGCATGTGCATTTACTACAGATTAGTTGTTTTGTGTTTGTTTGTCATGGCAGCCAGCAGGCGTTTTGTGTACTGGCATGCGTTATTTTGGTTATGTAGACTTTGTTGTGCCTCACATGGGCGGTGTGTGTTACCATTTTAGGCGTCTACATTTGTAGTACTGGTCGTTTGTGTGGTTCCTGTCTGCAGTGTTGTATGTTATTGCTTGTCCTGCATATGTGCTTTTCATTAGTGTGATAGTCATATGTGTGTACATCAGTGGCATGCCCACATTGTACCATTAACTGAGTTGTGCGACATCCTTCCATCCATCCTTTCTCTGCCAGCTATGTGCCATCCTACCCTGATGTGCATGCTGCTAAACCACGTCATCGACTAACACACATTCGTGCATTGCATCTCAACCTGCTTGCCTCTCCTGTGTGTGCTCTGCCTAGCACTGTACTCCACCGTCATCCTGATATTTCAAATATTATTACATTTCAGACTCCCCTACTACACACATCTGCAAATCCTATGTCTATCACTGTCAGTGTAGAAGTGTACATTACCATCAATCTGTGCATGGATATAGCTGCCCATGATATGTTTTCACATTTATGGGTGTCACATGGCCTGCAGCTGCTTTCGGCAGCCCATCAACTTATGTAGGTCCTTCATTTAATTTGATATTGTCTGTCTTCTCTGCTCTGTGCAGTGTTTGTGTTATGTGTGTGTTTAGCACATTCCTCTATTTGCATTCAGCTTGGGGGATGTTACTGTTATTGGCTCAGCTTTCTGCTTTTACCTATACGTCCTTATGGCATCTTCTGGACACCTTTGATTGACACAGCTTCTGATGTACCTACGATAGTGGCCTGGGAGTGGACAGCCTTTCAACATGGCCTATGGACATAGATTACAGTTCACCTTTGCTGACAGGGTATGTTTGTGATGTTACATCTGCTGCACCATAAAAGGTGCAATAATATATGGCACAAGGGTGTAATTGTCTCACTATGCCAGGCGTGGTTGCTGTACACTTGATCACAGAGTGGGAACATACCTCACCCACCCTTATTAATTAACTGGAGCAGACCATGACCCCTGCAACATCATTGCTGTATTCACCAGTTTTCTACATACATGACATAGGCGTGTGTGTTTTTTCATCAGACCTTGGCTGTCATGGAGCTGTGTTACTCTGTGGATTTCCATCTCCAGAGGTAATGGGGCAGTTTAATGGATGATATTGACTTTGATTCTGTGTTGATATGCGTCACTTGGGACTGTCTGCAGCCCCTCCTTGGTGTGTAACTAATGACTGACCCAGGTCTGCCATTGCTGATCTCGGAGCAAAGGGCTGCAGACAGGCCCAGGCTGAGGATTGCAATATGAGATTAACTCTGACACCCTGTGGATATCAGACACCAGGGGCTGTCTGCAGTCCCTCACTGATAAATCACATATGCACGAACTGTGTCAGCACAACTACTTATGTTTCCATACGTTACAATGCACAGTGCTAACAGCAGAAAGAGTGCTGTGACCTTTCCCCGCCTCATAGGGCACCCTATGTGGCGCCCCCTCGGCCACTATTTCACCAACATTGTTGGGTGGCGTGGTGGACACTGCATTTGGAGATGTGTCCTGTGGGGTGACTTCAAGGGCACGTTATGTTACAGTGCTCTGAGAGTACATTTGCTGGAAACCACTTATTCCACAGATATGCGATAACACCCTAATGGGGCTATCTTACCCCTTACAGGTGCGTCTCCGCCAGACATGTTCATTTGCCATTGTGTGGGATTGCACCCCTGATCCCTGCACCATTGTACACTGATTGTGTTTGGGTGCTTGCAAATCAGCACAACACCATTTACCTCTCCCAAATTATTATCCTCATAAAACATTGCCACACACCTTTCTGACAGCACCACAGCCCCCTATGCCTCAGCCAGCTGTCTTTAGTGTGCACTGCGGGTGTTCACAGCCTTGCTCCTTACACCATTGGTCAGTGTTCTGACCATCATGCTGTTGCTCGGTTCCTCTGCTTTCCCATCATTGCGCGACTTATGCCTCCCAGTCATCAGAGGCCTCCAATACCATTAGTGCACCGCTTTACGTACAGCAGCGCACGCACCTCTGGCGGCCATAATTTCTGTGACTCCAATAGAAAACAAACACCGACAACTGCCTTCAGTGTACACGGGGGGGGGGGGGGATTGAACCCCTGCTCCCAGCACCATTGGTCAGTGTTTTAACCAATGTGCTGTGGCTCCGTTCCTGTGCTTGTGCCTATCGGCGCACCGCTTTGTGCCTATCAGCGCGACGCCTTCTGCCGCCCAAGATGACCGGTGCGCCGCCTTCTGCCGCACAAGAGGACCTGTGCGCCGCCTTAGGCCGCCCAAAAAGAACTGTGCGCTTCCTTATGCCGCTGAAAGAGAACTGTGCACCGCCTTATGCCGTTCTAAAATTATTTGCCTCCTAAAATAATTTTAATCATTACAGTTGCTGTCTCAGCTGGCCTTTGTCGTTGTGCACAATGGGGGATTGAACCCATGGCCCCTGCACTATTGGTCAGTGTCTTCACCGTTGTACTACGGCTCGGGTGTTTTCTATACCCGGCAGCGCGCCACTTTGCCTTTTGGCGCGCTAATGTCGACCCCGCACATTACCGTGACGCGCACACGTCCGGTTGCTTACTCCCGGTTTTTTTCTTTTGGCAGCCTGATCCGCCCACTCCTTATATGGCACAGGTACACTACCGCGGCCCCGCACGATAAGAATGTTTTAGTAAACATGCCCTTTAATCTCCATTGCCCTGGAAGAAACGGCCTGACAAATTACTTCAGGTCACACTGCCAAGAAAACACAGGAGCTGCCGGGTCAGCATTGACTCAAAGGCACACATTGCATTCTTGCATTCTTGCAAGTATTTAAACATCTGTATCATATTTCCTCTGTCTCTCCTCGAGGATATACATATTTAGGTCTTCAAGTCTCTTCTCATACTTCTTCTGGTGTGAAGGCTCCAAATCATTTTGGTTGCCTTCCTCTGAACTGTTTCAGGTCTTTTTATATCCTTTGTGAGATATGGTCTCCAAAAACTGAATATAATACTCCAAGTGAGGCCTCACCAATGACTTCACAGGGGCATTAATAACCTCCTCCTTTTTGCTGGTTATTTCTCTCTGAATGCAACCCAGCATCCTTCTGACTTTGGCTACTGCCTTGTCACATCATTTGGCCACCTTGAGATTCTCAGACTATCACTCTGAGATCCTTCTCCTTGTCTGTGCACCAACCTCTTGCCCCGTCACATAAAATTCCTTTGGATGTCTGCATCCCCAAGTGTATGACTCTGCACTTCTTGCATGGGACCTGCAGTAAATAATAGGGCATGTTTACTAAAGTGTCATAAGGTGGTAAATGCAGGTGGCATGCACAGTGTCTGCCTTGTATTTAAGTGCAGGGTAGATACTTACCACACTGCCCAAATTCCCTACCCTTGGCATACTTATGCCAGTATACCAGCTTAGTGTACTTATGAAATTTAAAAGCATAAATTCCTTTAGTTTTATGATTAAAAAAAGACAAAATTATGTTCTAATTAAGCTGCATGTAGTTAATGTTTGGTTAGTTTTTTTCACTTGCCACACATTAGGAGCAAAGCCCAAAACACAGAGAAAGTGCAAAAGTCATACACTAAACTATCGGGAGCATGTCCAGCATGTTCCCTATATTAACAGCTCAGAAAAAGTCCTTTACTGCATGTTAGGTTTTATCTGCAGTTAGAGACTATCCATACAAGATAAGACATGTCTTCCATCTGTCATATCCTTAACCTATCGCTTTCCACTGCAACTGTTCCTGTAGCCTTCAGATATGCTGTGGTTACACTTCTCCTCAAAAAGGCTTCACTAGATCTTACCTCCCCTTCCAGTATCAGCCTATCTCTCTCCTCCTGTTTGCTTCAAACTACACTGCTGCTGTCTTGACTTTCTTTCCTCTCAAGCCTTTCTGGATCCACTGCAATCTGACTTTCATTTTCTACATTCCACAGAAATGGCTCTTGCCAAAGTCTCCAGTGACTTTTTCCTTGCCAGATCTAACAGACTACTCGATTCTCATTATTTTTGACCTGTCTGTGCCTTTGACACCAGGTGATCATCACCTTCTCCTTGATAGCCTGTCCTCGCTTAGATTTAGGGGATCTTTTCTGTCCTGGTTTTCTTCTTATCTCTCCTGTGCTCTGCCCAGTGAACCAGCCTGGCGCAAATATCCGATTGTATGGAAGTGGTCTGCAAGGATACTCAGTGTCAGTTTCTGTATGGTGCCAAATCAGCAGCACCATACCTGGATTGCAGATGCTGCTCAAGGGGCTGTTGTTGTTAAGTGGCCATTGAGTCAGTGTTTGCCTCATGACAACCCTCTGGATAGTTGTTCTAAATTGTGTTCGGTTCTCAGTCAAGTAGCTCATTGTTTATAAAATGACATCATAGCTGCTGTTATTGTATCATGGATAAGTGCCACTAAATAACTTAATCAACATTTTTCTCCAATCACTTCAAAATTTCCAGAAATATTATATCTCTAGGAGAATGTCAGAAAAAATGGTCAGGACAGATCTATAAATAAATACTTCTATTCAAGATTGTAGATGGACCAAAATTAAAAAGAGGTAGATCCCATTCCATTTATTTTATTTATTTATTTACATTCTCTTATATACCGCGCTATTCTGCATCAGTTGCGGTTTTACATTGAACAAACTGAAATTACATTGAACAGGGCATTATAACTTGGAGATAAACTATTTTACAGGGAACATGGGCTATGGAGGGTTAAGTGGCGTTGCCCAAGACCACAAGGAACACCTGTGGGACTAGACACCCCAGTCCTTCCGGCCCAAGGTTGCTGTCCTCTAGTGGGATTTGAACCCCTGACCTTCCAGCCTGAAGTACCGTGCCCCAACCACTAGACAGGCAAAATTTCTGTTAGAACTAGCAAAACTGAAAATGGACAAAGCAGTGGGACGAGGTGGGACACATTCTAAAATATTAAGTAATTTTAGAGACTTTTTGGAAGTTTCATTAACTATTCTACTCAGTCCTTCTTTAGAGAGAGGATTTGATCCAGAGGAATGGAGATGGGTAGACAGTGTCCCTTGTCACAAAAATAGGAGCAGGAAGGAGGCTGGGCAGTGGTAATTACATTATAGTTCAGTTAAAATTAACTAAATGTTGTGGCAGCTAAGTAAATTACTTTTAAAGAAAATGATAATGGAGTGTCTTAATTTCAACAAATAATAAGACCCATGCTGCTTGATCTTACTAAAGGAAGGTCATCTCAAATAAATGTCCACTGAGCACTCTCTTCTAGCCATTTACTATCTTCACATTGCATTGGATTCCCATCACCAGGTCCTCCTTGTTTCTCTTGATCTCACCATAGCTTTCGATTTGGTTGACTATAAGTTTGATCATGCAGCTTCCCTCCCTGGTATCCTTCTGCATTAAATACAGATTCCTCATACTAACACATCCATGTTCTCCACTCTGGCAATCCTCCATTCCTGTTGTAGCTCTTGTCTCCACTTCTCAAAGCCTGTGTTGCAATCTCTGGTCTCTGTTCTGTTTGCTTGTCTATGGCGCATTCCTCCTCTGGGCCCGATATTAAAAAGGTATTTACATGGTTTACAGCCCTGTAATCCTTGTAAATGATGCTCAGTGGGATATTCAATGACATTAACATGGTTAATGCCGTTGACTATCCACAATCTTCTCCTTACACACCACAGTGCTAACCGCTTAGTCATCGGGGCTTGTGTCACAGGCTAGCTGAACGAGCAGCAATATTGCCACTGCTACCTGCTTAGCTTCTACGGGTAAAAGATAGGCGCTGCATCGTTACCTCTAGAGGCTAACAAGACAGCAGTGCAAAATTGCCATTACCCAATTAGCCTCTGCAGTTCTGGGCATGTGCAGTGAGCCCAGATATTCAATGCGAGGTTGCATTAGACCCCATGCACTGAAAATCCGGACTAGAGGATGGCAGCAATGGTTAGGCACTGTATTCACACCTCGGATCCTAACTCAATATCAGGCCCCATATGGCTCATCCAGTCTGTCTATCCATGCCAATTACTAAGCTCTACAATCCTTCTTAAGATGGGTTCAACAAATCCCAGGCACCAGGTCACCATGGCGACCAGAAATTTGTACCTGGCGCCTGGGATTTTCTTGCCATCTCCCCCTTGCCATTTTTGTTTGCCAGCAGGGATACGATCTCTCATGGGCAGAATAAGAGGGGAAAGCTGCAATTGTTGAAGGCTGCCCTCAGGGATTTCATCCCCCTTAGGCAGAAGAGGAGAGAACTATGGAGGCCCTGGAGGAAAAAAAAGGCCAGAAGGGAGGGGGGAAGTGAGGCATTAAAAATTTAAAAGGGCAATAGCATAAAAAAAGGAAGGAGGATGGGGGAATGGAGGGAAAAAGGTAGGAGCGCTAGGGAGTGGGGAGGGGTTGAAGGGGAGAGGGAAGAGTGCAAGGCTTGGAGGTTAAAGGGATGAATGCATGGGGACAAAAGGACAATCATATTTGCCAAGAGTGTATTACTCCCCAAAAAAAATGCACACAAGCACTTCACCTACATAGGCGTCCACACAGACACTCCAACTCCTGCATTACAGACACAACATACACACATGCACCTCACTTTTGCACTCCAGCTCTCACAACAGAAACACACAAGCACCATACACACACATACTTTCACACACACATAGGCACCCCACCTCTGCACCACACACACAGAGGCTCTCCAGCTCTAGATGCACCACAGCCCTACCCACACAAAGGCATCCACTGCCACATTCCATGCACAGACAGGCACTGTTGCACTACACACACACATATGACACCTGGTATCTATTTATTTCTGTCACCGGTGGCTGCGGTTCCAAGAGGTCATCGGGAAATTGGAGCAGAAGGGCTTGAGGCAACGGAGGACTGTCGGGGACCTCTGGGGTTGACTGGGCAGGGGGCAATGGTGCAACTCAAAATGTCTGCTATCTCACTGGTGGATGAGACTTCTGGTTCCCTGCCCCCCTCCCCCCCCCCAAGGGTATCGGGGTTTCCCTTGATTCATCCTCAAGTATTTACCTTGGAGGCTATCTGGGATGTGATTTCTCCAACTAAGTATGGCTGTCTTCACTTATTGCCTTCCCTATCTCTTCAATACAAGATAACTCTACTAAGCTTGGAAACCAGGAGAGTGAAATTGTGAGTGTTTAAAATCACTTACAGGAGACTGAAGTAAAAATATAGAGCTTTCAAAATGTGAGCTCAGTTTTAATTAAAGATATTATGGTTCTTGATAGGAAAATAGAGCCGTTAGAAAATGCTGTACAGTCTTGCAATGTTAAGAGTTTTGAATTTTCCAACGATTCCTTTACTTTCCCTAAGGAGATGCTTGAATGTTATTTGCAAGAAGTTCTAAAAGTTCCAGTTGACTCTCTGCCTCCTGTGATGCGTGCTTATTATTTACCCCTTTCTAAAAAGGAGGATTTAGTTCTTCAACAAAAGGAAGAGGAACAACAATCAATGGATATCTTGATTGTTAAATAAGAAAAATCTATCCCTAAGTAAACATTATATGGAGAAGAAAAGAAGATGCAATTGTGAGCAGGTGGATGCCTTAAGTGCCAATGATATCAAGTTCTGGAGGGCTTTCCATGATCTGGGGGCGTGACCAAACTAATGGATTGACTAGACAGATACAGGTCGAAAGATATGTTAAATAACCTCCCATAATTACAGGGAAGTTCCCTGCTAGCACGACAATCTGAAAAATAATGCCAGATCACCCAAATTGGAGTATATACAATAACCATTATATAAATACAAGTGTCCAATTTCACAACTGCTATGATCCATCTACTACCCTGATCACAACAGTGGAATAGAATCTGTATTCCTGACCATCTTGACGACTCTATTTCTTTTTCGTGTACAAGAGGAAAAAAGCACGTTCTCCATCCAGTCCATTTTTAACTGAAAAGACTGAAAAAAGTCAAATGTATTTCCTGAATAAAAGTCATGGTGGATTTGAAACACATTAAATGGATCAATACTTGTTTGTGCTTAATACATGGTTAAAGTCTTCAGATTTAAGGAAACGGGTTTTAAAAGATATAGCCATAAACTCAGTAAACACCAAGGGGTATGTTTACTAAACCGCTTAATGTGCGCCCGGCGATGTTATCAACGATAAGGTACCTTAGCGCGCGATAACGCACGCAGCAGCGCAAATGAGCGCTGAGGGTGGAGAAAGGCTCCCGGAGGGTGGAGGAAGGCTCACCAGGGGCGGAGAGAGAGAGGTCAATGGGCGGAGAGTGGGAGGGGAGAGGCTCCCTGCACACCAACGCCGTGGAATCCTGGGCTGAAAATGAACACCAGTGAAACCCTGGCGTTAGAGCAGATTTAAAGGGAAAAGAAACCATTTCCGTCAGCAATGTACAGCAAAACCAAGGAAACCTACAAAAAAATGATAAGTGTGATACATGTGCACGGAACAAAAGGGCAAATAAACAGTGAAAATGACCAGAAGTAAATATAAAAACAACATAACCAAGCTGGGCAATAGTGATATTAATGGGAAACATAAAAAAACACTCCTGAGAAAGCTCCAAAAAAAGATATGAATTTTGGAAGGGTCTATGCTCTGTCCCCATACAAGGTGGAATGAGCCCACAGTGAAATTGTGGCTGATCAGGGGTGTTCCCTCTCCATTGGACAGGTTTCCTATGGAATGCACATGTATCCGTCAACAGCAGGGAGCAGCATGTCGGAACGGGCAACTGGCCAGATGCTGGAAAAAGGGGGACACAGAGGGCTGCAGGCGGCACATGCTGTGGTGCAGCTGGGCCACAGTGCGGAGGAACCTAGGTGATGCCTAGGTGGGCCCATACGGAATGCTGACACCGTACAGCAGCCAGTCAGCAAGACTGATGAGTCCCCACTATGGGCACGATGTGTGTTTCCCACAGTGTCACAGGGGATAGTACCCAAAGAAGTCCAACACCAAGGGGCACAGAACATGGCAGGCGGTGCTGGGGGGAAGCGTTGGACAGCTATGCAGGCAATATACCCCAGAACCCGCACCATATTCAGCCGCCTTTCCCACACACTTGGGGATGGCCTGAGGACTGTGCAACACCAGCACCCACCAGCATAGAGGGCATGTCAGCATGGTGGCAGAGGGGGTACTGGTGGCTGGAAGGGCGAGTGGAAGCTGCCCCCCCGCCCCCCAGAGCAGACCATGGCCTAGCCCTGTGTAGTGTGGGTGTGCCATGCACTGGTTTACACCAGACAGGCCCTTGGTATCACCAGGGAATGGCACTGTCTCTGTGGCAGCATGGTAGTGCAGCTTGCACACAGCCAGTGTGTTCAGGAGCAGAAGGTCACAGGCCCAGGGCCGGCCGCGTCCATTGCAGCAAGAATGTTTTTTGGCCACAGGGCCCCGCGTTTCAGGGGGCCCCGCGCAAAAAAAACATTCTTGCAAAATCCCAGCAAAGTTTTAAAAAGTCATTAAACCGGCCCTGCCGCTGCGCGCTGCCCGCCGTGGCAGCGGCCCAGAATCCGAGAATCAGCTCATTTACAGTCCTTACCACCCCCCCCCCCCCATCAGCCCAGCTAAGTTTAAAAAAAAAAAAAACCCAGAACACCGGCTGCTGCTGACCGCTGCCGCCGTGGCAGCGGCAGAATGGAGAATCCCGCGGGGCCTCCCCTGTCTTGCTGTCTTCTATGCGGCCTGCCTCCGTCGGCTGTCAGAGCTTGCGCGAGAGAGCGAGAGCTTCTCCTCCTAGCAGCTCTGTTAATCACGCCGCGGGGCTGATGGGTAAATGGGTCGCCATCAGCCCCGCGGCGGGAATTAACAGAGCCGTGCAGGAAAGGGAAAACTCTCCCGTTCGCGCCGGCTCTGAAAAGCCCGCTCGAGGCCATGCATAGAAGACTGCAGGGGACAGGGGGGCCCCGCGGGGATTCTCACATTCTGCCGCTGCCACGGCGGCAGCTGGGCAGCAGCAGCCGGTTTCTGTATTTTTTTTTTTTTTACTTAGCTGGGCTGATGGGGGGGGGGGTGGTTAAGGACTGTAATTGGCTGATAGTGAGGGAGGGGGGGTTATGACTGTAAACTGGGCTGATGGGGGGGTAAGGGGACTGTAAAATTGGGGCTGATAGGGAGGGCAGGGAGGGAGGGAGGGAGGGGGGTAAGGACTGGTAAAAATGGGCTGATGGGGGGGGGTTAGGGACTGGTTAATGGGCTATAGGGTTTCGGACTGGAAGTGGGCTGGATGGGGGGGGTTAAGAGGACTGGGAATGGGTCTATGGGGGTTAGTACAGGTAATAGACTATGGAGGGGCCTAAGACGAAATGGGCTGATGGGGCCATTTGGAAGTTATGACAGGTTAATGGGCTAGGGGGGCTACGACTCGTGGGCTGATGGGGGGATCTAGGCCTGGAAAACGGGCTATGGGGCGGGGACTAAGACTGGGAAATGGGCTGATGGGGGGTGTTAGGACTGGTAATGGGCTGTGGGGGGCCCATTAGGACTGGTAATGGGCTAATGGGGGGGGGGGGTTACAAAAGGTAATGGGCTATGGGGAGGTACGACTACAAGTGGGCTGATGGGGGGATTAGGACTGGAAATGGGCTATACTATGGGGTGGGTTAGGACAGGTAATGGCTGATGGGGGGTTACACACAGTTTAATTGTGCTATAATGGGGGGGCCTAAGACTACAAGTAGGGCTGATAGGGGGTTAGGACTGGTAATGGGCTGTGGGGGGCGTTAATTAGGGCATGTGGTAAATGTGCTGGGGGGGGTTAGGACTGGTACTGGTCTATGGGGGGTTTACAAACCAGGTAAGGGCTATGGGGAGCTATGACTACAAGTGTGCTGATGGGGGGATTAGGACTGGAAATGGGCTATATGGGGGGTTTAGGACAGGTAATGGGCTGAATGGGGGGTTACAACAGGTAATGGGCTATGGGGGGGCTAAGACTACAAGTGGCGCTGATGGGGGTTCGGAACTGGTAATGGGCCTGATGGGGGTGTTAGGACTGGTAATATGGGTTGATGGGGGGGTAAGACTGAAAATGGGCTGATGGCGAGGGTAAGGACTGGAAGTGGGATGATGTGGGTGGGTTTTTTTTTTTTTTTTTTTTTTAGGGACTGGTAATGGGGTATAGGGGGTTCCGTACTGGAAGTGGGCTGATGGGGGGGTTAGGACTGGTAATGGGCTATAGGGGGTTCAGAACTGGAAGTGGGCTGATGGGGGAGCTAAGTAGGACTGGTAAATGGTATGGGGGTTGCTAGGACTGGAAATGGGCTGAGTGGAAGGGGGGCTTGGGTGAAACGGCAAAATAGCTGATGGGGAGGGGGGCTTGGAATGGAACTGGGGCTGTGAGGAGAGGGAGCTAGGACTGGAAATGGGCTGAGTTGGGGGGGGGGGCTAGGACAGGAAATGGTGCTAATGGAGGGGCCAGGATAGGACTGGAAATGGGCTGTTGGGGGTTCTAAGGCTTGGGAAATGGGCTGTGGTGGGGGCTTGCAATTTGAAATTGAGGACTCATGGAGGGGCTAGAACTGGAAAATAGTATGCTCCATGGGGGGCTTGGCTTGGAAATGGGCTGAGTGGAGGTGGAAGCTAGGATTTGACATGGGCTGATGGTGGGGCTTAGAAAGGATAGAACTGAGCTGATGCGTGGCTGGGGAATTGGCTGCGCTGATGGAAGGACACTGATAGGACGGGAAATGGATGAGGGGAGATAGCAGACTGGAAAATGGGCTGATGGTGGAGCTAGGATTAGGATGGGAAATGGGCTGATGGGGGACTAGGACTGGAAAATTGGGCTGATGCAGGGGACAAGAAGGGATGCAGATGCTGGGGGTGGGGCTAGGAACTAGAAAGGAGCTGATGTTGGGGAGAGGATTAGGATTAGATTGGGATGGAGCTGGAAGAGTGAAATGGAAGAGGGAAAAAATATTTGGTGCGTGGGAGAGGGGGGGAAGACAAATCTACAATTGGCGCCGGATATTGGGAGAGTACGTGGGGATTTGAGGATGTAGGGATTAAAAATTTGAGTGGATGAAATAGGAATGAGGAAAGAGCACAAGGAGAAAGATTAGTATGTTACATAAGCCATTGTAGAGAGAGAATGGACAAAAAAAAACCCAAGAAGACAGAACAAATGGACAGCAGATGGAGAGTTAGCAGGAAGACCAAACGAGAGAAACCAGAAGAACGTGGCTGGAACAATTGCAACTGAAAAAAAAAATGCACAAAAGGTAGAAAAATATCTCTTTAATTTTGAATTTATTAACTGGAATATGTCAGCTCTGGGAAATGTGCATCATTAATTTTTTGCGCGTTTGTTTCGTACAAGAAGAAATTAATTTATAGTTTTTATTTCTACAGTGTTGTTTGTATATTCCAAGTTGGGGCTTTTGGGGTTCCCAGTTTAATTATTGTTCTTCCTGTGTTCTAAATTGTGATTCCTTGTTTGGTGATGGTCTATGTTCTCCATGTGTAACTGAGCTGATGGGTATTCGGTTTATGTAATTCCTATTTGACATTGCCCCCTTGTTCTTTTCCCAGTAGGTCATGTATTATTGTTCTCTGACATGTATTGGTTTAACTATTTGCAGTGTTGCCTTTTGATAGTTAGGGTATGGTCATGGTAGTGCTGTTAGGCTACGGCGGGTTTGCTATGGGTTCTAAATGGGCAGTGTTTGTAGTTAGTTCCTAATGGTGCCTGCTGGCGGTTGGGTACTGGATTATATGTAATGTAGAAACCTTTTTAGTCTTTCTTTAATCAATATACTCATTAAGCAGGCCATGTTTACTAAAGAGTTAGTGCCTATGGTAAACCATATGGCAAATAGTTTATGCAAATGAGGCACCTTATGCAAATGAGGCCCCGCATCGAGTCTCCGCACATGGCCCCGCACCCCCCTTGTGCCGCCCCTGGGCACAGGTTGAAGTTCCTGCCAACCCAGTCCCCATATTTTACCCACTACTAAAAGTGCAATAAAGTACAGAAGCTTTATTGCAGATGAACGGGTAAACATGCCTAAAACACCAACATTTTACCCTACAGAGCACAGACACCATAAACATGCGCATTATCATAGAGCAGATTGCTCCCAAATGCAGTCCTGGAGGGCCAAACACACCATTCAGGGTTCCATGCTGCCTCTAATAAAGATGCCTGTGCTGCATTTCTATGCGCCGCCCCCATGGTATGCAGATGTATCTCATGCATATTCATTAGGGAACAGCATGAAAACCTGAACAAGTGTTTGTTTTTTTTGCCCACCAGGACTGGCGTTGGGAACCTCTTGGCCCTACAGCAGCGGCCAACAGGGGCAGACACACCGAACCCACAGGCTCCATTCTCAATGCCTCCTGGAGAGGGCAGGATGTGGGTCCCTGCAATGCATCTCCCAATACTAGCACTTGCACATACCTTAGCAATGCCACCCTAAAACATGGGAATATTGTACAACAGGACTATCAAAAGGTTGCCTATGGATTAAAACCTGGCAGATAGCAATTCTAAGTTAAGCACAATTTTCTTATGGAGCTGCATCATAGCAACCTTTCTGATGTCTGTGGAGTGTGCTTCAGGTCTGGGTGTCCTGACAGTGTTTAACTCACCCTGGGGAGTGACGACGTCAACAGTATTGTTGTACCATAGCCAGGCCTGCACTGTGCCCATACTGGTGTGTGCGGCCAGTGTAGCATTCTCCAAAATGGTTTTCCCGTTCCACACACATGACCCAAAAGGCAGGCAGAGCTCCAGAATCTCAAAATGCGTGGATGAGACGATGGTGCACGGAAGAGGGGTTTGGATTTTTTAAGAAACTGGGTAACATTCTGTGGAAAGGAGGGGCATTTCCGAAGGTGGGGTTGGGGCTCCATCTTAACTGGGATTCAACCAGGCTGCCTGGCATTACCTTTTAAAAAGTAGGAAAGAGCCTTTTAAACTAGATAAAAGGGGAAAGTTGACAGTCGCCCAGGAGCACATGGTTCCAGAACCATGTATCCTTGAAGGATACTAGCAAAAGATTGAAGCTATGGCATATCAGCAGAGAGGTTCTAATAAATGCCTTTGAGTACAGAGCAGACAGAGCTTAAAGCTTCCAAATTACCCCTGCAATACTGATAGATTAATATGAATAAAATAACAGCCTCTAAAATGCGTGTATTCAAAATCGCTAGAAATCTAAAAAATAATATTGGAGAGTTCGAATATAGAGCACTAAATGAGAGGAGTTTAGATATGACTGGTATCTCAAGGATTGGTGAAAGGAGGATAACCAGTGGGCACTGTGATACTTGGGTACTAAACTATATCGTAATGACAGAGCAAATTGGTGGAGGGGTTGTGCTCTATGTTAGAGAGGGCATTGAGTCACAAAGGATTAAGGATTAGCAGGAAACAAAATTCACTGTAGAATCTCTATGTATTGAAATTCCATGAAAAAGGGGACGGTGAAGGCTATGGAATGGCAGTGGGGGTGTACTATCGACCGCCCTGGCCAGAAATGAACCAATGGCTGATGAATTGCTCAAAGAAATCAGGGAATCTAACCAAAGACTTTGTATTGTGTTGTTTAGTGCCATCAAGTCATTGTTGACTCATAGTGACCCAGCTATCTCTGGGTTTGCTTGGCAATGTATCACCAGAAGTAGATTGCCAGCCTTTTCTTCCAAGGCAATGGAGGGTAAAGTGCACTTGCCCTACTGTCACAAGGAGTGCCAGTTGGGAATCAAACCTTTGGATCTTTTGGTTATGAAACAGTTGTGACCTAACCACTAGGCTACTCCTCTACAACACAGGTTACAGTACAGTAATAATAATGTTTAATTTTAATTACCCCAGTAGCAGTGGGTCAGTGTCCATTTGCAGGACATGCTAGGTAGATAAAGGTGTATGTTTACTAAACTGGCGGGTAATATCATTTGCGTTTAGGTTTCCACAGTAAGTGTACAGATGCCCATATAAAGGCGTGGGCGGGGCATCATTATTGCAAGCATGTCAGGTAACGGCGCGTTATAAGGCCGTGTGTTATAAGACACGTTATTAGGCACAGTACAAGGCACGTGCCTATAGATTGCGCCTTGTACGGTGCCCAATAAGGTGCCTTGTAACGTGCCTAATTAGTCCTTATAACGCCCTATAAGGATTGCTGGCACCTGGGGTGAGGGTACTATGGGCTGGCAGCATGGATCTGCAAAGATATGACTGGACCCAGCCGTGCGGCCAAGCAAAATATCTGCCTTGGACAGGAGGGAACGCGCCAAGGAATTGACCTCATGACCACCACCTAGATCATCATGTGGTACTAACCGGTAGGCTATACCACTATGTCCTGTTGCACAGCAATGGCTGGTCGCGCGCAAGGACTGCAGGTCACGGCACAAACCGTCTTCTCTGTGTGCCAAGATAGGGTAACCCCACCAGCACCCATTGATGCATTGCACATGCAGAACAGCAGCCTACAGCTGACCACCAAATGGTGTCTGCACCTCTCCTTATAACTGCAGCGTGGTAAGACGGACTGCCAGTGCGTGATACTGGCAACAGAGTAGCTATAGACCATGCCATTTTGCAGGCTCCGTGTTCACCCTGAGGGATAGGAAGTGGCGCCCAGCACTAGATCCACAGTACAGGTGGTGCTAAAAGTCGGTCCTACTGCACATCCCCACCACTGCCAGTGTGTGTGATAGGTGTTTCCCGCTGTGTTCTGCAGTTCACATGTAGCTCCTGTTGGGACCATACACCACCTAGATTAGTGTATACTTGGTGTTACGGTCTGGCTGCCCATGGGTACCTGTTATCAGGGCAGTGGGGTGTCCTAGACTCGCATGAAGGGCAATGCAGCACTGTCACTATTGGTCTAAGTGGTATGTGCTATATACCCCAAGGGGCCTCAATCACCCCTTTTGTAGATGAGGGTGGCGGTGGTACAGGTGCCTGTGCCCTACAGCATGGCCTGCAGTACCAGCAACCACCGTCCTCCCGGGCTGGGTGGGCCGGTGCCCTACCTGTTACCATTGCAGACCATGAATGATGCTTGGGGTAAGGCAGGGGAATGCTCAACTGCCCCACACACATGGTCTGTGCCATTCATCCAACATCCATAACAGTCAGATTGTACCTGCAGCATCCTACAAGGTGCTCCCACCATGCCACAGGGTGAACTGCAGACAGCCCCCTAACCAGTCCATTGTGCATGCTCACAGGTGGAACCTTGTGCACCCCAGAGGTGTGATGCACCAAGTCAGGTAGCCCTGTGGTTAGGACCCCGAACTGGGAACACACAGGTAGCCCTGGAAACAACTAATATGTGGCACTATGGGGGAACAATGCCATTCCATGGTCATGCTTGCTCGGTCAGAGTGAGAGTGACACCCCCCCCCCCCCAGCGTGACATGCTGTGGCCACCCTGTCCATGCATTTGGTGGTCGAGCACTAATAGTGTCTCAGCCATTGCCCTCCACCCTGTGCAGATGCATCCTGGCCAATCTGCCCTGTCCCTGGGCCATACCCAGCAATACCTTGCTCCTCATTATGCACATTTTGCAAGCTAACGCTGGAATCAGTGTGAGCAATGAGTGAGGTGTTGGCAGACTCACAAAACAATGGAGAGACATCCGCACACGCCCTCACCTATCTCAGCATTGTGCAGAGATTGGAGGTGGTTTGACTAACCCTCCCCTCCGCACTGGTCCTGATCACAGTGCCGACATTGTTCTAATCTGGGCAGGGGTGTAGTAGTCTTGCTCTGGTGGATACCTGCAGCTTGGTGCTGGGGCTGAACAAAGCCTGACACTCCATGAAGCTGTAGAGGTCGGAGTCCTTGTGAGTGGGTGTCCATATCCCTGTGCACCACTTGTGTTGGGGTTTGCCCATGTTGTTGTTGTGGCTGCATTGTGTGGGCTAAAACTATGGGGAGATGCTCTGCAGGATCCACAGATGGGACCTGCCCTCTGACCCCTCTGCTCTTGGACATGCTAGCTGGGTGTACTGCAACCACACTGTTGGCCACAGCAGCATAGCTTTCCCCGGGGGCTACCCTTATTTTCCGCATCCAGACCTCTTCTTTTTGCACTACACACCACGTACTGGTAAAGGGCATGGTCCCTAGGTCCACTGCAGGCGGGTCCCCTTGCTCCCTCCAGCACAATCCCCCACCCCCTCTGCCATGCCACCATGACCATATGCTGTCCGTGGCGGTGGTGCGTCCAGTCCCAGGCCATCCCAGTGGGCAGGTAGGCGGCTGCCTAAGGTTGTGGGTTCTGGGGTAGGGGTGCCTACATATATGTCCACGCTTCCCCTGGCACCGCCTGTCCGTTATGTGCCACTTTAGATTCCTGCTGGGTAATGGCTCCTGGATGGGATACTGTGGGACACAGACTCATGGGCATGTCTGACCCTGGTCAGGCAGTTGCTGTCTTGCTGGTTGCCATTTTCTGCGTTCCTATGTGCCACCTTGGCAACGCGCCTAGTCCACCCGGTGCCCCAGTAAGCCCACTGCATGTCCTGCCTGCAACCCCATGGCCCCATTTGCACAATCACCATAGTGGCCTTTCATACCTGGGCACTATTTTGGTTGCTGAAAATGGAGCAACTAACTATCACCTTTCTTGGTTTCCCTGCCTGTGCTGTACATTGCTGACACTAAAATCGTGTTCTCTCTCTTGCAAATGTGTGCTAAATCCAGGTTTTTAGGTTCATTAGGATTCAGCCCTTAATTTCTCCGCGTTAGTGTGAAAAGGGCCTCTCCCCGCCCACTTCCCGCCCATTGCCCCCCTTCTCTCCACCCGTTCTCCACCCTTTTCTGGACTTACACCGCAGCTGGGAAAGTTAAGGCGCGTTATGTAACGTTAAGGCGCCTTAACATTACATAACGCAACCTTCACATAGCCGCTGCTACATTACCGCAATTTAGTAAACATACCCCCAAATTTTCTAGATGAAATACTGACTGCTTCTTAGAGCACCTGGTTCATGAACTGACCAGAGGGGAAACAATTTTTTGAACCTAGTCCTTAGTGGAACACAAGGTCTGGTGCAAAAGATAAGGATGTTGGGGCCACTGGGCAATAGTGACCATAGCATGATCACGTTTGATTTATAAATGGAGGAAGAACAGTAAGGAAAATCCACAGTACTACCTTTTTTTTCAAAAGGGAGACTATGATAAAATGAGGAAAATACTTAAGAAAAATCTAAAAGGAGTAGTTGCAAACGATTAAAGATTTACATCAAGCAATGTGGATGTGTTTTTTTGTTTATTGAACCATGACAAAAGAAAGAAGAAATTATACGAAGCAATAACTAGCCCACATCAAGGAGGACAAGAATAATACAAAATAATAATCACCCAGAAATGTATATAAAAACCCCCCTCAAAACATTGCCTGTTATTCACAAAAAGGAAACAATAATTTTAACACGTTCCCTCAAAGAAACCCCGTTTTAATTGATTAGACTAACAATACATACTTGACACCTTGATATCCTAACAAACATTTTTCATGGATATTTCAAAAAGAAAGAAGCCCTTAAGTGTGCCAAAACACGAGGTTTCAGCTCCAAAAGGGCCTTCCTATATGGCAACTGCATTACTTTTGAAACATCTGGGAAAATTTGTATCGGCTGCCCTGCAAAATTTCCTCTTTTTCTTGGAAAAATATAAACAAAGAATAGTGTTTTTATCAGAATGTGAAATAAAGTAACTAACAATGTTCCCTGAGAGGAAATCTCCTACAGAACACAGTCAAGTAAGAACGAAAAAAAGGAGCTCAAACGCACCCTCCGGATTTAATTGAGCCATTTCCCCACCAGAACCCATACCACGTACCGCAGCAGACTTCTTTCCTGAAGAAAACATATTACAACAGCCTAGAAACTTAATCCAACTCTGGATTCAAGAGCAACAGAACTTTTTTCAATATGGTAAAACAAATCTGTGGCAATCGGTAGTGGTTCCTGGGGAAATTCAAAAGTCCGCTAGTTTCAATGACCAGGGATCATTCTCTAACATCTCACACTTCCTATTTAAAAATAAAGAATCTTGGCACAGATGTAACACATGCCGACTGTAACTTCAAAAAACTGCAATTAAAATTTTTCCTAGTTCAAGAGCCCAAAGTAGACAGAGCGGTCTCCATACTCTGACATTGTACAACAACCTCTTGGTCATCCAGTCAAAGAAATGAAACTATCAATCTGTCAAGACCCTCGGTAGTAAAACCATAATACTGCCTTGAAGCCTGCAATCCATTGGATTCCAAAACTTCACTATCCTTCTTTTTAGAAGCCATCTCCATTAATTTGCTTCACAGAGGTCGGACTAATCACCTTGTATTTTCATAACCTACTCCTTACTTCCAATTTGGTACAGTAAGACTACATCTCCCTCACTTGGTTTGGCAGCTTGTCATGCTGTGAGGGCTTGTGTGCATCATTGATGCGGAGAGCTAAACTATCGGTAGTTTAACTACTGGCAGGATCTCCCAAGATGGACAGGTTTCCAGCTGAGGTGCTAGACCAAGACCAACCACCCATCTGGGCGATCAGCAGAATTGGACAGGTTTTACGGCAGATGATCACATTTCTGTGACAACGTCAACAACACCAAACTTAAAACTGCAAGGAAGACAGGTCCCAGCAATCTACTTCTGTATCTTTCCATGAAAACCCAATGGACCCAAACAAATTGTGCGTATAGTGCTGGAAGATGAGACCCCCAGGTCGTAAGGCACTCACCTAGCTACTGTGGGAAGAGCTGAAGACTTCTCAGAGTAAAGCCCGCATTTATGATGTGGTTGGATCAAAGCCCTCGGGACGTCTGACTGCTACTGTAGCTGCACATGAAATGAGAGTCAGAATCTGTAAAGATGTCCTTAAGCATTGGACCATGGAACGTACGAAGCATGAACTAAGGGACGTTGAGAGGTGGTCCAAGAATGAAATGGAACGTTAACAAGTTGATCTGTTTGGGTTTCCAGCGAACTGAAATGGACTGGCATCGGGCCCTTTGCATCAGATGATCACAAGGTCTACTATGGCTAGACATGAACAGACAAAGAATAAATAGGTGTTCAATTTATTTAAAGAAGAAACTTGCAAGAACTGTAATGAATACCTTGCAGTCAGCGAACGCTTAATCTCTAGTCCGCTACGAGGAATGCCTATACAACACAACTATAATGCAAGTTATGCCCCAACAACAGCTGCAGAAGAGAATGAAATTGAGGAGTTTCTATGAACAAGTACAAGCTGAAATTGACAGAACCTGCAAACAGGATATCCTGATAGTCATGGGTGACTGGAACGGAAAAGTTGGCAACAAAGACGAAGGCAAAGTAGTTGGAAAATATGTACTTGGCAACAGAAAATGAAGCTGGAGAAAGACTGATAGAATTCTGCAAGACCCAGCGATCTATTTAATCTCAAACACCTTTCTTCCATCCACACAATGCGACTGTACACATGGACTTCACCCAATGGATTGTAATAAAATCAAATTGACTACATCTGTGGAAGTCAACGATGGACACGTTTCTATAACATCAACAAAGACAAAACCTAGAGCTGACTGTGGTACATCATCCAACTAATAGTATGCAAACTCAAGCTAAAGTTGAAAAAGAGCAAAAACCACTCATGAATGCAGCAAAATAACCTTGATAATATACCACTGAAATTTTAAAGACTGCCTTCAAAATCGATTTGTTGCTTTAGATACCAATGACAGAACTCCATAAGAGTTATGGAATTACCATCAAGACGGTTGTGTTGGAATAAAGCGAGAAGTCTCTACAAAAGGTGAAACCGCAAAACAGCCAAAATGGATGATGGAAGAAACTCTGAAAATTGCCCAGACAACGCAGAGAAGCTAAAGCCAAGAGAAAGAAAGACAATAACAGACTCAACAAAGATTTCCAATTTGCAGCAAGACAGAACAAGGAAAAGTACCTACAACGACGCATGCAAGGAAATAGAATCAGAAACCGAATAGAGGAAGAACAATATTCGGCTTTCCTAAAGCTACTAGAGTTAAAGAAAAGTTTCCATCCTCGAATTGGAATGTTACAAGATGCTCAAGGTTCTATGTTGAAATGATGCTGAGAAGATCAAGAAAAGGTGGAAGGAATATACAGCAGTTTTTTTATATGATACAGATCATTGGACCAACAGCCTTTTCACGTGTACCTTATGAATTTTTCTGGAACCATTGGTGATGAAAGATAAGTTACAGCAGCATTGAAAGCCTTAATCAAAGAACAAAACACACATGCATTGATAGCATTCCCATGAGAAGTATTACAGCAATCTGATGCCGCTGTTACCGTACTTACAAGGCTCTGCCAAGACATATGGGAACACCACCATGGCCAACTGACTGGAAAAGATCCTGTGGTATACCAAATACTTAAGAAAGGTGATCCAACTGCCGGTGGAAATTATCGCCCAATTGCTCTGATCCCACAGGCCAGCAGATTCTAGTGAAGATTATTCAAAGAGACTACAACCATACCTGGAACAAGAACTACCTGAAGTGCATCAAGGTTCAGGAAAGGGCGAGGAATGAGAGACATCAGTGCAGATGTGAAATGGATCCTTGACAATACTAAAGAATACCAAAAGGATATCTATTTGTGCTTTCTCGCCTATAGCAAGGTTTTTGAATGTGTAAACCATGAGAAACTCTGGGCCACATTAATAAGCATGGGTATACCAGAACACCCTGATCGTACTCTCAAGAAGCAAGCAGTTTGAACAGAAACACGGAGACACAGAATGGTTTAAAATAAGCAATGTGTAAAGACAAGTCTGCATACTTTCCCCCTACCTGTTTAATTTATATGCAGAACAAATCATCAGAGAATCAGGACTGGATGAAGACAAGAGAGGTGGTGAAGATTGGTAGTGAAGACTCATCAACAACCTTCGCTATGCTGATGGGAAAAAAATCACCACATTACTGGCTGAAAGTGAAGATGATCTGAAACATTTGCTTTCTCACAATCAAAGAACATAGTCTCAAAATGGGTCTGCAGACCTTAATGTAAAGAAGACAAAGATCATGACAACTGGCATAATCAACAGGTTCCTCCGTTGAAGGAGAATAAATTGAAATCGTGAACAACTGTAACCTACTTGGATCACCATTCAAGGAAAGAAGCAACAAGCAGTCAAGAAATCATATGACGCCTTGCTCTTGGCGAGAAAGGCTATTAATACCTAGATAATATTCTCAGAGCCGAGATGCCTTCTCCCATCACAAAAGCTTTGACTTGGTTCAAGCCATGGTAATTTTCAATAACAGCATACTGGATGTGAAAGCTGGACAGTGAAAAATATAGACAGGAAGAAAATTGATGCCTTTGAATTATGGTGCTGACACGCTAATACTGTGTATACCATGGACACCCGAAGAACAAACCAGATTCGGTACTATAGGAGATCAAACCTAAGCTTTCTTTAGAAGCTCAGATGACAAGATTTTCACTTTCATACTTTAGACACATCATGTGAAGAGAGAGATCATAAGAGAAAGATATCATGCTTGGCCAGATAGAAGGTCAGTGCAAAAAGGAAGGCAGCAATGAGATGGATCTCTACAATAACAGCAGCTACGGGTACCAGTCTGTCAACAATGAGCTGCCTGAACTCATACCGAACACAATTTAGAATAGGCTATCCAGAGGGTTGCCGATGAATCGCCTCCAACTCGACGGCACTTAACAACAACAAGACTACATATACGTTCTCCTTTCTCCATCCGTTCAGGCAGGCCACTTTATGCGCGCGCGGCTTGGATGGTGTCATCGAGAGTGGTTTTTGGTTTCCTGGACCATGTGATGATGTTCCAAAGGCTGCAGAGCATAGATGGGGTCCATCTGTCCAAAAAGGATCAAAGTGTGTCAGACGGCTGCCTGGGGGGATCCTTCACAGTCTTGGCAAGTGCATATATCTATATCTTTCTTCCAAAGGGTTTCTTTTCCCTCTCTGTCCGTCCGGTTTGGCTTCTGCTTCTGATGATCCTCCTGATTATGAATATGATCAAGCTCAAGCTGATCATTAAGATGATGATGATCATGAGGATAATTATCTGTAGAATAAACTCTACCTTTATTATTCTTAGATGAGTGGCTCCTCCCTAACACAGCGCAGCTTTGCTAGATCAGGCCCTGCCCTTTGAGATGAGTGCTTAGGGATTACCTCATAGCCCTCCTGATTGAACACACGTTTCCTCCCCACTTCATCTCCTCTAATGGCTGTGGAAAACCTGTTGCATTCTGGGACTGGTATCTTTTATGGGAAAATGCTGTTTTCTTATTTCTACCAGAACTGACCAGGTTGCTCCATGTTCAGAGTCACTTCACCTTTCTATAGTTCCTTCCTGAGCTATGAATAAGCTTCCGTATCACACATACCCCCCTGCTTAAAGTTATTACGGGGACTGTGTCACTGGTGAAACTTCCTTCTCTACCAGTCCATAATACGGGAAAGGTCATCCACATTCTTGTGTAACTTCCCAGCAACGATGTTTCAAACTTGAAAATCAAATGCCTGTAAGTCCATGTACCAGTCGTGTCACCCTGGCATTGTGGTTCTTCCTTTGCTGCAACCACTTAAGTGGGGCATGGTCTGTGACCAAACTGGAAAACTTTTCTCCCCTGTAAGGTAAAACCTTAACCCGCCTCCACTGACCACTTTAATAGCTAAACGTTCTTTTTCTAGTTGTGGAATACTTTTTGTTCAGCCGGTGACAACTTCCTGCTCAGGTACATCACAGGATGCTCCTCACCCTTCATCGGACCACTGGCGATAGGACCGCTCCTAGCCCTACATCCTATGCAAAGTCCGTTTGAACCAGAAAGGGTTTCTGAAAGTCCACCCCTTTCATGTACCGGTCCTGTTACACAATTTTCCTTTTTAGACTGAAAACGCTTTTTTCCGCTTCAGTGGTCCACTTTAGCTGGCTGTTTGGACAATTCTTCCGCAGCATCTCCGTGAAACATTGCCCTTTTCTCTGCAAATTGCGGTATAAATCTGCAGGTAGTATCCAATAAGTTTCTAAGAATCTTAGTTGTTTCTTTGTTTGTTGTAGGAGGAAAAACTTCCCTGATGCCTATCTACTTTACTCATTAGTGGTTTAATTTTTTCCTCTTCCTCACCTAGGTGGTCCAGGTATTTTACCTCCCTATTTGCAATAAGGCCCCACTTCTTCGGGTTTAAAGTGATTCCCGCGTGCTTCTATTGCGCGCACAAGACTGCCCTGATCCTCTTCAGATGCTCCGCCCAGGTGTTACTATGGAATTTATGACATTCATCCATATATATGCAACAGCAGTAATTTTGGGTGGGGTCGAAGTACCTAATACCCACTCACCTTTGACAGGTAGCCGCTGCTCCATGCCGTCCGAAAGGCATCCTCCTCTTGAACTGGAAAAGGCCAACGGGGGTGCTGAACGCAGTCTTTCGGCTTCGACTCCCTGGTGATATGGATTTGCCGAATATCCTTTTGTCATATCAATGGTGGTTAAGTCTTGAGCCTGTCCCAGCTGGTCCAACAGCTCTTCAATTCTTGGCATTGGATCTCATCAAAAACTGATGACGTTTACCTGCCCGGAAGTCAATACCAAATCCTTAAAGATCACATCAGGCTTCGGCACCAGGACCTATGGGGCTATTCCAGAGACTCTTGACTCCTCTAATTACTCTCCCATGTACAACATCTCCTGACCTTGTGCCACTACTTCCTGTCTCTTGGCTTCAGGCAAGCGGTATGGCCTTTTGACGAACTAATTTCCCCGGTGTAGTTATTATTTCATGGGCAACCCCAATGGTGGTCTCCCCATGTATGGGTGTCAACACATCTGGGAATTCTTTAAGGCATTTCTTAATTTCTTCCTGTTTGTAAAACCACTGTCAGGTTCCCTCCACCTATTTGGGGCTCCTGATTTTTTCTTTCTTTACAATCAGATACCTGGGGTCCCAAATCTTCCTCTTCATTCACCTCTCCTCTCTCGGGCCCAGGTGCAGCTAGGCTTTTAACCCCTTTGAGACCGTCAGTAAGAACCACAGCCTTTGGTTCCACGCTCCAGAATTTTCCAGTGATGTGACCTCCTCCACATTTGCGAAAACCCAGCCTCCTCACAGATCAATTGGGCAATTCTGGCTCCTGTTCTTCAACGTGATAATCCTTCTGGTCCAAAGTTTAAATAACAGAAAAACTTTTTAATAATTGGCCCCTGTAATTCGGGATCAATTACTCCAGCCACCCAACATCGATGAAATATTTAAGGGCTAATCCGGACCTTTGGGCTACTCTCCCATAGCATTCCAATATGTATTTTCCACTTGGAGCCCGGTGTCAACCAGGGTTCTCCCTTGGGCTATGTACAGGTCCCATTTTCTATGCCTGCACAGGGTCAAACCCAGCCGCTTGAGGGTTTGCCCGCTTAGGAGCTTGGGCCTTCTCTGTGGACCCCTTGGTACTTTAGGACGCATGTCTGGCTTTGGTGGTAGCTTGGTTCTTCTGTACGCCTTAACCATCTTTTTAGCTGTGGTCCGGAGGCCTTCCCAAATAAAGGCCCAGGTAGCTATTAACCATTAACCCTTCTCCCTCCTTCTTTTCCTAGTCCTTCCACTTAGACCCTGCTTAAATCTTGGCCATCTCTCTCTTCCTAGAAACCAAATGTTTCAACACAGGGTAGCACTAGGCACCATACCTCGCACTAACAGAACTTTCCATCTTGTTTTCCCCCAGCATCTTAACCTTTAGCCTCATAGGTGGGATATGCTGTCTGCAGCACACCCATTTTTTTTTGAAATGCATCTGAGGTGAACTTGGCTTTCAGGAGTTCTAGGCACGAATCCTTCTTGGGCCTCTATCACTCTTCCAAAGGGCCTTTTCTGTACTATCATACTCTGGTCTGCCCCCGAGTCTAACCAAAGCCTTTGTGGGGAATTCCCCTTGCACCACAACACCATCAAAAGCAATCCTTCGTTGGGGCTGTGTTACAATCCACCCCCCATAAGTTAGTGTGTGGGTCTGGCATCTCTTTTCTAAATGGTCCTCCATTTTTTCCATTTCACTTTTGAAATTCATTTCTTTCCTAAATCCACTGTGTCATCTGGTTTTGATTACCGTACATTCAGTGTTACATATAACATTCTGTTTATGTTGAGTTATTTTCTTTTCTGTATTTTACAGGTCACATCTTGCCTCAGCAACCAATCTTCAGAGGGCCACCCATTCTATGGCAGCCTGCGTGCTTCCAAGAATCTCTCTGCTAGCAATGGTTGCCTCTCCAAGGTTTTGGCAATTTTGCTGTATATGTTCAAATCTTTAGGGACCGTCAGACATAAATTGTTCAAGCATTAGAATGTCCTATAACATTTCTATCTACCGTCTTTTGCTCATGCTCCAACCATTTTACCGCTAAACCTCTGATTCTCTGACTCAGAAGCCCTGGGTGTCTCACCCACTCTCAATGTATTAGCTCTAAACATTCTGCCTATACTCCGAAATAGACAACCGCTAGGTGCGATCTCTAATAGCAGCCTTTCAATCCTTATAATTCCCAGCCTGGGCTGCTGGCATTGCTCTGTAAGCTGCAAGCGCCTCTCCGGTTAATGAGGCTGTCAGCCTTACTGCCCACATGGGCCTCTGGCCATGCTAAATGCTTGTGCCACTCTTTCAAAAGACTCTAGAAGCGCTGTGCATCAACATTATCCTCTGGAGTTAACTTGCCCAAACACTAAATGCCCCAATCCCTTGATTGAGGTCCCACCCTGTCCACATGTGGTGTAGCCAGTATTTACTGCTGGTCTGGCATCTGTTCCACTTTGGTTCTTTCTGCAGCTTTTAACTATGGCTTGCATTGATCAAGCACTGGCTTCTGCTGGTCCAATTTAAGGCTTTCAGAGCATTGTCCTGAGCCTGCTGTGCTAAGCTCCTTCTGCCTGCTAAACTGTCTGCCATCCAGCTAGCCATCTCCCTCGGATCCATCTTGAATCGCCTGCAAGAAACAAAGAAAAAAACCAAGTTGCACCACCTTCCAAACAGGTGTGTTTTTTTCTACTTTTTTTTTTTTTTTTCAATTACCCCTGTTCCTTACTCCCATCCCACCACTAGACATGCCCAGTTACTTGTTACCTTATGCCAATGATGAATCCCCTCTGCACAGGGTCTTTTCGCTCCTGGGACAGCTACCTGGAACCTCCCACTTCTCCTCCAAAGTGCAGTTTTGAGGGAAACTCTTTTTTTCCCAGCTTTAAATTTGAACTTTAGCTGTAATCCTTAGCAAGTAAATCCCTTCGTTGCACAAGCAATCCGAAAAACTATGCCATTTGTCCAGAACGGCTGCCTGGGTGAGAATCTTCACATTCTTGGCAAGTGCATATATCTATATGATTTGTCAAGTGATTGTGGACAATGCATTTCATTCACCACCAGCCACAGTTGCTCACAATAATTAGTTGTGCTCTTGGTAAAAGGCCATAAGATATTTATTTAGGGGGTTATTTCTCCCCACACCGCGATGCTTGGTAGCACATCAAACCGGATACTTGCTTTCAGTGTGAAACTTAGAAAAACAAAATCGAAAAACAACATTTTAAACTTATCAGGCAATCAAAAGCAAAAGAAATAAGACCTGGTTGGCAACAAACTGGTCTTTTCTGTAGGCGTTAGCTAAATTTCTCTTTAGCAATGTATCAAACAACAAACCGAAAGCTACAAAGAAAGGGAAAAAAACAAATGTTCGTTTCATGTTAACTTCTTATATCCTTCCCACATAGATTCAGAAGTGATTCTCCCCTCAGAGCTCACAAGCAATTAGGGAAGGCCCAATTGCTAGCAGTTTATCCAGCTGAAACCCCTTAGCTGGCTTGATTTCTACTGCGTGGCTACAAATCCTACACAGGAGCTTTTCTGAGTATATTAAAGAACAAGTTTGATATTTTCTCTGTTATGGTTGCTGTACGTTTTTGTAACAGAAAATCACCAAAGGAGTTTAGACAGAGAGCAGTCCATGTAAACAGATTCTTCATCTGCTATCACTCAACCCCCCTCTCTTCCAAACATCATGGGTCAAATATCATGGATTGTGCACAGATGAAGTCCCAATGGAGCACTTTCAGGAGAATACTTTGTTTCCCTGCTGTCTTTCAAGGTTATAGCTAGGGCATAGATCAGTGTTCATACCTTAGCTTCCATTGCTGTTTATAGTTTCCCTCTATATAGCCCCTGGCCAGTATGTAGTCCAGTTCTTATGTCCCAGCCTTCCAATCCGAGATCACCTGGACACTGGGATCTCTCTTCACCATACCTTCTGGCCACGGGTCTTTTAGGGTCCCTTCCCACCAAACGTGCAGCGCCGGCTCCCTCACAGGTATCCAATCTTTAGATTCCTAGCTTTTGCAAACAACCATTCTCCTCTGGCTTTCCCCATTCCAATGGTGTCTGCTGGCCCCTTGGAATGCCACCCAGTATACGTACGTCCTTGCTCTGGACTCTTCTATACTCCCTCAAAGGCTTTCTTCTCCTCTTTCTTCCAAAGGGTTTCTTTCCCTCTCTGGTCCGTCCGGTTTTGGCTTCCTGCTTCTGATGATCCTCCTGATGATGAAGAATGATCAAGCTCAAAGCTGATCATGAAGATGATGAATGATCCTTAGGATAATTCTCTGTAGAATAAAAACTCTAAACCTTTATTCTGCCTAGATGAGGTGCTCCTCCCTAACACAAGCGCAGCTGTGCTGACTCAGGCCCTGCCCTTTGAGATGAGTGGCTTAGGGATTACCTCATAGCCCTCCTGATTGAACACACGTTTCCTCCCCACGTTCATTCCCTCTAATGGCTGTTGGAAACCTTGTGCATTCTGTGACTGGTAGTCTATTATTGTAAAAATCTGTTTTCATATCACTACCAGAACTGACAGGTTGCTTTGTTCAGAGTCACTTCACCTTTTCACTATAGCTCATTTTCTGAGCTATGATCGCCTTCCTTATCACAAGTGTCTTCAGCATTACTACTAGCTAAACTACTGAAGAGGGCTTTCCAACTAGAATTCCATGGGTATGGGTGAAGAGAGTCCCCCGGAAGTGAAGAAAGCCCCCAGGTAAGTGAACACATTAAATAACCTCTGTAGCAATGGGTAATGGGGCAACATCTGGAAAGTGATGTGTATAAATGCCCTTAGCATGGGAAATAAGTCTTGCAGATGTTTTAAGACTTTAATGGAAGAGGCTGACTTGGGATTTAGTGGCAGTTATGGGTGGACACGGTTCAAGGAAAACCATGACGTGGATGGTAATTATACCAGACTATAATTTATTCAGGAAGGGACAGGGTCGGAGAAGGGCAGGTAGGAGTGGCACTATATGTAACAATAATATAACTTTTCCAAGAAGGGACGAACCCTCAAAGAGTCATTCAATGGTATGTAACAGTTGGGGGATGTATACAAACAGTGGAACAAACTGAAAGTAGAAATGTTAAGGACAACAACCTTTTCATTAGAAAGGTAAATAAATGTAAGCAATGAAAGGAGTCTGCTATGGTTCTCAAACGTTCCTGAAGAGGTGAAGAAAAAGAAATATCTCTATCATATCTTTTTCTCTCTGTCTTTCCTCTAATGTATACATCTTAAGATCGTTATGTCCCCTGTCCCCCTATGCTTTAGAATGAAGACCCCTAACCATTTTGGTAGCCAACCCTCTGCACCAACCTCAATTCTGTTTTATATGTTTTTTGAAGTTGTGATCTCCAGAATTGCCACAATACTCCAAATGCAGTCACACCAGAGACTTATACAAAGTCATTATCACACCCTCCTTTTTTCTCTGCTGGCTAGTCCTCTCCCTATTCACTGAAGCATCCTCCTGTGGCTTTTTGTCATCATCTTTTCTACCTGTTTAGCCACTTTAAGATCAGCAGAAAGAATCACACCCAGGTCTTGCGCTTCTTTTGTGGACCAAATTATTCACCCCCTACACTGTACCACTCCTTGGAATTTTGTAGCCCAAATGCATGACCCTGCATTTTTTAGCATTAAATCTCAGCTGCCACATTCTCGACCATTCTTCAAAGCTTAGCTAGATCCCTCTAATGTTATCTACTCCTGTCTGAGTGTCTACTCTTGCAGATTTGGTATCATCCGGAAGCCGGCAAACGTTACCCGACACGCCTTTCCCACAATATCACTAACATAGATATTAAGAAGAATCCGGCCAAGGCCATATCCCAGCAACATGCCACTGATAAGCCCCTTCTCCTCAGAGTGAGCTCCATTTACCTGTACACTTTGTCACCTCCCACTAAACCAATTTCTAACCCAAATCAACTTTAGGATCCATCCCTAGTGTGTCAATTTGTTCTAAAGTCCGCCGGGGTGGAAGGGGGGGACGGTGTCAAAGGCTTTATTGCAATCTAAATACACACCATATCTTGGGCTCTCCCTTGGTCTAACTTCCTGGTCGCCCAGTTAAAGAAATCGATAAGATTTATCTTATAGATCTGCTTCTGGGTAAATCCATGCTGCCTCAGATCCCTGCAAATCCATTGTACTAACTACAGAAAACCTCATTATCCCTCTGTTTCAGCCAAGTTTCTAATAATTTACCTCACCACAGAAGTTAGAAACTAACTGGCCTGTAGTTTTCAACCTCATTCCTTCTGCTTTTGTTAAAGGGACCACATGAGCCTTTCTCCAGTCCTGAAACATTTGAAAAGGGTCATGCATTGGAACCATTAGAACGTCCCCAAGTTTCCTGTCAAGATTCTCATAGGTATCCCATCTAGTCCCGCACTTTATCTGCTTTTAGTTGGTAGCTAGTTCCTCAGGAACACACTTCTTCTGAAAATCATTTGAGATCCCCGTCGCTTCTGTTCCTGTTTCTGGGTGTTTTTCCTGAGGTCCTGCTAACTGGGCCTTCATCTGTGAACGCAGAACAAAAATATTTGTTAAGCCTTCACTTAGCCTCATGCAAAAAAATAATTTGAATTCTGGTACCGCACCTTAGTGATAATGTCATAAACTGTCTCCACTACCAGGCATATGGTGAAGTATTACAAAACAGATGCTCAAAACAGTACAAACTGCTAGGACCTGACAGCAAAGAGCTTACTTATGAAGCACATTACAACCGATGATAGAACTGTAATACACCTCCTAGTTGGACAGCAGAACAAGGCGGACTACTATAGATTCATACACCACAAGTGCTGGTGTTATGCCTGTGTGGTGCTGTAGAAATGATCAGTAGTAGTATAAAATACATGTACTGTAAGTATTATAATACCTCACTTTGATCACAGCGTACAGAACACGCCCTTAAGGACGCATAAATTAGACGTGGGCAGTGCTCGGAATATCTTGGAGCTAGTGTTGTGATAGCCCGCATTGGGCTTTGCCATCTGACCCGAGCTTTGAAGAGGACCAGTGTGCAGATCGTGCAGAATCCCAACCGAGACAATCTGGAGGCAATGCCCCGAGAGGATTAAAGGCCACCATCCCCTGGTGTAAAATGTGTAGGCCACATTTATGCAGCCCTAGGACTTTTGGTGTGACGAAGACATTGCAATAGGCCACTGGATTCTACCAGTTCCCTTAGCATCAAGTGTGGGGATTCTGTGGGAAATAATAGGACCAAATAATGGTCCAAAATAATGAAGAAGAACATAAGAACATAATAAATATACATATGCCATAGGGGTCAGACCAAGGTCCATCCAAGCCCAGTAATTTCTGTTTCCAAACAGTGGCCAATCTAGGTCATAGGTACTCTAGCAGTTTCCCCAAGGGACACAGGTTCCACAATGCCTTGTATTGGTTCATGCATTGATATCCTGGGTCCCTTCTTAATAATGGCTTATGGCCCTTTCCCCCAGGAACTTGGTCCAAACCTTTTTTAAAACCCATCTTACACTAACAGCCTTGTTACTACCTTCCTCCGGTTACAAATTCCAGAGTTTGATTACACGTTGAGTTAAAAAAAGTATTTTCTCTTATTAGTTCTTAAATAGTTTACCCTGTAGCTTCATTGCCTGTCCCCTAGTCTTTCTATATTCTGATAAGGTAAACAATCGATCTACGTTTACACCCGTGCCACTCCGCTCATTAATTTATAGACTTCCTATCATATCTCCCCTCAGCCGTCCTCTTTTTCCAGGTTAAAGAGCCCTAACCTTTTTAGCCTTTCGCATAGGAGTATCCTTCCATCCCCCTTTACCATTTTGGTGGCGCTTCTCTGAACCTTTTCTAATAACTCTATATCCTGTTTACAAGATACGGCGACCAGAATTGCACACAATATTCAAGGTGCGGGGCGGTCTCACCATGGAACGATATAGAGGCATTATCCATATCCTTTGTTTTATTTTCCATTCCTTTCCTTATCATACCTAGCATTCTATTTCCTCTCTTGCTGGCCTGCCGCTGCACACTGGGCCGAGGGTTTTAACATGGTATCCACAATGACGCCCTAAATCTTTTTTCCTGGGTGGTGGTTCCTAATGTGGACCCTTTGCCGCATCGTGTAACCATAGTTTGGGTTGTGTTTCTTCCCTAGGTGCAGAACCTTGCACTTGTCCACATTAAATTCAATCTGCCATTTTGGATGCCCAGTCTTTCCAATTTATCAAGATCCTCTTCGCAATTTTCCACAATCCTCTTGGGTTTAAACAAACTTGAAATAGTTTTGTGTCATCTGCAAATGTGATAACCTCACTCGTTATTTTCCACTTTTCCAGGTCATTTATGAGTATGTCAAAAAGCAGTGGACCCCAGCACAGATCCCTGGGGTACCTCCACTATTCACCTTTCTCCATTGGGAAAATTGGCCATTTAGCCCTACCCTCTGCTTTCTATCTTTTAACGCATTTCCTGAAGCCACAATAGTACACACAAACTGCCTCCTATCCCATGACTCTTTCGTTTTGCCAAAAGTCCTCTCATGAGGGACCTTGTCAAAGGCTTTCCTGAAAGTCCAGATACACAATATCAAACAACCCGACTCAACACTTTGTCCACACTGATTATTCACTCCTTCAAAAAAACATAACAGATTAGTAAGACAAGATCTTCCTTGTTCCTAAAGCCATGTTGGCTGTCTCTCATTAGTTCATGACTATCCTACAATGCTGAGTAATTGTATTCTTTATGATGGTTTCTAAATCATTTTTCCCCAGTATTGACGGCAGGCTCACCGGTCTGTAGTTGCCCTGATCACCCCTGGAACCCTTGTTCAAAATTGGTGTTACATTGGCGATCCTCCAATCTTCAGGTATTAGAGATGATTTGTAATGATAGTTTCCAGATTACTAATAGCAGGTCTGCAATCTCCCTATTTCATTTCTTTCAATACCCTTGGATGTATAAAAAACCATCCCGTCCCGGTGCTTTGCTACTCTTCAGCTTAATCTAATAGTTGGTAATACATCTTCTCGATGTAGCGATAATTCCTTCAATTCTTCATCACCTTATAATACCACTTAAGTCATTGGTAACATCCATACATCTTCCTCAGTAAAGACGGAAGCAAAGAATTCGTTCAGTCCTCTCCGCTTCCTCGCCTTGTCGCCTCTTTAGTGCTCCTTTAACCCCCTTTATCATCTAATGGACCAACTGACTCGCGCACAGGTTTTTTTTTGCCCTACGAATGTACTTGAAAAGGTCTTTACTTTGCGTTTTTGCTTCTGCAGCAAGCGTCTTCTCAAATTCTCCCTTTGCCTGCCTTATCAATGCCTTGCATGTGACTTGCCAGTGCTTGTGCCTGTTTCCAGTTTCGTCGGTTTGGCTCTTTTTTTTCCATTTCCTGAAAGATGCTTTTTTGGCAAACCACAACCCCTCTCTGACCTCAACTTTAAAACCCAGGCTGGCCAGTTTTTTTGGACTTCTTATCAGTTTTCTTAAAGCGTGGGAATACAGCTGGTCTTGCGTTCCAAAGATAGTATTTTGTTCAAACAACATCCTAAGCCTGATGTCACGGGTCTTTAACCTTTGCAACTGCCTCCTTTTAGGTTTTTTTTGACTGTTTTCCTCATTTTAATGATCAGTGCTCCCCTTTTCGAAAGTTAAAAGACGGTAGTACTGTGAAATTTTCCTTTAACTATCCCTCCTCCCACTCAATTTAATAATCAAAGCGCGATCATGCTATGATCACTATTGCCATGTGGCGCCCAACAACCTCAATCTCTTGCACTAGATTCTGGTGGTTTCCACTAAGGATTAGGTCTAACTATGGCTACCCCTCGGGTTCGTTCATATGCAGAACCAGCTGCCTTCCAAGAAAGCATAGGTCATTTATTTCATCTAGGAACTTTATCTTCCTAGCATGTCCTGACGTGAAACGCTGACCCAGTCTGATTACCGGGGTAGTTTGAAATCCACCCATTATTATTACTGTGCTGTATCACTTTTGTTAGCTTCCCTTGATGCTTTGGAGCATTTCATCATCCATTTGGTCTTCTGCTGGCCAGGCTCTCGATTAGTACCAACACCCACATCTGCCATTGCCTTCCCCTTTTCCCATGGGGAATTTCAAATCCAATCAGCTCTATCTACAGCAGATTTTTGTTTCCTGCAAAACTTTTAATCCTTTCTGACTCAACTGCCCCTCTCTAACATAGATAGCAAACCCCTCCACCAATTGAATCAGGCTCTATCATTTGAGATAGTTTGTACCCAGGTAGCACAGTGTCCCAACTGGTTGGTCGTCCTGCCCACCATGTCTCTGATATTCCAATTTCTATTATCTAACCTTCACATTTAGTGCTATATATTCTAACTCTCCCATTCTTATTTTTTAGACTTCCTAGCAATTGCATACACGCCATTTTATAGAATTGTATTTTATCCATATTAATTTTGGTCCTGTTTAGAACTGAGTAATTTGCGTATCTTTAAAACTCTGTCTGCTCCATACTTGTATGGCATTTGGGCGAGTACTTTAGCCTCTTTTGTTGGAGGAACCTTCGTCTGCTTTTTGTAGTGACTAGTAGTCCTTCCAAAGATACCTTCTTCCGAAACCATTCTGGCTCTTGGCGGGCGACTTTCGGCTTTCTCCCCTAATATCTAGTTATAAAAGCTGCTTCTATCTCCTTTTTAAAGGTTTAATGCCAGCAGAAAGCCACTTGTTCCAATCCCGGACTTAAGGTGAAGCCCATCCCTTTCGCGGAAGAGCCCCTCTTTTCCCCATATGCATGGTTCTCCTTTCTCCCGTTCCTAACAATCCCAAACCCCTCACTCTCTGAAACAGCCATTGTCTCATCCAACGCATTGAGGAACTCCGGCGATCTTGTCTGCCTTTTTGGTCCTGCGATACGTGGTGGAAACACAGGAAGCATTTCGAGAGAATGCTACCCTGGGAGTTCTGGATTTCAACCACTTCCCCTACCTCTCCAAAGCCACTAAAAGCCTTTTGCCTAGTCCAGAACCTCCCGGGGAGGCCACATTTTCCTATGTCCATTGGTACCGACGAAGGTACCAAGACAGCAGACTCCCTCCCCAGCCTATCTAAGACCTTATCTAGGGTGGCGCGTGAGGTTCCGCTACCTTCCCGCAACACATGCAGGCAATGTTACCCAGGGGCGGCTATCCTCACGTGCCACCAGCCAACCCCCGCTATCTACATGCCTAATGATCGAATCACCCAAAAACTATAACGGCTGTCCTAACCCTCCCCCTCATGGGCCAACATGGCCCTGGAAGAAACTTCCTCGGTGCGAGAGGGTTTTACAATTCACCTGGAGGACAGGGTCCCTAGTTACAGGGGATCACTTCCTTCCACACAAGGGTGATTGCTTCTCCTGGCACGATGACCTCTCTTCCTCCATGGCAACAGGGGATGCTGCCCAGGACTGGAGGTGGTACTTCAGGGAACTATATCCTGGTAGGTCTCGTCTCTGTACCTCCCTGTTCTGCTTCTTATGACTTCTCCAAAATGTCTGCTACTTTAGCCTCTAGAGAAACTGGACTCGTTCCCTGAGAAGCAAAGAGCTCCTTGCACCTAGTGCACACGTAAGACCCTCTCACCAACTGGGAGAAAATCATTACATGTGACACTCAATGCCAAAGATTGGAAAGCCCCCATCCCGCTGCTGGACTTGCTGTCTCTGCATCTTAGTTTTTAAGTTTTTGTGTTTAGAATCTAAGTTTCTTTACTTACTAAGGGTTGCTATGGATATTTTATACCTCATGAAAACTGAACCTAATATGTGGTAATTATACCTGTTCACTTGAAGCTTAACTAATCTCAGTTTCCTTAGTGTTATGACTGATTAGGGTAATGAGCGTCCCACCTGGGAGCCACCTTCCTTGGTCTTTTTAAGATGTGGTAAAGTACCTAATAAAGCTAGCGTGATTATCCCAGGTGTGGGAGGGAATTAACACTTAGTTAAAAGAGGGCCCTGCTACCACAGGTACCCTGTTCTTGTGCTGCTGAGGTAAAGCTATATTTCTGATTTGATTTAATTTATAGCTCTTAGCTGCTGCTAGGCTTCTAACTTCTTTAATGAAATTTAAAAGACCAGCTCTCTGCTGGGGGTTCTAAAATTTAACCAGCAAAGCTCTTTTCTGTGTTGTAAATTTTAAGCCTAAAAGAACTTTGCATGATGATAGGCCCAGAGAGGACTATTAAATGTAAAAACCTGAGCAAGCTCTCTGCTGGTTGCCAAATGTAACCAGGAAAGCTCTCTTCTGTGTTTTTAAATTTAAACTCAAAGTACTTTTTGCTGTTACTAGGCCCTGATTGACTATTAAATTTAAAGTACACCGCTCTCTGCTGGGTATGAAATGTGCCCAGAGAGTTCTCCTCTGTGTTTTAAATGTAAACGTTTAAACTGCTTGCTAAACTAGGGCCCTGACTCCCCCTGATTAAAACAAAATAGTGGATCACAGATTAATTAGCTTTAATACAACTAATTCCTTTAGAAAATTACCAGCAGTAAATATTCACCGTTTGCAGATCTCCCTCACAGAAGCACCAGGCCCACCTTACCCTCTTTCAAGAACTCACCCCTTACCAGTCATTTCAAGAAAAATCAGCTTAGCTGCAGTTCGAACTGTGGGCAACACTATAGGGTCCTATCAATCAACATTTAGTAGCACTGAAGGACACTTCATAACCCTTTTACGATAAGCTCCACAGAAAGGTGTACCTACACTCCCCTTCCTAATGCCCCTGCTGTCATCCAACTGATCTAGCCTAGGCTGGGCCCTCTGAGAATGTGTTTTCTTCTGAGTACGTCTCGTTTCTTCTTTACCAGTGTGTTTCCCTATTGCTCCAGTGGATAATTCCATTTCTTCTCTGATATCATGATGTCAGGTTGTTAAATTGAACATGGCTACACCTTAAAGAAACCTTGGAGGAGTCTTGTCTTGTACACAGTCTAGCTGACTAAATTAACTGTTTGTTCTTTAATTTTATGTTTCTAAGGTGGTTTAGCAGTTAAATTATTGAGTGGATGAGTAGCCTGTGGTTAGAAGCAACTGCCTAGTACCCAGAAGATCAAGGGTTCAATTTCCCACTAGCAATCCTTGGTGACTTTGGGCCAGTCACTTTACCCTCCATTGCCTCGTAGAAACAAAGTCTGGCATCCTACTTCTGCCAGGACAACCCAGAGGTAGCTGGGTCGCTATAAGTCAACAAACTGACTCAATGGCACTAAAAAAAAAAAAGTAGTTAAAATTGTAGGATGTGACCTCTAGAGGGCATGTTTGTTAAAGCACTGTGCACAGCCCAGGCCCAAAGCACAGTTACGTAAGGTGTTTTTACCCATGACATGAACCTAAGTAGCCATGGCAGATGCAAGGTGGCCCATCTGTGGTTAGACTACTACTTGCCAGGTTAGTCACATCACTTAGCTACGAGTAGTAGGGAACGAGTGGCCAGTAGCACCTGCGCAGACAAAAATATATTCACAGTGCATGGCCTTGCAAAGGAAAGCTACAAAACACGTTATTACGTGGTGGCAGTGGGCTACATGAAACCACCCTCAATGGACAGTAATAAATGTGCCCAAACCCATTACATCAAGGACAGTCGCAACTGCTCATTTGCTGAATAGAGAGGAATTATCGATAATAAGCCACAAACTGGCTACACGTTTTCAAGAGCATAGGAGTTTGGCGGGGAACGCCAAATCAGAAAGTAAACACACCATGCAGTGGTGTCTTGTGTGCTGTGGTCCCCTAGACGTGTGGGAGATGGGTGTTGCAAATGTGGGTAGCTCAACTGCAAGAGGCCTTGTATTGGTGAATCAGATAGTATATCCGGGGGTCGGGAGTGTCCGTCATGGGAGGAACAGATATATGAATCCTCCCTGCCACCTAGGCAGTCCCAGGATACCTTTTCACACTAGGCTGCAGGGAACACAGTACAAGACCTAGTAGTGTGTGAGGAGAAAATTCCCCTGTGGCTTTCCTAACCATGGCTCTACAGATCACCTCCAAACAGTACACGGCATTTTGGACCGGGCTTTTGTTTGTTTGTTTTTTATTATATTTACATTGCTAGCCCCACTCTGACCTGGGAGCTCTTAAAAGGGGGTTTTTGTATATTTTTTTAAAGCAGGTTACTTTCTTTTTGGTGCTTTAGGGGACCTGTCTCCGTGTGAGACACAGTCGGTTGCGTGAAACGTCGGTAGTAAGCCTTCCCCTCACGTTTAGAAAACTGCTACCACCTAATCAAGGGGGGGGAGTTAGTGGGCCTGAATTTCCTGAGTTGCAGCTGAGGCCTGTATAAAAGGGCTCCAGGCGATTTGCCCTGCCGCTGTTTGAGGCTTTCCTAACCAGGGCGTGCGTTAACAGATCAACAAACAGTAAAGGATTTGAGCGGGTTTTGTTTTGTTTGGTTTTTCATTATATTACAATTGCTCGCTCTCTGACTTGGATCTCTTAGAAAGGGTTTTTTGTATATTTTTTTAAAGCAAGGGTCACTTTCTTTGTGTTGCTTTTAGGGGAACATTCCTTGAGCACAGTAGGTTGCTGAACTCGAGTAACCTCCTCATTTTTAAGAAACTGCTAACAACTAATCAAGACGTTATGGGCCTGATTTTCTGAGTGCAAGCTGAGGCCTGCATAAAAGGCTCCAGTGCCCTGCCCTTTTGAGGCTTTTCCTAACCAGGGCGCTAACAGATCAACAAACAGTAAGGATTGTGAGGGTTTTGTTTGTTTTGTTTTTTATTATATTACATTGCTAGCTCTCTGCGGAGCTCTTAAAAGGGGTTTTTTGATATATGTTTGTTAAAGCAAGGTTACTTTCTTTTTCGTGCTTTAGGGGAACATTCCTGTTGAGCCACAGTAAGGTTTGCTGAACTCGAGTAACCTCCCTCGATGTTTAGAAACTGGCTAACACCTAAATCAGGCAGTTAGTGGCCTAGATTTGCCCTGAGTGTCAGCTGCTGCCCTGCAACATACAAAGCTCCAGTGCCCTGCCCTGTTTAGGCTTTCCTAACCCGGGCTCTTACAGATCAAGCAAACAGTAAGGATTTGAGGGTTTTGTTTTTGTGTTTTTTATTATATTACATTGCTAGCTCTCCTGACTGGGAGGGATCTCTAAAAGGGGTTTTTTGTATATGTTTAAAGCAAGGTTCACTTTCTTATTTTGGGTGCTTTAGGGGAACTTTCCTTGAGCGACCGTAGGTTGCTGGCACTCTAGTAACCACCTCCATCAGGTTTGGAAACTGCTAACACCTAGATCAGGTGTTATTTTTCCCTCCTTACCCCCACACCGGCCCCACCCACCCCTAGTGAGCAGGTCTTTTGCTGTTATAGGGCACCCTCCGTCGCCCCTTTAACAAATCACAGAGAATTGGGAACCAGCACATTTTTTGAATATAATTCAATAGAAAATTTAAACTGGTTTTTTTTCTCTGAACGGACAGCTGGGAAACCGGCGATGGTACTTGGTAGATTCTCTTCTGCTTTTGCTTTAACAGATGAACCTAAGCTTCCACGCACAGAACAATGGCTGGGAAAAATCGTAATGCTAAAGCTGTTGCCCCTGTTACAGCTTCTGCCTCGGTCCCAGAACAGAGGTCCTAATCGCCAGATGAAGGACCAGTTTCACATGTTGTCAGGGTTCCTGCATGCTGATCTCTGATGAAACAAGTGGAGGACCTCAGAGAGGATGTTTTCGGAGGCTTGGGGAGATATTCAAGACCTGGGAAGATAGTTACGAATGATGAGATGCTTCTTGCAGCAACCAAGCTCGTGCGCAGCACAAGCGAAGACTGGGTGCCAACAGAATGTCCATGGTTGGACACCCAAGTCCACCAGGCCAGGGCCTGCACAAATCACCAATCCTAAAGCCACCACCGCGGGTGCCTTCCTTCTACACTGTCTTGCTCAATTCCATTTTCCCTCACCGAACCCCCTAGGCACATGCCCAAGCCCTCAAAGAATAAAGTTGTAAATATCGCATTTCACACAAGATGTAAATAAACCTAGCACTGAGGCCATTGTATACTAGTTATATAACATAGATTGTCCGCAGTTTCCCAAAGTTGAATCCCAGTTAAACTAACGCGCTGATTACATGTAAACCCACAACAAGCCTGTTGCTTTCTGGTGGGGTTATTCTTTGTCACTGTAAACGCGGGCGCGTGCATGCTTAAAGAGTCGCGGTATAAAAGAACTATTAAATAACTAAAATAACTGAAAACTTCTCCAGCCCTTTAATTGAAGAACCATTTATGCCAAAAAGCTCGCTGGAATTGGAGCATGTGAAAGCATCCCTGGAAAGGGAAGAAACCAGAGTTTCAAGTACCCCAAAGTTGCAGAATCAGTGACCAGAAGGAACTAAGGTTATATGGTGGTGTTGGAGACGTCTCTTCTGAGGGGTTACTGAGGCGTCCTCGCCTGCCTACCAGAACTTGATGTCCAGAGGAAGTATAGCTATCTACCTGGTGCCCAAAATCCAAGAGTTTACGGAGAGTTTTGCCGGAGACTCATCAAGCCCACTGACTATTACCCAATGTTGCTAATCCAATTGTTTGGAACAATGATGATACTGTCCAGGTATACCTCGGAACGGAGCAAAAAGTGACTTCATTGGCATCCGGGACAGAGGAGTGAAGCAGTTAGGTGCACCAGGTGGTGTTCTCTTCAATGCCTCCCTTGTGAGGGTTAAAGGCCCAAGGCATAGAGGGCTCGCATCCTGGAGATGAATGCTTGGCTGCGTGGATGGTGTCAATTCGAGAGCGGTTTTGGTGTTTCCTAGCGACCATGGGAATTCTGTTTCCAAGGGTTGCAGTAGCATAGATCGGCAACCATCTGTCCAAGAAAGGTCCATGACATCTTCGGTAGTAGACATGGCGAATCTACTGAAGAGGGCTTTAAACTATATTCGTTCCCAGGAAGGATAGGAGTGAAGAAATCCCCCAGCGTGTAAGTGAAATCCCCCCCAGGTAGGGTGAGTTACATTAAATACCTTTATGTAAAGGTAAACAGGGGAAACCTATGGGAAAGCAGTGGTGTAAAATTGCCCGTAGTTGGGTAATACGATCCCTGATGTTGAAGCGTTTGGTGGGAGTGGCTGACTTGGGGATTTAGTGGCATTCAGAAGCAACATGGTTCACCAGAAAAACCATGACGTGAATGTAGCGTATACCTAGCTAATACTTTATTCACGAAAGGACAGGGTAGGAAGAAGGGGAGGATGAGTGGCAAACTTTATAATAAAACTACTATTAAATCTTTGGGATTACAGACTTTAAACGGGAGAGAGGAGGCCTTGTGGGTTAAACTAGACAGAGGGAAAGAGAACTCTATTTGCATTGGTGTGATATACAGACCTCGCCTCACAAGAGGAAGAAGTGGACAGAGAGTTAATTGAAAGACATACACAGCAATTTTTTCTAGGAAAGGTAAGTGCTACTGATAGGAGATTTCAATATGCCCGATGTTTATTGGCATCATTTCCTGCTGCAGTATCATCTAGAAGTAAGGAGATCCTGGATTCTACTACAGGGAGAACAATTCAGAGGCAGAATTGTACCAGACCCCACACGGGAAGGGGCCATACTGGACTTTGTGCTGTCCACTGGTGAAAGTGTTTTTTCTGATGTTTGTAGTGGGAGATCATTTTGCATCCATTTGGATCACCAGAATGTGTGTGTTCAGTATTTATGACTAGGACTGTTTAGTAATCCATTTCCAAGGATGAGTGAATCTTAGGACTAATTAGGAAGACTCACTTTGCAAAGATACGGGCCCAAACACTCAGGGAGTCGTTAGATGGGATGGGAACAAGCTGGGGGATGTTAGAAACCAGTGGGCAAAACTGAAAGGGGGATATTTTAAGGGCAACCCAACCTTTTTGTGTAAAATGGTTAAATCAAGGAGCGGGGATGGACGGTGCCTTCTTTCTAACGCTGCAACGCTCCCGAGTGGGCCTACTCAGACTCCTGACTTTAATAACAACTTATCTTTATCAATTGGAGCTCTAGATCCTACCCGGGGTGCCTCGTGAGATGGCGGGGCACAAGCCAGCGCGGTCTAGAATTCGGCGCTTCAACGAACTCACATGGCAAACCGCTCTAAAACTGAGCCGCCGTCCCCACAGAAGATGGTTACCACTCCGTGAGGTTCCGCGATCTGCCGCAGGAGATCTTAATGAAATCACCGCAGGACTTGAAAGAACTTGTTGCAATCCAACAGAGGTGATGAAGTGATGAAGCACGCAGCATCCATGCGGCAAGACTTCGGCAAGCATACAGGAAACAGGCTATAGGGTTTATCGCTTGGATACAGGACAAAAATGGAGGGTACTCTTGACTCGCATGCGGTCCGCTATGGCACAATATGACTGAACCCAAGTTCTAACGACAAATGCAGGCACGTTCCAGAAGCCGAGCTTTCGAGGACAGTAACAACCGAGCCCCGTCGCCAAACAATATACGGTCCTCGTGGGACATTCCGGGAGGGCGCAAGAATACAGGAATATGAAAGAGTTCCTCCTCTAAAATTAGCGTTCCCTCCTTTGCTTAAAACAACTTTCACGTCAAGGATTTGGAGATTGGATCGTGCCCATCGAGTACCCACGCCTTTGGCTCTCAACCGGACCACCCCCTCGGAAAACCCATAACATGTTTTTTCCGGTTGTTGATATATCAGCAAGTTGAACAAATTCTAAACGCTGGCCCGTGCAAAGCCCCCGGCTGGATTATGAGAGCCCATCGGATTTCATTCTTCTTCCGCCGACCTGGCGAAGACCCCACAGTGGACCGCAGGGAAAAAAAGACTCCTTGCATTTCGCCCAGCGTTTGCAGGCGCTTCAAGCTGCTAATGGCCTAATGTCCCATGGCGAAACTTAGAGTTACTCTTCATAATCAAACCAGGCACTTTTGAGGGATCCGGACCAGTGCTTAGCCGCCTATCTTTAAGCTCCGGCCAAAGAAGCGGACCAAAATGCGCTAACAAACCAGGGGCCTTTCAATTTGCCCATCGATTTTGAACTGATCGCCATTTTGTTGTCGTCGACGCTAGCCACATGGCAGCCTTGATACGGGAGAGCCCTTGCGGACCTTAGCTTACGATCGGCCTGCTACTGACACGTCTACTCTCCTTGTGAGAGCAGACCTGTCCATAGCCATGCACCTCGGATGGGCTTCCGGATCCTATGTATCTATTTACAAGTCTAATATGTAGAAGCTGTTTGGCCCTCGTTGGGCTAAATCCTCCCGCCAGACATAATGGTCACACATTAATCATTGGAGGTATATGCTTCATTCTCTACTACACTTCGGTTACGTTTACTTTTGGTTTGGGGGAAATACCAAGATATAGTGCTTATTGTACTATGAAATTTGGGTTAGGTCTTCTTTCTCTGAATCAAGCAGTCCCAGATTGGGGATAATGGAAATTTACGGTGTTCATTATGATATTTTTGTCCTTGAATAGACTCAGCTATTTCCTATGGCCCCATGTAAGATGTTATCATTGAAACTCAATGGTATTTACTAATCCGATAAAAAGGAAGAAAATCCTTGGCTACCTTAAGTCACGAAAATGCTGATTTTGTTTTTCTCCAAGAAACGCATCTAAATGCCAAGGAGACACTGAAACTCAATGTTAAACCCTACATGGTGGCCGCCTACTCTCCCGCTATAGCGAAGAGATGTGGTGTAGCCATCTTGGATAGGAAATCCTTACAAGCCACTGTTAGCTGATATCAGTGCTGATACTGAGGGTCGGTGGTCCCGAGTCCACCTTAAAGTGGGTAATCTTGAACTTGACATTCATATGTTATATGCGCCTAATGTGGGATGATCCGTATTGTTCTTTGCTAACCTTGCCCAGGTTGCACAAGCGTTCTGCCAATATTCCGGTTGTATTAGGAGGCGCCTTTAACCAGGTGGTTTGATCCATTGGTAGATAGGCTACCACCCAGAACGAGTGGTCCCACCAAGAGGTCACCTCACGCTAGCGTCTTTGATTAAAGATCTCGCGTTAGTAGCGCCTGGTGTGGAGTTCTGCTACACCCGTCGGACGTAGAATTCCACCTTTTTTCTCCCCCCCACATCAGTCACAATCTAGGATAGAGTTTTTCCTCGTATCCAAAGCAATTAATCTCCAGCACGGATACGGCTACGATACACTCTCTGCACATCACAGACCAAGCTGCTATCTCCTTCCTTTAGAACACTAGTGCCCAGAGGGATAATCCACGGGCGTGGTCGGGAGATCGGACCCTGCTTGAACAGCACGATATTCAGGCAGACAAACGGGCTGCCAAACAAGATTACAACCACTTTAATTCACCCCATGATACAATGAACTGGGCATGGTGGTAGGGTTGTCAAGAGCGTCTATCCGTGCAACCATCACTAGCGATCAAATCCGTGTAGGGAAGCATCGTAAACGGCAAACTCTTATGCACTATAGCAGCAGATCAAAGTCCGGTGGAACGTGTTCTTACCTCTCGTACTTACCCATGTGTGTTGTTTCGCTTGCACCGCTTGCGTTTCATATATATCTCGCTCTTAACGACTGCTGCGGCCTAAAATATTGAACCACATCAGGGACGTACTATCGGGAAAGCAATCGTGGCTGGTAAACTCTTAGCTAACTCTCTGAACTTCAAAAAGAAGCCAAACGCGTAGCGGCCCCTGCGTAGTCCAACGGGGGGGAATTTAGTCAACAAATGATACAGAGATTAGTAAGAGCTTTTTCCGGGATTTCTAAACACCCGCCTCTATCAATCAGACTGTGAATTTGACCCAGAGGCTTTGGACGGGCTATTTGCGGGTATACACCGACCGACCCCTTTCTGTAGAGGACAAGGAGTCACTAGATCATTAATCATTTACTCTTTCAGAAATTCATTCCGCACTCAAGCGATGTGCATCGGGTCGGGCTTGTGGTGTGCCGGCTCCAGATGGCCTCCCGGCAGAATTTTTTCAAAACTACTTCAGCGCTGAGTTGTGCCCCCTTCCTACAACTCTATTTCTCTGCTTTGGCCAAAGATAGCTCTCCTTTACCAGGATCGTTCTTCTCGACGGCAAAATTGTTTTTGTAGTCCCTTTGAGAAAGAGGGGATAGACCCTATGCTGACTGCAAATTCACCGTCCAATTTTTCCCTTCTTATATGCTGATTACAAGATAGTTTGCACACCATTCTGGCCAGCTAGATTATAGATAAATTTCCTGCTCTACATTCACCCAGACCAATGTGGGTTCATATCTGGTAGGTCCACTGCTGATAATGCCAGGACCTTGGTGTCATATACTAGCTCGCCGCAGCGCATCATGATCAACCCCTCGTCGTCCTCTCTCTTGATGCCGAAAAGGCATTTGACCGCTTAGAATTCCCTTCATATATGCGGTTCTCCGCTGGTATGGGTTTTGGGAAGGCTTTCCTCCTATTACCTTCAAACTCTGTATGCACATCCGACAGCCACTAGTTCTGCTGTCAATGCCACAAAGGTCCTCAACCGTTCAAATCTTCCTAGGCGGGGCAACTCGGCAAGGAGGTCCCCTTATCTCCTCTGCTCTTTGATCTAGCACATTGAACGAAACCCCTAGCCCTCACTCATCCGACAGGCCACAGATACTCCATGGAGCCCACTTTCAACATAGATATATTAAAATTTTCCTGCATATGCAGATGATCTCCAGGCTTTTTGTATCCTTGGACTCCGTCCCTTGCTGTTTTAAAAACGATTTGATAGCTAATGTTTCCCTACTCTCGGGATACAAGATTAACTGGACTAATCTGTTGCCTTCCCTTTGACAATCTTCGAGTCCATGCTGCAGACATGCAGGCTTTCTCCTTTGTAATGTCAGCCCCGTATGGATCAAATACCTGGGGGTTCATTATTGTTTATCCATTAAGAATATACTCTTAGCCATAATGCTAAAGAGCTAATTCTCCAAAGCGCGCGATCTTCCGCCAACCGGTGGTCTCCTTTAACACTCACATGGTGGGGCCTGACTGGAACCAATCAAAAATGATGATAGTTCCCAAAATAAAATTTTTTTTTTTTTTTTTTTTTTTGGTTTATTATATCCTAGAACTTCTACCATAGCCTCCCCCTGCCGCACACATATACAAATGATATAGAAGGTCCCCCTTTCCTTGGGGGGGATTTTCGTTATTTTGTGTCACTGGCAAAACCACACACCCCCCAAGGGATAGCTCTAAGCGTAAGTTACAGGCGGACCAAAGAAAATGGCGGGGGTCCGGTAGTTCCCAGATTTTTTCTTAAATATCATAAGGCGTTCCTTCTCTAAACAGGGTGCACGTTGGCCATTCGATTCCCCCCGGTAGAAGGTACAGGCCAGTTCCTGGCTCGACATGGATGAGGAAACTCTGTAGGCCCCTTCCTCTTGACCTACCTTCCCGGCATGAACTTCCACTAGATTCCCCCCAATCCACCAATGGATTTGTGGTATACACTACTTGCCCTTTAACACTTTCTTCAGTCATCCTCAGGGACCACAAACAGTGTCCCGGCCATATAGCCTCCCAGCTATGGCACAATACTTTTAACTTGGCGCCTATCACATACAAAATAAACCGATCGCATGGACCCCCCTGGTATTCCAAAGGGATCTGGATGCCTTACCAAATTGGGCCAGTGAGCGCCTGGAAAACTTTTTAAAGACATTGCAAGAGGAATTTTTGGTTTACGTAGCAACGACATTATTTCCAGTGGGGTCAGCTTCCTCCCTGCCGTAGGAGTGTTTCGGATTCTTCCCACTAACTGAAACTAATGATGAAGGTCACACTAGCAAAAAGAGATAATGTTCGCATCCTATTGGGAGTCAATCTGGCGTAGCCTCTAACTTTTTATAAAATTTTTAAGCAATCCATGAGAACCGTAGCATTCCCGCAGTCCAACCAAACCTGGGAACGGGAACTTACAAATCACACTGGGACCTCCTGACAATGGAGCCCTCTGTCTGGAGTAAAGTTGTTCGGGTCTCCTCGGTCCCCCCCCCGCATCGATAAACAACCCAGGACAACTTATTTCTATTTTGGCACATAGAAGTTTCCTATATACGCCCTGTCATGGAAGCTTGCCAAATGGAATGCCAATGTTCTAACTGCCAGGTGTTGTAATTGCACACAACACTGCCACTACAAAAGTCACCTAGCTCATATATATGTATGAATGTTTCTAACACTACAGCAATATCTGGAGTCTGGGTCTGGGTCGTATTACAACAAATCATTTTTACAGTTTCCCGAGCCTCTCTCTTGGGCGGACATAGTGGGACTTATCGCTCTGCGTCGGGGATCCCCTCTCTTCCAAAGTCGGGCCGTTTTTTTTTGCTAAATTTTCGTGATTAGGGTATAGCTCTATAGATCTTTAATCAACGAAACAACTGGAAAAATCGCTCCCAATCCTACGTCCACATGGCGTGGTGGTACTCTTGTAGTTTTTATATAGTAAATATGATCATAGACCACGCCTAATTGCTCCTATCGCTCAAACCTTGCATCATTTTTCTAAATTGAATATGCTCAATGATTATGTGCTAACTGCCAAATGCTCTCATCTAACTGTTTAACCTCCATTTATCATGTACACTCAT